>OY757012.1:94625771-96010771 GCA_963580285.1 Lucinisca nassula
GACAGAAAACGCCATCCCTCGGGATGACTGTCCTGCATCACTTAGCAAGCCTCGTGATGCCGGACAGTGACCCTCGGGATGGATTTTTCCATCCACCCATTGCACCCATGTTAGGTTCTTATATTTTTTTTTCAGGACAAATGTGTTAACCCACTCTTATCTGGAAACATGTAAAAGAGGCAAACAGTGCAGAATTGAATGAGATGCCACATAATGTTTGCTAACAGGATTTTCCCTCCAAAAAAAAAAAAAAAGAAGACCTGAAACCCCTTAAAAGACAAATGGACCTATCCAACATATAATACTGGAAGAGTCTACCAGTATACAATAGGATGAAGACCAGTCATACTATACCTTCAGTCAATGCCTGTTCTTGGCTCTCAGAGAGCTGACTTTTTTGTTGATGGTACATTGGATCATCAAATTTGTGGTTCGGCATGGCTCTACGTCTGGCCATCCTCTCCTGTCTTCTCTGCTCTCTCTCTCGTTCCTTGTCAGACTGCTTTGCTAACCATTCTTTCAGTCTATAATCACAAAGAAATGAGCAAAAATATGGAAAAAAACATCAACATATGACTGTATACACCACAACCTCTTTTATAACATGGTTCGTTATAACACGGTTTTGGATATAACATGGTTTCAACTTTCAAGATGGATCCCAAAAATGTATAGATATAAATGGTCATTTTTCTATATAATCTATACATTTTGGTTGGATATAAAATGGTTGTTTAACTAACACGGTTTCTGCTTTGGACACCAATAATAGTGTTATAAAGAGGTTTTGGTGTATTCAGTGGTTATGTGTTACTACTGTAGAAGGTAAAACCTCAGATTTTGTCTGAAGACTTGTTTTGTCCCTAAAAATTATACGCACAACCACTTTATAATACAGTTCATTATTAATCAAGTAATTTCGTATTGGCCAAGTTACAGGTCTTTGGTTAGCTGTATTGGTCTCCGCATTTGGCCTCGGGCCTATAAAGCAGACCTCGGACCTGAATCTGTACTTGATTAATAACATTATATTACAGCACAGTGTTGAATACATTTGTGACACACAGTTTTAACAGTTCCCTAAAATATGAAGGTATATAGAAAACAGACAATTTTGTTTGGCTATAATGTGAGTATTTCACTACTGGATACTGCTTTGGACCCAAACAAAACTGTTATAAAGAGTTTTATATGGTTTGGGAGTTGACAGCTCTATCAGCACCGTTACATCACTATCTGTTATTTCGCAATGTCGAGTATATTGCGAATTGTCCTTGGAGCCCAAATTTTCCACATGCAAAAGTTTCAAAAACTTATAATGTTTGTTCATATTTTACTTATCTTCGTCAAAAACCGTTATCCAGTTTGTTACGGTATTGATTTTTTATTTTACACCTATCTCGGAGCTAAGTCACTAATATGTTGTATGCTTAGACAAACAATCAATCCAACTATGCCAATCAGTTGGCGTGAAAAGGTGCAAATTAAGATTAGCAAACACTTAATTAGTGTCATTTTTGAGTAGATCTTCTCAATGCCATTGGCTGTGTGTATGAACTGCATGAGATTCATCACGCTTTTATTATGTCTTCCGTTAATAATGTCAACGATGAATACATTCGAAAAGCTGAGAAAGTTACTCAAATTTTCATTTTTTGATCTCAGTATCCAAACCTGATCAAGAACTCGGTAATTTTACCATTGAAACCTGTTCATGGTAGTGTTTTGATACTGTTGGTAAATCGGTAACACAAACTAAGCGGGAAACCAGCGACAGAACTAGCAGAAAAACCTGGGTAAAATGTTATCGGAAAACTGCCGAATTTCGCAATGACCAGCTAATGTGGTTTATAAGAAATAGGGTTATATACTTAACTGAATGGAACTTAACTGTTTGGAAAACTTGATATTACCATGACAGCAATACCAGGCTGTTATTGACATGTCATCTATATGTGGAACTGTTGATAGTGGGTGTAAGGATTTATATTGTGATCCAGTTATATTGCCATGGCAGACATTGGACCCTGAGCATCGCAGTATCATATATCTACAGTGTATTTAAGTCATTTTGAGAGGGTCAGTTTAGTTAGCTACACTTTTCCTAAGCAGGCTCAGGCTTTTGGTCCTTTCAGATCAGCGTGAATATTCTGAGGAATCAGAAATAAATTATTGGTTTAGACTCATATTCTAGACAGGTTTATAATTATTTGGACCCCATTTTGATTTACATCAGTCTTTGAATCGACTGCCTATTCGAAATTCGCAAAATTGCAGTATGTTTCCTCTGGCTTTCGTTGCCGGATCATTACAGGTTCACCGACGAGGCTTTATTAGCCGAAACTACGTAGTATGACCCATCTTCTTTCTTTTGAATGTTTTCATGGCTCTGAAAGGAACTCATTTTTTGATTTTTATTTGCCTTCACTGCAGCTGGTGTTGTGCCGTGTGGCGGCCGTAAAACGTCTCCCCGTACATCAACCATAGTGCAGTTTATATCTTACTTTTGGTCCTTTCAGATCAGCGTGAATATTCTGAGGAATCGGAAATAAATTATTGGTTTAGACTCATATTCTAGACAGGTTTTTAATTATT
The DNA here is from genome assembly GCA_963580285.1 of Lucinisca nassula. NCBI lineage: Eukaryota > Metazoa > Mollusca > Bivalvia > Lucinida > Lucinidae > Lucinisca > Lucinisca nassula. The sequence goes on from OY757012.1 coordinate 94,628,367, forward strand.
TGGACCCCATTTTGATTTACATCAGTCTTTGAATCGACTGCCTATTCGAAATTCGCAAAATTGCAGTATGTTTCCTCTGGCTTTCGTTGCCGGATCATTACAGGGTCACTGACGAGGCTTTATTAGCCGAAACTACGTAGAATGACCCATCTTCTTTCTTTTGAATGTTTTCATTGCTCTGAAAGGAACTCATTTTTGATTTTTATTTGCCTTCACTGCAGCTGGTGTTGTGCCATGTGGCGGCCGTAAAACGTCTCCCCGTACATCAACCATAGTGCAGTTTATATCTTACTTTTGGTCCTTTCAGATCAGCGTGAATATTCTGAGGAATCAGAAATAAATTATTGGTTTAGACTCATATTCTAGACAGGTTTTTAATTATTTGGACCCCATTTTGATTTACATCAGTCTTTGAATCGACTGCCTATTCGAAATTCGCAAAATTGCAGTATGTTTCCTCTGGCTTTCGTTGCCGGATCATTACAGGGTCACTGACGAGGCTTTATTAGCCGAAACTACGTAGTATGACCCATCTTTCTTTTGAATGTTTTCATTGCTCTGAAAGGAACTCATTTTTGATTTTTATTATATAAGCAGTTAACCAAAACTGTGCAAATTCACCAGAAATTGACAACTGCCCTTCTTGAATAAGCAGAAGGGAGAGAATGGATGAGAAAAGATTTCATGATCAATATCCGTTAAAGATTGTTGCCGACCCAGAGGGATCAAACCTGTGGCCTCCTGATCACCAGTCAGATGTGTATTTGACCGAGCCACTTAGGTCATTATATTATAGAGAGGCTGAAGCGTAATACAGTAAAATTCCCCTATTAAGACCACCTAATTAAAGACCACATCCGGTTTTAAAAGCTTGTTTAGTAGGTTTCAGTTATTCTTTATTCATGTTTTCTGCATATATTGTGCTCTGGTCAGAGACTATCTTTGGGACTGTTCAAAAGTGGTCTTAAAGACCACTTTTGAACAGTCCCAAAGGTGGTCTTAACAGAGGAATTTTACTGTAGTTGTTTGCAAATTGTCCCTATTTGCCTGCAAGTGGTAACCTTGTCAAAACAGGCACCAATGTTGCCAAATCTGTTCAGGAAGAGTGACATTCTGAGACAGACCCCAACTGCTTCAGAACACTATTGTTTGGGTGTGTTAGTTAAACAAGCATGTTCTAGCCAAACAAAAAATTTAAAATGTATAGATAAGTTACAGTAAAATGACATTCTAATGCACTTGCGTATGTAACGCGACGTCTGATTGGATAGCGTCAAAAATTTGCGACAGTATATTCTGCGATATACTGTCGGAAACCCGACGTCATCACGTAACGTCGATTTTCATTGGCTGGCATTTGGTTTTACGCAGCTCACAGTGCGTTCCGCTTTGTGCAAAATAGTACACTTTTTAACAAAACACACGAATAAGTGCATTAGAATAGGGATAACTGTATTCAAAATTGTGATTTGGGGAGGTAAATCGTCGGTTTTACGGTCGCAAATTACGTTTTACGGCTCCGCTGACGCGTCGCCGTAAAACGAAATTTCCGACCGTAAAACCTCCGATTTACCTCACCAAATGACAATTTTGAATACAGTTATCCCCTAAATTTATGCTGATTTTTCTGTATAATCTATACATTTTTTGGCTCCATCTTCAAATTGTTACAACTCAAACCATGTTAACCCTTCTCTTGCTGAATATTCATTTAAGCCACACCCATTTCTGTCTATCAACCAATCAAATTACTTGATGTAATTTATTGCTACAAATTCATAAACTGAATGCCAAACAGTGTAGATCCTGATCAGATGGCTTCTTCAGAAGCCATCTGATCTGGATCTACACTGTTTGCAAAGATAGGGGTTGTCGTGAACAGCAAGATAAGGGTTAACAATATTCAACTGAGGTTTTGGTGCATGTTGATTTCTGCCTTATTCTTAACAATGCATCTGCACACAAGAGCAATTTTGCAGAGCAGTATTTTTGGAACAAGCAGGTCAAAAGCCACTCTCCATATTCGCCCGACTTTTTTTTTCGTCTTTCCTTTGCTAAATAAAGGCTGGCTGTGTGTTACTACAATTCCAAAAGGTGTATCAGTATGTGCACAGTTTGCCAAGGACAGATTACTCTGTCTCAGGTCAGGGATACAGTTATCACAATAAAGACCTTTAACAGGGTGGCCACACATTTTAGCAATCAAATTCCCTGATTTTTCCCTGATTTGATTTGTTTTCCCTGATTAAAAACCTTGATATTATTGCAATGGCCCCTACTTTTAGAAGTCATATACTGATTCAAATGCTGTCAAGTGACATGTTTATACACAATGCTGTCACAATATTCTTAATTAAATGAAAATTATCTAAAATATGGTAGTCAAAATCAAAACTGGTAAAATATATGGCCTCCAACCTCCCCTTGTAGCCACACCTCCAATTTATTAAAACAGTAGGGGTTTTTGTTCTTTTTTTTTTTTTTTGGTAACATCGTAGACTGTCTAAGGCCATTCTTAAAATGCTTGTTTGCGATTACCTATTCAGGTGTTCAAGGAATGGATAGACAGGTTGGGATTTTCTTGTTTCATGTATTCAAGGTGTGGGTATGAAGACCTGTATTTTCAAATTTGGAACAAGTCTTGATATCAATTAATTATACAACAGTAATTAGCAATACACATACTCATCATATGTCAGTTTAAAGCAAATTTTGCTTTATATTAGCTTTTTAATGATACAGCCATGAAGAAAGAAAACTTGTTCTGGAAAAGCAACATCTGAAAAGCTATAAAATTTGAATATTTTGACCTAACAAATATAAGATTTTTTTAAAATTCCCTGATTTTTTCCTGATTTTCAGCAAAATTTCAAATTCCCCTATTTTTCCCTGCAGGGATTTTTTTTCACCATTTTCCCTGTTTTCCAGAGTGCGTGACCACCCTGTTTAATCTGCACAGGGGTTCGACTTGTCCTGTCTGGGCTCTGGGGACCTCCAGTTGACACCCCAATCAATACTTTTTTCGGCATTCAATTTCATGCCTTCAGATGATGCCAGTGGAAAATGTTTGTACAGAGGACCCGCGTTATAACGACATTCGTTATAACGGCAAAACTCGTTATAACGACAATTTCAATGGAATGAATTCTTAGCTCAAGGTTTAGCCTCAATTCCGAGCGGCTTGGGCTTCCCTGGGGTTGGAAATGCCCAAATCGAATCCATAGCCATACAAGATTATTGTAATTTAATACTCCAAGAAACAAATGCTATAGACATTTGTTAGAATCGCCTCGATGAGGCGATTCTAACAAATGTCTATAACATTTGTTTCTGGAAGTAATGATGTGGAAAAGACCTTTTAGAACCTATCAAAATCCTAACTGGGATTCTTTATAACGGCAAATTCATTATAACGCCAAAATAATAAGGAACAAATACTGTCGTTATAACGCGGGTCCTCTGTACATTAAAGTCTTATCACTGCTAGCAGGGGATCAAACCAGGGATAAGTGTGCTACCATGCTCTCTCCTGTTTGTAGAGGATTAAACTGTCAGCTTACGCTTTTTCATTGTTGACATCTCTCATTCTCCGCCCACTCAAGTCTCTCAAAGCTTCATGATTGGTTGTCTTCTCTATCTGGGCTCCAATAGCACGCAACATGGAACCAAATCCTGCAATGCATAAATACACCATGGGGACTTAAATGTACCATAACTGGCTTAAATACTGTTTATTATACACCATAAACCAGAGCTACCTTAACCTATTTAGTACCGGAAACCCCAAAATGGGTAACCTGGCAAACAGTGCAGGCCCAGATCAGACACCGCAGAATGTATTGAAGTTTAACGGCTCAGTCAACACTATTTTAGGTCATTTTTGAGCTTGTCAGTTTACCTATCCACACTTTTCCTGGCACATATATGTTTATTTCAAATATCCAACAACAAAGAAATATTTGGGATCAAACTGACAGAAAATAATATTTGTTCTGCCCATAAATACCTAAATTTGTTGGCATTTTAATATTTATGAGCAGAAATTTCATGTTCAGTTGGGTTTCATATGATTTTCTTTTTAAATAACCTCAGGCCCTGGTCAGCTCTACTAGAAACAGTGGCCTGATATTTTAAGTCTACATTGCTTCTAGCCATCACGAAAGCACGGCTATATAATTTTGAACCCCACTTTTATAGAGTAAAATTGGGGTTTACAGAGGTAAACCTTATTGTTCTTATTTCAGCTCCAAAATAAAGATTGTGGGTACTCGTTAGAACTGCCTCAATGAGGCGGTTCTAATGAGTACCAACAATCTATAGTTTGAGCATTCTTATTTCTGCTCTAAAATATAGATTGTGGGTACTCGTTAGAAGCGCCTCGATGAGGTGGTTCAATCGAGTGCCAACAATCTATATTTTGAGCAGAAATAAGAAAAATATCACAATTTTTCGTCCAAAAACTTTCATTTTTTCGGCGATAAAGTTTACAATGTAGTTGTATAGACATGTTTTCGTAATGTAACCGTTTCTTTAGAATAACTGTCCTAAGAAAAAGACTGGAAATATATTTTTGTTATTCTCCTTTAGATATGCTCTGGCTAATGCAGCACGCCTACATGCATGTGTAAGAACTGCCATACCAGGTTTTGAGGCTCTAACTTAAGGCGCATATCAGTTTTCCTTAAAAAAAAAAAAAATATTGCAGATTTGCTATGAAGAAATAAGAAAAATTATCCTCTAATTAGAAGTATTTTCAGAGGAAAACAATGTCCCTCCACATCTACATTTCATGGTTTAACTTAAACACCTATTTGACTTTGATAACTAGGTTAAGGTTACCAAAACGTAAGGGGAAAAAAGCACTTTTGGCGAAAAACTGACAGTTTTTGAGCATGTGACCTCAAAAAAAAAAAAGGTCATTAAAAAGGTTTAGATAACATCACCAAAATCTGATCAAATTTGGTAGGCTGTTATAAAACTATACCAAGTTTAACCAATATCCATCAATTCTTAAATGAGATTGGGTGCAGAAAAGCTTTTTTCCCCAAATGGACAGATTTGGTGAGCCTGTGACCTTGAAAATAAGGTCATGTCATGATCACCAAAATCTGACCAAATCTTTTTTAGATTGTAATCATAATATAATGTACCAGGTTTGACCGAATTTCATCAATTTGTTTATGAGATAAGGTGCAGACAAGTTTAAACTGACTTTTTTTTTGGGGGGGGGGGGGGGGGGGGGGCTGTTCAGGTCATTGTCACCAAAATCTAATCTTATCTTTGGTAGGTTGCAATGATATATAGTACCAAGTTAGACTGCATTTCATTCATTCGTTAATGAGACAGAATGCGTAACAAGCCAAAATGGACAGTTTTGGGGTGATGGGCCTGTGCCCTTGATAATAATATAAAGGTCACCAAAATCTGATGAAATCTTTTGGAGGTTGCAATGATATGTTGTACCAAGTTTGACCAAATTTCACTGATTCGTTCATCTGATAGGGTATACAAAATTGACAGTTTTTGGGGTCCTGTGCCCTTGAAAATAAGATCAAGGTCATCAAATACTAACCAAATCTTTGGTGGGTTGCAATGATATACAATACCAAGTTTGACCAAGTTTCATCCAAACATTCATGAGACAGGGTGCAGACAAGCCAAAATTCACAGTTTTGGGGGCTATGTGCCCTTGAAAATATGGTCAAGGTTACCAAAATCTAATCAAATCTTTGGAAGGTTGCAGCATATTGTACCATGTTTAACCACATTTCATCCATTCAGTCATGAGATAGGGTGCATACAAGTCGAAATTCACTGTCTTTGAGGGTCTGTGACCTTGAAATTAAGGCCAAGGTCACCAAAACCTAACCAAATCTGTGGTATGTTGTAATGATAAACTGTACCAAGTTTAACCAAATTTTATCCAATTGTTCATGAGATAGGGTGCAGACAAGCAAACATTCACAGTTTGGGGGGGGGGGGGGGCTTGTGCCCTTGAAAAGGTCACCAAAAGATCATCAAATCTTCGGTAGGTTGCAATATATTGTACCAAGTTTGACTAAATTTCATCCATTTATGAGACATGGCTCAGACAAGCCGAAATTCATATTCTTTGAGAGCGTGTGCCCTTGAAAATAAGGTCAAGATCAACAAAATCTAACCAAATCTGCGGTATGTTGTAACTATATATTATACCGAGTTTGACCAAAATTAATAAATAGGTTCATGTAATAGAGTGCAGAAAACCCATTTTTGGCCCAAAATTGGCTGTCTTGGGGGCATGTGCCCTTGAAAATGAGGCAAAGGTCATCATTACCTAATGACAGTTTTCCCCCAACCCTAGTGATGTAACCATGCAAGTTTGGTCAGAATTCATCCATAGGTCCTGGACAAACAAGGTTTGAACAGGCTATGCCGATGCCAACACAAACGGGATCCGCACCAAAAACAATATGTCCCCCTCGTCTTCGGTTGGGGGACATCCTCATCATTCCTCCTCCCCATATCTGAAGCTACATCTACATGTATGTCTAATGCAGAAAACAACACACTTACCTCCCCTTGAAGAAAAAGATGGGTTGCATAGTGCTTCCAGGCAGAGCTGAAACCGATCACACACGAGTACTGGTAAACTGTTGAGAGGATCTAAGCCTGCCTAGGCAAGGCGGTGAGAGTCACACTGTCCATGCTTATATAAACCCTATTGGTTTCATTGGGCGACAGGGCTTGAGATATCATTTCATCTCAATGTCGGGTTAAAGTCCCACAAAATTGGAAGCAACATCTCCAAAATGACCTATACAGTGTTGATGGGGACTTTAAACCTCAAATCAAACAAAACAAATACACTTACCTCCCTTTCCACCCAGGATTCTTGGGTATGTATGATATACCACATCTTTCTGTACTGGGTCATTATCATCAACAATATTTCCATTACAAATAAAGAAACAGGCATCTTTTGGGAAAACCTACAAAACAATTTATTCCAAATTAACCCTTGTCCTGCTGAATATCTTAATCTGACACACCCACTACCAATTATTAACCAATCAGAATACTTGATGCAAAGTATTGCAACAATTCAACAATCTGAATGACAATGTAGATCCTGATCAGATGGCTTCTTCAGAAGCCATCTGATCTGGATCTGCATTGTTTGAAAGATAAGACATATCTGGGCTCAGCAGGGGAAGACTTTAGCCATATTGTATGAGGACTTTTGTGTAATTATCATAGCTATCTGCAGCAATCAATAGCATGCTGAGTTTTATTCAATACTCGCCCTTTGGAGAGGGTACCCTTATTTCGACAGCCATAATTTCCTTAAACCTGAACCAATTCTGCTCATACTTTGACACATTACAGGCAAGATATCTTCTGCCATTTCTACCAGAAGGATTATGGGTCACATGACTTCCAGATATGGCGGTCACGTGATCTGACCGGGAACCGTTAAGACACTTAAAAAAAAGAACTACAAGACAATACCGCTCAGTGTGTGCTTAGAAGAATAAAATTGATAGCTTGTGTAGCTACCTATATTATGGCTACATAATGATATTTATCACCAGTAGTTGTTTAGATTGACGATGAAAGATGACGCCGGACAAATGTCTTTCCTACAAACTCCCCTTGAGCCTTCGGCTCTGGTGAACTTAAAAAGATAATTAACCCTTTCCCACTCGGGGGCTTTGTGAATTTTGCTGATTTTCACATTGCTGCCTAGGACAGCAACTTCATATAGCCATTACTTCACAATAAATGGTTTGTTTTCCATCAAACTCGGCAGGAATGTTCACTAGGCAGCAGCCTTTTTAGGCCAAATCATTGTTGCCATGGTGACAAGGAGGCTTCTCAAAAAGTGTGATAACACATGTTTTTGACCGAATCTTAATCTTCACACAACTGTCAAGGCAACAATTAAGGGGGTCTGGCACTGGCGATTTTCACTGTCTGCAGCATGTTTTGCCAGCATCAAAAATGAGGCATTTTTGACCCTAGATTACCTCAGATTTCATTTCAGCGGCCGGCTGGGTCATGCCCCCAATTTTTATCGATGGTGATGGGGGCTGGTGCCCCCTCCAAACGCCCAATAGGTATATTTTTAGTGCAGAGCTGCAAAAAAACGACCATTTTTACGACAACTTATCCTAACGCAAACATAGCTGTCCAGGGGTGGGGGATGCAGAGTTTAGGTGGTTCTAGGACTCAAAAATGAGGGGGGGGGGATTTGGGGGGGGGGGGGGGGGTCAAAACTTAATTTTACTCTAAAATGCATTAATTACGTATAAAATATCACATTTTACACTAAAATGATCAAAAAACATGATTTTGTTCAGTTTCAATCTTATTCATTTATCCTTTCCCAATAGGGGACTTCGAAAATTTTGCTGACTTTCACATTACTGCCCGGACAGCATATTTATATAGCCATTATTTCACAATGAATGGTCTGTTTTTCATAAACTCGGCAGGAATGTTCACTAAGCAGTTGCCTTTCAAATGGAACCTTTTTAGGCAAAATCATTGTTGTCATGGTAATGGTAACGAGGGGGTTTCTCAAAGTTGTCAAAAAGTGTGATTTCACATGTATTTTAGACCGAATCTTAATCTGCACTGCTGTCAAGACAAAAATTAAGGGGTCTGGTTTAGTACTGCTTAGTCTGGTTATTGAAATCAATTTGTTTTGCCAATAAAATTGTTAAAATCAACTGGTACCAGTTTGTAAGCGAGACAATACAAAAATTGAAGTACCAATCTGTTCACACCAAGCACATTCAACCTTTTATATTGCAATGTTCTGGCACACCTGCAATGGATCAGAACTTGCCTATTTTCTTATAGAATCTTTACTTTTGATTACCAGGGAGATTTAGGTTGATAAGAATAAAAGAAAATGTCAAATTCAAGTACTTTTCAAGGTCTATGGACAGTTTTCAAGCACTTTTCAAGACAAATTTTATTTTCAAGGTCTTTTCAACACAGCCCTTCATATTCAAGTACTTCTTCCTGCACAGGGGCCTCCAGTTAACGTCCCGATCCGGAGGACGATGCACTTAATGAATTCATCCCTGCAAATGATGCCAATGGAGCGTATTCGGACACCAAAATTTTATCGCAGCTGCTGGGGATCGAACCTGGGACCTTTAGCATCAGAGGCAAGTGCACTAACCGCTGAGCTATCACGTGGTTCTGTCAATCAGAATCAGAAAAGGACCTGTGATATGGGAAGTAAGTCCCTAGCTCTAACCAAAGAGGTAAACTTAGCTACACAATCTTCACCACCTTCAGCCGTCGAAATAATTGAATCGGGAAGGGCATTCCAATCTCTAATGGTTCGTGGGGAGAACGATTCTTTATAAATGTCCGTTCTTGCAGTAAGGGTATGAAACGACATTGAATGGTGTTTTCTACTGTCATAGAATACATATATGTTTAACGTCTTTTACATATGGCCATTGCCACGTCTGAAATTAATATAAGTGCACTTAGCAATCATCCTGTGATGACAGATGAACATACGACCCTAGTTTTGAATTTAGGAGTACCGATACTATCAAAGAATCACACAATACGCCTATAGTCTTTGGTTAAAGGAGTAACAGTACTCCTCGGGCAAAAGCTTTCAATAACACTGAATTTCTACAGTACCTAGCTGGGGGAACAAGGTCATCTGTTAGAATGCTGGCAGCACCCTTTAGACCTTTGTATAAGAGTATGAGCCTACTGTCTCTTCTCCTTTTCTTGAGAGAATCTTAATTTTCCTAGAATTCCAGTCATGCTCCCAGTTTCAAAGCAGTAATTTCCAGTTAAAAATCTAGCAGCTCTATTCTGAACTTTTTCAATTTCTTCATTAAGGACCACACCGCTTGGGTCCCAGATGCAACTACCAATGCAGCACCTCTTCCTTGGTTTTCACAATTATCTGGTGCCTGACTTGAAGGAGAAGGAAAAGAAAATAGTGGAGACAGAAGGCCCCTTAGGACGAGACAAAATACCAGTTTTCAAGACCTGGAGCAAAAAGCAGTCAGCTGTTGAACGAACAGTGCGAACATCATCTGACACATTCGGACCAGCTGGGGACCACCATGGTGTAAGAGATCGCTGGGAGGCATTCTGCAGTACCAACGGAGTGAAATCAGGAATCGGAAATTACCGTGACAACAGGTTCAATGCATTATTTCAAACACCAGCAGAGGTTTATGTCCACAGAAAGGATTTCCTGACAGTGAGTACTTGAAACAGTAATCACACCAAATCTTAAGCTGCAGTCTGTGAAAGCTGATCTTCAGAGTGATTCCATTCTTACAATGCTACAGTGTCTAGGTCTGTTTTTCACCAAAGTCACTGGTCCATACTGGACTTTGATCACATCGGGTGATATTCCGTATCTGGAGCTGCACCCTTACATTGCCAACTTAAAGCAGTATTTGGAGGGCTGTACAGAAGAACCAGCATTACTACTGAGCAAGGCAAGATTTTGGATCGAAGCAAATTTCATAGAGCCTCAACAACAGCGACAGTACGAGCCGCTTTACAATTTAGTCAAAGGGCAACAAGAACTTTTGTTTGATTTAATAAAGCTTGTGTCCACTTGCAATGATAAGGGTAGTAAACAAACAACTGATTGATTTTCTACCTGGCGGACAATTTTGCAAACAACCAACTACAGAGGATGCAAGGTGTATGCAGTTTGCCCAGTTAACAAACCTTGGCTGTGAGCACCATTTTGGGGACTTGGACAGCAGTCAGAGAAGACGGCCCAGTGCTTCCATGTATCACCATTCTTCAGTACAATTGCTGAAGAGGAACAGGGAGGGACTGATGCAATGGTTTGGTGAAATGTCTCCAGACAAACTCTCATGTCTGCTCAAATCAGCCAGAAAAGGTGGCTGTGAATTACGCCAAACCCATCTACAAGAGGAGAAGAAAGTCAGTGCAGATATACATGCGGAAATGATGATGGAGAAGGAGAAGAAGGGAAAGAAGAGGAGGAACAATGCCAAACACAATGACCTAGAAAACAGCAGGAGAAAAAACGATGGCAGTGAGGACAAAACTGAGAACATACGGATTGAAGCCGAAAAATATCTGAGAAAGAAACTGCCTACAAATCAGGTTTTCAAAAAAAAAAAAAAAACGACTACCGTAATTCCCTGTGTATACCACGCACTCATCTATAACACGCACCTCAATTCTGAGTCCAAGATATGTGAAAAAAAAAATATTCCAGTCTAAAACACGCACATGCTTTTCCCCAGTATCACAGAATGCTTTTCTCAGACGCCATTTTGATTGAAAATGAAAGTACACGAATTTTGATTGGCTACTATCAAAATAGCCTGACTGGTTATAGGTATAATTCCTAGTAGTTATAGAATAGAATAGTGGTTAGTTTCTCTCTTGCAGCATAGGCAGTTCTCCGTTTACCTATAACGGTGGTGTGTGACAAGGTGACATTTTAAGGGTGCGGTTATTCATTTGTTATGAAAGATGACAATGCGTTTTCCCAGTTTTCTTTCACAAGGAAAGATAGAAACAGGTTTCTTTCCAAAGGTAAAATTGTGACAACATGCCTCCAAGGCAGGTGCTCCATAGCGTTATTGACAGAAATTTCTACAGGTAGATTGAGTATTTTGACACCTCTGGTTATTCACACGTTCTCCATGCTAATCCCATAATTAACACCTTCTCAGCGTGAGTCAAACATCTCACTCAATTAAAGAAGCCCATTTTGCATTTACTGTTAATAAAACGGTGATTCATGCCTGACTTCAAGGAACCCGATTTCCTGTGCAATTTAAAACTTTGTTGACATGCATTAACTATCATAATTAATCAGAGTTCCCACTCACGCAAAATCTGACGTGAATCACGCAAAGAAAATAAAAATTACGTACGATTTTTTTCCGTCGGGCGAGATTCCGCGCGTCCGAAATTGACTGGGGCGAACCGGCCGATTTTTTTTCGAGCGTCCGAAATTGACGGGGGCGAATCGGCCGATTCGCTGAAATAGATTTGGGACAACCCGCAGACTTGAATCCGGCGCATAGAACTTCCGCGCATCCGAAATTGACTGGGGCGAATCGGCACGCAATCGGTAAATGACGTCATCGGACCCCAGCAACCCCACACGTGTCTATTGTTTTATCTTAATGGGGCGTATCTCTTTCATTAAAAATTGTTTGGAAACGGTAAAAAAATCTCGATAACAAAACGGTAGTGGAAAACAGCGCTTTCTGTAAGCTCCGTGTCAATAACCAACACCAGCATACAGATGTGTTAACACAATTTAAAGCGTTCAACTTTTCTCACCAAGCGTCTGCTATTTGGCGCTAAAACATAATCATTCACGAGATAGTAGAATAGTCGTAGCAACTCGTCTTAGGAGCAATTAAATAATTTTCACATTGATTGCGGATTAAATTTTATGATCGGGGAATAAACGCAAATTAGAGACATAACTTGACCATATTTTCACACCTTATCGACATGCACCGCAGGGTGGCAATTATATGACAGGGATTAACAATAGTGTCATAATTGAACTGTTATAAATCATCAAACCGAGTAAATCCAAATCAGATGTCTGCGGCGTCTTTCTGAGGTGTCTGAACTGGGACTGCACTGTTTGCCGATGTCCCAAAAAGGGATGAAAGGTTGATGTATGTGATAGGAATATTGATTGCATTTTTAATGGTATGAATGATTCAATGAATTAATATGTCAAACGAACTTTATGAGGGTCTCAAAGTGTCACATTGTATTTGTAATGGGTTTTCGTGACCTGCCGACTTTTCGAGAAAAACAATGTCATTTTTCTATGCCATTGTATTACACGCAGGGGATTTTTTTTACCGTTTTCTGGGTGAAAAAAGTGCGTGGTATACACAGGGAATTACGGTATGTGATTATTGCATACCAGGACAACTGGTATCCTGGCATCGTCGTGTCACTGAAAAGTGAAAAAGAGGCCATTATCCGGTTTATGGCAAGATGCAGAAAACCAGGTCACTTCCAGTGGCCAATGCGCCTTGATGAACAAATTGCTTCCTACGCTATACTGGTTACCAAAACTTCATAAAAAACCTTACAAAGCACGGTTTATTGCAAATTCTAGCTCTTGCACTACCACTGAACTTTCTAAATTATTAACTTCCTGTCTTACTGCTATTAAAACGCATGTAATTAAATATTGTGATAAAGTCTTTGAAAGATCAGGAAGAAATCTGTTTTGGTCTATAAAAAATTCGAATGAGGTTTTAAATAAATTGAAATCTAGACATTTTCGTGCTTCTAGTTTGTCTACCTACGATTTTTCCACTCTTTACACTACACTTCCTCATAATCTTATAAAAGAAAAGCTTAATGATTTAATTGAATGGACTTTTCACAGAGAAGATTCTCTCTATCTTGCATGTAATGTCAGAAATGCATTTTTCACTTCTAAAGAGCATAAGAATTATACACTTTGGTCATGTCAGAAAGTGTGTGATGCCCTCACCTTTCTACTTGACAATATTTATATTAGATTCGGTACTATGTTATGTAGACAAATTGTGGGTATTCCGATGGGTACTAATTGCGCACCTCTTGTGGCTGATCTGTTCTTGTATTGTTATGAAAGAGACTTCATTTTGTCGCTTTCCATTGATAACCAATCTGAAATTATTGAAGCTTTTAGCTCTACTTCTAGATATTTAGATGATTTATTAAATATTGATAATACCTATTTTGATGGTTTGATCAGTCAGATTTACCCCCTTGAACTTCAGTTAAATAAAGCAAATTCTTCTGATACCGAGGCCCCGTTTTTGGATTTACATCTGTCTATTGTAGATGGATTTGTTTCGTGCAAAATTTATGATAAACGCGATGACTTTGATTTTGAGATTGTAAATTTTCCTTTTTTGGATGGTGATGTTCCTCGTGCGCCATCCTATGGCGTTTATATTTCGCAATTAATTCGATTTGCTAGAGTGTGTAGTCATGTAACTGACTTCAACACTCGTAATAAATTATTAACGGCTAAACTCCTTAATCAGGGTTATCGGTACCATAAACTACGCAAAGCCTTTTCAAAATTTTATAGACGCCATTCTGATTTAATTTCAAAATTCAATATTGGACTTAAATCTCTTCTGCAACAAGGTCTATCGGAACCCGAATTTTATGGTGACTTAGCATATAAATTCAGAAAAATATATAACCGCAATGACTTCAGCACCCAATTTCGTAAAATCATTCTTCGATATAAAAAGATTGGGTACAACATGGATATTATACGACAGACTGCATGCATGGTAGTTAACCCAATCACGGTTGGCAACTTTGCTTCCCTCTTTAATTGCACGCCGGTGGGTCAGGCCTCAGATTCTATGACGGCTCCAACGTAAAGGCTTATTGAGAATTAGAGAGATCTAATTCAAGGTAATGTTGGTTGGTGCCTGATGCTCTGTCTCTGGTCGGGCTCATCGGAGTCTAACTGTTGGTTTTCTTTTGCTCCAGCATTTCAGTGGTTTCTTGCTGTCGAGTCCTCACCGTTGTCTCACATCTGTGGTTCTTTGATTTTTGTGTTCACGGAGATGTTGCACTGATGAGTTAGGAGGCCTTCATGCGGACTGTACAAATTATTTGTCTAAATCGCGACGGAAGTAAGGGCGAGGATTGTGGCCACGTAAAATCGATTTAAGCCCCCCAGTGGAAATCTTCCGCTGACCGTTCCAAGGCGGCTCTTCTGTGGCGATTTATTTATGTTGTTGTTTGTTACTTACTGTGTGTATCACTTGTGTCTTTTGGTTTTGGATGACCATATGGCCATTTTGTGGGAAAGTAACTGTCCTTATGGCCTTCCTTTGTTTGGGTTTCCATTATGGTCTGGTCGCTTAATGTTTGTATTTCTTTCCCTTTGGTGTCTTTTATGGGTGGAGTAAGTTAATTGTATCAGTTCCTGATCTTTGTTTTACTTCTACTTTTCATCACAGTTTTTGTTGAAAAAAAAAAACTTTGCGCCAAACTGTTTAAGCTGACTGATTGAACTGGTTTTTAAGGTAACCGGGCGCTATAAGCTGTTTAAGCTCAGGTAGGCAGTGGTATTTAGAACAACATGCTGCAGTAGACAAACTGTATGACACTTTTAAAAGTGTGTTTTTAAGCACAATCTAGCTTGAGTCTATAAAACTTTTTTCATGCTCAACTCATTTGAGCATGAAATTTGCCCTGCTTGTAAGAAGTAATCTGCGGACAAATGAGTTAATTTTTTGGCCCTGGTCAGCAGAAAATGTCATTTATTCTGCTCATAAATTTCAATTAAAATGTCATCAATTGTTCGCATTTTAAAATTAATGAACATGACAAGTTTAGTGCTGAAGTGAGCTGTGCATGACCTCAGGGACTGATCAGGATTTAAACAGGTCTTGTGGCACTCACCTGAAGTGAGTTACCGGCCAATTGTTTTCCCGGCCAAGCTGTGGCAGTCACCTCAAGTGAGTTGCTCGCCATTTTTGTTTTAGAAATGAAATTTGATATTATCTAAGGTCTTGTGGCACTCACCTAGAGTGAGTTGCCGGCCATTTATTTTTTTTGCCAAGATGTGGCAGTCACTTCAAGTGAGTTGCCGACCATTTTTGTTTTAGCACTGATTTGTTTTTACATCTTAGACTCTGTGCCTGAGATTTCATCTAAGGTCTTGTGGCACTCACCTAGAGTGAGTTGCCAGCCATTTTGTGTGTTTTGGGGGCCAAGATGTGGCAGTCACCTCAAGTGAGTTGCTGGCCACTTTTGTTTTAGTGCTGCATTGTTTTGAATCCTCTGTAATACTGTTTTAGCAATGCTCTAAGATTTAATCTAAGGTTGTGTGGTACTCGCCTAAAGTGAGTTGCCAGACTTTTTCTGACAAGATTTAGTTTATTGAGTGCTAACTCTATATGAAGATTTAGCAGTTTCATCTCAGTATAGAGCTATCTGTCGAGCGCACAGCAAAGGCTCTGCTCAGATTGCTCAGATCTGAACAGAGTTTTTGCTGGGTGCTCATATTATAATTTATTTGTACCCTGGTTCATTTTTATATATACATGCAAGATAAGGTTTTATAAATAATCCATTGATTTTTCTTGTCAGATTGGACAGGAAATAGTAAAGACCTTGATCAGATCATCAGACTGCTCTAATCCACGGGCATTCTGAACACAGCCTTCACTATATTTTTCACTGATGGGTACATGTAAAGTCAGGAATAGAATATTTATAGAACAACACTGTAAATATTGTAGATCATTATTATTTTATGAATGAAATGTATTTTGACATTTTTCATGTTGCTTTGGTGAAGGCATCACATGTTTATACAAAAAAGGAATCAAATCGATAAAATGCAAAAATACAAGTATCAAATCTTTCTCATTTATTGCTGTATAACTTGCTCCCTATGTAAGACACTGCAAAAACAACTCTAGAAATGAAAAGAACAGGAAAAAATACATAAAGATGCCAAGTTCATAAAGATATCTTGAAAAATAAAAAAAGTTACAGCAGTTTGAATAAAATTTTTGACTGCGCCGGGTCCGTCGTCGCTGCCTGCGATTCAGCATCTTATATAGCAGAAAAATTCCAGGAAACGCCCGATTTCCTGGACCTTCAAACAGCTGTAACTTTGGTTCTAGTAGAGGTATCTTCAAAATTTAAACTGTTCTGTGCAGATTTTTAAGAGTTCTATATGATGTATATTAGTTTAAAGACTTCCTATGAGATAAAAAATATCAGCTGGGGTTGCTACTTTGAGTGCAATGACTGACAAAGAATGTAATTACATTATTTTATTGCTGCCGTTGCTGCAAATTGTACCTAAAGATTTTGAAGGTTTGTGCGGTTCGTCTAAAAGTTACGAGTAGTCGGCACGCAAGCGCACAATGATCTACTTCACGTATCACTTACAGACATGCATGGTGCGCATCCATTATAAGATTTTTTTCTTAATAGCCCTGTGGCAGCAAAAGGCTTCTGTGGTTAGCAGATTAGTGTTTCCCCCAGCCTTATTTAGCATGGCGGGGCGACATGCCCCTTTTCTCTAGGGCCATGCCCTTTTTCAGACAGAGTAAATGCTGCCCTACATTTTGGTACGAAAATCACTGAAATTGAACAAAAAATAACAAAGTTATGTCTGTTTAAATAAGGACTATTTTAGACACTTTTTAGCAATAAAATGTTGCCTATTTAACACCCCAGTTACACAGACAGTCGGTCCCCAATCGGTCATTTTACATTTAATTTCTCGCCGTTTTGATCGGTTGCCATGCGTGATTTTATTTCTGGTTTTCTGTGTAAACGACAATCGGTGATGGACAAGAGTTCAATAAAAGTTAATCAAACATTTCATGGGTTGCTGGTAGGTGACCGAAAGCAACTCAAACGGGGTTGGATCGGTGATAAGGATGTTTTCATCAATAAAATACTGAAATACTAACCATTTTATCGTTTGCAAATCAGAGCTTAATCAGGTGTATCGCTGATTAATCGGTATTTGATAGCTAGTCATTGGTGGTTTAACACTTTCCTGGTCGGTGATTCATATTTGGTTATCTTTGTCCGGTCGGCGATACCGGCGATTAAGAGCTCGCATATCTCATCAGAGCTCTCGGAAACGCAGGATTCTGCGTATTTTACGCCAACTTTTGCCGTTGTACGCGTAAAATTCACAACCGGCGATTCTTGTGTACGCATGTTTTTATTGCGACACGCGTCCAAAATTACAGAAGCGGTAAATTCAGAAGCTAATTTAGGCCGCTTATGCAATACCAATAAAAGATCAAATGCGGCGCCGCTTTTTATGTTGAAAGCGCACGTGCCACAAATCAGTAGGCGTGACCTATATTGACAGGTATTTTTGCACCTGTCAGTGGGAGAGACGATATTGGAAAGTGGTCGGTTTTCGGCATGTGTTAAAAATGATTGTACCTGTTTAATCTCGCCGCGCTAATCCCCGTGTTATTACGGATTACAATTAATTAGTTTACTAATTGATGTAAGCTCATATCATCAACGGATTAGCATGAGTCGGTAAAATATCACGTTTAGTTAAACCAGGGTTACAGGGAAGACGAAATAATTGACGAATTATCAATGTCATGTATTTTCGCGACTACACGATCATACTTTTTATCGCTCCGTCAAAGTGTGTTTCGACGTTTACTGGTGACAAAAATGTATGTACTTCTTCAAAATAAATCATTTTTAACAATTACAGGAAGTCAGACGTGGTTAGGATGCTTCCCCTACGTATTTGTTTACACCAATTAAAAATAATTGAGCTACTGTCACGTACATATACGTCCGAATTTGAAAGCACAAATATAGCTTAATAGAATGCTGCTTTTCTGATCTGGGTTTACATTGTATCTGCTGTTATCCTAATACTACCTTATTTTTTATGAGGCTTTATTTGACTACAAGTGTGAGAATAAATCTGAGCAACTGCATTTGGGGGGGGGGGGGGGGGGGGGGGGGGAGGATAGACGCATCAGTGAAATATTTCTAACTGGTACCCACACTCTACATGTTTGGAACGAAGTTATTAAATGCATTTATCAGAAAAAAAGAGTTTGGGAGCCATGAAAGTATACAGTTTTTCATATGGACGTGTAGCCTGATAATAAGAAGTTTTTGTCTATGTTCTATGCACGATCAAGATCAGAACTCCAACTTTTTATGTGGGAATCCAACTTTTTATCTGTGAATCCAACTTTTTACAAGGAAGGATTCCTGGAATCCTGTTTTCAAAATCCTAGTGAGAGCTCTGCTCATGCTATAGGTTGCTGTTGGTTCTTTTATTAAAACCCACCGATGACACAACCAATTGATCACAGACTGGGTCCCTATTAACCACCGATCAAAACCGACGAAATCCGACATTTTAATTCTCATCTTTTTTCTATCGGTGGTAAGTATCAGTTGATCGGTTGCTTATCGGTGACCCATAGGTGAAATCAGTTGTAAACAGCTTGTCTATTGGTTATTTCTAAAATATTTTCACCGATCGAGAATTTTAAACATGTTTAAAAATCCCAATCGATAATTCTTCACCTATAAAACTTATCTTACCCAAATAGCAGTTGATAGGTGGAAAACAGGTGACCAATAGGTGATATGGGTGTTAATTACGTTGTCATCGGTTCACGCTAAAAATACTACCGCTCAGTCACTGATGGCTCTGTGTAACTGGGGTATAACAGTCCACCTTTTTTGGTTGACTGCTAATCTCCCTGTTTATTGTACTTAATTATGTAACTTTAAGAAGTCATAACTGTGTTTTGATAACAAGACTGAGTGACACCAATTAAACAAATGGAGTGTGAAAGTGTGCCTCACCAGTGTCATGTCAGTGTTTGTGGGTCTTAGAGAATAGGAGCTGTGGACAAAACATGTTCCAAACTTATCTTGTATGTATCAGTTATCAGCTTGCTTATAAAACTTCTTGTCACCAATGATGAATGTGACATATCTCCTCACTCAGCATAAAAAACAGGCAGTATAACTTAGCATTGAAGACAAAGGGTAAGAGAAGAAGCTTTTTATTTCAAGTTGAGAGATATGCCCATTTAGCAAGGTGCTGCATGTGAATGTGCCCTTTTTACACCGTTGTTCGTATATTAAGTGCCCTTTTTCCCTGACCAGTGCCATGCCCTTTTTAGGAGCTGGGGGAAATACTCGCAGATACTGATCCTTCGGCACTGACGTGCTATTAAAGGCTTAACGAGCAAAGATAGCAAAAAGCACAGGCTCCGATAGACAAAGTATATAGGAGGTTTTAGGAATTCTGTTTATGACGTCATTCTTGCGCATGCGCAAAGTACTGGCCGTCAATTGAAACGGCCATCGCTATTCAAATGTATTGGCGGAACTTAAAATGGTAACAATATTCAGACATTTTGAGAGAAAATATACCCGTTTTCATTGAAATAATGCCTCGAGAAGGAAAGAATGATATTTCGCTTTTATTACCGAAATTCATTTATCCTAAATCCTTTTTTAATTGACGAAAATCTTTTCGTGAATGACCCATGTCAATGGCTTGAGATACCCTTATTCACGAAAGCTTACTTACAAAATAAGTTTTTACGTAACTTTCGTTTTATTCGCTATCCAAGTCTATCTACCTATCTATCTTTCTTTCTTTAGAAATATGTCCAACGATCTGTCTACATGTGCAATTTAAATGTCCATACTGACAGTCGAAATAAACTTATGAGTGGACTGACGGAGGTGCGTTGAGTCAATGTTGGTTTGACGTCATGCCGTCGACACCCACTCCAACTCACTTCATTGTCACATGACTGTTGGCATGGGAGAGAGAGAGACAGAGAGAGAGAGGTTTGACTGACAAACTGACAGCAGACAGACGACACACAGACCGACTGACTGACTAACAGACGGACTGTTAGGCAGACAAATAAACATACTGACAGTCGAAAAAATAAAACAATGAGTGGACTTACAGACGGGCGTTGAGACAACGTTGGCTCGACGTCATGCCATCGACAACCACTTCAACCAACTTCAATGTCACGTGACCGTTGAGATGAGAGAGCGGTTTGACTGATCCCTGTATCAAAGAAGCCCATAACCCTTTTTGTAACAAATGGAATCTTCCTCCTTATATATAGCAGGAGTCATTTTCAAAATTTTGGGGTGTCAGGTTGTGTTTTCTTCAACATTTATTTGGAAAATGGCCGAACTTTTTGTAAACAGTGTAGGCCCCGATCAGACGCCGCATTCTGCCGCTTCTGATCTGGGCCTGCACTGTGTGTCACTTACCCCTTTTGGGGTTTCCGGTACCAAATACCGGTAGGTTAATGTAGACATAAGGGCTAGGCAGGTTGAACCAATCTACAAATCTATCAGATTTTACAGTAAAATCCTGCAGTTGCGAAGGAGTGTTTCATTTTTATGCACTGAAAGGGTGTTCTACGTTTGTTTTGAATTTAATGTTCCAATCCCACTGAGCCTTGATGGGGATGAGCACTGGGCAAATAACATTTTATTAAGCAACGTCGTATTATCGCCAAAGCAATGTTTTGACGTTTCATCGACGTTGCAATATCAAATTCAATGCATCGCTTTGAAGTTGGGTTGATGTAGACACGACGTTGTTGACACGCTACATGTCGGTTGACGTGGCATCATTTAACGACAAACTGTGATTTACATTTGCTCACGCTCGATTTTGTTGGTGCGCTGAGAGAGAGGACCCTGTTGGGTCCTATGTACAATATATCATTTTCGTAATGCGACATTTCATATCTGGCAGTATATCGGTGTTTCTCCCTTTATCTTACATCAGAATTCGCCAAAAGTTTAAAAGAATTCCACTGTTTAACGCTGTAATTAACACTTTATCTGTCCCACTGCCTTTGAAGCAATACGACAGATGACAGCCAGGGCTTTTCCAGTTCTATTTGTAGAACCGGAAGTACGTCATGAAAAAAGCTCCTATATAGGGTTCGCCGGTCATCCGGGTACTTTCGTTTGTCACGTGATAGCAACGAGCACGCGGGTGAATACAAACGCCATTTTGAATAAGCAAATAGTGTAAATAAAACCCAAGTCACTAGCATATTTCTTACAATTTTGATAAAACATGCCAAAAATCTGTAGTGCATGTGGTTGTACAAATCATCATTTACAACTGGATAAAAAGCTATTGTTCTATCAGTTCCCAAATGGAGAAAAACATCCAGAGAGACGGTCTCGGTGGATAAGGGCCTGCAGTCGCAACACGCAAACACGCCTATACTAATACATTGCCACCTTTATCGCCGAAAAAAAATGAAAATTTTGTGATGAAACTAATAGGGTCCGAAAAAGGTTGGGGGGGGGGTGGGGGGGTGGGGTTGGGGGGGAAAACGACCATCATGCAGGCGAAACGTCTTGTTACCATTCTGATTATGATTGTACTGTCAGTCGAGGAACAGTTGGCAGTGACGTCACGACTGGTTTTTGTTCTGAAGAACTGGCTAGTATTGACATATGTGTACGTTCTTGTGCTAATCTGACAAATCTTGGAGATGGAATTGTATGAAATTGATTACTTGACAAATAAATATGTGTAGGCAGGGGCCAGTTGTTCAAAACTAACAGTCTACTTAGCTATATAACACTTCACTAATATTTCAACGTTAACTGGTCATATACACCAATATTTTTTTGTTGACAAAATGCGGGAAGCTTCTCACATTTTTTCATAAAAAATATCAGTTAATTTTGTTACCATAATACAATGATCAAATTTAATCTCTTAAGGACCTTGTTAGGCTAACAATGCTTTAACAACTGGCCCTAGATAATTAAATAAGCAAGCTTAGCATTGATTTGAGTTTTTAACAGGCAAACAGTGTGGACTCAGATCAGAAAGCTCCACTGAGCCGTCTGATCTGTGTTTACACTATTTGCAAAAAATGACATGCAAACAGTGTGGACCCAGATCAAATGAGCAGTCTGGTCTGGATCAACAATGTTTTAAAGCTACCAGCAGGCAACAATTTTTTTAACAGGCAAACAGTGTGGACTTAGATCAGACACCTCCTCTTAGCAATCTGATCTGGGTTCACACTATTTGCACAAATGACTTTTAAAGCTACCAGCAGGCAACAATTTTTTTTACAGGCAAACAGTGTGGAGAATTTGAGAATACTTCCCAAAACTGGAAGTCAGTGTTATTTTGACAATAAACAGAATGTCAAACCTACCTTGACACTTGGATAGAGTATATTTCCCGAGTCCATGACACCTCCGAATACACAACACTTGACACTAGTCCGTAGACATTGGTTATCAGGCAGCTGTTATTTCACTAAATGGAAATTTCCCGCCTCGTTATTCTTTACTTTTAATCATTTTTACTTACAGTAACATGCATTTTCAGGTTAAAAAAACGATTTTATTCAATGTAATTGATAGCGATCTAAAGGGTAATTGCCGGTCGCTCTGTTATTGTTTTCACCTCAAAAATGGCGGCCTATCGGTTGCTACGGGCAGTGACGTCACGCCGGCGAACCCTATACCTGTAAAGTGATAAAAAAATTTGGCCGAAAGGACCCACCAATTTGGCCGAAAGGACCCACCTCTGAAACTGGGCAAAAACGACCCGACCGAAACGATCCGCGACCAAATGACCCAGCTCAAAATTAGGCCGGAACAACAGAGATCATAATCTGGGATTTTCCGATTCCGGGACGTTTCGCCCCCAAACCGTTTCCTCTCCTAGTCGTTTCGCACCCAAGACGTTTCCTCCCTGGTCGTTTCCTCCCTAGTCGTTTCGCCCCCCTGGTCGTTTCGTCCCCCTGGTCGTTTCGCCCACTTTTTTTCCTGTAAAACTAAGTTTCACTTTTATAACAGGTGAGAAGAGGGAAGAAGAGGCAAATATTTAAGAAGCATCATTGCCCTGTCACATCAGCCTAAGGATAACTTGTCCTTAGTTACCGGCCGGAACCAGGCCTTAAAAGTGGCCTTAAAAGAGGTGTGACTAGGACTTGTTGCACTAAAATCATTGAGGACTGGATCAGACGCTTGGCCATCAAGTACAACTTGTTGTGAGCGCCCTGGGAGCCATGAGCTAATCCACCTATGTGTGGATCCACTTATCTCATAGTAATCAAATTTATACAATAGCCTCATGTGAGGTACCTTGTCAAATGCCTTAGCGTGTCAAAGGCCTTGCTGACCGACTCTGTTGATGAACCAACCGACCAATTTAAAACAAAACCTGTAAAGGTGCTTAAGCGATAATTTATGATATTTAACTTTGCAAAGAGCACATAGGGCTGGAGCCGAGTGATGGACTCCCCATTCACCGGCAACGTGGAATGGGGATACCGCCAAACGGCTACGGTGTAGTGCCAGAATGGATTAGTTCCCTGGGACCCCACCAACTGACGACCCGCGACACGGGGAAACTGGAAACAACAAAGAGCACATGTTTTCACACCTCGTCATTAATCGCATCAATTGCGTGATGAATGTGTCAAATCAAATAAACAATGTGAATGACGGTATTGATCAAATACAGGTAATACTTATCATAATTTCATTTAAATTACATGTTCTTCTCTCACTCTTTCTCTCCCTTTGTCTCTGCCACACATGGAGATAATAAATCTTTTATATATATAAAGAAGATACCTTGAAGATCGTTGACGGGCTCAGCTGTAAGGACCATCAGTCCTTTTTAAGCCCACCCCTTGTATGGTCTAGGTTTGGAACCGACTTATATTGGTCTCTCGTTTTATATAGTGTCATGTGGTGACAGATTTGTAAATGTGTCACTATCTGTTGCTTATATATATCAGCAACAAAAGTTAATGTCAATACTCATATAATATGTCTCCTTGCCAGTGTTAATCGATTCTTGTTTTAAAGTTGTTCACGTTATCTGCATCCACAACATGCTGTGGCAGATTGTTCCACATATTAATCACACGATGAGAAAATTGGTTCAGGGTAAAGGAAGTACAGGTACAAACTTTGAGTTTACACTAAATATTATACTCATCAAACACGCTGGACACCGCTGGATTGGCGCGAAACGACCAGGAACGTCATTAGAGAAACTAAATACTGCATTTTTTGAAGCATGTAGGAAACAGAAAATCTGACTTCTCTTTTTCGGTTCGGGATCGAGTTTTTGTTGCACTCATGAGCGCCGAAACGGATATTTTCACTTGAGGCTACGCCACACGTGAAGGTGTCCGTTTCGGTGTTCATTCGGTGAGATGGAATTCGATCTTACACTGAAAAAAGAAAAAAAAAACTATTTATCGTATGACGTCGAATCCGAGAGTATAATGGTGCTCCTAATCCATCGGTGAATCGGATGTGCGAAACTGTAAGGTTACACATACGACGTCTCTATAATGACGTCGCGAAGTGTTGGCATTGTCTGTAGAAAACGTGAATAGAGTGCGTTTCAAACGTCATAGGGTAGATAGATTTTGCATTCATGTTTATGTATTGTTGGTTTTTTTTTTAGTTCGACGGGGGGAGGGCATAAAATGCTGGACAAAACCTTGCATGGTGTGTCCTACCCTCGATCGTATAATAGATCTAGTAATGCAAGAAACTCTGTATGAAAACTTGCTACAAGGTAAAGAGTGATGCTGTCAAACTCATCTATATATATATATATATGTTGTATGTGTCTTTTGAAATGAATAAATATGGAAACATCAAAAAAAAAAAAAAAAAAAAAAAAAAAAAAAGGAAGTAGAGCACCTAGACTTCTCTAATTTCAGACTATGACCCCTCTTGTTGAAATGAGCGTATGTAAAAAAATTCTCCAATGGACAGTCATCAAATCCTTTAACTATCTTAAAAGTCTGTATGGCATCTCCACGAAGACGTCTGTGTGCGAGTGATGGTAACTTAAGTTCTTTAAGTCTCTGTTTATATGGTAAGTCTTTTAACTGTGATACAAGCTTTGTCGCCCTCATTTGTTTTCTCTCAATACTGTCAATATCCTTTCGCAAATATGGATGCCAAACAACATTCGCGAATTCCAGATGTGGCCTGACCAGCGCAGTATATAATCTCAAAAATGAATAATTATCCAGGTATTGAAATGATCTCGTTATTAGAGCTAGAATACTGTTGGCTTTATTAACTTTCTTGGATATGTGTTGACTGAATTTCAGGTTCTTAGAAAATGTCACACCCAGATCACACTCCTCATCAACAGCAGACAGGTTCTTATCCATCATGGTGTAGCTATATTCCGGATTATTTTGCCCAAAATGTATAACCTTACATTTATTGACATTGAACTTGAGCTCCCATTTTTCTGCCCATGTCATGAGGTTATTTATGTCCTCTTGTAAAACGTCAACTTGATCTGTCGAGGCATGAAGTTTGGTATCATCTGCAAAAATCCACACTTAGCTTCTCACAAGCTCTGGTATGTCATTTACATAAAGTATGAACAAGATAGGTCCTAAAACACTCCCTTGTGGGACACCACTATCTACTGACTTCAGGCTGATGAGCTCCCTTTCACAGATACACATTGCCGGCCACTGGCCAAAAAGTCTGCAATCCATGCCAAAAGAGTACCATTTATGCCATATGATGAAATTTTCCTTAGTAAGCGTCTATGAGCGACTTTATCGAAGGCTTTAGCCAAATCCAGATACACAGTATCCCAACTTTTATGCTGTTCAACATATTCTGTCCAACTCTCAATAACGCCCAAAAGTTGAAGAGCACATGACCTGTTGTTTCTAAAGCCATACTGGCTGTTTGATAACATACTATTTTCATTCAAATGATCCATAATTGTATATATAAAAAAAATGGAAAATATTTTTTGGGGGCGAAACGACTAGGGTTAGGGGGCGAAACGACTAGGGGCCAAAAAGGGAGGCGAAACGACTAGGGGGGAAACGACCAGGGGGGAAACGTCTTGGGGGCGAAACGTCTTGTTACCGGATTTTCCTACCCTTCAGAATCAGGGTCCAGGGGCCGCTGGGTTTGGGAAAAACGGCTCGCTAATATTTATAGTTGGGAATTTAAATCAGCTGTAACTTTGTCAATTTTGCTTCAATTTTCATGAAATTTTTACCAAAATGTAGCACAACATCAGAAATTGGGAAATTGATTATAAAATTTGGGAATATCTGTCTCTAAATATGGAGATTACCGGCCCCAAAATTGCACTAGGAAAATCCCTGATAATAACCAGCTGTTAAGGTATATGCAAATGTCAACCAGGCATGTGAGCTAAAATTTACGGTTGTTTATAATGTCGACAAGTTTCTAGAAAAGCAACTCATAATGTTCCAAATTATATGAATACTCATAAAATATGCTTATTAAAAAGTGTATTTCTGTTTTTAGAAGAAAAAAATAATAAATTACTTTATTAGAAAATTACCTTTCAAAATGGTCAATTTTTGAACATCGGTTTCTCCATTGTCCTTCCTCGGAAACATTCAGTGTTAACATTAACCCAAAGTATATTCCATGTCCTAGCAAGGACGAGAAGTAGTTTTTCCAAAAACTTCCACAATAACAATATATCCATTCTTTTAAACACCCATCGAACGGTCATTTTGACAGCCATTACTGTATACATGGTTGGTAAATTCTCCAGGTAAAACAGGGGTATAAACATGCTAATCGTGGGTAAAAATATCCTGCACAACGGATTTTATTCTAACTATTTTTATGCCTAGATCATGATTTCCTTTATTCTTCCGTTAAGTTGGTAAATATTATTATGCATTAAATAAATACAAGAGGGGAAAATTGTTTGATTTGTCCAAAAGCCATAATAACGATTTGACAGAATTTTTATTATCGCTACGCTTATTTACCCCAGTGCTAAATTTAATCCGTGCGTCATACTGTGTACATGGATGACAATGTATAGTGAACTCTACATGTTGATAGGGGTTCTATCGGCATGGATATAATGTTATAATGCCAGTTTTTGGAAAAATCACGTCTCGTCGTTGCTAGTACACACACTAAAGTATATTTTGGTGTAAAAATGGTATGTTTCTAATGAAGGACAATGAAGAAACATACGTTCAAAAATGGACCATTTTTAAATGTAATTTTCTTACAAAGTGAATATTTATTCTTTTCTTCCAACAACAAAAATACATTTTTTAATATGCATGTTTTATATTTATTCTTTTAATTTGGAACATCATTGGTTGTTTTTCTAGAAATATGTCAACATGCTAAACACCCATGAATTTAGCCCACGTGCCAGGAAGACATTTTCATAGTCCTTAAGGAACTATCATTTGACTTTTCTAACCTTTGTTTCAATAAGATGTTCTTTTAAAGCACCAATATTTTCAAACTGTGTATGATCAATACATAAAACGTGCCGAGAACAAAAGCTGTGAATTAACGTCGTCATTTTGCAACCGGAAGTAATTTCAAAGGAAAGAAAGGGTCTATTTGCATACAAAACCGTGCATGCTCAGGCACCATTGTTACCGGTGACACGTCAAACCACACCTTAGTACCTAGCCTACTGTCTCTGCTCCTTTTCTTAAGTGACTCCCATCTTATAATGTTTTCCAGTCATGCTTCAAGTTTCAAAGCAGTAATAAGCTGCTTTTTTCCAACTGTTCCGGGTTTCGGCCCATAACAAAATCGGCCCATGGCAAAACCGGCCCATAGCAATTTAGGCACGAAAACTTCTGAGTGAATCCTGTAATAAAAATAAATATTTTCTCATGAAAATTTATCAATGCGCATCTTATTATAACGTATTCCATTACATAAATTTTGATGTCTCTGATGGGAGCTGTGGGTTAATTATATCGATTCCTGATCATTGCCTTCACTTCTATTTTTATAAGCTTCCACTATTGATGTTTCCATTAGGGTCTAGTTGTTTCATTTCTGCGCTTTTTTCCCTTTGGTGTTTTGATGGGAGCTTCGGGTTAATTGTATCGATTCCTGACCCTTGCCGTCACCTCTATTAACTACGCTATCTTAAGTATCCTCCGCACCTACAACTCAGGAAATGATAAAAAATAGGATCCAGACGGCCACAAAATACACAGTATATTCTTTAAAGTAGAAGTTAAACAAAGATCAGGAATCGATACGATTAACTTACTCCACCCACCAAAGACACCAAAGGGAAAGAAACACAAACATTAAGCGACCAGACCATAATGGAAACCTAAACAAAGGAAGGCCATAAGGACAGTTACTTTCCCACAAAATGGCCATATGGCCATCCAAAATGAAAAGACACAGGTGATACACACAGTAAGTAATAAACAACAACATAAATAAATCGCCACAGAAGAACTGCCTTGGAATGGTCAGCGGAAAGACTTCCACGGGGGGGGGGGGGGGGGGGGGGGTGTGCTTAAATCGATTTTACGTGGCCACAATCCTCGCCCTTACTTCCGTCTCGATTTAGACAATAATTTGTTCAGTCCTCCTAACTCATCAGTGCAACATCTCCGTGAACACAAATAATCAAAGAACCACAGAGATGAGGCAACGGTGAGGACTCGACAGCAATAAACCACTGAAATACCGGAGCAAAAGAAAACCAACAGTTAGACTCCGATGGGCCCGACCAGAGACAGAGCATCAGGCACCAACCAACATTACCTTGAATTAGATCTCTCTAATTCTCAATAAGCCTTTATGTCATAGAATCTGAGGCCTGACCCCTCGGCGTGCAATTAAAGAGGGAAGCAAAGTTGCCAACCGTGATTGGGTTAACTACCATGCGTGCAGTCTGTCGTATAACATCCATGTTGTTCCCAATCTTTTTATATCGAAGAATGATTTTACGAAATTGGGTGCTGAAGTCATTGCGGTTATATATTTTTCTGAATTTATATACTAAGTAGAAGTAAAACAAAGATCAGGAATCGATACAATTAACTTACTCCACCCATCAAAGACACCAAAGGGAAAGAAACACAAAAATTAAGCGACCAGACTATAATGGAAACCTAAACAAAGGAAGGCCATAAGGACAGCTACTTTCCCACAAAATGGCCATATGGCCATCCAAAATAAAAAGACACAAGTGATACAAACAGTAAGTAACAAACAACAACATAAATAAAACGCCACAGAAGAACCGCCTTGGAACGGTCAGTTGAAAGATTTCCACTGGGGGTCTTAAATCGATTTTACGTGGCCACAATCCTCGCCCTTACTTCCGTCGCGATTTAGACAAATAATTTGTTCAGTCCGCATGAAGGCCTCCTAATTCATCAGTGCAACATCTCCGTGAACACAAAAAATCAAAGAACCACAGAGGTGAGGCAACGGTGAGGACTCGACAGCAAGAAACCATTGAAATGCTGGAGCAAAAGAAAACCAACAGTTAGACTCCGATGGGCCCAACCAGAGACAGAGCATCAGGCACCAACCAACATTACCAAGACTTAGATTTCTCTAATTCACAATAAGCTTTTACGTTGGAGCCGTCATAGAATCTGAGGCCTGACCCACCGGCGTGAAATTAAAGAGGGAAGCAAAGTTGCCAACCCTGATTGGGTTAACTACCATGCATGCAGTCTGTCGTATAACACCCATGTTGTACCCAATCTTTTTATATCGAAGAATGATTTTACGAAATTGGGTGCTGAAGTCATTGCGGTTATATATTCTTCTGAATTTATATACTAAGTCACCATAAAATTCGGGTTCCAATAGACC
The DNA here is from genome assembly GCA_963580285.1 of Lucinisca nassula. Taxonomy (NCBI): domain Eukaryota; kingdom Metazoa; phylum Mollusca; class Bivalvia; order Lucinida; family Lucinidae; genus Lucinisca; species Lucinisca nassula. Next base: position 94,658,568 of record OY757012.1, read on the forward strand.
TTGTTGCAGAAGAGATTTAAGTCCAATATTGAATTTTGAAATTAAATCAGAATGGCGTCTATAAAATTTTGAAAAGGCTTTGCGTACCGATAACCCTGATTAAGGAGTTTAGCCGTTAATAATTTATTACGAGTGTTGAAGTCAGTTACATGACTACACACTCTAGCAAATCGAATTAATTGCGAAATATAAACGCCATAGGATGGCGCACGAGGAACATCACCATCCAAAAAAGGAAAATTTACAATCTCAAAATCAAAGTCATCGCGTTTATCATAAGTTTTGCACGAAACAAACCCATCTACAATAGATAGATGTAAATCCAAAAACGGGGCCTCGGTATCAGAAGAATTTGCTTTATTTAACTGAAGTTCTGGGGGGGGGGGGGGGGGTAAATCTGACTGATCAAACCATCGAAATAGGTATTATCAATATTTAATAAATCATCTAAATTTCTAGAAGTGGAACTAAAAGCTTGAATAATTTCAGATTGGTTATCAATGGAAAGCGACAACATAAAGTCTCTTTCATAACAATACAAGAACAGATCAGCCACAAGAGGTGCGCAATTCGTACCCATCGGAATACCCACAATTTGTCTAAATAACTTAGTACCGAATCTAATATAAATATTGTCAAGTAGAAAGGTGAGGGCATCACACACTTTCTGACATGACCAAAGTGTATAATTCTTATGCTCTTTAGAAGTGAAAAATGCATTTCTGACATTACATGCAAGATAGAGAGAATCTTCTCTGTGAAAAGCCCATTCAATTAAATCATTAAGCTTTTCTTTTATAAGATACACACTTACTGATAAGTCACCATAAAATTCGGGTTCCGATAGACCTTGTTGCAGAAGAGATTTAAGTCCAATCAGAATGGCGTCTATAAAATTTTGAAAAGGCTTTGCGTAGTTTATGGTACCGATAACCCTGATTAAGAAGTTTAGACGTTAATAATTTATTACGAGTGTTGAAGCCAGTTACATGACTACACACTCTAGCAAATCGAATTAATTGCGAAGTATAAACGCCATAGGATGGCGCACGAGGAACATCACCATCCAAAAAAGGAAAATTTACAATCTCAAAATCAAAGTCATCGCGTTTATCATAAATTTTGCACGAAACAAACCCATCTACATTAGATAGATGTAAATCAGAAAACGGGGCCTCTGTATCAGCCGAATTTGCTTTATTTAACTGAAGTTCTGGGGGTTAATCTGACTGATCAAACCATCGAAATAGGTATTATCAATATTTAATAAATCATCTAAATATCTAGAAGTGGAGCTAAAAGCTGGAAACTGTGGACAGCACAAACTATTTCGTGGCTAATATCTCTACCTGCCTTTTCGGGGCCTCTACGAAACAGCGATGCATAAGAGACACGGCTAGTCTGGCCCAGAAAACATGTACACTCCATATTTTCACTTCTGTGGTGTATTCCTTGCTTCCAAAGGATAACCCTTTATAGAACATATTTATAAATACAACGATGGATAAGGTAAGAGAAACGGTTTGTTGTTGCAACGATGCATAAGATAAGAGAAACGGCTTATTGTGGCCACGTAAATCGATTTAAGCCCTCCAGTGGAATTCGATTTACTGACAGTTCCAAGGCGGTTCTTCTGTCGCGGTTTATTTTTGTTATTGTTTGTCTTTGAGTGTTTGTATCGCTTATATTAGTTTGTTTTGGATAGCCAGTTGGTCATTTTGTGGGAAAGTAACTGTCCTTTTGGCTTTCCGCTGATGATGTTTCCATTAGGGTCTGTTGTTTCATGTTTGTGTTTTTTTTCCCATTTGTGTCTCTGATGGGAGCTGTGGGTTAATTGTATCGATTCCTGATCATTGTCTTCACTTCTATTTTATAGATGACTTCAAAGGCGGTTCGTCTGTCGCGGTTTATTTTTGTTATGATTTGTCTTTTGAGTGAGTGTTTCGCTTATATTATTTTGTTTTGAATAGCCAATTGGCCATTTTGTGGGGAAGTAACTGTCCTTTTGGCTTTCTGCTGTCGATGTTTCCATTAGGGTCTAGTTATTTCATGTTTGTGTTTTCTTTCCCTATGGTGTCATTGATGGGAGCTGTGGGTTAATTTATCGAATTCTGATCATTGCCATCACTTCTATTTAGGCAATTTCACTTCATGGCAATGCCAATCCGGTTTACGCGTGTGTAAAGTAAAACTTTTGCAAGAAAAATGAATCATTACGCGAAAACTTTATTGTCAGAAACACAAAAACGATACTACAACAAATTAAAGTGTTTGGGATTTACTACTGTGGAAAAAGATGACCCGTATTTACCAGATGTATCGTCAAAACTGAGCAAATCTGATGCGTCTTTGTTGCGGTCGGATGACAACACAAACTGGCAGAGTGTTGATTTCGGTTCTGTTTAAGTGTATCTAATTTAGTGTCTGTATCCTCTTAGATAATGTCATTTGCTGGGTTTATAAACTGTGTGCTCATCGGCTCACGCCATTAACTGGATCCCCTCTGTGCTGGGAGAGACGCACCCTGTGCAGGCTAAAATTAGAGAGACATGCCTTGTGCAGGCTCAAGATAACTACTGCTTAAAATTCAAAGTGATTGCAGTAGACTTTCAGCCTACAACAGCGAGAGTGTACACATGCATTTAATACCCGATTGCGAGTGTACATGTAGCAGTCAACACGCGAGGGGGGCGGGGGAGTGGAGAGATGAGAGATTGGGATTGCCATACTCTGTGCATAATTAGTTTGGATTTGGGATAAAGTGAATCCATATCGATGGGTTGCGCATGTGGAAATTTTAATCCATCTCACGGGACGAGAAACCTACAAAGAATGTCGTGTGCTGATTTTTTTTTTCAAATATCTTGCCTCGAATATAAATTTTGTAGAGGAATAACTTTTGCATGCACGATAACGTGTAACAGACAGAATTATCTCACAGCACCACGTGACTGGGATAGGTGAGAAAAATGTTTGGTGAGATGTAGTACAAGATGGGTTGCTATGCTATATGGGGATCTCAGAAAGAAATTCAATACTCAAACATTTATACAGGTTCTGGGACGGTTGCTTTAATTAGATTTATTATGCGAGTTGAATGGGTGAGGTATTTCATCGTAGATCTAAAACCGTTTTTCCATTAAACTGGGATTGACAAGGGTATTCAGAACAAGGGTTGTTAACATGAAACCATATGCTAGGTCTGGTGTGTATAGACCGACTTATTCCCTGAAACTGGAATGTATTCCACGCATCTCAAATCCTATGATTAAGGCTCGATTCAAATCATTGATTAGACCTAAATGTACTTTGCTGCATACAATTTATCAATGGCGTTCCCACAACAATACTTACGATCTTTGTCCAGCATCTACATAGTTACTTCACACATTGATATGACACCGTCAAGCATACGAAGAATTTATTCCATTCGTAATTCTAGTTACAGTAGTAGATCTCAATTCCGTTTGAAAGTAAGGGCGAGGATTGTGGCCACGTAAAATCGATTGAAGCCCCACAGTGGATTTCGTATAGCTCAGTTGGTAGAGTGTCCGCTCCGGGGAACGGGATGTCACGGGTTCGATCCCGGGCCGCGACATACCAAAGTCGCTAAAAATGGTACTAGCTGCTCCTCGCTTGGCACTCAGATTTACGGGGTAGAGCTAGGACTGATCGACCCAGTGTCAGGATAATGTGACTTGGTGTGGTATCATGTAATGTGTCTGGGACATGATACTTCAGCGAGGCAGCACTATAAAAGTGAGCATTGAGCTCCCTGTCGCAACCAGACACCGTCGTGATATGACTGAAAAATTGTTGAAAGCGACGTTTAACCCGAATTCACACACAGACACAGTGGAATTCGTTTCCGCTGACCGTTCCAATGCGGTTCTTATGTGGCGGTTTATTTTTTTTATGGTTTGTCTTTGGGTGTTTGTGTCGCTTATGTTATTTTATTTTGGATAGCCTATTGGCCTTTTTGTGGGAAAGAAACTGTCCTTTTGGCTTTCCGCTGTTGGTGTTTCCATCAGGGTCTGTTGTTTCATGTTTGTGTGTCTTTCCCTTTGGTGTCTCTGATGGGAGCTGTGGGTTGATTGTATCGATTCCTGATCATTGTCTTCACTTCTATTTTATATATTTGGACTGTTCAGAATGTAAAGAAAACACCCCATCAGAAGCTCCACTCGGTAAACTGTTTTTCTTTACTTTACATTTATATGTGTACATTGAAACTATTTTCATTCTATCTAATTAACAAAATGAATATAAAAAAATAGAAAACAACAAACAAACTCTCTACCAGCACACAGTTCTTTCAATATATAAGACCAGATAAGCCTTGTGAGAGGGTTGTGTAGGAGATGACATTCAAACAGTGGTATGTAATTGAATAACTCGTTGTAAGGCCGATCTTTCTAAAATGAATTGTAACTAAAAAAAACAACACTTTTATACCGAAGAAAAAATCAGACTCATACGGACCCAAGCAGATGCCGAAAGCATCCGACGCCCGAAGGGCCTCAGCAGCTCATGATCGTTTATAGATTAACGTGTACACGCCGGTGGGTCAGGCCTCAGATTCTATGACGGCTCAAACGTAAAGGCTTATTGAGAATTAGAGAGATCTAATTCAAGGTAATGTTGGTTGGTGCCTGATGCTCTGTCTCTGGTCGGGCCCATCGGAGTCTAACTGTTGGTTTTCTTTGGCTCCAGCATTTCAGTGGTTTCTTGCTGTCGAGTCCTCACCGTTGTCTCACCTCTGTAATTCTTTGATTTTTTGTGTTCACGGAGATGTTGGACTGATGAGTTAGGAGGCCTTCATGCGGACTGAACAAATTATTTGTCTAAATCGCGACACGCCGGTGGGTCAGGCCTCAGATTCTATGACGGCTCCAACGTAAAGGCTTATTGAGAATTAGAGATCTAATTCAAGGTAATGTTGATTGGTGCCTGATGCTCTGTCTCTGGACGGGCACATCGGAGTCTAACTGTTGGTTTTCTTTTGCTCCAGCATTTCAGTGGTTTCTTGCTGTCGAGTCCTCACCGTTGTCTCACCTCTGTGGTTCTTTGATTTTTTGTGTTCACGGAGATGTTGCACTGATGAGTTAGGAGGCCTTCATGCGGACTGAACAAATTATTTGTCTAAATCGCGACGGAAGTAAGGGCGAGGATTGTGGCCACGTAAAATCGATTTAAGCCCCCCAGTGGAAATCATTCCACGTACCGTTCAAAGGCGGTTCTTCTGTGGCGGTTTATTTATGGTGTTGTTTGTTACTTACTGTTTGTATCACTTGTGTCTTTTTATTTTGGATGGCCATATGGCCATTTTGTGGGAAAGTAACTGTCCTTATGGCCTTCCTTTGTTTAGGTTTCCATTATGGTCTGGTCGCTTAATGTTTGTGTTTCTTTCCCTTTGGTGTCTTTGATGGGTGGAGTAAGTTAATTGTATCGATTCCTGATCTTTGTTTTACTTCTACTTTGTAATCATAGCAAACTAACTTACCTAAGGGACTTCGCGAGCCAACCGTATCGGACTGGTTAACGTTTTCTTCCTCCACATATAATGTCTGCCTCTGTCCGCGTCGATCACCAGACCATAACCACGCCTGGTAGACTCGTAAGGGTTAACCAGAGGTTATGCACTCAAAATCCTTACGGGAACTTCCGGCTATGACTTACGAGACTTCAAAAATGTCAACAATTTAGTGAGTGTTCCCGATTGATGCCTTTTAGTCAACTTTGTAAACATATTTTGAAAAATCGGACAATGCTATTCTCAACAACTATCATTTCTGCATCAGAAAAGATAGGTGTGGACACGAAAAGGCAAGTGGTCGATTTTTAATTTACTTTCTCCCGGAGGAAGGTGGTCAGCTATTTATGTTTTACCAGTTTTCTAGTGCCGAATGAAGGCAGTTTTTTAGCTACCTGGACTATGCAAATTTATCATACTTGTCAAATAAGACGTATTTCAAACTACTGTCATGCTGAAATACATAAGCTGCAAAAACTTCCACAGATTGGTCCCAGGGGCTTCAATATTTATAGCGATTATGACTTACGAGGCCGATTACCCCTTACGGAAATATTACCCCTTACGGGGGCAGGAAAAACCAACTGAATGGTGCTTGATTACAATTCGCTTCTTCATTCAATAACTCATATAAAAAGTAAATCAAAGTCATGAAACCACTGCAGTTACTCGGTACGACTGAAAATACTATTAATTTTATTCAGAACGGTATTGTCTGCTGTTAACTGAGATTAAATATATCAAAATTCAGGCCCTCGTACGAACTGTTCAAAATTTGAGTTTACTATATTTTTAATGTATTTATCTGATATAACCGTAAATTAAAACAAATATTGAATGAAGAGACGAATTGTAAGCAGATACCCATCAGTTGTTTTTTCCTGTCCCCGTAAGGGGTTATCGGCCTCGTAAGTCATAATCGGCACAAATATTTAAGCCCCTTTAACAAATTATGCGAGAATTCTGCAGCTTATGCATTTCAACATGGAAGTAATTTGATTTAACGTCTTTTTGACGTGTTAGATAAGTTTTGCATAGCCCGGGTAGCTGAAAATTGCACTGGAAAACAGGTAAAAACAAAATATCTCACACTGGTCCCTGGACCATTCGGCCCATAACAAAATCGGCCCATGACAAAATCGGCCCATAGCAAAATCGGCCCATACAAAATCGGCCCATAGCAATATCGATCCAAAATTTTATTGATGGTATAATTACTATGTTTGCATATAATTGGTTTGCTTGCAGGGCCAAATCAGTAGCATGTAAGTCGAAAAATGGGATAAAGTGAAAAATATGTTCAGTTTGTGAAATTAATATTATTTCCTCAAATGATTAAAAATCACATCATGTTAACAAGTCCAAGACAATACTACCCCTCTAAACTCCATTTATAAGGTAAATTTGGAGTACAAAGTGGTATATGTTGTTATGCTTATTTCTGATCCTAGACCTCGTTAGACGCGTTCTATAGATCAAAGACAACGTGCGCTCGGAGTATAAATTACGGTATATCACATTTTTTTATGGGAAAAGTAGTCATTTCCGAGAAAATGAAAGAGTGCACTATGTCACGGGTGTGTTATCATAATGGCTATAAAGAAAGAAAATGCATTCTTAAGAATTTTGAAAATGCTTAAGGGTTTATGATATTTGATTGTTTTCCCTGCAGGAAATGGTTAGAAAACTGACATCTAGCGCTGTTCACATTCACACTGGGCTTATGAAATTGTTCAGGGTTTCGTTGTGTACATTGTTTTTCTTATTTCCATTTTAAGAAATGGAATACGTTATGAATAAAAGGCGAATTGATTAGTTTTCAGTAGAAAATCTTCCATTTTATTACAGGAATCACTCACAGGTTTACGTGCATTGATATTTGCCAGGTGATTGAAACACAAAGTAAATAAGTAAGCAAGGGCCCAGCAATTTCTACGATTCGCCCAGCATACACAGATCAGCTTGCTCAGCCGCATAGTATGGTCATAATCGTTTGGAGGAGGAAGCTTTGGCCATCACGATAACAAGTCCGTGAAACGAAGACCCCCTAAACCCCACTTTATACAGAGAAAAATGGGGTTTACGGGGATATACATTATCTGCCTTATTTTTGTTCAAAAACATAGATTGTGGGTACTCGCCGCCTCATTGAGGTGGTTCTAACGAGCACTCACAATCTATGTTGAAAGCAGAAATATTAAAGATGTTGTCATTTTTACCTAATATTTATCATTTTCTGACACCATGTTGGACGCCATTATTTCTTACGGACATGTTTTCCTAATGGCTACTTCACGACCCCAGCATACACAGCTCGACTGACTCAGTCGCACAGTATGGCGGCATGAGGAAGCTTTGGCTACTTTATGATCCATAGTTACACACAAATCAGACTGCGCGGAGGCACAGACTAATGTGAGTCTTCGCAAATTGGGCCCCGGCGCTATGTCCATAAATAGCTAAAGATGTGCCCCTGTCCAATAACATTCATAAAAAGAAACCGAAAGCAAGAAACAAAGAAAGTATTAAAGACCCGCATTAGAGACATAAACTAATGGATGATTGGCACGTGCCCCAATAATGACTGAGGTTTGAGTAATAAGATAATCGTTCTGTTTGTCACTTTAAGGCTCGTGTCGATAAAGGTAACAACGTGATTATTGAACATTTTGCATACCTACATGTGCCAACAATATAAACAAATAAACAATGACCCCAGAACTATAATTTCCAAGTTCATAAATATACATTTTTTTTTCAAAATAAACAGACCCTCTTGTATATTATTTTTATTTCATATCTATTCCATTACAAAGTTTGCATTGCGAGAAGACTCACATCTGAGGGAGGTAATTATTGAAAATAATGATACAAATGCCGAGCGGGGTAAAGGGATAAAAATAAATTGTATATACATGTATTTCATCATAAATTTACTATATATTTCATTGTTTTATATTTTGGCTGAAAATTGGCCCCTATAACAGCATTGAAGTCATTTATGGGCCGATTTTGTCATGGGCCGATTTTGACATGGGCCGATTTTGTTATGGGCCGAAATGACCCAGAACCCTCACACCCTACCTCCGGGAGAAATTGAATTACAAATCGACCACTTGCCTTTTAATATATACACCTATTTTTCTGATGCAGAAATGAAAGTTGTTGAGAAAAGCACCGCCCGATTTTTCAAAACTGTTTACAAAGTTGACTAAAATTCATCGATCGGGAATACTCAACTATTTGTTGACACTTTTGAAGTCTCGTAAGTCATAGCCGGAAGTTCCCGTAAGGATTTTGAGTGCATAACCGCCGGTTACCCCTTACGTGTCTACCAGGCGTGATAACGTCATTATTATTATTATTATTATTATTGTTTAAATGGTCATAATTATATTCGGTGTCCTGACTTAAAGTAATCCTTATTTGTCAACAACAAACAAAAACAAAAACTAGTTCACTCGTCAGCCTCTTCACTGTGACCATGGTGACTGCTGCCTCTATTTTTTTTTTTTTTTTTGAATTGCCGGTAAAAAAATCTTGGGACAACGATTTACAGGAGCATCTAACGGCACTTCTAGGCAGGTGGAAAGCGCTTTAAATCTAATATCTTCCAGCGACTTCAGTAGCAACAGTTAGTCATATACGTAGATAAAAATGCTCCTGTCCGCATCCAGGTTGTGCCTATCCTGATGCTAGTAGGCACGATAGCTGAGCTAATAGTCATTCAAAACTGCTGCAAACGTCAGCGTTACACTGATTTTGATTTAAAACAATATTGATTTTGATTTTGAGTTTCAATCTGAAATGTGCAGTATTTTATCGGGGTGTATTTATCTCCGAACAAGAAATGATAATTAATGGAAAATTAAAATTTACTCTAATATAAACTCAATGTTTTAAAAGAAAAAACAAACAAAGACACTTTACCTGTTTATAAGCCTCCTATGTGTGACGTAAATGTTTTAAGTTTGCAAACCAGTCTGAAGTTTATATCGCGGCAAAATTTAACACGCAGCCATGCGTGATTTTCTGTATTTAGTGTTTTATCTTGTTTTTGTCCAAGGTACTTTTATTGCCCCCAGGAAACAAGTTATTCAAACAAGGTTCGGCATCGAAAAGTGGCTTAAAGCATACGACCTCGTCAAGGTTACCGTCAAATACATTACTTCAGAACTTCCACTTGGAAAAAATGCATTTAATTTACAATTTTCTTACAACAATAACAATTTTACAATTGGTCTTGTGAAGATGGATGCAATACCAAAGTCGACAGTAATTCATATCGATGGCCACGTGACTGACACGGCTCGAGTTTCGAAACGGCTAAGCCTGTTCCAGGGCACAACGTTCGAGAATAATCTTTACATAAAGTGCACGGCTCTTCTAACCAATGATGGCTTAGACGCTATGTTTAAAATAGGAAACGAAAGTCTTATCATTGAGCCTGTAAATAAATTCAACGTTTATAACCTTAAAGATGATTGTTCTGAGAGACAGTGCAAAACAATGGAAGAATTTTCTTGTATAATGTACAAACCACAAGACATTTTGGACAATAGTAACATTTCGTATACATTAACAAACGATATGGTGATTTCCGAGCACACGGTGGGCTTAAAAGACGCGACCGTTAGATCAAGACAGAAACGGGACACGTATTATTCCGATTGTACTCTTCATATTGTTGCAGATCATACATTTTACAAGCAAGCGGGACAAGAAGATATTACGACAACCATTTCAGAAATGTTGTATTTCGTGACTGAAGCCAATACGGTGTTCCGCAGCACTGATTTTGATGGTGACGGTTCAGGAGATAATGTTGGCTTCTATGTTTCGCAAATCAGTATATTTACAAATGAAGTAAACTACAAGATGTCTGATACTTCGTTAACAGTCTACAAGTATTTAGATGCTTTTTCAGAATACGATTTCAGCAATGTTTGTTTAGGTGTTGCATTTTCCAGCAGAGATTTTTCAGATGGTGTACTTGGATTAGCTTGGGTAGCTAGTTCCAGTACTTATGGGGCAGCAGGTGGAATATGTCAGGGACGTGTATTTTTCCAAAACAAACATTACAGCCTTAACACCAATATCATTTCACTTGTTAACAACGGTGAAAGAATTCCAGTTTATAAGAGTGCTTTGACTCTGATTCACGAATTTGGACATAGTTTTGGAAGCCCACATGATAACATAGAAGATGCTACGTGTGTTCCGAATAACGAATTTGGTAATTACATTATGTATCCATATGCCAATGATGGGTCAAAACCAAATCATAATCAGTTTTCACCATGCAGTGTCGGGTATATGTTTCCTGTAATAACGAACAAAGGCACATGTTTCGAAAGTTCTGTTGGAGTTTGTGGCAATGGAATAAAAGAGGAGCACGAGGAATGTGACTGTGGCTCCTCTGATGTGTGTGACCTGTTAGACCCCTCATGTACACCGAGTGATGTAAGTCCTTCAAACCCCGATCCACCGTGCACTGTTCGCAGAGCAAGTGGGTGCCAGTGTTCAAGCGTTTCTTCGCCTTGTTGTACGCCGTCTTGTCAATTTTCACAGCCCGATAAGATATGCAGGTATGGCGGAGAGTGTGTAAAGCCGACATACTGCAGTGGAACGAGCGGTGAGTGTCCGCAAATAGCTTTTGAACACGATGACAAACGATGTAATGGCAACAGGAAAACTTGTAGATCGGGTAAATGCATCGGGAGTATCTGTAGTTTGTTCAATTCGTCCGAGTGTGATTGTAGCCCTGGTCTGTATGAGTGTTATATTTGTTGCTTAATTAACAATATTCAGTGCGCCCCAGTTATGTTAAATGGTACAACTGTTACAAAGTCAGTCGGGAGTGCTTGCCGTCGTATGAGCGGTTTCTGTGATAAACATGCCGCATGCCTTTTACAAGATCCTAACAGTGTTGTCAAAAGATTAAATGACGTGTTCTCTCCTAAAAGTATGAACGAAGTAGCGACTTGGCTGCAAAACCACTGGTACTATGTCATTACGGGGATAGCAGGTTTGACGTTTATAGCTGCTGTTTTCTACGCCACCTGTCGGCAGAGGATGGACGTTCAAACAAGCGCATTTATGTATGGACAGTTCATGAGAATCAAGCGTGAATCGGAAATTCACAAACAGTACATAGAAGAGAGAAAGAAACTGATAAAGTCTAAATACGAAACCGAAAAGGAGAAAATAGAAAATGGATCAAAACGAATGAGACTCACAAAAGCTGTTGCAAGACTGAAAGTGTTCTTTCCAACAGCTCCGAATGGAGAACTTGAAAAAGTACTGAAAATGAGCTCAAAAGAAGAAATGGCTGTAACACTTCTGTTGATGAAAGGCTTCCCACTGAGAAGAATTACTAGTTCTATTTAAGGGGGTTGGATACACATGCAGTACCCCGAGAAACAATTTTGGGACTTCCAGTTTTGTGACTTCCTTCCCCCCTTCTATAACTTAACCATTGACCTGCTGATTATTTATATATGCCACGCCCACTACTGATTATCAACCAATCAGATTACTCGTTGCAAATTATTGCAACAAATTCATGAGCTGAATGACACACAATGTAGATCCTGATCAGATGGCTTCCTCAGAAGCCATCTGATCTGGATCTTCATTGTTTGAAAGATAAGGCATATCCGGGTTCAGCAGGACAAGGATTAACTTAAATCCATATGAACAGGGTAACTATGTATACCCTTGAACGAAAGAATTTGTTTTAGAGCCTTGAATAGACCGCCACCGTCAAAAGAGGTATGCATACGTATATTCTTTAAAAGGTTGTCTACCCTGAAGTTTCATCGATTTCCCGAAAGAAGAATTACCAAGTGTATTTGTTTAAAACATCAAAACAATTGATTCTTAATATTGTATGATTACTGTATATGGCACGCGTGTTCTATTTGTTTGTTTGTGTTGAGGTTTCACGTCCCCGTCAAGTTCGTCAACACTTTGGAGGCGTTCGTCGTTTTGGAGGCGCAAATTCCGATTTTGTGGGAGTTTGGGGGAAATGACACCTACCTCAAGCCTTACCTCCCAGAGAAACCGTTAGGGTTTAACCCTTTCTGTACCAATTGGAATCTTCCTCCATATATATGGCAGGAGTCCTTTTCAAAATTGAAAGGGCGTCAGGCTGTGTTTTCTTCAAAATTGATTAGAAAAATGGCTGAACTTTTTGGAAATAGTGTAGGCCCTGATCAGACGCCGCTCTGTGCGGCGTTTGATCTGGACCTGCACTGTTTGCCAGGGTACCCATTTTTGGGTTTCCGGTAAAAATGGGTTTAAGGGATTCGCTTCACTTTGCCTGTGCTAAGCGGAGTATTCCTGTTTATAACATAGCACAGTGGTTTATCTGAAGTCTGTCATATTACAAAAAGTCGACCCCACTATCTTTAATGAAGAACTATTAAACATGTGTTTTCTCGCGCACCAGATAAGGATACATGGGCACCCATGTTATCATACCCACCTTGTCCTACACAGGCAACGGTTTTTGGTGTCATGTACGCATAATTTGCCAGGACTACTTATAGTTTGTCTGCAGTACTGTTAGGCTAGATTGATTTGTTTGTTTGTATTGGAGTTTAACGGCCCAATCAACACTATTTTAGGTTATTTTTGAGCCGGTCAGTTTACCTATCCACACTTTTCATAGGCAGGCTTATACTTAAGCGGTTCACCAGTATACAGTGCACATTCTTTCGCCAGAAACTGGCAACTGCCCTTCTTGAATCAGCGGAAGAGAGAATAGCCGTAGAAAAGATTTCATGACCAATCTCCACATTAGTCAGACGCGCATCCGACTGAGATACCGATACCGGCAAGGCCAGATTGAAAGTCGACGATACTGCAATTGGTAACTCAAATTTGAGCAAGCGCATGACAAAACCTTCAATATGACATGTGCGCCCAACGAAGACTCGTATCAGCCTGCGCATTCGCGTAGTCTGATCAGAGTCTTCGATGTGCGCTCTAAGGATAGCTAACGGCCCAACGCTCCTTCATGCAGCAAGAGAAGTCTCTTGTTAGACTATATGGATGCGCAGGCTGATCTGAGTCTTCGATGGGCGCACATGTCTTATTGTAGGTTTTGTCGTTCGCTGGCTCATTTAATCAGTGGAAACACTGAAGACTTAACACATTTTGTATTTTGTTGACTTTTGAACTTCAGTCTATCTCGACTTTACAAGCTATGAGGTTGCCCAGGAACAGTGTAGTTGGGCCAGCTAAGCTACTCGACCTGCCATAATTATTGTTGACTGGACCGTTAACTGCATTGCAAATGTGGGGTAGTTTCTATGGGTTAATCAGAGGCACCCCAACGGGCTTCGTGGCCTAGCAGCTAAGAGCGCAGCCTCAGACATTAGGTCTCTCACGGCTGTGATTACAAGTGATACGCTAAATTCTGCAAGATACGTTTGTATTTGCGCAGGACTATTTGTTTGTGGTGCGGACGACTTGCGGTTTTACGTCCCCATCAACACTATTTAGGACATTTTGGAGACTTACCCTTAGATTACCCGACATTGAGATAAAATGATATCTCAATCACTACCGCCCAAAGAAACCGTTAGGGTTAAATGAGCGGTTCGACTCGCATCACTTAATTTCTATGCGGTTTACTAGTTCTCAAGTTCGGTCGGTTTCAGCTCTGTGCGAAAGCATCATGTAGCCCAATCTATTTTTCGAAGCCCCGATGGACGGGGGCGCTGCGTAGGAGTATGCATCACTCATTACATGCATCTAGAACTTCACTAACCGCCCCTCACCCCTCCACTCAGTTTCTGAAATAGAGTCTTCCCAATTTGAATTTGGACAGTCTCACTCTTATCTTGCAAACAGGTATTTCAGTTAACACAGCACGACAAACCCTTCTATTGCAAACAGTGTAGATTCAGTTCAGATCCAGAAGCCATCTGATCTGGAACTCCATTGTTTGGCATGCATTGTGAATTGAAATAATGCAGTTTATCATATGACGTCGCGTCTGAGAGTGTAATAACGCCATGTATTATTTTCGATAATCCACTAGTGGGTTAAATATTCAAATTAGCTAGATACGTCCCGTAACGTTACATGTACGACGTCCTTAACGACGTCACGTTTATTAATGGCGGAATATTGATATTTTTGTAAACAATTGTGAATAAAATGCCTTTTTAATGTCATATGATAAATAGAATCTTGCATTCGTGCTCATGTATTATTGAATTTATTAAACTCGTTGAGGAAAAGGGATAAAATGCTCGGCAAAGCCTCGCATTTTATCCCTTTTCCTCAACTCGTTTAATAAATGCAATAATACATGAACACTCATGTAAGATCCTCTATATATAGATTAAATTGATGGGTGGATAGTCAGGTTTGCTTTTGTTTGATTTGAGGTTTAACGTCCCCGTTGCTTCCAATTTTGTGGGACTTATACCCGACATTGAGATGAAATGACATCTCAAGCCCTGGCGCCCAATGAAACCAATAGGGTTTATAAGCATGGAAGGTCCGAGTCGCACCGGTTTAGATCCTCTAAGCGGTTTACCAGTAATCATGTGGAGTCGGTTTCAGCTCTGCATGGAAACATCATGCAGCCAATCTATTTTTTCAAGCCCCGATGGGCGGTGGCGGGGTGGATAGTCAGAAATGTGTGTGGCCGAATTAATATATTAAACAGGACAGGAATCGAACCTGCGTCCTCCTGATCACCAGTCAGACGCGCATCCGACTGAGCTACCGAGGCCAACCCTACCTAAAACGTTACAAAAAGACATAAATGCATACGATACAATCATTTTTTTTTGCGGGATTTCTTTTAACAATGGCGAAAGATTGTGGGGATATGAAGGAACAACAACATAATTGCCGATTTTCAGCGTGTTAGAATCGAAATAGATCAGCTGTAGTCTGTGATTTGTAAGGTAATGAATCACAGTTTGTCGGTCAGTTGTAAGTAGACAAATCACGCGCGCTACGTGCTATACTGATTTGACCTGCTTTACAACCGACCTCAAAATGCGATTTATTACTCAACAAATCACAGCTAGAGGTGATCTATTTCTTAAGGGGACTGGGAACACCCTCAGGGGAGGCAACTCCTGCAAAAATATATTTTTGTTTTCCATGTCAATAGGGGTCAACTCTTAGAGGAAAGAATTTGCTCCTGAGGAGCAAATTCTTTCTTTTAAGAGTAGACCCCCTTTCAGTGGGACAGGGCTTATAGAAAAGTGAACAGGGAGTTCCGGAAGTTGTCTCCCTTTGAAAAATGGCGTAAAATCAGTCAGGTGTTCACGATCCCCTTAAATAAAGAAAATTATCCCTTGGTTATCCTTGTTATCCCTCCTTATCTTGGATTACGGCCCCCTTCCATCGGGCTTGAAGAAATATATGGGCTGCATGATGCTTCCACGCAGAGCTGAATCTGACCCACACACGAGTACTGGTAAACTGCTAAGGGGATCTAAGCCTGCCCAGGCAAAGCGGTGTGAGTGTCGGACCGTCCATGCTTATAAACTCTATTGGTTTCATTGGGCGACAGGGCTTGAGATTTCATTTCATCTCAATGTCGGGTAAAAGTACCACAAAATTGGAAGCAACGTATCCAAAATGACCTTTACAGTGTTGACGGGGACGTTAAACTTCAAATCAAACAAACTCCTTATCTTGGACTATTGGCGATGGAATCTTGGCGATATTCGCAGTGATGACCTCGGCAGTTTTCGTATTGGAAAAGAAGTGTCTGTGGTGCGGAGTGTTGTTCATAAATGTATTGAAATTTGATACTCTTAAAAAGATTTTGCAACAGTTACATTGAAGCCCCATCTTCACTGTAACACCTTTTCGGCTTCAGCTCGCCTGTACTGGGAGTCGACGGTACAATTTTTGACTTAACGGAAAGGATACACCTTACACTGTTCCGCCATTTTTCACATTGGAGACAATTTCTGGGACTTCCTGTTCTGAAGGCATCTGAAAAAGGTTTCTACTCTTACATGAAAGAAGTTGCTCCTTGGGAGCTAATTCTTTCCATTAAGAGGAGATCCCAATCGGCGAGTGAGACAAACAAAATAATTTTGAAAGAGTTGCCTCCCCTGAAGGTGTATCCATTCCCCTTAAAGCCTGCCAGTGGTTATCAATATGGTTTCAGTTTTATTATACAGTAAAATTTCTATATTAAGACCCGTAGGTGGTCTTTCATTACATAATAACAGAAGGCTTCTCAATAAGCTTTTGAAAAACAGATTAAGTCTTAATTATAGGTGGCCTTAATAGTGGAATTTTACTGTATATATATACGAGTTTGTTTGTTTTTGTTTGTTTGATCTGAGGTTAAACGTCCCCGTCAACACTGTAAAGGTCATTTTGGAGACGTTGCTTCCAATTTGGTGCGACTTTTACCCGACACTGAGATGAAATGACATCTCAAGCACTGCCGCCCAATGAAACCAATAGGGTTTATAAGCATGTGCGGTCCGACTGGCACCGCTTTACCTGGGCAGCCTTAGGCCATCTAAGCTGTTTACCAGTACTCGTGTGCGGTCGGATTTCAGCTCTGCGTGGAAGCATCATGCAGCCTATCTATTTCTTCAAGCCCCGGTGGGCGGGGCCGGCTGATGTCCTTGGCAGTTTTCGTATTGGAAAAGAAGTGTCTGTTGTGTTGTTCATTTGTTTGTTTGATTTGATGTTTAACGTCCCCGTCAACACTGTATAGGTCATTTGGGAGACGCTGCTTCCAATTTTGTGGGACTTTTACCCGACATTGAGATGAAATGACATCTCAAACCCTGTCGCCCAATGAAACCAATAGGGTTTCTTAGCATGGACGGTCCGCCTCGAACCGCGGTTCCTGGACAGGCTTAGATCCTCTAAGCGGTTAACCAGTACTAGTGTGCGGGCCGGATTCAGTTCTGCGTGGAAGCATCGTGCAGCCCATATATTTTTTCAAGTCCCTATGGGCGGGGGCGCTGGTGTTGTTCATAAATGTATTAAAAATTGTTACTCTTAAAAAGCTTTTGTAACAGTTACATTGAAGCCCCATCTTCACTGTAACACCCATTCGGCTTCAGCTCGCCTGTACTGGGAGTCGACGGTACAATTTTTGACTTAACGGAAAGGATACACCTTACACTGTTCCGCCATTTTTCACATTGGAGACAATTTCTGGGACTTCCTGTTCTGAAGACATCTGAAAAAGTTGTCTCCTCTTGCATGAAAGAAGTTGCTCCTTAGGAGCTAATTCTTTCCTTTTAACAGTAGATCCCAATTGGCGAGGGAGACAAACAAAATATTTTTGAAAGAGTTGCCTCCCCTGAAGGTGTATCCATTCCCCTTATAGCCTTCCAGTGGTTATCAATATGGTTTCGGTTTTATTATACAGTAAAATTCCTATATTAAGACCCAAAGGTGGTCTCTTATTACAGAATAACCGAAGGCTTCTCCACAGGCTTTTAAATTTTGGGTGGCCTTAATAGCAGAATTTTACTGTATACACGATTATACGAGTTTTTTGTTTGTTTGATTTGAGGTTTAACGTCCCCGTCAACACTGTAAAGGTCATTTTGGAGACGCTGCTTCCAATTTTGTGGGACTTTTACCCGACATTGAGATGAAATGACATCTCAAGCCCTGTCGCCCAACGAAACCAATAGGGTTTATTAGCATGGACGGTCCGCCTGGCACCGCGAATCCTGGACAGGCTTAGATCCTCTAAGCGGTTTACCAGTACTAGTGTGCGGGCCGGATTCAGCTCTGCGTGGAAGCATCATGCAGCCCATATATTTCTTCAAGCCCCCATGGGCGGGGGCAGAACGAGTATACGAGTATTATACAGTGGTCTTAATAGCGGAATAATTCTGCTTTAAAAATGTTATTTAGTGGAATGCAGTTATTCTTTCTTTGCGTCTTTTACATACAATTTCGTCTGGTCCGAGACCACCTTTGGGACTGTTCAAAAGAAGTCTTGAAGACCACTTTTGAACAGTCCCAAAGGTGGTCTTAATATAGGAATTTAACTGTATATAGTTTATCTGTCCACGGATTTAGAGCCTTTATCATTTAAAAACAGAGTTAGTTATAATTTTTCACCCGTTTTGCATCTGTATAATTAATATTTACGTTTATGTTCATTTCTTGCTTATAATGTTAATAATAGTTACATACTTTGATCAGTTAGATAATTGATGTATGATTTTAAAAGTTAAACTTAAAAAAAAAACGCAGTTATGTTTTATTTTTATTCCCTTCATGCCAAACAGTTCATCCCTGATGGCTGATATTATAAAACTGAAGAAAACTGACTCACTGTCTTTTGCACCTTTCTTTCTTTCTTTCTTTCTTTCTTTCTTTCTTTCTTTCTTTCTTTCTTTCTTTCTTTCTCGTTAAATTCTGAGCTTGGGCCACTCTCCTTTATTAGTAGTTTCAGTAGAACCTGGATGGCTCGAACACCGATGGCTCGTTTACCATGGCTGAGTCGAACCTTTTCTTTAGTCCACGGGGATATATCTACATATAAACAGTTAGGGAAAAATTAAGGATATTTTCGTTTTATATCTTACAAATGTATGCTGTGTGTACTCATTAGAATCGCCTCAACGAGGCGATTCTAATGAGTACACAAAGTATACATTTACATTATAGAACACCGGAAAGAAGTCTTGAAATTATCCTCTTTATGCCTCCTGGTAGTAGCCCTCAGTGGCTCGAACTACCCCTGTCTCGAACAGAGTTTCGTGGTTCCAAAGGTGTTCGAGCCATTGAGGTTCGACTGTATATAAGGTTCTAAGTGAACAGGAGAATGGATCCACCGTCAGAGAAGGCAACTTCTAAAGAATATACAGCTTTCCACATTATTACATTATACATTTATTAATTTCTGTTCCATTTCTACATTATGTCCCCGCCCATCGGGGCTTGAAGAAATATATTGGCTGCATGATGCTTCCACGCAGAGCTGATTCCGGCCCGCACACTTGTACTGGTAAACCGCTTAGAGGATCTAATCCTGTTCAGGAACCGCGGTTCGAGGCGGACCGTCCATGCTAATAAACCCTATTGGCTTCATTGGGCGACATGGCTTGAGATGTCATTTCATCTCAATAGCGGGTAAAAGTCCCACAAAATTGGATGCAACGTCTCCAAAATGACCTTTATAGTGTTGACGGGGACGTTAAACCTCAAATCAAACAAAACAAATCCATTTCTACATTGAAACATAGATCGACCCCGTCCATCGGTGCTTGGAGAAATAGATTGGGCTGCATGATGCTTCCACGCAGAGCTGAATATGACCACACCCGAGGACTGGTAAACCGCTAGGAAGGACTAAACCTGCCAAGGCAAAGCGGTGTGAGTCAGATCGTCCAATGCATACAAGCCTTCTGATTTCATTGGGCGACAGGGCTTGAGGTGTCATTTCACCTCAATGCCGGGTTAAAGTCCAACGGAATTTGAAGCGACGTCTCCAAAATGACCTTAATAGTGTTGACGGGGACGTTAAACCCCAATTCAAACAAACAAATACATTAAAATAGTTTGCCGAGATGGCCCCTTATTTTATGTGTATTTATCTATTATCAAAACAATATACATTCTCGAGCAAGGGAGTATTGGTTATTTGTTGAAAATAAAAGTCGATATAAACAGGCTCATAAACAGAGATATCTGAATTTCAAATACAAATATCTGCATTTCAACTACAGATATCTGTAATTGAGCTTAAAAGCAGATATCTGTAATTCAAATGCAGACATC
This sequence comes from Lucinisca nassula, assembly GCA_963580285.1. NCBI lineage: Eukaryota > Metazoa > Mollusca > Bivalvia > Lucinida > Lucinidae > Lucinisca > Lucinisca nassula. The sequence goes on from OY757012.1 coordinate 94,678,861, forward strand.
TATATTTGAAATTCAGACTTCTTTATTTAATAACCAAATAGAGATATCTACATTTAAATACAGATATCTGTATTGTGAACACAGAAATCAGTATTTTAACATACGCGGTGACCTGATATCTGTAATTAAGCTTAAAAGCAGACTTCTGTAATTCAAATGCAGATATCTATATTTGAATTCAGATTTCTTTATTTAATAACCAAATAGAGATATTTACATTTGAAATACCGATATCGGTATTTTGAACACAGATATCAGTATTTAAATACAGATAGCTATATTTTAATGCAGATATCTGTTCTTAAATGCACATTTCTGCATATTAAATGCAGATATCTGTATTAGTTGGGTTTAAACCCAAACGGGACGCCATACGCGGTGGCCATTATAAAGCTCACTGGTCCTGAGATAGCACATCTTTATCTTGTCAAGGTGTTACAATGCAGTTAACATATGGGTAACTGATGAAGTCGGAATTGAGATATGTTATCTTCTATCCGGCTTTATCCGATGGCCATCGAGTTTGTATTACAAAGTCTGCGTCGGGGACACATGTAAGATTCTTGTACATCAGATAAGGAAATCTTGGTCTTACCCATGGGACAGACATATTTATCCTTCCCAGGTTATTTTATCCAGGGATAGGTAAAAAATCGAGAATTTTCACGTGTTTAATGTACGGCGTCGTTAAGTTTAACGTCACTGTACGTTAAAAAGCGAAATTTTTATCATACAAATATGACAGATGTCGAAAATCGAAGTGACTATATAATAATAATGAGCCGGGGCACAGCATTTCCTACAATCAACATGTGCGTCCAGCGAAGAATCAGATCAGCCTGCGTATCCATACAGTCTGACCAGAGACTTCTCTTGTCTCATGAAGGAGCATTTGGCCCTTAGCTATCCTTAGAGCGCACAACGAAGACTCTGATCAGACTGCGCGGATGCGCAGGCTGATATGAGTCTCCGTTGGGCGCACATGTTTTATTGTAGGTTTTGTCGTGCGCTGGCTCATATGTCACCGCCCGGCATCACTCGGCAAGGCTTGTGATGCCGGATAGTGACCCTCGGGACGGATTTTTCTATCCACCCCTCACACCCATGTTAGATTCTTATACATGCTTGTGTCACCCGAACCTCACTGGCATATGCGGGTCTCAACATCGCCCATCGTGACATCGCTGAATACGAAAATATGAATGTCCACTTGCATAGTCCATAAATGACTTAGGAAAAAGTCTGTGAACCAACAAACATAAGACAGCCTGATCGAACCTGTGACATGAGTGATACTTTGTTCGTGAATGACACTCCTTTATTATTTTCTCATCATGTTTGGTCTTCATGCAGTCTTCTATAAGAGCGCATTTAACCCAGGGATCAAGTATATACCTCTTTATTTCACTTTGAGCAGTGTGAATTAAAACAAATGTTCCAACAAACATAGTAGAATTATGGTATAAACAAGGAGATTCTTCAAGAAAACTGAAAGTGTCTTGATGCACACGAGCCGGTAATGGATTATTATTATGATATAGCAGTAAGCCCTGTTGTTTAGCTTGATGGAAGAATGGATCCAAATCAGCCAATGGTCGGAACTTAATCGAAGTGTCCATCCACAGTACAAACCGGCTGATCTTTGTCATCATCTGGAATCATTAATAAACACTGTTTCAATACATAGGTTTGTTTGTTCGATTTGTGGTTTAACGGCCCCGTCAACACTTTATAGGTCATTTTGAAGACGTTGCTTCCAACTGTGTGGCACTTTTACTCGACACGAAGATGAAATGACATCTCAAGCCCTGTCGCCCAATGAAACCAATAAGGTTTATAAGCATGGACTCGCAAAGCTTTGCCTGGGCAGGCTTATATCCTCTAAACGGTTTACCAGTACTCATGTGCGGCCAGTTTCAGCTCTGCGTGGAGCATCGTGCAGCCCATCTATTTCTTCAAGCCCCGATGGGCGGGGCTGGGTACATATGGGCCCCGTCAAGCGATATTGGTACTTGTCGCCTATGCGAGCAGCGAAGGTTCAGGCGAGCCTGCGCATCCGCGCAGTCTCGCCAGAACCTTCGCTGCTCGCTCATACAAGCAGTGGATCAAGAGGAACCTTCAGACAGAAAGCCATATCCCTGGCCCCTCTGAATGGCTGGGCATGCGCAGTTAAAATTTGTCATGACGGAATGCTCGAAGACACAAATTCGCTTGGTGGGGCTCATATATCCTAATGAAACAAAACATTACGAAAACACGCCTATACAAATACATGTACATTGTAAACTTTACCGCCGAAAAAATGAAAATTTTAAGATGAAAAATTGTGATATTTTCATGTCCCGCCATTTAAAAAATGGCGGGGTATTATGTTATACCCTCCGAAGTTTTGAGTGTCCGTCCGTCCGTCAGTTCGTCCTCCGCACGTACGTACGTACATCCGTCCGTCCTAACGTTCGTCAGTCAGCGCCCCATGGTTCCGTGTCCGCTCCATAACTTTAATACCGTTTGACATATTTTCACGAAACTTCACAGATATGTAGAGCACTATCAGACGATGTGCAGAACATACAAACCGTAACTCTGATTTTCCTACTTTGGGAGTTGTTGCCCTTTGAACATTGAACATAGGCATTTCTATCATAGTTTCGTGTCCGCTCCATAACTTCGATACCATTTGAGATATTTCCATAAAACTTCACATATATGTAGAGCACCATGAGACGACGTGCAGAACATATAAACAGTAACTCTGATTTACCTACTTTTGGAGTTATTGCCCTTTGAACTTTGAATATAGTTGTTGCTATCAATTTCGTGTCCGCTCCATAACTCTGATACCATTTGAGATATTTTCACGAAACTTCACAGATATGTAGAGCACTATCAGACGACGATCAGAACATATGAACCATAACTCTGATTTTCCTACTTTTGGAGTTATTGCCTTTTGAGCATTGAACATAGCCATTTCTATCGTAGTTTCGTGTCCGCTCCATAACTGCGATACCATTTGAGATATTTCCATGAAACTTCACAGATATATAGAACAATATGTGACAACGTGCAGAACATATGAACTTCAAGTCAAATTTTCCTACTTTTGGAGTTATTGCCCTTTGAAATTTGAATATAGCAGTTGCTATCAGTTTCGAGTCCGCTCCATAACTCTGATATCATTTGAGATATTTTCACGAAACTTCACAGATATGTAGAGCAGCCTGAGACGACATGCAGAACATATGAACCATAACTCTTATTTTCCTACTTTTGGAGTTATCGCTCCTTGAACATTGAACATAGCCATTTCTGTCATGTAGTCTGTTTGAAGCACTATATCTCCTGAACTTAATGATTGATTCTGACCAAACTTGCATGATTACATCACTAGGATGGGGAAAACAGCCATTAGGTTTTGTTTCACTGTGATATGGCACTTGCTTGATGTAATTGTAGTGGCGGGGCATCATGCAGTGCTTGCAGTTTTAATTATTTCTGTTGAAAATATAGATTGTTGGTACCGTTTTAGAACCGCCTCTTCGAGGCGGTTCTAACGAGTACCCATAATCTATATTTTAGAGAAGAAATAAAAATAAGGTTTACCACGGTAAACCGCGGTAAACCCCAGTTTTACTACATAAAAGTGGGGTTCAAGGGGGGTCAAAATGATATAGGCGTGTTTTCATGATGTCATTAATTTTCCGATAGAACACCGCAGTCAGAAATACTTAAAACTTAATAACATGTATTACATGCAAAACAGAAATACTATGATTTCTACGAGACATAAACTTGGTATTTTCCTTTTTGCTAAGAGGAAATATTTCCTCTTAGCCGGGGATATAAATCTCTTTAACCGTGGAACTACTTTTTGTACAAGATACAAGATACCGCTTTTGCTGTGAAATCGTTTCATTCAAACGCGGCAGTTACGTCGACGTTATTGATGACGTCATCGCAATGGCGCCTGGGAAGTTATCAACAGACGTTCAGAATACGTGCCGTGTTTGTCGGATGCAACGCTGAAACAAAGAAACATGGACATGACCATTGGATAGAGTGTACGTTTTGCTTTCTTTAATCTCACATTTTAGTTGTTTTATCACTGAAACACTTTGTTTCTTCTTTTTTTATTAAAAAAAAAAAAAGAAAGAAAGAAAGAAAACGCTTTCAAAAAGGCGCCCATCCAGTTTTTCTTCCAGCCAGCTTATGTAACACTACGCTGATTGAACATTAGCCAACTGTACAGAAATTCAGATCCAAAATTCAAGTTCCAAACTGTCCAAAAAGTCTATGGAATTGCATGTAATATACGGATTATTCATTTCTCCTATTTGAAATATGGGATTTATAAACCTCAGGAGGTAAAACAATCCGATAAAGATACTCGTGCGTATCCTATTTGAAATATGGGATTTATAAACCTCAGGAGGTAAAACAATCAGTTAAAGATGCTCGTGCGTCGCACTCGTTTCTTTATCGGATTGTTTTACCTCCCTCGATTTATAAATCTCATATCTCAAATAGGAGAATGAATAATCTCAATGTATTCTGCTCATCTGACTGATATTTTACGCGACGTCATGATTATCATTTATTCTAACATTGGTCGCCTATATAGCCAATAGTTAAATCCAGTGATATACTGAGTGACCAATCACTATGCGAAAACGCGTGACGCGAGGAGGTGCCGTTTTATGACGTTTTGCGACGTCACCATCGATCGTGTCCTTGACGTTTGACGGAGTAACGTCTTTTTCACGCATCGAGTACGTTATGAAGGCAACAAAAGCATTTAGTCGACATACAGTGTGTTACAATCGAAATAGATCCGCTCTATTGCGTGATTTGTTGGGTAATATATCAAAGTTTGTTGGTCAGTTGTAAGTAGATAAATCACGAACGCTACGCGTTCGTGATTTAATCTACCTTAACACTGACCTCAAAACAGTGATTATTACTCAACAAATCACTGCTAGAGCTGATCTATTTCTTAACCAACGAATTTCAAAATTAAAACCAAACAGAGCAAAATGAATTAAAATGACTCTCAAGTATCGGTAAGTGTCTTAAATATCCGAATCTGTTATCCCAAAAAGGACTGATAAACAGTGTAGACTGAGATTTAAAGGAAACAGGAATGAAAAAGTTCTTAACGGTTGGCGCGCTTGTCTTCGGGTGTAAAATTATAAAAAAAAATAGATAGCTCTAGCAGTGATTTGTTTAGTAATATGTCACTGTTTGGAGGGCAGTTGTAAGGTAGATCAAATCACGAGCGTGTAGCGCGAGTGATTTATCTACATACAACTGACCGACAATCTGTGATATATTACTCAACAAATCACACAACTGAGCTGATCTACTTCGATTCTAACACACTGAAAGTCGAGTAAATACTGTTGTTTCCTTCATATTCTCTCAACATTCCGCCATTGTTTGAAGAAATCCCGCCAACATGCTTGGCTGTAACACATGCAGTTACCTGTTTTTGTAAAGTTCTTGAAAGCGTGAAAAGGACGTTACTCCGTCTATCGCCAAGGAACGTCGCAAAAAGTCATAAAACGGCTGCTCTTCACGTCACGCTTTTTCGCCTAGTGATTCGTAACTCAATATATCACTGGATTTAACCATTGGCTATATAGGCGACCAGTGTTAGAGCAAGCTTTTTATCCTCCTGCTAAGATATACTGCCGATGGATAGGATAAAATGAGCCCCGCCAAGCGAATTTGTGTCTTCGAGCATTCCGTCATGACAAATTTTAACTGCGCATGCCCAGCCATTCAGAGGGGCCAGGGATATGGCTTTCTGTCTGAAGGTTCCTCTTGATTCACCGCTTGTATGAGCAATAAGTACCAAAATCGCTTGACGGGGCCCAAATGAGAATTCCCACGTGTTTGATTTGAACCGGCTGCACAGCACATCACGTTGTTTGTTGTTGTTTTTTAATTGAAGTTTAACGTCCCCGTCAACACTATTTAGGTTATTTTGAAGACTTTGCTTCCAATTTTGAAGGACCTCGCATTTTATCCCTTTTCCTCAACTCGTTTAATAAATTCAATAATACATGAACACTCATGTAAGATCCTCTATTTATCATATGACGTCACGTCTGAGAGTGTAATAACGCCATGATAGTCCACTAGTGGATTAAATATGCAAATTAGCTAGATACGTCCCGTAATGTTACATGTACGACGTCCTTAACGACGTCGCGTTTACTTATGGCGGAATATTGATATTTTTTGTAAACAATCGTGAATAAAACACGTTATAAATGTCATATGATAAATAGAATCTTGCATTCGTGCTCATGTATTATTGAATATATTAAATTCGTTGTTTCTTGTAATATTTTTAGTTATTTGTTTCAAATGAAGTTTATAACAGTTAATTGAAAGGGACTGAAAACAATTTGATATTCACCCATAATTATGCTGTGTAAATGGTATTTCTTTATAAAATTCAAATCTTATTTTGTCTTGACATAAAATCGGATTTACAAGGGCATTACTTGAGCATGAAAATAAAAAAAAAAAAGCCAATATTGTTTGTTGGAATGTATATTAATAATAATAATAATAACAATAAGTGAGTGAGTGTTTGAGTTTTACGTCTCACCAACAGCTAAGGTCATACGGAGACAGGACCTCGGTTTAAAGACTCATCGGAAAGCCTTGAGAAGCCCGGGATCGATCCTGCGATACCTGGTTTAGAAGGCGAGTAGCATAACCACTACACCACGCAGGCTTCATAATAATAATAATAACTAGAATTGCGCAGTCGATGGCACGCCATCGCATATCCCCACGCTTTTTTTTAAGATACGCCACTATATAAGTTCTCAATTGCAACTCCCACCCAATCTTAAGATCAAAATTCCGAAAGTGTCATGCCCTCCTCATACCAAAGACCTATCAGTTCCCAAAGTTTCATGTTTCTATCTGAAACGGCGTAGGAGGAGTTATCCGGTAATCGTTAAAAAGGGGGTTATGGGGGTGAAAATCCAAGTTTTTGACCTCTGGTGACCTCAAACCTGACCCTAGGGGTCAAATTTTGATTGTTATGTATTCTACTCATTATGCCGTTCGATTTGATATGTCGCACGACCAGGTTCTGAAGACTTTGATTTTTTACCCCCGGGGCACCCCACCCCCTGGCCTGGCCCCTAGGGTTGGATCAAAATTCTGAAAGTGTCATGCACTCCTCAGACCAAAGACCTATCAGTTCCCGAAGTTTCATGTTTCTATCTGAAATGGCGTAGGAGGAGTTATCCGGTAATCGTTAAAAAGGGGGTTATAGGGGTGAAAATCCAAGTTTTTGACCTCTGGTGACCTCCAACCTGACCATAGGGGTCAAATTTTGATTGTTATGTATTCTACTCATTATGCCGTTCGATTTGATATGTCACACGACCAGGTTCTGAAAACTTTGATTTTTTACCCCTGGGGCACCCCACCCCCTGGCCTAGCCCCTAGGGGTAAGATCAAAATTCCGAAAGTGTCATGCACTCCTCAGACCAAAGACCTATCAGTTCCCAAAGTTTCATGTTTCTATCTGAAACGGTGTAGGAGTAGTTATCCGGTAATCGTTAAAAAGGGGGTTATGGGGTGAAAATCCAAGTTTTTGGCCTCTGGTGACCTCAAACCTGACCCTAGGGATCAAATTTTGATTGTTATGTATTCTACTCATTATGCCGTTCGATTTGATATGTCACACGACCATGTTCTGAAAACTTTGATTTTTTACCCCCGGGGCACCCCACCCCCTGGCCTGGCGCCTAGGGGTAGGATCAAAATTCCGAAAGTGTCATGCACTCCTCAGACCAAAGACCTATCAGTTCCCAAAGTTTTAAGTTTCTAGCTGTAAAAGTGTGGGAGGAGTTGTCTGGTAAGACGGACGGACGGACGTACGGACGTACGGACGACGGAGACAATTACAATATCCCCACTTTTTCTTCGAAAAGCGTGGGGATAATTATAATAATAATAATAATAATAATGACAACAATAATGATACTACTGTAACTACTACTACTGCTGCTACTACTATTGCTACTACTACTACTACTACTACTTCTTCTGAAAATAATTTTAATAATAAAACGATGATGATAATAATTATACTGTTACTACTTTTTCTACTACAGCTACTATTATTGGGCCCCGCCGACCTCGGCTTGAAGAAATAGATTGGGCTGCATGATGCTTCCACGCAGAGCTGCAACTGACCGCACATAAGTACATGTAAGCCGCTTAGGAGGTCTTAGCCTGCCCAGACAAAGTGATGTGAGTAGGACCGTCCCTATATATAAACCTTTTTGGTTTGTTTGGGCGACAGGGCATGAGATGCCATTTCATATCAATGTCCGGTAAAAGTCTCACAAATTGGAAGCAACGTCTCCAAAATGACCTTTATAATGTTGTCGGGAACATAAGATCTAAATGAAAACTAACAAACCACTACTATTGGTGATACTACTTATAACAACGAAAATAATAATACTAAAAATAAAACCGATGACAATAATAATTATACTCTTACTACTACTCCAACTACTACAACTCAGTACTATATCAAAACGATGGTAATAATAATTATATCTTGCTACTACTCCCAGTACTGCTACTACTACTACTACTACTACTACTACTACTACTACTACTACTACAACTACTACTACTACAACTACCACTACTACTACTACTATTACTACTACTACCACTATTGCTTTTATCACTGTACTACGTACTACTACCACTACTTCAACTATTATTATTATAATTATTATTAACGTGATGAAAATAAAGTGGATAAACACTAGCTAATATTGTTTGCAGGAAAGAACATTTAACAATAACAATAATAATAACGATAACAAACGATAATAATAATAATAATAATAATAATAATAATAATAATAATAATAATTATTATAATAATAATGTGTTGTTCTTGATGTTGGAAATGTGGGTGCTAATCATAAAGCAAACCTTTTTTTTTTTTGCTGATTGTGCTTTTCGGTAAACAATATTTATTTCGATAAAGTAAGAACATGTTTAAATAACATAAACACAAATTTCATGACAGGGTTTGAAAACAAGCCATAGGCTTATGTGAATCATCTCCTCAGTTGTTCAAAACTAACAACGACGTTACTTGACCCATCATTAAAATTTTGATCATTTATTATGGCAAATATGCTAATATTTTTGCAGAAAAAATGTGAGCATCCGCAAAAGCTGCTCACATTTTTCAGCAAAACGACAAAAATTATTAAATAATACACTTGCTAGAAAAGTTAACAATATGACCCCTAACGAGCTCGTTAAGCTAACGATGCTTTGAACAACTGACCCCAGGTTTATAATTTCGCTAAGGCTGTTGCATTGATCAATCGTGGTCAAATTCAACTCTGTGAACTATACACAGTTAAATTAAATACAGGTTTCCACGTCCTTTTAGATATTCAATCTAAGTAATTCAACCAAAAAGAACAAAAACAAGAGGCCCATGGGCCTCTATGCTCACCAAAGCTCAGGTGCGCACTGTCCAATGGCAGCCATGTATTTTAACATGATATTCTTTTAATCTACCAATTATAAAGTCTCCCAGATGAACACCCATATCCAAATGAGCACCCATGCATCTGGACTCAGTATCTGAAACATTAGGCCTTTATTGAAGTAGAGGGTGTAGGGCATGGACCCAATGGAGCCCTTGTTGGTATCACTAAATGCGTCTTATCATAAGGAACAAGAATATACAGTGACATTCCGCTGTTAAGACCACCTAAAATTACGACTAACCAGTGCTTCAGCTGAAGTGCACGACCCGCCGGATGCTTTTAGCTTTATGAGTGTTACCATATATGGGTATGGCGGCCATTTTGGTCATGTGACCTGGACATAAAACGGTTCCCCCAATAAATGCGCCTTATCGTAAGGAGCAAAAATATATCTTATACTTTAGTACTGTATTCTGAATCGTTTGCAGGATAAAAACCAACACAAAAGCATATGTGTCAAAGTTTGACCTAGGCACAAAGAAGGTCAAGGTCAACCCAGGGTCACAATTTTAGCAATTTATGATGGGCCTACGTTCAAGATGCTATTTATCAAGTTTCGTGGAAATCTGCACAGTGGTTCTGGAGAAGACTATTTTTGAAGGGTTTTTACCAAATATTGCTTGGCGGCCATTTTGGTCAAGTGACCTGGACCCCATGAGGAAATTTTGGTTTCCCCCATCGCGTAGAGGCTCCATATGAAATTTGACTTCAATCTGCCCAACGATTTCCGAGGAGAAGCAGTTCGAAAATTTTCACATTTTTCGCCTCGGCGAGGCTGTACTAAACGGAATGTAATATTTCGCAAGTTCATTGATAAGATCTCATTGATATTTATCAGTATGCCAAAAATTGTTTAAATATTCCAAGCGGTTAAGTCACTATCACCAATTTTCACAAACGGGTTACGGACGGACAGATAGACAGACCATATATGGCTTGGCGGCCATTTTGGTCATGTGTCCTGGACCCCATGAGCAATTTTTGGTTTCCCCCATCCCATAGAGGCTCCATATGAAATTTGATTTCAATCGGCCCAACGGTTTCCGAGGAGAAGCAGTTCGAAAATTTTCACATTTTTCGCCTCGGCGAAGCTATACTAAATGGAATGTAATATTTTGCAAGTTCATTGGTTAGATCTCATTGATAGCTATCAGTATGCCAAAAATTGTTTAAATATTCCAAGCGGTTAAGTCACTATCACCAATTTTCACAAACGGGTTACGGACGGACAGACAGACAAACCATATATGGCTTGGCGGCCATTTTGGTCAGGTGACCTTGACCCCATGAGCAAATTTTGGTTTCCCCCATCCCATAGAGGCTCCATATGAAATTTGACTTCAATCGGCCCAACGGTTTCCGAGGAGAAGCAGTTCAAAAATGTTCGAAAAATTTCACATTTTTCGCCTCGGCGAGGCTATACTAAATGGAATGTAATATTTCGTAAGTTCATTGGTTAGATTTCATTGATATCTATCAGTGTGCCAAAAATTGTTTAAATATTCCAAGCGGTTAAGTCACTATCACCAATTTTCACAAACGGGTTACGGACGGACCCAAAGAAGGACAAGGTCAACCCAGGGTCACCAAAATGGTGACCCTGGGTTGACCTTGTCCTTCTTTGGGTCCGTCCGTAATTTATGATAGGCCTACATCCCAGATGCTATTTATCAAGTTTCGTGGAAATTTGCCCAGTGGTTCTGGAGAAGACTATTTTTGAAGGGTTTTTACCATATATGGCTTGGCGGCCATTTTGGTCATGTGACCTGGACCCCATGAGCAAATTTTGGTTTCCCTATCCCATAGAGGCTCCATATGAAATTTGACTTCAATCGGCTCAACGGTTTCCGAGGAGAAGCAGTTCGAAAATTTTCACATTTTTCGCCTCGGCGAGGCTATACTAAATGGAATGTAATATTTCGCAAGTTCATTGGTTAGATCTCATTGATATCTATCAGTATGCCAAAAATTGTTTAAATATTCCAAGCGGTTAAGTCACTATCACCAATTTTCACTTACGGGTTACGGACGGACAGACAGACAAACCATATATGGCTTGGCGGCCATTTTGGTCATGTGACCTTGACCCCATGAGCAAATTTTGGTTTCCCCCATCCCATAGAGGCTCCATATGAAATTTGACTTCAATCGGCCCAACGGTTTCCGAGGAGAAGCAGTTCAAAAATGTTCGAAAATTTTCACATTTTTCGCCTCGGCGAGGCTATACTAAATGGAATGTAATATTTCGTAAGTTCATTGGTTAGATCTCATTGATATCTATCAGTATGCCAAAAATTGTTTAAATATTCCAAGCGGTTAAGTCACTATCACCAATTTTCACAAACGGGTTACGGACGGACAGACAGAATGACAGACTGACAGACTGACAGAATTACAGAATGACAGAATGACAGAATGACACGGTGATTTTAGGGCACTCTTAGAAAAAACCGACTTCAGTCGGTTGCTTTTTCTGCGGGTCGTGCAATTCAGCTTTAAAAGGCTAATTTAGTAGGCTGTTGGTATTTTTTCTTTGTGTTTTCTTACATACTGTGTCCTCTGGTCAGAGACCACCTTTGGGACTGTTCAAAAGTGGTCTTAAAGACCACTTTTGAACAGTCCTAAAGGTGGGCTTAATATAGGAATGTTACTGTATATGGTGCAGCAGTGGTGTATGCCGGATATACAAGGCCTGTTAAGCGGTGGAGGGGTTGGGGCATGCCCTGTTGATCCCAGGAAAGCACAAGATTGTTGTCCTTAATGTGTCGTATCATAAGGACCAAGGATATATATATGGTTTACGGGTGGGAATCTGAACGGTTTCTGATATATGAGGCCCTTCTATGAAGTGGAGGGGAGAGGAATGGCCTCTGTGGACCGCCAAGTTGGTGTGCTATTGATAAGGAACAAGAACATATATGATTATGGGGTGGGGGAGTTGATTGATTTCTGAAATATATGGCCTTTTAAAGTGGAGGGGCGGGGCACATTGCCCCAGCACAAAGTGACCCCCAGGTTGGTGTGACTGAACAAGTCTTATCATAAGGAACAAGAATATTATAGTTTATGGGTGGGGATCTGAATGATTTCTGAGATATATGGCTTTCAATGAAGTAAAGCAGTGAGGCATGGCCCGGGCACCCCGGATGACTCCCAAGCTAGTGTTATTTGAATGCGTCTTATCGTAAGGAAGATGAATATATATGGTTTAGGGACGGGGCTCTGAACAGTTTCTGAGATATGTGGCCTTTTGTGAAGTGGTGGGGTGGGGCAAGGCCCTAGCTTGACCTGGGAGACATCCAGGTTGGTGTCATTGAATGTGTCTTATCGTAAGGAACACAAATATATATGGTTTAGAGGTGGGGATCTGTAATGTTTCCGAGATATTGGGTCTTTAATGAAATGAAGGAGCTGGGCACGACCCCGGTACATCCCGGGGGACCCCAGGTTAGTGTCACTGAATGGGTCTTATCATAAGAAACAAGAATATATAAGGTTTAGGGGCGGGGACCTGGAATGGTTTCTGAGATAGGTGGCCTTTTGTGAATGTATCTACCTTTCATAAGGAACACGAATATATACTGAACCGAAAAAGAAACGCAACTCCAAATACAAATGCGAGTATTTGAAGAAATAATCATGTTTGCAGAAAATCGATTTAATGACGCAATAATATAATCATTCCTGAATGTAACTACCATAGAGAGTTCAATTTTCAGTGAGAATGTTTAGAACACAAATCCGTTTTGTCATAGAGGTAGTCATTTCAAAAGTTCAAACCATAAGCAGTTAATAGCGAGTATGTCCTCCATTTGCGTTCAGTCCTGCACGCACACGCCTGGGCATGGACAGGATTAAACGATTGATCTCTGCCTGTGGAATAGCATTCCATTCCTGTATGAGCGCGAGACGCAAGGCTTGCCGCGTTGTTGGCGGCTGGGGGCGGTTACGTACGCGCCTATCCAAGACGTCCCACAAATGCTCTATAGGAGAGAGATCTGGACTATACAGAGGCCAGTGCATCACGTCAACATTGTTTTGCTGAAGAAACGCCATGCTGAGCCTTGCTAGATGCACCCGAGCGATATCCTGTTGAAACGTAACATTGTGCTGTCGTACATATGGAACAACTACCGGTCGTAAAACGACGTCAACGTAACGCTGAGCCGTCAAAGATCCATCAATGAAGGGGCGTTCTATGACCATAAGATATGCCAGCCCACACCATCAACCCACCGCCTCCAAACCGATCACGTTCAACCAAACAATTGTCACGATATCGCTCTCCGTCACGCCTATACACACGTTGACGGCCGTCAGCTCTGTACAACAATACCTGGACTCGTCAGAAAACATTACCTTACGCCATTGACGAAGGGGAAACAGGTTTGGCCTATGTTGTGTGAGTCACGCCATTCTAATGGCATACCAACGTACGGACGACGAGGACGTAAGCCAAACTCTCGAAGGCAATTCCTGACCGTATCTGCACTTTTTCGATTGTTGTGCGTTCCTCGTGTCATCTGAGACGTCTCGTCGGCTGTACGGAATCGATTACGGAGATGGGTTAGACGGATGTATCGGTCCTGTCGACGTGTCGTGACGCGTGAACGTCCACTTCTGGGTCTGTCATTTGTCATTCCCATTTGACGTAGACGCTGGTACAAGCGAGTTATCGTCGATTTACTCACTTGGAAGTTCCTGGCGATGACAGCCTGAGACGTCCCACGTAGAAGCATTTGGATCGCAATGTTACGTTGATCTTGCGTCAAACGTACCATATTCCGTAGAGAAATTTTACCGGACTTTGAAACCTAAACTCCAGGTAACACAATATGCCAATATGATGAGGTTACTGTACACATTTAATGTACTGTACGAGGAAATGTTGAAAACAACGAATTGCCAAGTGGAGTGTTAAAACTGTACAGATATCGCCCAAATGTTTTCTGCATAAGAAAGTTTAAAAAGTATGAAAGTAAATCGCAAAATGATTTTTCAGTCAACCTGATGGTTGCATGGAAATATTTTGGGTTAAAAAGTCGCATTTCTTTTTCGGTTCAGTATATATGGTTTAAGGGTGAGGATCTGTAAGGTTTCCAAGATATTGGGCCTTTTATGGCATGGAGGGGGTGGGGCATGACCTCGGCTCATCCCGGGGGAACCCCAGATTGGTGTCACTGAATGCGTCTTATCATAAGGAACAAGAATATATATGGGTTTTTGGTTGGGGATCTAAATGGTTTCTGAGTTACTATATATGACCTTTAATGAAGTGGAGGGAGTGGGGCATGGCCCCGGCACAACCAGGGGGACCCCTATGTTGGCATAAAAGCATATGGCTGAGAGACGTTTACTCAAGGAACATTTCTATAAAGGTTTTGTCAAAGTATCTGCAATAACTTGGCAGCAAATGTCTTTTTTTTTTCAATTTTCCCCATTGTAGGTCTATAGAAAATGTATGGTGCCATAGCAACCAAACTAAAGAGCGGAATTTCACAAAAGACATAAACCTGTAAAGGCAAATATGATGAATATTTCCCAAAACTCTCAGCCTTATAGACCATACGGTTTCTGAGGAGATGGTTTTTGAATTTTTTTTTTTTTCTTTTTTTTTCATTTTGGTTTCCATTGCAATCAATAGAAATGAGCAATAGGCCAAAAATCATATGGCAGATATTAGATCGCCTAAGGAACATTTCTATGAAAGTTTTGTCAAAATATTTGAAATGACTTGGCAGTAAATGCCATTTTTCAATTTTCCCCATTATAAGTCTATGGAAACTCTAAGTTGCCATAAAACCAAACTAAACAGTCCATTTTCATAAAACACAAACTTTCAATCCCCCAGCCCAAGATGCTACAGATGAAAGTTGGGCCCAATCGGCCCAGTGGCTTCAGAGGAGAAGTCGTTTAAAAGTGTTGACACCAGATATACGTCATACTACATACGACGACGGACAACTGCCTATCCTATAGTGGCAAAGTGGTTTCAGAAGAGATGTCATTTGAAACTGTTGACGCAGACGACATGCGACATACGACGAACGACGGACGACGACGGACAACTACCTATCCTATAAGCTCCCCATAGAGCCTTCGGCTCTGGTGAGCTAAAATGTATAGCCGGAATTTGATACTGCTAATTCAGTGTACATGTAATTTTAGTTTATAAGTTTATCACTAAACGGCTTTATAATGAGATATTATTGCATGCTTCTTTCCGAACTACAATCGAGTCACTTGATTTCGCACTGCCATATCTTTAAACGTGAAAAGCCACAGAAGACTGTATATTTCTGATCAGTTGATTTTGCAAGTCTTCAGTGATCTCATTTGATTTAAAGGTGAAGCGTCCCTTCATGAGAAGATTAGCAGTCTTCAATAATAAATCTACTTACTGATTATATGAAAATTCACATTTGAAAATGTTTTGACGACCGACGGACGAGGGTGGTATTACCATCCTTTAAGCGCCACGGGAGACTGGTGCGAAAAACGTCTTAGTGATCCAAGCAAAGGTGGCGAATGTGCCATCGGCGTTCAAGCATTTGAAGTTTGTAACAACATAAGTCCATAACATAACTTATAACAACATAAGTCCATATTACCTTTATGATCAAAGGTTTCCAGCAGTAACCGGCAAGCACTCGTACATGAGGTGGGAACTTTTCAAACGGGAAAGGTAGGAATGTACAATTACATCGCTTTTGCACCTGCAGAGAGAGAATACAACAAATAATTAAGGGCACTGGCGAGGTAGCTCTGCTACAAGCTGTCTCGCCAGTCTTTGCTGCCCTCAGACATATATAGTGGAGACTATGCAAGAAATTATGCATCCGGACCTTTGGTCCTGCCGAGCCTTGCTGGTCCCTTAGGTGGTAAGTTTACAATCGCTCATTCTAGTAACCTAATAAAGGGGATCGAATAACTAAATGCATGCTGAAATAGGTAGTGACCTATAATACCTGCTACTGTCCAATAGTACGTATAGTGACCGTTTATAGACCGGACCTACTTTTCAGAAACCTAATTTGCAAGTGTAATATACTGCCCCATATTGAACAGAAGAGTTAAATGTTGGATATATATTTTGAGCAGAAATTGAGGCTGTTCTAATGAGTGCCCACAATCTATATTTTGAGCAGAAATAAGAAACAATATCACAGTTTTTCAGCCTAAAATTTTCATTTTTTTTTTCGGCGGTAGAGGTTACTATGTATTTGTATAGACGTGTTTTGGTTTAAACTTTATTTCTTTGTATAATACATACATCTTTTACACAGATAATGTTGACAAAGAATACAAGTATCATTCAAAGGGATTCAGAAAAAAGTCAAATGACTTATTCAAATCTGTATCCCTCGATTACAATATCAATGTACTAATTATAGTTGTGATTGTCACATTTGCTCGAATTTGCAAGTTATTGTGAAGATATTGTAAGTGAATTTCATTTTGGTTACAAAATAGATAGTACTTGTACTGCTAAGAATATTTGTATGTTATCATTCACAGAGAGATCAGTACTGCCGTATAGAAGGATCTTTAAAGCAGGTTGGCAAATAGCGGAGACAATGTTTAACATGTCCTGTCTTATGTCAGTGTACTGTGCACAGGCCATGAGGTAGTGATTCGTGTCCTCTACCGCTCCACAAGCACATAAGGAGTTATTAAGAATATTTTTTTGAAAGAGATGGTCATGTAACGAGCTGCAATTAAGTCTTAGTCTGGCATGATGTACTTGCCCAAATCTTTTACATGCACAAAAATATAACGGTGGTTTCCTTTCGTTAGACTGTAGTTTATGCTTGAACGCTGCTAATGAGGGTGCATTTTTCTTGTCATCTGGCAAGTCGTTCCAGTTGCGAGTAGCCGACGGGAGAAAGGATGTATAATAAAGTTGCGAGTTGGCTCTGACAGTCTGTAGATTGGCATTGTTTCTCAATTCGTAAACTGTGCTACTGCCTACCGTGAGTGGTACTAGTGAAAATAGGTATTCGGGTGTGAGAAAATTCTGCATTTTGTAATATAGAATAAGTTTGTATTTTTGCCTCCGAGCTTCCAGAGTTTCCCATCCAAGATCATAGAGAAGAGAGTTGATTGATACAAGTTTTGTTGCTCCAGTAACGATTCGTGCGGCTTCATTTTGAATTTTTTCTAATTCGTTCGCCTCGTATCGGGTGCAATTGTCCCAGACAACATCGGCATATTCAAGAAGTGGCCTTATAAAAGAAGTATATATTGTTTGTAGGGATTTTCTATCGAGTGTGAATTTAAGTTTGCGCATTATATTAATCCGGAACCATGCTTTCGTTTTGATGTTGTCTATATGGTCGTGCCAGGTGCAATCGGTCGAAAAAGTTAGTCCTAAATGCTTGTGAGAATGTACTTCGTTAATGTGTTGCTGGTTCATTGATATAGGAGGATGATAGGGTTTATTTATTTTTCGCGAAAAAATCATTGACTCGGATTTCGCAGGATTGAAAGAAACAAGCCATTTCATTGCCCATGAGTTAATCTTAGCCAGGTCAGAGTTAATCTGGGCTGCCGCTTGCATGGGGTTCTCCACCCCTATGTACAGACTAGTATCATCTGCAAAGAGCCTGATAGAAGAATGTATGTCTACAACTATGTCATTAATATAAATCAGAAACAGAAGCGGGCCAAGGATGGAGCCTTGTGGGACACCTGCCTTGATAACAGACCAAGAAGATGCAGCTCCGGGTAGCACTACTCTTTGTTGTCTATTATTCAAGTAATCTGTAAACCATCGCAGTAGCGAACCAGAAATACCAATACTGTGTAGTTTGAATAGAAGGCCTTTATGCCATACTCTGTCAAAGGCTTTACTAATGTCGCAAAAGACCGCACGAACTTCTTTACCTTCGTCGAGCGCTTTGCAAAATGTATTGTAGATATGAACTAATTGATTAACAGTTGAGTCTCCAAGAATAAATCCTGACTGAAGAGATGTTAGTATATTATAGTCACGAATAAAGTTAAAAAGATGCTTATGAACGATTTTTCTAGGACTTTGCCTACAGTACTTAAGAGAGATATTGGTCTTTAATTAGATATGACTGAAGGGTCGTCCTTTTTGAAGATTGGGGTCACGTTTGCCTCTTTCCATGTATTTGGGACTTTACCCTTTCTTAGAGAGAAATTGAAAAGATCACTGAGTGGTTTAGATAGAGGAACAGCTAGTTCTTTAAGAATGCGATTGTTGATTGAGTCAGGACCAGCTGCTTTACCTAATTTCAACGACTTTAATATTAATTCAACTTCTGTCGGAGTGGTTGAAATTAAGCTGAGAAAATTCTGAGCTTGAGGAACATCAGTGGGTAGAGAGGCATTGTCATCATTTAGCATTGTTTGTTCTATAAAGAAGTCATTCATTAGATTAGCCTTGTCTTCGTCATTTGAATAAACAATATCTTCTTTGTAAAGGGGCGGGAGTGTTGACGATTGATCGGTTTTATTGAACTGTTTTAGTGTTTTCCACCAGTCTTTCTGTTTGATTTCTTCGTTCTTTAATTTGTTTGCCAATTTTCCTGTTTGTAATTGCTTAGATTTACGAATTTCTCCTATAATTTTATTTCGTATTTGTTTGTAATTGTCAAAATCAACCGTGCTTTTTGATTTTTTGAATTTGTTGTATATACGTTTTCTTTTACGGATCATTTTCTTGATTTCATTAGTTAGCCATGGAGGATCAGATTGACGATTTTTTGCTGTTTTGTTAGGAATGTGTTTGGAAGTCAGGTTGGAAATTTTTTCAGTAAT
Source organism: Lucinisca nassula (assembly GCA_963580285.1). Lineage (NCBI taxonomy): Eukaryota > Metazoa > Mollusca > Bivalvia > Lucinida > Lucinidae > Lucinisca > Lucinisca nassula. Next base: position 94,698,213 of record OY757012.1, read on the forward strand.
AATTTTGGCATATGTATCAACGCCATTGTCCTTTAGCTCATTCCAGTTAGTATTTTCGACCTCCTGCGAAAGAGATTGATAGTCCCCACGATCAAAGAGCCAAATATGCCGGTGAAAGACTCGTGTAATGTATTTTTTAAAATTTAGAACGAAAAAAACTGGACAGTGATATCTAATGTTTTGATCGAGAAAGGGATCACCAACTCCGCTTAGGAGTACAGCATTTTTGTCGGAAGTAAATATCAGATCAATAGCGGAAGACGAATTCTCCGTTTTGTGTGTCGGTCCCGTTATGAGTTGCTCCAGGTTGAAATGTTGACATATGTCGCGTATTTTATTACCCGTTGCTTGCTTCAAAATATCGAGGTTAAAATCTCAACACTGTAAAGGTCATTTTGGAGACCAATTCCAATTTTTGGGCATTTTACCCGACATTGAGATGAAATGACATCTCAAGTCCTGTCGCCCAATGAAACCAATAGGGTTTATTAGCATGGGCGGTCCACCTCGCAGCGCGGTTCCTGCCGACAGGCTTAGATCCTCTAAGTGGTTTACCAGTACTAGTGTGCGGGCCGGATTCAGCTCTGCGTGGAAGCATCATGCAGCCCATATATTTCTTCAAGCCCCTATAGGCGGGGGCCGTTATTCCAGCTGAATAAATTTATAATGGAGTTTAAAGGCAAAGTCATCATTTTTAGGACATTTTTGACCTGTCCAGTTTACCTAGCCACACTTTTCCGGGACAGGCTTATACGTAAGCGGCAAACCAGTACAGTGCAAATTCTTTCACCAGTAACTACCAACCCCTTCTTGAATCAGCGAAAGGGAGAGAATCACCTTGGAAAACATTTTATGATCAATCTCTACGAAAGAATGTTGCCAACACCGGCAGGTATCGAACCCGCGTCCTCCTGATCATTAGTAAGACGCGCATTCGACTGGGCTACCGAGGCCGGCGGTACAATTGTTGGCATTTTAAAATTTGTGAGCAGAATAAATAACATTCTTTGCTATCTGAGAATGAAAAATCGCTCGACTTCTTAGGATTTTAATTTTTACGAGCACCACAAGTTTCATGCTCAGCTGAGTTGAGCACGAAAAAAGTTTTATAACATCGGGGCCTGGTTCGCTATAAGGGGTATTATTAATTGATTATCCTATATTACACAAGGTCAACCAATACTCAAAAATCATAAATCATGTTTTTAATTGCGTCAATTAGTAAAATTGTCATTAATCAAGTAATTTCGTATTGGTCCAGTTACAGGTCCTCAGTCAGCTGTATTGGCCTCGGCCTTCGGCCTCGTGCCAATACAGCAGACCTCGGACCTGTAACTGGGCCAATACGAAATTATTTGATTAATAACATTATAAAATAGCTGTGTTCCGCTAACCCGACCGACCCTGATTTTTCTGCCGACCCTACAATTTTTATTTCAATCCAGAAAAAAATAAATAGATTTTCTTACCTACCAACCTTAATACTTTCTAGATTTTTTGAAGAAAATTCATAAAAACTCTCATAATAGCAATATTAATAATGGAAACCCTGTTCTTTTGCTTGCTTCCTTCCTTGATGCTTTAAACGACATTATATGAATGTTTTGAGGTATTATAGTGAGAATTTGGCCTTTTTAACTGCTTTTTGCTTTATTCCATCAAATAAAAAGTTGACAGAAAATAAAAAGTTTCAGCGACCAACCGACCCATACCCTTTGTCGGCATGTTAGCGGAAACACAGCTATTTTTTCGGTCTAATTGGGCATGTACCACTGCATATAGTGACTGGGAGATCCCAATTGTCTTATTTTGGTCAATGACACAAAGAATTACATAATCGACCACACTACGTACTTCATACCTACTTTGTACTGAATGGAATCATCAACCTTATATCAGTACAAAACGAGTCCATTTCAAAATTTAGGGAAGTCAGGTTGTGGCTTCTTCAAAATTTATTTGAAAAAAAAAAAATGGCTGAACCTTTCGCAAACATGCAGTGTAGGCCATAATGAGATTCTGCGTTATGTGGTACCTGATCTGGGCCTGAACTGTTTGCCCGTTGCCAGTTTTGGGATTTCCGGTACAAAAATGCGCTGTAAAATGGGTTAATTGTACTTATCTATAAAAAGAGTTGCATGGCGCATTAATCTACATTGTTTCCATTCAAGTTCTGTACACGGAGCATCCCTCAGAGAATCCCTGTCACGGTAAACTTATTGGAAAGTAAACAGGAAGACAGGTGCGATGGCAGGATTTTATGAAACATTCAAGTTATAATATCTATTTCTATCGGCTGCATGTTTCATTTTATGAGGAACTTTTGAAACTGTTTCGAATATGGGGCTATATTTTCTCACGGTGTCTTTTCGTGGTGATTAGGTCGTATGCAGTAATGCCAAAAGTAGTGCAAAGATCACGCTCTTGAATACTATGGGCTATCGCCCAAAAAAACCATCACATAGAGACCGTTACAAAGTCCTTACAGAACTACCCCTGAGAAACAAGCTGAGATGAGCAGGCAGGCAAGAAAATGAAAAGCAAAACAAAACAACAACAACAACACCCCCCCCCCACACACACAAAAGAAAAAACAACAACAACAACAAACAAAACGGTATAATATCTAAATCAGCAAGTCAGTGACTCAGCCATGTGATTGAAGTTCGAACAAAGTCCTGAAAATACAGGTTAGCTATGGATTTCAGTACCTTAAATAGTATTGGTGAGCCTATTCACTTTCCCGTCACTTGCTTTAAAGAAGAAATGGGTTATATAGAGCAGAAATGAAAAAAAAGCAACCACACACACATACACAGAGAGACAGTCGGGCTTGCTTGTCAACGGACTACTAGGATAAGACATAACATAGAAGTGAAGGCAATGATCAGGGATCCATACCTCACACCTCCCATCCAAGACATCAAAGGGAAAGAAACACAGACATAAAAAACTTTATTTTAATGGAAACGTCAGAAGCAACAAGAAACCTGCATGCAAAATATGAAGGCTCTATCTCAAACGTTTCCAAATTTATAACCAATGTTATCTTTTTCCTTTAAGTAGGTCAAAGGTCAATGTCATGGTCACAGGTCAGATTTGTCTGTATGGACGGGAAGCCTCTATTACAAGGAACATACAGTCAAAATATGAAGGCTCTATCTCAAACGGTTCAGAAGTGATGACCAATGTTTTTTTTCTTTCTTAAAAGTAGGTCACGGGTCAAGGTTAAGGTCAAAGGTCAATTGTTTTTATGTAAGTGGGAAGTCCTTGTCACAAAGAACCCACAGACCAAATATGAAGGCTCTCTCTCAAACGGTTCAGTAGTTATGACCAATATTGTTGTTTTTTCTTTGAAGTAGGTCATGGGTCAAGTCAATTTTTTGTATGTTTGGAAAGCCCTTGTCACAGGAAACCTACATGCCAAATATGAAGGCTCTAACTTAAACGGTTCAAAAGTTATGACCAATGTTAAAGTTGTCCATATACAAACCAACAATTTTTTTCTTTAAAGTAGGTCATGGGACAGGGTCAAGGTCATGTTTTGTAAGTTTGTCACAAGAAACCTACATGCCAAATATGAAGGCACTATCACAAACGGTTCAAAAGTTAAGAAGTGTCCAACGTTAGAGTTGTCCAAGTACAAACCAACAAACAAACAGACAGAGCAAAAACAATATGTCCCCGCTGTCGCTACCGAGGACATAAAAAGGACAGTTACCTCTCCCACAAATTGCCAAACGGCTATCAAAAAAAAAAAAAAAAGATATTAGCAATACATACATGCAGCGTCGAACTATATCAGTAATAAACCACGACAGAAGAATCGCCTTGGGAGAATCAGTCGAAGATCATAATTTTATACTGAAACTGTTCGCTTGCAAATCAGTCCTTATCGATTACTGATCATTGCCTTCACTTCTATATTATTTTATATTTGGTCTCGATGAAAGCAAGGTGTACAAGGTGTATCAATAGTAAAATTATTTTGGGCTCTGTTACAGCTATTGGTTTCAATTAAGAAATAGATCAGCTCTAACTGTGATTTGTTGTGTAATAAATCACAGTTTGGAGGTCAGTTGTAAAGTAGACAAATCACGAGCGCGTAGCGCGCGTGATTTGTCTACTTACAACTGACCGACAAACTGTGATTTATTACACAACAAATCACTGGCTAGAGCTGATCTATTTCGATTCTAACACGCTAAAAATCGGCAATAATGTTGTTCTTCCCTTCAAAATCTCACAACTTTTCGCCATTGTTAGAAGAAATCCCGCTAAAATTATCGACTGAAACACATGAATTTACATCCTTTTCTAACGTTGTCGATGCGAGAAAATGACGCTTCACCGTCCAACGTCAAGGTAATCGACTAGTGACGTCATAAATTTGCAGTTTTTAATGACGTCACTCGTCACGCTCTTCCGAGCTGTGATTTGTTGCAGAATAAAACACAGTTATTTTGCATTGCCTATATAGGCGCGCTGTGTTAGAATAGCAATTTTATCTTGTTTTCTATAAATTATAGCAATTGATATCAACAGTAACTTGCAGTCTAGGTACATTTGTATGTTGCCATGATTGACCCTTTTTGTACCAAATGGAGTCTTCCTCCTTATATATAGCAGGAGTTCATTTCAAAATTAAGGTTTGACAGGTTGTGTTTTCATCGAAATTTATTTGGAAAATGGCGGAACTGTAAGCAAATAGTGAGGCCCTGACAAGAGACCGCGTTCTGTGGCGTCTGATCTGGGCCTGCACTGTTTGCCAAGGTACCCGTTTTGAGGTTTCTGGTACTAAATGGGTTAAAGTAGGCATTACCTTTGTGGGACTTTTACCCGACATTGAGATGAAATGCCATATCAAGCCTTGTCGCCCAATTAAACCAATAGGGTTCATAAACATGGACGGTCCGACTCACACCGCTTTTTTTTTTGGTACTATATTAGAGACAAGGGGGGGGGGGGAGGAACTTCGGCTCAATTTTTTGAGGGGTTACCTCATTTTACCCAGTGTATCTTTTTCGCAAATGCAGTTTGTCACCTGCTTATTATACAAGTTAAATATGTCAGCTTTGCAACAATAATCCGCCTCTGTCTGTCACTTGCTGGAAACATGTTTTTTCGCATGGATTAAGTCAGCAACACAAAATTCGGCATAACCGGGTGCCAAAAATTTTCAGGTTTTCATCAATCACAAGCGACCTAGTGTTACGGAGGGAACTTTTTTCGCTTTCACCCGTTGTCTTTCATTAAACATTATTTGGCCAATTTGAATCCAAAAAGATGTATTAGCAGCTCTAAATTTAGATTTTGCTACTTTTGCTTCGCTTTCAGCAGTGTTCTGTCAAGATCTGAACCGAAACCAGGGCGCTTACAATATTCGTCGTTTTTAAAAAGCGGGACGTGCAGGACAGATATAATCCGGAACTTTGCAAACTATGTCCGGCAGTGAAGTAGCTAGGGTTACTGTTAAAATGTGTGTGATAGCCTTGATTTCGCCTTTGATTTTTTTTCAATGTAACATATTCTTCTAGGACTACGTATACACGTATATGCAGATAAGATAACTACATGTATATGGTGTTTCTACGTATAATGGGCTGTGCTCTGGGAACATTGTATTGTATCGCTTTGCGGTCAACTTCCAATTCAGCCGCTGTAACTTTTTTGACACATGCACAGCAAAGGACATAAAAATGTTTACTGAAAAGCAGAAGACGGCCTTAGATCTGATAAAAAGGCACAACTGCCTTGTTTATGTCCAGGCTGGGACGGGCACACCCCACGTTATCGAGAAGATTGCTTGAGTGCTCCGCATTGAAAGGAAATGTTTGTCAGTTTCTTGCACAATGGGTATCGTATAATATATGTGTGTGTTATGTATTTTGGCAGAGTGCTAAAGAACGCGTGCACATGACGTCGTCACCCTGTGTTTAAACGCTCATTCCCGGTACACGGCAACGGTTAGCTAAGCAAAAAAATATGTAGCAGTGTTAAGCCAAATGGTTCAGAAAATAAGTTAAAAGAGATACGGCTTGAAATAACTTGTTTTACAAATTTGGATTCATAGTAGTCGGAATAACTGAGGACTTTAAACGTGTGTTCCAATGTTGTTACCTTAATAACAACGGTTGTTTTGGTGCCAATAGGCCTGTAGGATTTTTCCTTCTTTATTTTTCTTTCTTTGTGAGGAAAAAGCGTTTCAATATGTATTTTGTCTAATGTTTGCTGTTCTCTCTCTCTCTCTCTCTCTCTCTCTCTCTCTCTCTCTCTCTCTCTCTCTCTCTCTCTCTCTTCAGATATTTGGAAGAAATTTGTGGAGGTCTTAAGATTAAGTAGAGGGACATGGAAATATTGTGTACTGTATTTTCCAGTTCTGTGGTGTATTCCTTGCTTCCAAAGGATAACCCTTTCTAGAACATAATATAACTTCTAAGCGGTTTACCAGTGCTCATATGCTGTCGGTTTCAGCTCTGCGTTGAAGCATAATGTAGCCCAGTCTATTTCTCCAAGTCTCGAGGGCCAGGGGGCTAACAGGTATGAGTAGCGATAGAGAGCGAATGTTATTGTTCTACTGTTTCTACACTTCCATTCATTTTCATCTTTCTCCTCTGTCCCTTACTTTTATATCCTCTTCTATCTCTTCTGTCTCGCGTCTCCCTTTCTCTGGGAGACGACACAAAATGACCCACAAGGGTTGATGTGACTTTAAACCCCAAACAATCAGTCAATCCATTACCTCTGTTTTCTGTTCTGGTTCAAGTCCCAAATCATAGTAGTATAAACGAATAGTTTTGTAGACTGGCCTCACGACATCGTTGAAATTTCTCAGCATCTGAAGCGATTCGTTATAGTGGTTACTTGAAGCTGCTGTTACTACTAGTGGTATCTCTATATTGGAAGTCCCTGGTCCTTTGAAAGTGACCTCAAAGTGAGTGTCGTGTGAATCAAGTTCACGGAAATAGGGTTCCGCTTGAGAGAATTTATACGACTTGATCTTTTCTATGTTCTCTTCTAATGTCTTACCGAATGTAGCATTACAATCCTCTCCTGGTCTTAACTCTGGAAACGAAATCAAAGTCAACAATTAGACTTTTGCAATCAGCGAGGAATTCATGCGGACTGATCAGAGCCTTCGTTGATTAAATGAGCCTTCTAAGCAACTCTTGCCAACAAGCCTATACAATTTTGACCCCCTTGAACCCCAGTTTTATATAATAAAACTTGGGTTTACAGGGATAAACCTTATTTTTCTTATTTCTGCTCTAAAATATAGGTTGATAGTACTCGTTAGAACCGCCTCGATGAGGCGGTTCTAACGAGTACTCACAATCTATATTTTGAGCAGAAATAATAAAAATATCACAATTTTTCGTGTTAAAAGTTTCATTTTTTCGGCGATTAAATTCACAATGTATTTGTATAGGCGTGTTTTCGAAATGAACTAGTGGATCACGAAATCACGCCTATATAATTCTGAACCCCTTTCATCCCACTTGTATACAGTAAAACTGGGGTCAACAGGGACATACATATTTGTTCTTATTTCTACTCAAAACATAGATTGTGGGTATCCCTTAGAACCGCCTCGCCGAGGCGGTTCTAACGGGTTCCTACAATCTATGCTTTGAGAAGAAATATGAAAAATATCAGAATTTTTATCAGAAAATTTTCATTTTTTTGGCGGAAAATTCATCATTCAATATTTCTGTCATTTAACAGGCGGACTACCTTCGGGACTTTCTGTTCCTCGGAGGCAAAATCCTTTCTTTTACGAGTATATATCGACTCATGCAACGTCAAATGATCATTCAATGACGTCAAAAATAAACAATGTTCATCTCCAATTTAATTGGACAATGGTGGCATTATGACGTCAGCAGCGCTCTTCCGGAGTTTATAGAAAAACTGCGTACCAGTATTTTCTTTCATTTTTAGCTCCTAAACCAGTATTTTACGTCCTAAGCCCGCCACCAAAACGCGAATAAGTGAGTGATAGTTAAACTACGTAGATACTGAGAGAATATCTATCGAGAGACAACTACAGCCGGTTTGGGCTTAGCTACAACCGATGATGAAACGGAATCAGAATAGCGTGTAGATGAAACGAGTTCTGTATTTTCTTGTTGCAAACCTGGTAGTAGACAAAAGTATTTTTGAAGGTATATAATAAAATGCCATACCTTTCTTACTTTGGTTTTGGCTCCTTTGTACCTTGTTTTGATCCTTGTTCTTTTCAGCTGACAACTTCTGTGGCGATGTAGTTGTTCCATTTCCTTTTCTTCTGGCGTTTGTGGCCTCTGAATTATAAAATAAGAAACTGATATGGGGTTCTGTTGTAGATGGGCGTTTCCAAGCCGAGGGATGACCGTGCTGAGCGGAACCGAGGTCATCCCGAAGGTTGGAAAAGCCCATCTACCACATTCTGGATTCTTTTTCTTGCACAACACCTCCCAAACTGTACATTTCCCTTTTATATTTTTTAACATTTCATTTTTTGTGCACTATACTTTTCATTTCTTTATTTAACAATATTCATGATACGGGGATCACTGTCCGGCATCACCGGCAAGCCTCGTGATGCCGGACAGTGACCCTCTGTCTGCACTTTGGATTTGGCTTGGCAACCGTCTGAGATTAAAAAGCTTCCCATCAAAGCGATACCTAATAGGTATGCCATTGTCACCATCCTGGACAGCAACTGTGAGCATGGCAGAAAACATCATGCTGAACAGTTTTGGGACTAACACACAGCCTTGTTTGACTCCGTTTGTCACAGGGAATGGATCTGAAAACTCACCATCATTTTGGACCCGTGCAAGCATACCATCGTGGAACTGTCTCACCATTGCTATGAACTTGGTTGGACACCCATACTTCACCATGATCTTCCAAAGGCCCTCACGACTGACTGTGTCAAATGCTTTGGTAAGGTCAACAAAGGTCATGTATAGGTCCATGTTCTGTTCCTGACATTTCTCTTGTAGCTGTGAAGATCATGTCAATTGTTCCTCTGTCCTTCCTAAACCCACACTGGCTTTCTGGTAGAAGCTCTGACTGTTCAAGATGTTCATTAAGTCGGCTAAGCAGGACTCTTGCAAGGACTTTCCAAGCAATTGACAATAAAGAGATGCCACGGTGATTGTCACAGATCTGAGGGCTCCCTTTCCAATTGAATAAGTGGATAATTGACGCATCCTTGAATTTTTGAGGGATGGTTTCTATTCTCTACATGTGAAATAACTCTGTCAGCTTCTTTGCAACTGGAGTACCTCCTGCTTTTTTAATCTCAGAAGGTATTGCATCTGGTCCTGAAGCCTTGCCAGATGCCAGAAACTTTATTGCTTTCGCTGTTTCAGTAACGGTTGGGAGCCTTTCCAGCAGCAGATTATTTTCAACATGTGGTAGTTTGTTGATAGCATTATCATTGATAAAGGATGGCCGATTAAGAACACTATCAAAGTGCTCAGCCGATCTTTTCAAGATAGCCTCTTTGACAGTCAGAAGACTGAGAAGAGGAGTGGTTCCTGAGCTCTGAGGAGCATAAAAAGTCTTCTGTGCATCAAAGAACTTCATATCCTTTCTGTCTGCAAAGAACTGGATTTCATCAGCCTTGTTGCTTAGCCAGGAGTCTTGCATGTCTCTGAGTCTTGTTTGGACTGTCTTGCATATATCCGAATAGGTCGCCTTGTTAGATACTGAGCTGGTATCACTGAGGCATGCCCTGTATTTTTTGGTGCTTACGTTCAAGGAGTCCCTAGATTTCTTCATCAAATTCGTCAAAAGTCTTGGTGTTTGCGAGATATTGGGCCGAGGGAATCCATTGTTGAAGAGTGGACAGTGTCTCTGAAGACTTTCCAGTTCTCTTCAGGATCATCTGAACTGAATTCGATTGCATCTAGTCTGCTGCAGATGGGCGAAGGCTTACCGCTTGCTGTCTTGTTTCAGCATTGTTACAAACAGTATCGACCCAGTCTGATCAGGATCCACACTATTTGCCTGTATGCAGAAAAAAATGCAGGTGTAAAAGTTTACAAGACAAAACAAGCAGACAATCAAACAGACAACATTTCAGGATTTTCTTTGTGTTTTAAGGGAAAAGCGATTTTACTGTTAAGCAAATAAAGAAAAAGAGGCACCTGGAGTCCTATAGAAAGTGAAAAGATAATTACCCTTTTTGTGGGTGTGGTTTTAGTTTTACGGCCCTTTCAAGATTATTTCACTTATTTCGAGCCGATCATTGATCAGAGGTGTGCGAAAACCGTAGTACCGGAGAAAAACATACTGACCATCCGTTGTAGAACTTGGCGTCTTGCACACCAGACAAGGAAATCCGCGATTTTACCCTGGGACAGAAATTTATGATCTGACCCTGGTGTTCCGACCCAAAATCGAATATAATCGCGTGTTTGATAAATGCACTGGTTGATTACGACCTTGAGTGCGCCGTCGTGAAGGTTGACGTCACGCACGATCCGTGACGTCACTTTACTTTCCTGCAGTATCAACACAATATAGCGGACGTTGGTAACCATAGTGACTGCAGCATTGAAATTCCGCGCTAAGAAATGGAAGGTATTAAAGAAAAAGAATCAAATATGGGTGTGAGGGGCGGATAGAAAAATCCGTCCCTCGGGATCACTGTCCGGCATCACTCGGCAAGCCTCGTAATGCCGGATAGTGACCCTCGGGACGGATTTTTCCATCCACCCCTCACACCCATATAAGATTCTTATAGTCTCACATGTTGCCAGAGCGAGTTTCTTACCACAGCTGTGAGAAACCTAATGATTAAGATTGGGCACTCTTACTCATTAGGCCAAGAGAGCCAAAAAATATCTGACGGATAGAAAGAATCCGATATTTGCGTTTGATGATTCTAGATGTCAATTTGGGATGAAACAAATAAGAACATTACATTCTATTTTATCATATGACGTCGCGTCTGAGAATGTAATAACGTCATTTATCATATGACGTCGCGTCTGAGAGTGTAATAACGACATGTAATAAATTCGATAATCCACTAGTGGATTAGATATGCAAATTAGCTAGATACGTCCCGTAACGTTACATATACGACGTAGCGTTTACTAACGGCGGAATATTGACATTTTTGTTAAACAATCGTGAATAAAAAGCGTTCCAAATGTCATATGATAAACAGAATCTTGCATTCGTGCTCATGTATTATTGAACTTATTAAACTCGTTGAAGAAAATGGATAAAATGCTCGGCAAAGCTTCGCATTTTATCCCTTTTCCTCATCTCGTTTAATAAATTAAATAATACATGAACACTCATGTAAGATCCTCTATGTAATAAATTCGATAATCCACTAGCCCATGGATTAAATTACGCCCCGTAACGTTACATGTACCACGTTCTTCACGACGACGCGTTTACTAATGACGGAATATTGACATTTTTATTAAACAAGCTTGAATATGATGTTCAACGCAGTGACTTGTTAGCACGATGTTACTAACATGAGAACAAATACAATTGCACACTGTTCAGTAACTCGAACCCGGATCTTTCGTTTACATTGGCTTATCTCAACTTGCGAGTTCTTAGATAATTAGCCAATAGGTCAAGATACTACGGAACCCGGGAAGAGACATGATTTTTTTATATAATATCTTGTGCGTACAACTTCCCAAGATCTATGTTGTGCAAACAAGATAATATGTTGTGCGAACAAGACAATATCTTGTACGCACAAGGTATTAAGTTGTGCGAACAAGATATTATCTAGTGCGGACAAGATAATATGTTGTCCCCACAATAAAAATTATGTTGTCCGCACAAGACAATATCTTGTGCGCACAACTTAATATCTTGTAAGCACAACATATTAAAAGAATTCATGTCCCTTCCCGGGTTGCGTAAGATACACATATACCAGGATTTACTGATTTTATGGTATGTTGCGTGTATTCGTTAGAATCATCTCAATTAGGCGATTCTAATAAGTACCTGTACACACAACATACATTTATCATAATATTGAGCCCCGCCAAGCGAATTTGTGTCTTCGAGCACTCCGTCATGACAAATTTTAACTGCGCATGCCCAGCCATTCAGAGGGGCCAGGGATATGGCTTTCTGTCTGAAGGTTCCTCTTGATTCACTGCTTGTATGTAAGTAAGTAACGACTTTATTTTAAGAGGGTAACTCAATTGGCGAACCAATATTCATTGAGACCCTCTAACAAATATCTACTACGTAAGATACATCATAAACAACAATATAAAGTGCATTATGTCATTCACACATCCACACATACATACATATTCATACACACTCTTAAAGATGCATTTTCAAGAGATAAAATTCAGCTAATGGCGGCGGTGGTCCAAATGTGAAAAGACCTTAATGTTTCAACCAAACTACATTTATTTACAAAAGAACTCAAGGTAGTAGCATTCTTTATTTCAAGTGGGATTCTGTTCCAGATCAAAGAACCTGAGTAGGACATGCTGTTTTTAAACAAATCGATTTTAGGTTTGGGTATCAAAAAGTTCCTATTGCTTATGGAACGTAAATTCGATATGGTGTCATCCGTATTACATGACCTCATTTGAAACAAATCTGTCAGATATTCTGGTGCAATATTGTTAGCAACTTTATACATCACTTTGGCTTTTTGTAGAAATACACTTTCGGTAAAAGACAGGATTTTTAATCTATCTCGAGCCTCTTCAAGAGTTAGATATTCATTTCTTAATATTAACTTGCATGCCCGCCTTTGAAGTTTAGTAATTTTATTGATGTTGAAACAGGTAGAATTTCCCCAGATAACAGAACAGTAATCGAAGTGGGGTCGGATATATGCATTATAAAAAAGTAATCTGTGCTCTATTGTTAAATATGATGAAATCTGTGATAAAAGCCATAAGTGAGAGGATACTTTCTTCACAACCTGTTGGTATTGTGAATTCCAAATTAAATTTTCGTCTATATTGATCCCTAAAATTTTATCATTATTTACTACTTTAAGATCCAAGTCGTTATATTTTAACATGAGAGATTTATCCTGTACATTAAGTCTTTTTCGCCGACTTGTAATGAGCATAACTTTAGTTTTATTAGTGTTTAAAAGCATTCCATTCTCTTTACACCATTGCTTAAGCAAATTTAAAGATTTTTGTAGATTATTTTCCAGTGTCTGTTTGTCAGACTGCACGTCATAAATGGTCGTATCGTCCGCATATTAATCAGTGGCTGCGACTACATTTTGAAGTATTAGAGGCAAGTCATTGATGAAAATTAGGAAAAGGAGTGGATCTAGAATAGACCCCTGTGGGACATCACAAATGATGTCTTTACTGTCCGATTTAGTATTTTTAATTGACACTTGTTGTATTCGTTGTGTTAAGTATGATTTAAACCAAAGTAAACTATATGAGTTACATTTATAAAGTGCAAGTTTTTGCAATAAAATGTCAAGATCAACCAGATCAAAAGCCTTTCGGATATCAACCATTATGCAACCTACTAGTTTTCCATCATTGACAGCTTTTAACCAAGAGTCAGTCATAAGAAGTAAAGCCGATTCAGTTGAATGTCCATTTCCAAAACCGCTTTGCGTTTGATGAAGTAGTCTATGGTTATTTAGAAATGTCATAAACTTTATATGTACCCATTTTTCTATTATTTTGGAAATAGTAGGAAGCACTGAAATTGGCCTGTAATTATTTACATCATCTTTTTGCCCTGATTTGTGAATTGGGCATATTTTTGCATTTTTCCAAACGGTCGGGAAGATGCTGTTTTGTAAGCCTTAATTTATTATATGAGTAATACTTGAACATATTATGTCATGTGCTATATTCAATACCCGAGGTCCAATGCAGTCGAGACCTGTAGATTTTGTTACATCTAAGTTGAACAAGTATTTTCTAACAAAGCTTTGGTTTATTTCTGGAATGCTGAATGAAATGCTCGACGACACTTTCGAATCAACATGGCTTTTAATTTGTTCAAAATTTGAGAACTGAATAGGTTCTTTTAGCTGCGAAGCAACACTAGCAAAATGTTGGTTGAATTCATTTGCAACTTCAAAGTCACTAGATACAATTCATTGTTTATAGTTAAGCCAAATATATTATTTTTTGAGTCTGATTTTCCACCAGCACCTAGTTCCCTGAAAAGTTTCCAAATAGAACGTGGATCGTCTTTGCCCTCTTCAAGTTTAGCCTGATATATTTCCTTTTTTGCTGATTTAATCATTTCTGATACCATGTTTAGAAAATATATATATTCATCTGTTTTACCATTAATTTTGTGTTTATTTCTTTCTTTAATGTTATCTAATAGTTCTGGCGAAATCCAGTCAGGTTGACGCAATCTTTTAACTCTATGTTGCACAACCGGGGCGTGCTTGTTCAATACCTCTAAAAATGATGAGTTCCATACCTGAATCATTTCATTAACATCGTCAAAGTACTCAACAGTTTCCCATGGGACTTGAATTAACTCATTTCTAAATGCGTTAACGTCGAAATGTTTAATAATAATAATAATAATAATAAAGTCTTTATTTCAAGAGGGTAACACAATTAGAACAATAACTAATCTCCCTTGTGGCCCTCATATTTACAAATTTTACAAAGAACAAAGTACTGCATTTACCGCATGTATTTGGACAGACAGGCCTGCGCAAACAGCGAAGTCCCAGATGAGACACCGCAGAATGTAGTTTATGCGGCATCTCATCAGGGTCCACACTGCTTACCATTTACATTATCGGGCAGTAAACCATACTTGTTCAGACTTTAGAAAAATCATCAACAAGCACGGTGAAAAGTTGAGGTGTCCAAATATTTAGGGTAAATACTGAAAAAAATATCAAAGACAATACATGGATTGATATTATAAAATGACAAAAAGGATCAACCAGCCTCCTAGCATGCACAAATATTAAACTCAGCCAAATTCTAAAACTCAATGGTAAATGGTAACAATAAAAATTCTTGCTTTCTTTTGAACGATCGATGAGAGATAGTATGATGAGAATTTTTATGGGTGGGATTATTCAATTTACGATTTCCGAAAACTGCATAATGGTCACTTAAAGTTAGTATCGAAACACTAACACTCGATATATATTCCTCCCCGTTAGCATAAATATGGTCAATTAATGTACAAGTGCTGCTGGTTACTCTTGTTGGTTGAGATACCATCTGATTTAAACCCAAAGATAACGTAAAGTTTAACCATTCCCTGTCACAAGTATTGGTAAGTAAGTTTTTGTTAAAGTCGCCCATTAAAATAATCTCTTTTTCTTCATTTGAAACCTTATCCATGAACTCTTCAAATCTGTCATTAAACTCAATGTTGGGGTTGGGAGGACGATAGAGGTTTCCTATCAAAAATGATTTGCTTTTTTCCTGCATTATTTCCATCCAAATACATGAAATTTCGTTCGTTTCTAGATCTTCCCTACGCTTAACATTTATACCATTTTTAACGTAAACCATTAAACCTCCACCGCCATTAGTGAGGTCGTCTTTCCTAAAGGGTTCTTGGAAACCTTCAATATTGTATGCTTTTGTATGCTTATGTTCTTGTAATTTAGTTTCACTGAGACCCAGTAAGTGTAAATTATTATTAATTGGACTAGAGATGAGTGATTTTAATTCTTCAAATTTTGCCATATCTTTACCACAGATACCTTGGATATTCAAATGGCCAAAATTAAATCCTTTGTCAGATAAATTTAACGTTAATACATCATCAATACAACAATAGAAACATTATCTAGAACAGCATTGGATTTTGAAAAATTCTTAGAATTATCAATATTGTCAGTTCTTCCAGAAGCCACATTAAAGCTTTGTTCATGTTCATTAGATTTTATTCCTTGCACACTTTCTTCCACACTATTATTGAATGTTTCTTCACAAGTTATAGAATGTCTAGTAACACAGGCGCATGAAAGACTATTGCATGTAGAACAAATGTTTTCTAGTATAGAAAATGAATTAAATTGATAAACGTTTGCGCCTTCCTCTATAGTGGCAGTAATGCCGAGTCCCTATTGGTTTAGATTCCAACAGTCAGCTATAAAATGCCCTGTCATGTTGCAACCATGGCATCGTTTGTTTGTTCTGTTTCTCCCTGAGAAGTTTGACCCTGATCCGCGTTTATTCCCGTTACCGCGATACGTGGGTTGAACTCGTCTGTTGTTCCCTCTCTTGTTCATGTATGGCCTCTGATTATATGTTCCTTGGTTCTGCCCGCCTCCGTTTCCCTGCGGAGCAACACGATTAAACGTGCACAATGCGTAGTTTGTGACAATTTTCACAGTCATCAATAGCATTCAAAAGTCGTTTTGTGCCGGAACTTGACATATGGATCCCGTCACTGCCGTAATATCTATAGGCCGGCATATTATTTTTCCCGTAAAAGTAATCGTGGCTTTCATGTATGCACCTAACATTTTGTTGTTCCCAGTACAAAGCGATCCTTTCGATGGAGTTGTTAAACGGCGTGACATCAATGTCTCCTCTAGGTGCGATTTTACATAGCAATATTCCACATCCATTATTACTAGCTTTTATTAAGCTCAACAACTCCGCCAACGTATATTATTACCTTGTTAAAGGCTTTGAAATCATACACCGAAATGTCCTGTATTAGTTCAGAGACTGTAGCACCACCGCGTGAATGCTTTTGTATGCCATTGATAAGACCCTTTGCATTTATAGCATGAAAAAATGGAATCGCCTATCAGAAGAATTTTTCTGTCCTTCACACCAGCTCCATTTGCTTTGTGGGGCACTGACTGATAGAGAATTTCATTTCAATTATTTTCCACAGAAATGTGTGGCACTGTATTTCTGTTTGTGGGTTGTCTACTCGTCGTTATGACAGGAATCATTTGTCCAGCAGTTTCCGTATTACTGATTGTATCTACATTCAGATGCTCTGAAGGGTACAGCCTCGTCTGTACTCTGTAGTTATATAAATGATCTGCTGCTCATTAACATTCGGCTGTTCAGGAATATTACCATTCTGCTGTTCAGAAATGTTCTCCCTGTTCTGTTCAGTTTTATTTATCCTCTGTTGAGATGTATTCGCTCTAGGTTTTTCTCTAATGTATCCACCCGGTTGTTCTTTAATGTTAGCCCTAGACTGTTGTGTAGTAAATGCCTTCGGCTTTTCCTGAACTTTTGCCCTCGGCTTTTCGGAAAGGATTGCCTTCGACTGATCATAAATATTTGCTCTAGGCTGTTCAGGAATAATTGCCCTTAGCTGTTCAGAAATATTTGCTTTCAGCTGTTCCGGAATATTTGTCCTCAGCTGTTCATGAATATTTGCCCCCGGCTGTTCAGAAATATATGCCCGCGGCTGCTCAGGAATAATTGCCATCAGCTGTTCAGAAATGTTTGCTCTCAGATGTTCAGAAATATTTGCCCTCGGCTGTTCAGAAATATTTATCATAGGCTGTTCAGAAATATTTGCCATAGGCTGTTGAGTAATCCTTCCTCCCTGCTGTTTATACGCATTTACTCTCTGTTGAACTGTCATAATATCTTTCGGCTGGTCTGTTATGATCCTCGGCTGCTCTGTGGTTATTACTCTAGGTTGTTCGGTATTTTTCTGTCGCTGAATGCGTTGCCTCGGCTGTTCATCAAATGTGTAAGTGGCCTTAGGAATCGTCTGGGATGAATTCAGGGATGCATTCATAATCACCGAGTGGTTGTAAAATCCCTCATCTGCTGACTGATTTTTGTTATTCTGAGTCACCGCATCAGCATAACTCTTCATAGGTAAGGCATTCTCCAAAAGCCTGATCAATGTAAATTTCATGTCATTCAGCTTTCGGTCCACGCTTGTAATCATAGCTTCTTTGATGTTTTTAATTTCTGATTCCATTTTATCCATTTTTCTGTACAGTCTGTCGACTGTCTGCGGTTGAATGTTATCGGTCTGAGTTGTCTGCCGCTGATTAATCGGTGTGCTGGTAAAAGCCGGTGGATAACCACTTAATTGAGATGATACCAGTTCTAACGTCTGTGATTGTCTGTTAACTGGCATATTCTTTGTGCTACAAGTAAATATCTCAGAATCGGTTTGCTCGTCAGTAAATACTTTATGTCTGTAATCACCAGCCGCGCTGTTTAGTTCCATACTGCCGCATTCAAAGTCCGCATAGCCAGTGCCGACGACAGGTCTGTCATTTTCTTCTAAATCAGCGAAAGTACCGACCGTGCCGCTATCTCCTGCTTGCGATCTGCTCATCAAATTGTCCGTTTCTCGCACATACTGCATGAACAGTGATTTAGCAACTCTGGGAAAATAGTGTTCACGCCAGATCTTATGCCCAACCCCAGTGACTGTGGCACAATTTGCCTCATTTCCAACGCATACATTACATTTCAGTCCTTTCACATGAATTGTAAATTTTAAAGTAGCAGGATTTTCCTTACTGTCCCTACCAATGGATAAATCGGACTGCACTTTATTTCGGAACATTGAGAAGAATACTGTTGAAACGAAAATCACCGTTGTATGAGTATCATGTGTTTC
The DNA here is from genome assembly GCA_963580285.1 of Lucinisca nassula. Taxonomy (NCBI): domain Eukaryota; kingdom Metazoa; phylum Mollusca; class Bivalvia; order Lucinida; family Lucinidae; genus Lucinisca; species Lucinisca nassula. The sequence continues at coordinate 94,716,756 of OY757012.1, forward strand.
AGTCATATAGTATACTCTCTCAAATGGATCATCATATATTGAAAACTTGGACTCGTATGCAGAAAACTCTAATAACGAGTCCGTAATCCAGCTATCTTCATTGATACTGGCAAAAACTGCATTCTGCGATTCCTGTTCCGCATGTTTGGACCCACTGGGATTATTTTTGCTTTGTTCAGACTGCTCCATTGCAACGTTGGATTGGAAAAACACCGTCAGTTTGTATTAGAATAAACTCTATTGTATATGAACCTTAAAATTTGAGATCACTATGAAAGATGCGGTATATTGTTAATATTGTGAAAATAGGCACAAGAATATTGTACTGTTTATTAACCTAATGTCCGAAATGATCTCTAGCACCTTTCTTCACTTTTGGTCGAAGGAATAATCAGGAACTCAACAAAGCTTATTTACATCCGTTTCATTTTCTAATCGCACAAATGAAATCTGCTTCCATCTTGAATGTTGAATACACTTAAGTCACAAATTTCTTCACTGTCAACCAGTTTCTGCAGGCGAATTTTACACCAGTTTGTAGGATTTTATAATATCTACTTAGATTTTCGCTTTTGAAAGAGGTTTATCCTAAATTTGTGAAATTATTAACGTTTTCTCAATTTTTTGCTACAGCGCTTCATGAAAAAACAACATGACGTCATGGCGCGTAAAGGTGCGTATGAGCGAGCAGCAAAGGTTCTGGCGAGACTGCGCGGATGCACAGGCTCGCCTGAACCTTAGCTGCTCGCATAGGCGATAAGTACCAAAATCGCTTGACGGGTCCCATGTGATATCGCGTCTGAGAGTGTTATAACGCCATGCAGTGTGTTCGTTTGTTTGTTTGATTTGCCGTTTGTTTGATTTGAGGTTTATTGTGCCTGTCAACACTGTATATAAAGGTCATTTTGGAGACGTTGCTTCCAATTTTGGTGGACGTTTACCCGACATTGAGATGAAATAACATCTCAAGCCCTGCCGCCCAGTGAAATCAATGTGGTTCATTAACATGGACGGTCCGACTCGCACCGCTTTGCCTGGGCAGGCTTAGATCCTCTAAGCGGTTAGATCCTCTAAGCTGTTTACCAGTACTCGTGTGCGGGTCGGTTTCAGCTCTGCGTGGAAGCATCATGCAGCCCATCTATTTATTCAAGCCCCGATGGGTGGGGACCAGCGCCATGCAATAAATTCTGTAATCCACTAGTGGATTAAATATGCAAATTAGTTAGATACGTACCGTAACGTTACACGTACGACGTCATTAACGACGTCGCGTTTACTTACGTCGGAATATTGACATTTTTTAACAAGAATCGAGAAAAATATATGTATTCTAAATGACATATGATAAACAGAATCTTGCATTCGTGCTCAAGTTTTATTGAAATCAATAAACTCGTTGAGTAAAATGAATAAAATGCTCGGCGAAGCTAAATTCAATAATACATGAACACTCATGTAAGATCCTCTATTTGTTTGACTGGAACTCGCCCCCGCCCATCGGAGCTTGAAGAAATACATTACGATAACTCGCCCGTACGACATAGTGCATTTTTCACATCTCCAAAATGGCTACTTTTCTGATGAAAATCCTTCATATTTTTCTTGTAAATGCTCAAAACATATCATGTCGGTGCTCGTTAGAACCGCCTCAATGAGGCGGTTCTAACGAGTACCCACAACCTATGTCTTGGAGCACAAATAAGAAAAATAATGAATACCCCCCTAAACCCCAGTTTTCTCTATATAAAGTGGGGTTTGGAGGGGTCTTCATTTCACGGACTTGTTCACGTGATGTATGGGCTGCATGATGCTTCCACGCAGAGCTGAAATCGACCGCAAACGAGTACTGGTATCTAAGCCTGCCCAGGCAAAGCTGTGCGAGTCGGACCGTCCATGCTTATAAACCCCATTGGTTCATTGGGTGACAGTGTTTGAGATGTCATTGCATCTCATTGTCGGGTAAAAGTCCCACAATATTGGAAGCAACGTCTCCAAAATGACCTATACAGTGCTGGCGGGTACGTTAAACCTGAAATCAATCAAAACAAACAAAATCGAAAAGATACTCTTTATATCCCTGCCAGCACAAAAAAACGGGCCAACGTCGGGCCGATAGCGATACGACGTTGCCACGTCGTATCGCTATCGGCCCGACGATGGCCCGACATTCTTTGCGGGCTGTGTAGTCATGTTGATTATGCCTTTCGCCTGTCGCTGTGTAAAACCCTCAGTTGTTGGGACTATCCCTGTCTCGAACAAGTTTTAAAGTCCCAAATGTATTCGCGTTATCGAAGTTCGACTGTACCAGGAATGACTATTTGTTACTGCCCATGCAATTATTTAAAAAAAAAAAAAAACCGACATGTCTTACCCATAACAGCCATTGAACGTCTTTCAGTCCTCTTGGTTCCTGAAAAAGGAGTTTGAACGAATTAGCAAATATTTGTTTAACGACACAGTCAACATTATTAAGGTCATCAATTTGTTTGTTTGTTTTATTTGTTTGTTTGATTTGAGGTTTAACGTCCCCGTCAACACTGTATTTGTCATTTTGGAGACGTTGCTTCCAATTTTGTGGGACTTTCAGCCGACATTGAGATGAAATGACATATCAAGTTGTGTCGCCCAATGAAACCAATAGGGTATATACGCATGGACGGTCCGACTCGTACCGCTTTGCCTGGGCAGGCTTAGATCCTCTAAGGGGTTTACCAGTACTCGTGTGCAGTCGGTTTCAGCTCTGCGGGGAAGCATCATGCAGCCCATCTATTTCTTCAAGCCCCAAGGCCATGAATTTAGGGTGAATTTTTCTCTCCTGAAATGTATGGTCTGTGTACTCATAAGAATTGCCTCAATGAGGCGATACTTTTTTTCGGCCCTTTCAAGATTATTTCACTCCTATCGGACCGGCCGTTAATCAGAGGTCGGCGAAAACCGGAGTACCCATAGTAAAACCACATGACCTTCCGTTGCAGAACTTGGCGTCTCACATGTGATCCGGCCGATATGTTATGTCTGATTGTCTTTTTTACATTTTAACCTCTATTTTGCTGAACACATATACCCCTATCCTCGGAAACAGTGTAGATCCAGATCAGATGGCTTCTGAAGTAGCCATCTGATCAGGATCTACACGGTTTGACATTCTGTTTATGAATTTGTAAGAATAAATTGCATCAATTAATTTGATTGGTTCAAAGTAAGAAATGGGTGTGGCTTAACTGAATATTCAGCAGGATAAGGGTTAAACACCTCGATTATTTCAGCCATGTCCAGCATCAATTTGCCACTTCAGTCAGCATCACGAAAATACACCTGATCCCCTTCAACCGCACTTTTATTTGAGCCCCGCCAAGCGAATTTGTGTCTTCGAGCATTGCGTCATGACAAATTTTAACTGCGCATGCCCAGCCATTCAGAGGGGCCAGGGATATGGCTTTCTGTCTGAAGGTTCTTCTTGATTCACTGCTTGTATGAGCGAGCAGCGAAGGTTCTGGCGAGACTGCGTGGATGCGCAGGCTCGCCTGAACCTTCGCTGCTCGCATAGGCGATAAGTACCAAAATCGCTTGACGGGGCCCATATAGTAAAAATGGATTTTCAGGGGTAAACCTTATTTTTGTTATTTCTGCTCTAAAATATAAGTTGTGGGTTCTCGTTAGAACCGCCTCGATGTACCCACAATCTATATTTTGAGAGTAATAAGGAAAATATCGCAATTTTATCATCTGTAATTTTTCATTACCGGCGGTAAAGTCTACAATGTATACAATGTAATGTTACAAAGTTTACAATGTATTTGTATTGGCAAGTTTTTGTAATGCTGATGATTTTACTTCATGTGACTCTTTGACATATTGGGCACTGCACGTTTTACAATAGTTATATGCTGTTTTATGGCTGTATAATTGGAAAAAAATAGATGATTTTTTTTTTTCTAATTGCTGAACAAAACATAGATCATAGATACTATATAGACTGAAACTCCTTTTTATGGCGTTTATACGAGTATCTTCGATCAAGCATAATAAACTGAACTGCCTTATTGGTCGCGTTCAAACGAGTACACAGATCTACGTTTTAGAACAGAAATAAGAACATGAAAAAGGTATGGCACAAAATGCCATATCAAATGACTCGATTGTGTTTGCATTGTTCCATGTCGGAAAGAAACAGGCAATGATATCTCAATATTAAAGCCGTTTAGTTATAAACTTATAAACTAGAATTACATGAACACTGAATTTGCAGTATCAAATTCCGGTTGTACTTTTTTTGTTCTTTTTTGTTGAATTCCATAGACTGAACATGTAAATTAGCGTGGGAACCTGTGTTGAATTTAACAATGTATATTCGACCTTGACTGATCAGTGAACAGAGCCTAATCGAAGTTATAAACCGACAAGCACAATCAGTAAAAAAGCTGGTCTTCCTTATATTTAGCACCCTCCTTTCCAACATCAAGAACAACACGTTGTTATTATAATTATTGTTTGTTATCATTATTATCATTGTTATTGTTAAATTTTCTTTCCTATAAACAATATTAGCTAGAGTTTATCCACTTTATTTTCATCACGTTAATAATAATTATAATAATAATAGTTTGTTTGATTTGATGTTTAACGTCCCCGTTAACACTGTAAAGGTCATTTTGGAGACGTTGCTTCCAATTTTGTGGGACTTTTACCCGACATTGAGATGAAATGACATCTCAAGCCCTGTCGCCCAACGAAACCAATAGGGTTTATTCGCATGGACGGTCCGCCTCGCACCGCGGCTCCTAGACAGGCTTAGATCCTCTAACTTGAGCGGTTTACCACTACTATTGTGCGGGCCGGATTCAGCTGTGCGTGGAAGCATCATGCAGCCCATATATTTCTTCAAGCCCCTATATAATAATAATAATAGTTGAAGTAGTTGTAGTAGTACAGTGATTGAAGCAGTAGTAGTAGTAGGAGTAGATGTGGGAGTGGTAGCAAGATAAAATTATTATTACCATCGTTTTAATGATGATGAATATTGTTATAGTAGTAGTACTGAGTTGTAGTAGTTGTATTTAGTGTTTGAGTTTTACGTCTCGCCAACAGCTAAGGTCATACGGAGACGGGACCTCGGTTTATAGACTCATCCGAAAGTCTGGAGAAGGCCGGAATCGATCCTGCGGTCCCTTGTTCACAAGGCGAGTAGCATAACCACTACATCTCAGAGGCTTTTGTAGGAGTTCTTTTTTTTTGTTTGATTTGAGTTTAACGTCCCCGTCAACACTTGAAAGGTCAGTAGTAGTAGTAGCAGCAGTTATAGTAGAATCATAATTATTATCATTATCATTATTATTATTATTTATGTACATTCCAACAAACAATATTGGCTAATTTATCCAATTTTATTTTCATGACATTAACATGCTCATTTAATGCCCTTGTTAGTCAGAAAAATAAGGTTTACATTTCAACCCCTATTTGCCTGCAATTGTATCGTTAGAGAAACGTCATTTACATACCATACATGTAATTATGGGTGAATAGCAGTTTGTTTTTCAGTCCCTTTCAATTAACTGTTATAAACTTCATTTGAAACAAATAACTATTAAAATATTACAAGAAACATAATTAAAATATATCTTGTGGACAGTTATGTATTTATCTTTGTGACTATTTAAAGTGCTACATCTTTTAAGTTAGCATATTGTATTGCTTCTCTCCAAAGTCAGGGCACAGCGCAATGTACATGTTGGCAAGATTGAAACACAACTACCATGGTACTGAGTCCACTATGGTCCTTACGTCCCCCTACTAATATCCGTCAAATGATCTTTAATAGTGTGTCCAAAATAATCAGAACCATTTTTTTTTCACAAAGTGCCTATGGAAAAACTTTTAATTGCTGTCAATAAAAATGTGACATACAAGTCCTTTTCTCTTACTGAACTATTTGCATGCATTTCAAGAACTTCTTGTGTAAAGTAAACGTGTATTTCTTCAAGCCCCGATGGGCGGGTTGTTACAACGCATAATGAAGTAATGTAGTAATTTCTTCATTTTTAAATTTTTACTTCATTATGCGTTTGCATAGTGTCGATGCTCAATGAAATAAAATGTAGTTTTTACTTCATTATGCGTCGATACTAAGAGGTTTGCGCAAAATGAAAGAATTATTTTATTTTGCGGTGATAGGTGGCATAATTAATTTTACTTTATTATGCGTCGACAGTTTGTTTGTTTGATTTGAGGTTTAACGTCCCCGTCAACACTATTTAGGTCATTTTGGAGACGTTCCTTCCAATTTTGTTGGACTTTTACCCGACGTTGAGATTAAATGACATCTCAATCCCTGCCGTCCAATTAAACCCAAAAGGGTTTATATGCATGGATGGGCCGACTCGCAGCAGTTTTCCTGGGCAGGCTTAGACCTTCTAAGCAGATAACCAGTACTCATGTGAACACAAATGAGGGAACTTCAGAAAACATCAGACATGCATGAGACCAAAATACCGTAAGGCGTTCAGTTTTTACTCTACTATATCATAATCAAATACAGTGAAATTCCGCTATTAAGACCACCTAAAATTTAGACAAAATTTGTTTTTAAAGCATATTTTGAAGGTTAAAGTTACATTTTCTTTGTGATTGCGACATTCAGTGTGCGCTTGTCGAAGACCATCTTTGGGACTGTTCAAATGTGGTCTTAAAGACCACTTTTGAACTGTCTCAAATGTGGTCTTTATATTGGAATTTACCTGTATTGCTTCCTAAGTCTTTGGTCTCCTTTCGTAGACAGCTATGTTCTTCCACCATTACTTCATTACGCGTCGATATGGTGCATATCAACGCGAAATTAAATATTTTTTTTTACTTCATTTCGCGTCGACTACGCCAACGCATAATGAAATATAAAAAATCAAAATGAAGAAATAACTACATTACTTCATTATGCGTTGTAATAGCGGGTACATTGTGTTATTAGTTATCGTAGTGGGAGTTGAATTTAGGTTATAAAGTTAAAACTCTACCTGCAAACAGAATCAGCAAAGCACAGAAACCTATTAAAAATATGAACAATATCCGATACTTTTTCATGAAGCGTTTCATTTTTGCACTACGGTCTTATCCAAACTACTTTTTGTCAAGACACAAATCTTTAATATACTACAAATCGACCCGCGCAAGCCACGAAAGCACGCCAATTCAATTACATTGACAATTTTACCAATAATAATACAGTTCAACCTGTATTAAGCAAGTGCCTAAGGGATAGTCAAAATATGCTTGCTTAAGACAGGTTCTTACTTAATACAGGTGAAATTTAACACATCTGCCTTTCTTGGGAACTGAATGCCTGCTTGCTTAAGACAGGTTGCTTGCTTAATAGAGGTGGCCACTAAGACAGATTTTACTGTAATAAAAAAACCCTGAAAGTTTTCAGATAAAAAATTCTGATATTTTATTTATTTGTGCTCAAAACATTAATTGTAGGTACTCGTTAGAACCGCCTCGATGAGGCGGTTCTAATGAGTTCCCACAATCTATGTTTTTGAGCATAATGCATACCCCTGTAAACCCCAGTTTTACCTAACAGTGGGGTTTAAGGATGTTACAATTACATAGACGTGTTTTCGTGATGTGTTGCTGTCTTTCTAGATTTGGTGGATGCTACGAGGGCTCATTGATATGTTGTGAGCCCCATATTGAAGAATTTGAATTTTGTCGGACATATTGTAATATTTTTCAACATAATTCCCTTTGGTTTCTGTACTCTATGCCTGCCTCAATGCTACTTTTATAGAACTCCTTTGGCTGTTCAGAAAGTCATCCACTGCATATATGACGTCATCATCGGACTAAAAATGGAGGCCTGAAATAGCCGTTTTCAGTTTTGGAAATAGATGAAAATCTGATGGACCGAGATCAGGTGAATAATGCGGGTGCTTAATCAATCTAAAGCCATGATCGTGGATTGCAGCCATAGCAATGACAGACTTGTGAACAGGAGCATTGTCCTGATGGAACAACACACCTTTAGTGAGCTTTCCGCGGCGCTTAAGTTAAATATTTTCTCGTGACTGCATCAGAAGTGAAGCATAGTTTCTTACATGCTTTTCAATGAATGATAGAGATTTATCAGTGAAATATAAATCGATATTTTCACTGTTTCAAACAGTGAAAATACGATTTTTTATTTTTCACTGTTTGGGACTACTTTTTTCTTCAAATCTAACTCTAATTTCAATTTTATCTTTGTCAGATAACTGAACAATACTGAAATGTGTTCTAATTGACGCATAGCCCGTTCATGTGTGACGGGAACGTTACTGACGTCATTTATGACGCTGACGTCACGTCTTTTGTCGCGCGACGTTAGACTTGCCAGCAACTTCTTTGGAAAACTACTCTCTCAATTATTTCATTAATCACTCATAATAATACCATCCCAGGCCATTTCTCAGGTGCAAACTTTCAATTTACACCCAATAGTATACCCACTAAACAAGATGGACACCAATAAATTGACGCGAAACGAACAGGAACAAAGATAATTTCCTCCGAATGTGAGCGACACCATTAAAGACGCTAAATATTGCCTTTTGAAGCATGTAAGAAACAGAAAATTTGATTTTTTTCAGTGCAAGATCAAATTTTATTTCACTCATGAACACCAAAACTGCTATTTTCACTCGTGGCTACGCCACTCGTGAAAATAACAGTTTTGGTGTTCATTCGATGAAATAAAATTCGATCTTATACTGAAAAAATCAAATATCCTCTATATGTGCCACTTTTGTACATAATCTATTAGCAGAATACCATCTGCATCCCTGAAAACCGAGGCCATAACTTTCCCAGCTGATGGAACAGTCTTTGCCTTCTTTGGCGGGGTGCTTCCTTTGTTTCGATTGTTGTTTGGCCTCTGGGGTAAAATGATGGACCCATGTTTCATCCATAGCGACAACACTCTGAAGAAAGTTGGCAGGATCTTCCTTAAAAAGATTAAGATTAGCAGGAGATAATGTGCGCCTGGTTTGCTTCTGATGAACTGTCAGAAGTCTTGGTACGCATCGGGCCGATCTGTCGCCACCCACCTTTACACTGTAGCATATGAAGGGGCATCTTTCCCTTGTGTTGCTACCACATCGTTATGGATATCATTAGGTGTTAAATCTTTTTATGCAAATACTGAATAAACATGCATGTAACTGCTCTTTCACCGATTTTGTCCATTTTACAAAAAGCTGCTTGTCTTGATTACTTTAGAGTGCTACCTCGTCGATATAAACTGACCAAAATGAGACCAGTCATTGGGTACACGATCCTATATAGTCAGAGAATAGTGAGGCCCCCGCCCATTGGGGCTTGCAGAAATATATGGGCTGCATGATGCTTCCACGCAGAGCTGAATCCGGCCCGCACACTAGTACTGGTAAACCGCTTAGAGGATCTAAGCCTGTCCAGGAACCGCGGTGCGAGGTGGACCGTCCATACTAATAAACCCTATTGGTTTCATTGGGCGACAGGGCTTGAGAAGTCATTTCATCTCAGTGTCGGGTAAAAGTCCCATAAAATTGGAAGCAACGTCTCCAAAATGACCTTTACAGTGTTGACGGGGACGTTAAACCTCAATTCAAACAAACAAACAAACAAACAAAAGCAGAGAATAGTAGGACTTAAAAAGAACATCCCTGCGTACCTCCTTCAACATATCAGTTAGCCCTCGTATTATAGCAATACCACTATAACCCATGCCAGAAGATTTTGCAATATGTGCTTTGTCTGTATTATTGGAACACTAAACCATATGAGCCGGCGCATGACAAAACCTACAATAAGACCAGTGCGACCAGCAGAGACTCAAATCAACTTGCGCACCCATCCACTATGAAATGTCTCTTTGCATAGATATTAGCCTATAGTAGGTACATGCAATCAGCGAAGACTCTGCTCAGACTGCGCGAATGCGCAGACTGATCTGAGCCTTCGCTGGTCGCTCAAGACTTCTTGTTGATTTTGTCATGCGCTCGCTCATATCATCTTAGCTTCTGAGAATGAAATTTTCGGAATAGTTTTAACCCTTGTTCTGCTGAGCCCGGATATGCCTTTTCTTTGAAACAATGTAGATCCAGATCAGATGGCTTCTGAAGAAGCCATCTGATCAGGATCTACATTGTTTGTCATTCAGATTGTGAATTTGTTGTAATAATTTGCTACAGGTAATCTAATTGGATGATAATCGGTAGTGGGTGTGGCATATATGAATATTCAGCAGGACAAGGGTTAAGATATGCAATGTCTCTTCCTGTCTTTCAGTTAGTAATTCTTCGAAATAATGAAGACAAAATGTTGTTGATCTAAACGGGAAGTTTTGTTTGTTTGATTTGAGGTTTAACGTCCCCTTCAACACTGTTAAGGTCATTTTGGAGACGTTGCTTCCAATTTTGTGGGACTTTTACCCGACATTGAGACGAAACGACATCCCAAGCCCCGCCGCCCGACGAAACCAATAGGGTTTATTAGTATGGACGGTCCGCCTCGCATCGCGGTTCCTGGACAGGCTTAGATCCTCTAAGCGGTTTACCAGTACTAGTGTGCGGGCCGGATTCAGCTCTGCGTAGAAGCATCATGCAGCCCATATATTTCTTCAAGCCGATATGGGCGGGGGCCGCTAAACGGGAAGCAAAACTATGACAGTGCAATGAGTCATATTACAATATTTGATATTTTTTAATTTCTGAGAGAAACAGAGACACGTGAAGGTTTAAGAACATAACATTGCAAGAAATTCCACATTCACTTCAGTACTCCTTGTTCACCCCGCCCATCGAGGCTTGAAGAAGTAGATTGGGCTGCATGATGCTTCCACGCAGAGCTGAAACCGACCGCACATAAGTACTGGTAAACCGCTTTGCGGTTCCAAGTCTGCCCAGGAAAAGTTGTGTGAGTCGGTAAACCCTTTTGGTTTCATTGGGCGACAGGGCTCGAGATGTCATTTCATCTCACTGTCGGGTAAAAGTCCCACAAAATTGGAAGCAACGTCTCCAGAATGACCTAAACAGTATTGACGGGGACGTTAAACCTCAGATCAACCAACCAACCATCAATACTTCCTGTGCCATGTGATATTCAATGACACTTCCCTTCAATATCTACGATGTTTCAGCTTTATTTGATGACAATAAAATCACAAATGATGTCTAAGAAACTTTAATTGGCAATCACTTCCTTAAACTTGAGCCGAGGCACACCATTTCCTGCAATTTACATGGGTGCCCAACGAAGGATCTGATCAGCCTGCGCATCCATATAGTCTGACCAGAGACTTCTCTTACTGCATAAAGGAGCATTGGCCCCTTATCTATCTTTAGAGCGCGGATGCGCAGGTTGATCCGGAGTCTTCGTTTGGCGCACATGTAAATTGTAGGAAATGCTGTGGCCCGGCTCAATCATGCTCCACGTCATAATCGACACAATACCCACCAATTTTGATTCTGAACTGATGTAAACTGTGGAAGCAATTAGCCGGAAATCAAGTCATTTCTAAGACACTTTACAGAGTTATAAATTATTATAATTTGGTGAACTGTAACCTTGAAAGAATATGTCCACCAAGTTTCAGCCTGGTCAGGTGAAAACTGTAGGAATTAACAAAAGTGTTGATCCTGGTCGTCTGATCTCGGACCACAATGTTTGCCAGTGACCCAGTTCACCAGCCCAGTCAAGATTTTACATTTTATACAAAACTCTGACATTCAAACAAAATCCAGATTTTATAAATGGACCTGGAATTTATTTATCTTTAAAACATACATAGTCTGAAAATTGATTTATTACTTTTTGGGTCGATTGTTCACGAAGGATGCTAGAGTCCACGTGGCTATCACTGATTTGTAGGAAATCAAGGTAACTTTATTTATAGGAAATAGCAGCTCTGGATTTGGTCAGTATCTTTACTAATCCAACTCTTTAGTTTACTGAAAGGCCCTCGCCCATCGGGGCTTGAAGAAATAGATGGACTGCATGATGTTTCCACGCAGAGCTCAAACCGACCGCACACGAGAACTTGTAAACCGCTTAGAGGATCTAAGCCTGCTCAGGCAAAGCGGTGCGGGTCGGTCCGTCCACGCTTGAAAACCCTATTGGATTCATTGGGCGACAGTGCTTAAGATGTCATTTCATCTCAATGTCGGGTAAAAGTCCTACAAAATTGGAAGCATCGTCTCCAAAATGACCTCAATTGTGTTGACGGGGACGTTAAACCTAAAATCACACAACTGAAAAGGTTTGAATTTTTATAAGTAAATACTGAAGTTATCGGAGTGAGGTCAGCGTGTTGCGTAATTTGGTTGTCGATAGAATCTGGGTTGGAATCAGGGGCCAGAACGCGGCGTCGGATCAGGGTCTACACTGTTTGCTTACAGTACAGGAATTTAAGGGTAACGCGGCGTCTGATCAGGGCCTACACTTTTTGCTTAAAAACTAAAATTTTAAAAGCTAAACGAAAGAGTTTCAAGTCTCTGCCCAGGACTATCTTCCCAATCTACCCCACCAGTACTCTCAGTGCTTTGATTGAACTCTTTTATGGGAGTAAATGCACGATTTGGACTAGTCTATTTTCAACTGAATTCAGGGCACCAGATCTTGGCTAGAAACTTCGATAGGTCGAACACCAATAGTTTGTTCACGCCTATATAATTTGACCCCGTTAAACCCCACTTTCATGCAGTAAAACGGACTGTTACAGGGGTATACATTTTTTCTTATTTCTGTTCAAAACATGTTTCTGTTTTACGTCACACCAATAGCTAAGGTCATACGGAGACGGGACCTCGTTTTAAAGACTCGTCCGAAAGTCTGAATAAGCCCGGGATTGGTCCTGCAATCCCTAGTTTCTCAGGCGAGTAGCGTAACCACTACACCACAGAGGCTTCTAAAACTACATATTGTAGGTACTCTTTAGAACCGCTTCGCCGAGGACGTTCAAACGAGTTGCACGATCTATGTATGAAAACTATCAAAACTTTTATCTAAAAATTTTCAATTTTTTTTTTGTGGTAAAATTTTCAATACATTTGAATAGGCGTGTTTTCGTAATGCATTCGGGATTCAAGTGCTTAAAGCATGTTTTTTTTTTATATATTTTTTTTTTGTTTATTTTTTTTTCTTTTTTTCTTTTTGCTTTGAAGTTAGTAGAACTTACAACAAATAAAATAAGTCAGACGCCCTTCAAACCTGAAAAAAATGTTTTGTTCAGGGATGAGCCACGTCTCGGAAAGGCTTGTTGTCATATTTTTTTGTCAGATGTGACCCTGCTAGCATTCTACATAAATCTACAGCGGGCCGTTAGCGGCCCGTCAGCTACCCTGACGGGCCGCTAACGGCCCGCTGTAGATTTATGTAGAATGCTTACTGGGGAATGGCAAAGGCGAGGACCAACCTGCACATCCAATTGGTCTGATCATCACGTTTCAGCCTTGGCTTCGTGACTGACTTGTGGGGTATCCCGATAACAAGTTGAATTAAGGTTATCTCCAGGACCAAGCCCCGATCATGGACGGGGGCTAATTTCATACATAAATAAAAAGCTAAAAGGTTGCCTTTGGAAACAAAGAACACATAAAAGAACGAAAACCGGAGACTCGATTTTACTGAGTCGCTTCATACACGGCAATATTGTTTGCTAGGCTGCATACGCCTCGTTAGCCTGAGAACCACCGCATCACTTTAACACGTCCGTAAAATGAACACCGCTCTAAAACCCCACTTTAGACTGCGGTTTGTGACGTTTCTTCTCTTTCAGCCAATCAGAAGTCGTTTCTGCTGCTGACTATATTGTGAAGAGACCTTCTTAATGATTAAGAAAGGTTCTTAGCCATTAAGATGAATTCTTAACACATAAATCAGCCCAGCTGCTCCTTAATGACTGAAAAGCAATAAAACTTCACTCCGTATCATAGAGAAATCAAGCTGGGTGATTTTAATGTACATTTAATTATCTATGGTCTTCCTGTTTTCTGGAATACAAAAAAGAAATTAGCAGAAATATATTGACTGACAGTTAAAAAGATGCATATCCAAAGTTGAATCAATTCCAAAGTTTACACAATAAATGAAATTATAGGTTTACTTATTTAACCCTTTTGTACCAAATGAATCATCCAACGGATATATAGCACAGGTTCAATTTAAAATTAAGGGTGTCAGGTTGTGTTTTCTTCAAAATTAGCAAATTGGCTGGACTTTTTTCAAACAGTGTAGGCCCTGATCAGAGGTCGTGTTCTGTGACGTCTGATCTGGGCCTGCACTGTTTGCCGTTCAGGGCTTTCCAGTACAAATTGGGTTTAGGATACACTTCCAAGGGAGGCTACAGTTTGTCAGAATTGCAACACTTTTTTTCTTGTTTTAACAAAAAAAATATCATACAAAACAAATGTTCCAGACCAGAGCTTGTGAGTGAGACTAAGTCAAAAATACAAAATAAAATAAATTTCATACCTGACATGACGAACACCCGTTACTGTTCTTCGCAGGAATAGAAAACAATTGTGTTGCTGATGGTGTTTCAAAATATTGACTTCCAGATTGAGTCTCCCATCTAACATATTTTCTTCAAGATTAAATTAAAAAAAAAAAAAAAATGAAAAAGACACCTTCTTATGGTAACTTCTCAGTGAAGAGCAACCAAGTGAATGGATGGGTGTACAATAAAGTTTTGAGCAAAATTAATGTTATCTCAAGAGACCATCAGTGGACATAATTCAAGAAAATTGACAGCAGTCTAAGCCGGTTAGAAGTCATTAAGAGATTACTTCACAGTGAGAATCTGCTACGCTTCGCTTCGCAGATTCTTACTTGTGAAGAAATCTCTTCATGACTTCTAACCTATACTTATTTGTAAAAGATAATTAGCATGTTAAGTATTTCGAACTTTTCTTAAGTTCCATCCTCATCCTAAGCTGCTGTAGGACCTACAGCTAGAAAATGGGCAGTCCCAGACAAGAATATTAATGGGTTTTCTGAACTTCTTCCAGGTCATGTTTAGGTCAGGATGTTTGAATCAGCTGATATACTGGAATTTGTGTACACTGAATGTGACTGGTGTTTATGCTTGTCAAACATTTCTTTTTGTCTTCTGTCAATCATGAAATTTTCTCATTATTAGCCATAATTATTATTTAGTGTGCCTTTTAGTACACACTGTTGTGTAAGAATGAGCTGTTGTCCTGGAAATTTGACCACAGAGTGACCCTGATCATGTTCCAGAATTTACCTATTGCATAAGGGCACACAGAAGGGATTTGGCTTTTCGTTCAAATAATTTTGATAGGTTATCATCATGTAGCAGATTAGTTGTACACATCAAGTAATGCAGTATATCCTGTGTAGAGCCCCTTTTGTAACCTGGTTGCCTTTGGAAACAAAGAACACATAAAAGAACGAAAACCGGAGACTCGATTTTACTGAGTCGCTTCATACACGGCAATATTGTTTGCTAGGCTGCATACGCCTCGTTAGCCTGAGAACCACCGCATCACTTTAACACGTCCGTAAAATGAACACCGCTCTAAAACCCCACTTTAGACTGCGGTTTGTGACGTTTCTTCTCTTTCAGCCAATCAGAAGTCGTTTCTGCTGCTGACTATATTGTGAAGAGACCTTCTTAATGATTAAGAAAGGTTCTTAGCCATTAAGATGAATTCTTAACACATAAATCAGCCCAGCTGCTCCTTAATGACTGAAAAGCAATAAAACTTCACTCCGTATCATAGAGAAATCAAGCTGGGTGATTTTAATGTACATTTAATTATCTATGGTCTTCCTGTTTTCTGGAATACAAAAAAGAAATTAGCAGAAATATATTGACTGACAGTTAAAAAGATGCATATCCAAAGTTGAATCAATTCCAAAGTTTACACAATAAATGAAATTATAGGTTTACTTATTTAACCCTTTTGTACCAAATGAATCATCCAACGGATATATAGCACAGGTTCAATTTAAAATTAAGGGTGTCAGGTTGTGTTTTCTTCAAAATTAGCAAATTGGCTGGACTTTTTTCAAACAGTGTAGGCCCTGATCAGAGGTCGTGTTCTGTGACGTCTGATCTGGGCCTGCACTGTTTGCCGTTCAGGGCTTTCCAGTACAAATTGGGTTTAGGATACACTTCCAAGGGAGGCTACAGTTTGTCAGAATTGCAACACTTTTTTTCTTGTTTTAACAAAAAAAATATCATACAAAACAAATGTTCCAGACCAGAGCTTGTGAGTGAGACTAAGTCAAAAATACAAAATAAAATAAATTTCATACCTGACATGACGAACACCCGTTACTGTTCTTCGCAGGAATAGAAAACAATTGTGTTGCTGATGGTGTTTCAAAATATTGACTTCCAGATTGAGTCTCCCATCTAACATATTTTCTTCAAGATTAAATTAAAAAAAAAAAAAAATGAAAAAGACACCTTCTTATGGTAACTTCTCAGTGAAGAGCAACCAAGTGAATGGATGGGTGTACAATAAAGTTTTTGAGCAAAATTAATGTTATCTCAAGAGACCATCAGTGGACATAATTCAAGAAAATTGACAGCAGTCTAAGCCGGTTAGAAGTCATTAAGAGATTACTTCACAGTGAGAATCTGCTACGCTTCGCTTCGCAGATTCTTACTTGTGAAGAAATCTCTTCATGACTTCTAACCTATACTTATTTGTAAAAGATAATTAGCATGTTAAGTATTTCGAACTTTTCTTAAGTTCCATCCTCATCCTAAGCTGCTGTAGGACCTACAGCTAGAAAATGGGCAGTCCCAGACAAGAATATTAATGGGTTTTCTGAACTTCTTCCAGGTCATGTTTAGGTCAGGATGTTTGAATCAGCTGATATACTGGAATGTGCTCCGTCAGGACTACTTTCTAAGTATTTTATTCTTTTATATGTGACTTTCACCATGGTACGTACCAGTGTTTTATTTATTCTGTGATTCTTTCCTTATTCATTCATAAACTGTCCGTATGAACTGTCTGTGTACCGGTATTGCCGAATTAGGTCACAGCTGATTTCTACTTTAGACTGTCATGACTTTACCTGTTATGGAAATTTCTAAGTGACATTTCAGTGCTGTAACTTAATATAATGTGACTCTCTTTTCTGTCTTTATATAAGACAGATGTGTTTAATCAGTGACAGTGCTCGGTGACTCTCTATCTTTTCTTTTTACTGAAAAATTGCATCTGTTGATTACAGGTACAGTCTGTTTATATGCACATTCAATGTACATATGGATAAACTGACTTGAATTGTGCAGTGTACACCTGCCAACTGATTAGTTCTAAATCTCTCTCTTTCTCCTTAATCTATCAACAGATGCGATGCATTCGGTTTTGTGTACATTGATTTTCCTCATGACATCTATGTGACATAGTGCTTGAATGAAACTTATATCATGCCGTGTGTAGACCCACCCCCGCTCAACCAAATGTCTCCGGTTCCCAAACCAATGACCCCAGTTACCCCAGCCCTATCCCAAGAATCCCCACTTAGACCCTTGGAGTCAAATAAAGACCCTTTATATGAAAGGGGCTCACCCAGTCCACCTCCAAGACCCCCCTACCCTAAAGAATTTAAACATCTGGTGCATACACCAGACTCTTTAGGTTTACTCCATAATCCTGTTAATATCAAACAGGAGTATGACTCTGACCCCTGTTTAAGGGATTCACACGCCCGTGGTGGACCTGGCTCATACTTTCAGCCAGAAATTGTTCATAATTTGAACAAAACCCCTTCCAATCCCCTCCGTGATGTGCCTATTAGGTATAAAAAGCAGGGCCACAGGGTGACTTTTAGTCCTGAGTTTCCCGTTCACCATTCAAGTAGGGAAGCTTATAATGATGCCCCTCATACACGAATGGTGAAGGAGGAACAAAATATTTCTTCTCCAAACATTTGCACCCCTTTAAAATCCGCAATAGCTAAAAAGGTGCAACAAAATAGAAATTCAGGACAAAGCTGCAATGTTACACGACCTCCCCCAGTGGAAATATAACAGGTACCATTGTCAAACCAGAATTATGTTCCTTCTTTAAATACTTTGCCACCCTCAAGTTATTCATTACAGGGTCAAGATTCTTTTAATAGTACCCTTAATAATTCTTTATTAGCAGGCATGCGGGTTCCACAACTTCCATTCTTTTCTGGTGAAAATCAGAAAGGGGATGTTTCCTTTGAAGTCTGGAAGTTTGAACTCAGCTGCCTCATAAGGGAATCCGTTTACCCTGATTCTTTTATTTTACAAGCTGTGAGAAAATCTCTCAAAGGCAAAGCCAGAGATATTTTACTCACAGTTGGTGAAACTGCTTCACCAACAGATATTTTAATCAGACTTGAGGGTATCTATGGCAATGTTTCTTCATGTGAAGTTTTATTGCAACAATTCTACCTGGAGTCACAACTGTCAAATGAATCAGTTGCTGATTTCAGCGTACGAATTGAAAATCTATTGATGCGAGCCACTCAGAACAGAGTTATTGATGAGCAAATCAAAAATGAAATGCTCTGTTCTAAATTGTGGAATGGCCTAAAGGACCCATTGTTAAAAAACTCCAGTAGGTACAAGTTTGAAGTCGATAAAGACTTCAACAGCCTGCAGAAGTCCATTAGATCCATAGAGCAAGATCTAAATACATCTGCAGTTACAAAGCAGATGACAACTTTGAAATCTGTCGGTGACAGTCAAAATGTCAAAGTTGACAAACCATCAAAGCAGATGGCACAGTCCTCTTTTGACAATACTGGTCAAAAGTTGGACAACATTGCCAACCAGATGAAAATGCTTAGGGAAAGGATGGATGGGCTTGAAAAGAAATTCAGTGAGGCCTGTCTTGCTTCTCAACCACCAGGCCCATCCACTCTTCCACCTGGTAACAATACCACACCAACCCCTCCTGCCCAACGTGGTTCTTTCAATCAACGTGGTTCTTTTTCAAATCGTGGATACTCTGCCAATCGGGGATCTTTTCCTCGTGGTAGGGGCTCTTCTTTCCCAAGGGGAAGAGGTGGCTCTTATCAGAGGGGTAGAGGCTCTTATGGCAGAGGCCAATACCAACAACAAGGGGCTAATCAGCACAATTTTAAAAATGCTGATACACAGACTGACTCTGGTTTGAATCATTCAAACTAGAAGGGGTCTTTATTGCGGAGCAAAATAAGGACTCCCCTTTGAACTCTGATAGCTCCAACACTGATCCAACCTTATTTTCACGTATGGTTGGTTCAACAAATGAATCAGAGATTTTTATTAATGGTCAGTCTTGTTTAGCCCTTATTGATTCTGGATCCATGATCACAACAATTTGTGATGATTTTTATCAACAAATGGATCCAAGGCCTGAGCTGTAAGACATTGCTGATTTTAATTTGAATATTAGTGGAGCAAGTGGCTCAAAAATACCTTATTCGGGATATATTGAAGCGGAAATAAAAATTCCTGAGGTAGAACATATTCCTTTGGTTGTTCCAGTTCTAGTTGTGCCGACTACCAGATACTCTGGCCAAGTTGCTCTGATAGTTGGTACAAATATTATTGGTTCACTCAGGGAAGATGTTGCATCGGACCCAAATATTTCGTCTGCATGGAATAATGCATTTTCCGCTCTTTCATATTCCCAAACAGGGTTTGTTAAATCTACCAACAAAACACCAGTTATTTTAAAACCCAATGAAACCCGAACATTAACGGGTTTAGTTAGAAATACTTCCACCATGGAAAATGCTGTCACAGAAAACAATATTTTAACTTCTGATTTTAATGTTTGTCCTCGTTTGGTGTCTGTAAAGCCCAATGCAAAGCCAGCTAGAGTCCCTGTTAGAATATGTAATCTTTCAGCCAGGCCTATTACAATAAAACCTAGAAGCCAATTATGTGAGTAACATGAGGTAAAAGTTATTGAAAATGTAAATCCGTTTTCTACTTCATTTTCCCAGCGGGCTAGGTCTAGTGATAGTCATGCTGAGGAACTCAAAGTAGATTTGTCAGCGGAGAACTTAACTCCTCAACAGCATACCCAGGCTTCTGATTTACTTAGCCAGTGGAAGCATATTTTTTCCACTGGGCCTACAGATCTTGGTTTCACCAATCTGGTGGAACACGAGATCATCTTAAGTGATCCTACTCCATTTAAGGATCCATACAGGCGTATACCTCCTGCAATGTTTGAGGAGGTGCGCCAACATTTAAAAGAAATGTCGGACGCAGGGGCTATACGAGATTCCCAAAGCCCTTTTTCTTCCAACATTGTTCTGGTCCGGAAAAAAGACAATAGCTTACGCTTTTGTATTGATTTCCGGAAACTGAACAACAAAACCATTAAGGATGCCTATGCCTTGCCAAGAATAGAAGAGACCATTGACACACTGTCTGGCTCAAAATATTTCTCCAAACTTGACCTTAGGTCTGGCTATTGGCAGGTTGGAATCAAAGAAGGGGATAAACATAAGACTGCATTCTCTGCCGGCCCCCTAGGCTTCTTTGAATGTAATAGGATGGCCTTCGGTCTTACCAATGCACCTAGCACATTTCAAAGGCTTATGGAGCGCTGTATGGGGGACCTACACTTGAAGGAATGTCTCATTTACTTAGATGATATAATCATCTTCAGTAAGACATTCGATGAACACATCACCAGGCTGCAAAATGTGTTCAAACAGCTTGAGCAGCACGGCTTAAAGCTCAAAGTCTCCAAGTGTGAGTTTTTCAAGACCCAGGTGCAGTACTTAGGCCACATTGTCAGTGATAAGGGTGTCCAGACAGATCCTGACAAAATTGCAACGTTAAAAGAATGGCCTGCCCCTTCCAATATACAGGAATTGCGTAGTTTTCTCGGTTTTGCGGGTTATTACAGGCGCTTTGTCTGTAATTACTCCAAAATTGCGAAGCCTCTCAATGACCTGTTAGTAGGACACCCAACAACCAAGAAAGCCAAGCGATCTAAGTCTGCAGTTCCTTGGTCTTGGGGGCCTGATCAACAAACAGCTTTCGATACAATAATCGAAAAGCTTACATCACCACCAGTTTTGGCATATTCAGACTATAGCAAAGAGTTCATTTTGAACATCGATGCTAGTGGTGATGGGCTAGGTGCTGTTCTATACCAAGAACAAGATGGTATAGAACGTGTCATAGCCTATGCTAGCAGAGGTCTTAGAGCCAGTGAGTGCAATTACCCTGCACATAAACTTGAATTTTTGGCCTTGAAATGGGCAGTGTGTGATAAATTCCATGATTACTTGTATGGAAATAAATTCACTGTTAGAACAGACAACAATCCATTGACGTATGTTCTAACAACGGCTAAGCTAGATGCCACAGGCCATCGTTGGCTAGCCGCACTGTCCAGTTACAATTTCAAGCTCATTTACAGGTCCGGAAAGAAAAACCAAGATGCCGATGCCCTCAGTAGATTACCATCTACTGATAAACGGGTCCTGTTTAATGACGCTATTAAGGCCATCTGCCAGGCGGTATTAGCCCCTCTAGAGGAGGCGCCGGCAGTTGAATGTGTATTGGTTGCACAGCATTTTGACCTCACTGGTGAAGAGGTTGGCTCTGACTCTGGTTCAGATTTCAGTCAAGTTGACTGGCGTGCTGAACAAACCATTGACGGCACGTTGAGCAGAGTGAAAACCATTCTTGCCTCTGGACACAAACCTACCAAGAGACAGATTGCTCTTGAGGAGACAGAATGTCAGAAAATCTTGAAGAATTGGGACAGTCTATTTTTCAAAGACGAGGTACTTTACCGTCGTCATTCTTTACATGGCACCTCTGTAAACCAGCTGGTATTGCCTGAGGTTTTCCGGGAGATAGCACTTAATGGTCTGCATGATGAGGCCGGCCATCAAGGCAGAGACCACACTATGCCCGTGGTAAAATCTCGGTTTTATTGGCCTGGGATGGATGGTGACATTGAAAAGAAAGTCCGAAACTGTCCCAGATGCATCCGAAGAAAGTCTCGAGAGCGGGCTCCAGCGAAACTTGTGACTGAAGAGTCCACTTATCCCATGGACTTGGTATGCATTGATTTTCTGTCTCTTGAGACATCAGCGGGTGGTTACGAAAACATCTTGGTAATTACAGACCATTTCACCCGCTATGCTCAGGCCATACCAACCAAGAACCAAACGGCCAAGACAACCGCTAAAGTTCTCTTCGAAAACTTCATCTGTCACTATGGGTTTCCATCCCGTTTACATAGTGACCAGGGCCGCAATTTTGAGAGCCAGGTTATTAAAGAGCTGTGTTCCATTGCTAACGTTGACAAGTCTAGGACTACACCCTACCATCCCATGGGTAATGGAATGCCTGAACGCTTTAACCAGACTCTGCTCAATATGTTGGGTACTTTGGAGGATGACCAGAAGTCTAACTGGAAGTCCTACGTTGCGCCCTTGGTTCATGCCTACAACTCAACCCGTCATGAGACCACTGGATTTTCCCCGCATTATTTAATGTTTGGGCGACACCCTAGACTGGCGGTGGATGCCTTTCTAGGCATAAATCCAGAGAGTAGGCATGCTAACCAGACAAAGTTTGCAGCCGATCTGAAAAAGAGGCTCGACTTTGCCTATAAGACAGCTACCAAGGAGGCCCGTCGCCAGGGCAGAAGGCATAAGGAAACTTATGACCTCAAAGCTCGGGATGCCCAGCTTTTGCCCGGTGACCGTGTACTCGTTCGCAACGTCGGACTGAGGGGAAAGTGCAAGCTGGCAGATAAATGGGAGAAAGATGTGTACTTGGTTGTTGAACAGCCAAATACAGAGGTTCCTGTGTACGTTGTCAAACGTGAACATGGGAGGAGCATCCGAAGGATGCTGCACAGGAATCTCCTTCTTCCATTCATGGCCCTTCCAGCATCCAAACAACGCTCCGCGGATACAGATATATCACCAAATAGCAGTTCTCAACCGTCACCGGTTGAGGGTACAACTGCCGGTGATATCAATGTTCCGAGTGGCGCGGCAGGTAGTGCAGCCTCACCTGCACCAGACTCTGCAGTTCCAGATAGTGCGAACATGCTTGATGCACCGGTATAACCTAGTGTGGTGATACCCCCAGAGAGATCGTCATTGAATCCTTTGGCGAAACCCTTCAGTCCTGCTCCGGGGTCTCAACCAGAATTGCGACCTCAAACACGTCCAACAAGGCACAGGCAGAAACCAAGGTGACAGGCAGGAGGGGACCGGTTATTTTAAAATTTCGTATATTTTAAACTGACTTAACAGCTGACATGGTTTCCTGGTTTCCTGTGCGTGTATCTTATTTTTTAATTGAAATGTCGAGACGACACTTTTTCACAGAGGGGGAGGGGAGCGTGTGACAATTACGCTAAATATATTCTGGAGAGAGGCTTCGAAACAAAAAGGTTTCATTTAAACGGGTTGCTGGGTTGCAGTCGAGTGACGATGCATGGCTTGTCATGGCGTCTCTGGAGAGCTTGTATGTTGTCAGAGTGCTCTTGGCACGTGCCGCACTGGAATGCAATTCTGCTGACCCTTTGTTTTTTTTCTTAAGTTCAGCTTCTGCTTGGTTGCAGTCGGTTGACAGTGCATGATTTGTCGCGGTATCTGGAGAGCTTGTATGTTGTCAGATTACCGCTGACACGTGGTGCACTGTACTGCAAACTGGCGAGAAAGTTCTAGTAGGAAAATTGTATTATTGAAAATTTCGCCTTGACATGATTTCGCGCTTGCTTGGACATTGGTTGGTTACAACCTAGGTGGGGGCTATCCCAATCAGACCGTGGCCGGTTCGTGCTTCTGGCTTGTGCTTTCGTCGAAGGGCGTAAGAATTGAATAGTTCTGTTATATTTCCTCTCTCCAGTCCAGCGCGTAAATAATGTATTTTTATATGACACTTCCATTTTGGCTGTGTTTTAGGATAAGCAATTTTAGCTTGGTTTTAATGTTTAGCCGTTTGAAGCTAAACTAGTAAAGAGTGTTCTATTACGCACTATCAATAAAAGATTTTTTGTCTAAGTTCTGTATATAAAGTTTTATCTTTTGCGCTGTGCATACTGTGCAGCATTTATGACAGCGCATTTTGATAAGGGTTTACCTGGCAAAGTGTTAGGTATGATTAACTTCACTTGCTTGATAGAATTAGAAGCAATAGCTTTGTGTTCAGTTATTGTCAGATTGTTTGTTAATAACATACATATCTGGTAAATTTAATAGGCAAGGTTGTAAAGGTGTAGTTTAATTTTTTTAATATAATGCAAACCATTTTTTGTTTATTAATTTAAATGTCGGGACGACATTTCCCGAACAGGGGGAGAATGTCACAGAGTGAAATTATTGAAACTGGAGTAGAGCTTGTACTTTGGACTTTCTAGTCATTTCCAGTTATTTCCCCTTATTGATAGTCGTTTTCATACTTCATATACTCATCTTTTTCATATATCATTAAGCATTTAAGCATTTCATCAGTAGCGCATATATACATCCGTGTCCTTATGTAAGCTTCGCGCGTTTTTCACGTCACTGATAAACACCGCATGCGCACATACTTACAAAGCTCTCTTTGTCAGTCTTACTTTGTCTTCTGACGGGAGCAGGCCTCACGGTCAGATCAAAGGACACATTAATATAACATTTCCTTATTACTAAGGATATTTATATATTTATCAGGTATGCGTTTACTTTATTTCATTATCATGTTGAACATTTGTAAATTATCATAATTGTCATTATTTCATGAATATTCATATTGTTGCTATTGCCTTCTCGACCTCGGTCAGTCTTACTTTGTCTTCTGACGGGAGCAGGCCTCACGGTCAGCTCAAAGGACACATTAATATAACATTTCCTTATTACTAAGGATATTTATATATTTATCAGAATGACGAGGTCGAGAAGGAGAAGGTTTCATCCACTAAATATGAAAATATCTTCTATGGTTGTCGTCTAATTGAACCCCGAACCCCCTCGAGATAGTGGGACAGGACCAGCTGTGGTCGTTTCATCAACATCATGTGACCCATCATCAACATCCATCATCCAATCACCGTGGCCAAAGCCGATCTAATAAATCAACCCGCGACACAATGATAATGGTGGCGTTGCATTACGAAACATGCCTGTTTAAATATATTGAAAATTTTATCACCAAAAAAACGAGAACTTTCAGATAACAAAATCCAGATATTTTTCATATTTCTGCTCAAAATGTATATTGTGGATACTCGTTAGAACCACCTCGGCTAGGCGGTTATAACAAGTACTCACAATCTATATTTTGAGCAGGAATAAGAAAAATAATGTACACCCCTGTAAAACCCAATTTTACTCTATAAAACTGGGGTTTAAGGGGGTCAAAATATTTAGGCGTGTTCTAGTGATGGGCAGTGATGATAGTGACGATGAAAGTGATAACAACAGTGACTCTCAGTGTGAATGCATTTTTTATCACCTTGTGTGACAACTGTGGTTGCCTGAACAGCATGCTCATCCACACCCCAGAAACTCTTAACTACGAAAAAAAAAATACAGAAAATTCTGGAAATATCACCAAAACGCAAAGACTTTTAGGACTAGATGGCAATGCTACTTTTTTTGATTGGCGCCAGGGTCATACGAGAAGTAATGCTACAGTGCATTCTGGATCTGGTCCGTGAATTTTACCAGGTCATAAATGATGGTGGATAAATGCATTATAGTATGGAATATATACACAACTTGTTTATGGATATGGTGTCATGACCAACTGGTGAGCAATGCATGTTATTGTAGTTAAAGAGGAGTATCTGTTTCAAAATTTCTTTTTTCTCAGCATTCATCGTTGGAGTGAAAAAATATTTCAACATACAAACAATTTTGTAAATTAATGTTGAAAATGAGTCAAATACTCCTTCTTATCTAGTCCTCTGCTTGATATTACCTCTGCATGCAGGTCAGTGTGTAATCAAGCCATGTGCTTCTCTATTTATATCTTGTTTGCATGTTTATGCATGGGTCAAAGGTGAACTTCAAATCTAACTGTCAGTTAGCCCCCGATTTTCAAAATAAAACCTATTTATTTTGAGTTAATCCTGGTTTTATTTTGTGAGATAAATAAAGGAGTTGATAAAGACAGACCATGAGCAGTTCCATATTTTTTCTCTGAAAAAAAAAAAAATGAAAAGTTGGGTAGCCAACAACTGCTGATAATTCTGGGAGAGACTGAAAATTGTTTGAATTTGCCACCATGACAGTTTGGGGGCGGAGCCTGCCCTTTTATACTGGAGCCTGGCCTTTAAGAACTATTTTTATTAAGTATTTATTCGAAGAAGCGGAAGTGCTGTAGTTTGGTCCAGTGCCGGAAGTAGAATTGCGTTGGCATATAACTTGAGATAAGTATCAACTTTAAAAAATATCACAAATTTTCGTAAGAAAAGTAAAGTAACCATTTTGGAGACAAGAAAGAATGCGCTGTATCACACGGATATGTTTTCCTAATCTGACTATTGGAGCCAAGCAGCGCCAACGCTGTTCAACATGGTGTTTTCTGTCATGTTCACATATATTTTCAACGATGGTTACAATAGTTTACCTATAAGGTGCGCTTTGATAGGCTGCTTTTCAACCTAAACCCAAGGTGCATCAGAGGTTTTAGACGAGTTCCCTTTTGCTGATGAAAAGGCAAAAGGTGTTCCAACTGTAACGATGCAAAGAAATACCTAATCGGGTGACAGCTATGATATCACAGTCAGCATAAAAAGTTGAAATATCAGCCAGCGCCTGGAAAGCCTTACATGGAGACTACCATCACAGTGAAAGGTCAACGGCTGCAAGTTGTAGACAAGGTCACGTACATTGGGAACACATTGTCAAAGAGTTGTGCACACTGATGATGAAGTCAATGCCATGACTGCGAAAGCTAGCACAGCATGGGACCGACTAATCATCTATGGATAACTACATGTGAAAAAAACGCACCCTTGATAGTCAGAAGAAGCGACAGGAGAACCGCCTCAAAGACAACCTTCAATGAATTCAGCATACCAACTTAGTCGTAGGGAACAAACTGCACAGGACCGAACAAAGTGGCAAGGCCTAATATGAAAGGGTTTTGGTGAGCAAAAGCAAAACGAATCAGTGGAGCCGAACAGCAATGTGCTCAGCGGAAAGCTAAGGCATCAGCAACCATGTTCTATCAGCACTGCGACATTCAGATCGCTCTTATCAGCCATCACAGAACACAGCATAGTAGAACATTACGAAATCATGCCTATACAAATGCATTGTAAACTTTACCGCCGGAAGAACGAACATTTTATGACAAATATTGTGATATGTTTCTTATTTCTGCTCAAAATATAGATTGTGGATACTCGTTAGAAACGTCTTGAGATCGAGGCGGTTCTACCTATGTATTGGAGTAGAAATAAGAAAAAGTAATGTATATCCCTGTAAACCCCAGCTTTACTATATAAAAGTGGGTTCAAGGTGGTCAAAATTATATAGGCGTGTTTCCGTGATGATTTCACAAAAATTGCCAACTTATATGTTGTTACACGTAATGCTATGTTTTTGTGCATGTCTAAATGTCGCTAAATCTTTCTTTTCTTTCGGTCTAGATGTCTTGTACATGTTGTTGATTTTTTCGGTTTGTGTGTTTACATTTATGTCACTATGTCTTTCGTTTGTTTCCATGGCTATGGATGGCTGGCTGTTCACACTAACAGCATGTGTTTAGAAGCCTCCCTGGTGTGGTGGTTATGCTACTCGCCATGTTAAACGGGGTCGAAGGATCGATTCCAGGCTTCTCCAGACTTTCGGATGAGTCTTTACACCGAGGCCTCCGTATGATCCTAGCTGTTGGTGAGACGTAAAACTATAACATTCACTCACTCACAGACAGCATGTGACGACTATGAAAACAGATTGTTCATTTCTTCATGCTGTCATGCATAATTGTACCTTTAATAGTTGGTCTACCTTCAGACGCAGATCGAGTTCATGTCGATTGTAAACAATAGTCCCGTATAAGCCGAAAGTGGTAAGTTTTGTTTCCAGCTGATAACTTTTTATGATCTGGTTTCTTTAAAATTATATGGCTCTCAAATACAGGTTGACCAACAAAACATGTTGAAGTCGAAAAGTAAGAGGAGAGCTATATCGCAGTTTTTACAAGTGTCGTAGCTTCTTGTACACACGCAAATCAGACCAACTAGGGTTTCCAATGTATAAATTAAGTTTGAGTAGAATTACGCTGAAAAGTATGTGAAATGAACACCACTGTATACGCAACTTTATATACAGAAAGTGGGGTTTAAAGCTACAGTAAAATTCCTATATTAAGACCACCTTTGGGACTGTTCAAAAATGGTCTTGAACAGCCCCAAAGGTGGTCTCTAAGCAGAGGACACTGTATGCAGAAAACACAAAGAAAGAATAACTGCAATCTAGTAAATAAGCTTTTTAAAACTGGATTAGTCTTTATTATATGTGGTCTTAATAGCGGAATTCCACTGTATATACACAGTTTTCCTTAATTTTGCTCAGAAACAGAGACTGTGGGTACTCGTTAAAACCGCGTTTGTGATACAGAAATAAGGAAAAATATCAAAAACGTTGGTAATAAATGTCAGACCTCGTCATTTGGGCTTGACTAAAAACAGTAATGTAGCAAAATGTAGCAAAATGTACAGTAATTTACAGTAGTGTACAGTAATGTTAAGTAATCCACAGTAATATTTAGTAATGCTCAGTAATGTTCAGTAATGTGCAGTAATGTACAGTAATGTAGTTTACTAAAAACAGTAATGCAGAGTAATCCACAGTAGTGTACAGTAATGTAGAGCAATGTTCAGTATAGTCTTTCAAAACGCAGTGAGACGTGACTGCACTTTTAATTTTGGACTCGTCCGTGTTTTAGGTAAGTCGCCTGTTGTGGGTATTTTCTACACTGGGCGATATTACCGTCATACCGTCATATTCTTAATCTCACACTTCGTGTAACCAGATTGACGACTGATCGAGACAGTTTAGTAAAGCAACTGCCATCTTGGAGATCTTGGTTCGAATCTTGGGGAGATTGTTTTTTTCCCCTTTTTTATTTTTATTTTTACATTTCCTGAATATTTTTTCGCGCCTATAAATTGGATCACACGTGATATTTTTTTTTTTTTGTTTGATGGATTTGAGGTTAATTGTCCCCGTCAAAGTTGCTCCAGTTTTGTGGGGTTTTTACCCAACATTGAGAAGGAATAACATCTCAAACCCTGCCACCGGGTTTATAGGTTTATAAGCATGGACGGTCCAACTCGCACCACTTTGCCTGGGCAGGCTCGGACTAACTAAGCGGTTTACCATTGCTCATGTGCCGTCAGTTCAGCTCCGTTTGGAAGCATCGTGCAGCCCGATCTATTTCTCCAAGCCCCGATGGGCGGGGCCATCACACAAGATGTATATTCATTTTATTGAAAAAGATGGAACGATCACAAACGAATCGTTGCAACTCGGATTCCAGAAGTATTATCAAAATTGTTACAATGAGTGAACGTGCGTTCATAGCCGTCAGTGAAGCCAAATGCGCTGTTGAAATGTATCTGAAAGAGTTTCTTTTGTTTGTATTGGGGTTTTACGGCCCAGGCAACACTATTTAGGTCATGTTTGAGACGGTCAGTTTACTTACCCACACTTTTCTTGGGTAAGCGATTAACCAGTATTGTGCACATTTTTTTTGCCAGAAACTGACAACTGCCCTTCTTGAAGCAGCGGAAAGGAGGGAATGGCCATGGAAAATCTCCAGGAAAGACTGTTGCCGACACCGGCAGGTATCCTGATAACTAGTCAGACGCGCATCCGACTGAACTACCGAGGCCGGCATCTAAAGACTTACAATGACATAAAATATAATTGGTGAAAATAAAACAAAGGAAACAAAATATAAAGAATGTAAAATAAAAAATAACTTAAAATCTAAAAAGATACAATAAAAATGAAAAATTAAATAGAAATATAAAAAATGTGCCGCTGAGACTCGAACCATCGTCTAAAAGATTTTTAATGTGAAATGAAGTCCATCACATTAACCACTCGGCCATGACTTCTAGGTAAAGGAAATATCAAAACATTGATTTACCTTTTTAAAATTCTGAGGAAAAAAGGTATCCGAAATCTGCTTCCCCCAAAAAATGGAATAGACTTGTCACGCTTAAGGGTTTACCGAAGTACAAAAAGTGGGTGGGGTACCCCTCAACATGACTTTTCTTTTCAGCCAAAACACGGAGTCGGAGAAAAAGTTTGAATATACTGGAAAGTAACACGTCTTCAAACATAACATTATCTAATAAGCAATTATCAAACTGCTTGTAGGTTTACACAGCCGATGCAAAAAATGAGGGTGACAGCATTTGCGCTCAAAGTCATATTTACCTAATTTTTCAGGACCTAAAATGTACAGTGTACTGTTCATGGAAGGGTGAACTACAATGTCTTAGAGTATTACTAACCAAAATTGTCTCCTGTCTAAGAAACATTTGTGCCACCACGAGATATTTTTCATAAGTTCTTTGGTCGCAATTTTTCATTCATGGGATTTGTAAACAAAATATCAACACTTATTTGGAAACGCATATCGCCAAATCGGCTCGACGATGTAACATGACAACTATGCGCCGTGAAACAGGAACCCTTTCTGCATCGTTTTGTGCAAGTTTAAGTATTTTACAAACTTACGATTAATCATCCATCAGGTCAATTTTATAGTCATTTTTTTTAGTCAAAACAGCTGATTGGAAACATTTGTTGTTGAGCATGAGGAAGTCATGGCTTTATCACATAAATATTACTACGCCTCAAGCGGAGCTAGGACAAAACATCGGAAAAATTCCGATATGTCCTCAAAGTTTTTGTTGTTTCATAAATCTAAGTGACTTCTGTGCTTAAATTGCTTAAAATTGTTCTTGAATAAATGGTAATTCTTCAAAAACATGAATATTTTGGGACTATATTTTTGCGTTCGTGTCACCAGATATGGAAGTCCTTAGGTGTTTCCGGTTTCATTGACAAGCCTTTGAAAAAAAAACATGTGAACAAATTTCACAAATTTTGCACTGTAGACATGTGAATCAAGGTAAGCATTTATAAAGAGACTTAGATTATGGATTTTTATGTAAGAATGAATAGGTTCAAGAGTTCGATTGTCGAAAAAACACCACTTATTTGTGTTTCAACATCTAGTCTAATTTACGTTATTGATAGTAAACCTACACCTCGTGACCAAATGTAAACATGTATGGTGGTCAATAGAAGACGGCAGTTATGCGCTCTCTGCAATTATTTTGTGGCATACTGTCAATGTTGTTATAATTAAAATATGTGGCCCTGAAAAAGATACATAGTTCTCTAAGGAAAGAATTTGCTCCACAGGACCAAAATTGTTCCTTTTCAATTTAAACACTTATTGATAAGGGAGACAAAAATCAAAAATAATTTGGCTCCTTTGAATGTGTATCCTTTCTTTCTACTTAAACTGCGATCGGTCACATCTGACCATTACTCGCAGGTGTACATTACATGCACACCAGGTTTGCAGGATGAAAGCCTACACAGTTATCATCGCTCCCCCCCCCGCCCATATGGGCT
Source organism: Lucinisca nassula (assembly GCA_963580285.1). Classification (NCBI taxonomy): domain Eukaryota; kingdom Metazoa; phylum Mollusca; class Bivalvia; order Lucinida; family Lucinidae; genus Lucinisca; species Lucinisca nassula. Next base: position 94,748,364 of record OY757012.1, read on the forward strand.
TGAAAAAATAAATGGGCTGCATGATGATTCCACGCAGAGCTGAATCCGAAAGCACACAAGGACTGGTAAACCGGTTTTATAGAGAATCTAAGCCTGCCCAGGAAAAGCTGTGCAAGTCGGACCCTCCATGCTTATTTATGAACCCTTTTGGTTTTCTTTTTTTTTCTCCCAATACTGTTTTCGGTTGATTCTGACCATGATAACAGGTTTGGGGTGTGGCACAAAAAGTTTTCAATCCCCATCCCCAAAAAAGAGCTTTGTGACACTGCCACCAGCAGATTAAAACTATTTACAAGAAGTCATCAGGGGAAGGAATCCATACCTATCCCCTGCCCAACCCTATGATATTATATTTTGGCCTGAAACCCATCAACTGTCTCAAAATAGACAGCTTCGATTGTAAGGCCATTCCAAGTTGCAATTGTCTCTTAAAACAATCCATGTAAGCATTAGGACGGTGATACTGAAAGGGATGGGACCTGGTTCTCCTACATCCTCCAACAGCTCCAGATAGGTACCTACTCTTATCTATAAAGGTTTCTTTGGGCGACAGGGCTTCAGGTGTCATTTAATCTCAATGTCGGGTAAAAGTCACACAAAATTGGAAGCAACTTCTCCAAAATGACCTATATAGTGTTGAGGGGGACGTTAAAATTCAAATCAAACAAAACAGTGACATGAAAACAAGGGAGACAACTAAAACTTCCAATGATTCAGTTGTAGTAGCTGCAGCAGTTAATGTCCACCATACCTTTTTTCTAGACTACTTTTTTGCAACAAATATGTCTGGAAATTGTATTATTTTGATACACTGTATGGACACAAATTTGCTGTATACTCTACTGTGGAATATTTTTGAGCAATGACATTCTCACACATTGTAGTAGAATAACCTGTGAACCTATTTATGCAATTTTATTTGGCTATATTACCGTGGAGAATATGTATGAACGCAAATGGATTGAAGCAAATAAAGAGAGGTATGTTTTTCTCAATAATTCCTGAATTTCTGAAAAAATTCTAATAGAACATGTGAATAAGTTGAAATAAATTATGGGCCAAGTAACTTTTCAAAAAACTTGACAGTTTTGCAAAATTCAATTAAACAAATTTTGAACACCACACCATTACCCCACCCACTTTTTGTACATTGGCATCCCCTTAAACTTTGAACTCTCAAAGGTCGTTGATAAACTATAATGGGCGGCTGTATTTTATTTATTTGTTTATTTTTCATTGATCTTTGATTTTACTTTATTGATTTTTCAAGTTGTAGATAAGTTATATTTAGATATGAAATATGCCTATTCATTGAAAGTGGTTCTTGTCATAGTCTCGAACCAAATGGAGTTGTTTTCGAAAAAAAGAAAGGGACGAAAATTTCAATTAAGAATATGCCTTATCTACATCGGCTACTGAGTAAAGGCGTTTTCTGTCTGTAAAAGGGATGATTTTTTTTCAAACACCAACAACCATGCAGTATAGGCCCTAGTAAATCAGACGTATATTGATAATTGTTCAAGACAGATTTATGTAATTGCTAGCCAATTAGAAGCCACGATATATAATTTCAACAGCTATACGCAAAGTATAACAATTTTTCATTCGAAAAAAAAAAAAAAAAAAAAAAAAAAAAAACAGAAAAAAAAACATTTTATACTGATGAATTCTTCCATTGCTATATGTTGTAAAAGTACATTTGTCATATAAGGGGCGTCAGGCCTATTTTTCGATTTTATTTGATTTTTGATGACAAATTATTTTAGCGAATAGTGCAGGCCCTGATGAGACGCCGCGTTCTGCTGCGTCTGATCTTGGTATGCACTGTTTGCCAAGGTACCCCTTTATGCGTTTCCCGCATACAATGGGTTAAGCGAATAAAGTGAATAAAGGCAATATTTTGCATAGGCGTGTCGACATAAATGCTGAAAAAAGAGTCACAGCCTATTCATAGACTATATTCTTTACGGGTGTTAAGTACAAGACAGCATTTTTTATTGATCCCGTGTTTAGAATGCCAATAAAGATCTCTAACGATTTGAACGCCTCTTCCCATTTGTCTAAGCTGAATAATAATAAATAATAATAATTAAATGCGCAAGGAGCATAGCATTATGAAGGTGATACATGTAACGTTAATAGGAATTAGTATACATATAGTGCAATTTGAAGATATTTTGTTTCAAGAGAGAGAGAGAGAGACAGAGAGAGAGAGAGAGAGAGAGAGAGAGAGAGAGAGAGAGAGAGAGAGAGAGAGAGAGAGAGAGAGAGAGAGAGAGAGAGAGAGGCAGTGCAGGCCATGCAATATATAGCTTTTCACTTCTGTCCGCGGAATTTAGGTTTTTCTTTATTTATTTATTTCTTTCTTTTTTTTTCTTTTTTCTTTTTTGCAATGTGTTCCCGCGGAGGTAATTCTTATCTACGATACCGTGTAAATGATTTATCAGTACAATTTACCATGCCTATTTAAATTATAAGGTCAGGGCCCAGGATTACAATGCGTACTTAAATTTTAAGTACCTACTTAAACTAAGTATTTACTTAACTGTCGTATAAAGTGAACTACAAAGAAATTCTTTTGTTTAAGTCGATACTTAACCAAAGAAAATACTTAAATATTTAAGGTAACCCAGGTAGGTACCTTAACTTTTAAGATTTGACCTTGACACATGAATGAATATATCAATAACGGCAAAGGTTAGCTCTTTTATTTGCTCGAAATCACCAGTAATTCTCGGTAGCTCAAACGGCAGAGTGTTTTCTTGATATGCGAGAGGCCCTGGGTTCGAGTCCCGGTCAAGCCACTTTTTTTTTTCTTCCTCCCTGTGGCGCAATGAGGTACTGGGATGTATTTCTCCTTTGATGTGTCAAAGTGTGCGACGAATAGAGCTGTGTAAAAACTTCCTTTTACATAATACTGTTTATCATATGACGTTATTGATAAGCAGTGGATAACGTCGTGTAATAAAAATCGTATGATAACACTTTAGCGGGATTACGTAACGTCATGACGACGTCCATGTCAACCATACATTTTCTGTGAAGAAAAGTGTCAAATTTGAAAGCGATAAAATCTAATTTCAAGTGGTCATATGATAAACAGAAACGACCACTCGTGTAAGACCCTTTATATAATACTGGTGACAGGGCAATAATTAATTGTTTGGTGCAGGAAGGTTCTTACAAGTGAGAGGAGGTCCTAAACGACTTGGTTGTTTTTGTCAGGGTAGGTGTGTGTATGTGTGTGTGTGGCGGGGGTGGGAGGGGGGGGGGGGGTGGGGGTGGGGTCGGCGAATATCACTTCTGTCTGTTATTTAAAAACTGATCCTGTTGCACATCGGGTCCATGTTCCTACGCTTATGCCCTGCTAGATTTACGCATACAATGTTCACAACGTTCATATGCCGTCTTTATCATGAAATAGTATGACGCCACGTGCATTTAAGAAATGACTTTTGTTTTTCTGCTGTTCATGAAAGTATAAACGGGCAGGGTCGCGTGCAAAGTAAATGAACTCTGAAGGGGTTCATATAAACTTTGCTAGCGACCCCCCGCTGTCGTTCATACCTTCATGAACATGTGAAAAAATATTTCTTATATTGTACGAATTTCTTTTTTCCTCATCACTCGGCGAAAGAATGCTTATAAGGCAAACTGTTCAAGCCGAAAAACATTTACACGCTGTTTTTCTTCAAAGAGCGGAACAGCATTATCGTCGTCAATGCCCAAATGAGATCATAGAGAAAGATGGTTTAGGGTGTAGACTGGCGACACTTGACGTCATTGAAAATCATGCGATTCGATGCGTTCATGGGCGTATGAACATGCGTATAGATGACTTTAGGCACTTTCACTTCCTGACAACGGCAGTCCGATTTTCGCGCATGCGCAGTTTGTGTAGGGCAAAAGGTCTCAAGTGTAAAGTGAAACTACACTGAATTTTTGTACATTTTGCTTGAAAAATGAGTCACTATGCCAAAACAATTCGCCATAAACACAACAACGGTACTACAACAAATTAAAAATACCGTGGAAAAGAATTTTCCATATTTACATGTACCGGATGTACAATGTATTGTCAAAGTCGAGCAAATCTGATACGTCTTTGTTATGGCACAAAAAAGCCAACTGTTGAGTTCGGTTATGTTAATGTGTACCTAACCTCTTTGATGGTTTGTAAACTGTGTGTCCGAGTCACGCTATAAATTGATCCGCCCCGCCCACCCCAACGCCCCCCTCCCCACCCTGCCGGTGCTATGAGATACGCACCCTGTACAGGCTCAAAATAGAGAGGCATACCCTGTGCAGGCTCGAGATTAGAAATACTTATGCAATAGACTGAAAAAAGTGATTGCTTGCAAAAACAAGAGTGTGCATTCTACGCCAGCATTTAATGCCCGATTGTGAATGAAGCAGTCAGGATCAGAGCAGAACGAGAGAGAGAGGTAAGAGAGAGAGAGAGAGAGAGAGAGAGAGAGAGAGAGAGAGAGAGAGAGAGAGAGAGAGAGAGAGAGAGAGAGGCTTGCAAGTATCTTGCCTCGCCTATGCTTCATATAAAGGATGTTTGGTTTGATTGTTTGATTTGAGGTTTAACGTCCCCGTCAACACAAATGAGGTCATTTTGGAGACGTTGCTTCCAATTTTGTGGGACTTTTACCCGACATTGAGATGAAATGACATCTCAATCCCTGCCGCCCAATGAAACCAATATGGTTTATAAGCATGGACGGGCCGACTCGCAGCAATTTTGCCTGGGTAGGCTTAGACCTAAGCGGATAACCAGTACTCATGTGCGGTCGGTATCAGCTCTGCATGGAAGCATTGTGCAGCCTAATCTATTTCTCCAAGCCCCGATGGGCGGGGGCGGTGTAAAGGATGTACTTAAGTAAACAGGTTAAGGTGTGACAGACAGAATTATCTTACAGCACAACATACAAGAAAATGTTTGGTGAGATGTCCCAGCCAGCACCACACTGCGGGCCAACGTCAGACCGACAGCGATACGACGTTGGCACCTCGCATCTCTGCCGGCCCGACGCTGGACCGACATTCTATGCAGGTTCTGATAGTACAAGATGGGATGCTCCCAGCAAGTACAAAAGAGCAAGCCAACGTCGCGCCGACAGCGATACGACTCGGTAACATAGTATCGCTGTCGGCCTGAGGCTAGCCCGACATACTATGTAGGCAGGGGTAGTAAAAGATGGGATGCGTCCAGCCAGTACAAAACAGCGGGCAAACGTCAGACGGGCAGCGATACGACGTTACTACGCCATATCGCTGTCGGTCAGACGCTGGCCCGCTGAGCTATGACATGGGAATCTCAGAAAGAAATGCAATACTCGAACATGGCAGTATGTGGTTCTGGGACGATTGGTATAATAAGATTTATTATTAAGCACTGCACCCTCTGTCGTGGTATTGAGGCTCTTATAATCCATCTGATCTAGCATTTTCATGTCCCGATATTGGCACTGCACGATCAATTGTACTCGTTCGAAGTTGGTGGCGGAAAACATTTTCACTGATTTTCCTGTTTCCTTTTGAGCATGGGCACAACAAGATATGATAGCATTGTATGTCAACTGTGTAATATTATGCACTGATATATGATGCAGTGATAATAACTTATTATTTATGAAGAACGACAATGTGTTCAAACTATTATTTACTAAGACGACTGTCTCTAGCATATAACAAACATGATCATAGCTACAAGAGAAGTGTGGTATTTTAGAGGCTGAAAGTAGTTATATTCAGTGAGGTACACAGTGGGGATTGTCATCAGTTTACTATGAGGATTGACTAATAATGTAACAAACTGCATATTTCAAACATCGAGTAAAACAATTGAAGACACGATCAGCATGACTAGGGTCACTGTTTTTAACAATAGTTTATTGCTTTCTGCCCTACGTAATTTGCGCATGCGCGAGAATACTGCAGTATGGGATCGCTTTTCCTTAGCAACAGAGGGCGTCGTAAAGTCTTCTATATGTATTTTATTTTTGGAAGCATTTTTTCCAGACAGCTCAATAATGCACCTTTAAAGCGTTTTATTTTTTTTTATTTTTTTTGTGTGTGTGTGTGTGTGTGTGTGTTTTGTTGTTTTTTTTTGTGTGTGTTTGTTTTTTTTTTTGTTTTTTTTTGTATTTTTTGTCGTTTTTTTTTTTGTAATTGTAACTGCTACACAACCACTCGACCAACACTAAACTTTGGTGATAAGATCATTACGATAACACATCCGTGCGACATAGTGCATTTTTCACATCTCCAGAATGGCTTCTTTTCTGAAGAAAATATGTGATATTTTTTTCTTATTTATACTCAAAACATTGGTTGTGGGTGCTCGTTAGAAGCGCCTCATTGAAGCGGTTCTAATGAGTACCCACAACCTATGTCTTGGAGCAGAAACAAGAAAAATACTGTATTACCCCGTAAACCCCAGTTTTCTCTATATAAAGTGGGGTTTACGGGGGTGTTTATTTCACGGATTTGTTCGCGTTTGAAACAGGAAATTATCTTTCTTTTGCGGCATTATTCGCCCCCGCCCATAGGGGCTTGAAGAAATATATGGGTTGCACGATGCTTCCACGCAGAGCTGAATCCGGCCCGCACACTAGTACTGGTAAACCGCTTAGAGGATCTAAGCCTGTCCAGGAACCGCGATGCGAGGCGGACCGTGCATGCTAATAAACCCTATTGGTTTCATTGGGCGATAGGGCTTGAGAAGTCATTTCATCTCAATGTCGGGTAAAAGTCCCACAAAATCGCAAGCAACGTCTCCAAAATGACCTTTACAGTGTTGACGTGGACGATAAGCCTCAAATAAAAAAAAAAAAAAAAAAAAAAAAAAAAAATGCGGCAATTTACATGTAAGTCCAGGGGTGGTGCGGTACCTTTCCGTTCAAACATGTGAAAAACAGCTGAAAATGAAAATAATTAAAACTGACAACTCTTACCCATAACAGCCATTGGAAGTTTTACAATCCATTTGGTCCCTGAAAAGTTTGAACCAATTAATTAATGTTTGTTAATATTAGGCATCGTTGTCTGTCTGCCATGCTCAGCATCAATTTTTTACTTCAGTCAGTTTTCATCGTTTGACTCCTCGACGCATTAGGCACTGCTCATTTTACAATAGTCATAATACCGTATAAATGGATTAAATGCGATATTGTTTCTAATTCCTGTTTAAAACATAGATCGTGGATACTATATAGCCCGAAACTACGGAACCCGGGAAGAGACATGATTTTTTTTTTTTTATTTTATAAGTTGTGCGCACAAGATAATATCTTGTGCGGACAAGATATTATCTGATATTATCTTGTTCGAACAAGATAATATCTTATGCGGACAAGATATTATCTTGTCCGCACAACCTATTATCTTGTGCAGACAAGATATTATCTTGTGCGGACAACATAAAATCTTGTGCAGACAAGATAATATCTTGTCTGCACAAGATAATTTCTTGTCTGCACAAGATAATATCTTATCCGCACAAGATAATATCTTGTCTGCACAACATAGTTCGTGTGAGGACAAGATATTATCTTGTTCGCATAACTTAATATCCTGGTGCACAAGATATTATCTTGTCCGCACAAGATAATATCTTGTTTGCACAACTTTCCAAGATCTATGTTGTGCAAACAAGATAATATGTTGTGCGAACAAGATATTATCTTGTGCGCACAAGATAATATGTTGTCCGCACAAGATAAATTATGTTGTCTGCACAAGATAATATCCTGTGCGCACAACATATTATCTTGTTCGCACAAGATAATATCTTGTTCGCACAATATATAAAAAAAAATCATGTACCTTCCCGGGTTCCGCACGAAACGCCTTTTTATGGCATTCAAACGAGTATCCACGATCTGCATTTTCAAGCATAATAAACTGATCTGCCTTATTGGTGGTGTTCAAACGAGTACACACGATCCACGTTTTAGAAATAATTACAGACATGTAACATACTAATAGCCAGTAATTGAAAACCTCTTCTCGAAGGGTAAACTTCTTACTAGCAACAAGAACTTTGCATGGAAATAAATTTGATTGCTCAGACAGACTATACCTATCTTAGTTAATGAAGACACCTAGACAAGGTATAGTGTGTTGTTATACGAATGTGTACGCGTAAGAAGTCTCAGAAACCAGAGAGCAAGCCAGTTGGTTCTGTCACTTTTATTTAAATTTGTTTTGTTTTGTTTGATTTGAGATTCGACATCCCCGTCAATACTATTTAGGTCATTTTGACGACGTTGCTTCCGATTTTGTGGGACGTTTACCCGACACTGAGATGAAATGACATCTCAATCCCTGCCGCCCAATGAAACCAATAGGGTTTATAAGCATGGACGGGCCGATTCGCAGCAATTTTCCTGTGCATTATTAGACGTTCTTCCAGTGCGGTCGGTACATGTATCAGCTAAGCGTGTAAGCATCGTGCAGCCTAATCTATTTCTCCAAGCCCCGATGGGCGTGGGCCGGTATTTACATTTGAAATAGGAAAACGTGAAATTAACCCATAAGCCGAGGTTAACGCTGCACACAGACAGGACTTAGATTAACCTGCGTTTCCTCGCATTCTGATCAGAGTCTTAAACTGTATGCGCTAGAGATAGCAAAGGAACCAGAGGTACTATATGCAACCAGCCAGCGAATAATCAGAACAATCTGCATCGAAGACATTATGACAAAACATACAATAAGACCCGTGCTATGGTCGAAGACTCAGATCAGCCGGCAAGTCAGAATAGCCTGGTCGGAGCATTCTCTTGTTGCCCGTTGAATATCCCAGAGGCTATAGAAAACTCAAGCGAACAGCGAACACTCTGACCAGACTGCGCGGATGCGCAGGTTGTGTGTGTTTGTGTGAATTCGGGTTTAACGTCGCTTTCAACAATTTTTCAGTCATATCACGACGGTGTTTGGTTGCGACAGGGAGCTCAATGCTCGCTTTTATAGTGCTGCCTCACTGAAGTAACATGTCCCAGACACATTTCATGATACCACAACCAGTCACATTATCCTGACACTGGGTCGACTAGTCCTAGCTCTACCCCCGTAAATCTGAGTGCCAAGCGAGGAGCAGCTAGTACTATTTTTAACGACTTTGGAATGTCGCGGCCCGGGATCGAACCCGTGACCTCCCGTTCCCTGGAGCGGACACTCTACCAACTGAGCTATCGGGTGATCCGCAGGTTGATCAGAGTCTTAGCTGGTGGTACCGGTCTTATTGTAGATTTTGTCATCTGAGCCTGCGCATAGCAAAACCTACAATAAGACCAGTGTGACCAGAAGAGACCCTAATCAACATGCGCACCCATCCACTATGACAAGTCCTTTTGCTTATGTCTCATTGCATCGATATTAGCCTTTAGTAGGTACATGCGATCTGCGAAGACTCTGATCAGACTGCGCGAATGCAGTTCGAACTATTTGCTATGGTCCCAGACGTACCGGTGTTCGAGCTATGTAAGGTTACCATGGGATCATCCATGGTTTCTCTCGAACAAATTGCTATGGATTCAGAGGTGTTCGAGTTATTTCAGGTTGTATTATAGGGATCATCCATGTTTTTTCTCGAACTAATTGTTATGATCTCAGAGGTGTTCGAGTTATTTAAGGTCAACTGTATTGTATGGATCATCCATGTTTTTTCTCGAACAAATTGCTATGGGCTCAGAGGTGTTCGAATTATTTAAAGTCAACTGTATTATAGGGATCATCCATGTTTCTTATCGAACAAATTGTTATGGTCTCGGAGGTGTTCGGGTTATGCAACGTCACCATGGGATCATCCATGGTTTTTCTCGAACAAATTGCTATGGTCTCAGAGGTGTTCGAAATATTTAAGGTCAATTGTATTATAGGGATCATCCATAGTTTTTCTCGAACTTATTGTTATGGTCCCAGAGGTGTTCGAGTTATTTAAGGTCACCATGGGATCAACCATGGTTTTTCTCGAACTAATTGCTATGGTCTCAGAGGTATTCGAGTTATTTAAGGTCAAATGTATTATAGGGATCATCCATGATTTTTCTCGAAACGGTTATTCTCAAAGATATTGCTATGGTCTCAGAGGTGTTCGAGTTATTTAATGGTAACTGTATTATAGGGATCATCCATGTTTTTTTTTTTTTTTTTTTTTCTCGAATTAATTGCTATGGTCCAAGAAATGTTCGAGTTAGTTAAGGTCAGCTTTATTATAGGGCCTATCCATGTTTTTTTCTCGAACTAATTGCTGTGGTCCCAGAGGTGTTCGAGTAATTTAAGGTCACCATGAGATCATCCATGGTCGTATTCGAACAAATTTCCATGGCTTCAGAGGTGTTCGAGATACTTAATGTCAACTGTATTATATGGACCATCCATGGTTTTTCTCGAACAAATTGCTATGGTTCAAGAGGTGTTCAAGTTATCTAAGGTCAGCATGGGATCATCCATGTTTTTTCTCGCAAAAAAATTGCTATGGTCTCAGAGGTGTTCGAGTTATTAACGGTCAACTTATTATAGGGATCATCCATGGTTTTTCTCGTACTAATTGCTATGGTTCCAGAGGTGTTGGAGTTATTTAATGTCACCATGAGATCATCCAAGATTTTTGTCGAACTAACTGCTATGGTCTCAGAGGGGTTCGAGTTATTTAAGGTCAACCATCCACATTTTTACATGCAATAGTATTTGCCGGGTCCCGAGGAAGCTGTTTGAAAACGAAACCGTTTAGGCCGAGTGTTCAAATGTCTTCCGAGGGACCCGGCAAATATTGTTGCAATGGAATAACATGAACGATTGTCATCCTTACATAACTTACAATTCCTTCGCCAAATTGTGACTAAAACGCCCCAGAAAACCATACAAACGCTTCATATGCGATCTGTTCTGCAAAGACGTTCTAACTTCATCATACAGTTTTAAATGCTACGATCAGGGCGACAACGTTACGTCGCTCAACGTAACGTAAACAAAGAAAGGTCCATCCTCTAATATCAAATTTTCAAAACCCATGTTCAAACAGGACGTGGATTTCATGATTTGAACACTGGTTTTTGCTGTTTGAACGCGGTCTCTGGCCCATTCAAGAATAGTCAAAATAGATAAACTCAGGATTTTATGCAAGAATATAATTTTAACAATCAGAGCACAGACAACACTGGTGGGTCGATTGTCTCTGAGCATAGGCTTAGAAAATGATCCTGAACTGACAATTAAACTTTTTGTTTACCCTTAAATTTCTTTATTTCAAGCAAACTGTAGGTTCTGATCGTCTGATCTTGGTCCACAATATTTGCAAGTGGCCAGTTAAGATTTCACGTTTTAAAGAGACCTCTGTAGCCCCCGCCTGTCGAGGATTGGAGAAATGGATTAGGCTGCAGGTTTCTTTCACGCATAGTTGAAACTGACCACTAGTTAGAATGACTAAGCCTGCCCAGGCAAAGTGGTGTGAGTCAGACCGTCCAGTGCATATAAGCCTTTTGGTTTCATTTGGCGGAAGGGCTTGAGAAGGCATTTAATCTCAGTGTCGGGTAAAGGTCCCACAAAATTGGAATCAACGTCTCCAAAATAGCCTTATTAGTGTTCATAGGGACGTGAAACCTCAATTGAAACAAACAAAAAATAGAGCACTCTGACGTCACAGGGAGTAGACTAGTGGTGCTATAAAAAGGAGGTACATGAATTTTGTACATTGTCAGCCTATAGCACGCGGGATGCTTCTTAGTTAGTTACTTTGGGTCCATTGATAAACAATCGCCCAAAGAAAAGCTGTTCATTACGAAAAAGCGCCTATACAAATACATTGCCACCTTTATCGCCGAAAAAATAACAATTTTATGATGAAAAATTTGGATATTTTTCTTATTTCTGCTCAAAATATAGATTGTGGGCACTCGTTAGAACCGCCTCATCGAGGCGGTTCTAAAGAGTACCCACAATCTATGTTTTTGAGCAGAAATAAGAAAAATAAGGTTTACCCCTACAAACCCCAGTTTTACTATATAAATGTGGGGTTCAAGGGGGTCAAAATTATGTAGGCGTGTTTTCGTGATGAAAATTTCAATACATCTATGTTAACATTAGACATTTTCGAAACAATAAAGGCAACATTTTCCGTTGTTTTTTTTTTTTTCATAGAATTTAATTAAACAGAATCCAGTTCTTATAAATCAACCCGTTACTTAGTTGAGGAAATGTATATATCTTTAAAACATATACCATCTAAAAATATTGAAAGTCTAGGATTTATTACTTTTTTGGCCGATTGTTTATCGGCCTAAAGTTAAAAAGGGTAGCAACTCTTCAGTGGTAGAGTCCAACGTGACTATCACTGATTTGTAGAAAATCCAGGTAAATAATTGTAGCAGCTCTTGATTTGATAAGAATCTTTACTGATCCAGCTTTTTAGTTTACTGAAAAGGTGTGAATTCTGATAAGTATATACTGCAAGTTATCGCAGAGAGGTCAGCGTAACTCGTACGATTGTCGATAGAATCTGGGTTTGAATCACGGGACAGAATGCGGCGTCTGATTTGGGTCTACACTGTTTGCCTACAGTACAGGAATTTAAGGTTCGGACGCCACAAAGCGCGGCGTCCAATCAGGGTCTTCAGCTTCTGCGTAAAAACTGAAATAAAAGCATTACGATAGCACATCCGTGTGATATAGTACATTTTCTAACTTAAAAAAAAATGCAATTTTTCAGATGAAAATTTGGGATTTTTTTCTTATTTATACTCCAAACATAGGTTTTGGGTGCTCGCTAGAACCGCCTCATTGAGACGGTTCTAACGAGTCCCCACAACCTATGTCTTGGAGCAGAAATAAGGAAAATAATGTTTACCCCCGAAAACTCAGTTTTCTCTATATAAAGTGGGGTTTAGAGGGGGGGGGGGGTCTTTATTTCACGGATTTGTTCACGTGATGGGGTAAAACGAAAAAGTCTCTGTCCAGGACTATTTTCCAAGCCCACCCCACGTGTACTCCCAGTGCTTTGATTGAACTCTTTTATGCGAGGAAATGCACAATTTTGGCAAGTCTATTTTCAACTGAATTCTTGGGCACCAGATCTTGGCTAAAACTTCAATGGATTTGTTTGTTTGAATTGAGGATTTACGCACACGTCAACACTAGTTAGGTCATTTTGGATACGTTGCTTCTTTTGTGGAACTTTGACCCGACATTGAGATGAAAAAAAAAATCTCAATCCCTGTCGCCAATACAAACCAAAACGGTCTAACACTGATAGTTTGCTTACCATCATGAAAACACGCCCATATAACTTTTACCACCGTAAGTCCCATTTTCATACAGTAGAACAGGGCTGTAAGACGGGTATAGGCACTACATTTTTTTCTTATTTCAGTTCAAAAATATAGACTGTGGGTTTTCGTTAGAACCGCTTCGCCGAGACCGTTCTAACGAGATGCACAATCTATGTTTTGAGCAAAAATACGAAAACCATCAAACATTTTATTTGAAAATTTTCATTTTTTTGGTAGTAAAATGTCAATATATTTGAATTGGCGTGTTTTCGTAATGCATTTATAGGATTCAAACTCATTTTGATTCCATACGAAATTCTTCCAGTAGCTGCGGATATCTAATATTAACCTTTTTTGTACCAAATTGAACCATCCTTCTTATATATGACAGGAGATCATTTCAAAATTTAGGGGTGTCAGGTTGTGTTTTGTCAAAATTTATTCGGAAAATGGCTGAAATTTCAGCAAAAAGTGTAGGCTCTGATCAGACGCCGCGTTTGCCAACTACTCGTTTAGGGGTTTCCGGTACTAAATGGGTAAAGGGATGTTTTAGGGATGAACTTAAGAGGATTTTTCTATTCTATATTGAAAATGAATATAATTTGTATTCATTAGAACCGCTTCAACGAGGTGTTTCTAATGAGTACACACGGGCCCCCGCCCATCGGGGCTTCAAGAAATAGATGGGCTGTATGATGCTTCAACGCAGAGCTGAATCCGACCGCACACGAGTACTGGTAAACCACTTAGATGATCTAAGCCTGCCAGGGCAAAGCGGTGTGAGTTGGACCATCCATGTTTATAAACCCTATTGGTTTCAATGGGCGACAGGGCTTGAGCTGTCATTACATCTCAGTGTCGGGTAAAAGTCCCACAAAATTGGAAGAAACGTCTCCAAAATGACCTATATGTATATAGTGTTGACGGGGACGTTAAACATTAAAACAAACAAACTTATGAGCACACACAACAAAACGTTTGGATTATAGAAGACCAAAAAGATAAATAATCCCTTAATAATCCACATTGTGAATGATGAACTGTCATAGTGATTAACCTACTCAGTAGTTCGTACTACCGCTATCTCGAACAAGTTTTCAATCAAACACGCCTTTACAATTTCGACCCCCTTGAACCCCACTTTTATATACTAGAATTGGGGTTTTGGAGGGGTAAACCTTATTTGTCTTATTTCTGCTCTAAAATATATATTGTGGGTACTCGTTAGAACCGCATCATCTCTTGAATATAGATTGAGGGTAGACGTTAGAACCGCCTCAACTAGAATATAGATTGTGGGAACCCGTTAGAACCGCCTCGTTGAGGCGGTTCTAACGTGTACCCACAATCTATATTTTGAGCAGAAATAAGAAAAATATCACAATTTTTCAGCTTAAAAAATTCGATAAAATTTACAATGTATCTGTATAGGCGTGCTTTCGTTATTATGGTCCCGAAATCATTACGAAAACACGCCTATACTAATACATTGTAAATTTTACCGCCGAATAAAAAAAACGAAATTTTTCAGATGAAAAATTGTAATATTTTTCTCATTTCTGCTCAAACTATAGAATGTGGTACACGCACGTTAGAACCGCACAGCCTCGTGCAGGCCATTCTAACGAGTACCCACAATCTATTTTTAGAGCAGAAATAAGAAAAATAAGGTTTACCCCTGTAAACCCAAGTTTTACTATATAAATGTGGAGTTCAAGCGGGTGGGGGGGGGGGGGTCAAAATTATACAGGCCTGTTTTCGTCATGGTGTGTGCGTGATCGTTTTATTTTGTTAGGAAACAGCTGGTTTGAGATGTACCGATATGATTGTCTCATTATTCAGTTAGTATTTAATACCTTATCTATGAAAACACATAGCTCCAAACAAAGAAACCACCTGTTACATAACAAGATCCAATAAAGACGCAGGTTTGTTTTGGGACTCTTACCCGACATTGAGATACAAAAATGACATCTCAAGCCCTGCCACCCAATGAAACCAATAGGGTCGCACCGCTTTGCCTGGGCAGGCTTAGATCCTCCAAGCGGTTTACCAGTACTCGTGTGCGGGTCGGTTTCAGCTCTGCGTGGAAGCATCATGCAGCCCATCTTTTACTTCAAGCCCCGATGGGCGGGGGCCGTCATGGTGTGTGAGTTATTGTATCACTTTAACACGTCCTTAAAATGAACACCGCTCTAAAACCCCACTTTGTATAGAGAAAACAGGGGTTTAGAGGGGCATACATTATTTTGCTTATTTCTGCTCCAAGACATTTGTTTTGGATACTCGTCAGAGGCCGAAGGTTTTAATCGGAGCTAAAAGTGTAACATTATTTTTTTTTCTTATTATTTGGTTGGTGTGTTACTAGTCCACCGGTTTTGACTTAGTTTTAGGAGAGAGCTGACTGTGTTAAAGTGAATAGGTGATTTTGTTATTTATAAACTTACCCTACAAAGAAATATACTCAGTCAAAAAAGTTCCTATACGTAAAATTGCTTCTTTTACTATAGCTACTACAAAAAAAACTACATGAAGTTTGTTATGTTTTGGTAAGAAGACGCATTTTTCCGTGTAAAAGCCCCATTCTTTTTTGTTTTCGTAAACACATCACTGTAGACTTTTGCTTTAAACACCCAAGGGGTCACTGTGTCATTTTCACAGAGAAAATCATTAAAACTATGATTTAACATCACAAAATTTCCCTGTACCCTACATTTCTAAAATTTGATACAAGTTACATTTCATTAGATACCATTTGCGTCTATTCACTAAAGGTTTGGAACTTAGTTGCATCAGCAACGAGAAACACACTGGCCTCTAATTCTTAGAAGTTGTGTGCAAATGCTGCTTTCAATGGGAACTCCATAGAAAATCGCAATCGATAGTGCTATATGCTACATGATTTTTCTGTATATTTTACCATTGTGATGAATAGCAACAGTGAAAACAAAGCGTTTGTTTGAAAAATGGCAAAAATTGATTGACAGGAATAAAAATTACAGCAGTTCGAAAATTGCTATACTTTTAATTGCAAGGGAGATAATTTCAGAATTTCACAAATTAAAACCTCGCTTAAAATGCGAGATCATGAGATATTGTAAAAGTAAGGTGTTTTCCGATGTCCAGACGACATTTTCTTCCATCTAAGAAAAAAGAGATTTCTGCGCATGCGCAATGTCCATTTTCTACCAAAATCTTTCTAGACACATATTGCAAGACAACTCTGGAGCAGAAAGGTATGAGCAAATGCAAGTTTGGGCATACTCTAGCTAAATGGTTGATTTATATGTCTACAGCCAAATTTAGCTCAATAGCTGCCAGATATCTAGTGAGTTTCACCCGGAAGTTGGTATAGTTACTTTTTTGACTAAGTATATTTAGTATATAGAGGATCTTACATGAGTGCTCATGTATTACTGAATTTATTAAACGAGTTGAGGAAAAGGGATAAAATGCGAGGCTTCGCCGAGCATTTTATCCCTTTTCTTCAACGAGTTTAATAAATTCAATAATGCATGAGCACGAATGCAAGATTCTATTTATCATATGGCATTTCAAACGCATTTCATTCACGATTATTGTATAAAAATATCAATATTCCGCCATTAGTAAACGCGACGTCGTTAAGGACGTCGTACATGTAACGTTACGGGACGTCTCTAGCTAATTTGCATATTTAATCCACTAGTGGATTATCGAGAATATTGCATGGCGTTATTACACTCTCGGACGCGACGTCATATGATGAATCAATATACTGAATCTAGCTTAATAACGAGAAAATCTATTGATCCCTTGGGGGGTAATCACTGTCACTAAGTCGCGAGGAAAGTGATTTAAATCACTGGGACTAAGTCTTGTGGAAAGTGATTTTAATTACATGGACTGAGTCGTGAGAAAAGTGATTTAAACTTCACAAACATATTAAAGCCCTCAATTCAGAATTTTTTTGACTTAGTTTTAGGAGAGAGCTGACTGTGTAAAAGTGAATAAGTGATTTTGTTATTTGTAAACTTACCCTACACATTTGAAGAAATATTTAGTGTGTCAGTGTACTGAATAAGCTTAATACGAGAAAATATATCGATCCCTTGAGAGTAATCACTGTCACTAAATCGTGAGGAAAGTGATTTAAATCACTGGGACTAAGTCGTGAGGAAAGTGATTTAAATTTCACAAGCATATTGAAGCACTCAGTTCGGAAGTTTGTCTTACACTTACACAACCAGTTCTCACATATTTTTTTTCTAAGTTCATATGCCAATTAATGCTCTTTACGGTTAATTGAAAGTATAACAAGATACAAGAATTTATACTGTAATACAATTTGATGGTATTGAAATCATTCATTTGTAAAAACCACACAGAACTGAGCCTCTGCTTTTGGAATGTCGGAGGCCTCGGTGATAAATTGGAGGATGATCTGTTCCTGTCAGAAGTTAAACAAAATGATATAATCTTATTAGCTGAAACCCACATTGGATATGACAAAAGGGTATCTGTAGAAGGATTTCACTCTTTCCCAGTTTGTCGAGCAAAGTCTGCCAATGGCAGATATTATGGAGGCTTAGGAATACGGCCACACGTTTCCTTTTTTCGAACAACCTCCACTGAATTCCAATGGATAAAATTAGATAAAAACTTCTTTAATTTTCAAAAAGATTTGTTCCTTTGTCTTGCATATTTACCTCCTAGCAAGTCTATTTATGCTAATAATATGCAACAGGATTTGCTTGATTTGCTTGAAAAAGACATTAGTTTATACAAAACCAAGGGTGCATAATGATTTGTGGAGATTTAAATGCACGTACTGGGTTTGGAAATGATTTTATTGTAAATGATGGAACAGATCATCTTCCACTTTATCAGAATTTTAATGTTGACCATCCTCCTATACCTAGACATAATAGTGATGTTATAGTAGATTCAAGGGGGGGAGCCTTATCGACATTTGTATTGGTAATCAGCTGAGAAGTCTGAATGGCACATGCTTTGGTGATTTATCTGGGCGATATACTTGTTACACACCAAATGGATGTAGTGTGGTTGACTACACAATTGTGTTACAGTCAATCTTTGAGCAGATTTTGTTTTTCCAGGTCTCTGATTTTATTGCAACATTAAGTGAATGTCATATCAAGATATCTTGGGGTATTTTAGCAAATTTCAATTGCTCCAACAATGAATAGAAGTTGAATCCATTACCTCTTAAATATATATGGGCTGAAAATTCAATTTCAGAATTTCAATCTGCATTTCAGACTGAGGAAATTCGAATTAAAATTCATGAATTCATGAAAACGCCCATTGCAGATACAGATGATTCTGTAGAAAATCACATAATTACTGGAGCGGCAGCCATTTCACTAAAGCCATCTAAAATTAGAATGTATAAAACTAAGCACCATTTAAAAAAAGAAACCTAAGAAACACAAAAAATTGGTTTGATACAGATTTAAAAATGATGCGTAATCGTGTAATAGCAATAGGAACATTACACTCTATGTTTCCAGGTGACCCATTTGTGAGAGGGGGATATTTTAAACTATTTAGAATATATAAGTGAGTGAGTGAGCTTTAGTTTTACGTCCCACCAACAGCTAAGGTCATACGGAGACGGGACCTCGGTTTAAAGACTCATCCGAAAGTCTGGAGAAGCCCGGGATCGATCCTGCGATCCCTGGTTTACAAGGCGAGTAGCGTAACCACTGCACCACGGAGGCTTCTATTAGAATATATAATAAAACTAAAAGAAATAAAGAGAGACAATTTAAAACTCAACTGATGGAGCAAATTGAAAGTTTGCATTCGGAAAATCCAGAGGAATACTGGAACTTGATAGACATGTTAAAAGGCGAAACATTTGATAACTCTCCAGCTGAGAACATCAAACCTGAAACTTGGGTTTCTGATTTCGAATCTCTAGCGACAATTGATGACACATCTGTAGACAGAGTTTCTGAACTGCAACATTTAGTGGAGGAATTAGAAAAACAACCCGTTTATAATAACTTGGATAATGTTATTAAACCTAGTGAAATACATAAGGCTATTAGTAAACTGGAAAATAATAAAGCAGTTGGCCTCGATTCAATTTCCAATGAAATGATTAAAGCTGCCCAAGGTTCCTTAGCACCATGCTTTCTTAAACTCTTCAATGCATGTCTATCAAGTGGTCAGTATCCTTCACAATGGTCTAATGGGTATATTACCCCTTTGCATAGATCAAATAAATCATCTGATCCCTCAAATTATAGAGGCATAACTATCACAAGTGTCATTGGTAAAGTTTTCAATACAATTCTAAACAATAGATTAGATAGTTTCCTTGCAGATAAGAATTTTATTAATGAATGCCAGATTGGTTTGACCAAAAAAGCCAGAACAGCAGATCATATGTTTATACTGTAAACTCTTATTGACAAATATTGTAGCAAACCAGGTGGCAAACTATATGCCTGCTTTGTAGACTTCCGTAAAGCATTTGACAAGGTCATTCATGCTGGTCTTAAAATCAAACTTCTTCAGTTGGGAGTAGGCACAAAATTTTATAATATTTGTAAAAGTATGTATAATAACAGCCAGTCATGTGTTCGGCTTAATAACGGGTTAACAAAACATTTTAAGTCAGGCGTTGGTGTACGACAAGGCGATGTGCTTAGCCCAAACCTATTTAAAATCTTTATTAATAACCCGCCAGACTATTTTCTTTCTTGTCCTGACCCGGTTATGTTACAGAATAAGTATCTGCATTGCTTAATGTATGCAGACGATGTAGTTATATTATCTGAATAAGCTGCAGGCTTGCAAACTAAACTAAGAAAATTAGAATCTTACCGTGGAGGTTGGTGCCTTGATCTTAACATTGACAAAACAAAGATCATTATTTTTAATAAAGCAGGAAGAGTAATAAAATCTACTTTTACATTTCAAAATGAGACCATAGAATGCGTCAAATCATATCGTTATCTTGGTCTATACTTTTCAGCATCTGGTTCCTTTTCGTACGCTAAGTCTGAACTTTATAAGAAAGGATTAAAAGCTTTTTTCAAACTGTGTAAAAATATTTTGAATCTTCACCCGTCTATTAGAACAAGCCTACATATATTTCATCATACAGTTAAACCAATTCTTTTATATGGTTGTGAAATATGGGGAACTTTTAATCACGCAAGTGCTAAATTTAGAAATGGGATTTCTTTTGAGAAAATTTTTAAGAATGTTGAACCTGAAAAACTTCATTTAAAGTTTTCTAAGTTTATTCTTGGAGTTCATCGCAAGAGTTCTAATTTTGCAATCATGTCTGAGTTAGGAAGGTTCCCATACTATATTAATATTGTAAAGGCTTCATTGAAATTTTGGCATAGACTCGAAAATTTTGATCGAAATTCCTTATTAACTGATGCTCTTGAATGCTCAAAGAGCCTTTCTCATACTACTAATTCTTGGTATAATACTGTTCAACAATATTCCAATATTTTAGGAGTACCTCTACACATGTTCATACACATGAAACGAGCTTCTTTTAATGCAAAGCTGTCAAAACTACTAAAAGATAAATATTTGCATGAATGGTATTCCACAAAACAGTCACTTGCTACCGGTAAACTTGATACATATTCAAGAATTAAAAGCAATTTTGGTTTTGAGAAATACCTAAGTTCCCTTCATTTCACCCATAGAAAAGATTCGACTAGACTACGTATTTCATCTCACAGGCTTAATATAGAAATAGGTAGGTATGCTAGAATTGAAAAATCCGATCGCATATGTTAAAAATGCCCAATGTGTGTTTTAGGAGATGAAATACATTTTATGCTAGAATGTCCTACTTTTCAGGCATCCAGAGAACCTCTCATTACAGTTGTGGTCAATAACTGTAGAAATTTTAACATGATGAGTAATTCTGATAAATATTTCTGGCTGTTAAATTGTGAAAATGATAAAATAATACATGAACTAGCTAAATTTGTTCATATTAATTGAGACTAGTATATACTTGTAGAACTTCCTTTTAACAAGAACATGATTGAATATTCCGCCTCATATGTGCAGAATAATGTATGTTATCAAGTTGTTATATATGTATTCTACTCACATTAAGCTATAGAGAACGAGGTTGTATTAGTAAATGCATGCACATTTCAAAGTAATAGCATAGTATGGTTCACATTGAAGAATATGCCATATACGTGTCTTGCATGCTGATGATAACTCCTGTCATTTCACAAGTAGATGTTATGTTCCCTGTTCCCTGGATGTGTCAATACTTGCGGAAGGGTTTAGTGATGGGTATGCCATCGCCCCCTTAACAAGGGGGTTGTCTTGGGTACACAGTATGATGTGTGCACCAAATCCGCTGGTCGAAGTGATTCCGGAGGGTACTGGCTGTAGGCTCTGGGCCACTTTGTTCAGGGGCTTATGGTGGGCACCTTGTTAAAAATGAATGCACCAGTGAAAACATAGCGGGGGAATAGGTTGATACAGGTTTATGAAAATCAACCTTTTCTAAATCATATAGGTAGGTCATTTATGTCTTGTTCTATTGTTTTTGGCTTTCTTTTGAGGATCTGCCATTTGGAACTCTTTCCTAGATTATTCATTTGTTAGTATAGTTACATCTGTATATGCTTCTATGTGAGCCGAAAATTCCTAATAAATATCTTGTATCTTGTATCGTTAGAACCGCCTCAACGATGTGGTTCTAACGAGCACCCAAAACATATGCTTTGAGTATTAATTTTCATCGGAAAACTAGCCAGTTTGGAGATAGGAAAGAACGCATTATGTCACATGTGCGTGTTATCGTAGCGGGATTTTTTTTTTTTTGGTGTTAGCCCAGTCAGCACTGTTTTATGTCATTTTCGAGCCGGTCAGTTTACCTATCTTCACTTTCCTGGGCAGGATTATATGTAAGCGGTTAACCAGTACATGGCACATTTTCTGGCCAGAAACTGACAACTACCCTTCTAGAATCAGCGGAAAGGAGAGAATGACCGTAGAAAAGATTTCAAGATCCATCTCCACGAAAGACTGTCGCCGACCCCGGCAGGTATCGAACCCGCGCCCTCCTGATCACCAGTCAGACGCGCTATCCGAATGAGTTACCCAGGCCGGCGATTGAATTTAGATTATTTACAACTATAAAGTAAAAACTTTACCTGCAAGCAGCAGCAGCAAAACACAGAGACACAATAAAGTAATGAACAACTTTCGATACCTTTTCATTTTGTGCTAAGACGGTCTGATCCCAACACGCATAACCTCCTATACTAGAAATCGACCCGCGCAAGCGCGGGATAGATCGTTACGAAAGCACGCGTATTGGTTTTTTGACCATAAAAAATCAAAGCACTGAGGGTGCTGATAAGGTTATAGGTTGTGATCAATGGATAGGGTTAGGCAATTTTAGCGTCTGGTTGTTATTTTAAATCAGACTCAAAAATAATATTTTTTTAAAAATAAAATCCACTGAAAATAGCTGTATGAAGCTGGGCCAGAAGTCCTGTTAACGCAACAAAACCCATGTTACTACTCTGTTGAAACATGAGTTTTGATCTTTGGATATAAAAAAATGGACCTCGCTTTGATTACGTTACACGTTAGAGCGATGTAACGTTGTACCAGTTAACGTAATAGTTTTAAGTGTTGCAGAAAAGACGCTATCGTTTCAACAACGTTTTGAACTAGCCGCCATGCCCTTTTAGTTGCATCTGAAGAGGTAATATGGAGTTGTGCGGTGTTTTCGTCACAATTTGCCATAGCAAATGCAAGAATGACGACCATGTATGTTTATTTCATTGCAATAACATTTGTCTGGTCCCTCGAAGATATTTAGACAGCTTCTTAGGAATCCTGCAAATGTTATTCATGAAAAACTATGGCTGATCCCTTTATTTGTTCAAATGGGGCTTGAACATATTGGAACGTGGCTTATTAGGCCTACTATAGCGAACCTAGCTAATCTGGTCTCGAAAATTTAACCACTCGATGTTTTAATTCCTTTGGGGAATTTCATTTTTTCTAGAGTATAAATCTTTTACAGAAGACATATACATGTACTACGCCTGATATAAAGGGACTGTTTGTTCACCGATTGTTTTTGTTTTTCCACTTGTGTTCTTGTTTCTTTTAATTATTTTAAATTTTCGGGGAAAAAATATTTATATGGCTTAATCGTTACTAGCAAGTATTCTAGTATGGCATTGTAGGGTAAAACCGTCATCTTCGTATACGAACTGATTCCTTGTGATTGTGTTCCAAATTCAGTGAATGTTTTGCTGTTGTTGTTATTGTTGTTGTTGTTTTGCGGGACGTTACAAAATTTTGTTTAAAAAAAAAAATGTTTTCTAGGCTTATACTAAGTTAAGCATAAGTACTTTTTATAGCGAAACTCTAACAAATGGGCAAGGGCAAATACTTCGTTTAGCTGTACTTCCGGTCTTATACAACAGAATTTTCATAAAGAAGAAGATCACAACTTTTGAAATATATATACATTTATGGATATAAACTAAAAACTATAAGCACGTGACTGTAAAGCTTCATCACACAATTTACGACTCTCATATTTGCAGATTTTACCATTTTCTAGCATCAGAGTTATCTCCCCATTTTAGATATGACGCTACCGATTTCTGAACGTACGATCCATGGAAACTGAAAGATAAGACATTTATCTTTAATCTGAGATCCATCTTATCTTTTGGGACGATGAGGTAAGTTTTCGTAAAATTTAGGCGTTGTATGAAGTTCAGCAACACGCCTATTTAGATGTAACATCACGTGAACTAGTCCACGAAATAAAGACCCCCTAAACCCCACTTTATAGAGAAAACTGGGGTTTACTGGGGAATACATTATTTTTCTTATTTCTGCTCCAAGACATAGGGTGTGGGTACTTGTTAGAACCGCCTCAATGAGGCGGTTGAAGGATGCCGAAGTTAAAAATGCATGTATGAGCAGACACAACCATGACAGTGAAGGCAATGATCAGGAACCGATCTAATTAACCCACAGCTCCCACCAGAGACACCAAAGGGAAAGAAGCACAGAAATAAAACAAGGAAAACTTAATGAAAACATCAATAGCGGAAAGCCAAAAAGGGCAGTTACTTTCCAAAAAAAAGGCCAATTGGATATCCAAAACAAACTAATATAAACGATACAATCACTCAAAGACAAACCATAACAAAAATAAACCGCGACAGAAGAACACAACAATCAAACAACCACAGAGATGAAACAACATAAATATCACATTCATTAAAGGCTCGGCTGCGCCTCAATTGACATAGTCTTCAGGACGACTTTTTCACTAACATCCTCTTTTCAGGAATGTAATATTTATTTTATTATACCGAACAGAACTACTTATACCCTTTTACTTAGGTATCGGGCTTCTCAACTTTAAATGCACATAACATTTTTGGAATGAATGAATAAATAAATAAACCGACAGTGTCCACTAGATATTACCTGTCTATAATCAGTAATTTCATCCTTTTTGTGACGTAATTGCAGTTCTACCAGTTCCAAAAATAGAACGGATAAAGCCCTGGGTGTCAACGGCCGGTCATTCTGTCGTATTTTGTCATGGCTTCAGGATAAATAAGTGTTAGAGTTCCAACGTCAAATAGCGAAATCCCAAGCGCTTTTTTTTTTTTTTTTTTTTGCTTTCTTTTTCTGCACTTAATGATATATTGCATGTACTCGTGAGCCAGCTGGAGTTGCAGTCTCTCTGAAAGTGTCGTGCTTGTAAATTAGTGTTTAGTGCTCTTGGCTCTAGTGATGCTGGAGGATACCTGACAGCGTTGAGCAATTTCAGTGTCTTGTATCATTTGCAGAGATAAATGCCATAACATGCCCCGTCTTTTGGACCAGGACGTTAGCTGGAAGTCTCCAAAACAGGGCAATTATTCTTCAATTCAAGTTAAAGACCTCTACCGCAAATATCGTATGCCGTCAATCAACAAATACATGTAAATGTAAAGTACACCTTCTGTGGTGAGATAACTCCATGTCAACAGACATGCAAAGTGTAGACATTGTGTCAACATCAATGTAACGTTATGGTAATGCACTGACGTTGACAATATGACATACCAACGTAACGTTGCATTGCTTTGGTTGATTATTAAGTCTTCAGACACATCAATATTGGACTACAAAATCAGATATTGTTCAAAGGGTAGTTTAGTGTTTAGTTCTCTTGCCTCTAGTGATGCTGGAGGATATCCGACAGCGTTGAGAAATGTCAGTGCCTGGCATCGTTTGCAGATATAAATGCCATAACATGCCCTGTCATTCGGCTCATGACGTTAGCTCTAAGTCTCCAAAACAGGGGAAACTCTTCTTTCAATCAAGTAAAAGACCTTAATCGCAAATATCGTACGCCATCAATCATCGAGTGTAAAGTATACCATAACTCCATGTCAACTGACATACAAAGTGTAGACGTCGTGTCAACATCAATGCAATATGAGCCCCGCCAAACGAATTTGTGTCTTCGTGCATTCCGTCATGACAAATTTTAACTGCGCATGCCCAGCCATTCAGAGGGGCCAGGGATATGGCTTACTGTCTGAAGGTTCCTCTTGATTCACTGCTTGTATGAGCGAGCAGCGAAGGTTCTGGCGAGACTGCGCGGATGCGCAGGCTCGCCTGAACCTTCGCTGCTCGCATAGGCGATAAGTACCAAAATCGCTTGACGGGGCCCATATTATGGTGATGCACTGACGTCGATGCGTCATAACGTTGCATTGACGATGATGCGAAATTGCTTGACCATTAACTGCTCAGATACATCAATATTGATATAGTACAAGGGATTGAAATATAAAATCAAACCAGTGCTTCAGCTGAAGTGCACGACCCGCCGGATGCTTTTAGCTTTATGAGTGTTACCATATATGGGTATGGCGGCCATTTTGGTCATGTGACCTGGACATAAACGGTTCCCCCAATAAATGCGCCTTATCGTAAGGAGCAAAAATATATCTTATACTTTAGTACTGTATTCTGAATCGTTTGCAGGATAAAATCCAACACAAAAGCATATGTGTCAAAGTTTGACCTAGGCACAAAGAAGGTCAAGGTCAACCCAGGGTCACCATTTTAGCAATTTATGATGGGCCTACGTTCCAGATGCTATTTATCAAGTTTCGTGGAAATCTGCACAGTGGTTCTGGAGAAGACTATTTTTGAAGGGTTTTTACCAAACACTGCTTGGCGGCCATTTTGGTCATGTGACCTGGACCCAATGAGGAAATTTTGGTTTCCCCCATCCCGTAGAGGCTCCATATGAAATTTGACTTCAATCGGCTAAACGATTTCCGAGGAGAAGCAGTTCGAAAATTTTCACATTTTTCGCCTCGGCGAGGCTGTACTAAATGGAATGTAATATTTCGCAAGTTCATTGATAAGATCTCATTGATATTTATCAGTATGCCAAAAATTGTTTAAATATTCCAAGCGGTTAAGTCACTATCACCAATTTTCACAAACAGGTTACGGACGGACAGACAGACAAACCATATATGGCTTGGCGGCCATTTTGGTCATGTGACCTTGACCCCATGAGCAAATTTTGGTTTCCCCCATCCCATAGAGGCTCCATATGAAATTTGACTTCAATCGGCCCAACGGTTTCCGAGGAGAAGCAGTTCAAAAATGTTCGAAAAATTTCACATTTTTCGCCTCGGCGAGGCTATACTAAATGGAATGTAATATTTCGTAAGTTCATTGGTTAGATCTCATTGATATCTATCAGTATGCCAAAAATTGTTTAAATATTCCAAGCGGTTAAGTCACTATCACCAATTTTCACAAACGGGTTACGGACGGACCCAAAGAAGGTCAAGGTCAACCCAGTGTCACCATTTTAGCTATTTATGATAGGCCTACATCCCAGATGCTATTTATCAAGTTTCGTGGAAATTTGCCCAGTGGTTCTGGAGAAGACTATTTTTGAAGGGTTTTTACCATATATGGCTTGGCGGCCATTTTGGTCATGTGACCTGGACCCCATGAGCAAATTTTGGTTTCCCCCATCCCATAGAGGCTCCATATGAAATTTGACATCAATCGGCCCAACGGTTTCCGAGGAGAAGCAGTTCGAAAATTTTCACATTTTTCGCCTCGGCGAGGCTATACTAAATGGAATGTAATATTTCGCAAGTTCATTGGTTAGATCTCATTGATATCTATCAGTATGCCAAAAATTGTTTAAATATTCCAAGCGGTTAAGTCACTATCACCAATTTTCACTTACGGGTTACGGACGGACAGACAGACAAACCATATATGGCTTGGCGGCCATTTTGGTCATGTGACCTTGACCCCATGAGCAAATTTTGGTTTCCCCAATCCAATAGAGGCTCCATATAAAATTTGACTTCAATCGGCCCATCGGTTTCCGAGGAGAAGCAGTTCAAAAATGTTCGAAAATTTTCACATTTTTCGCCTCGGCGAGGCTATACTAAATGGAATGTAATATTTCGTAAGTTCATTGGTTAGGTCTCATTGATATCTATCAGTATGCCAAAAATTGTTTAAATATTCCAAGCGGTTAAGTCACTATCACCAATTTTCACAAACGGGTTACGGACGGACAGACAGAATGACAGACTGACAGACTGACAGAATGACAGAATGACAGAATGACACGGTGATTTTAGGGCACTCTTAGAAAAAACCGACTTCAGTCGGTTGCTTTTTCTGCGGGTCGTGCAATATATAGCTTAAGACTTTGCCCACATAAACACACTGGTGGATTTCTTTTTAATTTAATTAGATAGATAGATAGATAGATAGATAAATAGATAGATAGATAGATAGATAGATAGATACTGTCTGGCTAGCTAATTGTTTGTATGTGATATTTAATATAACAGTTACAGTTATAGTTCATTACAGCCAATTTGCCGGGGACATATAACTCTTTTTCGAAAATTTAATTAGTCGGCGGTTCGAAAGGATAAACTTACCTGAAATGGATAGATCAAAGTCTAATTTCGCATTCTGGGTGTTGTCGCATTTGTAAGTAGGGACAAGGTCTTCAAAACGGACCCTTTTGCTAACCACCCGAATTATGTAAAAAAAATGTTCAAAACATTACAACGCTTTTTTTCAAAACTTCAGGATATCCTATAAAATCTGTTCATGCCCCGTAATTTGGAATACATTGAACACGTGTTCACTGCAGTTTTAGCCTTTAATACCAAACCATATTCTTTTAAATAATGTCAGAAAATGAACCCTCAAAATGGTAAAAATATGCATTGTTTTTCTCAGAGGTCATAACCATTGGATTTAAATGATTTTTGTCTGTCAATTAAAGGGTCTATATGTCTGTAATTGACAGATTAAAAATGGTGCGTATACGTTGAGTAATTATTTAAAAAAATGCAATTTAGTTAGCATACCCCCATTACTTCATAATTCAGTATTTCGTTTTAAAGGGCCTCCGTGGTCTAGTGGATAAGAGCGCTGACTCTTAGTCATTAGGTCTCTCACCGCCGTAGGTTCGAGCCTCGCTCGGGCCACGTGTGAGACGCCAAGTTCTGCAACGGAAGGTCAGGTGGTTTTTCTCCGGGTACTCCGGTTTTCGTCCACCTCTGATTAACGATCGGCTTGATATGAGTGAAATAATCTTGAAAGGGCCGTAAAACCCAAACCCAAAAAAAAAAAAAAAAAAAAAAAAAAATTCGTTTTAAAGCTTTAATTCGTATAGAAATTTAAAAAAAGTCTTATTGGTTGCAGTGGCGGAGGGAGCTTGATATCAAATGCCACAGGTGCACGGAATAAACATCCCGGTAAATAAACAGTGTATTAGCAATGTCATAAATACAGCGCTACGACTAGATGTAATGTAGTAACGTAACGGTCAAAATATTGAAATCATCGATTAAATCTAGACTATGTCATTAAAACTACGCTACAAACTAAAAAACAAGTTTAGGTGTGCACGTGGAAATCGGTGTTAGCATTCGAACATAAAGTTCGAAACAAAATTAGTTCTATTTAATGTTTTGTAATCTGCTGAAGCAAGTGTGTGTGTGAATTCGGGTTTAACGTCGCTTTCAACAATTTTTCAGTCATATCACGACGGTGTCTGGTTGCGACAGGGAGCTCAATGCTCACGTTTATAGTGCTGCCTCACTGAAGTATCATGTCCCAGACACATTACATGATACCACACCCAGTCACATTATCCTGACACTGGATCGACCAGTCCTAGCTCTACCCCGTAAATCTGAGTGCCAAGCGAGGAGCAGCTAGTACCATTTTTATCGACTTTGGTATGTCGCGGCCCGGGATCGAACCCGAGACCTCCCGTTCCCCGGAGCGGACACTCTACCAATTGAGCTATCGGGGCCGGTCTGCTGAAGCAAGGTAGTTTTTGCAAAATAGAAGTGAGGGCAATGATCAGTAATCGATAAAAATAACCCACAGCTCTCATCAGAGACACCAAAGGGAAAGAAACTCAAACACGAAACAACCAGACCCCAATGGAAAGACCAATAACGGAAAGCCAAAAGGACAGTCACTCTCCTACGAATGGCCAATTGGCCATCCAAAACAAAACAACATAAGCGATACACACTCAAAGACAAGCCATAAGAAAAATAAAACACGGAACGGAACGGAACGGAACGGAACGTCCAGCGAAACGAACCCCACTGGTGGGCCAAAAACGACCCCACGTGGCCACAATCCTCGCCCTTACTTCCGTCGCGATTTAGACACATAATTTGTTCAGTCCGCATGAAGGCCTCCTAACTCATCAGTGAAATATCTCCTTGAACACAAAAATCAAACAACCACAGAGATGAAACAACGGTGAGGACCCGACAGCAAGAAACCACTGAAATGCTGGAGAAAAGAAAAACAACAGTTAGACTACGATGGGCCCGACCAGAGACAGAGCTTCAGGCACCAACCAACATTACATAAAATTAGATTTTCTCTAATTAGTAAACATTTACGCTGGAACCGTTATAGAATCCGAGGTCTGACCCACCGACTCGATAGGAAACGCATTATATTGTGAATATCCAATGTAGTTTGCCGTCTTGTCACACTACTTTCAAAAACTGTACTTTGTATATTAGTCTTCTTGTCTATTTTGATAATTTAACCAAATATTTCTGGCCTATATTGTGGGCGTATTTTGTCTGTTTTTTTTTTTTTTTTTTTTTGTTTTTTTGTCTCTTCTATTGGATTTTATCTTTTTTTTAAAGAGTCATAGACGGTTGAATGTACGCTGTTAGGTCAACATTTCCTTCAAACCAAATTTTGTTAGAATGCATCTGTCTCATTGTTGATTGTTAACATAACGAGTCGTAGCCGGCCCAGAATCACTAGCCTGACTTTAAGTGTTAGTAATTTACTGCATATGTGAATCTACAAAGAATTAAGTAATGGTCGGCTCTTCCAACACCTTTGGTAGTCCGTTAAAACTTTTGCCAAAAAAAAAGAGGCGAAAAAGTACGGACTGGGCGAGAAGCATCAAATGTCAAACTAACAGTGATGAAAACTTAGAGACGTTCTGGCTGAAAATATATAATTGCAATAACTTCAGCAGCCGAATTCGTAAAATCATTCTTCGATATAAAAAGATTAGGTACAATATAAATGTTAAACGATAGACTGCATTCGTGGTAGTTAACCCAAACACGGTTAACAACTTTGCTTCCCTCTTTAATTGCTAGCCGGTGAATCCGGTCTAAGATTCTATGAGGTTCCAGCGTAAATGCTTACTGAGAATTAGTGAGAATTTAATTTTATGTAATGTTGGTTGGAGCCTGATGCTCTGTCTCTTGCCGGGCCTATCGGAGTCTAACTGCTGGTATTCTTTCGATCCAGCATTTCAGTGGTTTCTTGCTGTCGAGTCCTCACCTTTGTTTCATCTCTGTGGTTGTTTGATTTTTGTGCTCTCGGAGATGTTGCACTGATGAGTTAGGAGGCCTTTATACGGACTGAACATTATTTGTCTAAATTGCGACGGCGAGGATTGCGGCCGCGTAAACTCTATTTGAGCACCCCCCCCCCCCCCCCCCTTCTGGTGGATTTCGTTTCTCTGACCGTTCCAAGGCGGTTCTTCTGTCGAGGATTATTTTTTTGTTATGATCTGTCTTTGAGTGTGTGTATCGCTTATATTCTTTGTTACGGATAATCTATAGGCCAGTTTCTTGGAAAGTGACTGTCGTTTTAGCTTTCCACAATTGGTGTTTCCTTTAGGGTCTAGTTATTTCATGTTTGTATTTCTTTCCCGTTGGTGTCTCTGATGGGAGCTGTGAGCTGTGGGTTAAGTGTATCGATTCATGATCATTGCCTTCACTTCTATGTTACCTCCTTAAGGGGTTTAACATGTACCTTGGCGTGGCAAGGAGGCTTGAATGCCATCATTGTATGAAACAATATGGCACAAACTAAAGCAGTCCAAAAATTAAACCTCTATTTTAGACATAGAATTTGTTAGGCTAGGAGCATAGGCATTTACGAATTACTAGCAGTTCTCAATCTGTAGATGAAAGTTGCTTGTCCGACCTTATGTATTCTAATAACAAAACTGATATGAATATCTCTTTATATCAGACATTAGATTTATTTTTTATCAATTTTATTATATAAGCTGTAATTCTTAATATAGTTTCTGTCCTTCAAATCTGTTTTATCGTGATAATGACACTTACTTCGGGGAAAAGTAGGATTTTATATAGTAAACTGTATATATTGTCAAAAAGGTATCTTTTTGGTGCATTGTTCCCAATATTTCTTTATCAAACTAATAAAAAGTATGTTCACGGCCTTTCTACAACATTTTATAACAACATTTATTCTTTTCATACCCAAAAGGTACAATTGATTTATTGTTGTTGTGACTTTTGCGATAATTGCTATTTATATGGTACTGGGTTATCTCCCTTAGTTACAACAACTTGTCCCCACTTTAAGATGCGACAACACCCTGAATCTAAACAAGTTAACACTATTTTTTGATATAGAGGTATTTTTATCCTTTCGAATCGATGGCTAATTAAAAAGTATTTCTAGAGGGTTTCTGAGATCTTCATCACATGCGAGAAATGTGTGTGCGTGTGTGTGTGTGCGTGTGTGTGTGTTCTAAGCTGGCTGATGAGACCAATTCTAGCTCTGAACTGTATGTTGCAGAAAGAGCATTAGAAGTTATAGGAAGACAGCTCTGTTGGTGATGCCTCAGCTCTGGGTCAAATGTTTTAAAACCTTTTTCATGCTCAACTCATTTGAGCATGACATTTGTCCTACTCATAAATTTTAAAATACCAACAACTGTTGGCATTTTGAAATTTATAAGCAGGACAGACAACATTCGTTGCTGCTCTGAGCTGGCAAATTGCTTCATTTGTTTGTATTTTGATACTTATGAGCATTTTAAAGTTCATGCTCAGTTGAGTTGAGCATGCTCAGTTGAGTTGAGCATGAAAAAAGTTTTATAACCTCGGGGCCTGGCTTTGCGCTGTGCACGTTTTCTATTCGGCTTTGTTGATTCGTTTTGCTTCATATCCACTGACACATCTTCTGATGAGGCCTCGCCACTTTTCTCGGTGCTGTGAAATCTGTTCCCATGGCAGTCGGTATGCTTACTCCTTGAGACGGGCTGTAATGCTTCGTCTGGCCACAATGGGAGCATTTGCCTGTTTGAAATTCTCCATAGAGGATTTTTGGCAACCGTTCCTCGTGCATCCTGGTACATGTAACATGACCTCCCTATCATAAGTAGAGTATGTAAACTCTGCATCCCTGTCCTCTTCCGGACGTCCCTGTCTGGAATCCTGTCTTACCACTTTTAAGAAATCTTTAAGAGTTTTCGAAGACAACTTGTATGGAATTGATTCCGTCTTTTGGCGTGCCGTTGGTAAACTGTCCATGTTTCACACGAATATGTAGAGGATATTTACTTTTTTTTGAGAGGAATATAAAAAATATTTCATCAAGTGTTTTGAAAATGTCAGAATTTTCACGAGTGCGAAGCACGAGTAAAAATTCTGATATTTTCAGCACACGATATGAAATATTTTTGATATTTATCGAAAAAAAAAAGTTTTTTTTTCTTTTTATTTTAGGACACTTATGTAATTGATCAGTCGGATCTTATGTCACAATTTTGACTTGGCTATGACGTCACAACTATCAGTTTCAAAAACAAAAACGGATCGCCATTTTGAATCCAGCATTTTTACCGTACCAAAAGTGCTTTTCAAGGTACTTTACAGAATTATTTTATAGATAACATACGTGAATTTTTGCGAGAAAAGTAGTCCGGGCTGCTACTGTGAAATAACATGGTCGTGTAGTGAAATCACACTGTGAAAATATCACTTTTATTTGTTTCAGATTGCATTGGTTTCATTGCTTTGTATGAAATAAAATAGTGTTGGCAGCACCACAGCTCTGTAGACTTCTGCAGCTTTATGTCAAGCCTAATTCCACTTTGCCCCCAAACACTAGCCATAAGTCGGCCAAATGCTGCACTAGCAATCTTGGCATTGGCTTCGCCATCAATATGCATGGATCGCCAGTGTGCTCCCAAGGCAGGGTAGGCTAGCTTTTCGAGCTATTGGAGACTTTGACCTGTCACTGTGATGGTGGGTTCATTGTGTAAGGTGCTGGTTGGTAGACCACCTAAGTCTTTTTTATGTTGATCGTGAGGTCATAGTTGTCACAGGAGTCAAATACTTGATCTACATCTGTATGTATTTTCTTTTCTGATGAAGCACCCTTTGCCATGTCATCAACAAAGAGGAACTCATCTCGCATGCCTGTCCCAGCCTTCTAAGGTTGAAATTTGAAATACGTCTCATCAAAGCGATATCTAATAGGTACCAGTATACCCTTGTCACCATATTGGAAAACATCTGTGAGCATGGCAGATAACGTCAGGCTGAAAAGTGTTGGGGCTAGTACACATCCTTTCCCGACTCCATTTGTCACAGGGAATGGATCAGAAAAATCTCCGTCATTTTCGACCCGTGCAAACATACCATCGTGGAACTGCCTCACCATTACTAGGAACTTGGTTGGACGCCATAATTTCCAAAGACCCTCACGGCTGACTGTGTCAAATGTTTTTTAAGGTTATTAAAGGTCATATAGAGGTCCATGTTCTGTTCCTGGAATTTCTCTTGAAGGTGTCTTGCTGCGAATAGTATGTCAATTTTTCCTCTATCCTTCCTGAATCTACACTAGCTTTCTGGTAGAAGCCCTGACTGTTCAAGATGTTCATTTAGTCGGTTAAATAGGACTCTTGCAAGGATCTACCCAGCAATGGACAATAAACAGATGCCACTGATTGTCGCAGACCTGAGGATTCCCTTTCCGTTTGAATAGATGGATAATTGACGCATCCTTGAATTCTTGAGGAATGGCATCTTTTCTCCACATAATGTGAAATAGATGTCATTTTCTTTGTTTTTGTGGTGCCGCCTGCTTTGTAGATCTCAGCAGGTATTAAACTTGATCCTGGAGTCTTGCCAGATGACCGAAGTTTAATTGCTTTCATGGTTTCGGAAATGGAGCAGAAGGTTACATTCGACCTGAGGTAGTTTGTTGATAGTATTCTTTGACCGCTAAATCGGATCCCACTGATTTTAGTTAACCAGCCGGGGGTGAGGGTTGATTGGGGGGAGGTGAAGCAGGCAATTGTTTAGGTCACCTTTTTGTCCCTTCCCAGATCAGATGACTTCTAAGCTGGACTCACACTTTTTGACATTCAGATTGTGAATTACATCAAGTAATCTTATTGGTTCAAATTTAAAAAAAAAAAAAAAACAATACCGTCGGCCCCCACCCATCGGGCTTGAAGAAATAGATGGGCTGCATGATGCTTCTACGCAGAGCTGAAACCGACCCGCACACGAGAACTGATAAACCACTTAGAGGATCTCAGCATGCCCAGGCAAAGCGGTACGAGTGTCGGACCGTCCATGCTTATAAACGCTATTGGTTTCATTGGGCGGCAGGGCTTGAGATGTGATTTCATCTCAATGTCGGGTAAAAGTTCCACAACACTGGAAGCAACGTCTCGAAAATGAGGCGATTCTAATGAGTACACACAGCATACATTTATTTAATAAAAAGTCGTATGAATACTTAGGTTATCCCTATTAAGTCTCTGCTAGCAGTATCAGTAAGCCTCAATAATACGAACTATCTCTTTATCGAACAAATTATTACGGTCCCGAAGGTATTCGAGTTATCGAAGTTCGACTGTATAAATTAATATATTTAAGTGTGTTTATACGACTGAGGGTTCATTTTACGGACTGTTTATAAAGATTTTCTTCCTACGTCAAACGTTACCCAGAACTATTTCCTGTTTTTGAAAGTTGATTTTTAAAATCAAGTTTCTATGTCATTACATTTCTACTTCCGGTACTGGACCGCATTACTCCACTTCTGCTGTTTGTTCGCTGCATAAATAGTCAAAACGAAAGCTTGAAAATTAACTTTGCAGGCATGAAGCGTCTTTCAAAATATTCCATATACGGATTGAATGAATATAAATTGGCACAGAAAGACGAATTATGAAAAGAATACAATACTCTGGGACTATTTTCCTACGCGCTTTCCGATGATATTTATGTGACTGGTTTGAGATTTTACTCTTTCATCCCTGAGTTTCTGAACAGGACTCTTCTTGCTTTAAATATATTCTTATAGCAAGGGATTTCTGATTAGTTCGCTGACATGCTGGCAAACAGTGTACTTGTAGATTCTGGCGAGACGTGCTAGCTACGTGCCTTCTTATCAGGATCTGCAAGTTTGCATAGATACAGTGTATTTCTACCTCGGCGTCTGCACCGGTAGGGTTAAAAGGGTTAGATCGCTTCTCCGTGATTATCAGTGACCAATTTAACAACCCGTTACTGACCGACATCGAACAGTTATTCACCTGCTTTCGAGAGCTCTAATTATAAAACGTGTTGCAAGCTGTGAGTTTTAAATCAAGTTCCATACTTTAAGTAAATAGAGAAGACACCGATCAGACGCTAAATTTCGTGGCCTCTAATCTGTCTTAATTGTTTCCGAATGGCCCAATATTGAAACACTTGGCATTTATGGTTTACTGTACGAGGACTGTTCAAATATGAATGCAAGTAGAACGTTTTCTCATGCACTAATGCGAAAATCACCTGGAAATAAATATCACAGCGTAGAAAAACATTTTTCCTATACATTGATACCAAACCTGCTAAAATCCGTCCTCTTTAGGCATGTATATCGTTCGAGAAACACTGTCTACTCTTGTATACTAATAAAAATTATGGTTGGAAGAAGGTCAGAGAACGCCGTTGAAATACGGTCCTATATTAAGAATCGTTGTATTC
The DNA here is from genome assembly GCA_963580285.1 of Lucinisca nassula. Classification (NCBI taxonomy): domain Eukaryota; kingdom Metazoa; phylum Mollusca; class Bivalvia; order Lucinida; family Lucinidae; genus Lucinisca; species Lucinisca nassula. The sequence goes on from OY757012.1 coordinate 94,785,013, forward strand.
TTGGTATACGGTGCAAAGACATTTTTGATGAAATATGTTCGGTTTATGGGTATAATGAAATGTCTTTTCCGACAGTTTTTCGTTGGTGTAAGAAATTCAGCTGTGGGCTAGGCTCAACAGAAGATGACCCACATGATCGTCGGCCAAAAAGAGCAACATCTGCCAAGATGGTTGCCAGAGTTAAAGAAATAGTTGCTACCGATGCACGATACACCACTAGGCAAATAGCTAGTAGGGTTGGCATCTCATTAGGAGCAGCTCATACAATTCTGAAACGGGATTTGAAAATGAGAAAGATCTGTGCTAGATGGATTCCCCATCTGTTGACAGATGAGCAGAAAAAGACACGCGTTCAGTGCGCCAAGAAGTTGCTTAAAATGTTTCCAAATTACGATGCACGGTCTTTCGCTAATGTCGTCACAGGTGACGAGACATGGGTTCACTTTCTTGAGCCAAAACGAAAGATTCAGAACAAAATATGGGCAACAAAGTATTGCAAAAGACCATGCATTGCAAAGCGGACCATGAGCGTCAAGAAGGCAATGTATGCCATATTCTTTTCAAATCAGGGCCCTGCTATTCAGGTTGCTGTGCCTAAAGGCAAATGTGTAAATGCGAAGTTTTACAAGAATAAAGTTCTTCGAAAATTGAAGAAATATTTCAAAGAACGAACGAAGATCCGCAGTTGGTTTGGCCAATGTCAGATTGCTACATTACAATGCGTCATCGCACAAGGCGTTCATTGTGTAAGACTATCTGAAGCAGGAAAAGGTTGTTGAACTCCCTAACCCCCCGTATTCCCCTGACCTTGCCCCGTGTGACTTTTTTTTGTTCCCGCGGCTGAAAAAATACCTTTCAAGTCGAAAATGTGTACAGCGCAAACACCTCGGTTCTGCAATATTCCAGTGCCTTCATATTATACCTCGAAAAGACTACCAAAATGCATTCAATGATTGGATCAGAAGACTGAAAAGGGGAATACTTTGAGGGGACAAAATAAATTTTTCATCGAAATCTATCACGGAATCATTTTTATGTGCTTAGTTGCATTCATATTTGAACAGTCCTCGTACAAGTTAGAATAAACGTATTTTAAGTTCGCTGAACGTGGCGTCTGATAAGGGTTATGATGTCTAAATCAAATGGTTTAAAAATGATCTCTTTTTTTTCGTCAAGTTATTCCCCTTTTACATAGCACAACGTATGTGTATCGTCGTATCAATGCGACGTTGATGCGACGTTGATGCGACGTTGCTAAGACGTCATGTGTCCGCTAGGAGAATTTCTCTGTAAGATTATTAGCAGATGAGACAATCACAGAATGTACTGAGCTAATTTAGAAATGTATGGTTTTACCATGAAGAAATTAGCAGACACGTTTTCTTTTTTCCTTTTTTTCTGCGAGGGGGTAGTTGGGTGAGGCAAAGGTGATGTGTACTTTGTGTCACTGGGGAGTCCAGCTGATATTGACTTAGAGTGGGGCAAGGCCTTGCAGCAGGTAACAGTAGAGTGGGGGTTGTTGTTATTTCTTCTGTTTCTACACTTCCGTTCATTTTCCCCTTTCTCCTCTGTCCCTCACTTTTATCTCCTCTTCTATATCTTCTGTCGCTTTTCTTCCTTTCTTTTGAAGACAAAAATGATCCACAATGGTTGACCTGTCGTTAAACTCAAAACAATCGATGAATCATTTTTTTTTTCTTCATCCAATTTTTAACCCTCTTGGACCTTGTTAACAAAATATCTAGATAACTGCTTGATCTACGACTGACATTGTTATCATAAAAATCAACTTTCCCCAGTACTTTCAGTACTTTGATTCTCATAAGTCACTCTTGTTTTGGCGTCTTGACCGTTATCAAAAACAACTGTTCTAACTCCGAACACAATTAATTGTTCTAACTCAAACGATTTCAAATTGAAACGATTAATTTTTACCCTGTTCTTCTGTTCAGAACTAGCTAAGCAACAGTAAATTGGCCCGGGCATTTCGAGCCGATCCTTAAGCAGAGGTTGGCGAAGAGAAAAACCACATGACCTTCCGTTGCAGGACATGGCGTCTCATCACGAAAACACGCCTATATAATTCTGACCCCTTGAACCCCACTTTTATACAGTAAAACTGCGATTTACAGGGGTTAACTTTATTTTTCCTATTTCTGCTCTAAAATATAGATTGTGGGTACTCGATAGAACCGCCTCGACGAGGCGGTTGTCGAGGCGGTTCTGACGTGTACCCACAATCTATATTTTGAGAAGAAATATGAAAAAATATCACAATTTTTCTTCTGAAAATTGTCGTTTTTCCGCCGCTAAAATTTACAATGTATTTGTATAGGTGTTTTTTCATAATGTGATATGATCGAGGCTCAAACCACAAACGTGAGAGAAAGGATTACCCTTTCATCGAAGATAATAGTTTTCATAGATTGTAACCGTTACCAGTCCTTGAACCAGCCCCCGCCCATTGGGGCTTGAAGAAATAAATGGGCTGCATGATGCTTCCACGCAGAGCTGAATCTGACCACACACGAGTACTGGTAAACCGCACAGAGGATCTAAGCCTGCCCAGGCAAAGAGGTGCGAGTCGGACCATCCATGCTTATAAACCCTATTGGTTCCATTGGACGACAGGGCTTGAGCTGTCATTTCCTCTCTATGTCGGGTAAAAGTCCTACAAAATTGGAAGCAACGTCTCCAAAATTACCTTTATTGTGTTGACGGGGACGTTAAACATCAAATCAAACAAACAAAAACAAGTCCTTGGACTAATCAGCAGACGACCAATTGATGATTTTTGTCGCGCCTGCTATAAGCATGGCGCGATATAAGGCGCCCGGTTTTCCGTCCGTTCGTTCGTTCGTCCGTTCGTTCGTTACTCCGTCCGTTCGTCAAGGCGTCAACATTTGCGACCACCCTAGCGTTCACCCTAATAGTCAAGTTTATTTCTCAAGAACTATAAGAGCTTCATTAATGATACTTGGTACAAACTTGTATCTGGGGATGACAACTTACATGCAAGCATCCCATGGCTAACTATATCTGACATTAGCCCGATAACTTTCAACCGCGACAGTCGCACAGAAAGTCAATATTGGGTTGTCTCCCTTTGACTGAAGCCTACGGTAGATACCTATCGTGTACCTATCGTGTAATCAATATTGTGTTTTAATCCGGCTGTGTGTGAAAATGACCCCGGGGGATATTGAACGATAGATACGTCTAGTTAATTTAGAACTGTGTGTTTTGGTACTTTAAGCGAGAAAAATTCTCTTTTTGTCAAAGGATTAAAATTGAGCCTTTTTTGTACTTAAAATATTATCGGTTCTCATAAAATCCATTTTTTTCTGGAATGTTATTCCACATTATTTTTTTGAAAACAAAAAAACAAAACAAAAAAAAAACATTATAGTTAATGGATGTCAGATTGCATTATTTAAAATTGCATTGTTTAGAAAAGCAACATGTTCATAAGTCCATGTGATAAAAACCCATGTAAACCCCACTTTACATTATATACAGAAAAGAGAGGTTTAGAGGGATTACAATGTGTGTGTTATCCGCACCAAGACATTGAATTGTTCATCATAAAAATAATGTGCTTTTTTTTTAATATATAAATTAACATTTCGAAGATAAGAAAGAAAACAAGGATATGTTTTCTTAATGGGTTGACAGTTTTGTTTCATTGGAGGCTTATTGGCTTAACGTCCCCGTCAACAATGTATAGGTCATTTTGCGGATACTGAGATGATATCTCAAGCCCTGCCACCCAATGAAACCAGTAGGGTTTATCTGCATGGACGGTCCAACTCGCACCACTTTTCATGGTCAGCCTTAGAGCCCCCAATCAGTTTACTAGTACTCATGTGCTGTGCAGTCAGTTTCAGCTCTGCGTGGAAGCATCATGCAGCCCAATCTATTTCTTCACATCACGATAACACACCCGTGTGATACAGGGCATTTTTTCATACCTCAAAAAAGGTCATCTTTCTGATGAAAATTTGTGATACTTTTCTTATTTATACTCAAAACATAGGTCTTGGGTGCTGGTTAGAACCGCCGCAATGATGCGGTTCTAACGAGTACTCACAACTAATGTCTAGGAGCAGGAATAAGAGACATAATGTATACCCCCGTAAACCCCAGTTTTCTCTTTTTAAATTGGGGTTTAATAGGGTGTTCATTTCACGGACTCGTTCACGTGATGAAGCCCCGTTGGGCGGAGGCCGTAATGGGTTGACAGCAAAGGCCCTGATCTAAGCTCGACGTCTGATCTGGGGCTTGAAGAAATAGATAGGCTGCATGATGCTTCCACACAGAGCTGAAACCGACCCGCACACGAGTGCTAGTAAATCGCTTAGAGGATCTAAGCCTGCCGAGGCAAAGCGGTGCGCACGAGTCGGCCCGTCTATGCTTATAAACCCTATTGGTTTCATTGGGTGGCTTGGCTTGAGATGCCATTTTATCTCAGTGTCGGTTAAAAGTCCCACAAAATTGGAAGCAACGTCTCCAAAATGACCTTTACAGTGTTGACGGGGATGTTAAACCTCAAATCAAACAAACAAACAAAGATATAATAATAATAATAAATAATAACAACAACAATTGGTACTCATTATCTAAGTAGCACCAATACTTCATATGAATAATGAATGCACAGTAGTACCCATGACACAATCTTTCCGGAAATAAGGTAATCCATTATACGTGCACGCGTGTCCATTAATCTTCGGACTTCCTGTCGGTCGGTAGCCGGAACGCAATACACAATCCACGTGTCATAAAAGCGATAATTTTCTTCTGCTTAAATGCCCGTGATATTTTTCTCTGAGTGTAATAAAACGTTAATCATGGGCAAAGAAGCGCCAAATTGGAATCTTTCTACCTATGTTTTTGTGTTTATTAAGTCAATATCATGCTCAAAACATAGGTTGTGTGTGCTCGTTAGAACCGCCTCACTGAGGCGGTCGTAACGAGTACCCACAACCTATGTCTTGGAGCAGAAATAAGAAAAATATTGAATACACCCGTAAATCCCTTTTTTCTCTATCTAAACTGGGGTTTAAGGGACATGTTCACGTGATGCATAAATAAATTAAAAAAAAAATCAGAATGAGCTGGTTCTAAATAGTACCATCAATCAACGTATTGAGCAATAAATAAATTTTAAATAAATAAATCGTAAATAAATAAATTACGATAACATCCGTGCGGCATAGTAGGGTATTCTTGATATCTCAAAAACAGTCAATTTGTTAATGAAAACTTATCGATACTCAAAACCGGTTTTGTATTCTCGTTAGAACCGCCTCATTATGGTGGCTCTAACGAGCACCCACAACCTATGTCTTGGAGAAGAAATAAAAAAATGAATACCACAGTAAACCCCAGTTTTCTCTATATAAAGCATTTTTTAAGGGGGTGTTCAATACACGGCTTGTTGCCGTGATGAAAAAAAACAACAGTGACTAAAATAATATAGAAGAATAAGAAGCAAGTACTTTCGAACTTTGTTTTTGTGTTATGTTAAAATCATGCTGATCCCTGATTATCCGACTGTTCAACATATAAAGTTGGGTTTACATGCAAATTCTTTTCCCCGGTATGATGGAAGGAACACCAGAAAAGGTGTACATCCTGATCCTAATAAATCATTTACATGTAACAGTTAAAATAAATACATACATATAAAAATAAATAAATCGGAACGAGCTGGTTCTAAATATAACCAACAATCCACGCATTGACCAAAAATATAAACAAATAAATAAATAAATTACGATAACACATCCGTGCGGCTCAGTCAATTCTTGATAATTTGTTAATCATCACGTGAACAAGTCCGTGAAATGAAGGTAATATACCCCACTCCATATAGAGAAAACTGGTGTTGACGGGGGTATACATTATTATTCATATTTTTGTTCCAAAACATAGGTTGTGGGTACCCACAACCCATGTTTGCCGTATTTATAAGAAACTGATTTTCATCAGAAAAGTAGCCATTTTGGAGATGTGAAAAATGTACTTTATCGCATGGTTGTGTTATCGTAATGGAAACCTAAAAACATAAGTTTTGTATTCTCGTTAGAACCGCCTCATTGAGGTGGCTCTACCGAGTACCCACTTCCCATGTCTTTGATAAGAAATAAAAAAAAAACGAATACCACGGTAAACCCCAGTTTTTTCTATAAAAATCTATCTTTCTTTCTTTCTTTCTTTCTTTCTTTCAATTGTAATCTTATTACTAGCAATGTTTGTTTAAATTGCTTAGTAAATATAAAAAATCTAATCGGGTCATAAAAAATAAATAAATAAATAAATAAATAAATAAATAAATAAATAAATTAGACGCAGATCAGACACCGCATTTTAGATTGATAAATAAATAAATAAATAAATAAGACGCAGATCAGACACCGCATTTTAGATTGATTTACATTCCAAGGAGATGCCCAGGCGAAGATGTGTTCATTTCACGGTCGACGGCGAATGGCATGCTTTGAGATTACACGCGTGTGTAGACGATAAAGCTTTTTCTGAATAAGCTCCAAATTTAATCGCAAAATGCCGCTATGAAATATAATTTTGAAATATTATAATTGCTATCAAAGTGCACAATATTGTAACCGCATTGCGTCTGATACAGGCGATTGTTTGCAATATTAACAGAAAGTGAAGATTTTAGCCGTTAAAGTAGGGTACTGTCGTTGTTATTCCACAGTCTTGTATGCTTCATATAAGGATTAAGGGTTGTTAATTTGAAAATAAAAATGCCGGCAGCTAATTAAATAAAAATTCCACTTATTTGATATCTTTTTGAAGGTATTTAAACGGACAATTAGATTAAATCGGAACTTGTTTGTCAAATTGAAAAATAAATAAGTTATATTTGTTTAAAAAATAGTTTCCATTAAAGCGCCTGCTATTTCCAACAAGACATTCTGCACAGGTAAGCCGAGAAGGTCAGCGCACAGTAAAAGGCTTAATCCTTTGCGCCAACGGCATAAATGTCAATAATAGTTGCGGATGCATATTTTACCTTGACCTACATTTCATGGTCCGCTAACTTTGTAAAATATTGTGACCACCCTAGCGTTCACCCTAATGGTCAAGTTTATTTCTCAAGAACTATAAGAGCTTCATTAATAACAGGTGGTACAAACTTGTATTTGTGGATGGCAATTTTAATGCAAGCATCCATATTTTACCTTGACCTACATTTCATGGTTCACTGACTTTGTAAAATATTGCGACCACCCTAGCGTTCAACCTAATGGTCAAGTTTATTTCTCAAGAACTATAAGAGTTTTATTAATGATACTTGGTACAAACTTGTATCTGGGTATAGTTACTTAAATGCAAGCATCCATATTTGACCTTGACCTATATTTCATGGTTCACTGACTTTGTAAAATATTGCGACCATCCTAGCGTTCACCCTAATGGTCAAGTTTATCTTTCAAGAACTATAAAAGCTTCATTAATGATATTTGGTGCAAACTTGAATCTGGGGATGGCATCTTAAATGCAAGCATCCATATTTGACCTTGACCTAAATTTCATGGGTCACTGACTTTGCAAAATATTGCGACCACCCTAGCGTCTATGTTTGACCTTGACCTACATATCATGGCTCGATGACTTTGCGCCCCAACAGGCGCGACATAGCCTTCGGTGGAATTCTTGTTTTTCTTATTGTTCCTTAAAAACATGTTTTGACAGTTCATGCAAAATACCAGGTTCGACTTTTCATGCCAATTGTCTCTAATAGAGACAATTTTGCATGAAATGTCAAAATCTGTTTTCAGGGCATTTTAAAATACCGTCTGCTGATTTTTTTTTGTTCCGAGTGCCAAGTGTTAATACTCATTAGTGTATTTCTTTTTATCATATGACGTCGCGTCTGAGAGTGTAATAACGCCATGTAATATTTTCGATAATCCACTAGTGGACTAAATATGCAAATTAGCTAGATAGGTCCCGTAACGTTACTTGTACGACGTCCTTGACGACGTCGCGTTTACTAATGGCGGAATATTGATATTTTTGTAAACAATCGAGAATAAAATGCGTTTTAAATGTCATATGATAAATAGAATCTTGCATTCGTGCTCATGTATTATTGAAATTATTAAACTCGTTGAGGAAAAGGGATAAATGCTCGGCAAAGCCTCGCATTTTATCCCTTTTCCTCAACTTGTTTAATAAATTCAATAATACATGAACACTCATGTAAGATCCTCTATATACAAAGGACCCGCGTTATAACGACAGTATTTTTTCTCTATTATTGTGCCGTTATAATGAATTTGCCGTCATAAAGATTCCCAGTTAGGATTATGATAGGTTATAAAGGTCTTTTTCACATAATTACTCCAAGAAATAAATGTTATAGACATTTGTTAGAATCTTCTCGAATCCCAGTTAGGATTATGATAGGTTATAAAGGTCTTTTTCGCATAATTACTCCAAGAAACAAATGTTACAGAGATTTGTTAGAATCGTCTCGCATTACGATAACACATCCGTACGAATTGGCGAATTAATACACCTCCAAAATGGCCATTTTTCTGATGAAACTCCGTGATAATTTTCTTATATATACTGCAAACATAGGTTGTGGGTGCTCGTTAGAACCGCCTCATTGAGGCGGTTCTAACGAGTACCCACAACCTATGTCTTGAAGCAAGCATAAGGAAAATAATGTATACCCCCGTAAACACCAGTTTTCTCTTTATAAAGTGGGGTGTAGGGGGGTCTTCATTTCACGGACTTGTTCACGTGATGGAATCCCAGTTAGGATTATGATAGGTTATAAAGGTCTTTTTCACATAATTACTCCAAGAAATTACTAATCAATGTTATGTACTGCTGTGGTAATGGTCAAAATGTGACCGACGCAGTATCAGTAGAAAGAAAGAAAGTGTAGAGACAGAAGAAGTAACAACCCCTACCCATACGTACTGCAAGGACGGCACGCCTTGCCCAACAGTAAACCAAAATCAGTTGGACGCCCCAGTGACGCAAGATACACGTCACGTTTGCCTCGCCCAACCACGCCTTAAAACTTGCCAAAGCTCGTTTCATAAATATATAGGCAATGATGACCACGCGTGTGAATACCAATCTATCTTATCACGCGAACAAGTCCGTAAAATGAACATCCCCCTAAAACCATCTTTGTATAAAAAACGGGTTTTAGGGTTATACATTATGTTTTTCTTATTTCTGCTCCAACACATAGGTTGTGGGTACTCGTTAGAACCGCTCGATGAGGCGGTTCTAATGGGCACCCACACCTATGTTTCTGTGATAAACACAGATTTTCACGAGAAAAGTAGCCATGAATGCGCTATGTTGCACAGTTTGTTATCGTAATGTTGTGTTTGCTGTATAAATAAGGAAAACCAGTGCTTCAGCTGAAGTGCACGACCCGCCGGACGCTTTTAGCTTTATGAGTGTTACCATATATGGTACTGGCGGCCATTTTGGTCATGTGACCTGGACCTAAAACGGTTCCCCCCAATAAATGCACCTTATCGTAAGGAGCAAAAATATATCTTATACTTTAGTACTGTATTCTGAATCATTTGCAGGATAAAATGCATTCTCACTTTTCCAATACAAAAGCATATGTGTCAAAATTTGACCTACGCACAAAGAAGGTCAAGGTCAACTCAGGGTCACCATTTTAGCAATTTATGATGGGCCTACGTCCCAGATGCTATTTATCAAGTTTCGTGGAAATCTGTCCAGTGGTTCTGGAGAAGACTATTTTTGAAGGGTTTTTACCATATATGGCTTGGCGGCCATTTTGGTCATGTGACCTGGACCCCATGAGCAAATTTTGGTTTCCCCCATCCCATAGAGGCTTCATATGAAATTTGACTTCAGTCGGCCCAACGGTTTCCGAGGAGAAGCAGTTCGAAAATTTTCACATTTTTGCGCCTCGGCGAGGCTATACTAAATGGAATGTAATATTTCGCAAGTTCATTGGTTAGATCTCATTAATAACTATCAGTATGCCAAAAATTGTTTAAATATTCCAAGCGGTTTAGTCACTATCACCAATTTTCACAAACGGGTTACGGACGGACAGACAGACAGACCATATATGGCTTGGCGGCCATTTTGGTCATGTGACCTGGACCCCATGAGCAAATTTTGGTTTCCCCCATCCCATAGAGGCTATATCACTATCACCAATTTTCACAAACGGGTTACGGACGGACAGACAGACTGACAGACTGACAGAATGACACGGTGATTTTAGGGCACTCTTAGAAAATCAACCAACTTCAGTCGGTCGCTTTTTCTCCGGTCGTGCAATGTCACAGGTGTTCATTTGAAGATGCGAAAGATACGAGTGTTAAATCGTAATTTGCAAATCAATTACGGTCGCATAAAATTTGCTGTGAATTGGTTTTGTGTCAATATAGAGACTTATCCAGTAGACGATCAGCAGCTGCTGCTGAGCATCGAATGAATTGTAGAGGAGATCTTGGGTCAGGTTCAGGCAAGAAGTCATGCGTATAACCATCTGACCATACAAGCTGCAAGGCTGCCCAGGCCCCCGCCCAAGGGGGGAGAGGGGGGGGGAGGGCTTGAAGAAATAGATGGACTGCATGATGCTTCCACGCAGAGGTGAAACCGACCGCCCACGAGTACTGGTAAACCGCTTAGAGGAGCTAAGCCTGTCCAGGCAAAGCTATGCGAGTCGGACAGTCCCTGCTTATAAACCCTATTGGTTTTATTGAGATGTCATTTCACCTCAATGTCGGGTAAAAGTCCTACAAAATTGGAAGCAACGACTCCGCAATGACCTATACAGTGTTGACGTTCAACCTCAAATAAAATCAAACAAAGCATGGCTGCCCCCGCGATTTTGAAATACAAAAATCGTAGAGTGCAGGGGGCCATTTTCCATGGGGCGTCTCATTGTATTTGATAGTAAGAATACCGATTTTTGTTCATCGACTGAGCCGGGAAACACTAAAAAGTACAGTTTGGTATTAGATAGTAAATACAAAGTTCAAGCCGTACGTCATGGGCTAAAAACAGTCGAATTCCTATATTCAGACAACCTATGGGACTGTTCAAAAGTGGTCTTAAAGACCACTTTTGAACAGTCCAAAATCAGGTCTCTTACTAGAGCGTGTGATGTAAAAACACGGTGAAATACTGAGTTGAAATATTCAAAATATGTTTTTAAAATCAGAAGTAGTCTTTTTAGGTTGTTTTGATAGTGGCGATGAAGACCCTGCTTATGAATCACTGACGCATACTCTGGTCAGAACGACTGCTTGTGCTCTTGTCGGCAAGTACATGCTGCCGTGGCTTGGCTGAATTGTGATGAACAGTAACATAATGCATTTTCGGAGTGTTTTTGTTGTAGGTTTCACGAAAAGTTCTGTATTTATAGTGAACAGTGTGGACCCTGATCAGACAGGACTCGACGTATGATCTGGATTGTCCCTTTAACTTTTCATTTGGCAAGTTTTTGTGAAAAGGCATGATTGTTTATTAGAAAAAAAAATTGTAATTTTTAATCAATCGTGAGCTGTGAAAGGAGCAACAAAGGCTTAGATCCTCTAAGCGGTTAACCAGTACTCGTGTGCGGTCTGTTTCAGCTCTGCGTGGAAGCATCATACAGCCCATCTATTTCTTCAAGCCCCGATGTAGTAATCTTGAAAGAAACAAACACAAAGCCTTTGACAAGCACCATTAGTTGACACGGGTTAAACGTACACTTGATACATTTGTCGAACATCAACAGCTTACGTAGTTATATGTTCACTTGATACTTTGTCGAACATCAAAAAGTTATGTAATATGTACATTTGATACATTTCTCGATCATCAACAGGTTACGTAATATGTACACTTGATACATTTGTCGAACATCAACAGGTTACGTAATAATATGTTCACTTGAAACATTTGACGAATATCAACAGGTTACGTAATAATATGTTTACTTGATATATTTGTCGAAATCAACCGGTTACGTAATAATATGTTCACTTGATACATTTCTCGACCATCAACAGGTTACGCAATAATGTGTTCACTTGATATATTTGTCGAACATCAACAGGTTACGTAATAATATGTTCACGTGATACATTTGACGAACATAAACAGGTTACGTAATAATATGTTCACTTGATACATTTGTCGACATCAACAGGTTACGTAATAATATGTTAACTTGATACATTTGACGAACATCAACAGGTTACGTAATAATATGTTCATTTGATACATTTGACGAACATCAACAGGTTACGTAATTATATGAACATTTGAGACATTTGTCGAAAATCAACAGGTTACGTAATTATATGAACATTTGAGACATGTGTCGAACATCAACGGGTTACTTAATTTTATGTACATTGTATACGTTTGACGAACACAAACATGCTACCTAATTACATCTATGTATCGCCCCCGCCCAACGAGGCTTGAACAAATAGATGGACTGCATGATGCTTCCACGCAGAGCTGAAACCGACCGCACACGAGTACTGGTAAACCTGGCCCAGGGAGATTGGTGCGGGTCGGACCGTCCATGCTTATAATGTGTTCTATAAAAGGGTTATCCTTTGGAAGCAAGGAATACACCACAGAACTGGAAAATATGAAGTGTACATGTTTTCTGGGCCAGACTAGCTAGTTTCGGCAAATTAGGCCTCATCAGTGACCCTAAAACCCTATAAAACCTATAAACCCTATTGGTTTCATTGGGCGACATGGCTTGAGATGTCATTTCATCTCAATGTCGGGTAAAAGACCCACAAAATTGGAAACAACGTCTCCAAAATGACCTATACAGTGTTGACGAGGACGTTAAACGTCAAATCAAATAAACAAATAATACATGTATATGTACACTTGATACCGTTAACAAAAACTAACAGGTTACGTAATAATATGTTCATTTTGCGGTCATCAACGATTTACGTGATTAAATGTTTACCAGATACCTTTGACAAACACCAACATATTACATAATAATAAGTACATTTTTTCAAACACCTACATTTTACGTGATTGTATCTATATTTCACACGTTTGCGAACATCTACAAGCTACGTATTTGTATGTACACTTAACACATTTGGCGAACACTAACCGGTAACGTAATAACATGTTCACTTGATATTTTGTACGAATACCAACAGGTTACCTGATTATATGTACACTTGATACATTTGACGAGAACCAACATGCCACGTAATTATATACACACTTGATACATTTGAGGAATACAAACAAGTTAAGTGATTATATGTACACTTGATACGTTTGACGAATACTGGCAGATTAAGTGATTATGTATACACCTGACCCATTTGCCAAATACCAACAGTTTACGTGATAATATGTCCACTTTATACATTTGGCGAATAATAACTTACGGTATGATCATTATTTGCACTTGATACATTTGACGAATGCCAGCAGGTTAAGTGATTATATGTATACTTGATACATTTGACGTATACCAGCAGGTTACGTAATTACGAGTACATGTTCATCTGATACATTTGTCGAATACCAACAAGTAACGTGATTATAGGTATACTTGATACATTTGGCAAACACCAACATGTTACGTGATTATATGTATACTTGATACATTTGGCAAACACCAACATGTTACGTGATTATATGTATACTTGATACATTTGGCAAACACCAACATGTTACGTGATTATATGTACACTTGATACATTTAACGAATACCTTCATGTTACGCGTTAGAAGCCTCCGTGGTGCAGTGGTTACGCTACTCGCCTTGTAAACCAGGGATCGCAGGATCGATCCCAGGCTTCTCCAGACTTTCGGATGAGTCTTTAAACCGAGGTCCCGTCTCCGTATGACCTTAGCTGTTGGTGGGACGTAAAACTAAAACTCACTCACTCATGTTACGCGATTATATGTACACTTGAAACATTTGACGAATACCTACAGGTTACGTGATTATTATATGTACACTTGATACATTTGACGAATACTACAGGTTACGTGATTATTATACGTGCACTTGATACATTTGACGAACACCTACATGTTACGTGATTATATGTACACTTGATACATTTGACGAATACCTACAGGTTACGTGATTATTATATGTACACTTGATACATTTGACGAATACCTACAGGTTACGTGATTATTATATGTACACTTGATACATTTGACGAATACCTACAGGTTACGTGATTAGTATATGTACACTTGCTACATTTGACGAATACCTACAGGTGACTTGATTATAATATGTACACTCGATACACTTGACGTATACCTACAGATGACGTGATTATTATATGTACACTTGCTACATTTGACGACTACCTACAGGTTACGTGATTATTATATGTACACTTGCTACATTTGACGAATACCTACAGGTTACGTGATTATTATATGTACACTTGCTACATTTGACGAATACCTACAGGTTACGTGATTTTTATATGTACACTTGCTACATTTGACGAATACCTACAGGTAACGTGATAATTATATGTACACTTGATACATTTGACGAATACCTACAGGTTACGTGATTTTTATATGTACACTTGCTACATTTGACGACTACCTACAGGTTACGTGATTATTACATGTTAACTTGATACATTTGACGAATATCAACATGTTACGTGATTATTACATGTACACCTGATACATATGACGAATACCTACAGGTTACGTGATTATTGTATGTACACTTGATACATTTGACGAATACCTACAGGTTACGTGATTATTATATGTACACTTGATACATTTGACGAATACTACAGGTTACTATTATAAGTACACTTGCTACATTTGACGAATACCTACAGGTTACGTGATTATTACATGTTAACTTGATACATTTGACGAATACCTACATGTTAGGTGATTATTACATGTACACCTGATACATATGACGAATACCTACAGGTTACGTGATTATTGTATGTACACTTGATACATTTGACGAATACCTATAGGTTACGTGATTATTATATGTACACTTGCTACAATGACGAATACGAACGAATAGGTTAGTGATTATATGTCTCGCCAATTTGTACGGAAGGCATCTATCATGACTGTCCGTTTGCTTTCTTCAAAACTGAACATATTGCTGAAAATTGATATCTTTTAGATTAAAGAACATGCTCTTCGGGATTTTGCTCCGCAGACTGTAACCCCTGACAAAATATACTGAAGGAGTTCTCTCCCTTGAACGTGCACATGTTTCTATTCCCGTTAAATAGTTAGTTTTAGAAAAATGCATTGGAACAGCGTGTTGTTTCAAACCAGTATTCATTGAAATGTGTCTATAAAGTATCGTTACGAAAGCACGAAAATTTCATTATTTTGAAAACTTTACCACAAATATGAAATTTTTCAGATCAAATATTTGATATTTTTTCACATTTCTGGTCAAACCGTAGATTTTGGGAGCTCGTTAGGAACGCCTCGACGAGGCGGTGGCTCTAACGAGTACCCACAATCTTCGTTTTAGCGGAGAAATATGAAAAACATGTATACCCCTATAAACCAAACTTTTACTATACAAAACTGGGTTTAAGGGGGTCCAAATTATATAGGCGTGGTTTCATGACGTAGTGTATTTATTTCTCATTACGAAAACACGCCTATATAATTGAACCCCACTTTTATGTACTAAACTGGGGTTTACAGGGGTAAACCTTATCTTTCTTATTTCTGCTCTAAATATAGATTGTGGGAACTCGTTAGAACCGCCTTGCCGAGGCGGTTCTAACGATTACCCACGATCTATATTTTGAGCAAAAATATGAAAAATATCAGGATTTTTCTCTGAAAAATGTCATTTTTGGTGGTAAAAATTTAACAATGTATTTGAATAGGCGTGTTTTCGTATTGGTTATCCCTACTGATATCACCACGTTAACAAGTCCATGTAAACCCAACTTCATATAGGAAACAGATGGAAAAGTTGTGATTACCAGGATATAAATATGTTCTTATTTTTCAGGGTGCTCGTAAGAACTGCATCATCGAGGCGATTCTAACGAACACCAGCAACCTGCGTTTGGAGTATAAATAAAAAAACAAAGTCACTAAGTTTCATCAGCAAAAATATCATTTTAAAGCACTAAAAAAAAATTATCTATGTCACACAATATTGTAGAAGCCTCCGCGGTGTAGTGGTTACGCTACTCGCCTTGTAAACCAGGGATCGCAGGATCGATCCCGGGCTTCTCCAGGCTTTCGGATGAGTCTTTAAACCGAGGTCCCGTCTCCGTATGACCTTAGCTGTTGGTGGGACGTAAAACTCAAACACTCACTCACACAATATTGTGTACCAGATGCATTAGCGATCGGTTCCTTATTTTCGATTCTTAACAATACGGCTAGATGTATATATTCGGAACGGCACGAAAATCATATCGTTTTCATGCAGATTTTGAATTGGCAGTTATCAAAAGTCACATGAGTACTGGTAAACCGCCACGAGGATCTAAGTCCACCAAGGCAAAGCGGTACGAGTCGGATCGTCCATACTAAAAATCCCTGTTGGTTTCATTGGGCGACAGGGCTTGATATGTCATTTCATCTCAATGTTGGGCATAAGTCTCACAAAATTTGAAGCAACGTCTCCAAAATGACCTATACAGTGTTGACGGGGACGTTAAACCTCAAATCAAACAAACAAAACCAGGTCTAAATTACAGACTTAGGTCGCCCCCCCCCCCCCATCGGGGCTTGGAGAAATGGGCTGCATGATGCTTCCACGCAGAGCTGAAACCTATCGCACACGAGTACTGGTAAACCGTTTAGAGGATCTAAGTCTGCCCAGGCAAAGCGGTGCGAGTCTGACAGTCCATTCTTATAAACCCTATTGGTTTCTTTGGGTGCCAGGGCTTGATATGTCATTTCATCTCAATGGCGGATGTCATTTTATCTCAATGTCGGGTAAATGTCCCACAAAATTAGAAGCAACGTCTCCAAAATGATCTATACAGTGTTGACGGGGACGTTAAACCTCAAACCAAACAAACAAAAAATATACTTAGGTACTTGACTCATCCCCGAACAGAAACTCAGTGGCATTACGAAAACCCGCCTATACCAATACATTGTAACCTTTATCGCCAAAAAAAATGAAAATTTTAAGATGAAAAATTGTGATATATTCCTTATTTCTGCTCAATATTATAGAGCAGAAATAAGAAAAATAAGGTTTACCCCTACAAACCCCAATTTTACTATATAAAAGTGGGGTTCGAAGGGGTCAAAATTATATAGGCATGTTTTCGTGATGAATAAATATAAGTAGCAGTAAAGTCCTGCTTTCATCCATATTAATCGGCCCCGCCCATAGGGGCTTGAAGAAATATATGGACTGCATGATGCTTCCACGCAGAGCTGAAACTGACCCGCACACGAGTACTGGGTCGTGCTTGATTCGAGCTCAAGAATCTTCTGAAGTAGAGTATTTTAAATCAAGTGGCGCCGAAGACTGTTCGGAAGGCTCTTCCAAATCTACTTTTGAAAAGGTGGGGGTGAATGGGAGGATCACGTGATTCAAGCAGAGGAGGCGCTGAATGCATTATACGAAGAAGTTTGATAATGTTGAGCAGAATCTCGACACATTTAATTAAATCATCAAAACGATATACATCTGCAATTTACTCGATTTTAAAATAAACCACCAGCTTTTATAATTGTGTTATTCATTATAAACTGTTTCGGCCTAAATTACTTCATGTACATTTAGGATCGACTTCGACTCGAACCAAAGTAGATACTTGGGTAGCCACCAATTACACGCGTACTAGCATTATCAGAGGAACACCTATGGTAGCAGACTGCATGGCAGCATAACTATAAATTTGTCATAGGACCTTCGTTGAAACAAAAGCATCATATATGTATATGGTAAACCTCCGACGGCACTAGGAGCTCAGCTGTATTTTTGGTAACCAAGGTACTACTCTAGTTTCAGCCAAAGTCGCTCTATATGTATTTTAGCTGCGTCATTTTAACATAGCTTTCTATTTAACATATATTTTGCTTTAATTTATAGACAAGTATTTATGAAATGCTTTCATTTTCACACACACACACGCACAAAAGAAAAATAATGAAGACTCTTTTGCTGTATTTTTTATCCCGGGAGATTCTTTCTACCCAAAGTCACTTGATTTATTGAGGGCCTTCCGGATATCCCAGAAGACCCAGGAGATAGTGAATCAAGTCCGACCCTGGTAAACCGCTTAGAGGATCTAAGACTGCCCAGGCAAAGCGGTACGAGTCGGCCCGTCCATGCTTATAAAACCTAATGGTTTCATTGGGCGGCAGGGCTTGAGATGCCATTTCATCTCAATGTCGCGTAATAGTCCGACAAAATTGGATGCAATGTCTCAAAAATGACCTTTACAGTGCTGACGGGGACGTTAAAACATCAAATCAAACAAACAGAATCATGCATATTGACAGGTCTAAGAAAGTTGTTTTATTTAAAGTCTTTTCTGTAAATTTAAAGACTTTTTAGTGTGTAGATTTAAAGACCGACACAAGAAAATCCTGAAAATGATTTAACACTGAAAAATGTATTCTCATACATAGCCTCAGTCTTCACCTCATTAAACAAATGCGTAGCTAAAGACTGCATGCATTTTTTTTTTTTTGTCTAATGATAGAAAACAAATTTGAAATAAAACAACATAGTTCCTTCCCTTAGACCAAAAATGCGGCGAAACTCTGTCAAAGTCGAACATAAGATGAGTTTCGTACTTACCATCACGTGAACAAGTCCATGAAATGAACACCCCCTTAAACCCCAATTTATATGGAAAAAGTGGGGTTTACGTGGGGTATATTATTATTTCTCTTATTTCTGCTCCAAGACATTGGTTGTGGGTACTCGTTAGAACCGCCTCATCGAGGCGGTTCTAACGAACACCCACAACCAATGTTTGCGGTTTTAATAAGAAAAATACCATGTATTTTCTTCGTAAAAGTAGCCTATTTGGAAATATGAAAAACTGCACTATGTTGCACGGCAGTGTTATCGTTATGATCATTTCGTTTTCGGCATTTTGCTGTTGTAGGCAGTCTGAAACTTGCATTAGTTTTATATACAGGAAACTAAGTGTTGATATCAGAAATCTCTTCCTTACACATTCTTTCATATTTTCAAAACAGCACATTCATCACGAAAACACGCCTATATGATTTTGACCCCTTGAACCCCACTTTTCTACAGAAAAACCTAGGGTTTACAGGGGGTAAACCATATTTTTTCTTATTTCTGCTCTAAAATATAGAGTGCGGGTACTCGTTAGAACCGCCTCAATGAGGCAGTTCTAACGAGTACCCACACTCTATATTTTGAGTAGAAATAAGGAAATTATCACACGTTTGCATCCTAAATTTTTTGTTATTTTTTGGCGAAAATTTACAATGTATTTGTAAAGGCGTGTTTTCGTCATGTACGTGTATAAGCCCTGTACATCTTTTTACACAATAATCTTCACTCTTCAGTTTTTTGGCCCCCGCCCATCGGGGCTTGAAGAAATAGACGGGCTGCATGATGCTTCCACGCAGAGCTGAAACCGACCCGCGCATTACTTAGAGGATCTATGCCGCCCAGGCAAAGCGGTGCATGTCGTTCCGTCCATGCTTATAAGCCCTATTGGTTTCATTGGGCGACAGGTCTTGAGATGTCATTTCATCTCAATGTCGGGTAAAAGTCCCACAAAATTGGAAGCAACGTCTCCAAAATGACCTATACAGTGTTGACGGGGACGTTACACCTCGAATCAAACAAACAAACAAACTCTTCAGTTTTTTAAAATTAATGTGTCAAGTTACTAAGTTAATCTAGTAACTTAAATCCAGTTCTACTGATCCAGCATGACAGTACTGTGCATGGTTAATATAGATCGTCGTTTAAAGAGAATGGGAACACCTTCAGGGGAGGCAACTCTCGCAAAATCATTTTTAAGTGGGGTGTGTAGGTGTCTGACTGGAGAAGAGGTTCCACTTTACCTCGGGCTACCCACATGCCCAGTTAGTGGAGTAGACCCGGATAGTCTGACCCCGAGTGTTTTTCTGCGCGTTTCTTTGTTCTCAGATTGTTGCATGTTATGTTGCATGCTTGTGGGTTCAAAGTATTTGCCGACAGGTGGAATGTTCTTAATTGTCGCGCAGTTATTAATACTGAGAACTACACTTTATTTCTTTGTGTATTGGTGCTAGTTTCTACACCTTAGTATATCTGTATATGAGCGATGTTGATATACTTTTTAATATAATTTTTTCTGCTCTCATAGCAGACAATAGCTGGATTAAGCAAGAACGCGTTTTCGAGAAGTAGACTTCTCTTCGTCAGTTGCAAATAAAGACAAAACGACTTTTTCAGCTCAATATTGATTTTGTTTCCTTTGTTTCCTGTCGGCAAATACTTTGAACCCACAAGAATGCAACATAAAATGCAACAATCTGAGAACAAAGAAACGCGCAGAAAAACACTCTGGGTGAGACTATCCGGGTCTACTCCACTAACTGGGCATGTGGGTAGCCCGAGGCAAAGTGGGACCTCTTCTCTGGTCAGACACCTACACACCCATGTCAATAAGGGTTCTTTCCTTTAAGAATATACACTTTTTTTAGTGGGACAGGGGTTATAGAAAAGCAAACAGGAACGCCCGAAAGTTGTCTCCCTTTGAAAAATGGTGGAGAAAAAATCTGCCAGGTGTTCCCATTCCCCTTAAGTTCGAAATGATTTCGTAAGATTTTATACATGCCTTTTATTTTTTATAACTCGAACTTTGCGTTGACCGAACCTTTTCATTAGGCACCATATTTGCTGTTGAATACAGTACACGCAGCAATTCTTACACAAGTTTTACACAAGTAGTATTTGAAATGCGTAAAGGTTCTTACCTGAACAGTTTTGTTGCAAGGAATTGATGTGAAACAGTTAATTATACGTTCATTTAGTGAATTTGAATAGTTCTAGTTGCAGATATTTATTCAAATGTCACATGTTGCAAATACATCACGAAAACACCCCTTTATAATTTTGAGCCCCCTCGAACCCCCACTTTTATATAGTAAAACTGGGGTTTGCAGGGGTAAACCTTATATTTCTTATTTCTGCTCATAAATATAGATTGTGGGTACTTGTTAGAACCGCCTCGATGAGGCGGTTCTAACAAGTAACCACAATCTATATTTTAAGCACAAATAAGAAAAATATCACAATTTTTCATCTTAAAAATTTCATTTTTTCGGCGATAAAAGGTTCAAGCGTATTTTCATCTTAAACTTTCATTTTTTCAGCGATAAAGGTTCAAGCGTATTTGTGTAGGCGTGTTTCCGTAATGAAAAGTTATGCACTATTTCTTGCTGAACATTGTTCAGAAATGAATACGCACATGAATACACAAAACATCGAAAACATTTTGATGCTAGTTATCCCTTTTGCCCCTTTAGTTTCTAAAGTAGACGGAAGTTTCTTACAAATTCTGAACAATTTCACTACAGACATTCAAATACATTGCGCTGTTCGTTACCCCTTCACATCTTAGTTTCAAAAGTGGGCTGTGGTCCTTAGGACAAAATCGTGTGACATAGCGCACTCTTTCATTTCTCCAAAATGGCTACTTTTCCGATTTACCCCAAACATAGTTTGTGGGTGCTCGATTGAGGCGGTTCTAACGAGTAATTCTTCTCCAAAACTACTGGACAGATATAAAAACAAAATCAGAGGCATGTTTCTTGGGTGACCCTCCAGCAAAATTGCTCAAACCGTTCCGCTTGAGTGAACAAGATGGCCGGCAGAGATAAAAATAGAAAAAACCTTAAATGACTTCTTCACCTTTAACCATGGATTTTGAAATGATTTTACAAGAATGTTCCTTGGGTGACCCTCTACCTAAATTGTTTAACAATTTCGCTTGGATGAACAAAATGGCCGCCAGAGCTAAAAGTAGAAAAAAAAAACTTTAAACGACTTCTTCGACTTAACCAGTGGTTGGACTTTAAAATAATTTCACAGGAATGCTCCTTGGGTGACCCTTAACCCAAACTGCTCAAACTGTTCCGATCGTATGAAAGAGATGGCCACCGGAGCTAAAAATACAAAAAAATAACATTTAAATTACTTCTCCTCCTTAACCAGTGTATGGCTTTTAAAATAACTGCACATGAATGTTCCTTGGGTGACCCTTTACCACAATTGCTCAAAGTGTTCTTTTCGGATGTCCAAGTGTTCTTTGGGTGATCCTCTGTCAAAATTCCTCAAACCGTTCCGCTTGGGTGATCAAGATGGCCACCAGGGCTAAAATAACTGCGCATGAATTTTCCTTATTGCATAAAAATCAGTGCCGTATGATATTAACATCCATGTATGAACCAGCGAAAAGCCATGTATTACGTAACAATGAAATTCACGTGATGTTAATGACAGGTGGGGTGCTTGATTTTGTTTGTTTGATTGATTTGAGGTTTAACGTCCCCGTCAACACAAAAGGTGCTTGAATTATGCTCTTACCGGGCCCACCGAAGTAAGAAAAATGGACGCCATTTTGAATTTGGCGTTATCGGAAGGGGCGGGGCCTGCACAGGGAAATTTAGTGGTGCAGTTCGGACCGTCCATGCAAATTTACCACTTTGGTTTGTTTTTGTTGTTTTACTTGTTTATCTATGAATCATTAAATCACTGCTTATAAACTCGAGGTGCTTAAGGTTTGTTTGGGCGGCAGGGATTGTGATGTCATTTCATCTCAGTGTCAGATAAAAGTCCCACAAAATATGTAGCAATGTCTCCAAAATGACCTAAATAGTGTTGATGGGGACATAAAACCTCAATTCAAAGAAAAAAAACAAAAACTTGCATAACCCTGAGACACATCTGTCCGCCTCATCCAGGCACACAAGAAAAAATCATAAGTAAATCCAGGCGATGGCGCCTGGTTACAACTTTAAAGAACAGCAGAAAATTTTGTTACTGTTAGATAGGTCAATTAAAAAGGGATAATTTTCCTTTTGTTTTCGAGAAACATGTTACAGTATTTTTTAGGATCACCTCAATGAGGCAATTCGAATGAGTACCTACAACATGTGTTAATGGACCGAATTCAACCTTACTACTCCTTATCTGGAGTTATGAGCATTTGATAACTTTTTTTGAAGTGTTGTCTGTACTTGAAAAAAGAACTGCATTTTAAAAGGGAAATCTGATTTCTACAAAAATGCAGATATATATACTTGAAAAACAGCATTAGTTCTGCACTGAATAATTTTTAAATTAAGAAATAAACAGATCTTATGCCAAAGTTTCCCCATTAAATGGCAATTTCTAGTGAATATTCCATCAGTTTCAAATTCATCATTACGATAACACACCCCATACGACATAGTGCATTTTTTCACATCTCCAAAATGGCCATTTTTCTGATGAAAATCCGTGATATTTTTCTTATAAATACTGCAAACATAGGTTGTGGGTGCTCGTTAGAACCGCCTGAGTAGTATAGGCGCCTCTTTAGGGGCAATGACGTCACAAGTCGGTCGACAAGATGGCCGCCATTTTGACCCTCGATGACCTCGCGAATGATCCTCCACGGGATTTGAGACCGAGATGGTCGCCATTTCTGACCCTCGCGCGGGGGTCGCCGGATGACCTTTGCGGGGAGGGGGGGGGGTGACGCGTTTAGTAGAAACGCCCTAGACCACGAGAAGGTAGCGTCACGTCCTAGGGCAGGGGGTCTTCTATATACAGTCTTATCTTCCGGGGGGCGGAGGGGATTGCTTTCTCAGGGGTTATCGAACATACACAGATCGTGACTCATCGATCCGTAGAATTTCTGGAAAGGATGCGTACATAATCAAGGTTACGCTCTCCGGTAAGGGATTGGCAAACCCGAGTTCTAACCTACAATGACCTTTCCTCTTTGCATTGAACGAGTAGTAAGGATCAACGTCCAGGACATAAAGACAGAATCCGTACTTGTAATCTTCTCTGCTCACATTGATATCGTTCGCGAACAGCGACAGCGTTCTGTAACAGTCCACGTACTGATCGGCGCCATAATTCGGTTGAAAAGGGTGGGCTGGATACGACTGACCGTCGACGTAAAAGCCCACCGAGCTGCAATCGTACGGTCGAAAGTTAAGCGGATTTTTCGAGTAGTCCCCCGTATAAGCGGAGCTAGACACCAGTCCGACCACGAGCTTGGTGGGAACCAACCCTTGAAAGATGTCATCCGCGTTGAATCCGTACTGGCCCGGAGCTATGGAGGTCGTGTTAATCTCAGATCTAAGATAGGGATATAAGGCTGGTTGAGTCTGAATGAGCTTCTCGTGAGCAACTAATACCCCATTATTTATACGTCGAACGCATAGTTTGAACTGAACATCGACGATCTGTACCTTCTCACTAGGACTCAAACCGTCCGACATTAGCCTGAAATCGTCCAGACTCGGCCATACTTTGATTCCTATCCCCACAACATTCACCATTAATCTCGACTGCGGGAACATGTCGAGAAATAAAGGTCCTTCTAAGTCGACGATTTTACCCTGGTAAGGTTCTAAGGCTGCCAAGGCAAAGCGGTGCGAGGAGGTCCCTGTAAACCCTATTGGTTTCATCGGGCGACAGGGCTCGAGATGTCATTTCGTCTTCATATCTTTTCCTTTCTTATACCGTGATCGGTCATATTTAACCATTACTCGCAGGTGTACATTATATACACTCCAGGTTGCAGGGTTGACAGCTGGTGTCTTAACAATGCACCATGTCTGGAGAACACGAGGTTACAGTCAGAGCATTGATTCATTTTTGTTATTCAATAGTTTGCAGTGGGGTCAGTCTTACAAACTTGTTTGACCAACACCTACACCACCACAGCCACCACCACCACCACCATCACCACAGTCACCACCACCACCACCGACACCACCACAGCCACCTCCACCACCACAACACCCCCACCACCACCACCACCACCATCACCACCACCACCACAGCCACCCTCAGTGCCCAGTGCATCTCCTTTCAATTCGTTTAATAATGATACTGGTCCCCCTTCGTCCTGACTCGCTCACAATATAACGCTGTATAAACCACCACCACCACCACCACAGCCACCACCACCACCACAGCCACCACCACAACACCCCCAACATCACCGCCACCACCGGCACCACCACCACCACGACAGCCACCGTCAGTGCCCAGTGCATCTCCTTTCAATTCGTTTAATAATGATACTGGTCCCCCTTCGTCCTGACTCGCTCACAATATAACGCTGTATAATTTGTAATGTCCGATACCATAATTTTAGTAACATAAACTGCACTTACAATGTTTTTTAACATTCAAAATATGGATTTGAAAATTCAAATTGGAGAGTGAGTCGAAGTGCCATCTTAACATTGCACATTTTATATTGAAAATATTCATTCTGGCAAATAATATTTGGGAAAAGATTATAAGCTATGGGACTCAAATCCAAAATCGAAAATAAGTAATAAATTTGAAATCAACATTGTTACCGTTTGCAGCTATTGGTAGAAATGGAGCAAACATGTATTTCACTAAACGTGTTCATTTTAAACAACTAAGGTTACAAAATTCAAAATAGTTCATTTATTTGCACTTATTATCCCTGGACGGTCAACATAGCAAACCTGTCATGTTCGATTCCTACTGTAGCGGACATTTCATCGCATACATCCACTGCTTATCGCAATATAATAATGATCTTGAAAGCGTGCAAATGTTGTCCATTAATAATGATTTTTGGTGGCATATTCGTAATTGAAAATATTTGTCGATACATACGTAATAAGCCTGGTATAATGATCGCGAACATTACATGCATTTTTGCAACAAATCCATGCACATTTTTGTATGGCAATTATTTTTTTTTAATTTCCTGTTGTACATGTTACATCAAACGACCTTATATGCTTATTTTAATATAGAATCTCCATTTGGTCACGTATCCGTGTATAAAAACCTCAACGTTGTTTTGAAATATCAAGAAGGAAAACGTCGTCTCGTACATTACAATGCTTAATTAAATTTCGGCGACAGCCATAATCGGAGGAAAATGCTAAGTAAGACTCTATGTAGTCCCACAAATGGTAGTTATTTCCCTACCCAGGATATGTTAATTTTATGGAAACCACATAACCCTTTCCTTTCTAGTGGAGTTGCAAATTTGCAAGTGCGCAAACAAAGAGAATTCGAAAAGCGACAGTCTCGAACATTGCAAAACCAGGTTTTCCCGTGGCTAATTTTCCCTGAAAAGGTACTTTTTCTATAGGAGGTTTATCATGATATCTTTGGGACGCGTTGTTCTGTCATATAAACGTATGCATTGGTTAAAAGTGACAGCTTGATTTCAGAAAATATACGGCGACTGCAATATCCCAATTCATTTGAGAATGAGTGGAAAGACACCATCGCGAAGATTTATACAGCGTTATATTGTGAGCGAGTCAGGACGAAGGGGGACCAGTATCATTATTAAACGAATTGAAAGGAGATGCACTGGGCACTGAGGGTGGCTGTGGTGATGATGGTGGTGGTGGTGGCGGTGGTGGTGGTGGTGGGGGTGTTGTGGTGGTGGTGGTGGCTGTGGTGGTGGTGGTGGCTGTGGTGGTATCGGTGGTGGTGGTGGTGACTGTGGTGATGGTGGTGGTGGTGATGGCTGTGGTGGTGTAGGTGTTGGTCAAACAAGTTTGTAAGACTGACCCCACTGCAAACTATTGAATAACAAAAATGAATCAATGCTCTGACTGTTACCTCGTGTTCTCCAGACATGGTGCATTGTAAAGACACCAGCTGTCAACCCTGCAACCTGGAGTGTATATAATGTACACCTGCGAGTAATGGTTAAATATGACCGATCACGGTATAAGAAAGGAAAAGATATGAAGACGAAATGACTTCTCGAGCCCTGTCGCCCGATGAAACCAATAGGGTTTATAGGGACCTCCTCGCACCGCTTTGCCTTGGCAGCCTTAGAACCTTACCAGGGTAAAATCGTCGACTTAGAAGGACCTTTGTTTCTCGACATGTTCCAGCAGTCGAGATTAATGGTGAATGGTGTGGGGATAGGAATCAAACTATGGCCGAGTCTGGACGCTTTCAGGCTAATGTCGGACGGTTTGAGTCCTAGTGAGAAGGTACAGATCGCTGATGTTCGGTTCAAACTATGCGTTCGACGTATAAATAATGGGGTATTAGTTGCTCAACCAATCAGATTACTTGATGCAAATTATTACAACAAATTCACAACCTGAATGACAAACAATGTAGATCATGATCAGATGGCTTCTTCAGAAGCCATCTGATCTGGATCTACATTGTTCCAAAGAAAATGCATATCCGGGTTCAGCAGGACAAGGGTTAAGGCCAATTAAAAGGGAACCGCTCGCTAACATGATCTATAATTAGAACTAAGTATCTTTGAATAATAATAATAATGAACAACGCATAGGCTGGAAAATGACATACAATATATGCTAGGACCACTGCATAGGTAGTCTGATTAATTTTTGACGACTTTGTTTTCATAATTCACGGAAAAATATCTGTTTTTCAGACATAGGCATTGTAGGAAAACAGACTTTTATACACAAGGTTTTATTAAATCAGGGCCTGACAAATACATTGCCCAGTCCAAAATTTTGGCTGGCTCGTGACTTTTAGCTCAACTGAGCACATGAGCTATTGTCATCGGTCTTTGTCCGTCTTCTGCGCGTGCTTCTGCTTTAAATTAATTCTTCTCCAAAACTGCTGGACAGATATAAAAACAAAATCAGAGGCATGTTTCTTGGGTGACCCTCCAGCAAAATTGCTCAAACCGTTCCGCTTGAGTGAACAAGATGGCCGGCAGAGATAAAAATAGAAAAAAACCTTAAATGACTTCTTCACCTTTAACCATGGATTTTGAAATAATTTTACAAGAATGTTCCTTGGGTGACCCTCTACCTAAATTGTTTAACAATTTCGCTTGGATGAACAAAATGGCCGCCAGAGCTAAAAGTAGAAAAAAAAACTTTAACCGACTTCTTCGACTTAACCAGTGGTTGGACTTTAAAATAATTTCACAGGAATGCTCCTTGGGTGACCCTTAATCCAAACTGCTCAAACTGTTCCGATCGTATGAAAGAGATGGCCACCGGAGCTAAAAATACAAAAAAATAACATTTAAATTACTTCTCCTCCTTAACCAGCGTATGGCTTTTAAAATAACTGCACATGAATGTTCCTTGGGTGACCCTCTACCACAATTGCTCAAAGTGTTCTTTTCGGATGTCCAAGATACCCACCAGACCTAAAAATAGAAAAACCTTAAAATAACTTCTTTTCCTTAACCAGTGGAAGGACTTAATAATTTGATAGGAGTGTTCCTTGGGTGATCCTCTGTCAAAATTTCTCAAACCGTTCCGCTTGGGTGATCAAGATGACCACCAGGGCTAAAATAACTGCGCATGAATTTTCCTTATTGCATAAAAATCAGTGCCGTATGATATTAACAGCCATGTATGAACCAGCGAAAAGCCATGTATTACGTAACAATGAAATTCACGTGATGTTAATGACAGGTGGGATGCTTGATTTTGTTTGTTTGATTGATTTGAGGTTTAACGTCCCCGTCAACACAAAAGGTGCTTGAATTATGCTCTTACCGGGCCCACCGAAGTAAGAAAAAATGGACGCCATTTTGAATTTGGCGTTATCGGAAGGGGCGGGGCCTGCACAGGGAAATTTAGTGGTGCAGTTCGGACCGTCCATGCATATTTACCACTTTGGTTTGTTTTTGTTGTTTTACTTGTTTATCTATAAATCATTAAATCACTGCTTATAAACTCGAGGTGCTTAAGGTTTGTTTGGGCGGCAGGGATTGTGATGTCATTTCATCTCAGTGTCAGATAAAAGTCCCACAAAATATGTAGCAATGTCTCCAAAATGACCTAAATAGTGTTGATGGGGACATAAAACCTCAATTCAAAGAAACAAAACAAAAACTTGCATAACCCTGAGACACATCTGTCCGCCTCATCCAGGCACACAAGAAAAAATCATAAGTAAATCCAGGCGATGGCGCCTGGTTACAACTTTAAAGAACAGCAGAAAATTTGGTTACTGTTAGATAGGTCAATTAAAAAGGGATAATTTTCCTTTTGTTTTCGAGAAACATGTTACAGTATTTTTTAGGATCACCTCAATGAGGCAATTCGAATGAGTACCTACAACATGTGTTAATGGACCGAATTCAACCTTACTACTCCTTATCTGGAGTTATGAGCATTTGATAACTTTTTTTGAAGTGTTGTCTGTACTTGAAAAAAGAACTGCATTTTAAAAGGGAAATCTGATTTCTACAAAAATGCAGATATCTATACTTGAAAAACAGCACTAGTTCTGCACTGAATAATTTTTAAATTAAGAAATAAACAGATCTTATGCCAAAGTTTCCCCATTAAATGGCAATTTCTAGTGAATATTCCATCAGTTTCAAATTCATCATTACGATAACACACCCCATACGACATATTGCATTTTTTCACATCTCCAAAATGGCCATTTTTCTGATGAAAATCCGTGATATTTTTCTTATAAATACTGCAAACATAGGTTGTGGGTGCTCGTTAGAACCGCCTGAGTAGTATAGGCGCCTCTTTAGGGGCAATGACGTCACAAGTCGGTCGACAAGATGGCCGCCATTTTGACCCTCGATGACCTCGCGAATGACCCTCCACGGGATTTGAGACCGAGATGGTCGCCATTTCTGACCCTCGCGCGGGGGTCGCCGGATGACCTTTGCGGGGAGGGGGGTGACGCGTTTAGTAGAAACGCCCTAGACCACGAGAAGGTAGCGTCACGTCCTAGGGCAGGGGGTCTTCTATATACAGTCTTATCTTCCGGGGGGCGGAGGGGATTGCTTTCTCAGGGGTTATCGAACATACACAGATCGTGACTCATCGATCCGTAGAATTTCTGGAAAGGATGCGTACATAATCAAGGTTACGCTCTCCGGTAAGGGATTGGCAAACCCGAGTTCTAACCTACAATGACCTTTCCTCTTTGCATTGAACGAGTAGTAAGGATCAACGTCATAAAGACAGAATCCGTACTTGTAATCTTCTCTGCTCACATTGATATCGTTCGCGAACAGCGACAGCGTTCTGTAACAGTCCACGAACTGATCGGCGCAATAATTCGGTTGAAAAGGGTGGGCTGGATACGACTGACCGTCGACGTAAAAGCCCACCGAGCTGCAATCGTACGGTCGAAAGTTAAGCGGATTTTTCGAGTAGTACCCCGTATAAGCGGAGCTAGACACCAGTCCGACCACGAGCACACATAAACGCACACATACACGTAAAAACGCAAATTGCTTCAAACTTTAATTGAATGCGAAAAGTTTTAAACGACATACCCGACCTTCGCTCTCCTACCAGACAATGAAATCTAATAAGTAAAATCTATGTTAACAATTATTACGACGCATACCGATTGGTTGTTATTAATAACCGACTTTTGCTGTGAACAAATGACAGCCTCGTTTTGAAATCTGCGAAGAAAGCATGAACGTTGTAGTAAAGGACTTCATTCTCAAACGAATCCTCATAGAGAAAACACGGCGCTCTCTGGGAAGGTTTCTGACATTATATAGCGCTTGAGGAAGAGAAAATGACACGCATGGTCAGCTTCTTGGGCAGAATCAAATAATTTTGTGAGAACAGTTTGATCCAAAGACACTTAAAAAACGGAGAGAACCTATATGCGAACAATGTATGGATTTGTGTGTATGACACTGGTGATATTAGACGAGTTGTGTTGGTGGTTAAGATGTCATCAGTTGCGAAGAGAAGCCAGCGGGGCTACAGAACGATGGATAGAAGTATGCGATATAGCTCACGGAGAAATTTTAACAAATATGACTTTTGAGCCTTTGAATTAAGGTTATTTTTAATTTTTGTTGTAAATTACAAAGACTTAATAGGGAAATACCCCAGTGGCATTCATTAGAATCCTGGCCACTTTAAAATTTATTTTATTTCAACAAATTTGGTACCAAAATGAAACAGATTCATTTTTCTGTCAAATGCGAGGTTATAATAATATCTTGTAGAAATGAAAATAAAAGATTTTATTAGTTAAATGACGGGCTCCTTTCTGTGATGTGGACCGGTCGTGTGACATAGGCATTCTTTTACATCACTAACACACGCCTATGCACTTTTGATCCCCTCGAACCCCATTTTATATAGTAAAAATGGGGTTTACAGGGATAAACCTTATTTTTCTCATTCTGCTCTAAAACATATTTTGTGGGTACTCGTTAGAACCGCCTAGCTACACAATCATCAGGACCTTCAGCTGTCGAAATAAACGAATCAGGAAGGGCATTCCAATCTCTAATGGTTCTGGGGAAGAACGACTCTTTATAAATGTCAATTCTTGCAGTAAGGGTCTGAAACGCCAACGAATGGTGATTTCTACAGTGTCTAGCTGGGGGAACAAGGTCATCTGTTGGAATGCTGACAGCACCCTTTAGACCTTTGTTTAAAAGGATTAGCCTACTGTCTGTTCTCCTTTTCTTGAGAGACTCCCATTTTAATATTCCAAGTATTCCAGTCATGCTCCCAGTTTCAAAGCAGTAATTGCCTGTTACAAATCTAGCAGCTCTATTCTGAACTTTCTCAATTTCATCGTTAAGGACCACTCCACTGGGGTCCCAGATACAACTACCCTATTCCAAGATTGGGCAAACAAGACCTTTATATGCTGCCTCTTTTACATCCTGAGGGCACTGATGAAGATTTCGCCTCAGGAAACAAAGCGTTCTATTTGCCTTAGTACACATGTTGCTAATATGAGTATTCCATCTCAAGTTGTGTGAGATTGTCACTCCAAGGTATTTAATGGAGTCCACATTCTCGAGGACCGTACCCTCTAAGGTGTAAGAAGCCTCAACTTTATTAGACATCTTCCTAGTTATCTGCATAATATTGCATTTAACTGGCTGAAATCTCATGTCCCATTTTCGGGCCCAACATCCTAATCTATCTATGTCAGCCTGAAGTTTCAATGAGTCATCTGTATCTCTAATTTCCCGATAACAAACACAGTCGTCTGCGAACAGTCTTATTTCTGAGTCAATGTTAGTGGAAATATCATTGATGTACAGGGAGAACAATAGTGGAATAAGAACGGTCCCTTGCGGGACTCCAGACAAAACTGGAGCTCACTCTGAAGATTCGCCATTAAAACAACGCGCTGTTTTCTGTAGCAAAGAAAGGAATCTATCCATTTGAGGGTCTTTCCCCCAATTTCATAACCAAATAACTTAGATTTAAGTAGTTCATGAGGAGGGGTGTCAAAAGCCTTCTCGAAATCCAGAATAAATGTGTCCACCTGTCCCTCTTTGTCCAAGATTTTTGCCCGGTCATTAATAACTGTGCTCAGCTGGGTTTCGCAACTATGCCTTTTCCTAAATGCATGTTGTCTGTCTGACAAAAGCTTATGTTCGTCCAAGTGGGCCATGATGTTTGAACAGACTTACACAGAACACAAGTCAGAGACACAGGGCGATTATTACGGGCAGGAGCCCTATCTCCTTTTTTGAAGAGTGGACAGATGTTTGCTAAGAGCCATTCTTTGGGGATTTCACCCATATCAAGAGACTGTTGAAACAAGTGTGCAAAAACTGGACCTAACTCATTTGCTAGTTCCTTCAGGACTCTAGGATGAAGCTCATCAGGTCCTAAGGCCTTACTGGGTTTAAGCCTTGAAGTATCTTGATCACTCCTGCAGCTGTCACAGCAATATTATTCATGAATGGGGCCGATCTTCCAGTCAATGGAACCTCCATGAACTCAGTTTTATTAAACGCATCATTGAATTGACCAAATAGTTCATCTGCCCTTTCAGAGTCTGATTCAGCAACCCCGTTCCCTCCTTTTTTATTAAGGGGCGGGATACCTTGCCTGTCTTTCTTCTGGCTATTGATATATCTGTAGAAGTCTCTGGGATTTGCCTTTACATCACCTACCAAGTTATTCACATACAAATCATGCCGATTTTTTTTTATATCAGTCTTGATTTCACGTCTCAAGTTTTCAAATTTTATCCGGAGTTTACCATTTCCCGTCTTTTTTGCCTTTGCATGAATCTGCTTCCTTCTCCGAATTTTCTTCTTATCTCTGGTGTTATCCTGGGAATAGAAGATACAGACCCACTAGTTTTTGAGGGGATATGATTTTCGGCCGAAGTATGAATGAAAGAAGTTATCAAATCAAAGTTCTCCTGTTCAGACCGAGCATCTGAATGACCATTAAAGTATTTCTCCTTTGCAAATCTGAGTGCATCCATCCTCATCGTTTCATAGTCACCTTTCTGATATAAGTACACCTTCCTCCGAGGTTTCTTTACATCCGGAGACAATATCGAGTTTTAAATATCCGGAGACAATATCATGATAACTTAGTTTATCTGGGGAATGAATGTCTTCGAATTGTCCTGGCAAAGTCGTAAGAATCAGATCCAATGTATTCTTATCACGAGTGGGGAAGTTAACAATTTGTTTCAAGCCAAGATCGTTCATATTGTCAATTAATATTTGTCCTTCGGACTGACGCAGCATTGTGCCTTGTTTGCTCAGCCTGTCGTTCCAAGCAATGTCTCTGAAGTTGAGGTCACCTAGAACATGTTAAGCCGGGAGTTTTTTTACCCTTGTGCTGCGACTTCATGCAATCCAGCTGATCTTTAAACAACTGAAAGTTTTCGACCGTACCATTTGGTGGTCGATACCAACTTGCTACGAAGTGGTAAGTTTTATTTGCAAAAACCTTAACCCAGACCGATTCGGTGTCATTTCCCAGTTCCATGAAAGGCATGTGAGGGATGTCTCTGTGAATGAGCAACATCACCCCACCACCATGAGAGTTCCTATCTTGTCTATAGACACAGCACTGACAAGTTTCAGGGAAAAGCTCAGATGTGGTAATTGAACTGTCAATCTTTGCTTCCTGAATAGCAACAATAGCAACAATATGTGGTTGAGATGTATCGAGGAAAGCTAAAAGTTCAAGAATTTTTCCTCTTATTCCATTTATGTTTATACTGCAAAGTTTCAAACCGTTTACAAAATTTGACTTATTTTCATCAGCAGTCGAAGATTTGCCTCTCTTATCCTCTGACAGAGGTTCAAACCTGTTTGGCTTACTCAGTTCTTCATCAAAGAAGGAGTCTGAAAAGTTGCAAATCTCACATTTTGGACATATCCAATGGCAGTTTGAGTTTACCAGAGTGCCATATTCCGCATCTGAAATGAAGGAATATTCAGTGTGAATCCACATTTCACATTGATCACACTGCACGGCTTTGTTGTCATTAAAGACCACAGTCAGCTTTGCAGTCTTTGCATTACCAAGATCCAGCTCTAGATTCAATTTCTAACAATTGACTGTTATCCAAATCAGAACATGAGGAGTGAAAGCGTTTGTTACAGTCCTCACATTCTATCCATTTCCCGGAACCGTTGCAATATTTTGAAAGAAAGAAAGAAAGAAAACTCACAATATCGTTAGTACCCATTGGTGACCTTGTTCCCCCTTCAAAGACAACACTTCGAAAAAAAAAAAACGTTCATTAACCCTCCAAAAAATTGGCACTAGGACTGACATCTACAAATTTAGCTTCATCCATAGGACAATCTCAGATTGGAACGAGCTCCCTTCTTCTCTCTTGATGTCTGCAGAAGGTACAGATGACTCCATCGCTAGATTCACCACCCTTGTGAGGTCTAGGGAATAGTTATGTCGGTCGAAGCTAGGTCCTGGTGAAGGATTGTCCAAGGACGTGTCACCAGTAAATAGTTCTGGTTCTGACCAGTCCTATAGTGATGCCCTGAAAAACTATTTTGTTCCTACAACTATTCTTCAATGGAATAGTCTTCCCTCTTCTAACTCAAAGGTCTAAAGGGTGCTGCCAGCTTTCCAACAGATGACCTTGTTCCCCCAGCTAGACACTGTAGACATCGCCATTCGTTGGCGTTTCAGACCCTTACTGCAAGAACTGACATTTATAAAGAGTCGTTCTTCCCCAGAACCATTAGAGATTGGAATGCCCTTCCCGATTCGATTATTTCGACAACTGAAAGTGCTGATGATTGTGTAGCTAAATTTACCTCTTTGGTTAATAGAGCGAGGGACTAACTTCCCACATCACAGGTCCTGGTGTATGAATGTCATTTGACGTGTCACCAGTAACAATTCTGATTCTGATTCTGCGGTGAATGCCAAGACCACAGAAGAGTTCAAAGCCCGTACAGTGTAAGATTGAGACTCGGAGGTTCACATGCGTTTTTGGATACCTCTGTTATTTAGATAAGGACCCATCCAGTTACCGTTTTTCATTGTTTTTTTTTTTTTTTTTTTTTTTTGCTAAATTCTAAATTTAGCCAACCATTCAACTGAGGTAACCGACTCAGTATAAGAAAATATTCAACAACGAAAGATAAGGACTCAAAGATAGATGACAGAGGAAAACAAATAATTGAACTATGTATTTCATCGAGACTTAGAATATTAAATGGCAGAATTACAGGTGATATTTTAGGGAAATGTACTTGTCAGAAACCAAACGGTGCAAGTGTTGTAGGTTATGCAGTTGCATCAGAGGAACTATTAAAAGACATTATCTACTTCCATGTTCACCAGTTTAAACCATTATACTCAGATTGTCATAGTAAAATTTCATTTAGTTTAAAAGCTTCGTACCAGCCCTGCTATTGCAAAAAACCAGGAAGAAGAATGCCATCTCAGTTTAAATGGTCTAAATTTTCCCCTGAAAATTTTAATAGGGCACTAAAGTGCCAAGACATTCTTACAAAAATTAACAAGTTTCTTTCTGCTAAGTTCAGTATTGATGAGCTTGGTATAGAGTCGGCTAGTAAAGAGTTAGAAGACATCATTATATGTGTTGCTGAAAAAAGTTTAAGCAGATATAAATAAAAATTGTCCAGAAAAAGTAAAAATAAGAAATGGTATGATGAAGAATTATACTTAAAACGCAGGGATCTGAATCGGAGAGCAGATAAAATGTACAAACATCCTTTCAACAAATGTCTCAGAAACGCATATTTCAAATGTTATAGACAGTATCGAAAACTTATCAAATATAAAAAGAAAAACTTTTCAAAATCAGTAATATCTCAGTTAGACGATTTAGAAACAAATGATCCTAAAACTTACTGGAAATTAGTTAATTCATTAAAAGAAGAAGATTCAAGTGCTGAAGGCCCAGAAATGTCTATCAACACAGAAAACTGGTGCAGTTATTTTAGCAAGTTAAATACTGTGGATGATAAATATATGGAAAGAATTAAAATCATAGAGGAAAACCTAGGACAAAACACTAACTCGACCTTCACTCTTCTAGATAGTTTGATTAAAAATATAGAAATACAAGAATCTGTAAATAAGCTTCACAATAACAAAGCTACTGGATTAGATTCAGTAAAAAATGAAATGCTAAAGCAAGGGTGTTCAGAATTACTCCCATGTTTAGGTAAGATGTTTAACCTTGTTCTCTCCTCTGGGATCTATCCCTCGTCTTGGGCAACTGGGTACATAACACCAATTTTCAAAACTGGAGAGCCAACAAAACCAGAAAATTACCGAGGAATAACAATTACATCTAACATTGGGAAATTATTCAATTTAATCTTGAATTCCAGATTGGATAAAATTCTTGAAGAAAATAAAATAATAAATGATACACAAATAGGCTTTACCAAAAAAGCTAGAACTCAAGACCACATGTTTGTTCTTAAAAGTTTGATTGATAAATATACAAAAAACGCTGGTAATAAATTATATGCATGTTTTATAGATTTCAAGAAGGCATTTGACTCGGTTATTCATCAAGGCCTGAAATTAAAATTAAAAGAAATTAATGTTGGTGTTAATTTTTATAATGTTTTGAAAAATATGTATGAAAAAAACTCAATTATGTGTCAGAGTAGGTGACTATCATACAGAATTCTTCAAATCGGATGTTGGGGTCCGACAAGGAGATGTCTTAAGTCCCAACTTATTCAAAATATTTATCAATGATCTACCTTCCTATTTAGCGAGTTATCCAGATTCTGTAAATGTAAATGATAATACGGTTCAATGTTTAATGTATGCAGATGATATTGTCTCGCTTGCAAATTCTTCCAAAGGGTTGCAACAAAGGCTGGAAGGATTAGAAAGGTTCTGTCAGGATTGGTGTCTTGATTTAAATGTGTTAAAAACAAAAATTATTGTTTTCAATAAGGCTGGCAGATTAATTAAAGAGAAATGCTACTTTGCCATGAACCTTTAGAATGAGACCAACACTATCGATATCTTGGTGTGTATTTTTCAGCAAGTGGGACATTTGCTTATGGTCAGCAAGACATTTTTAATAAGGCCCGGAATGCGTCATTTAAACTAACTAAACTCATAACTTCATCATAGTGCAGATTATATTTTCTGGTCCTTTGGGATCATTGAGTTCATTTTAAATCATTTTGAAAATAGAGTTCTGCTTAAGCCGGTGCTAGAGGGCGTGGCCGGTGTTGCACTTTTCAGTACCGGTCATGAACAGACTCAATAAAACCGAGTCTGCTATTTTCGTTTATTTTGGTGTATTCTTTGCTTCCAAAGGATCTCACTTCAGAACTTATTTATCTTCGCTGCAGCTGGTGTTGTGCCGTGTGGCGGCCGTAAAAAGTCTCCCCGTACATCATCACAGTGCAGATTATATTTTCAGGTCCTTTGGGATCATTGAGTTCATTTTAAATCATTTTGAAAATAGAGTTCTGCTTAAGCCGGTGCTAGAGGGCGTGGCCGGTGTTGCACTTTTCAGTACCGGTCATGAATAGACTCAATAAAACCGAGTCTGCTATTTTCGTTTATTTTGGTGTATTCTTTGCTTCCAAAGGATCTCACTTCAGAACTTATTTATCTTCGCTGCAGCTGGTGTTGTGCCGTGTGGCGGCCGTAAAATGTCTCCCCGTACATCATCATAGTGCAGATTATATTTTCTGGTCCTTTGGGATCATTGAGTTCATTTTAAATCATTTTGAAAATAGAGTTCTGCTTAAGCCGGTGCTAGAGGGCGTGGCCGGTGTTGCACTTTTCAGTACCGGTCATGAACAGACTCAATAAAACCGAGTCTGCTATTTTCGTTTATTTTGGTGTATTCTTTACTTCCAAAGGATCTCACTTCAGAACTTATTCATCTGAGCCGACCATCAAAACTAGTTTGCATCTTTATGATCATCTGATAAAGCCGATCATATTATACGGATCTGAAATTTGGGGAATTTTCAAGACTAACACAGCAGCCTGCAGAAGGAGAGATCTATCCTCACTTCCTTTCATGAATATTTACAAAAATAACATGACTGACAAATCTCAAATAAACTTTTTAAAATATATTTTAGGAGTAAATAAATACTCTTCAAATCTATCTATCTATCTTCTTATACTGAGTCGGTCATATCTGGCCATTACCTCAGTTGATTGGGTGGCTAAATTTAGAATTTAGCTGAAAAAAAAAGAAAGAAAGAGAGGCACTGGATGCGTCCTTAAAACTATTTACAATCTGCATAACAGAGGTATCCTAAAACTCATACCTCTGAGTCCCAATCTTACACTGTGCGGGCTTTGAACTCTTCTGCGGACTTGGCATTCACCGCAGAGGAGGGAAGACTATTCCATTGGGGAATAGTTCTAGGAAGGAACGAGTTCTTCAGGGCATCACTATAGGACTGGTATCTACGATATTGTGAGTCGTTTACTTTTGATGCCCTTGTTTTGGTCGACACTGTTACAGGGGCCAAGTACCTATCTTTATCAATAGACACTGAATCAGAGTGTATCTTGTAGAAGAAGGTTAAAGAGGACTGCTCACGACGGGCCTCCAGGGACGGCCACTCTAGCTCATTAAGCATGTCACCGACGCTACTTCTATTTCGCCATCGCCTACAGGTCCATCGAGCAGCTGTCCTCTGCACCTTCTCCACCTGCTGAGTCTTGAGTTTTAACATAGGGATGCCAAATGGGTGATGCATATTCAAGTTGAGGGCGAACCAATGTTTTATATGCAACATCCTTTGTCTGCCTAGGTGCAAAAGCCAAGTTCCGTCTAAGGAATCCCAAGGTCCTAGTTGCTTTAGATGTAATCTCTGAGATATGTTGACCCAAATCAAGATCGTCAGTGATGGTGATACCAAGATATTTGGCGGATTGAACATGCTCCAAAACTTGCTGGTGAAGAGTATAGTCAAACTTAATTTGCTTGTCCGGAGGGTGTCGTGACACTCTCATTGAGTGACATTTGGCCACATTGAACTTCATTTGCCAATCGGCCTCCCACAGTGCAAGTTGATCCAGGTCATCTTGTAAAATGAGACAGTCAGAAGGAGAATATATGTTCCTATACAGGACACAATCATCAGCAAACAAACGGACCGATGACCTGATATTATCGGGGAGATCATTAATGAAAACCAAGAAAAGGACCGGTCCAAGGACCGAACCTTGGGGGACTCCAGATAAAACAGGGACTGGATCAGACGCTTGGCCATCAAGTACAACTTGTTGTGAGCGCCCAGAGAGCCATGAGCTAATCCACCTATGCGTGGATCCTCTTATCCCATAGTACTCCAGTTTATGTAATAGCCTTCTGTGAGGTACCTTGTCAAAGGCCTTAGCAAAGTCCATGATGATCAAGTCAGTCTGTTTGTGGCCACGGTTTATGGCCCCATCCAGATTGCTCACAATGTCATGGTAAAATTGAACAAGCTGCGTTTCGCAAGACCTTTGACTCCGGAAACCATGTTGACAGTCAGCAAGAATGCTCTCAAAGGCTTAGTGCTTGTTGATGTTGCTTACTAATATATGCTCCAGGATTTTGCAACAGATGCATGTTATCGACACTGGTCTATAATTTGCTGCATCATATTTTTCCCCTTTTTTATAGGCCGGGGTTACATTTGCTTGTCGCCAGTCATCTGGTACAGTGCCCTGGGCAAGTGATTGATTGAAGATAAAGGCCAACACAGGAGATATTTCAGCACTACATTCCTTAAGTACCCTGGCATTCAGGTCATCGGGCCCAGATGCCTTATGTATCTTGAGCTTACCTCACAGTTTAGCGACCCCATTGGGGTCAACTGTTATGTCCCCCATAGAGGGGAACGGACTTGCACCTTTAGATGGTAGCGCACCATCAGTTTCACGCGTAAATGCTGATTGAAACTGTTTATTGCAAATATTAGCCTTATCGCGCGCATCTGTTTTTAGAATTCCATTTTCCCTTAACGAAGTGATCCCAAACGCATCCTTTTTCAGGGACTTTACGAATGACCAAAACTTTTTAACTTTACCATTCTTTTGGGGACTATCGGGATCTATGTTGTCATCTTCAAAGGTAAAGATGCTGGAAACATGCTTCCAATATGCATCTCTTATAACCTTTTGCACATGTGCTCTGAACCGTTTGTAATGGTTCTTAATGTCAGGGCTGCTAGACTTGCGAGCACGAAAATACATTCTATTCCGTCTTCTGATGAGATGCTTGATCGTGTTATCGATCCATGGTGCCCTATATTTTGTTTTTGTCATTTTCGTTGGTATAAACCTTTCCATTGCCGTGGTTAATTCGGACTTAAAACTGACCCACAAGTCATTAACTGACATGTGCGAGAGGTCAGTGGAAAGGAACGAATCCTTAAATCGCGCCATATGGTCTCGCAGACCATCCATATCCGCACGTTTGTAGAGAAAAACTTTACGCGGGACTTGTCTGATTCGTTTAGCTTTTATGTCATACTCAACAAGGACTATGTCATGATCAGTTTTGCCAATCGGGGGCATCCCCTTAACTCGGCTTACTGGGGATGGAGAATTTGTAAACAATAAATCAAGGGTCTTTTCTTGTCGGGTGGGTATGTTAACAACTTGGGCCAGGCAGTGTTCTTTGATTATGTCCAAAAGTTGTTGCTGTGTCTGCCTTTTAGGCACCCTATGGGGAACCTGCATGCTGCTCAATTCAATGTCACCACAATTAAAGTCTCCGTCAACCAAAATATGGGCATTTGCATTTGACATTATCCTAGACAAAGATGAATTAAAAGCCTCAAGATATTCTGGGTCAATCTGATCTGGTGGGCGATAAAAAGATCCAAGGTACAAAGTTCTACATCCAATGATGTTCAATTTACACCAAACTAGTTCACAGTTGGTGTCCATCTCCGGAGTTTCTGTACAGAGTAGGTCTCGCTTGAAAGCCACGAATCCCCAACTCTGTCTTTCTAGATGGCCTCAAAGGATTCAGGGAAAATTTCCGAGTTTTTAATTTCTGGGGTTAACCAAGACTCATTGCCCAA
This sequence comes from Lucinisca nassula, assembly GCA_963580285.1. Classification (NCBI taxonomy): domain Eukaryota; kingdom Metazoa; phylum Mollusca; class Bivalvia; order Lucinida; family Lucinidae; genus Lucinisca; species Lucinisca nassula. The sequence continues at coordinate 94,826,484 of OY757012.1, forward strand.
AATGATATCTGGTTTCGCCGAGTCGATAATTGTATGAAGTTCAGCCCTTTTATTCTTTATTGACGGACAATTCATGATCAATATTCTGAGGGGATGGTTAAGGACCGCCTTTTTGGTCTTTCGTTTAGCTTCTTTTGACTGCTGCACAATGGGCGATGAAGCTGCCGTGGGTGGGCCGATGTTGTCTGGTATCGGACTATCAGGCTCGGATAGGGTAGATAAAGGTTCAAAGTGGTTGTAGGTGTCTATAGAAGATGAGGTGTCAAACAGAGATGTGGAAAAGTTTGGCATTCCACATTTCATACACTCTAGCTGTAGTATCCGAAACCTGTAGATTACCAATGTACTTTTCAGTCATTATATCAGTAATAAAATATCTTTATAGGTTGGAAAACATTTCCGATGGTTTACTGAAAGACTCTTATTTATCATCACAGTACCTTCACAATCAAGGTCTTCAGTCATGGTATACATCCGCAGTTTATATTCTTCAACTGTTAGGCCTAAATACTTCTTCTTGTTCGAACCTTACATTAAATCAGTTCGTGAATATTGTAAAAGGCAAATTAATTAAACAATATAAATTATTTTGGAACGAAGCACGTGATAAACATGCTTCAGGAAAACTCGATACATATTTTAGCATAAAGAAAACATTCTCCGTCGAACCCTACCTGTCTCTAAAAAATTTTCATCATAGACGAGCTATATGCCAGTTAAGAATTAGTGCTCATAATCTTAGAATTGAAGCAGACAGATATAATAAAACAAAAAAAAATCCTAGAGAAGAAAGATTATGTAAATTTTGCAATCTTAATCAAGTTGAAACCGAATTTCACCTTTTAACTCAATGTACATTATATGAGGCGGAAAGGGCAGCTCTTTATACAAATATTTCCTGCAACAATCCAAATTTTATTTTGCTTAAGGATGAAGATAAAGCTAAATGGATATTGCTACAAGAAAATATGGACGTCCTAGGCTATTTGGGTCGTTGTCTTATTCTTTGTATGGACAGAAGAATGCATTACAAATCAATAACATAAATTTCTAGAGGCACACCAGCATTCCTACAGTATCAGAATAACAATTGTAATTGTTTTGCCTACATGTTTTTTTTATTATTATTATTGTTGTTGTTGTTGTTATTTACCCACAATCATATGTATTTTTTTTTCTGCCCGAAAGGGTCCATGATTGGAAATAAAAAATATTCTATTCTATTCTATTCTATTCTATTCTATTCGATCCCGACTTTTACTTCAGACCGTTACTTCCGGCTTTTATACTCTCCTAAAAACAGGAGTTATTTCCCTTGAACCGTGAACTTTTTTTGAACCCGGCCAGCAGCCAGTTTTGAGTTGAGATTTGTTTTAGAAATGGCACACATTTTAAGCGGAAAACAAGTTTCTGAGTATGAACTTTGTATTTCTCGTTGTTCAATATACTTAATTTCGCACTTACCATTAAATGACATTGTGTCTTTCTATATCAAACGTTATTGATTGAGAGGGTGGTGGTGTGTGACCTACAACAAGTATTAGCTTTCACAAAAGGAAGTGGCTAGACGACCGGACCCTGTCTTTTAGTCTCTGAGTCTAGAACGCCGGACCCGGCATTCTAGACTCTGAGACTAAAAGACCGGGTCCGGTATTCTAGACAAGTCCATTACGGAAGGCTAGAATGCCGGGAATATAATATTTGGCAGTTATAATCGACCGAAAACAGAAAACAAATACATATGAAGAACTGAACAAACCTTTTCCACCATTTTGGAAGGGGGAGAATACTTTCGTTTTATGTATACATCGGCAACTTCAATTTTCTAGATGTAACCATGGTAACGGCCAGATGTAAAGACTATTAATGCGGGACGGACACTTTTGACAAGTTTATGTATTGGTTTTTATTATTATAATAATAAATATTATTATCATTATTATTTATATATGATGGAAATTGAATGTGATAAATCAGCCTTTGTCGTGGTTGTAAAATATAATTACGGCGTGTTGCAAACAACCATTAACCTGATTGAGGGGTCAAGCGACCTCAAAGAATTCATAACGCTTTAAGATCCTATTGTTTTACTGTACAGAGTGCTACAAACAATTAGTAATTTGATTGAGCGGTCGAACGACCGCAAATACATCTAAAAGTTTAAAGATCCTATTGTCTTAAACAGGTAGAAGAAATAGTTTTATTTAAAGACTGTCTTTAAATTTAAAGACTGTCTTTAAATCTAAAGACTTTTTAGTCTGTAAATTTAAAGACTAACACTGAGTAATACAATGAAAATCATGAAAATGATGTAACACGAAACAATCGCATTCTCATACGCAGCTTCAGTCTTCATCTCATTAATAAAAGGTGCGTTGCTATAGACTGCATGTATTTTATTGTCTTTTTAATATCGTTTTAATGATAGAAATAATTAAGAATTAAAACAACACAGTTCCTTCCCTTAGACCACAAATGCCGTGAAAGTTTGCAGTAAGGGAGGGAATATATGTCAAAGGTCGAACATAAGACAAGTTTCGTACTGACGTCATTTCGTTCTCGGACATTTTAATGTTATAGTCCGTCTGAAACTTTCATCACTTTAAGTTGTCAGAAAAACTGTCTGTCGAAGCGAGTGGTCGGTATATTGACAAAATGATAAAATCGTTATACACATTCATTCCTGAGTTCATTTTACCAATGAATCTTATAACAAAACCTGTTTTTCTGAGAACTCTTCAATTATGGTGGAAGGAATTTAATTAAACAGAAACAACTATATAATTTGCAGTTACACATAATTAAATATTCCATAGATAACGGCCATATAACTATAAACAGCAAAGTGCGATTTTTCCGTTTTACACCATTTTCATTATTTTATTTGTGTCAGTCTTTAAATTTACAGACTAAAAAGTCTTTAAATTTAAAGACAGGCTTTAAATTTAAAGACGATCTTTAAATAAAACGCTTTCTTCTACCTGTTAAACTAGCACCGCCAACACATCACACACTTTAAATATCGTAGTAATTTGCTGTTGCCGATATACATAAAAGGAAAGTATTCTCCCCCTTCCAAAATGGTGGAAAAGGTTTGTCCGGTTCTTCATATGTATTTGTTTTCTGTTTTCGGTCGATTATAACTGCCAAATATTATATTCCCGGCATTCTAGCCTTCTGTAATGGACTTGTCTAGAATACCGGACCCGGTCTTTTAGTCTCGTAGTCTAGAATGCCGGGTCCGGCGTTCTAGACTCAGAGACTAAAAGACCTGGTCCGGTCGTCTAGCCACTTCCTTCACAAAAAGCTTGAGTCTACGCTAAGCACACATTAATTTGTGTAATACTAAACTGACTTAACTTACCATGCGTATGTTGTAATTATGTACTACTTATGTTTGTTTGCTTGAATTCAGATTAAACGTCCCAATCAACACTATTTACGTCATTACGGAGATGTTGCTTCCAGTTTTGTGGAACTTTTACCCAACATTGAGATGAAATGACATCTTAAGCCCTGCCACCCAATGAAACCTAAAGGCTTATACGCATTTGACAGTCTGACTCACACCTCTTTGCCTGGACAGGCTTAATCCTTCTATACAGTTTACCAGTACTAATGTGTGGTCAGTTTCCCCTCTGCGTGGAAGCAGCATGCTATCTATCTATCCATCTACTGATACTGCGTCGGTCACATTTGACCATTACCGCAGGTGTACATTACATATGATACACTCCAGGTTTGCAGGATGAAAGCCTACATAGTAATCATGTAATTGGGGTAGGGATCTTTAACCTGCACAGGGGATGGTTCTCCCTGCACAGGGGGCCTCCAGTTAACATCCCGATCCGAAGGACGGTGCACTTTATAACATTCATCCCTGCAAATGATGCCAATGGAGCGTGTTCAGACACCGAAATTTTATCGCCGCTGCCGGGGATCGAACTCGGGACCTCTAGCATTAGAGGCGAGTGCACTGACCACTGAGCTATCGCGCTCCACTATTTCTGCCCATCTATTTCTCCAAGCCCCAATGGACAGGGGTGAAAATGTGCCAGTTTATATGTAGGAGTATTACAGTTATCCCTGCAAATGATGCCAATGGAGCGTGTTCAGACACCGAAATTTTATCGCCGCTGCCGGGGATCGAACTGAGCTATCGCGCTCCACTATTTCTGCCCATCTATTTCTCCAAGCCCCAATGGACAGGGGTGAAAATGTGCCAGTTTATATGTAGGAGTATTACAGTTACAATACAGATTACAAATAAGGATTGCAAAACACACTTGCTCCTTTCATTTCGCATTCAAGGTTAACCGTTCATTTCACATTCTAGGTTAACTTTACGAAAAAAAATCTTCCTAGCTCGCAAAAAGAACTAGATATGCGAAAAAAAACAAGGTGAGTGGGAATATATGTTTATTTTGCAAGCGTAAGAGCAATCATGCATGTACATGTGATAAACAGGCAGCGTTCCGGTAATTACCGGGTTTTAATATGATTGGGGTGTTGCCATATAACCAGGGTTGGGGTGTCCTGGGGTAATCAGATGGAAAATAGTCCTGTGTATGAAAAATGAAACCAGTCAATAGAAAACCAGTCATGACCTTTTATTTTATGCTTCCATAGCAAAAGTTATCCTCAAGATAGTCTACACCCATGGGCGTAGACAATGAGCGAGTTCAGTTGACCTAGTAGAGTCAATTTCTCTGACGTCAAGAATCTACTCTTGTCAAATGTCAACAAAACCAATCCAGCTGACCCACGACAGTCGAATGTAGCAGTAAATGACATGTTTTCAAGTTAGATGTGATTTTTGCAACAATTGCCTGCAAATGTAGAGCCAAAATTTCTAATATTGGCATATTAATGAACAGGAGTTTGAATTCACCTTATTTGGATTATCTGCTGGTTCCTAGTCTGAAGATTATAAGTGTTGGAAAAACAGGTAACCAGCCCCCCCCCCCCACCCCCCCCCCCCCCCCCCCCCCCCCCTCTGACCTTGAAAGGTCAGGGGGGTCTGGTTACCTGTTTTTCCAATATTGACAATGTGCAAGCTGGGAGCCAGCAAATAATGTAAATATGGTGAATACGGTAATCAAATTTCGGTCTCCAGACGTTAGCCCCCCCAGGACGTTTGCCCCCCAATGACTTATTCTAAAAATGGACATTTGCCCCCCAGTTGAAAATGCAACCCGGACATTTGCCCCCCAGAGCTTATGTTTGGTATGGACATCTGCCCCCCAGTGCTTATTTTACAAGTGGTCATTTGCCCCCCACTGCTTATTTCAGAAAAGGACATTTGCCATCCAACCTGGCTAGAACCATCTCTAGATAGTTCTAACATGTTCCTACAATACCCTTGTATGCCTTAATTTTTTTTTCTGAGAACTTACAAGGATATTCATTATACAGACTTGTATATAGCTACATAATGTACATGATAACGTTTTGGTTATGGTTTTACAGCCCATTCGAGATGATGACATTTCAATTACTTCAAGAATAATAACCATCAGTGCAGGGCCTGACAAATCCAAGATTCAAATACTTGCCCGGCAGTCCACAGCTTCTTGAAATTGGCTCGGAATGAAAATATTCCTTATATATTCTATACATTTTTCTGGGCAAGTGAAATAAAAAATCACTTGCCCAGCCAAAATTTTGACTTTCCCGGGCAGCTGGGCAATGGATTTATCAGGCCATGCATCAATGTATCCAGTGTAAAACCACTTGAGTATAGGCGTCTGACACTGGACCCTCAGTGAGGAACAAACTCAATATACGGTTCTGTAGCTGACTTGCTTAACCCTTATCCTGCTGAAAAAATTAAGCATCTCCAATTGTTGACTATTAACCATCACATTCTTGGTATATTTTTGTTAACAAATTGCATGACAAACAGTACAGATCCCCATCATACATGGCATCTGATCTGGATCCATACTGCTTTCTAACGTAGGGTTATGGGATTCATATTTATATAGATGGTGTAATTTATTTTTTAACATTTTGTTTTTCTGGTGATAATAAACCAATAAATACATATTTTTCCTCCTTTGTGTTAGCCCTGGTCTGTCTGGGGGGCAAATGTCCCTTTCTGAAATAAGCAGTGGGGGGCAAATGTCCACCTGTAAAATTAGCACTGGGGGTGCAGATGTCCATACCAAAAATAAGCTCTGGGGGGCAAATGTCCAGGTCGCATTTTCAACTGGGGGGCAAATGTCCATTTTTATCCCCCGACCGAATAGGTTTGGGGGATATAGCGATCAGCCTGGCGTTCGTCCGTCTGTCCATCCATCCGTCCGTCCGTAGACGCAACCTTGTGATGGCCATAACTCCTATACCCTTTGAGATTCATTGATGGCTATTGGCACAATTGTTCACAAGGCCAAGACGGCGTGTCAACTGTCATGCGCAAGAACCAGAACTCTGGATACCATACTTTTTTAGTTATCTCCCCTTTTAATAAAATAGAATGACTACTTTGTGATGGCCATAACTCCAATACCCTTTGAGATATATTGATGGTACCTGGCACAGTTGTTCACAAGGCTGAGACGGCGTGTCATGCACAAGAACCACAACTCTGGTTGCCATGGTTTTGGAGTTATCTCCCCTTCCAATAAAATAGAGTGACAACCTTGTGATGGCCATAACTCCTATACCCTTTGAGATTCATTGATGATTCTTGGCACAATTGTTCACAAGGCTGAGATGGCGTGTCATGCGCAAGAACCAGAACTCTGGATGCCATACTTTTTTAGTTATCTCCCCTTTTAATAAAATAGAATGACTACTTTGTGATGGCCATAACTCCAATACCCTTTGAGATATATTGATGGTACCTGGCACAGTTGTTCACAAGGCTGAGATGGCGTGTCATGCACAAGAACCACAACTCTGGTTGCCATGGTTTTGGAGTTATCTCCCCTTCCAATAAAATAGAGTCACAACCTTGTGATGGCCACAATTCCAATACCCTTTAAGATATATTGATGATACCTGGCACAGTTGTTCACAAGGCTGAGACGGTGTGTCATGCACAAGAACCACAACTCTGGGTGCCATGGTTTTTTAGTTATCTCCCCTTCCAATAATATAGAATCACTACCTTGTGATGGCCACATCTCCAACACTCTTTGAGATATATTGACGATACTTGGTACAGTTGTACATGAGGTTAAGCAGGTGTGTCATGTGCAAGAACCACAACTCGTGGTGCCCTTTTTTTTTAATTATCTCCCCTGACAATATAACCTTGTGATGGCCATAACTCCAATACCCTTTGAGATATATTGATGGTACTTGGCACAATTGTATACAACGTTGAGACGGCGCCTCATGCCTAAGAACCACAACTCTGGGTGCCATGATATTTGAGTTATCTCCCCTGCCAATATAACAGTATGACAACCTTGTGATCAGCCTACCTACAATACCCTTTGAGACATATTTGTGGTACTTGATGCAGATGTACATGAGGTTAAGCTGGTGTGTCATGCTCAAGAATTACAACTCTGGGTGCTCTGGTTTTTTAGTTATTTCCCCTGGCAATATAACCTTGTGATGGCCATAACTCCAGCACCCTTTGAGATATATTGAAGGAACTTGGCACAATTGTATACAAGGTACAGAAGGGATGTCATGTGCAAGAACCACAAGTGTTGGTGCTGTGGTATTTGAGTTATCTACTTTCAATATAACAGTATGACCAGCTTGTACTCACCATATCTCCAATACCTTTTGAGACATATTGATGGTACTTTGAACAGAAGTACATGAGCTTAAGCAGGCATGTCATGCGCAAGAACCACATTTCTGAGTGCCCTGGTTTTTTAGTTATCTCCCCTGACAGTATAATCTTGTGATGGCCATAACTGCAATACTTTTGTGATATATTGCTGGTTTAATTCTAGTACACTTTCTATTGGTGAGCAATCTTCTGAAGGCCATATTGGCTTTTGGTCGGGGGATTTGCCATCTCTTCCGATGGCTATTTTTAGATTAATTCATTGGGGGGCAAATGTCCTGGAATCTCAAATTTCGGATTGCTTTTACAATTTTCCACCGTCCGTCATGTTGTTACTCTTCCAACTCTCATACAAGCTGGGTTGAACTCAAGTTAACTCTAGCAGTCACAAGATTCCTACTCATTGTGTTTTTGGTGTAACTCTAATTAACTCCAGTAGGTCATCCACACCTGCTCTAGCTTTCTTGTGGTTAGTAGAGAGGAATTAGAGGATGGTCCAAAACTGATCTTTAGGATTTTTTCTCTAATTTTTTTGCATCTTATTATTAGTCTTCAACTTGAACAACACTTTAACCCTTGACCTGCTGAATATTTAAATATGCCACACCCACTACCAATTTTAAACCAATCAGATTACTTGATGCAAATTATTGCAACAAATTCATAAACTGATTGACAATGAAGATCCTGATCAGATTGCTTCTCCATCTGATCTGGAAGATCCTGATCAGATTGCTCCTGATCTGGATCTTCATTGTTTGAAAGATAAGACATATCTGGGTTTGGCAGGACAAGGGTTAAGTCAATGTCATGCAAATGGTTTATCACATCTAAAATTGTTTGAAAAATGATATTTTATGGAGAGGCACAAGTTTAATTTGCTGATTTGTTGGTTGTCAGTGGTTTTTATGCCTTTATAGTGGTCAAAGGGAGATAAAATTGGTATAAAAATAAACATGCACAACTTATCTCAACAATGAGACCTATTGTTATTTTCTTTATTGTGTATTTTTGGCACCAGGGCAACTCAAACGCAACTGGGGTCAGGCGTATTTTTATCTATCTTGGTCACGCTCTATTTTAGCTGTTTTTGTCTTCGTTCCCAGAACAGCAGATATGGAGAGTGAAAACACGACTTTAATTACGAGGAGTATTCCAGTGTTTGCATTAGGGCACAAAATACATCAGGGGCATGATTTCACTAGCGCCAAATGCAAAAAAATAAACAATCTGCATCCACAGGATGCAAAGTAAATTTTATGATGCACTGCAAGTCATGCTACTTTTATGTTCAAAGACGCCGACGGGACATCTAAGTAGCTTAATAGGGTGCTAATTTTATTGGCTACTTGAGATGAATAGTAGTACAAAATTCATGCCACCTCAGATTCACAATAGATACATGAGTAATAACTGAAGGATACATGAGTAATAACTGAAGTATAACAGTTAATCCTGTAAAGAGTGGGAGAAATAAATATAATCTTGTGTAAAATGTCTTGGTTACCTGTATACATGCATTGCTCGGCCCCTGCCCACCGGGTCTTGAAGAAATAGATGGGTTGCATGATGCTTCCAGGCAGAGCTGAAACCGACCGCACACGAGTTCTGGTAAACAGCTTAGAGGATCTAAGCCTACCCAGGGAAAGCGGTGCGAGTCGGACCCTATTGGTTTCCTTGGGCGACAGGACTTGAGGTGTCATTTCACCTCAGTGTCGGGTAAAAGTCCCACAAAAGTGGAAGCAAGATCTCTGAATTGACCTTTACAGTGTTGACGGGGATGTTAAACCTCAAATCAAACATAAACATGCATTGCTAGTTGGAACACGACGGCTAAAGGTTTCATTTTAAGACAGCATGTTATGGATAGATCGGTCTATGCAGCAATAAAGAATAAGAAAATGGTTCCATCTTATGTAAACATAACAGCTTACATGGCTCTATCTTAGCCGTGTATTGACTACAATGTCACGAGAAAAAATATGTCGGGATGATATGAGTATGAACACTGTTTTATTTATTTGTTTCATTTATTTCTGCATAAAAGATAAATTTGAACTGTTTCAATTGTAACATTATTCTGTCGATATATATACATGTACACCACAACCTCTTTATAACACTATTGATGTGGTCCAAAGCAGACACCGTGTTAGTTAAATAGCCGTGTTATAATCAGACAAAAATGGATAGATTATATAGAAAAATGACCATTTATGGTCATTTTTGTCGCGCCTGCTATTAGCATGGCGCGATATAGGCGCCAGGTTTTCCGTCCTTTCGTTCGTCCGTCTGTTCGTCAAGGCGTCAACATTTGCGACCACCCTAGTGTTCACCCTAATGGTCAAGTTTATTTCTCAAGAACTATAAGAGCTTCATTAATGATACTTGGTACAAACTTGTGTCTGGGGATGACAACTTACATGCAAGCATCCATATTTGACCTTGACCTACATTTTATGGTTCACTGACTTTGTAAAATATTGCGACCACCCTAGCGTTCACCCTAATGGTCAAGTTTATTTCTCAATAACTATAAGAGCTTCTTTAATGATATTTGGTACAAACTTGAATCTGTGGATGGCAACTTCAATGCAAGCATCCATATTTGACCTTGACCTAAATTTCATGGTTCACTGACTTTGTAAAATATTGAGACCACCCTAGCGTTCACCCTAATGGTCAAGTTAATTTCTCAAGAACCATAAGAGCTTCATTAATGATACTTGGTACAAACTTATATCTCGGGATAGCAACTTAAATGCAAGCATCCATATTTGACCTTGACCTACATTTCATGGTTCACTGACTTTGTAAAATATTGCCACCACCCTAGCGTTCACCCTAATGGTTAAGTTCATTTCTCAAGAATTATTTGAACTTCATTAATTATACTTAGTACAAGCCTTTTATGCAAGCATCTATGTTTGATCTTGGCCTAGATGTCATGGTTCCGTGACTTTGCGCCCCCACAGGCGCAACATAGCCTTCGGCAGAATTCTTGTTCTATATAGTCTATACATTTTTGGGATCCATCTTGAGACCGTGTTATATCCATAATCGTGTTATAATGAACCCTCTATAATGAATATGTTCTATAAAAAGGGTTATCCTTTGGAAGCAAGGAATACACCACAGAACTGAAATATATGGAGTGTACATGTTTTCTGGGCCAGACTAGCTAGTTTCGGCCAATTAGGCCTCATCAGTGACCCCCAGATATTTTCAAAATTCCACAATGGAATCAATGATCCCAAAGGACAAGAAAATATAATCTACACTATGATGTAAGGCGGTAATGTAATTGTGGTGTACAATTTTAATGTGCCATATTGAACTATGTATAAACATTAGTTATCCCGGACTCGTGAAAACCGGACACAAAATTGAGATGTGTGACCGTAGTATGCCGCAACAAACTTCATAAATACCCAGTCCGCCATTCTATATCAATTTTCCATTATGTCAGAAGCATCAGAAATACATGTAATATTTTTATGTCCCCTGTAGCAAAAGCGATCCTATGTGATGCTCAACATGGTTTCAGAATATAAGTGTTTTACATGGGTGTGAGGGATGGATGGAAAAATCTGTCCCTCGGAATCGCTGTCCGGCATCACTCGGCAAGCCTCGTGATGCCGGACAGCGATTCTGAGGGACAGATTATTCTAGCCACCCCTCACACCCATATAGGATTCTTTTTCTTGCATACTTTCCATTTTTTAGCACGGATTTTAAATGCTGCAGTCACTTCGGTTACCAACATCAGCCATATTGTGATGACACTACAGGAATGTTTAGTGACGTCACGTAACGTGCTGTGATGTCAACCTATGTCAAATCTATGAGGTCATATTCAACCAGTGCATTCATCAAACTCGCGAGAATGTTCGATTCTGGGTAAGAACACCAGGGTTAGAACAGAATTACTATTCCAAGGTAAAACTATGGATTTCCTTATCTGGTGTGCAAGAAAAAGAAGATCCTGTGAAAGCCAGCTTGTCCAAACCATTCAAGATCTAGTATGGGACTTAACAGCCGGAGTTAGACAGATGCCATTCTGTTGGATTTCAGTAAAGCATTTGAAAAAGTTCACCACAAATGATTATCTCTCAAACTCGGTCATTACGGTATCTGCGGCAACATCTTGGAATGGATCTTCTTAGATGGTAGAACCCAGCAAGTAGTTCTAGATGGTGTTGTATCCTCAGCAGCACCAGTTTCATCCGGCATCCCCTAAGACACTGTCCTGGGTCCACTGCTATTCCTTATATATATCAGTGATATCCCATCTTGCGTCAAGTCCAGTGCATGCCTCTTTGCTGATGACCGTCTTCTATACAGTTACATCATCTCCTCAGCAGAGTCACTTCAAGAGAACCTAGAAAACCCACAGATACTTGGGGTCAGTAGAGCTTTAGTAGAGTGGATATGGTCCAAAACTGATCTCTTGGATTTTTATGCCCCCGCCATTCGAAGAATGGTGGAAGGGCATATAGCGTTGCCCCTGTCCGTCGGTTTGTTTGTTCATCCGTCCGTCCGAAGCTTAAACGCAGTCAATAACTTTCTTATTTCTGGATGGATTTTGAAATTACTTTGTAGAAATGTTAAACATCATGAGACGATGTGTCACATGCAAAATCCAGGTCCGTACCTCCAAGGTCAAGGTCATACTTAGAGGTCAAATGTAAAAAAAAGGGTCCAAAACTTAAATGCAGTCAATAACTTTCTTATTTCCGGATGGATTTTGAAATTACTTTGTAGAAATGTTAACCATCATGAGACGATGTGTCACATGCAAAACCCAGGTCCGTACCTCCAAGGTCAAGGTCATACTTAGAGGTCAAAGGTAAGAAAAAGGGTCCGAAACTTAAACACAGTCAATAACTTTCTTATTTCTGTATGGATTTTGAAATTACTTGGCAGAAATGTTGGCCATCATGAGACAATCTGCCTCACACAAAACCAAGATCCTTACCTCCAAGGTCAAGGTCATACTTGGAGGTCAAAGGTAAAAAAAAAAAGGTTCTGAAACTTAAACGTAGTCAATAACTTTCTTATTTCTGGATGTATTTTGAAATTACTTGGCAGAAATGTTGGCTCTCGTGAGACAATCTGCCTCACCAAAAACCAAGATCCTTACCTCTAAGGTCAAGGTCATACTTAGCATTCAAATGTGAAAAAAAGGGTCCAAAACTTAAACACCGTCAATAACTTTCTATGGATTAATATGAACATAGACATATTTTCAGGCGAGGGCATCCGTGTCCTATGGACACATTTCTATTTTTGTTTTTGCATTATATCATACTTGAACAATACCTTAAGTCATACAAACAGTTTTATCACGTTTGGTAACCGTTTGAAAAAAAAATGATATTTTACGGATAGGATAAAATTACCGAATTTCGTAATTTCGTAAAATAACATTTTCATTTTTTTCAAACGGTTACTAGAAGTGATAAAACTATTTGTATGACTTAAGGTGTTGTTCAAGTATGATATAATGCAAAAAAAAAAAAATTCAAGAGATCAGTTTTGGACCATTTCCACTCTACTAAAGCTCTAGTGACTCCAAGTATCTATTTCGCCCCCCGCCCATAGGGGCTTGAAGAAATATATGGGCTGCATGATGCTTCCATGCAGAGCTGAATCCGGTCCGCACACTAGTACTGGTCAACCGCTTGGAGGATCTAAGCCTGTCCAGGAACCGCGGTGCGAGGCGGACCCTCCATGCTAATGAACCCTATTGGTTTCAATGGGCGACAGGGCTTGAGATGTCATTTCATCTCAATGTCGGGTAAAAGTCCCACAAAATTGGAAGCAACGTCTCCAAAATGACCTTTACAGTGTTGACGGGGACGTTAAACCTCAAATCAAACAAACAAAGACTCCAAGTATCTGTGAGAAAACCTGCAGCAGTGGGAGAAGGATTGGCAGGTAAAATTCCAACAAGCGGAAGGTGATTTACTCAGACTATACCATTCATGGCCAGTTACTATGACGCACGGACAAGGCCAAGTATCCCGGAGTCACCATTGACAGCACCATATCTTGGAATCAGTGCATTGACACAGTCACGAAGAAGGCCATCATGGTCACGTGACTCGGACTACGGGAACAAACTTGCATTCCCCCAGCCACTGAATGTCCTGTTTGAAATATGGCTTCCAATGCTTTCAGTGATGTTTTAAAATGGCTGACTTGTAGATGGGCGGACAAATGATTAAGAAAATATATAATAGTAAAGTAGCATGACCATGCTATAGTTGCCCGTCCCTGGTGAGCCTCTATCTTGGTTTTCAAATGGAAGGTGTGTAGTAAATTAGTAATTGCATATCTACCGGTATACATCAGACGTCACATGGATTTAACCCTTAAGATGCCGAGAAAAACTACTTCTGAAAATGTCGTCTGCTTGTGTCGTCTGTTGAATCTTCTTGCAAACTTTTTAAAAATATTTTTGCATACAGGCAAACAGTGTGGACCCAAATCAGACTGCTCCTCTAGGAGCAGTCTGATTTGGGTCCACACTGTTTGAAAAAATGACTTTTAAACTTAACAGCAGACGACAAAACAGACGACAATTGTCATGATAGGCATTTTATGAGTTAAATAATTATTATTTCAACTGACAATCCTTGTCAAATGGACTTAGTCTGTGATCTCATTTCTTTGTTTTGCAATTTTCTCCAAATAATCGTAGCCTTTCCATACTATAGCAGAGTCATACAACTTGCTGGAGAAGTTGGCCGACTGTCAGGTCTACAACTTTCCCATTGTGATATATGGGCTAAAATGAGTATTAAAAGCAAGAAACGAAAAAATTGATGATTCAGATTTTCTGAACAGAGTTAAATAGCATTATCTGCAAATTTGGGTCCATTGATATACAACTGCCGAGGTGGCCCCCGCCAATCGGGGCTTGAAGAAATAGATGGACTGCATGATGCTTCCAAGCAGAGCTGAAACGGACTCGCACACGAGTACTGGTAAACTGCTTAGAGGATATAAGCCTGCCCAGGCAAAGCGGTGCAAGTCGCCCTGTCCATGCTTATAAACCCTATTGGTTTCATGTGGCGGCAGGGCTTGAGATGTCATTTGGAAGCAGCGTCTTCAAAATGACCTTTGCCATGTTGACGGGGACGTTGAACCTCAAATCAAACAAACAAAACAACTGCCCAGAAAGGCATATAAAAATTATTTGATCTTTGTTTTAAGGGGAATGGGAACACCTGGCAGATTTTTACCCCATTTTTCAAAGGGAGACAACTTTCAGGACTTCCTGTTTGCTTTTCTATTTGCCCTGTCCCATGGAAAAGGGGGTCTACTCTTAAAGGAAAGAATTTGCTCCCCAGGAGCAAATTCTTTCCTTTAAGAGTTGACCCCTATTGACATATGAGACAATAATACTTTTGGAGGAGTTGCCTCCCCTGAAGGTGTATCCATTTTCCTTAATGTACCGGGTAATTTATAATTTACTTCTTTGTTTACTCTTGTCTTTTGATTAATATTATTGTACTTAATACAATCTGTATGAATAGTCATATAATATGGTGTGTCATTTAGTTTAGACAATAATGATGTTTGAACCAAATATAAGCTAGCTGGCCTTTTCAACATTAAAAGTGCATGTTTCAGGTACAGTATACTACCCTAAATATTCAGGAACCAAACGTATGTAAATAGATCAGTGTAGGCTAAGATCAGTCTGCTCACGAAAGTGCAGTCTGGTTAGGGTCCAGTCTAATCTCCGTCAACACTATATAGGTCATTTTGGAGACGTTGCTTCCAATTTTGTTGGACTTTTACCTGACATTGATATCAAATGACATTTTCAAGCTCTGTCGGTGCGACTCACATCTCATTGCCTGGGCAGGCTAATGTCCTCTAAGCTGTTTACCAGTTCTTGGGTGCAGTCGATTTCAGCTCTGTGTTGAAGCATCATGCAGCCCAACTATTATTTCAAGCCCCGATGGGTGGGGCCTATACTAGGAGGCGATGCATAAAGATACAAGCCAGAAAACTTACAGACATTTATACACCACAACCTCTTTATATCACTATTGTTGGGGTCCAAAGTAGAAACTCTTAGAGTTTTTTTTAGGGCGGCTGTTTTCGAAGAAAACGACGAGGTATTGTCATAGCTCTGGCATCGTCATCGTCTGCGTCGTCGTGCAAAAACTTGGACATTTTGTAATATCTCTGTCATTACTGAACATATTTACTTGAAACTTGGACTAGTTGTTCATTATGAAAAGGGGAACTCATACAAATAAGTGCGGTAGCCCTCAACATATTTTTGGCACAGTTTTGCCCCTTTTTCGACTTAGAATTTTTGCAAAAACTTGGACATTTTGTAATATCTCTGTCATTACTGAACATATTTACTTGAAACTCAGACTAGTTGTTTATTATGAAAAGGGGAACTCATACCAATAGGTGATGCAACCCTCAAAATATTTTTGGCACAGTTATGCCCCTATTTCGACTTAGAATTTTTGCAGCCGAGCGTTGGCACCCACATGCGGTGCTCTTGTTTTTTTTTTTGGGAGTGGGGTGTTGTGGGGAGACAAAAATCTGATTTTTAGCTCACCTGTCACGTAGTGACAAGGTGAGCTTTTGTGATCACTTTTTGTCCGTCGTCCGTCGTGCGTGCGTGCTTGCGTGCGTGCGTCCGTGCATCCGTAAACAATTTCAAATAAGTATATCTCTAATACCCCATGGTCAATCTTAATCAAATTTCATGAGAAGCATCATCAGGTAGGGGGAAAGGCTGCATAAGGTTTTTGCGCTGATCAGATTGGAATTGTGGTTGCCATGGCAACATATAGCTCCCATAGACTTACCATGGGAAAAAATTAAAGTATCTTCTCTGAAACCACAGGGCCCAGAGCTTAGATATTTAGCATGTATTAACAGCCAGTGGTCACCTACATAATTCCTGCCAATCATGCCCCTTGGGTCCAAATTGGCCACACCCCGGGGCCCCTTCGCTCCCATAGACTCATAATAGAACAAAAAGCTTCAAAAATCTTCTTCTCTGAAACGACAGGGCCCAGAGCTTAGATATTTAGCATGTAGCAATGGCAAGTGGTCACCTACATAATTCCTGCCAATCATGCCCCTGGGGTCCAAACGGCCACGCCCCGGGGCCCTTTAGCTCCTATAGACTCATAATGGAAAAAAGCTTCAAAAATCTTCTTCTCTGAAACCACAGGGCCCAGAGCTGAGGTATTTGACATGTAGCAACGGCAAGTGGTCACCTACATAATTCCTGCCAATCATGCCCGTGGGGCCCAAATTGGCCACACCCCAGGGCCCCTTAGTTCCCATAGACTCATAATGGAAAAAAAGCTTCAAAAATCTTCTTCTCTGAAACCACAGGGTCCAGAGCTTAGATATTTAGCATGTAGCAATGGCCAGGGATCACCTACATAATTCCTGCCAATCATGCCCCTGGGTTCCAAATGGGGGACGCCCCGGGGCCCTTTCGCTCCCATAGACTCATAATGGAACAAAAAGCTTCAAAAATCTTCTTCTCTGAAACCACAGGGCCCAGAGCTTAGATATTTAGCATGTAGCAATGGCAAGTGGTCACCTACATAATTCCTGCCAATCATGCCCCTGGGGTCCAAACGGGCCACGCCCCGGGGCCCTTTAGCTCCTATAGACTCATAATGGAAAAAAGCTTCAAAAATCTTCTTCTCTGAAACCACAGGGCCCAGAGCTGAGGTATTTGACATGTAGCAACGGCAAGTGGTCACCTACATAATTCCTGCCAATCATGCCCGTGGGGCCCAAATTGGCCACACCCCAGGGCCCCTTAGTTCCCATAGACTCATAATGGAAAAAAAGCTTCAAAAATCTTCTTCTCTGAAACCACAGGGTCCAGAGCTTAGATATTTAGCATGTAGCAATGGCCAGGGATCACCTACATAATTCCTGCCAATCATGCCCCTTGGTTCCAAATGGGGGACGCCCCGGGGCCCTTTCGCTCCCATAGACTCATAATGGAACAAAAAGCTTCAAAAATCTTCTTCTCAGAAACCACAGGGCCCAGAGCTAAGATATTTAGCATGTAGCAATGGCAAGTGGTCACCTACATAATTCCTGCCAATCATTCCCCTGGGGTCCAAACAGGCCAAGCCCCGGGGCCCTTTAGCTCCTATAGATTCATAATGGAAAATAGCTTCAAAAATCTTCTTCTCTGAAACCACAGGGCCCAAAGCTGAGATATTTGGCATGTAGCAACAGCAAGTGGTCACCTACATAATTCCTGCCAATCATGCGCCTGGGGCCCAAATTGGCCACACCCCGGGGCCCGTTAGCTCCAATAGACTCCTAATGGAAAAAAAGCTTCAAAAATCTTCTTCTCTGAAACCACAGGGTCCAGAGCTTAGATATTTAGCATGAAGCTATGGCCAGTGGTCACCTACATAATTCCTGCCAATCATGCCCCTGGGGTCCAAATAGGCCACATCCCGGGCCTCTTAGCTCCCATAGACTCATAATGGAACAAAAAGCTTAAAAAATCTTCTTCTTGGAAACCACAAGGCCCAGAGCGTAGATATTTAGCATGTAGCAACGGCAAGTAGTCACCTACATAATTCCTGCCAATCATGCCCCTGGTGTCCCAACAGGCCACGCCCCGGGGCCCTTTAGCTCCTATACACTCATAATGGAAAAAAGCTTCAAAAATCTTCTCTGAAACCACAGGGCTCCGAGCTGAGATATTTGGCATGTAGCAACGGAAAGTGGTAACCTACATAATTCCTGCCAATCATGCCCCTGGGGTCCAAATAGGCCACATCCTGGGGCCCCTGGTAAAAGTTTAATTTGTAGGTCCAATGTGGTCCCCTGCCTTATAAGAAGGTGAATCACACCAAATAAGGTCTTAAAATAAACTTCAATATCTCATCTCTAATATCACAAAGAAAAATGATAGCCTAGGCAGAAGGATGATTGGCTAGGATCGGATGAACTGAGGTAGGGTATGGAAATTTTTCCGCTTCTGCTCCGCCATTTTGCTTTCTAGTGCAAGGGGGTAGCAACTGTTTTTCTCTAATTTGTATGACTTGGCAACTATATTTCATTGTGATTTCCAATTTATCTTTAACCAAATACTTTACTAGAGATCCTGTTCATCTGATGATGACGGTAAATTCTTTAAAATGTCTACATTTTACAATCTAATGCAAAATTTAGCTCTCTGGGCGTTACGAACATGCAAGCGTCCACTAACTTGGATCAAAGAGACAAAGTGACCTTTCGTTCATAATTTTTTGAAGGGTGCTGTAAGCACTCTAAAGCACAACCAAATTTTTAGCTTCCACCAATGGGATTTCTGGATTCATTTTAGAGGGATGCGCAGTTATGTCCTAATTAACATACAGAATTATTGGTCCCTAATCATTATCAAAATTAGATTCATTCCGTGTATGTAGCGTGTCTAATAATAATAGGGATCAACTTAAATTTTTTTAAGGGTGACCAAATTATTAAGACCACAATCCTTCAGCACAGGCTTTTTACTTCTCCATGAATTTATCATTTTCCTAAATATTGTGGTCTCGTCCCAGCCCAGGCTTTTTGTTTGTTATTTAGGGTGAGACCACAATTTCTGTTCTATATAGGGAGTGAGACCACATTTTTTAGATTTGCCATGAATTTATCATATTCCTAAATAATGTGGTCTCATCCCTATAAAGAGATGAGACCACATTCCTTCAGCCCAGGATTTTAGTATGTGATTTAAGGTGAGACCACATTTTCTTCTCTATATAGAAGTGAGACCATATTTTTTAGATTTTCCATGAATTTATCATTTGCCTTAATAATGTGGTCTCATCCCTATATAGAGATGAGACCACATTCCTTCAGCCCAGACTTTTAGTATGTTATTTGAGGTGAGACCAGATTTTCTTCTCTATATAGGAGTGAGACCACATTTTTAGCTCACCTGTCACATAGTGACAAGGTGAGCTTTTGGGATCACTTTTTGTCCGTCGTGCGTCCGTGTGTGCATCCGTGCGTGCGTCCGTAAACTTTTCTTCAAACTACGTCTCGTCCTAAACCACTGATCGGATTTTGACCAAACTTCACAGAAATGATCCTTAGGTGGTCCCCTTTCAAAGGTGTTCGAATAGTTCTGGTCCGTTGCACATATAGGTCACAGTAGCCAAAAAGAGATTTTTTTCACCGAAAACTTAAAATAGCTTCTTCTCTGAAACCGCAAGGCCCAGGTCTTTGAAATTTGGTATGAAGCTTCATCTAGTGGACCCCAACCAAGATTGTTCAAATTATAGTGCTGGGGCCAAAAATGCCCCCGCACCGGGAACCTTTGGTTTTGTATGGGCTTATATAGGGAAAATCTTTACAAATCTTCTTCTCTGAAACTGCAAGGCCCAGGTCTTTGATATTTGGTATGAAGCTTCACCTAGTGGACCCCTACCAAGATTGTTCAAATTATAGTGCTGGAGCTAAAAATGCCTCCGCACGGGGGCCCTATGATTTTACATGGGCTTATGTAGGGAAAATCTTGAAAAATCTTCTTCTCTGAAACCCCAAGGCCCAGGTCTTTGATATTTGGTATGAAGCTTCATCTAGTGGACCCCTACCAAGATTGTTCAAATTATAGTGCTGGGGCCAAAAATGCCCCCGCACCGGGGCCCTTTGGTTTTTCATGGGCTTATATAGGGAAAATCTTTAATAATCTTCTTCTCTGAAACCACAAGGCCCAGGTCTTAGATATTTTGTATGAAGCTTCATCTAGTGGACCCCTACCAAGATTGTTCAAATTATAGTGCTGGAGCTAAAAATGCCCCCGCATGGGGGCCCTTTGATTTTACATAGGCTTATATAGGGAAAATCTTGAAAAATCTTCTTCTCTGAAACCGCAAGGCCCAGGTCTGTGATATTTGGTATGAAGCTTCATCTAGTGGACCGCTACCAAGATTGTTCAAATTATAGTGCTGGGGCCAAAAATGCCCCCGCACCCAGGCCCTTTAGTTTTACATAGACTTATATAGGGAAAATCTTTAAAAATCTTCTTCTCTGAAACTGCAAGGCCCAGGTCTTTGATATTTGGTATGAAGCTTTATCTTGTGGACCTCTACCAAGATTGTTCAAATTAAAGCCCTGGGGCCCAAAATGCCCCCGCTCTGGGGCCCTTTGGTTTTACATGGGCTTATATAGGGAAAATCTTGAAAATTCTTCTTCTCTGAAACAACAAGGCTTAGGTCTTCGATATTTGTTATGAAGCTTCAGCTAGTGGACCTCTATAAAGATTGTTCAAATTATAGCCCTGAGACCAAAAATGCCCTCGCCCCAGGGCCCTTTGGTTTTACATAGACTTATATAGGGAAAATCTTTAAAAATCATCTTCTCTGAAACACAAGGCTTAGGTCTTTGATATTTGTTATGAAGCTTCAGCTAGTGGACCGCTGCCAAGATTGTTCAAATTATAGCCCTGGGGCCAAAAATGCCCCCGCTCCGGGGCCCTTTGGTTTTACATAGACTTATATAAGGGAAAATCTTGTTTTACGTAGACTTCTATATGCAGGGTAAACCTTTAAAATCTTCTTCTTGGAAACCAGAAAGCCCAGGTCCTTCATATTCAATATGAAGCTTCATCTTGTGGACCTCTACCAAGATTGTTCAAATTATAGCCCTGGGGCCAAAATTGACCCTGCCCGGGGCCCACTTGTTATACATTGGATCAGGTGAGCGAACCAGGGCCCTCTGGGCCCTCTTGTTTAGATTTGCCATGAATTTATCATTTTCCTTAATAATGTGGTCTCATCCCTATATAGAGATGAGACCACATTCCTTCAGCCCAGACTTTTAGTATGTTATTTGAGATGAGACCAGATTTTCTTCTCTGTATAGGAGTGAGACCACATTTTTTAGATTTGCCATGAATTTATCATTTTCCTAAATAATGTGGTTTCATCCCTATTCAGAGATGAGACCAGTCTTCCAGCCAGCTGTTATTCTGCCATTCTTTCAGCCTGGGCTAAATTGGATATTTTTGCATTTGAGGCCGCTTTTTAGCTCACCTGTCACGTAGTGACAAGGTGAGCTTTTGTGATCACATTTTGTCCGTCGTCCGTGCGTCCGTGCGTCCGTGCGTGCGTCCGTAAACAATTTGTTGTCCGCACGATAGCATCTTCATTTATGATTTGATTTTAACCAGACTTGCACACAACTTGTACCCTCATGAGATCTAGGTTCCTTTCTTGAACCAGCCATATCCCATCATGTGTTACTGAGTTATGGCCCCTGAAAGGGCAAAAATTGCCTATTTTGGTCTTGTCCGCAGTATAGCATCTTCATTTATGATTTGATTTTAACTAGACTTGCACACAACTTGAACCACCATGAGATCTGGGTTCCTTTCTTGAACCAGCCATATCCCATCATGTGCTACAGAGTTACGGCCCCTGAAAAGGCAAAAATTGCCTATTTTGGTCTTGTCCGCACGATAGCATCTTCATTTATGATTTGATTTTAACCAGACTTGCACACAACTTGTACCCCCATGAGATCTAGGTTCCTTTCTTGAACCAGCCATATCCCATCATGTGTTACTGAGTTACGGCCCCTGAAAGGGCAAAAATTGCCTATTTTGGTCTTGTCCGCATGATAGCATCTTCATTTATGATTTGATTTTAACCAGACTTGCACACAACTTGTACCCCCATGAGATCTGGGTTCCTTTCTTGAATCAGCCATATCCCATCATGTGCTTCGGAGTTACGGCCCCTGAAAGGGCAAAAATTGCCTATTTTGGTCTTGTCCGCACGATAGCATCTTCATTAATGATTGGATTTTAACCAGACTTGCACACAACTTGTACCACCATGGGATCTGGGTTCCTTTCTTGAATCAGCCATACCCCATTATGTGTTACGGAGTTACGGCCCCTGAAAGGGCAAAAATTGTCTATTTTGGTTTTGTCTGCATGATAGCTGTTTCATTTATGATTTGATTTTAACTTAACTTGCACACATTTTGTACCACCACAAAATATCTCGGTCAAGATCGAATATTGGTCATGTTGGGTCAAAAAGTAGGTCAGTAGGTCAAATCAGGAAAAAAAACTTGTGAAGACACTAGAGGCCACAGTTTTGGTCCAATCATCATCAAACTAGCCCAGAATGATCATCTTGAGAATATCTCAGTCAAGTTGGAATATAGGTGTTGTCGGGTCAAAAAGTAGGTCATTAGGTCAAATCATAGAAAAACCTTCTGAACACACTAGAGGCCACAATTTATGTCCAATCATCATCAAACTTGCTCAGAATGATCATCTTGATAATATCATAGTCACGTTCGAATATGAGTCATGTTGGTTCAAAAAGTAGGTCAGTAGGTCAAATCATAGAAAAACCTTGTGAACACACTAGAGGCCACATTTTTGGTCCAATCATCATCAAACTTGCTCGGAATGATAGTCTTGACAATATCTCGGTCAAGTTCGAATATGGGTCATTTCAGGTCAAGAAGTAGGTCAGTAGGTCAAATCATAGAAAAACCTTGTGAACAGACTAGAGGCCACAGATTAGGTCCGATCATCATCAAACATGCCCAGAATGATCATCTTGACAATATCTGAGTCATATTCAAATATTGGTCATGTCGGTCCAAAAAGTAGATCAGTAGATAAAATCATAGAAAAACCCTCTGAACACACTAGAGGCCACAGTTTTGGTCTGATCATCATCAAACTTGCTAAAAATGATCATTTGACAATATCTCAGTTAATTTTGAATGTGGGTCATATCTGGCCAGTAAGTAGGTCAGTAGGTCAGATTGCTGAAAAACCTTGTGTTCACACTAGAGGCCCCAGGTTTGGTCCGATCATCATCAAACTTGCTCAGAATGATCATCTTGACAATATCTGGGTCAAGTTTGAATATGGGTCATGTCGGGTCAAAAAGTAGGTCAGCAGGTCAAATCATAGAAAAAGTTTTGAACACTCTTAGAGGCCACAGTTTTAATCAAATCATCATAAAACTTGCTCAGAATGATCATCTGGACAATATCTCAGTTCAGTTCGAATATGGGTCATGTCAAATCAAAAAGTAGATCAGTAGGTTATTTTGTCATAACTTTTGAACTGTTTGAGATAGAGCCTTCATATTTGGCATGTAGGTTCCTTGTGACAAGGGTTTCCCACTCATATAAAGATTTGACCTGTGACTTTGACCTGTGACCTACTTTATCATAACTTTTGAACCATGTGAGATAGAGCCTTCATATTTGGCATGTATGTTCCCTGTGACAAAGTTTTCCCAATCATTCAAATTTTTTTAGCCATGACCTTGACCTTTGACCTACTTTGTCATAACTTTTGGAGCATTTAAGATACTGCCTTCATATTTGGCATAAAGGTTCCTTCATAGGAGTGAGTGTTTGAGTTGAAGTCTCACCGAAAGCTAAGGTCATACAGTGATGGGACCTCTGTTTAAAAACCAATCTGAAAGTCTGGAGAAGCTTGGGATCGATACTGCTACCCCTGGTTTACAAGGCAAGTAACATGACCACAGTACCATGAAGGCTTCTAAACTTCATTGGAATGTTGTGTAGATGACCCTCTAGGAAAATAGCATAACGATTAACAAATGGTCACAAGAGCTAAAAATAGAAAAAACATTGTGAATTTGCTTCAAATGCGAACTCCTTCTAAACCTTTGGGCCAATTGGATTTTAAACTTCACAGGAATGTTGCCTAGGTGACTCCCTACCAAAATAGTTAAACCTTATTCCACTCCAATGAACAAGATGGCTGCCAGAGCTAAAAATAAAAAAAAACCTTCAAATGACAATTCCTACTGTACTCTTGGGCCAATTTCATTCAAACTTTGAAGTAATGTTGCTTAGATGACCCTCTACCAAAAAGGCTAAAACAATCCCGCTCTGATGAAGAAAAATGGCCACCGGAGCTAAAAATAGAAAAATATTGTAAATCTGATTCAAACGTGAACCCCTCCTAAACCCTAAGGCCAATTTGATTCAAACTTCACAGGAATGTTACCTAGGTTACTCCCTACCAAATAAGCTAAAATCACTGCTGATGGCCACCATAGCTAAAAATAGAATGTACTCGAGACAGTGACAGACAGGTGAGCGAACCAGGGCCCTGTGGGCCCTCTTGTTTGAAAGAAAACTTTCGAGCTATTGTCATCACTCCGGCGTCTTCGTTGTCGTCGTCTGGCGTCGTCGTTCCAAAAAAACTTAACCTTGGCAATAACTTAAAAAGTATTAGACCTAGCCTCATGAAACTTCATACACACACTCATCATCGCAAGAGCTACATTTTGACCAAGGACCATAACAACATTGTTGATTTTGGCTGAATTATCTCCCCTTTTCCAATTTTTTTCTGAAACACATTTTTTGCTCTCATTTTAATACTATTCACAAAAGAGCCTTCAAACTTCACATGAATGTTCCATGGGACAAGACCTTTTCAGTGATACCACACTTTTCTTTCGAGCTATTGTCATCACTCCGGCGTCTTCGTTGTCGTCGTCTGGCGTCGTCGTTCCAAAAAAACTTAACCTTGGCTATAACTTAAAAAGTATTAGACCTAGCCTCATGAAACTTCATACACACACTCATCATCACAAGAGCTACATTTTGACCAAGGACCATAACAACATTGTTGATTTTGGCTGAATTATCTCCCCTTTTCCAATTTTTTTCTGAAACACATTTTTTGCTCTCATTTTAATACTATTCACAACTGAGCCTTCAAACTTCACATGAATGTTCCTTGGGACAAGACCTTTTCAGTGATACCACACTTTTTGATCTGTGACCTTGACCTTTGAACTTTGACCTATTTTTCGAAAATTTAACCGAAAACCTTAACCTTGACCATATTTCCAAAAGTATTTGGCCTACCTTCATGAAACTTCATACACATACTCACCATCACAAGAGCTACATTCCCTACAAGTTTTATAACTCCATCTTGCAATTTGATTGAATTATCTCCCCTTTTCTCTCCGTTTTTTTTTTTTAAATTGTTTTTGTCTCTTATTTCAATACTATTCACAACAGAGCCTTCCAACTTCACATGAATGTTCCTTGGGACAAGACCTTTTCAGTCATACCACGCTTTTTGACCTGTGACCTTGACCTTTGAACTTTGACCTATTTTTCGAAAAATTAACCAAAAAAACTTTAACTTTGACCATATGGCTCAGCCTCATGGAACTTGACACATCTGTATTATCAAAAAGGCTATATTTTGTATAAGTTCAATAACTCTATGATGCAATTTCACTGATTTGTCTATGTGACATGGAAAAACAGACGAGCATGGCACCACTTGCGGTGCTCTTGTTATTAGCTCACCTGTCACGTAGTGACAAGGTGAGCTTTTGTGATCACATTTCGTCCGTCGTCAGTGCGTCCGTCCGTGCATCTGTGCTTGCGTAAACAATTTCTTGTCTGCACGATAGCATCTTCATTTATGATTTGATTTTAACCAGACTTGCACACAACTTGTACCACCATGAGATCTAGGTTCCTTTCTTGAACCAGCCATATCCCATCATGTGTTACGGAGTTACGGCCCCTGAAAGGGCAAAAATTGCCTATTTTGGTCTTGTCCGCACGATAGCATCTTCATTTTTGATTTGATTTTAACCAGACTTGCACACAACTTGTACCACCATGAGATCTGGGTTCCTTTCTTGAACCAGCCATATCCCATCATGTGTTACGGAGTTACGGCCCCTGAAAGGGCAAAAATTGCCTATTTTGGTCTTGTCTACATGATAGATGTTTCATTTATGATTTGATTTTAACCAAACTTGCACACAATTTGTACCACCACAAAATCTCGGTCAAGTTCGAATATGGGTCATGTCGGGTCAAAAAGTAGGTCAGTAGGTCAAATCAGAAAAAAACCTTGTGAAGACACAAGAGGCCAAAGTTTTGGTCCGATCATTCGAATATGAGTCATGCCGGGTCAAAATGTAGGTCAGTAGCTCAAATCATAGAAAAACCTTGTGAATACACTAGAGGCCGCAGTTTTGGTCCAATTATTATCAAACCTGCCCAGAATGATCATCTTGACAATATCTCGGTCACATTAGAATATGGGTCATGTCGGGTCAAAAAGTAGGTCAGTAGGTCAAATCATATAAAAACCTTGTGAACACATTAGAGGCCACAGTTTTGGTCCGATCATCATCAGACTTGCCCAGAATGATCATTTTGACAATATGTCGGTCAAGTTCAAATATGGGTTATGTCGGGTAACAAAGTAGGTCAAATCATAGAAAAACCTTGTGAATACACTAGAGGCCACAGTTTTTGTCTGATCATCATGAAACTTGCTCAAAATGATTATCTTGACAATTTCTCAGGCAAGTTCGAATATGGGTCGTGTAGGGTCAAAAAGTAGGTCAGTAGGTCAAATCAGAGAAAAACCTTGTGAACAAACTAGAGGCCACAGTTTTGGTCCGATCATCATCAAACTTGCTCAGAATGATAGTCTTAACAATATCCGGGTCAAGTTTGAATACGGGTCATGTCGGGTCAAAAAGTAGGTCAGTAGGTCAAATTATAGAAAAAGCTTGGGAACACACTAGAGGCCACAGTTTTGGTTCGATCATCATCAAACTTGCCCAGAATGATCAGCTTGACAATATCTCAGTCAAGTTCAAATATGGGTCAGGTTGGGTCAAAAAGTAGGTCAGTAGGTCAAATCATAGAAAAACCCTCTGAACACGCTGGCGGCTACAGTTTTGGTCCGATCATCATCAAATTTGCTCAAAATGATCATTTGACAATATCTCGGTTAATTTCGAATATGGGTCATGTCTGGTCAATATGTAGGTCAGATTGTTGAAAAACCTTGTGAACACACAAGAGGCCCAAGTTTTGCTCCGATCATCATCAAACTTGCTCAGAATGACAATATCTGTGTCAAGTTTGAATATGGGACATGTCGGGTCAAAAAGTAGGTCAGCAGGTCAAATCATAGAAAAACGTTTTGAACACTCTAAGAGGCCACAGTTTCAGTCAAATCATCATAAAACTTGCTCAGAATGATCATCTGGACAATATCTCAGTTCAGTTTGAATATGGGTCATGTCAAATAAAAAAGTAGATCAGTAGGTTATTTTGTCATGACTTTTGAACCGTTTGAGATAGAGCCTTCATATTTGGCATGTAGGTTCCTTCTGACAAGGGCTTCCCACTCATAAAGATTTGACCTGTGACATTGACCTGTGACCTACTTTATCATACCTTTTGAACCATATGAGATAGAGCCTTCATATTTGGCATGCATGTTCCTTGTGACAAGGTTTTCTCAGCCATTCAAAACTCTTGACCCATGACCTTGACCTTTGACCTACTTTGTCATAACTTTTAAAGCATTTGAGATACAGCCTTCATATTTAGCATGTAGGTTCCTTGCGACAATGTTGCTTAGATTATCCTCTACCAAAAAGGCTAAAACAATCCCACTCGGATGAACAAAAATATTGTAAATTTGATTCAAACGGAAACTCCCCCTAAACCCTAAGGCCAATTTGATTCAAAGTTCCCAGGAATGTTGCCTAGGTTACTCCCTACCAAATAAGCTGAAATCACTCTGCTGATGAACAAGATGGCCACAAGAGCTAAAAATAGAATGAACTCGAGACAGTGACACACAGGTGAGCGAACCAGGGCCCTCTGGGCCCTCTTGTTTGTAACTTTATAGACATTGGTCCATTAGAGAGCATTAACGGAATAAATCGCATGTAGTAATATTTTTACACACTCCAAACAGTATCCAAATACCCCCAATGGAGCCTCTTTTTTGTTGTTGTCTTCCTCGTGATTTACCATTGGTTATTTATTAAAATAAAGATGTAAGATGCAACTAAAGAATAACTCCTCAGTTAATGTTTGAAAAATAATAAAATACAAAATATTAAACAGAAAAATGAACGTTTGTGGAATTTCTTGGCTGAATATAGTTTTAGCAGGCGGTATGCAAATGAGTAAGTTACTGTAAGCATTCTCAAAATGATACACCGCCGTCCTTACAATCGACCAAAAACCAGTCGATCCTGACAATCCTGCTGAGGTAAAAAAAATCTGTATTCATCGGAAGCTAATAACAATTTACTATAATAAGTGACGGAAATAATTTGGATGCTCTTATCTCGCGCATTCAGAAGATTTTACAATCTTCTCTAGAATAGAACGAAGAACAAAAAACATCGTTTTACGTAGTTACGTCCCTTAAATTTCGCGCCATTATCAGAGGTCCCTTTAATTTTGGCACGACATTCCACGTCATTGAGGCGCTTTATGTAAACAAGTCACCAAGTGCGTGAAAATGGCTGTCATTCTACTGAAGTCTGGAAATCACAGTTTTATGATATGAGTTTGCAATGTATGTTGGTAAGAAAGCAATTTTATGTCATTCAAATGATTACTGCTCATAACTGAAGCCGGGTTTTCACTATCCGTATCTGTGGCACAGTGAACGAAGTCAAAAACTGCTAAAATATATCGCGATCCAGATAGATCAAAATGTGACTGACCCTAGTGGTGTTTGAGCTGCCCTGGTGCAAAAACTACATGGTTTAGAAAAGGATAATAGGTCTCATTGTAGAGATAAGATGCCCATGTTTATTTTGATACCAATTTTATCTACTTTGGACCACTATAAAGGTACGAAGACCACATTGGACCTACAAATTAAACTTATAGCTCTCATAGCCTCATAGTGAACAAAAAGCTTCAAAAATCTTCTTCTCTGAAACCACAGGGCCCAGAGCTTAGATATTTAGCATGTAGCAACCGTCAGTGGTCACCTACATAATTCCTGCCAATCATGCCCCTGGGTTCCAAATGGGCGACGCCCCGGGGCCCTTCGCTCCCACAGACTCATAATGGAACAAAAAGCTTCAAAAATCTTCTTCTCGGAAACCACAGGGCCCAGAACTTAGATATTAAGCATGTAGCAACGGCAAGTGGTCACCTACATAATTCCTGACAATCATGCCCCTGGGGTCCAAACTGGCCAGGCCCCGGGGCCCTTTGGCTTCTATAGACTTATAATGGAAAAGAGCTTCAAAAATCTTCTTCTCTGAAACCACAGGGCCCAGAGCTGAGGTATTTGACATGTAGCAACTGCAAGTGGTCACCTCCATAAATCCTGCCAATCATGCCCCTAGGGTCCAAATGGGCCACGCCCCGGGGACCCTTAGCTCCCATAGACTTATAATGGAAAAAAAAAACTTCAAAAATCTTCTTCTCTGAAACCACAGGGCCCAGAGTTTAGATATTTAGCATATAGCAAGGGCAGTTGGTCACTTACATAATTCCTGCCAACCATGCCCCTCGGTTCCAAATGGGCCACGTGCCGGGGCTTTTTGCTCCCATATACTCATAATGGAAAAAAGCTTAAAAAATCTTCTTCTCTGAAACCACAGCACCCAGAGCTTAGATATTACGCACATTGCAATGGCAAGTGGTCACCTACATAATTCCTGCCAATCATGCCCCTGGGGTCCAAACGGGCCACGCCCTTGGGCCCCTTCGCTCCTATAGACTCATAATGGAAAAAAAGCTTAAAAAATCTTCTTCTCTGAAACCATAGGGCCCAGAGCTTAGATATTTAGCATGTAGCAATGGCAAGTGGTCACCTACATAAATCCTGCCAATCAAGCCCATGGGGTCCAAATGGGCCACGCCCTGGGGCCCCTAAGCTCCCATAGACTCATAATGGAAAAAAGTTTCAAAAATCTTCTACTCTGAAACTACAGGGCCCAGAGCTTAGATATTTAGCATGTAGCAATGACAAGTAATTCCTGCCAATCATGCCCCGTGGGTCCGAATGGGCCACACCCTGGGACCCCCTTAGCTCCCATAGACTCATAATGGAAAAAAAACTTCAAAAATCTTCTTCTCTGAAACCACAGCGCCCAGAGCTTAGACCTTTAGCATGTAGCAACGGCAAGTGGTCACCTTCATATTTCCTGCTTATCATGCCCCTGGGGTCTAAATGGGCCACGCCCCGGGGCCCCTTAGCTCCCATAGACTCATAATGGAAAAAAGCTTCAAAAATGTTCAGAAACAGTGAAGCACAGATCTTAGATATTTAGTATCTAGCAACATAAAATAGCCAGCTACATAAATCCTGCTAACCCTGCCCTTGGGGTCAAAATTGGCCTCGCCCCAGCTCATCACCTCCAATAGACTTATAATGGAAAAAAACTAAAAAAATCTTCTTGTATGAAACCATAAGGCCCAGAGCTTAGATTTTTAGTATGTAGCAACATCAAGTGGCCACCTACATAAATCCTGCCAGTTATGCCCCTGGGATCCAAATTGGCCCCACCCCAGGGCTCTTTAGCTTCCATAGACTTACAATTGGAGAAACTTCAAAAATCTTCTTCTCTGAAACCACAGGGCCCTTATAATGAAAAAAAAAAAAAAAAAAAATTGGGGAAAAAAATCTTCAAAAATCTTCTGAAACCATAAGTCCCAGAGCTTAGGTATTTAGCATGTAGCAATGTCGAGTGGTCGCCTACATGAATCCTGCCAATCATGCCCCTGGGGTCCAAATCCTGTGGCCCCTAAACTCCAACAAACTTATAATGGAAAAAGCTTCAAACATCTTCTTTGAAACCATGAAGTTCAGACCTTAGATATTTAGTACAGTCAAACCTCGATAAATCGAAGTGCAAGGGACCGCAGGAATTCCTTCGAATTATCGAGAGTTCGAATTATCGAAATCGGCAATTTTCGGATATGTTCGGATTTTTTATTCAATGCAAATTAAATGACTATAATTCGAACTTCATTTCGGCGCTATGATAAAGAAACGGTAATAACTGCCAAAGCATTAAAGAAAATGAGGTACGTGAAGGTTAATCTCATCGTCTTTTATGCTTGACAGGGCTACGAAAGCAGGAAATAATAATAAAACTTGAACTTACATTTTTATTTAAGGTTGAATGCAAATTACCAAACCATTTTACTGACGAAATATTTAACCCCGCAAAAAGAACAACAGAACTGACAAACACTGACAGCTAGCAAAGATTTGTATCAGTCTGTAATAAACTGGCTGATACAAATCGAAAAGGCCTAACTTCAGGGTCCTAGTCAATTTTGTTTCGCTTTTTGCCCCTATATTCACTCTCAAAAAAGTTCATAAGTGTTCAGGAATTTCGTCTACTTTCAGTTTTATTAGAATTGTAATTTTTGCTGTAACCACTGGTCCGTTGAAACACCCAAACCACCCCGTAACACCCAAAAACCACTACCCAGCAGCCACATAGCGTGTGTGCAACGTCGCATCAGACAATGGAAAGGAAATTAAGCTAAATTGGGCAAAGGGATCAACGATGCGGCACTTTTGCTTAAAAAATGTAAACAGTAAAAATAAATTAAAGGCAGAGAAATATTCAAATTAAAATGCAATTAAGCTCAATAATGTACCGTAATTAAAACACATAAAAAACATCAAATAAAATATTAATTGTGGACGAAATCAATTAAAGACACCAATTACTCAAAAAAAGATCATCACCTCTAGTGTGGCCGTTAATCCGGTGTTAATTTCCTGTATCTACTAATTCTTGAAGTCAGCCGGGTGTGAAGTGTAACAATCGAACTCGCCATAAAATTGCGATGTGTGACCTTGATTAGCCAAGTAACATTTCGAATTAAACAGGGGATTTTAATAAGAATTTCTTTGATTTGGGACCGACGAACCTGTTCGAAAAATCGAATTTTTCGAAAAATCGAAATTCGAAAAATCGGTTATATTTTTGCAATAACTTATAGAGAAAAATTTCGGGACCGCCAGTCGTCTTCGAAAAATCGGTAGTTTCGAAAAATCGGCGTTCGAATCACCGAGATTCTACTGTATATAGCAACACAAAATGGTCACCTATATAAATCCTGCCAACCATGCCCTTTGAGTCAAAATTGGTCAAGCCCCAGGGCTCATAAGCTCCTATAGACTTATACTAGAAAAAACTTAAAAATATCATTTTTCTCCAAAACCATGTTTGATTTGTGGTTTTACATCCCCGTCTGTTGCGAGATGGAATAGGAAACCTCTCTGGTGCTTATGCACATCTAAATTATTTTAGTAGATATATGGTAGGGCGGTGTGAGTGAAATATTTTAGGTGAAATATGGTACGCAAACTATGCGGCTCCATGAACAAGTCATGCACATATCATACGATGTATGCATGAGTGGTTTATAGAGAGCTGTTTTTACAATACAGGGGGCCGCTAAAAGGCCGAGTCCTATAGAATTTGCCTAAAAATCGCCAACCGCCAAATTGTGCCATATATGATTTTTATTCCCGTCACGTGTTGTGTGGGTGTTCGTTTTGACAGGAGTCATGTCATTGATTATAGGGTCGTTTCATCAATTTTTCCTATGGAAAATATACTATTTGAACGCAAATCCATTATCTACTCGATTTTGCTATCTGGCTTTGTTTGTGGCCGGTATCTCCACTTCCCCACGAACAAAGCAAGGTAATACGAGTAGGCATGATTTTCCGGTAGTATTCATAGATATATAAACCCTGAAAAAAGCGGACACTTTAGCAGCAGGTCAAGTTGTAAAGAGTAAACACAACATTGTGACGGGGAAATAGAAAGTATATTGAAAGGTATGTTAAATCTATGTTTAGTATTATTTTTGTATGAACATGCTTGTAGGTTTTGGAGGGGTTTACTTCTAGTATACCCCAACTTTCTGAAGCCTATTCTGAATTCACTATTGAGGCCTGTAGTGATTAGGCTACTAGCTTTGCCAGCTAGACGTCGCAGGATCGATCCCAGGCTTCTCCAGTAGTAGAATGAGTCTTTCTAAGTGAGGTCCTGTCTCATGCTGACCCTAGATGTTGGTGAGACGTAAAGTTTGGACACCCGCTCATTCTAGATTCATTTAGGCTTTTAGACCCCTTTTGTAGAATGTAATTAATAAACGCCGGGTCACTTGTTTGATCCATGACTTGTGACTGGCTGTGGTTAGAAAACCGTGGTTCCGTCCCAATATGATATTAGGTGTAGAGGGGACGTAAACTTAAGACGGGTTTAACCACATCTTCATCATCAGGGCAAACTCATACAAGAGCCTGTTGGGTTATCCGTGATGATGAACCGTAATGAATTTTATTTTACAAGCATGTTCACGTTGATTAGAAATAATCTTGTTCAAGAAGAATTACGAGTTCATTTTGTAATGATGCCGTTTTTGTCTGATAACTCAGTTTGTGCATGTATGTACATATAAAGAACGAGATGATGATAAGGGGGAGTATTTGGTCGCCACACGTCATAACGGCCTGAGCGGCGGGGATGACGTCAGCTGCGTCATCGGCGCCGCGAGGACGGTTGTGACGGGGTGCCTACTAAATAGAGAGAATTTACGGCAAACAGTGTTGGCCCATATGAGACACTAACAAATGTTGTAGATTATAGATGAAAATCTTCTGTTGTAGTTTCTATCTGTTATTAATGTATTGAATTTGTGAATAGCTATATTTGTGAGCCGTGTCGCGGAGAAGGATATGAAATAGAGATTGTTATGTTTCCTGTAATTGGCGGCTGACCAGCTAGCGCAAAGGCGTGGTCTGTTCAATTGCCTCTTACTTGTGATAATGTAGTGAGCACAGGTTTGATGAGTATTATGCTCAGTAGTAGTGAGCATTAATTGATTTCTGTAGTGCTCAGTAAGGAAACATAAACTTTGAGTATTATTGTGTCAAGCGCTGGGTGCTGATAATTTGATGCACAGTCAAGTTGAGTTCTGCTGTACGGTTATTTGTCGCATGCACTAATCAGCCTGTATGTCTGGTCGGCGCATGCGCAATAACGGTATATGCATGAACATATTCTTACTTCTCCGGGAGGGGGATCATGATATAACATGTATGTTTTGTGACTCGTTTCTAGTCCCGTTATCGTAATTTGCAGGCATAACAATGTGTGACCTGCTGCTCCCTGCTTCATAGCAGCAGGTACTGGTACGACGCTAGGCGTTAGGGTCCAGCAAGGGCGGACAGACCGCCGTAATCAGCGCCTACCAGGATAGAAGCAGATTCTTCTAAATCATTGTTCGTTGTAAACAAATGTGATCATGGAAGAGGTCAACTTACCTTATTTGGACGATCACTAAACGTCTGATCAGCAAACGTGATCGCTAAATCTAAGATTATCGACTATGTTGATAGACTAGTTCTACTAGTTCGCGAGAGGAAGTGTCACGCGTGTGGGGGATTCACCCTAGGTTATAACTGGCCAGTCGCGTCTTGTGTTGTTTCTTTTTCTTTGTTTTTGTTGTTGTTTTGTTGTTTGCTTCTGTAGGTATTCACGTCACCCGTTCCGAGCACAGAACAGTGTTTTGCCTTCGGAGCGGACGTCGTGAGTTGGCTACAGAAGCAACAAATTGTGATGTTTTGTGTTAGTAAGTGTTGTATGTAGATACTGTAAATAATTCATGTCATTCATTTAACATCTTTCTTGTGCCTTACCCCACAGCTGCCCGTACACCTGTCAGAGATCACGCTCGGTTGTCTTGTCAGCATGGGGGTTTGCGGGACGCCGTAAACCCACATGTAACATTTGGTGTCAGTGAAGTGAGGATTTGATCTCTGGCTGGTGTTCCCGGCTGTGGAACAGCACATTGATACTCTGAATCATCAATTTAAAAAAAAAAAAAAAAATGTATTGACAGCCACATTTAGAAATTAACTTGAATCTTCCTTCCTGCGTTGATGAAGTGCGAAACCCATGTATTCAACTGAATGGATACTGACAAGTCGATAATTTCTGAGCAGGAAGGCAAGGCAAACCCCACTTTTTCTTGGTAACGAAAAATTTAAGTAGACCCCACTTAATTGTGTTACCTGACATTCTACTAAGTTAAATTGGAGCTACTAATTGATCTTACCCACACGTGGTTCTGACGTAGTGACGTTAACAATTTACTGACGTTGACATAACGTTAGCGTTAATATTTACGCTGTGGCTTGAGGTTAGGTATGACGTAATAGAAACATTAATGGTGACTTGTTATGATCGGAGTTTTGTAATGTGATGAAACTTCGGATTGTAGCATTTTACTGTAAACGTCGTC
Organism: Lucinisca nassula; assembly: GCA_963580285.1. Lineage (NCBI taxonomy): Eukaryota > Metazoa > Mollusca > Bivalvia > Lucinida > Lucinidae > Lucinisca > Lucinisca nassula. The sequence continues at coordinate 94,862,377 of OY757012.1, forward strand.
AGTTTATGACGTCATATTAGACTACTAGTACGCAACGTCATACTTTGCTGAAAGCATTTGACATTTCAAATCGCGTGTGTTTTAATAACTAACGTTTTAGTTAGATTAACGCGTATAACACATATCTTAACGTTTTAGTTAAGCCCATTCAATCATCACTGATCATAACTGATCAGTTTATAGTGGTTTTGATAGTAACGTGAGATTTACGTTATCAATAATGGAGCGTTTAATGCAAATGGGAAAGGACTTAGGTTATGAGGGGAAGGAGTTACAAGGTTTTGTTAAAGAGCAGCAAGATATTGAGAGGGCAGAAAGGCAAGAGCAAAGGGATTTAGAAAGGTTAAGGTCTGAAGAAAAGGAAAAGGAAAGGGCAGAAAAGGAAAAGGAAAGGGTACATGAACTAGCTAAGTTAGAAGTAGAAGAAAAGGAAAAGGAAAGGGCACATGAACTTGAAATGGCACGCATTAAGACTGAAAGGGAGGCAAAAGAGATTAGTGAGGCCCATTTAGAACAAATAAAACATGGGTTTGAGCTACAGCACCAAGAATTAAGGAATCAGTTAGAAATGCAGAGAGCGAAGCTCGAGCTAGAATTTGAAAGGCAAAAAGCTGAGAAGGTGGCTCATGCCCGGGATCCTAAGTTACCTTATTTTGAAGAGGGTAAAGATAAAATGGATAGTTATTTATCTAGATTTGAGAAATATGCTACGGCTAATAAATGGGATAAGAGTGTTTGGGCCGCGTATTTAAGTGCATTGCTCAAAGGGCGCGCACTTGATGTATATGACCGGTTGTCAAATGAGGATGCGGCGGATTATGAAAAGTTAAAGGACGCTTTATTAAAGAATTTTGACATGACAGAGCGCGGATTTAGGAAACAGTTTCGTTATAGTAGGCCCGAGAAATCAGAAACGTTCATACAGTTCAGTAGTAGACTGAGAAGTTATTTAGAAAAATGGCTTAATATGGCAAAGATAGAAAAATCTTTTCCGGCTGTCTGTGATTTCATGGCAAGGGATCAGTTCCTGGAGTCATGTAATAGAGAACTGTATGTACATCTGAAGCCAAAACAGTTTGGTAATTTAGATGAAATGGCTAGGGAGGCAGATTTGTTTGCAGAAGCGCGCGGGGGCGTATATAGTTGCATTAATAAGGGGCAACGCGATAATAGAGGCGCAGCGCAGGGTAAACAGGACAAAGTTGACTCGAACAAACCGAGTGGTAGACCGGATATCAAGTGTAGCATATGCGGTAAGGGGCATTTAACAATTAAATGTTTTAAGAATCCCGACAGGAAACAATTGTATAGCGCAGAGGTAGGAGCAACTGGAGTGGGGGATAGCGGTGTTAAAGAAAATTTTAACACGCGCGTAGAGACTCAAGGTTCTCAGGTTAAGAATGAGAATACGCAGAATGTAGGTCGTGGTTATACACGTGGTCGTGGTAATTTCAGAGGGTCTTTTCGCGGACGCGGTAAAAATAATAGCACACCACGTGGCGCAGCACACCAAGTTAGTTTTTGTCAAACGGAAGTAACTAGGAAAGGTGATGAGATTGGAAGTATTTTTGAAAATAAGGTTGGTGATCCTTTGATTTCGGATAGGGAGGAGTGTAGTAAGGAAACTAGGGAAGGTGTCTGTTACTTCTTAAAGGCAAGGTTACCGACGGCACAAGGATTGGTTAATAATAAAAAGGTGGTTGTATTAAGAGATACTGGGTGTACAGGCTGTGTCGTTCGGAGAAGTTTGGTTTCGGATAGTCAGTTAATAGGGAAGGAATCAAATGTTACGTTGATTGATGAATCCACACAAAGGTATCCTTTGGCAATGATTGACATTGATTGTCCTTTTTTCACTGGGAAAACTGAAGCTTTGTGTATGGATGATACGTTGTACGATTTGGTTATCGGTAACATTGATGGATCAAAACTTCCTGATATGTCTCATTTCTCAGCTGCGGCTGTAACTAGGTCTCAAACTAGGCAGGAGGAGAAGCCTTACAGAAAACTTAAGGTTCCCGATCAGATCATTAACGATGACAAGGAGGCTTTCAAGCAAGCTCAGGTTGATGATCCAACTTTGGAAAACATCAGGAAAAGGGTTGTATCTGGGAACAAGACTGTGAGTCGTGGTTTAAACCGAGGTGAAACTAGGTTTATTGAGAAAAAAGGTTTGGCATATAGGGAGTTCACCAAGGGTAACAAAGTCTCTTTCCAACTTGTGGTCCCTCAAAGTTTCCGAGGAAAGGTGTTGAAACTGGCTCATGAAACGCTTATGTCTGGACATATGGGTATTAGGAAGACATTGGATAGAGTTGTAACTGAGTTTTACTGGCCCGGTATTTGCGGTGATGTCGCTAGATTTTGTAAATCTTGTGATATTTGTCAGAGAACTATTCAGAAAGGTCGGGTCACTAAAGTACCTCTAGGAAAAATGCCATTGATTGATACGCCATTTAAGAGGGTGGCAGTGGACATAGTTGGTCCAATTGAGCCTCGATCTGATAGGAAATCTCGGTATATTTTAACCATGATAGATTATGCGACAAGGTATCCAGAGGCGATAGCTTTACCGAGTATTGAGACGGAACGTGTCGCGGAAGCGCTTATTGAAATGTTTAGTAGGGTTGGCATTCCTGATGAAATGTTGACTGATTGTGGTTCACAGTTTACTGCTGAGGTAATGAAGGAAGTCAGCAGACTTCTTTCTCTTCAACAGTTAACGTGTAGTCCGAGACACCCAATTTGCAACGGACTGATAGAGCGTTTCCACGCTACGTTAAAGCAGATGTTACGTCGCATGTGTGCTGAACGTCCAAAAGATTGGGATAAATATCTTCCAGCTTTATTGTTTGCGGTAAGGGAAGTCCCACAAGAGTCTTTAGGATACTCCCCTTTTGAGTTGTTATATGGACGTAACGTCAGAGGTCCAATGGCAATATTAAGAGAATTATGGGCTGAAGAGGTACGCGATGAGCAAGTTCTTTCGACGTATCAATACGTTATTGAGCTTAGGGAACGGTTAGAGCAGACATGCAAATTAGCGCGTGATAATTTAAAGAAGGTTCAGATTAAGCAGAAAGCTTATTACGATAAAGGCGCGAGGTCGCGTAAATTTGACGTCGGCGACAAAGTACTGTTGTTACTACCGACAGACAGTAATAAATTATTGCTTCAATGGAAAGGTCCTTATGAAGTGGTTGAGGTAGTGAACAGAATGGATTATAAGATTGACGTCAATGGAAATGTTAACACATATCACGCTAACATACTGAAGCAATATGTGGAACGTCAAAATGTGACGTCACATTGCTTGCTTTCTGTAGAGTCCACTCCGTCAACTGAAAATGATGACGTTGACGAATTCTCATTGGAAGATTGCGCTTTTCCTACTGCAAAGCAACCAGAGACGTTTAATGACGTCAATATTTCAGAAATGTTAACGCAGGATCAGCGTAAAGAAATAGAGACGTTGATAAAAGAATACCCGGACGTACTGTCCAGTGTACCAGGACGAACTGACCAAATAGAACACGACATAAAGTTGCTGACGACGGAACCAGTGAGGTCAAAAGGTTATGCCATACCATATAAAGTACGGGATGTAATGGAAAAGGAAATTCAAGATATGTTAGATTTAGGAGTTATTGAGCCATCAATATCTCCATACTCATCCCCTGTAGTACTTGTCCCTAAAAAAGATGGTTCGGTGCGGTTCTGCATTGACTTCCGTAAACTTAATAAGGTGACGGAGTTCGATGCAGAACCAATGCCAAATATGGAGGAGGTTATAAATAGAATGTCGGGGCACAAATACTTTAGCAAATTAGATTTGTCAAAAGGTTATTGGCAGGTAAAAATGACGTCTAAGGCAAAACCCCTAACTGCGTTCGAAACCCCTAAAGGCTTGTTTCAATTCAAAACTATGCCCTTCGGTTTGGTAAACTCAGGAGCAACATTTTGCAGGTTGATGAGAAAGATTCTGTCCGAACTTTCTAACGTTGATAGCTTCGTCGATGATATGTGGATCTTTACCGAAACTTGGAAAGACCACTTGACGTCATTACGTGAAGTTTTAGATAGACTCAGGACAGCCAAGTTGACGGCAAAACCTTCCAAGTGTATGATTGGGTATAGCAGTATCGAATGTCTTGGTCACAGTGTAGCTGCTCAGTCAGTTAGACCGCAAGAAGACAAGATACATGCTATAAAGGATGCTCCTCGACCTTCTACTAAGAGACAAATAAAGTCATTTCTTGGGTTGGCTGGTTTCTACCGCCGTTTCATTCCAAATTTCTCATCTATCGCTTCCCCTTTGACAGATTTAACTAAGAAAAGTAGACCAAACAAGATCACAGACTGGCAGGACCATCATGAAAAGGCTTTCCAGACCCTGAAGAATAGACTCACGTCTAGTCCTATTCTTCGTCTTCCTATCTTTCATGATGGGAATCCGTTCATACTCCGGACGGACGCTTCTGATGTTGGTATAGGAGCCGTTTTGCTCCAAGAGTTTGAAGGGGAAGGACGACTTCCCATTGCTTATGCCAGCAAGAAACTTTTGCCTCGTGAGAAAAACTATTCTGTAATAGAGAAGGAATGTTTGGCTATTATCTGGGGTGTTGAGAAATTTCGCAAGTATCTTTACGGAGTAGAATTCCTGCTTGAGACAGACCACAAGCCCTTGTCTTATATGCAAACAGCAAAAGTTCTCAATCCTCGAATTATGCGTTGGGCAATGAAACTACAGCCGTATAGATTTCGGATTGTTGCAATTCGGGGCCAAGAAAATTTGGGGGCAGACTACCTTAGTAGGTAATTCTTCGCACGGTTGTTGTGTAAATAGCTGTCTTGTTTAGATAGGTTCATCCTATTCCATCTCTGTACACAAAGAAAAAACATTTCTGATTGTTTTTTCTCCAAAAGGGGAAACCTTTGTTGCGAGATGGAATAGGAAACCTCTCTGGTGCTTATGCACATCTAAATTATTTTAGTAGATATATGGTAGGGCGGTGTGAGTGAAATATTTTAGGTGAAATATGGTACGCAAACTATGCGGCTCCATGAACAAGTCATGCACATATCATACGATGTATGCATGAGTGGTTTATAGAGAGCTGTTTTTACAATACAGGGGGCCGCTAAAAGGCCGAGTCCTATAGAATTTGCCTAAAAATCGCCAACCGCCAAATTGTGCCATATATGATTTTTATTCCCGTCACGTGTTGTGTGGGTGTTCGTTTTGACAGGAGTCATGTCATTGATTATAGGGTCGTTTCATCAATTTTTCCTATGGAAAATATACTATTTGAACGCAAATCCATTATCTACTCGATTTTGCTATCTGGCTTTGTTTGTGGCCGGTATCTCCACTTCCCCACGAACAAAGCAAGGTAATACGAGTAGGCATGATTTTCCGGTAGTATTCATAGATATATAAACCCTGAAAAAAGCGGACACTTTAGCAGCAGGTCAAGTTGTAAAGAGTAAACACAACATTGTGACGGGGAAATAGAAAGTATATTGAAAGGTATGTTAAATCTATGTTTAGTATTATTTTTGTATGAACATGCTTGTAGGTTTTGGAGGGGTTTACTTCTAGTATACCCCAACTTTCTGAAGCCTATTCTGAATTCACTATTGAGGCCTGTAGTGATTAGGCTACTAGCTTTGCCAGCTAGACGTCGCAGGATCGATCCCAGGCTTCTCCAGTAGTAGAATGAGTCTTTCTAAGTGAGGTCCTGTCTCATGCTGACCCTAGATGTTGGTGAGACGTAAAGTTTGGACACCCGCTCATTCTAGATTCATTTAGGCTTTTAGACCCCTTTTGTAGAATGTAATTAATAAACGCCGGGTCACTTGTTTGATCCATGACTTGTGACTGGCTGTGGTTAGAAAACCGTGGTTCCGTCCCAATATGATATTAGGTGTAGAGGGGACGTAAACTTAAGACGGGTTTAACCACATCTTCATCATCAGGGCAAACTCATACAAGAGCCTGTTGGGTTATCCGTGATGATGAACCGTAATGAATTTTATTTTACAAGCATGTTCACGTTGATTAGAAATAATCTTGTTCAAGAAGAATTACGAGTTCATTTTGTAATGATGCCGTTTTTGTCTGATAACTCAGTTTGTGCATGTATGTACATATAAAGAACGAGATGATGATAAGGGGGAGTATTTGGTCGCCACACGTCATAACGGCCTGAGCGGCGGGGATGACGTCAGCTGCGTCATCGGCGCCGCGAGGACGGTTGTGACGGGGTGCCTACTAAATAGAGAGAATTTACGGCAAACAGTGTTGGCCCATATGAGACACTAACAAATGTTGTAGATTATAGATGAAAATCTTCTGTTGTAGTTTCTATCTGTTATTAATGTATTGAATTTGTGAATAGCTATATTTGTGAGCCGTGTCGCGGAGAAGGATATGAAATAGAGATTGTTATGTTTCCTGTAATTGGCGGCTGACCAGCTAGCGCAAAGGCGTGGTCTGTTCAATTGCCTCTTACTTGTGATAATGTAGTGAGCACAGGTTTGATGAGTATTATGCTCAGTAGTAGTGAGCATTAATTGATTTCTGTAGTGCTCAGTAAGGAAACATAAACTTTGAGTATTATTGTGTCAAGCGCTGGGTGCTGATAATTTGATGCACAGTCAAGTTGAGTTCTGCTGTACGGTTATTTGTCGCATGCACTAATCAGCCTGTATGTCTGGTCGGCGCATGCGCAATAACGGTATATGCATGAACATATTCTTACTTCTCCGGGAGGGGGATCATGATATAACATGTATGTTTTGTGACTCGTTTCTAGTCCCGTTATCGTAATTTGCAGGCATAACAATGTGTGACCTGCTGCTCCCTGCTTCATAGCAGCAGGTACTGGTACGACGCTAGGCGTTAGGGTCCAGCAAGGGCGGACAGACCGCCGTAATCAGCGCCTACCAGGATAGAAGCAGATTCTTCTAAATCATTGTTCGTTGTAAACAAATGTGATCATGGAAGAGGTCAACTTACCTTATTTGGACGATCACTAAACGTCTGATCAGCAAACGTGATCGCTAAATCTAAGATTATCGACTATGTTGATAGACTAGTTCTACTAGTTCGCGAGAGGAAGTGTCACGCGTGTGGGGGATTCACCCTAGGTTATAACTGGCCAGTCGCGTCTTGTGTTGTTTCTTTTTCTTTGTTTTTGTTGTTGTTTTGTTGTTTGCTTCTGTAGGTATTCACGTCACCCGTTCCGAGCACAGAACAGTGTTTTGCCTTCGGAGCGGACGTCGTGAGTTGGCTACAGAAGCAACAAATTGTGATGTTTTGTGTTAGTAAGTGTTGTATGTAGATACTGTAAATAATTCATGTCATTCATTTAACATCTTTCTTGTGCCTTACCCCACAGCTGCCCGTACACCTGTCAGAGATCACGCTCGGTTGTCTTGTCAGCATGGGGGTTTGCGGGACGCCGTAAACCCACATGTAACACCGTCAACACTGTATAAGTCATTTTGGAGATGTCTCTTCCAATTTTGTGGGACTTTTACCAGACATTGAGATGAAATTACATCTCAAGCCCTGTCGCCCAATGAAACCAGTAGGGTTTATAAGCATGGACACCACTTTGTCTGAGCTTAGATATTTAGTATGTAGCTATGTCAAGTGGTCTCCTACACCAATGTACACAGGTGAGCGATATAGTGCCATTGGGCCCTCTTGTTTCCATTATGAGTCTATAGGAGCTAAAGGACCAGGGGCGTGGCCCGTTTGGAACCAAGGGGCTTGATTGGCAGGAATAATGTAGGTGACCACTTGCCCTCGCTATATGCTCAATATCTAAGCTCTGGGTCCTGTGGTTTCCGAGAAAAGGATTTTTGTAGCTTTTTGTTCCATTATGAGTCTATGGGAGCGAAGGGGCCCTAGGGCGTGGCCAATGTGGAACCCAGGGGCATGATTGGCAGGAATTATGTAGGTGACCACTGGCCGTTGTAACATGCTAAATATTTTAGCTCTAGGCCCTGTGGTTTCCGAGAAGATTTTTGAAGCTTTTTGTTCCATTATGAGTCTATGGGAGCGAAGGGGCCCCAGGGCGTCGCCCATTTAGAACCCAGGGGCATGATTGGCAGGAATTATGTAGGTGGCCACTGGCCATTGCCACATGCTAAATATCTAAGCTCTGGGCCCTGTGGTTTCAGAGAAGAAGATTTTTGAAGCCTTTTTTCAATTATAAGTCTATAGGAGCTAAAGGGCCCCAGGGCGTGGCCCATTTGGACCCCAGGGGCGTGATTGGCAGGAATTATGTAGGTGACCACTTGCCGTTGCTACATGCCAAATATCGCAGCAGCTCTAGGCCCTGTGGTTTCAGAGAAGAAGAGTTTTAGCTCACCTGTCACGTAGTGACGAGGTGAGCTTTTGGGATCACTTTTTGTCCGTCGTCCGTCATGCGTGCGTCTGTGCGTCCATGCGTCCGTCCGTCCGTAAACAATTTAAAATAAGTATATCTCCAATACCCCATGGCCAATCTTGATCAAATTTCATGTGAAGCATCATCAGGTAGGGGGAAAGGCTGCATATGGTTTTTGGGCTGATCAGATTGGAATTCTGGTTGCCATGGCAACATATAGCTCCCATAGACTTAGAAAGGGAAAAATTTTAAAAATCTTCTTCTCTGAAACCACAGTGCCCAGAGCTTAGATATTTAGCATGTAGCAAGGGCAAGTGGTCAACTACATAATTCCTGCCAATCATGCCCCTGGGTGCCAAATGGGCCACGCCCTCGGGCCCCTTCGCTCCCATAGACTCATAATGGAAAAAAAGCTTAAAAAATCTTCTTCTCTGAAACCACAGGGCCCAGAGCTAAGATATTTAGCATGTAGCAATGGCAAGTGGTCACCTACATAATTCCTGCCAATCATGCCCCTGGGTTCAAAAAGGGTCACGCCCAGGGGCCCCTTCGCTCCCATAGACTCATAATGGAAATAAAAGGTTAAAAAATCTTCTTCTCTGAAACCACAGGGCCCAGAGCTTATTTATTTAGCATGTAGCAATGGCAGGTGTTCACCTACATAATTCCTGCCAATCATGCCCCTGGGTTCCAAATGGGCCACGCCCCAGGGCCCCTTCGCTCCCATAGACTCATAATGGAAAAAAAGCTTCAAAAATCTTCTCCTCTGAAACCACAGGGCCAAGAGCTTATATATTTAGCATGTAGTAACGGCAAGTGTTCACCTACATAATACCTGCCAATCATGCCCCTTGGTTCCAAACGGGCCACGCCCCGGGGCCCCTTCACTCCCATAGACCCAAAATGGAAAAAAAAAAGCTTCAAACATCTTCTCCGCTGAAACCACAGGGCCCAGAGCTTAGGTAATTAGCATGTAGCAACGGCAAGTGGTCACCTACATAATTCCTGCCAATTATGCCCCTGGGTTCCAAATTGGCCACGCCCAGGGGCCCCTTCGCTCCCATAGACTCATAATGGAAAAAAAGCTTCAAAAATCTTCTTCTCTGAAATCATAAGGCCCAGAGCTTTGATATTTAGCATGTAGCAACGGCAAGTGGTCACCTACATAATTCCTGCCTATCATGCCCCTGGGTTCCAAATGGGCCACGCCCGTGGCCCCTTGGCTCCTATAGACTCATAATGGAAAAAAAAGGTTAAAAAATCTTCTTCTCTGAAACCACAGGGCCAAGAGCTTATATATTTAGCATGTAGCAATGGCAGGTGGTCACCTACATAATTCCTGCCAATCATGCCCCTGGGTTCCAAATGGACCACGCCCCAGGACCCCTTCCCTCCCATAGACTCATAATGGAAAAAAAGCTTTAAAAATCTTCTTCTCTGAAACCACAGGGCCCAGAGCTTATATATTTAGCATGTAGTAACGGCAAGTGGTCACCTACATAATACCTGCCAATCGTGCTCCTGGGTTCCAAACGGGCCACGCCCCGGGGCGCCTTCGCTCCCATAGACCCAAAATGGAAAAAAAAAGCTTCAAAAATCTTCTCCCCTGAAACCACAGGGCCCAGAGCTTAGGTAATTAGCATGTAGCAACAGCATGTGGTCATCTACATAATTCCTGCCAATCATGCCCCTGGGTTCCAAATTGGCCACACCCAGGGGCCCCTTCGCTCCCATAGACTCATAATGGAAAAAAAGCTTCAAAAATCTTCTTCTCTGAAACCATAAGGCCCAGAGCTTTGATATTTAGCATGTAGCAACGGCAAGTGGCCACCTACATAATTCCTGCCAATCATGCCCCTGGGTTCCAAATGGGCCACACCCCGGGGCCCCTTCGCTCCCATAGACCCAAAATGGAAAAAAAAAGCTTCAAAACTCTTCTCCGCTGAAACCACAGGGCCCAGAGCTTAGGTAATAAGCATGTTGCAACAGCAAGTGGTCATCTACATAATTCCTGCCAATCATGCCCCTGGGTTCCAAATTGGCCACGCCCCGGGGCCCCTTTGCTCCCATAGACTCATAGTGGAAAAAAAACCTTCAAAAATCTTCTTCTCTGAAACCACAAGGCCCAGAGCTTATATATTTAGCATGTAGTAACGGCAAGTGGTCACCTACATAATTCCTGCATATCATGCCCCTGGGGTCCAAACGGACCCCGCCCCGGGGCCCATTAGCTCCTATAGACTCATATTGGAAAAAAGCTTCAAAAATCTTCTTCTCTGAAACCACAGGGCCCAGGGCTTAGACATTTAGCATGTAGGAAGGGCAAGTGGTCAGCTACATAATTCCTGTCACTCATGCCCCTGGGTTCCAAATGGGCCACGCCCCGGGGCCCCTTCGCTCCCATAGACTCATAATGGAAAAAAGCTTCAAAAATCTTCTCCGCTGAAACCACAGGGCCCAGAGCTTAGGTAATTAGCATGTAGCAACGGCAAGTGGTCACCTACATAATTCCTGCCAATCATGTCCCTGGGTCCAAATTGGCCACGCACTGGGCCCCCTTAGCTCCCATACACTCATAAAAGAAAAAAGCTTCAAAAATCTTCTCTGAAACCAAAGGGCCCAGAGCTTAGATATTTAGCATGTAGCAATGGCAAGTGGTAACCTATATAATTCCTGCCAATCATGCCCCGGGGGGTCCAAATTGGCCACACCCCGGGGCCCCTTAGCTCCTATATACTCATAATGGGAAAAAAGGTTCAAAAATCTTCTTCTCTGAAACCACAGGGCCCAGAGCTTAGATATTTAGCATGTAGCAATGGCAAGTGGTCACCTACATAATTCCTGCCAATCATGCCCCTGGGTTCCAAATGGGCCATGCTCTGGGGCCCATTCGCTCCCATAGACTCAAAATGGAAATAAGCTTCAAAAATCTTCTCTGCTGAAACCACAGGGCCCAGAGCTTAGGTAATTTAGCATGTAGCAACGGCAAGTGGTCACCTACATAATTCCTGCCAATCATGTCCCTGGGTCCAAATTGGCCACGCACTGGGGCCCCTTAGCTCCCATACACTCATAATAGAAAAAAGCTTCAAAAATCTTCTTCTCCGAAACCACAGGGCCCAGAGCCTAGATATTTAGCATAAAGCAACAGCAAGTAGTCACCTACATAATTCCTGCCAATCATGCCCCTGTGGTCCAAAAGAGCCACGCCCTGGGGCCCCTTAGCTCCTATAGACTCATAATTGAAAAAAAGCTTCAAAAATCTTTTTCTCTGAAACCACAGGGCCTAGAGCTTAGGTAATTAGCATGTAGCAATGGCAAGTGGTCACCTACATAAATCCTGCCAATCATGCCCCTGGGGTCCAAATGGGCCACGCCCCGTGGCCCCTTAGCTCCCCTAGACTCATAATGGAAAAAAGCTTCAAAAATCTTCTTCTCTGAAACCACAGGGCCCAGAGCCTAGATATTTAGCATAAAGCAACAGCAAGTAGTCACCTACATAATTCCTGCAAATCATGCCACTGTGGTCCAAAAGAGCCACGCCCTGGGGCCCCTTAGCTCCTATAGACTCATAATTGAAAAAAAGCTTCAAAAATCTTTTTCTCTGAAACCACAGGGCCTACAGCTTAGATAATTAGCATGTAGCAACGGCAAGTGGTCACCTACATAATTCCTGCCAATCATGTCCCTGGGTCCAAATTGGCCACGCCCTGGGGCCCCTTAGCTCCTATAGACTCATAATTGAAAAAAAGCTTCAAAAATCTTTTTCTCTGAAACCACAGGGCCTACAGCTTAGATAATTAGCATGTAGCAACGGCAAGTGATCACCTACATATTTCCTGCTAATCATGCCCCTGGGATCCAAATGGGCCATGCCCCAGTGCCCCTAAGCTCCCATATACTCATAATGGAAGAAAGCTTAAAAAACCTTCTCAGAAAGTTTGAAGCACAGAACTTAGATATTAAGTCCAAATTGGCCAAATCCTGTGGCCCCTTAACTCCAACAAACTTATAATGGAAAAAAGCTTCAAACATCTTCTTTGAAACCATGAAATACAGACCTTAGATATTTAGTGTATAGCAACACAAAATGGTCGCCTACATAAATCCTGCCAACCATGCCCTTTGGGTCAAAATTGGCCAAACCCCAGGGCTCATTAGCTTCTATAGACTTATACTGGAAAAAAAAAACTAAAAAAAAAGTCTTCTTTTCCAAAATCATAAGGCACAGATTTTGTATGATTTGAGGTTTTATATCCCTGTCAGCACTGTATAGGTCATTTTGGAGATGTCTCTTCCAATTTTGTGGGACTTTTACCCGACATTGAGATGAAATTACATCTCAAGCCCTGTCGCCCAATGAAACCAATAGGGTTTATAAGCATTGACACCACTTTGCCTGAGCTTAGATATTTAGTATGTAGCAATGTCAAGTGGTCTCCTACACTAATGATTTTCTGGTACACAGGTGAGCGATATAGGGCCATTGGGCCCTCTTGTTAAAGTATTTTTCTCAGTAAACAAGGCTTGACATTACATGTAATTTGTCTGATTCACATGTAAATGGCAGACCTATTTTCACTGAAAAATATGAAACATGCACCCATAAAAATTCTGTCTGCTTGATGTGACTAGCAGTCTAAGAGTTAAGAAGTAAAATAAAATGTACAACATACCTATGGTAGGGCTGGCTAATCTGAGCTTAAAAGATAATCGATTATCAGTCCTGACATTGCGATCGATAATTGATTAGTAATCACTGAAGATTTGATAATAATTTTACCTGTCTGGCTTTGTCTGAGCCTAACTCCCAGCATATGTTGTACTTTACCATAGAGGAAGAACAGGCAGGCCTGAGCAAACTGTGTAGACCCAGATGAGACGCCGCAAAATGTGGCGTCTCATCAGGGTCTGCTATGTTTGCCACTGTTCCAGTTATTTTTGGCACACCTTTGGGTAGTAAAGTGCACTTATCAAATAATCGATTACAAGCAAATCAGTACTGATAATCATTCTTTTGTAATTTGTCGATCGATTAATCGATTATCAGGTTTATCGTGCCAGTCTTAAACAGACCATAACAAAAAATTGTCTATTTCAGAGACATTCGGCAGAAACTCAAACAGGAGATCACAGAGATTCAAGAGAAATTCCCAGAGTTTAAACCAGGGCTAGCCATTGTTCAAGTAAGCCAAAAGGAACTTAGGAAAAATCTGGTGCAGGAAAGATAATACATGTGAATTGTCTGACTAGCTGATGATTCACATGTAATATCATATAGGCAGATGATTCACATGAAATGTCAAGTCTTATTTTCCTACAAAAATAGGAAAAAAACCTTTGAAAATGCTGTCTGTTAGTTGTGATTGACATTTTACCCCTTTTTGTACCACATGGAATCTTCCTCCTCATATAAAGCAGGAGTCCATTTCTAAATTTAGGGGTGACAGGTTGTGGTATCCTCAAAATTGACTGGGAAATTGACTCAACTTTCTGCAAATAGTGTAGGCCCTGATGAGACGTCGCATTTGCACTGTTTGCCAAAGTACCCGTCTTGGGGTTAACCAGTACATTGCACATTCTTTCGTCAGAAACTGACAACTGCCCTTCTTGAATCAGTCGAATGGAGAGAATAATTGTAGAAAAGATTTCATGATCAATCTCCAAGAAAGAATGTTGCAGACCCTGGCAGATATCAAACCCGCTTCCTCCTGATCACCAGTCAGACGCATATCCGACTGAGCTACCGAGGCCGGCAGAGCTGGGAACAGATGCAGTAAAATAGTGATTATTTTACTGTAAAAATCCTAAAAATTTGGACTTCTTGAGGACTTGCTGTAATTCTCAAAATATTTTAACAAGTTTGTTTAGTGATACAGCAAGGAATCCAAAAGGTGCAGACAGAATGGCAACCAGTGTAGACCCTGATCAGACTGCTCCTTCAGGAGCTGTCTGATCTGGGTCTGCACTGTTTGCTTAGGCCTGTCTGTCCCAATGCATGTACTTTGGATCATTGTGCTAATGAATTTAGCCAGTTCGAACACTTTAGTCAGTTTATCATTTTGAAAACTGGCACGCATACAGATTTTGGGTATTTTTTTTGTCACGGAAATATTATCCAGCAGTGTTATATCTAGCTGCAGTGTCTATTCCTCTCTGATTATGTTTGGACTTGTCTTAACCCAATGTTTGCTAGTGGACTCTTCCATTGTTATATGTTGGAAAAGTCAATTTGTCATATAAGGGGTGTCGGACCTATTTTTCATTTAGATTATATTTTTTGACAGAAAATTCTGTCAGCAAATAGTGCTGGCCCTGATCAGACGCCGCAATGCGGCGTCTGATCTGGGCCTGCACTATTTGCCAAGGTACCCCTTAAGGGGTTTCCCGCATACAGTGGGTGGGTTAAAGTATCTTTTCTATTGCTTAAAAAGCAATTTCATAAACTATTAACAGCTGTGCATTAATCATCAAAAGCCATTTTTGGGTCGATCGGTTTACGATCGACCCAAATTTACTAAATGGCCGAACGGAATTAATGCAGTTGTCCACGTGACCATCACTGATTTGGGAAAACCAATATTATGTTTTATTAATAGAACTTGAAACGTTGCGCTATTTTTATCGATGCAACAGGAGCTATCCGGAATCGTGTGCTGGATAATACCCAGATCAGACACCGCGGAATGTGGCGTCTGATCAGCAGGTTGCACAGGAACTTCACTGTTTGATTAAATAGTGGCATTTGAGGGTTAAACGAAATAGTATAAAAACTGAAAAACAATATATTAAACCAGGCTACGATGTCACGTGACGTCTTTCGGAACATTCTATTTATAAAACTGTTATACAAATGTATGCCAAGTGAGGAAAAATAGTCTTTTCGCTCTCCTGCTAAGAACTTAATTTTAGAACCCATGCAAAAATGAGTAGCCCAGACTTTATAGGTGGTACCATTATTAGACATTCAGCATAGACCAAGATCGGATATAGAGTACATCGCTTCTGATCAGGTCGGCACTGTTCGCCATATGTATGCAACAACAGTTTTGAACACGATTCAGGACCGTACGCAGACTCTGAAAAGGGGCGGGTTGAGGATGCGAATTTCAGGTATTTTGCAGAAGGTGAAAAACTGTTTGAATCTGAAATAATTTCCAGAAGATGGGAGGGGGCTGCGTTTGCACCCTCCCCACTCTGCTGAACAAAATCCAAGTACTACCCTAAGACTTCAGAGCGCAGCGTAAGAAGAAAATTCTGGACTGTGCTCGTTTGTTTGATTTAAGGTTTAACGTCCCCATCAGCACTGTATAGATCATTTGGAGACGTTACTTCCAATGTTACGGGACTTTCAACTCTGCGTGGAAGCATCATGCAGCCCATCTATTTATTCCAGCCCCGATGGGCGGGGCGGGTGGACTGTGCTCGTACACTTGGGCATTGGCAAACAGAATCTACATAATCAGACGCCACATAACGGGATGTCTGAACAGCTCTACTGTGCTTGCTAAAGGTTAAACGAACAGTTCGATTCTCAGCTCAGAACTATTTTCCCAACCTACGCTCAAAGACGATCGACCCACCAGTACTCTCAGTGCTTTGATTTAACCCTTGTCCTGCTAATCCCGGATATGCCTTATCTTTGAAACAATGTAGATCCAGATCAGATGGCTTCTGACGAAGCCATCTGATCAGGATCTACATTGTTTGCCATTCAGATTGTGAATTTGTTGCAATAATTTGCATCAAGTAATTTGATTGGTTGATAATCGGTAGTGGGTGTGGCATATATAAATATTCAGCAGAACAAGGGTTAACACCATTCTCCAATATGGATCAATTTAAGTTGGCGATATGGCAATCAACAAGGGCAATGGGTTCATGAAAAGTTGGTGTTTATCTATACCAGGTACCACATTACGATAACACACCCGTGCGATATAGTGCATTTTTACATCTCCAAAATGGCTACTTTTCCGAGAAAATCCGTGATATTGTTCTTATTTATACTGCAAAAATAGGTTGTGGGTGCTCGTTAGAACCGCCTCATTGAGGCGGTTCTAACGAGTACCCACAACCTATGTCTTGGAGCAGAAATAAGAAAAAATATATTGACCCCCGTAAACCCCAGTTTTCTCTATATATAGTGGGGTATATGGGGGTCTTCATTTCACGGACTTGTTCACGTGATGAGCTCAGCTGAGGACATTTCAGGAAGTCACAGTTCGGTCGGATAAGACCATTCAAGTAAAACCTACCAAAAGATGAAAAGCAATGGCAGTAAATATGATTCCGCTTGAAACAATCATCCTCATGATAAAAGGGTGCATCTCATAATAAAATCCTGCAAAATTGCTAAATGGCCGTTACCTCTTTTTTCGGCCATGTTTGTGGCACATTCAGAGTGATCAAATGTTGACTGTTTGGCCCTTGGAAACAGACACTGAGAAAAACTACATCTGAAAATGTTGTCTGCATATTTCGTCGGCTGAATTTTTTGCAAACTTTTTAAAAAAGTTTTGCACACAGGCAAACAGTGTGGGCCCAGATCAGACTGCTCCACACTGTTTGCAAAAAAATTACTTTAAAGGTAACTGGCAGACGGCAAATTGTCCAAATTTAAGAAGTAGATCTCTTTAGCGGTGAATTGTTGGGTAGATCTGATTATGAGCATGTAGTGCAAACAATTTGTCAGCTTGCAACTGACCAATAAACTGTGAAGCTGGCGTCAGTAGCTCAGTCAGATGCGCGTCTGACTGGTGAACAGGAGGACGCAGGCTCGATACCTGCCGGGGGTAGGCAACATTCTTTCCTGGATATTGATCATGAAATCTTTTCTACGGACATTCTCCCCCTTCTGCTGATTCAAGAAAGGCTGTTGTCAGTTTCTGGTGAAAGAATGTGCACTGTACTGGTTAACCGCTTACGTATAAGCCTGCCCAGGAAAAGTGTGGATAGGTTAACTGACCGGCTCAATAATGACCTAAATATTGTTGACTGGGCTGTTAACCTCCAATACAAACAAACAAACAAGTTCACTGCTGTAGCTGATCTTTTTCGACTCTAACGCCCTGAAATTGACAATAATTTTGTTGTTTACTTAAGATTCTCCAAATCAAAAGTTGCCTTTCTTAGAAGAAATCCCACCATCATAATTGACTATAACATATGCTTTTAAGGAGAATAGGTACACCTTCAGGGGAGGCAACTCCTGCGAAAGTATTTTTGACTCCCATGTCAATAGGGATCAACTTTTAAAGGGAAGAATTTGCTCCTGAGGAGCAGATTCTTTCCTTTAAGAGTAGACCCCTTTTCAGTTGGACAGGCCTTATAGAAAACAGGGGTGTAAAATTCCACTTGCCCGCTGGCATTTGCGAGTAAGTTTTAAGGCAGGGCGTGTAAGTTTTTCAAAGCTGACCTTGCCTTTTCTTCATTTTTAGCACCTAAATGAAAAGTTTAGACGGTAAGGGCAAGTTTGAGGGAAATTTTACACCTCTGGAAAAGCGAAGAGGAAGTTCCAAAAGTTGTCTCCCTTTGAAATATGGCAAAAAAAAAAAATCTGTCAGGTGTTCCTATTCTGCTTAAGTCCTTTTGTAATGTTTTTGATTTGAGAAAATGGCATTACACCATTATGAAATCAAAGAATTTGAGAGTGACATTGGAAACCTACAGCTTTTCCCATCCTGATCTTCCACCGAGTGAATTGTTGCAGAATAAATTGGTTCATTTTCATTGCCTGCATAGGCCAGCTGTATAGAAATAGAGTTTATGTATTATTGAATTTATTAAACGAGTTGAAGAAAAGGGATAAAATGCCAGGCTTTGCTGAGCATTTTATCCCTTTTCCTCAACAAGTTTAATAAATTTAATAAAACATGAGCACGAATGCAAGATTATGTTTATCATATTACATTTAAAACATATTTTATTAGCTCACCAGAGCCAAAGGTTCCGGGGGAGCTTATAGGATAGGCAGTTGTCCGTTGTTGTTGTCTGGCGTTAACATTTTCAAACGACATCTCCTCTGAAGCCACTGGGCCGATTGAGTCCAAATTTCATCTGTAGCATCCTTGGGTTGGGGGATTGAAAGTTTGTGTTTTTTATGAAATTCGGCTCATTGATTTGGTTGCTATGGCAACTTAGAGTTTCCATAGACTTATAATGGGGAAAATTGAAAAATGACATTTACTGCCAAGCCACTGCAGATATTTTGACAAAACTTTCATAGAAATATTCCTTAGGCAATCTACTATCTGCCAAATGATTTTAGGCCTACTGCTCATTTGTATTGGTTGCCATGGAAACCAAAATGAAAAAATAGAAAAAAAAAAAACCTAAAAAAATCATCTCCTCAGAAACCGTATGCTCTATGAGGCTGAAAGTTTATGGAAATATTCACCTTTACAGGTTTTGTGTTTTTTTATGAAATTCGGCTCTTTAGTTTGGTTGCTATGGCAACTTAGATTTTCCATAGACTTATAATGTGGAAAATTGAAAAATGGCATTAACTACAAAGCCTTTGCAGATATTTTGACAAAACTTTCATAGAAATGTTCCTTCAGTAAACTTCTCTCAGCCATATGCTTTTATGTCAACCTGGGGGTCCAGTAGGTTGTGCCGGGGCCATGCCCCGCCCCCAGTACTTCATAAAATGACTTATATCTCAGAAACCTTACAGATCCCCACCCCTAAACCATATATATTCTTGTTCCTATTGATAAGACGCATTCAGTGACACCAACCTGGAGGTCCTCCGGGATGTGCCGAGGCCATGCCCCACCCCCTCCACTTCATAAAAGGCCCAATATCTCGGAAACCATTCAGATCCCCACCCCTGAACCCTATATACTCTTGTTCCTTATGATTAGACGCATTCAGTGACATCAAACTGGGGGTCCCCCAGGATGCGCCGGGGCCATGTCCCGCCCCTCCATTTCATAAAAGGCCCAATATCTCGGAAACCTTACAGATCGCCACCCCTAAACCATATATATTCTTGCTCCTTATGATAAGACGCATTCATTGACCCCAAATTGGGGGTCTTCCGGGTTGCGCCGGAGCCATGCCCCACCCCTTCACTTCACAAAAGGCCATATATCTCAGAAACTGTTCAGATCCCCATCCCTAAACCATATATGTTCTTGTTCATTATGATGAGACACATTTAGTGACACCAACCTGGGGGTCCCCAGGGATGTGCTGGGGCCATGCCCCACCCCCTCCATTTCATAATATCACAATATCTCGGAAACCTTACAGATCCCCACCCCTAAACCATATATATTCTTGTACCTTATGATAAGACACTTTCATTGACACCAACCTGGGGGTCTCCCTGGACCTTGCCCCACCCCTGCACTTCACAAAAGGCCTTATATCTCAGAAACTGTTCAGAGCCCCACCCCTAAACCATATATATTCATCTTTCTTATGATAAGGCACATTCATTGACACCAGCTTGTGAGTCCCCGGGGCATGCCCGGGCCTTGCTCCACCGCTTGACTTCATTAAAAGCCACATATCTCAGAAATAGTTCAGATCCCCACCCTCTTTGTGCTGAGGCAATGTGCCCCGCCCTTCCACTTCATAAAAGGCCATATATTTCAGAAACCATTCAAATCCCCACCCCATATTCATATATGTTCTTGTTCCTTATTATTAGCACACCTACTGTAGGGGTGTCCGCAGGGGCCAGTCCTCTCCTTTCCACTTCATGAAAGGATATCTTGGAAACCGTTCAGATTCCCACCCCTAAACCATATATATACTTGGTCCTTATGATGAGACACATTTAGGGACAACAATCTTGGGCTTTCCTGGGAATGACATGGCATGCTCCAACCCCTCCACTTATATCTCCAGCCATGCAGATCCCCACTGCTAAACCATATATATTCTTGTTCTTTGTGATAAGACACATTTAGTGATACCAACCAGGGCTCCATTGGGTCCATGCCCCACCCCCTCTACTTCATAAAAGGCCTAATGTTTCATATACTGAGTCCACATTGATGCTCATTTGGATATTGGGGTTCATTTGGCAGATTAAAATGATATCATGTTAAAATACATGGCTGCAATTTGGCAGTGCCCACCTGAGCTCTGGTGAGCATAGTGGCCCATGGGCCTCTTGTTTTTTATTTGTTTTCAAAAAATGTTAATATTCTGCTATTAGCAAATGCGACATCGTTAAGGACCTGGAAAGTGTAATGTTCTAGGCGTATTTACCTAATTTGCATGGTGGCAGGGCTTGAGATGTCATTTCATCCCAATGTCTGGTAAAAGTCCCACAAAATTGGAAGCAACATCTCCAAAATGACCTAAATAGTGTTGACGGGGATGTTAAACCCAAATTCAAACAAACAAAATAAAGCCTAATTTGCATATTTAATCCACTAGTGGATTACAGAATTTATTACATGACACCATTACACTCTCAGACGCGACATTATTTGAAAATAAGGATAATTACAATAACTAGACTGAATGTTGTCTGAGTACAGTAAATTCCTATATAAAGACCACCTTTGGGACCGTCTTTTGAACAGTCCCAAAGGTGGTCCATGACCAGAGAACACTGTATGCAGAAGACACCAAGCAGAATAACTACAGCCTACTAAATACGCTTTTTAAAGCAGAATTAGTCTTAATTTTAGTTGGTCTTAACTGTATTTACAGTATATATCATTCTAAGACTTCAAGGTCTTTGTGTGCTCTCACCCATTGGTGCTTGGAGAAATAGATTGGGCTGCATGGTGGTTCCATGCAGAGCTGAAGTGGACCAAACTTAAGTTCTGGTAAACCGCTTAGGTCTAAGCCTGCTCAGAAAAAGTGGTAAGAGTCATATCCCTCTTAAACCATAGCGGTTTATTTGGGGGATAGGGCTTGCAATGTCATTTCATCTCAATGATGAGTAAAACTTAGTCATACAAAATTGGAAGTTTCCTCTCAAAAATCCTAAATAGTGTTGACAGGGACCTGAAACATTACGAAAACACACCTATACAAATACATTGTAAAATTTCTTGCAGAAAAAATGAAAATTTTAGGATGAAAAATTGTGACATTTTCCTTATTTCTGCTAAAAATATAGATTGTCTCTACTCGTTAGAACTGCCTCCATGAGGGGTTGTAACGAGTACCCACAATCTATATGTTAGAGCAGAAATAAGAAAAATAAGGTTTTTCTTTTCACTATATAAAAGTGGGGTTCAAGGGGGTCAAAATTATATAGACGTGTTTTCGTGATGCCTCAATACAAACAAAACAAAGTTTATACATGGCTCTTACAGGTTGGTGGTCGTGAAGATTCCAATGTGTATATTGGTCAGAAGCTGAAGAACGCTGAGGCAGTTGGGGTACATGCCAGACATGTCCAGTTGTCAAACACAGCCACACAAGATGAGGTAGTGTAATTACATGTACAGTAAAATTTGAAGGAGTAACTTTTGGATAAATTTCTATTAGACTGTATCTTATAGGCAAACATAATTGTAGATATGGGCAATTGTTAGAATTGCCTCACCGAGGCAATTCTAACAAGTACCCATACCCACAATTGAGAAGTTGCAGATGGTGTCACACACCTACAGGTAGCTTTCTTGCTGAAGACACCTAGGCTCATTTCCAACAGAATTTTATACGGGCCTGCGTGGCCTAATGGATAAGAGCGCTGACTCTTAGTCATTAGGTCTCTCACCGCCGTGGGTTCGAGCCTCGCTCGGGTCACGTGTGAGACGCCAAGTTCTGCAACGGAAGGTCAGGTGGTTTTTCTCCGGGTACTCCGGTTTTCGCCCACCTATCATTAACGATCGGCTCGATATGAGTGAAATAATCTTGAAAGGGCCGTAAAACCCAACCCCCCCCCCCCCCCCAAAAAAAAACCAAACAGAATTTTAGTGTACTTTCCTTGTAAATAACTTCCTTGTCCTTCAGGAAAATTATGACTAAACATTATGTTATTGTTATGTCCTTTAAAAACAATCAGAGTCACATGCCCCTGCCCATCGGGGCTTGAAGAAATAGATGGGCTGCATGATGCTTCCTCGCAAAGCTGAAATCCGACCGCAAACGAGTACTGGTAAACCGCATAGAGGATCTAAGCCTGCCCAGGTAAAGGGGTGCGAGTTGGACCGTCCTTGCTTATAAACCCTATTGGTTTCATTGGACGACAGGTCTTGAGATGTCATTTCATCTCAATGTCGGGTAAAAGTCCCACAAAATTGGAAGCAACATCTCCAAAATGACCTTTACAGTGTTGATGGGGATGTTAAACCTCAAATCAAACAAAATTGATCCCTTCGGTATTTTTGTCACTATGGGATAATTAGTCAAAATGATTAAATGTGTACACAAAAACCTATCTGGTGTCTCCAATATGGCGGATCAAGGGAGAATAATCTTACAGAAATGCTGTGTCTGCAACCTCTCAATATGTGTCTCGAACAAGAAAAATATCCCTTGATTATGCTTGTTATTCCTCCTTGTCTGGCAATGAGGTTGTTTCTCTAACCCTTTTACCTCACTGATGCCAGTAGGGCCAGTTTCTTAATGCTGTGCATGCTGGGTATTTTTAGCTCACCTGTCACGTAGTGACAAGGTGGGCTTTTGTGATCACTTTTCGTCCGTCGTCCGTCGTCAGTGCGTGCGTGTGTGCGTGCGTGTGTGTGTGTGTGTGTGTGTGCGTAAACTTTTTCTTCAAATGACATCTCCTCCTAAACCACTGATCAGATTTTGACCAAACTTCACAGCAATGATCCTTATGTGGTCCCCTTTCAAAATTGTTCAAATGGTTCCGGTCCATTGCACATCTGGGTCACAGGAGCTAAAAATAGATTTTTTTACTGAAAATCTTTAAAAATCTTCTTCTCTGAAACCGCAAGGCCCAGGTCTTTGATATTTGGTATGAAGCTTCAGCTAGTGGACCACTACCAAGATTGTTAAAATTATAGCCCTGGGGCCAAAATTGCCCTCGCCCCGGGGGCCTTTGGTTTTACATAGGCTTATATAGGGAAAATCTTTAAAAATCTTCTTCTCTGAAACCGCAAGGCCCAAGTCTTTGATATTTGGTATGAAGCTTCATCTAGTGGACCTCTATCAAAATTGTTCAAATTATAGCCCTGGGGCCAAAAATGCCCCTGCCCCGAGGGCCTTTGGTTTTACATGGGCTTATATAAGGAAAATCTTTAAAAATCTTCTTCTCTGAAACCACAAGGCCCAGGTCTTTGATATTTGGTATGAAGCTTCATCTAGTGGACCTCTACCAAGATTGTTCAAATTATAGCCCTGGGGCCAAAAATGGCCCCGCCCCGGGGGTCTTTGGTTTTACATAGGCTTATATAGGGAAAATCTTTAAAAATCTTCTTCTCTGAAACCGCAAGGCCCAAGTCTTTGATATTTGGTGTGAAGCTTCATCTAGTGGACCTCTATCAAGATTGTTCAAATTATAGCCCTAGGGCCAAAAATGCCCCCGCCCCGGGGCCCTTTGGTTTTACATAGGCTTATATAGGGAAAATATTTAAAAAATCTTCTTCTCTGAAACCACAAGGCCCAGGTCTTTGATATTTGGTATGAAGCTTTATCTAGTGGACCTCTACCAAGATTGTTCAAATTATAGCCCTGGGGCCAAAAATGGCCCCGCCCCGGGGGTCTTTGGTTTTACATAGGCTTATATAGGGAAAATCTTTAAAAATCTTCTTCTCTGAAACCGCAAGGCCCAAGTCTTTGGTATTTGGTGTGAAGCTTCATCTGGTGGACCTCTATCAAGATTGTTCAAATTATAGCCCTAGGGCCAAAAATGCCCCCGCCCTGGGGCCCTTTGGTTTTACATAGGCTTATATAGGGAAAATATTTAAAAAATCTTCTTCTCTGAAACCACAAGGCCCAGGTCTTTGATATTTGGTATGAAGCTTCATCTAGTGGACCTCTACCAAGATTGTTCAAATTATAGCCCTGGGGCCAAAAATGCCCCTGCCCCGGGGCCTTTGGTTTTACATAGGCTTATATAGGGAAAATCTTTAAAAATCTTCTTCTCTGAAACCACAACGCCCAGGTCTTTGATATTTGGTATGAAGCTTCATCTAGTGGACCTCTACCAAGATTGTCCAAATTAAAGCCCTGGGGCCAAAAATGTCCCCACCCCATGGGGCCTTTGGTTTTACATAGGCTTATATAGGGAAAATCTTTAAAAATCTTCTTCTCTGAAACCACAAGGTCCAGGTCTTCAATATTTACTAGGAAGCTACATCCAGCAGAATTCTACCAAGAGTGTTCAAATTTTTAGCCCTGGAGCCATAATTTGCCATGCCCCCAGGCCCACATGATTTACATAGACTTACATAGGGAAACCTATAAAATCTTTTTCCCCGACTACCTAGGCCTAGGTGTTTGATTTGAGGCTTCATCTGATGGACATCTACTAAGATTGTTCAGATTATAGCCCTAATGGGAAGAAACTGGTCCTGCCCTGGGGCCCACATGTTTTACATAGACTTCTGTTAGAAATACCTTTAAAATTCTTCTTAGAAATCACAGGGCTCAGGTCTTTGATATTTGGTGTGAAGCTTCATCTTGTGGACCTCTACCAAGGTTGTTCAAATTAAAGCCCAGGGGCTAAAATGGTCCTGCCTGAGGCCCACTTGTTACACTATGGATCAGGTGAGCGAACCCAGGGCCCTCTGGGCCCTCTTGTGATTAATATTAGGATCACTTTTTGTCTGTCATCCGTGCGTAAACAATTTCTTCAAACGACATCTCCTCCTTAACCACTGATCGGATTTTGACCAAACTTCACAGGAATGATCCTTAGGAAGACCCCTTTCAAAGTTGTTCAACTGGTTCTGGTCCGTTGCACATCTAGGTCACAGGAGCCAAAAATAGATTTTTTCACCAAAAACTTAAAAAATCTTCTTCTCTGAAACCACAAGGCCCAGGTCTTTGATATTTGGTATGAAGCTTCATCTAGTGGACCCCTACCAAGATTGTTCAAATAATAGTGCTGGGGCAAGAAATGCCCCCGCCCCGGGGCCCTTTGGTTTTACATAGGCTTATATAGGGAAAATCTTCAAAAATCTTCTTCTCTGAAACCACAAGGCCCAGGACTTTGATATTTGGTATGAAGCTTCATCTAGTGGACCCCTACCAAGATTGTTCAAATTATAGTGCTGGGACAAAAAATGCCCCCGCAACGGGGCCCTTTGGTTTTACATTGGCTAATATAGGGAAAATCTTTAAAAATCTTCTTCTCTGAAACGACAAGGCCCAGGTCTTTGATATTTGGTATGAAGCTTCATCTAGTGGACCCCTACCAAGATTGTTCAAATTATAGTGCTGGTGCCAAAAATGCCCCCACCCCGGGGCCCTTTGGTTTTACATAGGCTTATATAGGGAAAATCTTTAAAAATCTTCTTCTCTGAAACCACAAGGCCCAGGGCTTTGATATTTGGTATGAAGCTTCATCTAGTGGACCCCTACCAAGATTGTTCAAATTATAGTGCTGGGACAAAAGATACCCCCGCCACGGGGCCCTTTGGTTTTACATTGGCTTATATAGGGAAAATTTTTAAAAATCTTTTCTCTGAAACCACAAGTCCAGGTCTTTGATATTTGGTATGAAGCTTCATCTAGTGGACCCCAACCAAGATTGTTCAAATTATAGTGCTGGGGCCAAAAATGCCTCCCGCCCCGGGGCCCTTTGGTTTTACATAGGCTTATATAGGGAAAATCTTTAAAAATCTTCTTCTCTGAAACCACAAGGCCCAGGACTTTGATATTTAGTATGAAGCTTCATCTAGTGGACCCCTACCAAGATTGTTCAAATTATAGTGCTGGGACAAAAAATGCCCCCGCCACGGGGCCCTTTGGTTTTACATTGGCTTATATAGGGAAAATCTTTAAAAATCTTCTTCTCTGAAACGACAAGGCCCAGGTCTTTGATATTTGGTATGAAGCTTCATCTAGTGGACCCCTACCAAGATTGTTCAAATTATAGTGCTGGGGCCAAAAATGCCCCCGCCCCGGGGCCCTTTGGTTTTACATAGGCTTATATAGGGAAAATCTTTAAAAATCTTCTTCTCTGAAACCACAAGGCCCAGGACTTTGATATTTGGTATGAAGCTTCATCTAGTTGACCCCTACCAAGATTGTTCAAATTATAGTGCTGGGACAAAAAATGCCCCCGCCACGGGCCCTTTGGTTTTACATTGGCTTATATAGGGAAAATCTTTAAAAATCTTTTTCTCTGAAACCACAAGGCCCAGGTCTTTGATATTTGGTATGAAGCTTCATCTAGTGGACCCCTACCAAGCTTGTTCAAATTATAGTGCTGGCGCCAAAAATGCCCCCGCCCCGGGGCCCTTTGGTTTTACATAGGCTTATATAGGGAAAATCTTTAAAAATCTTCTTCCTTGAAACCACAAGGCCCAGGACTTTGATATTTGGTATGAAGCTTCATCTAGTGGACCCCTACCAAGATTGTTCAAATTATATTGCTGGGACAAAAAATGCCCCCGCCACGGGGCCCTTTGGTTTTACATAGGCTTTTATAGGGAAAATCTTTAAAAATCTTCTTCTCTGAAACCACAAGGCCCAGGTCTTTGCTATTGGTATGAAGCTTCATCTAGTGGACCCCTACCAAGATTGTTCAAATTATAGTGCTGGGGCCAAAAATGCCCCCGCCCCGGTGCCCTTTGGTTTTACATAGGCTTATATAGGGAAAATCTTTAAAAATCTTCTTCTCTGAATCCACAAGGCCCAGGACTTTGATATTTGGTATGAAGCTTCATTTAGTGGACCCCTACCAAGATTGTTCAAATTATAGTGCTGGGACAAAAAATGCCCCCGCCACGGGGCCCTTTGGTTTTACATTGGCTTATATAGGGAAAATCTTTAAAAATCTTCTTCTCTGAAACCACAAGGCCCAGGTCTTTGATATTTGGTATGAAGCTTCATCTAGTGGACCCCTACCAAGATTGTTCAAATTAAAGTGCTGGGGCCAAAAATGCCCCCGCCCCGGTGCCCTTTGGTTTTACATAGGCTTATATAGGGAAAATCTTTAAAAATCTTCTTCTCTGAATCCACAAGGCCCAGGTCTTTGATATTTGGTATGAAGCTTCATCTAGTGGACCCCTACCAAGATTGTTCAAATTATAGTGCTGGGGCCAAAAATGCCACCGCCCAGGGTCCCTTTGGTTTTACATAGACTTATATAGGGAAAATCTTTAAAAATCTTCTTCTCTGAAAGCACAAGGCCTAGGTCTTTTATATTTGGTATGAAGCTTCATCTAAAGGACCCCTAACAAGATTATTCAAATTATAGTGCTGAGGCCAAAAATGTCCACGTGGCCCTTTGGTTTTACATAGGCTTATATAGGGAAAATCTTTAAAAATCTTCTCTGAAACCGCAAGGCCCAGGACTTTGATATTTGGTATGAAGCTTCATCTAGTGGACCCCTACCAAGATTGTTCAAATTATCAAATTATAGCCCTTGGGCCAAAAATGCCCCTGCTCCGGGGCCTTTTGGTTTTACATAGGCTTGTATAGGGAAAATCTTTAAAAATCTTCTTCTCTGAAACCACAAGTCCTAGGTCTTTTATATTTGGTATGAAGCTTCTTCTAAAGGACCCCTACCAAGATGATTCAAATTATTGTGCTGGGGCCAAAAGTGGCCTCGCCCCAGGCCCTTTGGTTTCACATAGGCTTATATAGGCATAATATTTAAAAATCTTCTTCTCTGAAACCACAAGGCCCAGAAATTTGGTATGAAGCTTCATCTAATGGACCTCTACCAAGATTGTTCAAATTATAGCCCTGGGGCCACAAATGCCCCCAACCCGGGGCCCTTTGGTTTTACATAGATTTATATAGCCCCGGGGCCATTTGGTTTTGCATAGGCTTATGTAGGGAATATCTTTAAAAAAATCTTCTTCTCTGAAACCACAAGGCCCAGGTCTTTGATTTTTGATGTGTAGCTTCATCTAGTGGACCTTTGCCAAGATTGTTCAAATTATAGCCTTTGTTGATGTTTGGTATGAAGCTTCACCTTTAAGACCTCCCTCAACATTATGCACATAAAAGCCCTGGGGCCAATAATGGCCCTCTCTGGGGCCCACTTGTTACACTATGGATCAGGTGAGCGATCCAGGGCCATCATGGCCCTCTTGTTTTCTGGGCAGAGGACACTTTGGAATATTTTTCTTACTTTTCCCAGAAAACAGGACTTGACATCTCATGCAAATTGTCTCCTGTACAGGATTTGACATTTCATGCAACTCCTTTTAAAAATATTTTTGTCGCCCATGTCAATAAGGGTTTACTATTAAAGGAAAGAATTCGCTCCTCAGGAGCAAAATCTTCCCTTTAACAGAGTTGGACATTGGCCAAATGTATCAATTTCACTTAGCTGCTGAAACCTTTCCCATTGTCTTGCTAAAGGTATATATGAATGTGATGCTTTAGTCAAAGGAGGATCAGTAATTTCAATTTTTAGACAGTCTAACCTCAGTCTCTCAGCACCTTTTGGACCATGAACATTTGTTTGAGACGGGGTGGTTTGAGCCATCCAGGCTGAAGCATACCGCTAGGACATGAAATGCCATGGGCATTGTAGCATACTGTAAAATCTCTATTAGAAGCCCATGCTCTAATAAACGCCCACCCCCAGATTTGGGTGTTAAAAATGGCGATTTTTTTGGCAATTCTCAGAAAAATACCAGCCTCCAATAAACGCCCACTCTACTCCGATGTTGATTCATAGGAATTTTTTTTGTGACATTGTGACAGGGTCGGAAATTAAACAAGTCAAACAAAATGACTTCAGGTTTTACGTATTTTGCAATGTTAGACAAGAAATGAGAAAAACGTTAATGATATTCCCTATAGTGAAGAAAGGGGAGTTAACTACTATTCTAAGACAAGGGTATTGTATCACCAGTCATTTTCTGAGAAACAAGATCGCAGCCATAAGAAAGAAAGTGAGTGTTTTGGACCATGGTATGCGAATTACAGGTTTCTATAGCCTCTAATAAACACCCGCCCCCGTCTTCAGGAAAGGTAATGATTCTAATAAACGCCCAGGCGTCTATTAGAGATTTTACGGTATAAGGTTGTCTACAAGATAAAGGTTTGCTATGTGCCTCATTGAGGTGATTCTTATGAGTACATACCTTTTCAAGATAAAATAATGAATTCCCTAAAATTAACTCATGAAATTATAAGAAGAATTTTCTGGTGACACAAGAACAGGTTTGAATGAGCCATGGTAGACACATAGTTGCAGATAAGAGAGGGTATCCAAATATTATTTTTCTTATTTCTGCAAGAAAACTTAGGTTGTGGGTATTCATTAGAAGTACCTACAACATACGTTTTTATGCAGAAATAAGAAAAAAATTATTAGTTTTTGGATGAAAAAAAAGCTGCCTTATCTGGAGTAATGTAAACGAGCCATTTGAATTTAGACTGCAGTAAGAATCCAAACAATTTTTGCATCTTTAGGGCTAGGAACACCTAGCACATTTTTCCGCCATTTTTCAAAGGGAGACAACTTTCAGGACATCCTGTTCAATTTTCTATTGGCTCAGTCCCACCAAAAAAGAGTCTACTCTTAAAGGAAAGAATTTGCTCCTCAGGAGCAAATTCTTTCATTTAAGAGTTGACTCCTATTGACATGGGAGACAAAAACACTTTTGAAGGAGTTGCCTCACCAGAAGGTGTTTCCATTCCCCTAAAGGACTTGAACGGCCCCCGCCCATTGGGGCTTAAGAAATATATGGGCTGCATGATGCTTCCACGCAGAGCTAAATCTGACCCGCACCCGGGTACTGGTAAACAGCTTAGAGGTTCGAAGCCTGCTGAGGCAAAGCGGTGCGAGTCAGACCGTCCATGCTTATTAACCCTATTGGTTTCATTGGGGGACAGGGCTTTAGATGTCATTTCATCTCAATGTCAGGTAAAAGTCCCATAAATTTGAAGCAACTTCTCCAAAATGACCTTTACAATGTTGAAGGGGACGTTAAACCTCAAATCAAACAAACAAAACAATAAAGGAGTTGAAATTTTAACGAATTTGTTTTACAATCCAGCAAGGAGTCACAAAAAATGCGGACAGATTGGCAAACAGTATAGAGGAGCAGTCTGATCTGGGTCTGTACTGTTTGTTTAGGCCCAGGCCATCCATAAAAAATTCTTGGTTTGCTGTGCTCCTACCTACCCACACAGATAGCCCCTACCCAAAATATTTTATTACCATTCTGAGGAAAAGATTTTTTTATTTTTTTTTATTTTTTTAAATCCTTATTAAATTCAAATTTAACACACTAAGCCAAATTTCAAGATGTTGACATTCTTGTTTTTTTTTTCCTGTTTTATTTTGTTTTCAGAGAAAATCAGGCTTGACGTTTCATTTGAATGGTCTGCTAGAGAAAATCAGAAAATAAGTATGATGTTTCCGGTTGTTGTATGGTGCTTAAAAGCCTTAAGGGTCAAATATCTTTTCAGATCTAAAAAAAAAAAAAAAATGGACCTGCCTTCCTACCCACCTCACATATGATGGGTAGGAGCACAGCAAACAAAAATATTTTTAAGGATGGCCCCATCTGTCCCAATACTTAGAATCATTGTAGTACTTTCTTTTTCAGATCATCAAAGCTGTAGAAAAACTGAATGAAGACCCAAATGTGCATGGAATAATTGTACAGGTAAATCATAAAATGCTACTGAAAAAAGCTGATGTGGAATGGACACGTTTTTTTTTTTTTGTTTTTGTTTTAGCCTGGTGCACACATCTGACTGGCAGTGTGGCAGCTTTCTTTTCCAGATAATCAAAGCTGTAGAAAAACTGAATGAAGACCCTAATGTGCATGGCATTTAGCATCAATTTTCAGCAGAGTTATGGCCCTTTAATTACGTCAAAAATTTGTTTCCACTCAATATCTTGAGAAAGAATTGATAGATTTTGATCAAACTTATCTTTGCCATATTCATTGATCTAAGTTTAAATGATCAGCATTAGTTTTGAATAGCTGGGTCCTGGATGTACATAAAATTTGCAAAAGTTTTAGACTAATTGCCATGTGAACAAGTGTGAAATAATCCCACCCACAAAACCCACTTTATGTAGAAAAAACTGGAGATTACAGGGGTATACTTGTACATTATTGTTCTTATTTGTGCTCCAAGACATAGGATGTGGGTAATCATTAGAACAGCCTTATCCAAGACATTGGTTGTGGGTGCTTGTGAGAACTGCCTCAGTGAGGTGGTTCTTACGAGCACCCACAACCTTTGTTTGCAGTATAAATAAGAAAAATTTCATGGATTTTTATCAGCCGGCCTCGGTAGCTCAGTCGGATGCGCATCTGACTGGTGATCAGGAGGACGCGAGTTCGATTTGTGTCTGGGTCGGCAACATTCTTTCGTGGAGATTGATCATGAAATCTTTTCTATGGTCATTCTCTCCCTTCTGCTGATTCAAGAAGGGCAGTTGTCAGTTTCTGGTGAAAGAATGTGCACTGTACTGGTTAACCGCTTACGTATAAGCCTGCCCAGGAAAAGTGTGGATGGGTAAACTGACCGGCTCAAAAATGACCTAAATAGTGTTGACTGGGCTGTTAAACACCAAAACAAACCAACAAAATTTTTATCAGAAAAGTAGCCCTTTTGGAGATGTGAACAAATGCACGGGTGTGTTATCACAATGTGTCATTGCCTGTAGTTTTTAACAAAATTGTAGTTTTTAAAAAGATATAAAAAATGTAAATGAAAGATACAAAGATGTATAAAATGTAAATGGCAGATTTAATTGTCTTATTCCAGTTGCCTTTGGATACAACCAGTCAAGTGGATACCCATCTGGTTACCAACTCTATTAGACCGGACAAAGATGTGGATGGGTAATGTTTCTTTGCCTCTTTTTGAGAGGCATCTCTTGGGCAGATTATGAGAAGGTTGTATTTAAGGGGAATGGGAACACCTTCTGAGGAGGCAACTCCTGCAAAAGTATTTTTGTCTCCCATGTCAATAGGGGTAAACTCTTCAAGGAAAGAATTTGCTGCTGAGGAGCAAATTCTTTCCTTTAAGAGTAGACCCCTTTTTTCGGTGGGACATAGTTTATAGAAAAACCAACAGGAATTCCCGTAAGTTGTCTCCCTTTGAAAAATGGCAATAAAATCTGACTGGTGTTCCCATTCCCCTTAAGTTCAGGTCAAACATCTTCAGGTTGTTGACTGAAAAACTCCATTAACCTACCAGTTAATGTTGCTAACAGTTAATGATGCATTTTAAAGCAGGGCTTGAATATTCTTCCAAATTTCACTCATCCTGCATGGCAAATGGCATGGAGTTGGCGAGCGGACGAGTGGAATTTTTCAACCCTGTAAAGGGTGTTTAACCCATTTTCTTGCACACCAGATAAGGAAATCCGTTGTTTTACCCAGGGATAGAAATTTATGTTCTGACCCTGGTGTTCTTACCCAAAATTGAATATTCTAGCGTGTTTGAAAAATACACTGGTTGAATACGACCCAGGATGCACCGTCATTAAGGTTTACATCATGCACGTAACGTGATGTCACTAAACATTCCTGTAGTGTCATCACAATATGGCGGACGTCAGTAACTGAAGTGACTGCAGCATTACAAATTCTCTCTAAGAAATGGAAGTTAGCAACAAAAAGAATCCTATATGGGTGTGAGGGATGGATAGAAAAATCCATCCCTCGGGATTACTGACCGGCATCACGAGGCAAGCCTCGTGATGCCGGACAGTGACCCTCGGGACGGCTTTTTCCATCCACCTCTCACACCCACATAAGATTCTTATAGTATACTATTGGACTTTTCCACTGCTATAAGTTAGCAAATTCCATTTGTCATATAAGGTGTATCAGGCCTATTTTTCCGTTTTTATTCTATTTTTGACAGAAAATTCTGTTAGCAAATAGTGCAGGCCGCGGTCAGACACATTCTGCGGTGTCTGATCTGGGCCTGCACTGTTTGCCAAGGTACCCGCATACAACGGGTTAATACCTGATGTTCAGCTTCAAAGTAGCTTGATGACACGCAAACAGTGTGGCAAACAGTGTAGACCCTGATGAGAGGCATCAGCTTCTCATCTGGGTCTACCTACAGTACATTCTGCAGCGTCTCATCTGGTTCTACACTGTTTGCTCAGCCCTGTCTGTCCAAATACATAGACAGGCTTTCAAGTAGTCCTACTTTTTCCTACTTTTTCCTACTTTTCCTACTTTTTTGGTCTCTTCCTACTTTGTTCCTACTTTTTCCAGAAAAACTCCTACTTCTCCTACTTTTTTATTTGTTCAAAAACTAAGATCCCAAATAAATAAATAAACAAATAAAGCATTTAAAAATATAACATGTATCTCAAACTAATTGTAGAATGCATCTTGTTATATGACATATGTACTGATGATCCTCGACATTCATCTGCTGTTTTTAGCTGTACCACTAATTGGAAAATGTTGATGTAAAGCAAAACTGCAATGACCATCTACAGTTTTGTCTTGTTGAACATGACAAGAATTTTTGCAGTTAGTAGTGTAGTGATGCTTTAACTAAATGACCAACTGGAGCTCTGTCTTGTTGAGAATGGTAGAAAATTCACTATAGCAATGCTTTGATGCCATAACTGCTGTGACAAACTGTTCTGTCTTGTTTAGCATTACAAAAATTCATTGCAGCAGTCCAGTGATGCCTTAACTGCAGTGACCAGCTATAACTCTGTCTTGTTAGCATGACAAACATTCACTTCAGCAGTACAGTGATGCCTTTACTGCAGTAACCAGCTTGAGCTTTGTCTTGTTTAGCATGACAAAAATTCATTGCAGCAATGCTTTGATGCCTCAACCGCATTGCCCAGATAGAGCTCTGTCTTGTTAAGCATGGCAGGAGTTCGTAGCAGCAATGCTTTGATACCATGGCTTTTGATCCCTTACTAGAGCTCTGTCTTGTTTAGTTGCTTTGACACCTTAACTGCAGTGATCAACTAGATCTCTGTCTTTAGCACAAGAGGAATTCTTTTCAGCACTGCTGTGATGCCTTAACTGCAGTGACAAATTAGAGTTCTGTCTTGTTTAGCTTGATAGAAATTCATTGTAGCAGCCATGCTGTGATGCCTTAACTGTGGTTACCATTTAGAGCTATGTTTTGTTAAGCATGGCAGAAATACATTACAACAGGGTTCTGATGACTAAACTGTAGAGACCCACTGGAGCTCAGTCTTGTTGAGCAAAGTAGAAGTAAAACAAAGATCAGGAATTGATACAATCAACTTACTCCACCCATAAAAGACACCAAAGGGAAAGAAATACAAACATTAAGCGACCAGACCATAATGGAAACCTAAACAAAGGAAGGCCATAAGGACAGTTACTTTCCCACAAAATGGCCATATGGCCATCCAAAACCAAAAGACACAAGTGATACACACAGCAAGTAACAAACAACAACATAAATAAATCGCCACAGAAGAGCCGCCTTGGAACGGTCAGTGGAAGATTTCCACTGGGGGGCTTAAATTGATTTTACGTGGCCACAATCCTCGCCCTTACTTCCGTCGCGATTTAGACAAATAA
This sequence comes from Lucinisca nassula, assembly GCA_963580285.1. Classification (NCBI taxonomy): domain Eukaryota; kingdom Metazoa; phylum Mollusca; class Bivalvia; order Lucinida; family Lucinidae; genus Lucinisca; species Lucinisca nassula. The sequence goes on from OY757012.1 coordinate 94,897,368, forward strand.
TTTGTTCAGTCCACATGAAGGCCTCCTAACTCATCAGTGCAACATCTCCGTGAACACAAAAATCAAAGAACCACAGAGGTGAGACAACGGTGAGGACTCGACAGCAAGAAACCACTGAAATGCTGGAGCAAAAGAAAACCAACAGTTAGACTCCGATGAGCCCGACCAGAGACAGAGCATCAGGCACCAACCAACATTATCTCTCTAATTTTCAATAAGCCTTTACGTTGGAGCCGTCATAGAATCTGAGGCCTGACCCACCGGCGTGCAATTAAAGAGGGAAGCAAATTCATTGCAGCAATGCTGGGATGCCTTGACTGCAGTGATCAAATAGGGTTCTGTCTTGAGCATGAAAGGGATACACTGCAGCAGTACTGCGATGCCTTAAGTGCAGTTACCCACTAGGGATCTGTCTTGTCGAGCATGGCAGCAATTTATTGCAGCACTTCTGTGGTGCCTTAACTGAGTTACCAACTAGAGCTCTGAATTTTTTAGCATGACAGAAATTCATTGCAGCAGTGCTGCTTAAATTTGCCCTAAATGCAGTGACCAACTAGAATTATTGTCTTGATAAGTATGAAAGTAATTAATTGCTGCCATTCTTTGATGCCTTTAACTGCAATGACCATTTAGAGTTCTGTCTTGTTGAGTATGACAGGAATTCATTGCAGCGGTGCTGTGTTGCCTTAATTGAAGTTACCAACTAGAGTTCTGTCTTATTGAGCATGACAGGAATTCATTGCAGCGGTGCTGTGTTGCCTTAATTGAAGTGACCAACTAGAGTTCCATCTTGTTGAGCATGAAAGGAATTCATTGCAGCAGTGCTGTGTTGCCTTAATTGAAGTGATCAACTAGAGCTGTGTCTTGTTTAGCATGACAGAAAACCATTGAAGCAGTGCTAGGATGCCTTAACTGCAGTGAAAAATCTGAAGTCTGTCTTATGGAGGATTACAGGAATTCAAAGCAGCAGTAATGCAATGTCTTAACTGCAGTGATATGCCAGCAGATCTTCCTTGTCTAGCATGACAGAAATTCATTGCAGCAGTGCTGTGATGACTGGAGCGACCAACTAGAGCTCTGTCTTGTTTAGCATGACAGAAATTCATTGCAGCAATGCTGTGATGACTGAAGTGACCAACTAGAGCTCTTGTCTTGTTTTTGCATGGCAGAAATTCATTGCAGCAATGCTGTGATGACTGGAGTGACCAACTAGAGCTCTGTCTTGTTTTGGCATAGCAGAAATTCATTGCAGCAATGCTGTGATGACTGAAGTAACCAACTAGAGCCTCCTTGTCTTGTTTAGCATGACAGAAATTCATTGCTGCAATGCTGTGATGACTGAAGTAACCAACTAGAGCTATGTCTTGTTTAGCATGACAGCAATTCATTGCAGCATTGCTGTGATGTCTGGAGTGACCAACTAGAGCCCTGTCTTGTTTAGCATGACAGAAATTCATTGCAGCAATGCTGTGATGACTGGAGTGACCCACTAGAGCTGTATGTTGTTTTGGCATGACAGAAATTCATTGCAGCAATGCTGTGATGACTGAAGTAACCAACTAGAGCCTTGACTTGTTTTAGCATGACAGAAATTCCTTGCAGAAATGCTGTGATGACTGAAGTAACCAACTAGAGCCTTGTCTTGTTTAGCATGACAGAAATTCATTGCAGCAATGCTGTGATGACTGAAGTAACCAACTAGAGCTATGTCTTGTTTAGCATGACAGAAATTCATTGCAGCATTGCTGTGATGACTGGAGTAACCAACTAGAGCTCTGACTTGTTTAGCATGACAGAAATTCATTGCAGCAATGCTATGAGGACTGAATTGACCAACTAGAGTGCTGTCTTGTTTAGCATGAAAGAGATTCATTGCAGCATTGCTGTGATGTCTGGAGTGACCAACTAGAGCCATGTCTTGTTTAGCATGACAGAAATTCATTGCAGCAATACTGTGATGACTGGAGTGACCCACTAGAGCTCTGACAGAAATTCAGTGTAGCAATGCTGTGATGACTGAAGTGACCAACTAGAGCTCTGTCTTGTTTAGCATGACAGAAATCCATTGCAGCAATGCTGTGATGACTGAATTGACCAGCTAGAGCTCTGTCTTGTTTTGGCATGACAGAAATTCATTGCAGCAATGCTGTGATGACTGGTGTGACCAACTAGAGCTCTGTCTTGTTTAGCATGACAGAAATCCATTGTAGCAATGCTTTAAAGCCTTGACTTCAGTGAGCAACTAACTAAAATGCTGTCTTATTTTGCATGACAGAAATTCATTGTAGCAGTGCTATGATGCTTTCACCTGGACATCTTGTAGCTGATGCTTCTCACAAATTCAAATTTTCAAACTTCATCAATTTCTTTGAATTAATATTTTGACATCTGCCAGTGGCAAACTCTTGACAAAAGCATTGGAAGTTCAGGCTGCAGGCATGAATAACTGTACTAGATGGGTTAGCCACTAACTTTTTACAGGTGCCTGCTAACTTTGATGTAAAAACATTAGACTCTAATGCACAAATAAGACTGCCAAAAATGAAAAACTGATAAAATGTGAGACATATGGAGGTATGTTCGTGTCCATTAGCTCCTACTTTTTATATCAGGTTCCTACTTTTTTCCTACTTTTCTCCTACTTTTTGATATCTCAGGCTCCTACTTTTCTCCTACTTTTTCACCAGGACTCACTTGAACGCCTGCATAGAGTAAATACTGAAAAACCCTACGCTGTTTAACTCCAAACAGGCAAGCAAACAAATATATAAATAAACTGAACTTTGAGACAATTCTGAGAATACTTACGAACTTTTAACCCATAAAATGCCAATCATGACAATTGTCATCTGCTTTGCCATCTGCCGGTCACCTAAAAAGTCATTATACCCCCGGTATACGAAGTATACTATGGGGGTATATAGTTTTCGTCCTGCCGTTCGTCCGTTCGTCCGTCCGTCTGTCCATGTGTCCGCACCAACAAATGTATAGTTAGGTGGCTATGTAAATGGACAGAATCAGTGTAAGTCTATGGGATTTATTCCGTTAAGACACCGAAAATACTTCTTTTCTGTGGCTAAAAGTAGCCACTTAAGTATCAATCCTGCCAAAAATAGCCACATAAGTATACATCCGTGAGAACGTCCGTCTTTCCGTCCGTCCGTCCGTCCGTGCGTCCGTCCGTCCGGCTGTCCGTCCGTTAACATTTTGGTTAAAGTTTTGCGTCAAAGTTTCTAGGAGATTGTATCTTCTGAACCCTTTGATAGATTTAGTTGATACTTACACTGAAGTTACATACTGGTCTAAAGATTTCATTGATGCATGACCCACCCCCCACAGTGACCTTGATGTCAAGGTCACAGACTTAGAAATTTTACATTTGGTTAAAGTTTTGCGTCAAATTTTCTGAGAGATTGTATCTTCTGAACCCCTTGATAGAATTAGTTGATACTTACACTGAAGTTACATACTGGTCTTAAGACTTCATTGATGCATGACCCACCCCCCACAGTGACCTTGATGTCAAGGTCACAGACTTAGAAATTTTACATTTGGTTAAAGTTTTGCGTCAAATTTTCTGAGAGATTTTATCTTCTGAACCCCTTGATAGAATTAGTTGATACTTACACTGAAGTTACATACTGGTCTTAAGATTTCATTGATGCATGTCCCCCCCCCCCCCCCACAGTGACCTTGAGGTCAAGGACACAGACTTTGAAATTTTACATTTGGTTAAAGTTTTATGACAAAGTTTATAGATGCCTATTATGTTCTAAACTCTAAGACAAATTCAGTTGATACTTGCATCAATGTACCAGTCCCAATATTTTGTGATGTATGTCCCTTCCCCCACTCACGGCGACCTGGACCTCAAGGTCATGGACTTAGAAATTTTACATTTGGTTAAAGTTTTATGACAAAGTTTATAGATGCCTGTATGTTCTAAACTATAAGATAAATTCAATTCATACTTGCACCGATGTTGCATACCAGTCCAAAGATTTCATTGATGCATAACCTACCCTGCTGCTTCAGTAACATTGATACCCCCACTCCTTCAGTAACTTTGATGCTCTCACTCCCTTGGTCCATTTAGAAATTTTATGTTAAGTTTAGCTTTTACAAGCACATTTATAGATTCTTATAGCTTCTTGACATCTCCATTTAACATACAAGCTTGAAAGCTATATCAGAGTACGGCGCTGGCCGGGGGTATACGTGACCCACTGGTCGCTTTCTCTAGTTTATTGCAAGCAGTGTAGGGCCAGATCAGACTGCTCCTCTAGGAGCATTCTGAGCTGGGCCCACACTGTTTGCCTGTATGCAAAAGGATTTCTAAAACAAGCAGACGACATTTTGTTTTTCTCAGCAGCTTAAGGGTTAATTTGGGCCTCCCAGAAGGTTGAGACAATTATCCAGAGATTTGTTTAAAGCCAGTGGCTGTTCCTATGCTTATCGAAAGAAACAAAACGTAATACGGGTACTAAGGTTGGTTACACAGGCTGACCTGCACATTTAGTGCTAGCAATTTGCCAAAAGGTTTATCATGATGCGGCTCAATTGAAGGTTACAGGGGATGTCTTATTTATTCTGCAGGCTTCATCAGGAGAATGCTGGAAGACTGGCCCGAGGTGACCTAGCTAAATGTATAGTACCCTGCACACCTAGAGGATGTCTAGAGCTCATAAACAGGACAGGTTAGTTGACCTAAAAAACACAGGTAGAAACATTTATACCTTTGGCCAAGAGGTCTAGAGCTCATTAACAGGACTGGATAGTTGACCTCAAAAAACATATGTAGATCTTTTTAGCCCTATTACTCAGGATTTACAACTGGCGTCCAGTTGGTCAAAACTGATTGTGACGTATATGGCCTTTTGGTCCGCTTGCAAAAAGAATGTGAAAGGCACTGCACTGACTTTCCTGGACTCAGCAAATTTGACAACACCCAAATAGCTCTGCCCTGTCAATCTTCTATTTAATATTCAGATAAGGGGGAGAACTGTGGATAAATTGGTACTAATTTTTCTTATTTTTACATCAAAACAAACGTTGTGGGCACTTGTCAGAATCCGCTCATGCCATAGTGTTTGGATCATTAATTACTGCAATAGATTAAGGTGTTCAGTGTATAGGGGGTGGTTGGGTGTGGCAAAGTGTCATTTATCTTTGGCTTACGTTTGAGCAAGACCTGCTGCTATAACTGCAGCAGGTGGGATGAAGGGACCATGTTTTTTCTTCAGTGCCTCCATTGTCATTCCTTTATCTTTCTTTCTTTCTTCTCCTCTACTGTCTTTTCTGTCCCCTTTCTCCCTTTCTGTAGAAGACAACACAAAACTACCATTAACCCATTTTGTACTGGAAACCCCAAAACAGGTAGTTGTCATACAGTGTAGGCCCAGATCAGACGCCGCATAATGCGGCATCTGATCAAGGCCTACACTGTTTGCAAACCATTCAATAGATTTTGAAGAAATCATAACCGGACAACCCTAAATTTTGAAATGAACTCTCCTGCTATATACAAGGAGGAAGATTCCATTTGGTACAAAAAGGGTTAACCCTAGACCTTCTGAATAAATTAATTTTGCCACACACATCAGCCAATCAAATTTCTTGATATAATGTTTTCGTTTAAGTTTACATAGTATAGATCCAGATCAGATGGTTTCTTCAGAAGCCATCTGATCTGGATCTATATTGTTTGCAAAGAAAAGGTTATTCGCGTTTAACAGGACAAGGGTTAAAGTATTACAAACTGAGTGACAAATAGTGTAGACCCAGATCAGATGGCTTCTGAAGAATCTGGATCTACACTGATCGCAAAGTAGGGGTTTTTGTCATTCAGCAAGACAGGGGTTAAAGGTTTTACATTTTTGTACCAAATGGAATCTTCCTCCTTATATATAGCAGGAGTCCATTTCAAATTTAGGGGTGTATGGTTGTGTTTTCTTCAAAATTTGCTTGGAAAATGGTATGACTTTTTGCAAACAGTGTTCTGATCAGACGCCGCATCGCCGCATTCTGCAGCGTCTGATCTGGGACTGCACTGTTTGCCAGTGTACCCCATTTGGGGTTTCCGGTACAAAATTGGTAAAGGGGAATGGGAACACCTGGCAGATTTTTCCACCATTTTCCAAAGGGAGATAATTTTCAGGACTTCCTGTTCGCTTTTCTATAAGCCTTGTCCAACTGAAAAAGGGGTCTACTCGTAAAGGAAAGAATTTGCTCCTCAGGAGCAAATTCTTTCCTTTAAGAGTTGACCCCTGTTGACATGGGAGACAAAATACTTTTGCAGGAGTTGCCTCCCCTGAAAGTGTGCCCCATACCTGTGATATTTTTTTAATTGTATGAGGGAGATTTGCGAATAAGATGAGGGAGATGTAAAGAATATATAGGGAAATTCTCAGTTCAAATGAGGGAGTCTGCAAAATTTTACTAAAATTTAGCATAAATTGCGCAAAAATTAGCATCAAAATGAGGGAGTCTCCCTCCTGATGAAGGAAGTATCACATGTATGGTACCCATTCCCCTTGCATCCCAGCACAACAACAATGATTATTCCATGTTTTATCATTATTCTAGGTCAGTCAGTGATGGGAAAGCAGGCTGTAGTTCTTGGACGCAGTAAGATAGTTGGTTCCCCGATGTCTGATCTCCTTACCTGGAACCATGCCACTGTCACCGTGTGTCATTCTAAAACTGTGGATCTCCCAAAAGTGGTAAATAACAATGAAACCAAGACTGTTTGAGTCTGAAATGGCATTAGGATAATATATAGTAGAATTCCCAAATTAAGACCACCTTTGGGACGGTTCACAAGTGGTCTTTAAGACAACTTTTGAACAGTTCCAAAGATGGTCTCTGACCAGAGGACCACTGTTCACAGAAAACACAAAGAATAACTGACTTCAATCAAGAAATAAGGTTTTTAATGCAGAATTAGTCTTATTTTAAGGTGGTCTTAATAGGGGAATTTCATAGTACATTTGTGTGGCCCACTCCCATCGAGGCTTGAAGAAATAGATGGGCTGCATGATGCTTCCATGCAGAGCTGAAACCGACCCGCACACGAGTACTGGTAAACTGCTTAGAGGATCTAAGCCTGCCCAGGCAAAGCTGTGCAAGTCGGACCGTCCATGCTTTTAAAGGCTGTTGGTTTCATTGGGCTGCAGGGCTTGAGATGTCATTTCATCTCAGTGTGTTGGGCAAAAGTCCCACAAAATTGGAAGCAACATCTCCAACATGACCTTTACAGTGTTGACAGGTGTTAAACCTCAAATTAAACAAACGAAACTGTATATTTGTGATAAAAGAGTTTCTAGATTACTTGTATCGAAGCTCCAGGTCAGCTTCTGCCATGGCCAATGGTCTGTCAGTCATCTGTCGTTAGCTTTCACATCATATCGATGACACACCCCTGCGATATAGTGCATTTTTCACATCTCCAAAATGGCTACTTTTCTGATGAATTTTTTTTATATTTTTGTGATAATGTTCAAAACATTTAGTGAGGCGGTTCTAAAGAGTACCCACAACCTATGTCAGAAAAACAATGTATACCCCATAAACCCCAGTTTTCTCTATATAAATAGGGGTTTAGGGGGGTCATTATTTCAAGGACTTGTTCATGTGATATTTTTCCACATCTCCAAAACAATTTGTCAGATGGAGCTGATACCTTGGGGACAGCATGGAGATTCTGATTGCTTATATAGTTACATTTCAACACTATTTTAGGTCATTTTTGAGCCAGTCAGTTTACCTACTGACACTTTTCCTGGGCAGGCTTATACGTATGCAGTTAACCAGTACAGTGCACATTCTTTTATCAGAAACTGACAACTGCCCTTCTTTAATCAGCGCAGGGAGAGAATGACCGTGGAAAGGATTTCATGATCAGTCTCCAGGAAAGAATGTTGCATAGCCCGGCAGGTATCGAACCCGCGTCCTCCTGATCACCAGTCAGATGCTCTTCTTTAGCAAACTGTGGAGATACTGATCAGATGCCTTCTTTGGAAGCCATCTGATCAGTATCTACACTGATTGACATTCAGTTTGTGTACTTGTTTGCATAAAGTACATCAATGATCGAGTAATCTGATTCAATGGTTGAAAGTCAGAAATGGGTGTGGTAAATTAATTTATTTAGTACGACAAGGATTAACTCTGATTTTCTGTAGTAGATCCTTCTCTACTTAACCCATTGTATACTAGTGGACTCTTCCATTGCTATATGTTGGACAAGTCCGTTTGTCATATAAGGGGTGTCAGGCCAATTTTTTCATTATGCCCCCAACTTTGAAAAAGTTGGAGGGGCATATTGATTCTGGTTCGTTCGTCCGTTGGTCCGTCCGTTACGCTTTTGATGCATAGCATAACTAAAGAACCGTGTATGCTAGGGTTTTGAAATTTCATATATGGATTCCTCATGGAAAATTAGCTGACATGTATTTTTTTTCTCGTCGGGATTATGCCCCCTTCAAGAGTTATTGCCCTTTGATTTTTTTTTTTTTATAAAATCTTGTCAGCAAGATATCTCAAAAACTATTGGAGCTAGAGCCTTGAAAGTTGGTGAATATATTGGTGGTGATGAGTAGATGAACTGATTAACTTTTGACAAAATTCCGAAAAACACTTTGTGAGTTATGGCCCTTTGTCATTTTGGTAATTTGTGCCCATTGTAATGTATGCTAAAAGTGATGCATAGCATAACTTTAGAACCGTGTATGCTAGGGTTTTGAAATTTCATATATGGATTCCTCATGGAAAATAAGCTGATGCGTATTTTTATAGCCCCGCTTTGAAAAAGTGGGGCTATATTGGATTTACCGGTCCTTCTGTCATTCCGTGATTCCGTTAATTTGTGTTGGCTCCATAACTTTGTATCTGCTTAACATATTTTCATGAAACTTCACACAAATGTTAAACACCATAAGACAATGTGCAGAGCGAAGGAATTATAACAGTGGATTGCCTACTTTTGGAGTTATTGCCCTTTGAACATTTTCCGTAATTCCGTAATTCCGTGATTCCGTTAATTTGTGTTGGCTCCATAACTTTGTATCTGCTTAACATATTTTCATGAAACTTCACACAAATGTTAAACACCATAAGACAATGTGCAGAGCGAAGGAATTATAACTGTGGATTGCCTACTTTTGGAGTTATTGCCCTTTGAACATTGAAAAATGGCAATTTTAATTGTGTCCGCTTCATAACTCGAAAACCGTTTGAGATATTTTTAGGAAACTTCACACAAATGTTAAGCACTATGAGACGATATGCAGAGCGCAGAAACTATAACTCTGCATTGCTTATTTTTGGAGTTATTGCCCTTGGAACATTGAAAAATGGCAATTTTAACAGTGTCCGCTTCATAACTCGAAAACCGTTTGAGATAATTTCATGAAACTTCACACAAATGTTAAGCACTATGAGACAATGTGCAGAGCGCAAGAACCATGACTCTGGTTTTCGTATTTTCTGTGTGTCTGTCTGTGTGTCTGTCTGTGTCTGTTAACAATTTTCGTGTCCGCTCCATAACTTTAAAACCCATTCACATATTTTCATGAAACTTCACACAAACATTAAACACCATGAGATGGTGTGCAGAGTGCAGGAACCATAACTCTGGATTGCCTAATTTTTGAGTTATTTCCCTTTGAATATTGAAAAATATCAATTTTAGCCGTCTTTGCTCGATAACTCAAAAACCGTTTGAGATAATTTTATGAAACTTCACACAAATGTAAAGCACCATATTACGTGTGCAGAGCGCAGGAACCCAAACTCTGGATTGTCTACTTTTTCAGTTATAGGCTTTTGAATATTAAAAAATGGCAATTTTAACTATGTCCGCTCCACAACCGTTTCTGATATTTTCATGAAACTTCAGATAAATGAAAAGCACCTTGAGATGATGTGCAGAGTGCAGGAACCATAACTCTGGTTTGCCTACTTTAGGAGTTATTGCCCTTTGAACATTTAAAAAGGCAATTTTGACTGTGTCGGCTCCATAACTCACAAACCATTTGAGATATTTTCATGACACTTCACACAAGTGTAAAGCACCATGAGACAATGTGCAGAGCGCAGGAACCCTGACTCTGATTTTGCCTACTTTAGGAGTTATTACCCTTTGAACATTGAAAAATGGAAGATGAAATTTAGTATAAACATGGACATTCTGGTAATGTATCATGCTCATTGAAATGAGGGACAAGGGCTCACAACTCTTAGAGTTTTTCCAGATAATGTAAAATTTTCAACAGTTATTTCTTGTTCATAACTGTTTTCTCTGCAGCTTAAATAACTTTCTTCTCTGACAGCGCTGAAGCGGGGCTATAGTCAGATCCTCTGACAGCTCTAGTTTTTCTTGTCTGGATTATGCCCCTTTTAAGAGTTATTGCCCTTTGAAATTTTTTTAATAAAATCTTGTCAGCAAGATATCTAAAAAACTATTGGAGCTAGAGCCTTGAAAGTTGGTGAATATATTGGTGGTGATGAGTAGATGAACTGATTAACTTTTGACAAAATTCCGAAAAATACTTTGTGAGTTATGGCCCTTTGTCATTTTGGTAAATTGTGCCCATTGTAATGTATGCTAAAAGTGATGCATAGCATAACTTTAGAACCGTGTATGCTAGGGTTTTGAAATTTTATATATGGATTCCTCATGGAAAATTAGCTGACACGTATTTTTTTTCTCGTCCGGATTATGCCCCTTTTAAGATTTATTGCCCTTTGATTTTTTTTAGCTCACCTGAGCACGAAGTGCTCAAGGTGAGCTTTTGGGATCAGTCTTCGTCCGTCGTCCGTGCGTGCGCGCGTGCGTGCGTCCGTCCGTCGTCAACTTTTGCTTTAAACAACTTCTCCTCCAAAACTGCTGGACAGATTTTGATCTAATTTCACAGGAATGCTCCTTGGGTGATCCTCTACCAAAATTGCTCAAACTGTTCCGCTCAGTTGAACAAGATGGCCACCAGAGCTAAAAATAGAAAATTCTTTAAACGTCTTCTCCTGCTTAACAAGTGGATGGATTTTGAAATTGTTTCACAGGAATGTTCTTTGGATGACCCTCTCCCAAAATTGCTCAAACCGTTCAGCTCTGGTGAACAAAATGGCCGCCAGAGCTAAAAATAGAAAAACCATTAAACAACTTCCTTCTCCTTAACCAGTGGATGGATTTTGAAATTATTGCACCGGAAGGTTTCTTGGGTGCCCCTCTACTAAAATTGCTCAAACCATTTGGCTCGGGTGAACAAAATGGCCACCAGAGCTAAAAATAGAAAAACCTTTAAAGGACTTCTTCTCCTTAACCAGTGGATGGATTTCGAAATTACTTGGCAGGAGTGTTCCTTGGGTGACCCTCTACCAAAATTGCTCAAAGCGTTCCGCTCAGGTGAACAAAATGGCCGCCAGAGCTAAAAAGAGAAAAAGCTTTAAACGACTTTTTCTCCTTAACTAGTGGATGGATTTTGAAATTACTTCACAGGATTGTTCCTTGGGTGACCCTCTACCAAAATTGCCCAAACCGTTCCGCTCGGGTGAACAAAATAGCCGCCAGAGCTAAAAATAGAAAAAGCTTTAAACGACTTTTTCTCCTTAACCAGTGGATGGATTTTAAAATTATTTCACTGGAAGGTTCCTTGGGGGATCCTCTACCAAAATTGCTCAAACAGTTTCCGCTCGGGTGAACAAAATGGCCACCAGAGCTAAAAATAGAAAAACCTTTAAACACCTTCTACTCCTTAAACAGTCGATGGATTTTGAAATTATTTCACAGGAATGTTCCTTTGGTAAACCTCTACAAAAATTGCTCATACTGTTCCCCTCGGGTGAACAAAATGGCCGCCAGAGCTAAAAATAGAAAAACCTTTAAACGACTTCTTCTCCATAACCAGTGGATGGATTTTGAAATTATTTCACAGGAATGTTTGTTTGGTGACCCTCTACCAAAATTGCTCATACTGTTCCGCTCGGGTGAACAAAATGGCCGCAAGAGCTTAAAATAGAAAAACCTTTAAACGACTTCTTCTCCTTTACCAGCGGATGGATTTTGAAATCACTTTATAGGAATGTTCCTTGGGTGGCCCTCCACCAAAATTGCTCAAACAGTTCAGCTCGGGTTAACAAAATGGCCGCCAGAGCTAAAAATAGAATAACCTTTAAACGCACTTTTCTCCTTAACCAGTGGATGGATTTTTTAGCTCACCTGTCACGTAGTGACGAGGTGAGCTTTTGGGATCACTTTTTGTCCGTCGTCCGTCGTGCGTGCGTGCGTGCGTGCGTCCGTGCGTCCGTAAACAATTTCAAATAAGTATATCTCCAATACCCCATGGCCAATCTTGATCAAATTACATGTGAATCATCATCAGGTAGGGGGAAAGGCTGCATAAGGTTTTTGGGCTGATCAGATTGGAATTCTGGTTGCCATGGCAACATATAGCTCCCATAGACTTATAATGGGAAAACATTTTAAAATCTTCTTCTCTGAAACCACAGGGCCCAGAGCTTAGATATTAAGCATGTAGCAAGGGCAAGTGGTCAACTACATAATTCCTGCCAGTCATACCCCTCGGTGCCAAATGGGCCACGCCCTAGGGCCCCTTCGCTCCCATAGACTAATATTGGAAAAAAAGCTTAAAAAATCTTCTTCTCTGAAACCACAGGGCCCAGTGCTTAGATATTTAGCATGTAGCAATAGCAAGTGGTCACCTACATAATTCCTGCCAATCATGCCCCTGGGTTCAAAAAGGGCCACGCCCCGGGGCCCCTTCGCTCCCATAGACTCATAATGGAAAAAAAGCTTCAAAAATCTTCTTCTCTGAAACCACAGGGCCCAGAGCTTATATATTAGCATGTAGCAATGGCAGGTGGTCACCTACATAATTCCTGCCAATCATGCCCCTGGGTTCCAAATGGGCCACGCCCCGGGGCCCCTTCGCTCCCATAGACTCATAATGGAAAAAAAGCTTCAAAAATCTTCTTCTCTGAAACCACAGGGCCCAGAGCTTATATATTTAGCATGTAGCAACGGCAGGTGGTCACCTACATAATTCCTGCCAATCATGCCCCTGGGTTCAAAATGGGCCACGCCCCGGGGCCCCTTCGCTCCCTAGACTCATACTGAAAAAAAAGCTTCAAAAATCTTCTTCTCTGAAACCACAGGGCCCAGAGCTTAGATATTTAGCATGTAGTAACAGCAAGTGGTCAACTACATAATTCCTGCCAATCATGCCCCTGGTGTCAAAAAGGACCACGCCCCGGGGCCCATTAGCTCCTACCGACTCATAATGGAAAAAAAGCTTCAAAAATCTTCTTCTCTGAAACCATTAGGCCCAGAGCTTAGATATTTAGCATGTAGGAAGGGCAAGTGGTCAACTACATAATTCCTGCCCATCATGCCCCTGGGTTCCAAATGGTCCACGCCCCGGGGCTCCTTCGCTCCCATAGACTCATAATGGAAAAAAACACTTCAAAAATCTTCTTCTCTGAAACCACAGGGCCCAGAGCTTAGATATTTAGCATGAAGCAATGACAAGTGGTAACCTATATAATTCCTGCCAATCATGCCCCTGGGGTCGAAATTGGCCACACCCCTGGGCCCCTTAGCTCCTATATACTCATAATGGAAAAAAAGTTCAAAAATCTTCTTCTCTGAAACCACAGGGCCCAGAGCTTAGATATTTAGCATGTAGGAAGGGCAAGTGGTCACCTACATAATTCCTGCTAATCATGCCCCTGGGTTCCAAATGGTCCACGCCCCGGGGCCCCTTCGCTCCCATAGACTCATAATGGAAAAAAAAAACTTCAAAAATCTTCTTCTCTGAAACCACAGGGCCCAGAGCTTAGATATTTAGCATGAAGCAATGGCAAGTGGTAACCTATACAATTCCTGCCAATCATGCCCCTGGGGTCGAAATTGGCCACACCCCTGGGCCCCTTAGCTCCTATATACTCATAATGGAAAAAAAAGTTCAAAAATCTTCTTCTCTGAAACCACAGGGCCCAGAGCTTAGATATTTAGCATGAAGCAATGGCAAGTGGTAACCTATATAATTCCTGCCAATCATGCCCCTGGGTTCCAAATGGTCCACGCCCCGGGGCCCCTTCGCTCCCATAGACTCATAATGGAAAAAAAAAACTTCAAAAATCTTCTTCTCTGAAACCACAGGGCCCAGAGCTAAGATATTTAGCATGAAGCAATGGCAAGTGGTAACCTATATAATTCCTGCCAATCATGCCCCTGGGGTCGAAATTGGCCACACCCCTTTGCCCCTTAGCTCCTACTCATAATGGAAAAAAAAAATCAAAAATCTTCTTCTCTGAAACCACAGGGCCCAGAGCTTAGATATTTAGCATGTAGCAACGGCAAGTGGTCACCAACATAATTCCTGCCAATCATGCCCCTGGGTTCCAAATGGGCCACAACCCGGGGCCCCTTAGCACCTATAGACTCCTAATGAAAAAAAAAGCTTCAAAAATCTTCTTCTCTGAAACCACAGAGTCCAGAGCTTAGAAATTTAGCATGTAGCAACGGCAAGTGGTCACCTACATAATTCCTGCCAATCATGCTCCTGGGGTCCAAACAGGCCACGCCCTTGGGCCCCTTAGCTCCTGTAGACTCATAATGGAAAAAAGCTTCAAAAATCTTCTTCTCTGAAATCACAGGGCCCAGACCTTAGATATTTAGCACGTAGCAACGGCAAGTGGTCACCTACATAATTCCTGCCAATCATGCCCCTGGGTTCCAAATGGGCCACGCCCCCGGGCCCCTTCGCTCCCATAGACTCAAATGGAAAAAAGCTTAAAAAATCTTCTCCTCTGAAACCGCAGGGCCCAGAGCTTAGGTAATTAGCATGTAGCAACGGCAAGTGGTCACCTACATAATTCCTGCCAATCATGCTCCTTGGGTCCAAATTGGCCAAGCCCATGGGCCCCTTAGCTCCCATTGACTCATAATAGAAAAAAGCTTCAAAAATCTTCTTCTCTGAAACCACAGGGCCCAGAGCTTAGATATTTAGCATGTAGCAACAGCAAGTGGTCACCTACATAATTCCTGCCAATCATGCCCCTGTGGTCAAAAAGAGCCACGCCCCGGGGCCCCTTAGCTCCTATAGACTCATAATGGAAAAAATGCTTCAAAAATCTTTATCTCTGAAACCACAGGGCCCAGAGCTTAGAAAATTAGCATGTGGTAATGGCAATTGGTCACCTACATAAATCCTGCCAATCATGCCCCTGGGGTCCAAATGGGCCACGCCCCGGGGCCCCTTAGCTCCCCTAGACTCATAATGGAAAAAAGCTTCAAAAATCTTCTTCTCTGAAACCATAGGGCCCAGAGCTTAGATATTTAGCATGTGGCAATGACAAGTGGTCACCTGCATAAATCCTGCCAATCATACCCCTCTGGTCCAAATGGGCCACTTCCTGGGACCCCCTTAGCTCCCATAGACTCAAAATGGAGAAAAGCCTCAAAAATCTTCTTCTCTGAAACCATAGGGCCCAGAGCTTAGATATTTAGCATGTAGCA
The DNA here is from genome assembly GCA_963580285.1 of Lucinisca nassula. Classification (NCBI taxonomy): domain Eukaryota; kingdom Metazoa; phylum Mollusca; class Bivalvia; order Lucinida; family Lucinidae; genus Lucinisca; species Lucinisca nassula. The sequence goes on from OY757012.1 coordinate 94,912,906, forward strand.
ACGGCAAGTGATCACCTACATACTTCCTGCTAATCATGCCCCTGGGGTCCAAATGCGCCACACCCCGGTGCCCCTTAGCTCCCATAGACTCTAAATGGAAGAAAGCTTAAAAAATCTTCTTCTCAGAAACTGTGAAGCACAGAACTTAGATATTTAGTCCAAATTGGCCAAATCCTGTGGCCCCTTAACTCAAACAAACTTATAATGGAAAAAAGCTTCAAACATCTTCTTTGAAACCATGAAATACAGACCTTAGATATTTAGTATATAGCAACACAAAATGGTCACCTACATAAATCCTGCCAACCATGCCCTTTGGGTCAAAATTGGCCAAGCCCCAGGGCTCATTAGCTTCTATAGACTTATACTGGAAAAAAAACTTAAAAAAAAATCTTCTTTTCCAAAACCATAAGGCACAGATTTTGTTTGACTTGAGGTTTTACATCCCTGTCAACACTGTATAGGTCATTTTGGAGATGTCTCTTCCAATTTTGTTGGACTTTTTACCCGACATTGAGATGAAATTACATCTCAAGCCCTGTCGCCCAATGAAACCAATAGGGTTTATACGCATGGACACCGCTTTGCCTGAGCTTAGATATTTAGTATGTAGCAATGTCAAGTGGTCTCCTACACTAATGATTTTCTGGTACACAGGTGAGCGATGTAGGGCCATTGGGCCCTCTTGTTTAGAATGTTATAAGACCACTGATTGGATAAGGCCAAAAAATATGCAGCAGTATATTTTGTTTTATACACTGGGAAATCGGGCATCATTATGTAACATCACATTTCATTGACTAATCTTTGTTTTGGCTAACAACACTTCTTATGTGTGTAAATACAACATTTTTAAACAACCAAATCAAATGAGCAAGTGCATTTGAGTGGGGATAACTATGTTCGAAAATATCATTTGGGAATGCATTATCTCAAATTATCACATTTGCAACCATAATACAAACAGTTTAACTCTTTTTCCTGCTGAGTAAATAAGTTTTTTACTTCCAACTAATCAGATTGCTTGATATATTTTATTCCAACATTCACGAACTGAATGTCAAACAATATGGATACTGATCTGTATCTACCTGTTTGCAAAAGGTAATCCATATTCTGGTTCAAGAGAACAAGGGTATATATGCCAAACAACCATTTTCAAAAAAGTTATCCCCAAAATGGTGATGTTTTGCAGAAACTTGTAAATACATATAAAAGGTAAGAATATTTTGGTATTTTTAAACCCTTATCCTGCTGTTCACGACAACCCCTACCTTTGCAAACAGTGTAGAAGAAGCCATCTGATTAGGATCTACACTGACATTCAGTTTGAAAATTTGAATGAATAAATTTCTTCCAAGTAATTTGATTGGTTTATATGTAAATGGGTGTGGCTAAATTTATGCAGTGGGATATGGGTTAAGAAGGAACTAATCAGTACGGCTAGTACCATATTTGGTCTAATAAAGGGGTATGGAACACCTGGCCGATTTTTATGCCATTTTTCAAAGGTAGAAAACTTTCTGGTCTTCCTGTTCACTTTTCTGTAAGCCCTTTCCCACTGAAAAGGGGGTCTGCTCTTAAAGGAAAGAGTTTGCTCCTCAACTAAACCTTGAGATAATGGACTTAGATTTTTCATGTTTAAAAGTTTTTAGGTTATCTGTCACAAAGTGACAAGGTGAGCTTTTGTAATCACATTTTGTCTGTTGTGCGTGTGTCTGTGCATAAACAATATCAAATAAGTATATCTCTAATACCCCATGGCCAATCTTGATCAAATTTCATGTGAAGCATAATCAGGTAGGGGGAAAGGTTGCATTAGGTTTTTGGGCTGATCGATTTGGAATTCTGGTTGCCATGGCAACATATAGCTCCCATAGACTTACAATGGGAAATATTTTAAAAACCACAGGGCCCAGAGCTTAGATATTTAGCTTGTAGCAACGTCAAGTGGTCACCTACATAAATCCTACCAGTCATGCCCCTGGGGTCTAAATTGGCCACACCCCAGGGGCCCTTTGCTCCCATAGACTTATAATGATAAAAAGCTTCAAAAATCTTCTCTGAAATCATGAAGCACAGTGCTTAGATATTTAGTATGTAGCAACATATTAAAATAGTCACCTACATAAATCCTGCTAACCATACCCCTTGGGCCAAAATTGGCTACGCCCTGAGGCCCATCATCTCCCATAGACTTACAAGGGATAAAACTTCAAAAATCTTCTTCTCTGAAACCACAGGTCCCAGAGCTTAGATATTTAGCATGTAGCAACGGCAAGTGGTCACCTACCTAAATCCTGCCAATCATGCCCCTGGGGTCCAAATTGGCCACACCCCTGGGCTCCTTAGCTGCCATAGACTCCTAATGGAAAAAAGCTTCAAAAATCTTCTTCTCTGATACTTTGAAGAACAGAGCTTAGATATTTAGTATCTAGCAACATAAAATATTCACCTACATAAATTCTGCTAACCCTGCCCCTGGGATCAAAATTGGCCATACCCGAGCTCATCAGCTCCCACTCGCTTATTATGGAAAAAATTTCAAAAGTCTTCTTCTATGAAACCCTAAGGCCCAGAGCTTATATATTCAACATGTAGCAACATTAAATGTCCACCTACATAAATCCTACCAGTTATGCCCTGGGATCTGAATTGGCCACACCCCAGGGCTGTTTAGCTCCCATAGACTTACAATTGGAAAAAACTTCAAAAATCTTCTCTGTAACCACAGGACCCAGAGCTTAAATATGTAGCTTGTAGCAATGTTAAGTGGACACTTACATAAATCCTACCAACTATGCCCCTGGGGTCAAAATTGGCCACGCCCATAGTCCCATTAGCTTCCATAGACTTATATTGGAATAAAAAACTTCAAAAATCTTCTCCTCAACATAAGTCTCAGAGGTTAGATATTTAGTATCTAGCCATATGAAATGGTCACCTCAATAAATTCTGCCAACCAAGCCCCTTTGATCAAAATCGACCATGGGCCCATTAGCTTCCATAGACGTAAATTGGAAATAAACAACTTAAAAAAGAAAAAAAAAAACTTAAAAAATCTTCTCTGAAACCATAAGGCCCAGATCTTAGGTATTGAGCATATGGCAATGTCGAGTGGTCGCCTACATGAATCCTGCCAATCATGCCCCTGGGGTCCAAATTGGCCATATCCTGTGGCCCCTTAACTCCAATAAACTTAGCTTCAAAAATGTTCGCTGAAACCATGAAGTACAGACCTTAGATATTTAGTGTATAGCAACATAAAATGGTCGCCTACATAAATCCTGCCAACCATGCCCTTTGGGTCAAAATTGGTCACGCCCCAGGGATCATTAGCTCCTATAGACATATACTGGAAAAAAACAACTTCAAAATATTTAGTATGTAGCAATGTCAAGTGGTCTCCTACACTAATGATTTTCTGGTAAACAGGTGAGCGATATAGGGCCATTTGGCCCTCTTGTTAAATTATTTCACCAGAATGTTCCTTGGGTGACCCTTTACCAAAATTGCTCAAACTGTTCCGCTCAGGTCAACAAAATGGCCGACAGAGCTAAAAATAGAAAAAGCTTTAAACGACTTTTTCTCCTTAACTAGTGGATGGATTTTGAAATTACTTCACAGGAATGTTCCTTCCGTGACCCTCTACCGAAATTGCCCAAACCGTTCCGCTCGGGTGAACAAAATGGCCGCCAGAGCTTAAAAATAGAAAAAGCTTTAAACGACTTTTTCTCCTTAACCAGTGGATGGATTTTAAAATTATTTCACTGGAAGGTTCCTTGGGGGATCCTCTTCCAAAATTGCTCAAACAGTTTCCACTCGGGTGAACAAAATGGCCACCAGAGCGAAAAATAGAAAAACCTTTAAACACCTTCTACTCCTTAAACAGTGGATGGATTTTGAAATTATTTCACAGGAATGTTCCTTTGGTAAACCTCTACAAAAATTTCTCATACTGTTCCCCTCGGGTGAACAAAATGGCCGCCAGAGCTAAAAATAGAAAAACCTTTAAACGACTTCTTCTCCATAACCAGTGGATGGATTTTGAAATTATTTCACAGGATTGTTCGTTTGGTGACCCTCTACCAAAATTGCTCATACTGTTCCGCTCGGGTGAACAAAATGGCCGCAAGAGCTTAAAATAGAAAAACCTTTAAACGACTACTTCTCCTTTACCAGCGGATGGATTTTGAAATCACTTAAAAGGAATGTTCCTTGGGTTGCCCTCCACCAAAATTGCTCAAAAATGGCCGCCAGAGCTAAAAATAGAATAACCTTTAAACGCACTTTTCTCCTTAACCAGTGGATGGATTTTTAAATTATTTCACCAGAATGTTCCTTGGGTGACCCTTTACCAAAATTGCTCAAACCGTTCCGCTCAGGTCAACAAAATGGCCGACAGAGCTAAAAATAGAAAAACATTTAAATGACTTCTCCTTAACAAGTGGATGGATTTTGAAATTATTTCACAGGAATATTCCTTCGGTGACCCTCTACCACAATTGCCCAAACCGTTCCGCTCGGTTGAATAAAATGGCCACCAGAGCTAAAAATAGAAAAAACTTTAAATGACTTCTCCTTAACCCGTGGATGGATTTTGAAATAACTTCACAGGAATGTTCCTTGGGCGACCCTCTACAAAAAGTGTTCAAACCATTCTGCTCTGGTGAACAAGCTGGCTGCCAGAGCTAAAAATAGAAAACCTTTAAAATGACTTCTTCTCCTTAACCAGTGGATGGATTTTGAAATTACTTGACAGGAATGTTCCCCCCACCCACCTTGGCTGCAAGGTGCTTCTGCAGGAGTATTGGTAAACCACTTTGAAGGTTTTAGCCTGTCTAGGCAAAGTGGTGCAAGTGGAACCATCAATACATTTAAACCCCATTGGTTTCATTGGGAGGCAGGGCTTGAGATGTCATTTCATCAAAAATGACTTCTACTTCTCAAAATGACTTCTACTCCTAAACAGGCAGACTGTTTTTGAATTAATTTCACAGAAATGGTCTTTGGGTCCAACCAAAATTGCTCAAACCCTCCACTCCACCATATATTACCCACAATTCCGTTTGTTCAATAGGATCAGGTGAGCGATCCAGGGCCATCATGGCCCTCTTGTTTAATAAAATCTTGTCAGCAAGATATCTAAAAAATTATTGGAGCTAGAGCCATGAAAGTTGGTGAATATATTGGTGGTGATGAGTAGATGAACTGATTAACTTTTGACAAAATTCCGAAAAATACTTTGTGAGTTATGGCCCTTTGTCATTTTGGTAATTTGTGCCCATTGTAATGTATGCTAAAAGTGATGCATAGTATAACTTTAGAACCGTATATGCTAGGGTTTTGAAATTTCATATATGCATTCCTTATGGAAAATTAGCTGACACGTATTTTTTTTCTCATCCGGATTATGCTCCTTTCAAGAGTTATTGCCCTTTGAAATTTTTTTAATAAAATCTTGTCAGCAAGATATCTCAAAAACTATTGGAGCTAGAGCCTTGAAAGTTGGTGAATATATTGGTGGTGATGAGTAGATGAACTGATTAACTTTTGACAAAATTCCGAAAAATACTTTGTGAGTTATGGCCCTTTGTCATTTTGGTAATTTGTGCCCATTGTAATGTATGCTAAAAGTGATGCATAGTATAACTTTAGAACCGTGTATGCTAGGGTTTTGAAATTTCATATATGCATTCCTTATGGAAAATTAGCTGACGCGTATTTTTTTTCTCATCCGGATTATGCCCCTTTCAAGAGTTATTGCCCTTTGAAATTTATTTAATTATCCCCTCGCACAACATAGTTTTGAGGGGGGATATAGCATTTGTCCCGTACGTACTTTTGTCATCGCTCTAGCGCCTACATAGAAGCCTCCGTGGTCGAGTGGTTACGCTACTCGCCTTGTAAACCAGGGGTCACAGGATCGATCCCGGGCTTCTCCAGACTTTCGGATGAGTCTTTAAACCGAGGTCCCGTCTCCGTATGACCTTAGCTGTTGGTGGGACGTAAAACTGAAACACTCACTCACTCTAGCGCCTACATTTCTTGACTGATTTTAATATAACTTCACACAAATGTTCCCTATAAAAAAAATCTCGAGCGAGTTCGTTTTTCAAGGTCATGACCTCAAGGTCAAGGTCACTGTGGCTATTTTTAGAAAAACTTTGTCATCGCTCTAGCGCCTACATTTCTTCACCAATTTCAATATATCTTCACACAAATGTTCCTTATAAAAAAATCTCGAGCGAGTTCGACTTTCAAGGTCATGACCTCAAGGTCAAGGTCACTGTGGCTATTTTTAGAAAAACTTTGTCATCGCTGTAGCGCCTACATTTCTTCACCAATTTCAATATAACTTCACACAAATGTTCCTTATAAAAAAATCTCGAGCAAGTTTGACTTTCAAGGTCATGACCTCAAGGTCAAGGTCACTGTGGCTATTTTTAGAAAAACTTTGTCATCACTCTAGGGCCTACATTTCTTCACCAATTTTAATATAACTTCACACAAATGTTCCTTATAAAAAAATCTCGAGCGACTTTGACTTTCAAGGTCATGACCTCAAGGTCAAGGTCACTGTGGCTTTTTTTAGAAAAACTTTTTCATCGCTGTAGCGCCTCCATTTCTTCACCAATTTCAATATAACTTCACACAAATGTTCCTTATAAAAATATCTCGAGCGAGTTTGAATTTCAAGGTGAATGCCTCAAGGTCAAGGTCACTGTGGCTATTTTTAGAAAAAAATTGTCATAGCTCTAGCGCCTACATTTCTTCACTGATTTCAATATAACTTCACACAAATGTGCCTTATGACAATATCTTGAGCGAGTTCAACTTTCAAGGTCATGACCTCAAGGTCAAGGTCACTGTGGCTATTTTCAGAAAAACTTTGTCATTGCTCTAGCGCCTACATTTCTTCACTGATTTCAATATAACTTCACACAAATGTTCCTTATGACAAAATCTTGAGCGAGTTCGACTTTCAAGGTCATGACCTCAAGGTCAAGGTCACTGTAGCTATTGTTAGAAAAATTTTGTCATCGCTCTAGCGCCTACATTTCTTCACCGATTTCAATATAACTTCACACAAATGTTCCTTATGACAATAGCTCTAGCAAGTTTCACTTTCAAGGTCAAGGTCACAATGGCTATTTTTAGAAAAACTTTGTCATCGCTCCAGCGCCTACCTTTCTTCACCGATTTTAATATAACTTCACACAAATGATCCTTATGACAATACCTCGAAAGAGTTCAACTTTCAAGGTCAAGCTCACTGCGGCTATTTTTAGAAAAACTTTTTCATTGCTCTAGCGCTTACATTTTTTCACCAATTTCAAAATCGATTCACACAAATGTTCCTTATGACAATATCTGTAGCGAGTTCCACTTTCAAGGTCAAGGTCACTGTGGCAATTTTTAGAAAAACTTTGTCATGGCTCTAGCGCTTACATTTCTTCACTAATTTCAATATAACTTCACACAAATGTTCGTTAAGACAATATCTCGAGCGATTTCGACTTTCAAGGTCAAGGTCACTGTGGCTATTTTTAGAAAACATTTGTCATCGCTCTAGTGCCTACATTTATTGATGGATGTTAATGGAACTTTACACAAATGTTTCTTATGGTAATATCTCGAGTTGCTTTGACTTTCTAGGTCATGACCTCAATGTCAAGGTCACTATGGCTATTTTTAGAAAAACTTTGTCATTGCTCTACCGCCTACATTTATGATTTTAATCTAACTTCACACAAAAGATGCTTCTGATAATATCTTGAGCAAGATCTACTTTGCGGCCATGGCCTCAAGTCAAGGTCCCTATGACTATTTTTAGAGAAATATTGTCATCACTCTAGAACCTACATTTATGGATGGATTTTTAAACAAACTTTACACAAATGTTGCATATGATAATATCTCAAGCAAGATGGACTTTTGCCATTTCAGTGTTTTCCACACACAAAGTTGTCTTGTGCAATGGGATTTGTATCGCATGCGTTGCCTTGTTTTTTTTTAATAAGATCTTGTCAGCAAGTCCATATCTTGAGAACTACTAGAGCTTCATTAATCATTCTTGGTACAAACTTGCATCCAGGCATTGCAACTTCAACCCAAGCATCCATATCTGACCTTGACCTATATTTCATGGTTCACTGACTTCGTGAATTATTGCGACCACCCTGACTTTCACCCTAATGTAAGAGTCCATTTCTCAAAAACTATTAAAGCTTTTTAAATTATATTTGGTACAAACTTGCATCTAGGAATTGCAACTGCAACGCAAGCATCCATATTTGACTTTGACCCATATTTCATGGTTCACTGACTTTGTGAATTATTGCCACCACCCTGACTTTCTATCTAATGTAAGAGTCCATTTCTCAAGATCTGTTAGAGCTTCATTAATTGTATTTGGTACAAGCTTGCATTTAGGAATTGAAACTTCAATGCAAGTATCCATTTCTGACCTTGACATACATTTTATGGTTCACTGACTTTGTAAAATAGTGTGACAACCCTAACTTTCACCCTGATGTAAGAGTCTGTTTATACCCCCGACATACGAAGTATGTCGGGGGGTATATAGTTTTCGTCTTTCCGTCCGTTCGTCCATTCGTTCGTTCGTTAGTTGGTTCGTTCGTACTTCCGTCCGTCCCGCCGTTCGTCAACCTTTACGTCAAAGTTTTGCGTTAAACCTTTTTGATAGCTCATATCTCTGTAACCACATGTTAAATTCTCTTCATATTTGGTAAAGGATATCTCTATGGCATTACCTTTCATATGGAATAACTAAGCAGGGCTTTAGATAAGGCTGCGTACCACGTAAATTACGAAAATAATTGGGAGGATACTCCTTTTTTTCAAATCTGCTGCGTATCAGGTACGAAAAACAAATTAGCATTACGCATTTAATATTTTTTGAGAGCGTATTTGGAACGCACGTGAAATAAATGACGTGTGTAATAAAAGGCGGGAAATTCTCACACGGGAAATTATGCATTCATAAATTATTTCAAGGGAATCAAGTTTTATTGGGGTTGGAGTTACGGCCCTTTCAAGATTATATCACATATATAGAGCCGATCCGATCGTTAATCAGGTGGGCGTAAACCGGAGTAATCTGAACTACAGTAAGACGAGCGAGCAGTGAAGTCTTGGATCAGTCAGCGAATGCGCGCAAGCCTTCATGAGCCGTATTGATTGGATGAGCAGGTCATTGCTCAACAATATCGACACGCATCAGTCTGCGCATTGCTGATTTTACAAGCTGGGTTATCCAAACGGACTTGCAAAGTTGTTGCGCATGCTGTTCTGACTTACATAGTGGTTGCGCATGCTGGTCAAAGTCTTCGAGTATCGTGCGACCAGTGAAGACTCGGAGTAGCCTGCGCATCATTGCAAACTGCTCAGTATTCGCTGACCCCAAGAGCCTTTTGCAGGGCTACTCAGAGATAGGTGAGAAAAAAGGTTGCCCGGGTTGCGCATGTTGATATGGGTCTTTGCAAGGTATTGTGCGACGCAGCTCGGTATACACACTGTTTACTTGTAATACTGTCGCAGACTTATCAAGCCGCGGGGATATTGCAAACAATAGCTTTGCATTTTGATCAGAGTCTTTGCAGATCATTGGCAACCAGTGAAGGCGCACGTTCAGCTCGAGTTCTGAAACGTCAAATGACATGGATAATTATTGAGTAGTCTCCCTTGAACAGATTACTTATTCAGTCATCGTTTATTATCCCCTCGCAACAACGTTGCGAATGGGGATATAGCATCGGTGCCGTGCGTCCGTGTGTTAGTGTGTGTGTGTGTCTGTGTGTGTGTGTGTGTGTGTGTGTGTGTCTGTCCGGAACCTTGTGAGCAGGATAGAAGACACAGTATTCATCGTAGAAGCATCAAACCTTCCACAAATGTTCACCATGTACAGAGGATGAACCCTATTGAATTTCAAGGTCAGGGGTCAAAGGTCAAGGTCACAATGGACTTGACCTTGAAAACCTTGTGAGCAGGATAGAAGACACAGTATTCATCGTAGAAGCATCAAACCTTCCACAAATGTTCACCATGTACAGAGGATGAACCCTATTGAATTTCAAGGTCAGGGGTCAAAGGTCAAGATCACAATAGACTTGACCTTGAAAACCTTGTGAGCAGGATAGAAGACACAGTATTCATCGTAGAAGCATCAAACCTTCCACAAATGTTCACCATGTACAGAGGATGAACCCTATTGAATTTCAATGTCAGGGGTCAAAGGTCAAGGTCACAATGGACTTGACCTTGAAAACCTTGTGAGCAGGATAGACGACACAGTATTCATCGTAGAAGCATCAAACCTTCCACAAATGTTCACCATGTACAGAGGATGAACCCTATTGAATTTCAAGGTCAGGGGTCAAAGGTCAAGGTCACAATGGACTTGACCTTGAAAACCTTGTGAGCAGGATAGAAGACACAGTATTCATCGTAGAAGCATCAAACCTTCCACAAATGTTCACCATGTACAGAGGATGAACCCTATTGAATTTCAAGGTCAGGGGTCAAAGGTCAAGGTCACAATGGACTTGACCTTGAAAACCTTGTGAGCAGGATAGACGACACAGTATTCATCGTAGAAACATCAAACCTTCCACAAATGTTCACCATGTACAGAGGATGAACCCTATTGAATTTCAAAGTCGGGTCAAAGGTCAAGGTCACAATGGTCTAACATATTCAGATTGGATTTCCATGTTAATGAATGGTATGCAGTTGCGAGGGGATGCTACGCTTGCGTTGCCTTGTTTTTGTATTGCTTTGATAACACGCTTTCTGATGAACCAAACAAATTGTTTTTTTATTTAAATATTATAATTCTATATTAAAAGATACCTAGAAGTTAAATGTTCGAATGTTTTTTTAAATAATAAACGTTGCTATTGCTTCGACCCAGTACACCACTTACTTGTGAAATGCATGTACATTTAGATTTAAAAATTCCAGCAGAACTGATAATGTATGTTAGCTTTTTTCCTCGGCCAGACATTCGAAAACAGGGCTGTGCTCTGACACATTTGGCAGTCGAAATTGGCAACACGTCATCACATACTAGAGCCCGTCTTTGGTCTGATTCCTGCACTCAAAATTCTAAAATCGCTATAGAACTGTGTTTCTTAGGACAAACGCTGTACCTTGGGTGTGATTTGTGCCTTCCTCCGATTAAGAGTTCAGTATATTCCCATTGGTCAGCTGACACTTGTCGAATTGACAAGTGCCAGCACATTGGAGGCCCTGGGAAGACCAGTTCATAAACTAATCCCATTTAGCGAGATGGGGGTAGCCCCTGTGTGCTTTTAGCGCCCGGTTACCTTACAAAATCTATCAAGTCAAGAGTCTTTAGTACCATTATCTCCACTAACGAGTGAGAAGCCATTTGATCATAACGATCTTGATGGCATTTCATAAACCAAAAAATGATGCCGAATTTTTTTTTATGCAAAAAGTGCCCTAAAATCCTAGCTGGAGCACTGCAATCCTTAATTTTTTTCAGCTGATCAGGAGTCTGTCTCTGCTGCACTTTTTGTGAAAAAGGTCCTGACAGATTTTTGACCCAGTACCTGGTTCCGATTATGACATTGCCTGTAAGGACACACGATGGGTCCCACGATCGAAGAGTGGAAGAAAATAAATATCCATGGACAATATATGATGAAATTGAGAATATGGTTTTGAAAAGGAATTATAAAAGTTTTAAAGAATATGAGTTTCACTCCATATCTTGGACAATAAAGTGAAGCTGATATTCTAATTTTTTAGAAACTCTTTGGCCACAATAATCAGCCATTGAAGTCCTGCTATCCGCCAAGAGAACTGAACCCCAAAAGTTAGATTTCTCCGTCAACAAACTGCTCAGAAGAGATTTCAATATGGCATTGTTTTGTCTGATTTGTGGCCAGGCATACTACTTGTTTTCTAATAGACACAGATATTGAATATGTGTATCTATAAGAAAACAAACAGTACACCTGGCAACAAATCAGTCCATAAAAACATTGTGTCGAGACTGCAAAATGAAGTTTTTTGTTTACTTTTCAGTACTCTTAAAAATTTCTCGTTACTCCTTTTTTTTAAAAAAGGACGAGTACTGTACTCTTTTGAAAAAAAATTTATCTAAAGCCCTGCTAAGCCCCTGGGTGGGCTGTCTGTCTGTCCGTCTGTCTGTTCATCTACTTTTACGTCAAAGTTTTGTGTTAAACCTTTTTGATTGCTCATATCTCTGTAACCGCATGTTAGATTCTCTTCATATTTGATAAAGGATATCTCTATAGCATTTCCTTTCATATGGAATATCCAAGCCCCTGGGTGGGCTGTGTGTCTGTTTGTCAACTTTTACGTCAAAGTTTTGTGTTAAACCTTTTTGATTGCTAATAACTCTGTCACCACATGTTGGATTCTCCTCATATTTGGAACAGGATATCTCTATAGCGTTACCTTTCATATGGAGTATCTAAGCCCCTGGGTCAAGCCCCTGGGTGGGCTGTCTGTCCGTTTGTCAACTTTTACGTCAAAGTTTTGTGTTAAACCTTTTTGATTGCTCATATCTCTGTCACCACATGTTTGATTCTCTTCATATTTGGTAGAGGATATCTCTATAGCATTACCTTTCATTTGGAATATCTAAGCTCACGGGTCAAGCCCCTGGGTGGGCTGTCCACCCGTCAGTCCATCAATATTTACGTCAATGTTTTGTGTTAAACCTTTTTGATTGCTCATTTCTCTGTAACTACATGTTAGATTCTTTTCATATTTGGTAAAGGATATCTCTATAGCATTTCCTTTCATATGGAATATCTAAGCCCCTGGGTCAAGCACCTGGGTGGGCTGTCTGTCAGTTTGTCAACTTTTAAGTCGAAGTTTTGTGTTAAACCTTTTTGATTGCTTATATCTCTGTAACCTCATGTTAGATTCTCTTCATATTTGGTACAGAATATAGCTATAGTATTCACTTTCATATGGAATATCTAAGCTCCTGTGTCTAGCCCCCGGGTGGGGCTATGGGTCAATAATAAGGACTTACACATTTTGATCACGTCCAAGTTTTGTGTTAACTGTTTTGGTCTAAACAATATTTATTAGAATAAATTCACATATATACATCGCATAATAGTATATGGTACAGGATTTGATAACTGTTTTCATTATACTCCTTGCATACAAAGTATATCAAAGGTTATAGTTTTTGTCTTTCCATCTGTTCATTATTAGTTAGTTTGTTGTTTCTTTATGCTGTGACCCTTGTCAGATTTGTCAGTTTATACATGTATATTGGTCCTTGTGATCTTAGAAACAACAGCGACTAGAACTGTTAAATTTTGCATAATATTTTCTCTTGAAATGCAGACAATAATAAATGCAAGTAATAATAAAAAATGCATTGCTTTATTATGTCATTATACAGCTACTTTAATTCAGCAAATGTTCTATGACAGCCTATTCTATGTTTGTTGTTTCCAGTAGAAATTGTTCCAAATTGCAACAAACTTTGAATTTTTATTATTCAGCAAAGACAAGCAGTCTCATCTTTGGATATGATAAATTATTCTATATTTGTTGAAATGCAATAGTTATTCTCAGTGGACTAAATGGAAAGTTTATATGGTTCAATGTTCAATGCTACAAACAAATTTTCATTTCCACTAAAAGGGGATGGCACTGGTCAGTGGTATACGTGCCCCACTGGGCACTTTCTCTAGTTTTAAGAGTTTCATTGATGATACTTGGTACATGCTTGCAACTAGGAGTGAAATTTTTATGCAGGCATCCATGTTTGACCTTGACCTAGATTTTATGGTTTGGTGACTTTGCGCCCCGACAGGCGCAACATAGCCTTCGGGGGAATTCTTGTTGTATGTTTTTGAGTCTTTAACAATATTTGTTGAATATTTTGCCATCTAGGGACAAGCAAAGGTTGGGGGCATTGTGTTTTACAAACACCATTTCTAGTTTTTATGTAATTTTTGAAGATAAATTCTGCTAGCAAATAGTGCAGGCCCTGATCAGACGCCGCATTCTGCCGCATCTGATCTGGGCATGCAATGTTTGCCAAAGTACCCCTTCAGGGGTTTCCCGCATACAATGGGTTAAACTTGGACCGAACCAGTGTTTCAATTGGGGGTTTTATCCCCTTTGATTACCACCTGTGTATGAATGAAAGAAATGCTTTTGAAAGGGCCATATAATCCAGATGAAAGGACCTTCCAACAAAGGGGCAGAAATTGGAAATTGTAGATGTACAATGTATGTCTTTGAATTATCACTGGCTACATACGAAGACTGTGCAAATAAGAATGCAAGTAGAACGTTTTCTCATGCACTAATGCGAAAATCGCCTGGAAATAAATATCACAGCGTAGAAAAACATTTTACCTATACATTGATACCAAACCTGTTAAAATCCGTCCCCTTTAGCCATGTATATCGTTCAATAAACACTGTCTACTCTTGTATACTAATACAAAACATGATTGGAAGAAGGTCAGAGTACGCCGTTGAAATTCGGTCCTATATTAAGAATCGTTGTATACTTGGTAAACGGTGCAAAGACATTTTTGATGAAATATGTTCGGTTTATGGACACAATGAAATGTCTTTTCCGACAGTTTTTCGTTGGTGTAAGAAATTCACCTGTGGGCTAGGCTCAACAGAAGATGCCCCACATGATTGTCGGCCGAAAAGAGCAACATCTGCCAAGATGGTTGCTAGAGTGAAAGAAGTAGTTGCTACCGATGCACGATACACCACTAGGCAAATAGCTAGTATGGTTGGCATATCATTAGGAGCAGCTCATACAATTCTGAAATGGGATTTGAAAATGAGAAAGATCTGTGCTAGATGGATTCCCCATCTGTTGACAGATGAGCAGAAAAAGACACGCGTTCAGTGCGCCAAGAAGTTGCTTAAAAAGTTTCCAAATTACAATGCACGGTCTTTCGCTAATGTCGTCACAGGTGAGGAGACATGGGTTCACTTTTTTTAGCCAAAACGAAAGATTCAGAACGTAATATGGGCAACAAAGTATTGCAAAAGACCATGCATTGCAAAGCGAACCATGAGTGTCAAAAAGGTAATGTATGCCATATTCTTTTCAATTCAGGTCCCTGCTATTCAGGTTGCTGTGCCTAAAGGCAAATCTGTAAATGCGAAGTTTTACAAGAATAAAGTTCTTCGAAAATTGAAGATATATTTCAAAGAACGAAGACCCGCAACTGGTTTGGCAAATGTCAGATTGCTACATGACAATGCGTCATCGCACAGGGCGTCCATTGTGCAAGACTATCTGAAGCAGGAAAAGGTTGTTGAACTCCCTCACCCCCCGTATTCCCCTGACTTTGCCCCATGTGACTTTTTTTTTGTTCCTGTGGCTGAAAAAATCCTTTCTGGTCGAAAATTTGTACAGCGCAAACACCTCGGTTCTGCAATATTCCAGTGCCTTCATAGTATACTTCGAAATGCCTACCAAAATGCATTCAATGATTGGATCAGAAGACTGAAAGTTTGTTTTGTATATCTGTAAAAGGGGAATACTTTGAGGGAACAAAATAAATTTTTCATCGAAATCTATCACGGAATCATTATTATGTGCTTAGTTGCATTCATATTTGGAGAGTCCTCGTATGTGACACTTCTTTTGATCTACCATAAAACCTTAAAATATTCTCACCACTTAAGGAATTTGCTGTAATTCTCCAAAAATTTAGACAATTTTTTTTTGCGATCCAGCAAGGAGTCCAAAAGGTGAAGACGGAATGGCAAACAATGTAGACGCTGATCAGACTGCTCCTTCAGGAGCAGTCTGATCTGGGTCTTCAATGTTTGCTCCGGCATATCTGGCCCAATACTTAGGATCATTACCATTTATCTGTTATTTCAGGTGAGTGGAGCTGATGTTCTGGTGGTGGCTATTGGAAAACCACAGTTTGTGAAGGGAGACTGGGTAAAACCTGGAGCCATTGTTATAGATTGTGGGATCAACTCCATACCAGGTGGGTAGTATAAAAGAAAATAGCAGGTTTTTCTTGGTAAAACCTGGTACCATTGTTGTTGCTTGTTAAATGAACTCATTACCAGGCGGCTAGCAAAAAAGAAAATTTGTTTGTTTGTTTGATTTGAGGTTTAACATCCTCGTCAGTGCTGTACAGGTCATTTTGGGGATGTTGCTCCCAATTTTGTGGGACTTTTACCCAAGATTGAGATGAAATGACATCTCAAGGCCTTTCACCCAATGAAACCAATAGCATTGGAAGAGTCTACTAGCATACAGTGGGTTAAGCTTGCCACTTATTGGCTCAAAATGACCCTAACAGTGTTGACTGGGCTGTTCAACTGACCTGGGCAGTCCAACTCACACCGCTTTGCCTGGGAAGGCTTAGATCCTCTAAGCGGTTTACCAGTACTCGTGTGCGGTCAGTTTCAGTGCTGCGTGGAAGCATCATGCAGCCCATCTATTTCTACAAGCCCCTATGGGCACAAAAAAGAAAATACCAAATTATAAAGATGATCTATTTTATTTTTCCCTTGAAATTGTTTCAGCTTTGTAGAAGCAAACAGTGTAGAACCCCATTAAATGGCTCTCATCAGGATCTACGCTGCTTGCCATTTTGTTAATGATTGTTGACTGACCTCGGTATCTAATAGTAAGGACATGAAAAAATTAAGGGGAATGGGAACATATTCAGGGGAGGCAACTCCTGCAAAAGTATTTTTTGTCACCCATTATATCAATAGGTCAATTCTTAAAGGAAAGGGACCGGCCCTGATAGCTCAGTTGGTAGAATGTCTGCGCCGGGGAACAGGAGGTCACGGGTTCAATCCCGGGCCGCGAAATACCAAAGTCGTTAAGAATGGTACTAGCTGCTCCTTGCTTGGCACTCAGATTTACAGGGTAGAGCTAGGACTGGTCGACTCAGTGTCAGAATAATGTGACTGGGTGTGGTATCATGTAATGTGTCTGGGACATGATACTTCAGTGAGGCAGCACTATAAAAGTGAGCATTGAGCTCCCTGTCGCAACCAGACACCGTCGTGATATGACTGAAAAATTGTTGAAAGCGAGGTTAAACCCGAATTCACACACACACTTAAAGCAAATTTTTTCCTTGAAGAGTAGACCCCTTTTTCAGTGGGACAGGGCTTGTAGAAAAGCGAACAGGAAGTTCTGAAAGTTTTCTCCCTTTGAAAAATGGCAGAAACATCTGCCAGGTGTTCCCATTCCCCTTAAGAGAAGGAAGAAATCCACTTCAGAAACTCAGACATTGAATGGTTAACCCCTATCCTGCTGAATAAATAAATTTGTCACACCCATTTATAACTAGCAACTTATCAAATCACTTGATATAGTATATTCATAATAAAAATTTGAAAAATTTGCATCCAATCTTGATCCACACTGTTTTCAAAGGTAGGGGTTGTCGTATTCAGTGGGATAAGGATTAAGCTGTTATATCTATAAAAGGAACTTTGTAGTTACTGGTAAAAGCTTGAACACAGTTTCAATGTTAGAATTGAATATATGTATTTCTGAATGATTTAAATAAAAAAAAAAAAGATAAAATGGGTCTTGATGCCAAAAAAGGTCCCCTTTTGACAAATTTGCAAGGGTATACTATATTTTGATTTCCAGAAAGGCCAGTTTTTCAAAGCACAAAACATTTTATTTAACTGTGTTTACTGTGTGTTAAGCAAGTTATTCAATATTTTATGAAAGTACCCTTATTGACGTCGATTTTGAGAATTATGAAATTAAAGTGTAGTATTTTTAGGCTTACAAAGTGCTGAAAATACTGAAAACTGGCTTCAAACTATGTATTGCGTGAATAGAAAATATAGTGTCAATAGAAGTAACTAACTCTTGACTACGAAATCAAATTTACGTTTTTGTTTTTGCATGTTATTTTGGGTTTGCTTTGGTGACTGCAAAATAATACCAGTATAAGTTAAGTTAGAGGGTAGTGTCAAATGATTATCACTTAAGCACGTGCAAAGCATGTTGTTACGGTTTTAAATATTTATTTTTGGTAAACGATAAAACCAAACTTGAAAATGCAAGATTATTTGAAAAATGCTCAAGTAATCAGTTCAGTTCAGTGTTTGAGTTTTGTGTATAACAGACAGCTAAGGTTATACGGAGACTGACCTCGGTTTAAAGACTCATCCCAAAGTTTGGAGAAGCCCGGTGTAACAGGCCGGTTCTTCCCCCCAGTCAGTTTCTTCCCCGGGGAAGAACTGGGCCGGCCCGTTTCTTCCCCGGGGAAGAAACTGACTAGTCAGTTTCTTCCCCACCCAGTCAGTTTCTTCCCCACCTGATTTTTTTTTAGAACCATAGAGAACGAGTAATTTATGCCTCACAGATTGTTAAAAATTCAAAAAGAAACCATTCTGAATTAGTTTTGGGTCTTTTCAGCTTGAATGGCAAAATTTTCTTTATGCCATACAATATATGGAGATTCAAGGAAATTTTCATCCCAATTCCAGTATCTATGATTAATTTTCTAATTTTTTTATGACATTAACTGGTATTAACTAAACAGATTTAATAAGCAACAACCCTTTAGTGCCCCAATCTAAAATATAATTTGGAAAGTGGGGGTGGGGAAGAACTGGGCCGGCCCATTTCTTCCCCACCCCAGATTTTTCTGTTTACTAAAAATTATTTTGATAAATGTTCTTCACTTTTAAAGACATAAACTGGTATGAACTACCGAGCTATAATAAGCAACAAATGTTTGGCCCTTAAATTTCAATAGAATTCAGAGACTGGGGGGTGGGGAAGAACTAGGCCGGCCCAGTTCTTCCCCACCCCAGATGTTTCAGTTTACTAATAATTCTTGTGATAAATTTCCTTTGCTTTTTACGACAAAAATTGGTATAAACTAAAAATATAAATGTTTGGAGCTTTATTATCAAGAGAATTTGGAGGCTGGGGCTGGGGAAGAACTGGGCCGGCCCAGTTCTTCCCCACCCCAGATGTTTCTGCTTACTTATAATTCTTGTGATAAATTTCCTTTGCTTTTTAGGACAAAAATTGGTATAAATTAAAAAGATATAATAAGCAACAAATGTTTGGAGCTTTATTATCAAGAGAATTTGGAGGCTGAGGGTGGGGAAGAACTGGGCCGGCCCAGTTCTTCCCCACCCCAGATGTTTCTGCTTACCAATAATTCTGGTGATAAATTTCCTTTGCTTTTTGGACTGTTTTTTAAAAAAAATCCGTCCTTTAAAATAGCGATGTCCGGGCGGGCGGGCGGGCGGGCGGGCGGGCGGGCGGGCGGTTGGGCGGGCGTCGTCCCAGGTTTACCTTTTGGTTAACCTTTTTTCAAAGTGATATTTTTCATCTATTCTGTAGCAGATTGTTTTAATATCAGGACTGATGCATAAGTGGAGGTACCGCTTTCATGTATTATCCATAAATGGCACAAAAGACTAAAATTTTGGCGGAAATTGTCATTTTTCAAACTTTTCAGGTTTACCTTTTGGTTAACCTTTTTTCAAATGCCAGTGTAGTGGATAGAGTGCTGGACTACGAATCCTATTGTTGACTATGAATCTGAGGGGCGTGAGTTCAAACCCCGGTGGAGACATTTTTTTTTTTTTATTCTTTTTTTTTTTCTTTCTTTTTTTTTTTTCTTTCTTTTTACATTCTACGCATATGAACAATTATTATCTTCCTCCCCTGATAAATGCTAGTAATAATACACACATGCATGCACAGGCATGGAATTTTTTTTTTTTTTTTTTTTTTGTTCTTTTTTTAGCTCACCTGAGCACGAAGTGCTCAAGGTGAGTTGATGTCCGTCGTCCGTCAACAATTTCTTTAAACGACATCTCCTCCTGGGATAATGGCCTGATTTCAAAATTATTTTACAGAAATGTTCATTAGGTGACCCTTTCTCAAAATTGCTAAAATCAGTGGCCACCAGAGCTAAAAAGTAGAGCTAAAAATAGAAAAAAACTTTATTTTTTTTCTTCGTAAAACACATAAACAAATCAACCACCCCCACCTCCACAAAAAGTTGTTACTGGGTTAGGATATTGCTTTGATCTGTACATACATGCATACATAGTTTTACATACATACAGAAATGTTCATTAGGTGACCCTTTTTCAAAATCGCTAAAATCAGTGTCCTCCAGAGCTAAAAATAGAAAAAAAAACTTTTTTTTTTTCTTCTTAAAACTCATAAACAAATCATACCCCCCCCCCCCCCCCTTCCACAAAAAGTTGTTACTGGGTTAGGATATTGCATTTGTTCTGTACATACATGCATACTTAGTTTTACATACATACCCTACCCACCCCACCCTACCCTACCCTAGCATACCCTACCCCAAACCCCATCCCACCCCCATCCCAAAACAACCCCAATCCACCCCCAACCCCACCCCATCCCACCACTCCCCACTTTACCCGACCTCACCCCATCCCACCCACCCAACCCCACCACACCCTATCCCACCCCACCCCACCACAAATTCCACCCCGTCCCACCCGACTCCTAACCCATCCCACACCAGCACACCCCACCCTACCCCACCCATGCCACCACCATCCTAACCCTACTGAAAAAAAAAACCCGTCCATAATGCCATAAGGCATTTTTCTTGTTAAGACATAAATTAGTATAAACTAAACAGATATGATAAACAACAAATGTGGAGCTCAAATCTTAATAGAATTTGGAGACTGGGGGTGGGGAAGAACTGGGCCGGCCCGTTTCTTCCCCACCCCAGATGTTCTGTTTACTAAAAATTCTTGTGATAAATTTTCTTCACTTTTAAAGACATAAATTGGTATTAACTAAACAGATATAATAAGCAGCAAATGTTTGGCACTTAAATTTCAATAGAATTCGGAGACTCAGGGGTGGGGAAGAACTGGGCCGGCCTGTTTCTTCCCCATCCTTGGGTAGTGTTGTACAGTTATGTCAGTTATTTTGCTGAAGATGTCTTGGGTGGGGAAGAACTGGGCCAGTCCGTTTCTTTCCCACCCTTGGTAAGTATTGTTCTGTTAAGTCAATTATGACATTGAAGGTGTCAGGTTGGGGAAGAACTGGGTCGACTCATTTCTTCCCCACCCCTGGGTAGTGTTGTACAGTTATGTCAGTTATATTGCTGAAGATGTCCGGGGTGGGGAAGAACTGGGGTGGCCCATTTCTTCCCCCACCCTTGGGTAGTGTTGTACAGTTATTTCAGTTATATTGCTGAAGATGTCTTGGGTGGGGAATGACTGGGCCGCCCGTTTCTTCCCCACCCTTGGTAAATGTTGTACTGTTAAGTCAATTATGACGTTGAAGGTGTCTGGGGTGGGGAAGAACAGGGCCTGCCCGTTTCTTCCCCACCCTTTGGCTAGTGTTGTACAGTTATGTCAGTTATATCAGAGGATGTCTGAGGCAGGGAAGAACTGGGGCGACCCTTTTTTTCCCCACCCTTGTGTAGTGATGTACAATTGAATCAGTAATGATGTTTAAGTTTTCTGTGTTGGGGAAGAACTAAGCCGGCCAAGTCCTGCCCCACCCCCAATCTCCAAATTCTATTTAGATTTGAGCTCCAAACATTTTTTTGCTTATTATATCTTTTCAGTTTATTCCAATTTTTGTCTTAAAAAGCGAAGAAAATTTATCACAAGAATTTTTATAAACAAAAAATCTGGAGTGGGGAAGTACTGGGCTGGCCCAGTTCTTCCCCACCCCCAGTTTCTAAATTCAATTGATATTTGAGCTCCAAACATATTTGTTGCTTATTATATCTTTTTAGTTTATACCAACTTTTGTCTTAAAAAGCGAAGAAAATTTATCACAAGAATTTTTTGAAAATAGAAAAACTGGGGTGGGGAAGAAACGGGCCGGCCCAGTTCTTCCCCGTCCCCAGTCTCTAAATTCTATTTAGATTTGAGTTCCAAACAATT
The DNA here is from genome assembly GCA_963580285.1 of Lucinisca nassula. Taxonomy (NCBI): domain Eukaryota; kingdom Metazoa; phylum Mollusca; class Bivalvia; order Lucinida; family Lucinidae; genus Lucinisca; species Lucinisca nassula. The sequence continues at coordinate 94,934,848 of OY757012.1, forward strand.
GTTGCTTATTATATCTTTTCAGTTTATACCAATTTATGTCTTAAAAAGCGAAGAAAATTTATCGCAAGAATTTTTTTTTAAACAGAAAACTCTAGGGTGGGGAAGAAACGGGCCGGCCCAGTTCTTCCCCACCCCCAGTCTCCAAATTCTATTTAGCTAGAGCGCCAAACATTTGTGGCTTTTAATATCTTTTTAGTTTATACCAATTTATGTCTTAAAAAGCAAAGAAAATTTATCACAATAATTTTTTGTAAATAGAAAAATCTGTGTTGGGGAAGAAATTGGCCGGCCCAGTTCTTCCCCACCCCCAGCCTCCAAATTATATATATTTCGATTTGAGCTCCAAACATTTGTTGCTTATTATATCTTTTTAGTTTATACCAATTGATGTCTTAAAAAGCGAAGAAAATTTATCACAAGAATTTTTTGTAAACAGAAAAATCTGTGGTGGGGAAGAAACGGGCCGGCCCAGTTCTTCCCCACCCCCAGTCTCCAAATTCTAATTAGATTTGAGCTCCAAACATTTGTTGCTTATTATAGCTTTTTAATCTATACCAATTTTTGTCTTAAAAAGCGAAGAAAATTTATCACAAGAATTTTTTGTAAACAGAAAAATCTGGGGTGGGGAAGAAACGGGCCGGCCCAGTTCTTCCCCACCCCCAGTCTCCAAACTGTATTTAGATTTGAGCTCCAAAAATTTGTTGCTTATTATATCTTTTTAGTTTATACCAATTTTTGTCTTAAAAAGCAAAGGAAATTTATCACAAGAATTATTAGTAGACAGAAAATTCTGGGGTGGGAAGAACTGGGCCGGCCCAGTTCTTCCCCATCCCCAGTCTTCAAATTCTATTTAAATTTGAGCGTCAAACATTTGTGGCTTATCATATCTGTTTATTTAATACTAATTTATGTCTTAAAAAGCAATGAAAATTCATGAAAGATGCTTGAATTGGGATGCATATTTTATTGCATCTCCATGAATGGTGAAGTATAGAGAAAATTTTGTCATTCAAGCTAAAAGGACTCAGAACTTATTCAGAATGGTCTCTTTTCTCATTTACAACAAGCTAAAATTATTGGTTGACTATGGTTCTGAAAAAAATTCAGGTGGGGAAGATACTGACCGGGTGGGGAAGAAACTGACTAGTCAGTTTCTTCCCCCGGGGAAGAAACGGGCCGGCCCAGTTCTTCCCCCGGGGAAGAAACGGGCCGGCCCAGTTCTTCCCCGGGGAAGAACCGGGCCGGGGGAAGAAACTGACCGTTACACCGGGATCGATCCTGCGATCCCTGGTTTACAAGGCGAGTAGCATAACCACTACACCACGGAGGCTTCACTCAAGTAATCACTTTTTCACTTTTACACTGTTTCATTCATTGACCTAAGAATGTCCGAATGGCCCTTTTCCTATGTCGTGGCTCAGATAAGGCAGACTTTATGTTTAAAATACATCATTTAAAACTGATAGAAGAGTTTATTAACCATACTGCAAAACTTGAATATACAGTGAACGAGTGTTTGAGTTTTACGTCCCACCAACAGCTAAGGTCATACAGAGACAGAACTTCGGTTTAAAGACCCATCCGAAAGTCTAAGGAATATACAGTACTGTATACACGGACACAGCAGTAATTTTGATGGGGAGAGGTGGTGGTGAGGTATAGTGGGTAGAGCGACATGATTTATCATGAAATATTGGCATGATTTATTATGAAATATTTTCTACAGTTTCTGTCTCCCTTCTTTTGATTCCTTCTTTAGAAGTGCAGTTGTCAGTATCTGGCAACAGAAAATACCCAGAACTAGTTAACCACTTATGATTAAGCCTACCCAGGAAAGGTGGTCTTCAGTTAACTGGCCAGCTTGACATGACCTCAATAATGTTGACTAGGCCTTTAATGGGAATGGGAACACCTGGCAGATTTTTTCCACCATTTTTCAAAGGGAGACAACTATCGGGACTTCTTGATCGCTTTTCTGTAAGACCTGTCCCACTGAAAAGGGGTCAACTCTTAAAGGAAAGAATTTGCTCCTGAGGAGCAAATTCTTTCCTTTAAGAGTTGACCCCTATTAACATGGGAGACAAAAATACTTTTGCAGGAGTTTCCACCCCTGAAGGTGTTCCCATTCCCCTTGAACTCCAACACAAACTTAAAATGACAATTAGGATATATGATTTGGGAATTACAAGAAATCTGATCCTTTGACTTTTTCAGATGAGACTAAGAAGTCTGGGAAGAGGCTGGTCGGTGATGTAGATTATGATGAGGTGAAGGAGAAGGCAGCATTTATCACCCCTGTGCCCGGCGGTGTCGGACCAATGACGGTAGCCATGTTACTGCAGAACACCCTGGAGCAGGCCAAGAAGTCATTGGAAACAGCCTCGGTAAGCATAGCTTCACATTTGAAGGAATACTCAGGATAATTTGGCGATAATTTTTCTGAGTAAAACATATATATGTTGTGGGTACTTGTTAGAATCACCTCATTGAGGCGATTCTAACAAGTACCCATAACCTATACAACGCAATCTCTTATTAACCCAATTGTTGGCATTCCAAAATAAAAATTCAGGACACCCAGAGTCGTGGTTCTTGCACATGACATGTCTGCTTAACCTCATGTACAACTGTACCAAGTACCATCAATATATCCCAAAGAGTATCGGAGATATGGCCATCACAAGGTAGTGATTCTATTTTATTGGAAGGGGAGATAACTAAAAAACCATGGCACCCAGAGTTGTGGTTCTTGTGCATGACACGCCATCTCAGCCTTGTGAACTATTGTGCCAGGTACCACCAATATATCTCAAAGGGTATTGGAGTTATGGCCATCACAAGGTAGTCACTCTATTTTATTGGAAGAGGACATAACTCAAAAACCATGGTACCCAGAGTTGTGGTTCTTGCGCATGACGCACCAACAATTGTGCCAGGTACCATCAACATGTCTCAATAGGGTATTGGAGCAGGTTAACAATTTGTTAACTAACAATGTTATTAGTTTTGAACAACTGGCTCCTGGCTGTCATCTTGTAAATGATTTTGACCAAACCACCTACTTACAAAAGTGGACTCGTGCAAATACAAAACTGCAAGCTTCCACTTGAGAAATGTAGGGTTGAAAGGGCTAAGCTCGCCAAAGCAGCTATGGTATAATTTTTTGAAACTCTGTTTTTCAGGCAACAAAATTTTGGAACTTGAAACCCTTAGCATTGCAGCTCAAGACTCCAGTACCTAGGTAAGTATCATTAGTTCTTGCTTTTGTAATCAAGTCTGAGGCTACAAAACTTAATTCTCATCTCAGTTGAGCATGAACCAGTGCTTCAGCTGAAGTGCACGACCCGCCAGATGCTTTTAGCTTTATTAGTGTTACCATATATGGGTATGGCGCCCATTTTGGTCATGTGACCTGGACCTAAAACGGTTCCCCCAATAAATGTGCCTTATCGTAAATATATCTTATACTTTAGTACTGTATTCTGAATCGTTTGCAGGATAAAATGCATTCTCACTTTTCCAATACAAAAGCATATGTGTCAAAGTTTGACCTAGGCACAAAGAAGGTCAAGCTCAACCCAGGGTCACCATTTTAGCAATGTATGATGGGCCTACGTCCCAGATGCTATTTATCAAGTTTCGTGGAAATCTGCCCAGTGGTTCTGGAGAAGACTATTTTTGAAGGGTTTTTACCATATATGGCTTGGCGGCCATTTTGGTCATGTGACCTGGACCCCATGAGCAAATTTTGGTTTCCCCCACCCCATAGAGGCTCCATATGAAATTTGACTTCAAACGGCCCAACGGTTTCCGAGGAGAAGCGGTTCGAAAATTTTCACATTTTTGTCTCGGCGAAGTTATACTAAATGGAATGTAATATTTCGCAAGTTCATTTGTAAGATCTCATTGATATCTATCAGTATGCCAAAAATTGTTTAAATATTCCAAGCGGTTAAGTCACTATCACCAATTTTCACAAACGGGTTACGGATGGACGGACAGACAGACCATATATGGCTTGGCGGCCATTTTGGTCATGTGACCTGGACCCCATGAGCAAATTTTGATTTCCCCCGGCCCATAGAGGCTTCATATGAAATTTGATTTCAAATGGCCCAACGGTTTCCAAGGAGAAGCAGTTCGAAAATTTTCACATTTTTCGCCTCGGCGAGGCTATACTAAATGGAATGTAATATTTCGCAAGTTCATTGGTTAGATCTCATTGATATCTATCAGTATGCCAAAATGTTTAAATATTCCAAGCGGTTAAGTCACTATCACCAATTTTCACAAACGGGTTACGGACGGACCCAAAGAAGGTCAAGGTCAACCCAGGGTCACCATTTTAGCAATTTATGATGGACCTACATCCCAGATGCTATTTATCAAGTTTCGTGGAAATCTGCCAAGTGGTTCTGGAGAAGACTATGTATGAAGGGTTTTTACCATATATGGCTTGGCAGCCATTTTGGTCATGTGACCTGGACCCCATGAGCAAATTTTGGTTTCCCTATCCCATAGAGGCTCCATATGAAATTTGACTTAAATCGGCCCAACGGTTTCGGAGGAAAAGCAGTTCAACAATTTTCACATTTTTTGCCTCGGCGAGGCTATACTAAATGGAATGTAATATTTCGCAAGCTCATTGGTAAGATCTCATTGATATATATCAGTATGCCAAAAAATGTTTAAATATTCCAAGCGGTTAAGCCACTATCACCAGTTTTCACAAACAGGTTACGGACGGACAGACAGACAGACCATATATGGCTTGGCGGCCATTTTGGTAATGTGACCTGGACCCCATGAGCAAATTTTGGTTTCCCCAATCCCATAGAGGCTCCATATGAAATTTGACTTCAATCGGCCAAACGGTTTCCGAGGAGAAGCAGTTCAAAAATTTTCACATTTTTTGCCTCGGCGAGGCTATACTAAATGGAATGTAATATTTCGCAAGTTCATTGGTAAGATCTCATTGATATCTATCAGTATGCCAAAAATTGTTTAAATATTCCAAGCGGTTAAGTCACTATCACCAATTTTCACAAACGGGTTATGGACGGACAGACAGACAGACCATATATGGCTTGGCGGCCATTTTGGTCATGTGACCTGGACCCCATGAGCAAATTTTGGTTTCCCCTGTCCCATGGAGGCTGCATATGAAATTTGATTTCAATCGGCCCAACGGTTTCCAAGGAGAAGCAGTTCGAAAATTTTCACATTTTTCGCCTCGGCGAGGCTATACTAAATGGAATGTAATATTCCGCAAGTTCATTGGTTAGATCTCATTGATATCTATCAGTATGCCAAAAATTCTTTAAATATTCAAGCGGTTAAGTCACTATCACCAATTTTCACAAACGGGTTACGGATGGACCCAAAGAAGGTCAAGGTCAAGCCAGGGTCACCATTTTAGCAATTTATGATGGGCCTACGTCCCAGATGCTATTTATCAAGTTTCGTGGAAATCTGCCCAGTGGTTCTGGAGAAGACTATTTTTGAAGGGTTTTTACCATATATGGCTTGGCGGCCATTTTGGTCATGTGACCTGGACCCCATGAACAAATTTTGGTTTCCCTATCCCATAGAGGCTCCATATGAAATTTGACTTAAATCGGCCCAACGGTTTCCGAGGAGAAGCAGTTCAAAAATTTTCACATTTTTTGCCTCGGCGAGGCTATACTAAATGGAATGTAATATTTCGCAAGCTCATTGGTTAGATCTCATTGATATCTATCAGTATGTCAAAAATTGTTTAAATATTCCAAGCGGTTAAGTCACTATCACCAGTTTTCACAAACGGGTTACGGACGGCCAGACCATATATGGCTTGGTGGCCATTTTGGTCATGTGACCTGGACCCCATGAGCAAATTTTGGTTTCCCCCATCCCATAGAGGCTCCATATGAAATTTGACTTCAATCGGCCCAACGGTTTCCAAGGAGAAGCAGTTCGAAAAATTTCACATTTTTTGCCTCGGCGAGGCTATACTAAATGGAATGTAATATTTTGCAAGCTCATTGGTTAGATCTCATTGATATCTATCAGTATGCCAAAAATTGTTTAAATATTCCAAGCGGTTAAGTCACTATCACCAATTTTCACAAACGGGTTACGGACGGACGGACAGACTGACAGAATGACAGACTGACAGAATGACACAGTGATTTTAGGGCACTCTTAGAAATCAACCGACTTCAGTCGGTTTCTTTTTCTGCGGGTCGTGCAATATTAAGGTATGTTCAAGTACAAACCCATGTCTTTTTAGCTCAGCTGTCACGTAGTGACAAGGTGAGCTTTTGTGATCACTTTTTGTCCGTCGTCCGTCGTGCGTGCGTGCGTCCGTGCGTGCGTGCGTGCGTCCGTAAACAATTTCAAATAAGTATATCTCTAAAACCACATAGCCAATCTTGATCAAATTTCATGTGAAGCATCATCAGGTAGGGGGACAGGCTGCATAAGGTTTTTGGGCTGATCAGATTGGAACTCTGGTTGCCATGGCAACATATAGCTCCCATAGACTTATAATGGGAAAAATTTAAAAAATCTTCTTCTCTGAAACCACAGGGCCGAGAGCTTAGATATTTAGCATGTAGCAACGGCCAGTTGTCACCTACATAATTCCTGCCAATCATGCCCCTGGGTTTCAAATGGGCCACGCCCCGGGGTCCGTTCTCTCCCATAGACTCATAATGGAAAAAAAAAGCTTCAAAAATCTTCTTCTCTGAAACCACAGGACCCAGAGCTTAGATATTTAGCATGTAGCAACGGCAAGTGGTCACCTACAAAATTCCTGCCAATCATGCCCCTGGGGTCCAAATGGGCCCCGCCCTGGGGCCCCTTAGCTCCATAGACTCCTAATGGAAAAAAAAGCTTCAAAAATCTTCTTCTATGAAACCACAGGGCCCAGAGCTAAGGTATTTGACATGTAGCAACGGCAAGTGGTCACCTACATAATTCCTGCCAATCATGCCCCTGGGGCCCAAATTGGCCACACCCAGGGGCCCCTTAGCTCCCATAGACTCATAATGGAAAAAAAAGGTTCAAAAATCTTCTTTTCTGAAACCACAGGGTCCAGAGCTTAGATATTTAGCATGTAGCAATGGCCAGTGGTCACCTACGTAATTCCTGTCAATCATACCCCTAGGGTCCAAATTGGCCATGCCCCAGGGCCCCTTCGCTCCCATAGACTCATAATGGAACAAAAAGCTTCAAAAATCTTCTTCTTGGAAACCACAGGGCCCAGAGCTTAGATATTTAGCATGTAGCAATGGCCAGTGGTCACCTACATAATTCCTGCCAATCATGCCCCTGGGTTCCAAATGGGGGATGCCCCGGGGCCCCTTCGCTCCTATAGACTCATAATGGAACAAAAAGCTTCAAAAATCTTCTTCTCGGAAACCACAAGGCCAAGAGCTTAGATATTTAGCATGTAGCAACGGCAAGTGGTCACTTACATAATTCCTGCCAATCATGCCCCTGGGGTCCAAACGGGCTGGCCCCAGGGCCCTTTAGCTCCTATAGACTCATAATGGAAAAAAAAAGGTTCAAAAATCTTCTTTTCTGAAACCACAGGGTCCAGAGCTTAGATATTTAGCATGTAGCAATGGCCAGTGGTCACCTACATAATTCCTGCCAATCATGCCCCTAGGGTCCAAATTGGCCACGCCCCAGGGCCCCTTCGCTCCCATAGACTCATAATGGAACAAAAAGCTTCAAAAATCTTCTTCTTGGAAACCACAGGGCCCAGAGCTTAGATATTTAGCATGTAGCAATGGCCAGTGGTCACCTACATAATTCCTGCCAATCATGCCCCTGGGTTCCAAATGGGGGATGCCCCTTGGCCCCTTCGCTCCTATAGACTCATAATGGAACAAAAAGCTTCAAAAATCTTCTTCTCGGAAACCACAAGGCCAAGAGCTTAGATATTTAGCATGTAGCAATGGCAAGTGGTCACTTACATAATTCCTGCCAATCATGCCCCTGGGGTCCAAACGGGCCGCGCCCCGGGGCCCTTTCGCTCCTATAGACTCATAATGGAAAAAAGCTTCAAAAATCTTCTTCTCTGAAACCACAGGGCCCAGAGCTGAGATATTTGGCATGTAGCAACGGCAAGTGGTCACCTACATAATTCCTGCCAATCATGCCCCTGGTGTCCAAACGGGCCACGCCCCGGGGCCCTTTAGCTCCTTAAGACTCATAATCGAAAAAAAAGCTTCATAAATCTTCTTCTCTGAAACTACAGGGCCCCGAGCTGAGAAATTTGGCATGTAGCAACGGCAAGTGGTAACCTACATAATTCCTGCCAATCATGCCCCTGGGGTCCAAATTGGCCACACCCAGGGGCCCCTTAGCTGCCATAGACTCATAATGGAAAAAAGCTTAAAAAATCTTCTTCTCTGAAACCACAGGGCCCAGAGCTTAGATATTTAGCATGTAGCAACCGCCAGTGGTCACCTACATAATTCCTGCCAATCATGCCCCTAGGGTCCAAATTGGCCATGCCCCGGAGCCCCTTCGCTCCCATAGACTCATAATGGAACAAAAAGCTTCAAAAATCTTCTTCTCAGAAACCACAGGGCCCAGGGCTTAGATATTTAGCATGTAGCAATGGCAAGTGGTCACCTACATAATTCCTGCCAATCATGCCCCTGGGGTCCAAACGGGCCACGCCCCGGCGCCCTTTAGCTCCTATAGACTCATAATGGAAAAAAAGCTTCAAAAATCTTCTTCTCTGAAACCACAGGGCCCAGAGCTGAGATATTTGGCATGTGGCAAATGCAAGTGGTCACCTACATAATTCCTGCCAATCATGCCCCTGGGTTCCAAATTGGCCACACCCCGGGGCCCCTTCGCTCCAATAGACTCATAATGGTAAAAAAGCTTCAAAAATCTTCTCCTCTGAAACCACAGGGTCCAGAGCTTAGATATTTAGCATGTAGCAATGGCAAGTGGTCACCTACATAATTCCTGCCAATCATGCCCCTGGGTTCCAAATGGGGGACGCCCCGGGGCCCCTTCGCTCCCATAGACTCATAATGGAACAAAAAGCTTCAAAAATCTTCTACTCGGAAACCACAAGGTCCAGAGCTTAGATATTTAGCATGTAGCAACAGCAAGTGGTCACCTACATAATTCCTGCCAATCATGCCCCTGGCACCCAAAAGGGCCACGTCCCGGGGCCCTTTGGCTCCTATAATGGTAAATCAGCTTCAAAAATCTTCTTCTCTGAAACCACAGGGCCCAGAGCTGAGATATTTTGCATGTAGCAACGGCAAGTGGTAACCTACATAATTCCTGCCAATCATGCCCCTGGGGTCCAAATTGGCCACACCCCGGGGCCCCTTAGCTCCCATAGACTCATAATGGAAAAAAAAATTTCAAAAATCTTCTTCTCTGAAACCACAGGGCCCAGAGCTTAGATATTTAGCATGTAGCAACCCCCAGTGGTCACCTACATAATTCCTGCCAATCATGCCCCTGGGTTCCAAATGGGGGACGCCCCGGGGCCCATTCGCTCCCATAGACACATAATGGAACAAAAAGCTTCAAAAACCTTCTACTCGGAAACCACAAGGCCCAGAGCTTAGATATTTAGCATGTAGCAACCGCCAGTGGTCACCTACATAATTCCTGCCAATCATGCCCCTGGGTTCCAAATGGGCGACGCCCCGGGGCCCCTTCGCTCCCACAGACTCACAATGGAACAAAAAGCTTCAAAAACTTCTACTCGGAAACCACAAGGCCCAGAGCTTAGATATTTAGCATGTAGCAACGGCAAGTGGTCTCCTACATAATTCCTGCCAATCATGCCCCTGGGGTCCAAATGGGCCACGCCCTGGGGCCCTTTGGCTCCTATAGACTCATAATGGAAAAAAGCTTCAAAAATCTTCTTTTCTGAAACCACAGGGCCAAGACCTCAGGTATTTGACATGTAGCAATGGCAAGTGGTCACCTACATAAATCCTGCCAATCATGCCCCTAGGGTCCAAATGGGCCAGGCCCTGGGGCCCCTTAGCTCCCATAGACTCAAAATGGAAAAAAAAAACTTCAAAAATATTCTTCTCTGAAACCAAAGTGCCCACAGTTTAGATATTTAGCATGTAGCAAGGGCAATTGGTCACCTACATAATTCCTGCCAATCATGCCCCTGGGTTCCAAATGGGCCATGCGCCTGGGCCCCTTTGCTCCCATAGACTCATAATGGAAAAAAGCTTAAACAAGAAATATCTTTAAAAAAGATATGCGGCGTAGATTTAATTGGAAGGTTGTTTAGAAACCAGTGCTTCAGCTGAAGTGCACGACCCGCCGGATGCTTTTAGCTTTATGAGTGTTACCATATATGGGTATGGCAGCCATTTTGGTCATGTGACCTGGACCTAAAACCGTTCCCCCAATAAATGCGCCTTATCGTAAGGAGCAAAAATATATCTAATACTTTAGTACTGTATTCTGAATCGTTTGCAGGATAAAATGCATTCTCACTTTTCCAATAAAAAAGCATATGTGTCAAAGTTTGACCTAGGCACAAAGAAGGTCAAGGTCAACCCAGGGTCACCATTTTAGCAATTTATGATGGGCCTACGTCCCAGATGTTATTTATCAAGTTTCGTGGAAATCTGCCAAGTGGTTCTGGAGAAGACTTATTTTGAAGGGTTTTTACCATATATGGCTTGGCGGCCATTTTGGTCATGGGACCTGGACCCCATGAGCAAATTTTGGTTTCCTCCATCCCATAGAGGCTCCATATGAAATTTGACCTTAATCGGCCCAACGGTTTCCGAGGAGAAGCAGTTCGAAAATTTTCACATTTTTCGCCTCGGCGAGGCTATACTAAATGGAATGTAATATTTGGCAAGTTCATTGGTTAGACCTCATTGATACTATCAGTATGCCAAAAATTGTTTAAATATTCCAAGCGGTTAAGTCACTATCACCAATTTTCACAAACGGGTTACGGACGGACAGACAGACAGACCATATATGGCTTGGCGGCCATTTGAGTCATGTGACCTTGACCCCATGAGCAAATTTTGGTTTCTCCCATCCCATAGAGGCTCCATATGAAATTTGACTTCAATCGGCCCAACGGTTTCCGAGGAGAAGCAGTTCGAAAATTTTCACATTTTTCGCCGCGGCGAGGCTATACTGAATGGAATGTAATATTTCGTAAGTTCATTGGTTAGACCTCATTGATATCTATCAGTATGCCAAAAATTGTTTAAATATTCCAAGCGGTTAAGTCACTATCACCAATTTTCACAAACGGGTTACGGACGGACAGACAGACTGAGAGAATGACACGGTGATTTTAGGGCACTCTTAGAAAATCAACCGACTTCAGTCGGTCGCTTTTTCTGCGGGTCGTGCAATATGAGCTACAATAGTGACAGCAACAATTGTCTAGCTATGAACTGGTTTACTGTATTCAAACAATTCAGATGTCACGCGAGGAAAAATAGCTTTGCAGAGGGCGGTGTCCCGCCTGTTTGAGCTAAGGTCAATGTAAAAGGTCAAGGTTAAAAACATGACCTCATTTCAAGAGCATATGATCTCAAGTATATGCACAACAAATAAGAAAACGTTATCATTTACTGTTTTTGAACACAAATTCTACGGTTAACATTTAGGGTTGTCGCTATGGTGAACGTAAACGCATAGGCGGACGAACAAACGGACGAGCAGACAAACGGACTTGATCTTATGTGCACCTAATTAAAACTCAAATTACACTTATTCCTTTTCAGAATTTATATAACATTAATGATATTCGAAAATGTCCATTTTGTGTTAAAATGGAGGACATAAAGTATGCTGAAGACAAATGATACACTGCAACTTTTATTTAGCATATATTGTAAATTAAACAGCTGTCAATTTGTAATGCGATTATTACATGTTTTTGTCATGCTATATATCTCTTTATTGGTTTCATTGGCCAACAGGGCTTGGGGTGTCATTTCATCTCAATGGCGGGTAAAAGTCCCACAAACTTGGAAGCAACGTCTCCAAAATAACCTACACAGTGTTGATGGGGACGTTAAACCTCAAATCAAACAAACAATTCCTTTCGCAGAAAATTCTTCCTTTCGCGAAAGGAACCTTCCTTTCGCGAAATGGTTCCTTTCGCTATATAGACCAACCACGTGAAATTAGGTCAAAATAGCTATTCACCACAGCAGTTACAGAATTCACTAGAAACACAATTATACATATGACGTATGGTCATCAAAGGACAAGACGGTGAGCAAGCCGAAACTGTATATATTTTTCATTCATGTCTCACATAAAAAACGAAACATTTCCTAGGTTAAAACTTCAGTAAACTGTCGTATTTTTGAGATTTATTTATGCAAATCATTGACCAATGAAATGGTCATCTCCTTGGACATGTGGTTTTATTGACCAATGGAATAAAGAAAAATGTAGGACAAAAGCAAAACCATAACGGCTATGCCGTAAAAATCTTCTTCTCTGAAACCACAGCGCCCAGAGCTTAGATATTATGCACATGGCAATCGCAAGTGGTCACCTACATAATTCCTGCCAATCATGCCACTGGGATCCAAAAGGGCCACGCCCCGGGGCCACTTTGCTCCTGTAGACTCATAATGGAAACCAGAGGACCAATGGTCCTGAAGACGCTCACCTGACAGCAAGCATTGATTATTTTTAGCATTTGGCTGTATGACCAAGTGGTCCTTAATCACATTCCTGACTCTTGAAGATCAGTTGGAAAATTTTGAGTTTGAATTTTCAGTTATATTTAGCCAAGATAAAGCCTTAGATGAGCTAAAAGGTCAGGAGAAAATATATGGTTAATGGGTGGAATGCTTAACCATTTCTAAAGGGGGTGAGGCCCTCAATTTAACCTACAGTGTCCAAAGATCTATGTAACTAAATGCCCCTTATCACAAGAAAATATATGGTTTATGGGAGAGGATCTGAACAGTTTCTGATATTTGATGCATTTTATGTAATGCAGGGGTGGGGCATGCCCCCAGGGTCTCAAGATGCAAGTCACTTAAAGCCCCTTATCATAAGCAATAAGAATATATATTGTTTATGGGTGGGGATCTGAACAGTTTTCAAGAAATTGGTCACTTTTTGAAAAAACAAAAAAAGGGGGAGGGTTACTTGAGGTGTTACTTCCAATTCTAAAGGGGGTGGCGGCAGGTCGAAGACTCGTACAATAAAATTCTGTATTTTACAAAACACTGTAGAATAAGCTATTAATATTTAACCAAATCGATGAAATACATGTAATTGTTAAAGGGGTAATGTTATTTCTTTTAAAAAGTTGCTTACTGTAAACCCCAGTACACCTGAATGTAAAGGTTGATAGAAGTCAATGCATGTTTTGGTGGCCGGTTCTGAAGAAGAAACTTTTGAAGAGGTTTAGACTTCTTCAACAGGGGGGGGGGTCATGCTCCTCCTCCCCCGGGGTTCCACAGGTCCATGTCACTGAATGCGCTTTATCATAAGGAACAATAATATATATGGTTTATGGGTGGGGATCTTAACCGTTTCCAAGATATTAAGCATTTTTTGCAATAAAGGGGGTGGGGCATGCCACCCCGGGGACCCTCCGATACCCTGATGTCCAAAGGTCTGTGTCACTGAATGCGCCTTATCATAAGGAACAAGAATATATATGGTTTATGGGTGGGGATCTTAACCGTTTCCGAGATATTAAGCATTTTGTGCAAAGAAGGGGGTGGGGCATGCCCCCCTGGGGGGCCCCAGGGTCCCAAAATCCATGTCACTTAATGCGCCTCATCATAAGGAATAAGAATATATATGGTTTAGTGGCATTATTTGTAACAGTTTGCAAGATATCAGACATTTCTACTTTTTCCCATACAAATGCCCATGTTACCAAATTTAACCTTGGCGTAAAATAGGTCAAGGTCATCCCAGGGACACCATTTATGCAATTTATGATGGGCCCATGTCCCAGGTGCTACATGCCAAGTTTCATGCAAATCGGCCCAGTGGTTCCGGAGGAGAAGATTTTCGAAGGGTTTTTACCATATATGGGCATGGTGGCCATCTTGGTCATGTGACCTAGACCAAAAATGCAAACTTTCGTTCCCCCACCCCATGGAGCCTCCACATGAAATTTGACTACAATCGGCCCAGCGGTTCCGGAGGAGAAGACGTTTGAAAATGTGAACACACACACAGAATTTTTGCCTGGCCATACTATCAGCTCACCAATGAGCCTTCGGCTCAGGTGAGCTAAAAAAGCTTAAAAAATCTTCTTCTCTGAAACCACAGGGCCCAGAGCTTAGATATTTAGCATGTAGCAATGGCAAGTGGTCACCTACAAAAATCCTGCCAATCATGCCCCTGGGGTCCAAATGGGCCACACCCTGGGACCCCCTTAGCTCCCATAGACTCATAATGGAAAAAATACTTCAAAAATCTTCTTCTCTGAAACCACAGCGCCCAGAGCTTAGATATTTAGCATGTAGCAACGGCAAGTGGTCACCTTCATATTTCCTGCTAATCATGCCCCTTGGGTCAAAATGGGCCACGCCCGGGGCCCCTTAGCTCCCATAGACTCATAATGGTAAAAAGCTTCAAAAATGTTCTTCTCAGAAACTGTGAAGCACAGAACTTAGATATTTAGTATCTAGCAACATAAAATAGCCAGCTACATAAATCCAGCTAACCCTGCCCCTGGGGTCCAAATTGGCCTCGCCCCAGCTCATCACCTCCAATAGACTTATAATGGAAAAAAAACTTAAAAGATCTTCTTCTATGAAACCATAAGGCCCAGAGCTTAGATATTTAGTATGTAGCAACATCAAGTGGCCACCTACATAAATCCTGCCAGTTATGCCCCTGGGATCCAAATTGGCCCCACCCCAGGGCTCTTTATTTTCCATAGACTTAAAATTGGAGAAACTTCAAAAATCTTCTTCTCTGAAACCACAGGGCCCTTATAATGAAAAAAAAACAACTTAAAATGGGGAAAAAAATCTTCAAAAATCTTCTTCTCTGAAACCATAAGTCCCAGAGCTTAGGTATTTAGCATGTAGCAATGTTGAGTGGTCGCCTACATGAATCCTGCCAATCATGCCCCTGGGGTCCAAATCCTGTGGCCCCTAAACTCCAACAAACTTATAATGGAAAAGGCTTCAAACATCTTCTTTGAAACCATGAAGTACAGACCTTAGATATTTAGTATATAGCAACACAAAATGGTCACCTACATAAATCCTGCCAACCATGCCCTTTGGGTCAAAATTGGTCCAGCCCCAGGGCTCATTAGCTCCTATAGACTTAAACTGGAAAAACTAAAGTATCATTTTTCTCCAAAACCATAAGGCACAGATTTTGTTTGATTTGTGGTTTTACATCCCCATCAACACTGTATAGGTCATTTTGGAGATGTCTCTTCCAATTTTGTGGGACTTTTACCAGACATTGAGATGAAATTACATCTCAAGCCCTGTTGCCCAATGAAACCAGTAGGGTTTATAAGCACGGACACCGCTTTGCCTGAGCTTAGATATTTAGTATGTAGCAATGTCAAGTGGTCTCCTACACTAATGATTTTCTGGTACACAGGTGAGCGATATAGGGCCATTGGGCCCTCTTGTTTAGCTCACTTTGGCCGAAGGCTCCAGGGGAGCTGATAGTATAGTGGGTCCTCCGTCGTCCGTTGTCAGTCCGTCGTCCGTCGTCCATCCGTCCACACTTTTGAGCAGCTATATCTCTGCAGCCTGCAGGCTGATCTCAATCATTTCTTATCTGTAGCATGCCTCTGGTGGGGCATTGATGACATAAGCTTTTTTTTGAAATCACATGAAAACTTTGGTTGCTATTGCAATCACAAGGTCCCATAGACTTACTATGGGAAAATGCTTGTCATCACTGTAGCCCCTTCAGTTTTGATTGGATCTTTCTGAAACTTATATATAAGGTGGCTGGGGATAAAACCTCGGATGAGTTCGAAAACCGGCCAAGTCGGCCCATTTATCATAGAGTTACGTCCCTTTGATTGCTGAAAATGCCGATTTTTAGCTCACCTGTCACGTAGTGACAAAGTGAGCTTTTGTGATCACTTTTTGTCCGTCGTGCGTGTGTCCGTCTGTGCGTGCGTCCGTGTGTCGTAAACAATTTCAAATAACTATATCTCTAATATCCCATGGCAATTCTTAATCAAATTTCATGTGAAGCATCATCAGGTAGGGGGAAAGGCTGCATAAGGTTTTTGGGCTGATCAGATTGGAATTCTGGTTGCCATGGCAACATATAGCTCCCATAGACTTATAATGGGAAAAATTTTAAAAATCTTCTTCTCTGAAACCACAGGGCCCAGACCTTAGATATTAAGCATGTAGCAATGGCAAGTGGTCACCTACATAATTCCTGCCAATCATGCCGCTGGGTTCCTAATGGGCCACGCCCCGGGGCCCCTTCGCTCCCATAGACTCATAATGGAAAAAAAGCTTCAAAAATCTTCTTCTCTGAAACCAAAGGACCCAGAGCTTAGGTATTTAGCATGTAGCAACGGCAAGTGGTCACCTACATAGTTCCTGCCAATCATGCCCCTGGGATCCAAATTGGCCACACCCCGGGGCCCTTTAGCTCCCATAGACTCATAATGGAAAAAAAGCTTCAAAAATCTTCTACTCTGAAACCACAGGGCCCAGAGCTTAGATATTTAGCATGTAGAAACGGCCAGTGGTCACCTACATAATTCCTGCCAATCATGCCCCTGGGCTTCAAATGGGCCATGCCCCGGGGCCCCTTCGCTCCCATAGACTCAAAATGGGAAAAAAAGCTTCAAAAATCTTCTTCTCTGAAACCACAGGGCCCAGAGCTTAGATATTTAGCATGTAGCAACGACAAGTGGTCACCTACTTAATTCCTGCCAATCATACCTCTGGGTTTCAAATGGGCCACGCCCCTGGGCCCCTTAGCTCCGATAGACTCATAATGAAAAAAAAAAACTTCAAAAATCTTCTTCTCTGAAACCACAGGGCCTAGAGCTTAGATATTTAGCATGTAGCAATGGCCAGTGGTCACCTACATAATTCCTGCCAATCATGCCGCTGGGTTTCAAATGGGCCACGCCCCGTGGCCCCTTCGCTCCCATAGACTCATAATGGGAAAAAAAGCTTCAAAAATCTTCTTCTCTGAAACCACAGGGCCCAGAGATTAGATATTTAGCATGTAGCAACGAAAGTGGTCACCTTCATAAATCCTGCCAATCATGCCCCTGGAATTCAAATGGGCCACACCCCGGGGCCCCTTATCTCCCATAGACTCCTAATGGAAAAAAGCTTAAAAAATCTTCTTCTCTAAAAACACAGGGCCCAGAGCTTAGATATTTAGCAGATAGCAACGGCAAGTGGTCACCTACATAAATCCTGCCAATCATGCCCCTGGGGTTCAAATGGGCCACGCCCCGGGGCCCCTTAGCTCCCATTGACTCCTAATGGAAAGAAGCTTCAAAAATCTTCTCCTCTGAAACCACAGGGCCCAGAGCTTAGATATTTAGCAGGTAGCAACGGAAAGTGGTCACCTACATAAATCCTGCCAATCATGCCCCTGTGATCTAAATGGGCCACGCCCCGCGGCCCCTTAGCTCCCATAGACTCCTAATGGTAAAAAAGCTTCAAAAATCTTCTTCTCTGAAACCACAGGTCCCAGAGCTTAGATATTTAGCATGTAGCAATGGCAAGTGGTCACCTACATATTTCCTGATAATCATGCTCCTGTGGTGCAAATGGGCCACGCACCAGGGCCCCTTAGCTCCCATAGACTCCTAATGGAAAAAAGTTTCAAAAACCTCCTCTGAAACCACAGGGCCCAGAGCTTAGATATTTAGCATGTAGCAACTGCATGTGGTCATATTCATAAATCCTGCCAATCATGCCCCTGGGGTCCAAATGGGCCACGCCCTGGGGCCCCTTAGCTCCCATAGACTCCTTATGGAAAAAAAACCTTCAAAAATCTTCTTCTCTGAAACCACAGGGCCCAGAGCTTAGATATTTAGCATATAGCAATGGCAAGTGGTCACCTACATAAATCCTGCCAATCATGCCCCTTGGGTCCAAATGGGCCACGCCCTGGGGCCTCTCAGCGCCCATTGACTCCTAATGGTAAAAAGCTTAAAAAATCTGCTTCTCTGAAACCACAGGGCCCAGAAATTAGATATTTAGCATAAAGCAACAGCAAGTGGTCACCTACATAAATCCTGCCAATCATGCCACTGGGGTCCAAATGGGCCACGCCCCGGGGCCCCTTAGCTCCCATAGACTCCAAATGGAAAAAAGCTTCAAAAAGCTTTTCCTCTGAAACCACAGGTCCCAGAGCTTAGATATTTAGCAGGTAGCAACAGCAAGTGGTCACCTACATAAACCCTGCCAATCATGGCCCTGGGGTCCAAATGGGCCACCCCCCAGGGCCCCTTAGCTCCCATAGACTCATAATGGAAAAAAAAGCTTCAAAAATCTTCTTCTCTGAAACCACAGGGCCCAGAGCTTAGATATTTAGCATGTAGCAACGGTAAGTGGTCACCTACATAAATCCTGCCAATCATGCCCCTGGGGTCCAAATGGGCCACGCCCCGGGGCCCCTTAGCTCCCATAGACTCCTAATGGAAAAAAGCTTCAAAAATCTTCTTCTCTGAAACCACAGGGCCTAGGTCACCTCCATAAATCCTGCCAATCATGCCCCTTGGGCCAGAATTGGCCACACTCATGGCCCATTAGCTACCATGGATGGACTTAAAATGGAAAAAAACTTAAAATGACAAAAAAAAAACCTTCAAAAATATTCTTCTGTGAAACCATAAGGCCCAGAGCATAGGTATTTAGCATGTAGCAACATGGAGTGGTTGCCTACATGAATCCTGCCCAGGTCTTGCCCCTTGGGTTCAAATTGGCCAAATCCTGTGGCTTCTTAACTCCAATAAACTTATAATGGAAAAAAAAAAGCTTTAAAAATCTTCTTCTCTGAAACAATGAAGTACGGACCTTAGATATTTAGTATATAGCAACATAAAATGGTCGCCTACATAAATCCTGCCAACCATGCCCTTTTGGGTCAAAATTGACCTATGGACTTATACTGGAAAAAAAATCTTCTTCTCCAAAGCCATAAGGCCCAGAGCTCAGATATTTAGTATGTAGCAATGTCAAGTGGTCTCCTACACTTTTGATTTTCTGGTACACAGGTGAGCGATATAGGGCCATTGGGCCCTCTTGTTTACCTTGTCATCACCGTAGCCTCTTCAGTTTTAATCAGATTTTTCTGAAACTTGTATGTAAGGTGGCTGGGGATAAAATCTCGGATGAGTTCGAAAACCGACCAAATCGGCCCATTTATCATAGAGTAACGTCCCTTTGATTGCTGAAAATGCTAATTTTTGACATTGTCATCACCGTAGCCCTTTCATGTTTGATCGAATCTTTCTGAAACTTGTATGTAAAGTGGCTGGGGATAAAATCTTGGATGAGTTCGAAAACCAGCCAAGTTGGTCCATTTATCACAGAGTAACGTCCCTTTGATTGCTGAAAATGCCGATTTTTTACCTTTTCATCACGGTAGCCCTTTCAGTTTTGATCGGATCTTTCTGAAACTTGTATGTAAGGTGGCTGGGGATAAAACCTCGGATGAGTTCGAATACCGGGCAAGGTGGCCTATTTATCATAGAGTTAGGTCCCTTTGATTGCTGAAAATGTTGATTTTTGACCTTTTCATCACTGTAGCCCCTTCAGTTTTGATCGGATCTTTCTGAAACTTATATGTTAGGTGGCTGGGGATAAAACCTCGAATGAGTTGGAATACTGGCCATAGTGGCCTATTTATCATAGAGTTAGGTCCCTTTGATTGCTGAAAATGTTGATTTTTGACCTTATCATCACTGTAGCCCCTTCAGATTTGATCAGATCTTTCTGAAACATATATGTAAGGTGGCTAGGGATAAAACCTCGGATGAGTTCGAAAACCGGCCAAGTCGCCCCATTTGCTATATAGTTATGTCCCTTTGATGGCTGAAAATGTTGATTTTTGACCTTATCATCACTGTAGCCCCTTCAGTTTTGATCAGATCTTTCTGAAACTTATATGTAAGGTGACTGGGGATAAAACCTAGGATGCGTTCGAATACTGGCCAAGTTGGCTCATTTTTAGCTCACCTGGGCCGAAGGCTCTAGGGGAGCTTAAAGTATAGTGGGTCCTCCGTCCGTTCGTCATCCGTCCACACTTTTGAGCAGCTATATCTCTGCAGCCTGCAGGCTGATCTCAATCATTTCTCATCTGTAGCATGCCTCTGGTGGGGCATTGATGACATAAGCGTTTTTTTGAAATCGCATGAAAACTTTGGTTGCTATGGCAATCACAAGGTCCCATAGACTTACAATGGGAAAATGCTTGTCATCACCGTAGCCCCTTCAGTTTTGATTGGATCTTTCTGAAACTTATATATAAGGTGGCTGGGGATAAAACCTCGGATGAGTTTGAAAACCGGCCAAGTCGGCCCATTTATCATAGAGTTACGTCCCTATGATTACTGAAAATGCCGATTTTTTACCTTGTCATCACCGTAGCCCCTTTGGTTTTGATCTGATTGTATTTTTCTGAAACTTATATGTGAGCTTGCTGGGGATAAAATCTCTGATGGGTTAAAAAACCGATCAAGTTGGTCCATTTATCGTAGAGCAACGTCCCTTTGATTGCTGAAAAGGCTCATTTTTGAACTTGTCATCACCATAGCCCTTTCAGTTTTGATCGAATCTTTCTGAAACTTATATGTAACGTGGCTGGGGATAAAATTTCGGATGAGTTCGAAAACAAGCCAAATTGGTCCATTTATCACAGAGTAACGTCCCTTTGATTGCTGAAAATGCCGATTGTTAGCTCATCTGGGCCGAAGGCTCCAGGGGAGCTTATAGTATAGTGGGTCCTCCGTTGTCCATCCATCGTCCGTCATCCATCCGTCTACACTTTTGAGCAGCTATATCTCTGCAGCCTGCAGGCTGATCTCAATCATTTCTCATCTGTAGCATGCCTCTGGTGGGGCATTGATGATATAAGCTTTTTTTCAAAATCGCATTAAAACTGTGGTTGCTATGGCATCCACAAGGTCCAATAGAATTGCAATGGGAAAATGCTTGCCATCACTGTAGCGCCTTCAGTCTTGATCAAATCTTTCTGAAACTTATATATAAGGTGACTGGGGATAAAATCTCGGATGAGTTCGAAAACTGGCCATGTTGGCCCATTTATCATAGAGTTACATCCCTTTGATTGCTGAAAATGCCAATTTTTTACCTTGTCATCGGTGTAGCCCCTTCAGTTTTGATCGTATCTTTCTGAAACTTATATGTAAGGTGGCTGAGTATAAAATCTGGGATGAGTTCGAAAACCAGACCTTGTCATCACTGTAGCCCCTTAAGTTTTGAACAGATCTTTCTGAAACGTATGTGTAAGGTTGCTGGGGATTAAACCTTGGATGATTTCGAAATCCAGCCAAATTGGCCCTTTTTTCATAGAGTAACATCCCTTTGAGTGCTGAAAATGCCAAATTATGACCTTGTAATCACTGTAGCCCCTTCAGTTTTGATCGGATCTTTCTGAAACTTACATGTAAGGTGGCTGGGAATAAAACCTCAGATGAGTTCGGATACGGGCCAAGTTGTGTTGACGGGGACGTTATCAAACCTCAAATCAAACAAACTAAACGGGCCAAGTTGGCACATTTATCATAGAGTGACGTGTCTTTGATTGCTGAAAATGCCTATTTTCTACCTTGTCATCACTGCTGCCCCTTCAGTTTTGAGCGGATCTTCATGAAACTTACAAACAAGGAAGTCAGGCAGAAAGCTTGGAGGAGTTTGAAAACTCTTGTTTTTGAACTTATCATCACCATAGCCACTTCAGTTTAGATCGGATCTTCTTAGCAAGTCAGGAATTAAAGCTTGAATGAGTTTGAAAACCGGTGAGGTCAGCCTGTTTATCATAGAGTTGCATTCTACTTGATTTGCAGAAAATGCTTACCCTGTCATCACCATGTCCTCCCATAAAGCCTTCAGTAAAGGTTGTCACTTCCTGAAACTTTGAATCTGTTAGCTCAGGTGAGCGATACAGGACCAAGCTAGCTTGGTCCTCTTGTTTAATCCATAAAATGCCAATCATGACAATTGTTGTCGTCTGCTTGGTCGTCTGCCGGTTACTTTAAAAGTCTTTTTTTTTTGCAAACAGTGTGGACCCAGATCAGACTGCTCCTCTAGGAGCAGTCTGATCTGGGTCCACACTGTATGCCAAAATATTTTTTGAAAAGTTTACAAAAAGATTCAGCAGACGACATAAGCAGATGACATTTTCAAATGTAGTTTTCCTCGGCGTCTTGAGGGTTAAGTCAAAATCAGCAGAGAATTCTTTATCATATAATGTCGTACTGTTATTTTGTGGATAGTATCATGCCATAAGAATCATATGACCACATGTGTAATAACGCATGGTAACTGGCATGTATCTTCATGACGTTGTTTTTGTTTGTTTGATTTAGGGTTAAACGTCCCCATCAACACTATTTAGGTCATTTTGGAGACGTCGCTTCCAATTTTGGGGGACTTTTACCTGACATTGAGGTGAAATGCAACCCAAGCCCTGCCGCCCAATGAAACCAGAAGGCTGATATGCATTGGACGATCTGACTCGCTATGCTTTGCCTGTACACTCCATATTTTCCAGTTCTGTTTCCAAAGGATAACACTTTCTAGAACATTTTTAGTCCTTTTAAGCAGTTTACCAGTACTCATGACGTTGTCTGTGACAAGGATATGTTCTCTACTGAAATTCTTCGGCAATTAAATCTTATTTTAAAGTGTCATATGATAACCAGAATCTTAGGTTTGTGATCATTTCATATTTATTGTATGAAATGGCTGAGAGTGTAATAACGCCATGTAATAAATGCAGTAATCCACTAGTGGATTATTTATGCAAATTAGTTAGATATGCCCCGTAACATTACATGTAGGACGTCCTTAACGAAGTCGCATTTACAAATGGCAGAATATTGATATTTTTGTAAAAGATTGGGAATAAAATGGGTTTTAAATGTCATAATATAAATAAAATCTTGCATTCATGCTCATCGGCCCCCGCCCATAGGGGCTTGAAGAAATATATGGGCTGCATGATGCTTCCACGCAGAGCTGAATCCGGCCCGCACACTAGTACTGGTAAACCGCTTAGAGAATCTAAGCCTGTCCAGGAACCACGGTGCGAGGCGGACCGTCCATGCTAATAAACCCTATTGGTTTCATTGGGTGACAGGGCTTGAGATGTCGTTTCATTGCAATGTCAGGTAAAAGTCCCACAAAATTGGAAACATCGTCTCCAAAATGACCATTACAGTGTTGACGGGGACGTTAAACCTCAGATCAAACAAACAAAAGCATTCATGCTCATGTATTATTGAATTTATTAAACTCTGAGGGAAAGGGATAAAATGCTTGTATTGAATTTGTTAAACTTGTTGAGGAAAATGGATAAAAAGCTCGATGAAGCTTAGCAGTTTATCCCTTTTCCTCAACTCGTGAAATAAATTCAATAATACATGACCACTCATGTAAGATCCTCTATATCAATTATTTATTAAACTTGTCGAAGAAAAGGGATAAAATGCTCAGCAAAGCCTTGAATTTTATTCCTTTTCCTGAACTTGTTTAATAAATTCAATAATACATGACATCTCATCACTGTGAGTTCGAGCCTGGCTTGGGTCACATGTGAGACGCCAAGTTCTGCAACGGTAGGTCAGGTGTTTTCTCCGGGTAGTCCGGTTTTCGCCAACCTCTGATTAAGGATCAGCTCTATATGAGTGAAATAATCTTGAAAAGGCTGTAAAACCAAAACCAAAAATAATGCATAACCACTCATGCAAGATCCTCTTTATGGTAGGGTGACAATGGGCCAAAAAGTCCACTATTTCTGGTAGTAACCCATACCCCCCCGTATAACAAAACATGTCATATACCAAAATGTTCGTCAGCATCTGTAGTATCTGAAACTGCCGGCATAAATTGGCATAAATGATGGCGAGCTGAGAAATCCAAGATGGCGTCCAAGATGGCCGCCATAGCTGTAAATTCCAGTTTTTCGTAAAATATGAATATAAATACCGCAAATCATCTTACAAACTTATTTTAATTTATTTTTCTGGTGTAGAAAGAAGATTTGTGCTAGAATATAGATCAACTTTTTAGGTTTGACTTGAAAACCGGTGAAAAAAATGATATTTTATTGTTTTTGTGTCTAGTTTCATAGGCGGTACATAAAAGATATTCTGATGTTTCAAAATTTAAACAGTTTTTACATATCTATTGTTTTATTTTAACTAAGACACTATTCTAAAATACATTTAACACTATTCTAAAATACATTTATGGTTGGTTATGACTTTTTTACCATCAATTTAGCCCCAGGATTACCCCACCCACTCATTTTACCAGTAAAATTCATTCACACAATATTGCCATAAATCATCTTACAAACTTATTTTAATTTATTTTTCTGGTATAGAAAGACGATTTGTGCTAGAATATTGATCAACATTTTAGGTTTGACTTGAAAACTGGTGAAATAAAAGACATTTCATCGTTTTTGTGTCCAGTTGCATAGATGGTACATAAAGGCGATACTGATGTTTCAAATTTTTTAACAGTTTTTATTTATCTATTGTTTTATTTTAACTAAGACACTATTCTAAAATACATTTAACACTATTCCCATGTACATTTATGGTTTGTTATGACTTTTTTACCATCAATTTAGCCCCAGGATTACCCCACCCACTCAGTTTACCAGTACAATTCATTCACATAATACTCACACTCAAGGGATTTGCAGGTGAGGATTTCATTTTACCCAACAAGTAGAAGAGAGCATTGAAACTACTGCTTAGTTCTGTTTTCATACAATATTATATGATCAGCCATTAGGAAACACCACCTCTTTATAACATTGTTTTCGGGATCTGAGCATTGACCGTGTTAATTAAGCAGTGCTATATCCAAACAAAATAGCAAAATAGTGTTTATCAAATTGGTCCAAAATGACTTTCATTGTCATTTTTGCTGTGTAACTGGCTAGATTTTTGGGGTTATAAAGTTGTATATCCAAAACTGTGTTATAAAAACGTGTTATAAAGTGGATATGCAATGCAATTAGGTTATATTTTGTTTGATTTGAGGTACAACGTCCCCCGTCAACACTGTATCAGTCATTTTGCATTTTGGTGACATTGCTTCCAATTTTTTGTGGGACCTTCCCCGACATTGAGATGAAATGACATCTCAAGCCCCGCCACACATTTAAACCAAAAAGTTTTATATGCAAGGATGGTCCAACTCGCACCACATTTCCTGGGCATGCTTAGAACCTCTAAGCGGTTTACTCTGTATACCCTAGGTCTACTGGGCTAGTCAAATTAATCTTAGATTTTGAAGCTCCCCATCAAATCGGTAGCTGATATGTACACATGTGCACTAAAAAGAAATTGCTACTGCTTTAAGTAGCCCTGAGACATTTGACTCAGTCCCAAGATCTGAAATCTCTTGAAGCTGGAAATAAAAATCAAAAATGAGTTCCTTTAAGAGCAATGAAAACATTCATAAGAAAGAAGATGGGTCATACTACGTAGTTTCGGCTAATAAAGCCTCATCAGTGACCCTGTAATGATCCGGCAAAGAAAGCCAGAGGAAACATACTGCAATTTTGCGAATTTCGAATAGGCAGTCGATACAAAGACTGATATAAATCACAATGGGGTCCAAATAATTAAACACCTGTCTAGAATATGAGTCTAAACCAATAATTTATTTCTGATTTCTCAGAATATTCACGCTGATCTCAAAGGACCAAAAGTAAAATATAAACTGCACTATGGTTGATGTACGGGGAGACGTTTTACGGCCGCCACACGGCACCACACCAGCTGCAGTGAAGGCAAATAAAAATCAAAAATGAGTTCCTTTAAGAGCAATGAAAACATTCAT
Source organism: Lucinisca nassula (assembly GCA_963580285.1). Taxonomy (NCBI): domain Eukaryota; kingdom Metazoa; phylum Mollusca; class Bivalvia; order Lucinida; family Lucinidae; genus Lucinisca; species Lucinisca nassula. The sequence continues at coordinate 94,960,881 of OY757012.1, forward strand.
AAGAAAGAAGATGGGTTTAGGCAGAACATGAATTGCCTTCTTCTTGCCTGTATTATGTAAAGAAGAGCAGGTATCACAACCCATAAGGCAATACAGACAGCATAATTGCCCTCTTATCTGGCTCTAGCTTCCTGAAAACAGTGTGAACTGGAATATACCTGGTGCAGTCAGAATGAATACCTTTTCTGCCTGTCATCAGCATAAAGTAGGTTAAAGTGATGCACAAGTAGAAAGAAAACATCAGTATCAGAACTGACAACAAGAGAACCTGTAACGGCTAGTTGCAAATCATTCTAGTACCCGTTTATAATAATAATCAACCTTATTTATAGAGGGTAATACATTTAGTACTAGTACTAATCTTCCATGTGGCCCTCTTTTCCTGGGTAGGAACCAGTACTAAGCAATGTGGATAAAGTTCCTTGCTCAAGGAAACAACACATGGCGTTTGCGGGGATCGAACCAGCTACCTCTTGATCTCAAATCCGATGCTTTACCACTGCACCACAGTGCTCCATCAGCGGAAACTTCAGAGCCTTGTTCTCAAGTCAACCTGCACCAACAACAGTAGCAGTCTTCTTAAGAAGCTCATGACAATTTTCAGTAAGGTATCTAGTGTAAAGTTCTTGCTTTTACTGTCTGAAAGTATCTATCAATCACCAGTTACTATATTTTTCCTCGTAGACACAGGCACGTGTGAAGAAACATTCTTTCCACACTTTTGTTGGGTCTGTGATTTGAGACTGTTTTCCTCATTCCTGTCAAAACCGACGTAATGATGAATGCTGCAACATTATAAGTACAGACATCCCGTCAAATACTATACAACCAGCAAGTCTTTCTAGTTTTTCAAGGAAATCCGACTTATTGGTAGACATCATACATTCTTCATCTGTAAACAAACTCGCGTAATCATGAGCATTTTTGAAAGACAAGACCTTGAATGAATGAATTGATGTATAGAGAGCATATATCTCTTCACCGGTGGCAGTCAGTTCCTCAGACTGGTTTCCCCAGACACCTGTGCCATTGACCTGGTATCACTCATAGTCTGGAGTTTTGACCCAGGCAAAGGCTCATAAGACTGTTCTTTGGACTGCCTAACTAGCTATGGGTATGAGCCTTTCCTGCATGAATGACTCAAATGGCTTTTGACCCATTTTATGGCAACTTATCAAACTTCTTATCATATCTCTTATCTCTTGAGGAACTTCATCTCCAGTAGCTATATTGTCAAAATGTCTTCGCCCCCCCCCCCCCCCCCCCCCCACCTCCTCCCCCCACCCACCGCCCATCAGGTGCATGATGCTTCCACGCAGATCTGAAACCGACGGCACATGGGTATTGGTAAACCCCTTAGAGGATCTAAGCCTGTCCAGGCAAAGCGTTGCGAGTCGGACCGTCCATGCCTATAAGCTGTATTGGTTTCAGTTTCAGGTATTCCAGTTCACACTGTTTTCAGGAAGCTAGAGCCAGATGAAAGGGCAATTATGCTGTCTGCATTGCCTTACAGGATGTGATACCTGCTCTTCTTTACATAGTATAGGCAAGAAGAATGCCTAAATCAGACTTCAAGCTTCAAGAGATTTCAGATCTTGGTATTGAGTCAAATGTCTCAGGGCCAGTTAAGGCAGCAGCAATTTTTCTGTAGGTTTGCTGTTCAGCCAAACACATTAGACAACAATGGTGCTCCAAAAATCCGAAGTTAGACCTAGTCATCTACCACCAACTAATAGTTTTTTGCTCCATTTGTACAGGTGTACATCTCAGTTACTGATTTGATGGGGAGCTATAAAATCTAAGATTAATTTGCCTAGCCCTATAGACCTAGGGTTGATCCTGAAACTGGGTTATTCATCCCACAGCTCATAACACAGATGCAAGCAGCCTCTCTCTTTTAACTAATATGGTTGTAAATAGCCTGATCAGTATAGTGATGACTGCATTTGCTCATACAAAGTACAACCATGTACTCAAGCTTGCAAGTAGTAAAGCATGTTTGAATAGGTCTTACATTTGTAATCGCCTAAATGGTGATCAGGAGGACGCGGGTTCGATACCTGCTGGGGTCGGCAACATTCTTTCGTGGAGATTAATCATGAAATCCTTTCAACGGTCATTCTCTCCTTTCCGCTGATTCAAGAAGGGTAGTTTCAGTTTCTGGCGAAAGAATGTGCACTGTTCTGGTTAATCACTTACGTATAAGCCTGCCCAGGAAAAGTGTGGATAAGTAAACTGACAAGCTCAAAAATGACCTAAATAGTGTTGACTTGGCCATTAAACCCCAATACAAACAAGCAAACTAACATTTGTAAGTCGCCCCCGCCCATCGGGGCATGCAGAAATAGATTGGACTGCATGGTGCTTCCACGAAGAGCTGAATCTGACCACACACGAGTACTGGTAAACCGCTTTTAAGAAGGACTAAGCCTGCCAAGGCAAAGCGGTGTGTGTCAGATCGTCCAATGCATATAAGCCTTCTGGTTTCATTTGGCGGTAGGGCTTGAGATGTCATTCCATCTCAATGTCGGATAAAAGTTCCACAAAATTGGAAGCAACGTCTCCAAAATGACTTTAATTATGTCGACGGGGATGTTAAACCCCATTCAAACAAACAAACAAACAAAAACTAACATTTGTAAGAACTTGTTTACAATACTAGCTCATGTTTATACCGAGGACTATGACAGTTTTAAATCATGTACATGGAGTCTGATATGGCCTATTAGTACAGCACAATCGTTTTATAACACATTTTTATATAACACTGTTCAAAGCCCAAAACCCTAACTATTTGCATAGAAAAAAATGACAAAAAACATGTAAAGGAACTTCTTTTACACTATTCTACCTTTTTCTTGGATATAACACTGTTTAAATAAGAGGTTTATGCTTGGATTCAGAAAACAGTATTATAAAGAGGTGGTGTTTCAAATGGCTAAATACATAACATTACGAAAACACGCATAATTCAAATCCATTGGAAGATTTTACTACCATCCCCTCACCCACCCCCAATCCCCCCCCCCAAAAAAAAAAAAAATCCAGATAATAATGATATTTTTCTTATTTCTGTTCAAAACATAGATTGTGGGGACTCTTTAGAACCCTCTCAATGTGGCGATGGTGTCAAACACCACAAACTATGCCCTTAAGCATAAAATTTAAAAAATAATGCTTACCCCTGAAAACCCTAGATTTCTATAAAACAAAGTGAGATTCAAGGGGGTCAAAAACATATGGGCATGTTTTTGAGACGATATGAAAACAGAACTAAGCATTATTGTGAATGTCCTCTACTACTTAATTGTCTAAAATGAAGCACACACCTACAATCCCTTGTTTGTGAGCATTTATGTGAATGGATTTTACTGGTAAACTGAGTGGGTGGGGTAATCCTGGGGCTAAATTGATGGTAAAAAAGTCATAACAAACCATAAATGTACATTAGAATAGTGTTAAATGTATTTTAGAATAGTGTCTTAGTTAAAATAAAACAATAGATATGTAAAAACTGTTAAAATTTTGAAACATCAGAATTTCTTTTATGTACCACCTATGAAACTAGACACAAAAACAATAAAATATCATTTTTTTCACCGGTTTTCAAGTCAAACCTAAAAAGTTGATCTATATTCTAGCACAAATCTTCTTTCTACACCAGAAAAATAAATTAAAATAAGTTTGTAAGATGATTTGTGGTATTTATATTCAAATTTTACGAAAAACTGGAATTTACAGCTATGGCGGCCATCTTGGAAGCCATCTTGGATTTCTCAGCTCGCCATCATTTATGCCAATTTATGCCAGCAGTTTCAGATACTACGGATCCTGACGAACATTTTGGTGTATGACTTGTCTTGTTATACGGGGGGGTATGGGTTCCCATTTTTTTGGTCCAGATTGTCACCCTACCATTATCAATAATTTATTTATCTCGATGAAGAAAAGGGATAAAGTGTGCCTCACATTTTATCCCTTTTCCTAAACTCGTTTAATAAATTCAATAATACATGACCACTCATGTAAGATCCTCTGTGAAATTTATGAAACTCACTAGAGGCTCTTTCATAAATTTCATGAAATGAACACTCGTGCAAGACACTCTTTATTGGTCCTGCTCACAAATACTAATTCATTCACCTTGTAGTAGGTCAATTTATATGATCAACAAGCCTTCAGGGCCAGGTGGGTAAGGGTGCTCATTAGGTCTCTCAATGATGTTGATTCAAGCCTCAATTTGTTGGGTCATTTATGTGATGCGAAGTTCTGCAACGGAAAGTGTGTGTGTGTGTGTGTGTGTGTGTGTGTGTGGGGGGGGGGGGGGGGCGGAGTGTTGTTATTTTTTCTTCGGTTTCAACACTTCCATTCATTTTACTCTTTCTCCCGTGGTGTTCCTCACTTTCATCTCTCCTGTCTCTTTTATCCCTTTTCTCCTTTTCTCATGGAGACGACACAAAATGACCCACAAGGGTTGACATGTGACGTCCTTAAACACAAAACAGTCAAAACCTTGGGTTGGGAAAACCCACTATATTTACTGTATGTTTTCGGACAGACAAGCCGGAGCAAACAGTGCAGACCCAGATGAGACGCCGCAGAATGCGGCGTCTCATCAGGGTCTGCAATGTGTGCCACTCTCCCAGCTATTTTCAGACACAAGATCAGGGGGCTATTTGTACTTGTTCAAATTTTGGAACAAGTCATGTAAGGAGTTTAGGTGTCCAAATATTTAGGGTAAATACAGGGAGATTCACCAAAAAGATATACTGTTTTGACTGTAATCAGGGCACACTGAGATTAGACATTTCATTTTAACCCTTTTTGTACGAAATGGAATCTTCCTCCTCATATATAGAAAGCCTCCATTTCAAAATTTAGGGGTGTCGGGCTGTGTTTTCTTCAAAATTGATTTGGAAAATGGCTGAACGTTTTGCAAATAGTGCAGGCCCTGATCAGGTTCTGCGGCGTCTGATCTGGGTCTGCACTGTTTGCCAAGGTACTCCTGAAGGGGGTACCCGCATACATTTGGGTTAATAATAAAGTCAAGTCCTAGAATGTCATTCTATTCAGTACCGGCCCCGATAGCTCAGTTGGTAGAGTGTCCGCTCCGGGGAACGGGAGGTCACGGGTTCGATCCCGGGCCGCGACATACCAAAGTCGTTAAAAATGGTACTAGCTGCTCCTTGCTTGGCACTCAGATTTACGGGGTAGAGCGAGCACTGGTCGACCCAGTGTCAGGATAATGTGACTGGGTGTGGTATCATGTAATGTGTCTGGGACATGATACTTCAGTGAGGCAGCACTATAAAAGTGAGTATTGAGCTCCCTGTCGCAACCAGACACCGTTGTGATATGACTGAAAAATTGTTGAAAGCGACGTTAAACATGAATTCACACACACACACACACACACACACACACACACACACACACACACACACACACACACACACACACACACACACACACACACACACACACACACACACACACACACACACATATTCTATTCAGTGCACTGTCAGGTGCAGCTCTATTCTACTTATGCCAACTTTGGGCATGTCAACTTATCACAAAAGTATAATAACTGATACGTTTGAGTGATCTTTTTTGAATGGGTTAACTTTGTTTTCAGTGATATTGAAATAGCTCAAGCCCAGACACCCAAAGGTATCAACATTCTGGCAAGGGAGGTAAATCTGTTATCAGAAGAGGTAGACTTGTACGGGAAGAAGAAGGCTAAGGTTTCCCTGAGCGTGCTTCAAAGACTGAAGCATCAGAAAGACGGAAAATATATTGTGGTTACAGGGTAAGTTTATTTTTACCAACAAAATTCTTGTTCTTGTCTTGTTGGATCAGTAGAAAAACTCTAAAGGGCAATGGATACACCTTTAGGGGAGGCAAGCTCTTTCCAAAAAATATTTTTGTCTCTTGTTAGTGTTCCATCCCAGGCTTCTCCAGACTTTTGGATGAGTCTTTTTAAGCAAGGCCCCATCTCAGTATGACCTTAGCTATTGGTTGTGACTTAAAACTCAAAACACACTCACTCTCTTGTCAGTAGAGATCTGCTCTTAGAAACAAAGCATTTGCTCATTAGGAGCAAATTATTTTCTTTAGAGGGTCTCATGATCTATGTATCTGACATTGGATTCTGCTGTAGATGGGCGTTTCCAATCCAAGGGATGACCATGCTGAGCGGAACCGAGGCTATGCCGAGGTTCTGCTCAGCACCGTCATCCCGAGGGTTGGAAATACCCATCTACAACTTACTCACATATTAGATTCTTTTGCTTACACAACACCACCGACTGCAGACTTTAGGATGAGTCTTTAAACCGAGGTCACATCTCTGTATGACCTTAGCTGTTGGTGGGACGTAAAACCCAAACACTCACACAACACCACCGAAAATTTTCATTTTTCTTTATTCAGCGTTTCATTTTTCGCACACTATACTTAGGTTGTTTGCCTGGGTAAGAACACCAGGGTAAAAACACAATTTCTATCCCAGGCTAAAACCATGGATGTCCTTATCTGGCCTGCAAAAAAATCTGTTTTATGCTTATTATCTCCCTTCTGCTGATTCCAGGTCAATTTCTGGCAAAAGAATGTGCATTACTGGTTAACTACTGAAGTCTGTGCCTGCCCAGGAAATGTGTGTTGTGGCCATCTGTCCAGCTTTGACTATCGGCTGCTAAACCTTAAAACATTGAAAACAATGACTCTTTCAAAAATATTTTTGTCTTTTTTTTGTCAATGTAATGGTCTACTCTGAAAGGAAAGACTTTGAAAGACTTTGCTCCAAAGGATTCGGAGCAAATTCTTTTCCTTCCCCTTTTCATAGCGGCTTAAGTTAAAATGAATCAGACAGGAATTATCCACATAGTATCTTGTCAAACTTGCTCAGAATGATCATCATGATACCAAACAAACCTACATAAACTGTCCTGAAATAGGGATATCTGGAGCTATGGGAATAATTATCCAGGGACTCTGGAAAAAGTTTGAATTAGCCATGGTTAACTTGTCATATTTAAACATTAGGCCACAGTAAACCAACATCAGTACCTTTGAGATCGCTTATATACATGAGCTTTTGATATATTGTTTGTTTGTTTGTTTGATTTGAGGTTTAACGTCCTCGTCAACACTGTAAAGGTCATTTTGGATACGTTGCTTCCAATTTTGTGGGACTTTTACCCGACATTGAGATGAAATGACATCTCAAGCCCTGTCGCCCAATGAAACCAATAGGGTTTATTAGCATGGACGGTCCGCCTCGCATGCGGTTCCTGGACAGGCTTAGATCCTCTAAGAGGTTTACCAGTACTAGTGTGTGGGCCGGATTCAGCTCTGCGTGGAAGCATCATGCAGCCCATATATTTCTTCAAGCCCCTATGGGCGGGGGCCAAGCTTTTGATATAACCAAAGTCTTTAAGTAAAACAGATGTTTAAACCTATTACCTGTTGTTTTTATCAGCATCACCCCAACCCCTCTGGGAGAAGGAAAAAGTACAACAACAATAGGACTGGCCCAGGCCATGGGGGCTCATCTGAAGAGAAATGTCTTTGCCTGTGTGAGACAGCCATCACAGGGACCTACATTTGGTATAAAAGGTAGGGAAAAAATCAGCTGGCAGAGGAACACTTATACTTTTAGAAGGAAATCTGTAAAAATGTCATGTGCATCATGGGAACAATTTTGGAATATCTTTTTGATCTTCTGTGAAATAATAGTATGCTATGTGTACTCATTAGAATTGCCTCAATGAGGCAATTCTAATGAGTACAAACAACCTATTTCCTTGATAAAATAAGAACAATATCCATAAATTATCTCTGAGTATGTGTTGACTGGAGCTCTGGGTAGAATTCCATAGGGACTCAAAATGGAAGAGAACATCCTGGAGGAGATTCAGAATTCCTAAAATCATCCAGTCCCAATAGCCAAGATGGCTTGAAGAAATGGACTGCATGATGCTTCCACGCAGAGCTGAAACTGTCCGCACACTAGTACTGGTAAACCGCTTAGAGGATCTAAGCCTGCCCAGGAACCGCGGTGCGAGTCAGACCGCCCATGCTTATAAACCCTATTGGTTTCATTGGGAGACAGGGCTTGAGATGTCATTTCATCTCAATGTCGGGTAAAAGTCCCACAAAATTGGAAGCAACGTCTCCAAAATGACCTATACTGTGTTGACGGGGTCGTTAAACCTCAAATCAAACAAACAAACAAGATTGCCACCATGGGAGCTATCTTGAAAATCTTCAAACCACATTAGTCTGCTCCCGAATGTTAAAAAGGATTATTGAGCTGAAACTTCTTGGGAGGCATTTGGGTGACAGGGAGATTCATGGAGATTCAGAATTGCTCAATTGTCCAAAAGGGCTGCCATGGCAGTCATCTTGAAATTCTTTAAACCACATCTCATTCTGAACCAGAAGTTGGATTGAGCTGAAACTTGGCATTTGGGCAACATAGAGATTCAGTTGCAATACCTAAGATGGCTGCCATGGCAGCCTTTTTGAAATTCTTCAAACCACATTTTCTACCAAATGGTAAGTCAAATTGAGCCGAAACTTAACGGGAGGCCTTTGGATGACATGGAGATTCAGACTTGTTAAAATGATGCTGTTCTGATATCCAAAATGGCCACCGAAAATAATCAAAGAACGTCTGCTTCTGAAAGCTGAGTTAGAGTTAGCCGATACTTGGTTGAAAGCTTTCAGGCAACATGGAGTATTGAATTGGTAAACCAATATATGCCAAAGGTTCCAAGCAGTAGAGACCCAGATCAGATGCTGCAGAATGCAGCTTCTGATCAGGGGCTACACTGCTTTCTTTAAGTACATGGATTTTTATAACTCATTTTGTACTGGGAAATCCTAAAAGAGTAATTGGCACATACTGCAGGCCCAGATCAGACGTCTGATCAGGGCCTAAACTGTTTGCAAAAAGTAAAGCCATTTTCCCAATTAATTTTGAAGAAAATACAACCAGACAACCCTAAATTTTGACATAAACTCCTGCTATATATATGGTGGAAGATTCCATTCGGTACAAAATGGGTTAAGGTTAATGAAAGTCTAAGTCCCCATTCAGGACCACTTACCATCCTACAGTGCTTTCCTGCCCCCGCCCATCGGGGCTTGAAGAAATTGATGGGCTGCATGATGCTTCCACACAGCTGAAACCGACCCGCACATGACTACTGGTAGACCGCCTAGAGGATCTAAACCTGCCCAGGCAAAGTGGTGCGAGTCGGCCCATCCATGCTAATAAACCCTATTGGTTTCATTGGGCAGCAGGGCTTTAGATGTCATTTCATCTCAAGGTCAGGTAAAAATCCCACAAAATTGGAAGCAGCGTCTCTAAAATGACCTTTACAGTGTTGACGGGGACGTTAAACCTCAAATCAAACTAACCAACAAAAACAGTGCTTTCAGTGCTTTGATTTTTTTTCTTTTGTAGGTGGTGCAGCAGGAGGTGGCTACTCTCAGGTGATCCCTATGGAGGAGTTTAACCTCCACTTGACGGGAGATATTCATGCTATCACAGCAGCTAACAATCTCCTGGCAGCACAGATAGATGCCAGGATGTTCCACGAGGCTACGCAGACGGACGAGGCTCTGTATAAGAGACTGGTGCCAACAGTGAAGGGTGCAAGAAATTTTTCCAAGATACAGTTTAGGAGATTGAAGGTAATGTCAATAATTTACCTATTGTGGTAGTTATTAACCCATTTAGTACACCAAAACCTCATTATAACATGGTTCATTATAACATGGTTATGAATATAACTGGATCCCAATAATATATTGATTATAAATGGTCATTTTTCTATATAATCTGGATATAACACGGTGGTTTAACTAACACAGTCTCTGCTTTGAACCCCATCAATAGTGTTATAAAGAGATTGTGCTGTACCAGAGACTCCAAAACGGGTAGTTGGCAAACAGCGCAGGCCCAGATTAGACGCCACAGAATGTGGCGTCTGATCAGGGCCTACACTGTTTGCAAAATGTTCAGCCAATTTCCATATAGTTTTTGAAGAAAACAACCTGACACCCCTAAATTTTGAAATGGACTCCTGCTGTATACAAGGTGGAAGATTCCATTAGGTACAAAAAGGGTTAAAGGATAACTGTATTATTTTTGGGTTGGTAAATAGTTGGTTTTACAATCTGAATGATTGTTTTACTGCAACATGACCTTTAAACCAATGATTTACCTGACCAAATCAGAATTTTCAATACAGTTTTCCACATTCTAATGCACATGTTCACTTTTTTTATGTCTCCCCCGAAAAAATTTTTTTCGGAGAGACATATTGTTTTTCCCCCGGGCGTCTGTCTGTCCGTCTGTCCGTCTGTCCGTCTGTCTGTCTGTCCGTCTGTCCGTCTGTCCGTCTGTCCGTCTGTCCGTCTGTCACACTTTCGTGTCCGCTCTGTAACTTGCAAACCGTTAGAGCTATCGTCACGAAACTTCGTATAAATATTAATCAGCATTAGACGACGTGCAGTGCGCAAGAACCATAACTCTCACATTTATACTTTTTGAATTATCTCCCTTGGAAGTTTGTTGGTATGTATATATGTATGGGCAAATCGTGTCCGGTCAATAACTTTCTTATTTTTTGATGGATTTTAAAATTACTCGGCAGAAATATTAACAACCATAAGACGATGTGTGGTGCGCTTGAGGCAGGTCGGTACCTCAAAGGTCAAGGTCATACTTAGAGGTCAAAGGTCAAAAAAGGGGCCTTTTTTTCGTATTTGGTCAATAACTTTCTTATTTTGAGATGGATTTTAAAATTACTTGGCATAATTATTAACAACCATAAGACGATGTGTGGTGCGCATGAGGCAGGTCGGTACCTCAAAGGTCAAGGTCATACTTAGAGGTCAAAGGTCAAAAAAGGGGCCCTTTTTTCGTATTTGGTCAATAACTTTCTTATTTTGAGATGGATTTTAAAATTACTTGGCATAATTATTAACAACCATAAGACGATGTGTGGTGTGCATGAGGCAGGTCGGTTCCTCAAAGGTCAAGGTCATACTAAGAGGTCAAAGGTCAAAAAAGGGGCCTTTTTTTCGTATTTGGTCAATAACTTTCTAATTGTGAGATGGATTTAAAAATTACTTGGCATAATTATTAACAATCATGAGACGATGTGTGGTGCACATGAGGCAGGTCGGTACCTCAAAGGCCAAGGTCATACTTAGAGGTCAAAGGTAAAAAAGTGGGCCTTTTTTTCGTATTTGGTCAATAACTTTCTTATTTTGAGATGGATTTTGAAATCACATGGCAGAAATGTGAACCAATATAAGGCGATGTGTTGCGCGCATGACCCAGGTTGTTACCTCAAAGGTCAAGGTCATACTTAGAGGTCAAAGGTAAAAAAAGGGGCCTTTTTTCGGGTTTTGTCAATAACTTGCCTATTTTTAAATAGAATTTGAAGTTACTTGGCAAACATGTTAACTATCATGGGACGATGTGTTGCATGCATGATTCAGTTTGGTACCTTAAATGTCAAGGTCATACATAGAGGTCAAAGGTAAAAAAGGGGCCTTTTTTCGTGTTTGGTCAATAACTTTCTTATTTTTAGATGGATTTTGAATTGCTAGGCAGAAATGTTAACCACCATGAGATGATGTGTTGCACGCATGACCCAGTTTAATACCTGAAAGGTCAAGGTCATACATAGAGGTTAAAGGTAAAAAGGGCCTTTTTTTGTGTTCTGTCAATAACTTTCTTATTATGCCTCCAACTTTGAAAAAGTTTGAGGGGCATATTGGTTCTGGTTCGTTCGTCCGTTCGTCCGTCCGTTACGCTTTTGATGCATAGCATAACTAAAGAACCATGTATGCTAGGGTTTTGAAATTTCATATATGGATTCCTCATGGAAAATTAGCTGACGCATATTTTTTTTCTCATCCCGATTATGCCCCCTTCAAGAGTTATTGCCCTTTGAATTTTTTTTTTTTAATAAAACCATGTCAGCAAGATATCTCAAAAACTATTGGAGCTAGAGCCTTGAAAGTTGGTGATTATATTGATGGTGATGAGTAGATGAACTGATTAAATTTTGACAAAATTCCGAAAAATACTTTGTGAGTTATGGCCCTTTGTCATTTTGGTAATTTGTGCCCATTGTAATGTATGCTAAAAGTGATGCATAGCATAACTTTAGAACCATGTATGCTAGGGTTTTGAAATTTCATATATGGATTCCTCATGGAAAATTAGCTGACGCATATTTTTTTTCTCGTACGGAATATGCCCCTTTCAAGAGTTATTGCCCTTTGAATTTTTTTTAATAAAATCTTGTCAGCAAGATATCTCAAAAACTATTGGAGCTAGAGCCTTGAAAGTTGGTTAATAGATTGTTGGTGATGAGTAGATGAACTGATTAACTTATGACAAAATTCCGAAAAATATTTTCTGAGTTATGGCCCTTTGTCATTTTGGTAATTTGTGCCCATTGTAATGTATGCTAAAAGTGATGCATAGCATAACTTTAGACCGGTGTATGCTATAATTTTGAAATTTCATATATGCATTTCTGATGGAAAATAAGCTGACGCGTATTTTTTTTCTCGTCAGGATTATGCCCCTTTCAAGAGTTATTGCCCTTTGAATTTTTTTTAATAAAATCTTGTCAGCAAGATATCTCAAAAACTATTGGAGCTAGAGGCTTGAAAGTTGGTGAATATATTGGTGGTGATGAGTAGATGAACTGATTAACTTTTGACAAAATTCCAAAAAATACTTTGTGAGTTATGGCCCTTTGTCATTTTGGTAATTTGTGCCCATTGTAATGTATGCTAAAAGTTATGCATAGCATAACTTTAGAACGGTGTATACTAGGGTTTTGAAATTTCATATATGGGTTCCTCATGAAAAATTAGCTGACGCATATGTTTTTTCTCGCCCGGATTATGCCCCTTTCAAGAGTTATTGCCCTTTGAAATTTTTTAATAAAATCTTGTCAGCAAAATATCTCAAACACTATTGGAGCTAGAGCCTTGAAAGTTGTTGAGTATATTGTTGATGATGAGTAGATGAACTGATTAACTTATGACAAAATTCCGAAAAATACTTTGCGAGTTATGGCCCTTTGTCATTTTGGTAATTTGTGCCCATTGTAATGAATCCTAAAAGTGATGCATAGCATAACTTTAGAACTGTGTATGCTATGGTTTTGAAATTTCATATATGCATTCCTAATGGAAAATAAGCTGACACGTATTTTTTTCTCATCCGGATTATGCCCCTTTCAAGAGTTTTTGCCCTTTGAATTTTTTTTAATAAAATCTTGTAAGCAAGATATCTCAAAAACTGTTGGAGCTAGAGGCTTGAAAGTTGGACCATGAGTCATGTGCAAGACCAAGGTCCATACCTCCAATGTCAAGGTCATACCTAGAGATCAAAGGTAAAAAAAGGACAGTCAATAACTTCCTTATTCTTTGATGGATTATGAAATTACTTGGCAGAAATGTTAACCATCATGAGACGATGTGTTGTACTGCAAAGGTCAAGGCCATACTTAGAGGTCAAAGGTAAAAAAGTGCTTTTTTAGTTTACGGCCAATAACTTTTTTATTTTTCTATGAACATTTTTAAAGTTACTATGCAGAAATGTTCATCTTCATTAGATGATGTGTTGCACACAAGACCCAGCTCAATACCTCCAATGTCAAGGTTATACTTAGCAGTCAAAAACGGGGGAGACATCTGTGTTTTTGTAGAAAAACAAATTCTAGTTATTCAAAAATTGTTCCATTTGCACAAAGTGGAAAACACTGTGAGCAGCAAAATCATATACCAGCCGATGAAAAGTGACATTAAGTGATGACATCAGGTTTTTAACAGATGCAAGTTTTTTGTGTTTAGCCAGTCAGAATCAATCAGAATCAGAGATGTTACTGGTGACACGTCAAATGACATTCATACAGCAGGACCTGTGATGTTGGACGTTAGTCCCTAGTTCTCACCAAAGAGATAAACTTAGCTACACTATTCTCTGCACCTTCAGCAGTGGATATGATCAAATCGGGAAGGGCCTTTTCAATCTCTAATGGTTTTGGGGAAGAATGATACTTTATTAATTGATTATCCTATATTACACAATGTCAACCAATATTAAAGAATCATAAATCATGTTTTTAATTGCATTAATTAATAAAATTGTCATTAATCAAGTAATTTCATATTGGCCCAGTTACAGGTCCTCAGTCAGCTGTATTGGCCTAGGCCTTCGGCCTCGTGCCAATACAGCAGACCTCGGACCTGTAACTGGGCCAATACGAAATTACTTGATTAATAACATTATATTATAAACTCCGTTCAGAAAATATGAATCATCGAATTTTTCGTTTCTTCCTTTTAATACTCATTTTAGCCCATACATCACTGTGGGAAAGTTGTAGACCTCACCCTCCGCCGATTTCTCCAGCAAGTCGTATGCCTCTTCGACAGTCAGGAAAGGCTGTGATTATTTGGAGAAAATTGCAAAACAAAGAAATGAGACCACAGACTAAGTCCATTTGATGATGATTGTCAGGTAAAATAATAAATATTCAAATCCATGTGATGCACTTTATAAATAGATATGCAATTACGACATACCTTACATTCGAATGACTAGATAGAAGCTCACCATGAACGGGGAGCCACTAGCGTGATGTGCTGTCAACAGTGGTCAAAATGAGTTATACCGATATCAGATGTGGTGTCACAGCTAATGATTTTCCATGAAGTGACCGTGCAAATAAAATATAGACGCCCTTGTAATTTACAAGAGCAGTAACCACTTCTATATATGGTTTAAAAGGGTGTGTCGAACCTGTCAGAATGTCTTAGTCTGTGAACGAAAATTTAGATTTTGCATTTTCTTTAAATAATCACAGCCTTTCCTGGCTGTCGCAGAGGCATATGACTTGTTGGAGAAATCGGCGGAGGGTGAGTTCTACAACTTTCCCATAGTGATGTATGGGCTAAAATGAGTATTAAAAGGAAGAAACGAAAAAATCGATGATTCAGATTTTCTGAACGGAGTTTAGATGTCAGTTCTTGCAGTAGGGGTCTGAAACGCCAGTGAGTAATGATTTCTAGACTTCACGTTACATTTGCAAATGGTTTATAATGTGCATTAGATTTTGTTATACCCCCACAAATGAAATTTGGGGGGGTGTATAGGAGTGAGCTTGTCGGTCAGTCGGTCGGTCTGTCTGTCTGTTGACTTGGTTTCCAGACGATAACTCAAAAAGCGCTTCACCGATTTTTATAATTTTTGGTACACTGATGTAACATCATAAAATACAGGTCAAGTTCGATTTCCACTACAATTCGTCAATTTTCGACATAGTTATGGCCCCTTTTTAAGTGAAAAAATTGCAAAATGGCGCTGTTGTTTTATCAAGGCAGTTTTTGTGGGGGTATTCATCACCTTTAGTGATAGCTCTAGTTGTATTAACTGTACAATTTGAACAAGTTAATTGGTAGAATGACAAACAGTGTAGACTCTGATCAGACTCCTTCTCTGAACCCTGTCTTCCATTCTGGGTCTACATTTTTATTTTCTGAGGCATTTAGTGTAAGTGTGTAGTGCTTTGTTATGTTGGATACGCTGATGAACACCGGTATCCCAAATTAAAACAAATCCATTATTAAGTCATGGTTTGTGAAAAATCCTATTCTGAAATATTCAGTTTTCATAAGGCAAACTAGCATACTATTAACCCTTAAGACACTGAAAAAAACTACATCTGAAAATGTTGTCTGCTTATGTCATCTCTTGAATTTTTTTGCAATCTTTTTAAAAATACGTATGCATACAGGCAAACAGTGTCGGCACAGATAAGACCTAGGTCCACACTGTTTGCAAAAAAAAAAAATCTTTTAAGGTAATTTCTGCATGAAAACATACGTTGTGGGTATTCAATAGAAGTGCCTCAATGAGGCGCTTCTAATGAATACCCACAACATACCCTTTTGTACAGAAATAAATAAAAAAAAAATTGTGAATATCACCTATCTGTGGCTATTGCTGGCATAGTCTCCGGTCTTGGAATGCAAATAGAGTTGTGATATATTGCTTACGATTTTCAGGACAAGTGAAAAAAACGAGGCCACTTAGAACTTTTAGCCTGTATTTTTGTTTGTTTTTATTTTTAACTATAGAAACTTGGTATAGAGAAGACAGATCCTAATACCCTGACACCCGAGGAAGTGAAACAGTTTGCACGACTTGACTTTGATCCTTCCACTATCACATGGCAGAGAGGTCAGTATCACTGGAACATTATATCAAATGTACCACATCATAAGAAAACGTATTTTTCATCCCTGCGGGTTTGAGCCTCGCTCTTGTCACATGTGAGATCATAAGAATCTTATATGGGTGTGAGGGGTGGATGGAAAAATCCGTCCCAAGGGTGTCACTGTCCGGCATCACGAGGCTTGCCTCGTGATGCCGGACAGTGATCCCGAGGGACGGATTTTTCTATCACCCATATAGGATTCTTTTTCTTGCACACCTTCCATTTCTCAGCTCGGATTACCGACGTCCGCCATATCGTGACGACACTACAAGAATGTTTAGTGACGTCACGTAAAGTGCTGTGACGTCAACCTTAACGCTTACAAGCTTGTATTCAACCAGTGCATTTGTCAAAATTGCAATTATATTTGATATTTGATGGGAACACCAGGGTCAGAACATAAATTTCTATCCCAGGGTAAAATCACGGATTTCCTTGTCTGGTGTGCAAGAATATAAGAATCTTATATGGGTGTGAGGCGTGGATGGAAAAATCCGTCCCAAGAGTCACTGTCCTGCATCATGAGGCTTCCCGAGGGACGAATTTTTCCATACATCCCTCACAGCTAAAAAGGAGCAATATACATAATGGGGGAAAGAATCAGAATCACCATGACAAACATTAAACTTGAAGGACAAACGTAACTTAAATGAACGACCAAAAAGGGGGAAGATTGAAATATCAATGTAACAACATATATGATTAGTGAAAGAATTAGAACCACTAGCACAAAACATGAAGGAACAACAGCAAAAGCACCGTCTTGGAATGGTCAGTAAAAATTACTGGTTGGTTTAAGTTAACTTTACGGGATCCCAACCCTCGCCCTCACTTTCACTGTGGTTCATCCAAGTATTTGTTTGGTCCGCGTGAAGGTTTTCTAACTCAGTGGTGACTGAACTCGGTAAACAATTAAAACCAAGTTGACACGAGGAAGAGGACTACACAGTAAAACACCCTGAGCCATCCGGTACAATGCCACAGAAAAAAAAGAAAAGAGCAACAGAAAACCAACAGTTGAACCCCTTTGGACCAAGCAACAGACATGAATGTTCAGGCTCCAACCAACTAATAAATAGCTTTAAGCCAAAGCCATCATGAAGTCTAAGCCCTGATCCACCGGCCTGCAATAAAAGATTTGTTGTTTGTTTGTATTGGAGTTTAATGGCCCAGTCAACACTATTTTAGGTCATTTTGAGCTGGTCAGTTTATTTATCCACACTTTTCCTGGGCAGGCTTATACGTAAGCTGTTAACCAGTACAGTGCACATTCTTTTGCCAGAAACTGACAACTGCCCTTCTTGAATCAGCAGAAGGAAGAGAATGACCGTAGAAAAGATTTCATGATCAATCTCCACGAAAGAATGTTGCCGACCCCAGCAGGTATTGAACCCGATTCCTCCTGATTTCCAGTCAGACATGCATCCGACTGAGCTACAGAGGTTGGCGTGCAATTAAAGAGGAAAGCAGAATGTCTGACCATGATTAGGTCAAACATAATGCATGCAGACTGTTGGGTTTTAAGAGTTGAGCCCTATTGACATGGGAGACACAAATACTTTTGCAGGAGCGAATTCTTTCCTTGCAGAGTAGACCCTTTTTTCAGTGGGACAGGACTTACAGAAAAGCGAACAAAAAGGAACTCCCGAAAGTTGTCTCCCTTTGAAAAATGGCGTCAAATTCTGCCAGGTGTTCCCCTCCCCCCTTCAGGGCCTCCATGGCCTAGTGGTTACAAGCACTCTCTCACCATTGTGAGTTTGAGCCCGTCTTGCGCCATATGCAAGACACTGTTAGTCCTTCAATGGAAAGTCAGGATCCAGCTGTTCAAAGCATTGTTAGCTAAACGAGCTTGTAAGTGGTCAAACTATTAACTGTTCTTGGAAGTTCAATATCTAATATAGTTGTATTTTTGCTGAAAAATATAAAAAGCTGCTCAAAAGTTTTTTCAGCAAAAATCTCAGCATTTTGGTCATATTAAATGATCAAAGTTTTAAGGATATGTTAACTAACAATGTTGTTAGTTTTGAACAACTGGCCCCAGATGTTTTTCTTTGGGTACTCCAGTTTTTGTCTACTTCTGATTAACCATTAGGGCTGTAAAAATATCCAGTGCCCTTACAACAAGCCTATATACATGTATTTTTTCCATTGCCAATATTATTACAGTGATGGACACCAATGACAGATTCTTACGCAGTATTACCATCGGGCAGGGACCTCAGGAGAAGGGAAAAACAAGACAGGTACTTCCTTCCTTATGACTTGTGGATAAATAGAAATGTCCTGAAGCTTGCAAAAGAGAATGCCTGGGGTGGGAGGGGGGGTGGACAATATCTGTTGCATTAGCCCCGCCATGCCATTTAATTTGACATTCGCACTGGCATTGGTATTTATAATCAAAGGAACGTTAAAAATTTTGTATTAACAGTTTTAGCAATCATTCTGTCTCTTGAGAATGTTATACGAGTCGTACAATGTCTAAATTGATAACATAAAAACTTTGTGTTGGTATACATATATTCTGCGATATACTGTTGGAAAGCAAGCAGGCCTCGGTAGATCAGTCGGATGTGTGTCTGACTGGTGATCAGGTTGTGGGTTTGATACCTGGCTTTTAGGTAACACTAATTCATTGAGATTGATCAGAAATTGTTTGCTTTGGTCATTCTCTCCCTTCCACTGATACAAAAGGGGCTGTTGTCAATTTCTGGCGAAAGAATATACACTGTACTAGTTATTGGCTTATGTATAAGCCTGCCCAGGAGATGTGTAGTTAGGTAAACTGACCTTCTTGATACAACCTAAATAGGCCGTTTAACTCTAAACAAAATACTATGTTTTAAGTCTTCACTGTTGAGTTGCCATAAAACAAGGTTTCTGACCATAAAACAGACAACTTACACCCGAAATGGCAGTTTTAAATACAGGTATTCCCTTGATGATGATTCATTTTATGAATTTAGTTTGTCAACATGCTTGTAGATATTGCACCTGTCTATGGAATTCAGGTGAAGGTCACAGGGTCATAGCTGTGCTGGCAGTACGGATGAGGTTAGCCGGCCTCTTGGCTCAGTGATATGCTTGTCTGACTGGCAGTGAGGACGTTGGGGGTGATTAGGAGGTTTTATCTCCTCAGGATCTGGCAGCAATACTTTGTTTTAGTTCTTTTAACCCATTTTATCCCGGGAACCCCTAAAGAGGACACAGGAAAGCAGTTCAGGTCCAGATCTACGAATGGTGTCTGATAAAGGCCTTCACTGTTTGCAAAACACTCAGCCATTTTTTATATAGATTTCTGAAAAAAACATGTATATTCTTGTTCCTTATGATAAGAGGCATTCAGTGACACCAACCTGGGGGTCTTGCGGGATGCGCCGGGGTCATGCCACACCCCCTCCATTTCATAAAAGGCCCATTATCGCAGAAACCTTACAGATTCCCACCCCTAAACCATATATATTCTTATTCCTATTGAAGAGACGCATCCATTCTCCAGGGGTGCACCAGGGCCTTGCCTCACCCCTCCACTTCACAAAAGGCCATATATCTCAGAATCCATTCAGATCCCCACCCCTAAACCATATATATTCTTGTTCCTTTTGATATGACACATTCAGTGACACCAACCTGGGGGTCCCCTGGGATGCACCAGGGTCATGCCCCATCCCCTCCATTTCATAAAAGGCCCAATATCTCAGAAACCTTACAGATCCCCACCCCTTAACCATATATATTCTTGTTCCTTAAGAAGAGACGTATTCATTGACACCAACCTGGGGGTCTCCCTGGGTGCGCCTGGGCCTTGCCCCTTCCCTCCACTTCACAAATGGCCCCACCCATAGGGGCTTGAAGAAATATATGGGTTGCATGATGCTTCCACGCAGAGCTGAATCCGGCCCGCACACTAGTACTGGTAAACCGCTTAGAGAATCTAAGCCTGTCCAGGAACCGCTGTGCGAGGTGGACCGTCCATGCTAATAAACCCTATTGGTTTCTTTGGGCGGCAGGGCTTGAGATGTCATTTCATCTCAATTTCGGGTAAAAGTCCCACAAAATTGGAAGCAACGTCTCCGAAATGACCTTTACAGTGTTGACAGGGACGTTAAACCTCAAATCAAATAACAAATAACATATCCACTTCATAAAAGGCCATATATCTCAGAAACCATTCAGATCCCCACCCCTAAACCATATATATTCTTGTTCCTGATGATAAGACGCATTCAGTGACATCAACCTTGGGGTACCCTGGGATGCACCAGGGTCATGCCCCAGGGTCATGCCCCATCCCCTCCATTTCATAAAAGGCCCAATATCTCAGAAGCCTTACAGATCCCACCCCTTAACCATATATATTCTTGTTCCTTAAGAAGAGATGTATTCATTGACACCAACCTGGGGGTCTCCCTGGGTGTGCCTGGGCCTTGCCCCACCCCTCCACTTCACAAATGGCCCCACCCATAGGGGCTTGAAGAAATATATGGGCTGCATGATGCTTCCACGCAGAGCTGAATCCGGCCCGCACACTAGTACTGGTAAACCGCTTAGAGAATCTAAGCCTGTCCAGGAACCGCTGTGCGAGGTGGACCGTCCATGCTAATAAACCCTATTGGTTTCATTGGGCGGCAGGGCTTGAGATGTCATTTCATCTCAATGTCGGGTAAAAGTCCCACAAAATTGGTGCAACGTCTCCGAAATGACCTTTACAGTGTTGACAGGGACGTTAAAATCAAATAACAAATAACAAATCCACGTCACAAAAGGCCATATATCTCAGAAACCATTCAGATCCCCACCCCTAAACCATATATATTCTTGTTCCTGATGATAAGACGCATTCAGTGACATCAACCTTGGGGTCCCCTTGGATGTGCCAGGACAATGCCCCACCCCTTCATTTCATAAAAGGCCCAATATCTCAGAAACCTTACAGATCCCCGCCCCTAAATCATATATATTGTTGTTCCTTATGATAAGACTCATTCATTGACACCAACCTGGGGGTCTCCCGTCAAGCAACTTGAAGAAATATATGGGCTGCATGATGCTTCCACGCAGAGCTGAATCCAGCCCGCACACTAGTACTGGTAAACCGCTTAGAGGATCTAAGCCTGTCCAGGAACCGCGGTGCGAGGCAGACCGTCCATGCTAATAAACCCTATTGGTTTCATTGGGCGACAGGGCTTGAGATGTCGTTTCATCTCATTGTCGGGTAAAATTCCCACAAAATTGGAAGCAACGTCTCCAAAATGACCTTTACAGTGTTGACGGGGACGTTAAACCTCAAATCAACCAACCAACCCGTCAAGCAAGGGCCTTGCCCCACCCCTCCACTTCACAAAAGGCTATATATCTCAGAAACCGTTCAGAGCCCTACCCCTAAACCATACATATTAATTTTCTTTATGATAAGATGCATTCAGATGACACCAGCTTGGGAGTCCTCTGGTTTGCCCGGGGCATACCCCACTGCTTTACTTCATTAAAAGCAATATATCTCAGAAATCATTCAGATCCTCACCTCTAAGCTATACCGTATATATTCTTGTTCCTTATAATAAGACTCATTCAATCACACCAACTAGGGGTCTCTTTGTGCTGGGGCAATGTGCCCCACCCCTCCACTTCATAAAAGGCAATATATTTCAGAAACAATTCAAATCCTCACCCCATAATCACATATGCACTTGTTCCTTAAAAATAGCACACCAACTTGGGAGTCCACAGGGGACATTCCTCTCCTCTGCACTTCATAGAAGGGCCTCGTAATATTATATCAGAAGCTATTCAGATTCCCACAAATAAACCATATATATTCTTGTTCCTTATGATAAGACACATTTAGGGACAACAATCTTGGACTTTCCTGGGATCAATAGGGCATGCCCCAATCCCTCCACCGCTTAAGAGGCCTTATATTTCCGGCATACAGATCCCCGCTGCTAAACCATATATATTCTTGTTCCTTATGATAAGACGCATTTAGTGATACCAACAAGGGCTCCATTGGGTCCATGCTCCACCCCCTCCACTTCATAAAAGGCCTAATGTTTCAGATACTGAGTCCACATGGGTGCTCATTTGGATATGGGGGTTCATTTTGGAGACTTTATAATTGGTAGATTAAAATGATATCATGTTAAAATACATGGCTGCTATTGGGCAGTGTGCACCTGAGCTCTGGTGAGCAATGTGGCCCATGGGCCTCTTGTTTGGACTCCTACAGTATATATGTAAGGCAGAAGATACCATTCATTACAAAATGGGTGAAACAGATCTTTATATATATATGCAGTATGTGCATGTGTACATGTTTATTTCAGTGTCAGTTTGACATCACTGTTGCCAGTGAGATCATGGCTATCCTTGCCTTGACAACCAGTCTACAAGACATGAGAGAGAGGCTTGGTAAAATGGTGGTAGCAAGTAACAAGGAGGGAGTGCCAATTACAGCTGATGACCTGGTGGGTATATATCGTGTTAACAATTCTGTGTAATGAACACCCCTCTATACCCCTCTATATACTGTAAAACACTAATATTTGGCAGTCATTTTATTTTGGCAATTTTGGCGGTCAAGAAAGAAAAACACCAAAACAAAAACAAAACAAAACAAAAAAAAATGCCAATTGAGGTCAGAGAATGTATCCAGTTCCCACAATCTATGTTTTGAGCAGAAATATGAAATTTTAAAAAGTTTTATCTGAAAATTTTCATTTTTTGGCTGTAAAATTTTCAATATATTTGAACAGGCATGTTTTTAGCTCACCGTCACGTAGTGACGAGGTGAGCTTTTGGGATCACTTTTTGTCCGTCGTCCGTCGTGCGTCCGTCCGTGCGTGCGTGCGTCCGTGCGTGCGTAAACAATTTCTTCAAATGACATCTCCTCCTAAACCACTGATCGGATTTTGACCAAACTTCACAGGAATGATCCTTAGGTGGTCCCCTTTCAAAGTTGTTCAAAGGGTTCTGGTCCGTTTCACATCAAGGTCACAGGAGCCAAAAATAGATTTTTTTAACCGAAAATTTAAAAAATCTTCTTCTCTGAAACCGCAAGGCCCAGGTCTTTCATATTTGGTATGAAGCTTCATCTAGTGGACCCCTACCAAGATTGTTCAAATTATACTGCTGGGGCCAAAAATGCCCCGCCCCGGGGCCCTTTGGTTTTACATGGGCTTACATAGGGAAAATCTTTAAAAATCTTCTTCTCTGAAACTGCAAGGCCCAGGTCTTTGATATTTGGTATGAAGCTTCATCTAGTGGACCCCTACCAAGATTGTTCAAATTATAGCCCTGGGGCGATAAATGCCCCCACTCCGGGGCCCTTTGGTTTTACATGGGCTTACATAGGGAAAATCTTTAAAAATCTTCTTCTCTGAATCCGCAAGGCCCAGGTCTTTGATATTTGGTATGAAGCTTCATCTAGTGGACCCCTACCAAGATTGTTCAAATTATAGCCCTGGGGCCAAAAATGCCCCCGCCCCGGGGCCCTTTGGTTTTACATGGGCTTATATAGGAAAAAAAATCTGACAAAATCTTCTTCTCTGAAACTGCAAGACCCAGGTCTTTGATATTTGGTATGAAGCTTCATCTAGTGGACCCCTACCAAGATTGTTCAAATTATAGTGCTGGGGCCAAAAATGCCCCCGCCCCAGGGCCCTTTGGTTTTGCGTAGGCTTATATAGGGAAAATCTTGAAAAATCTTCTTCTCTGAAACTGCAAGGCCAAGGTCTTTGATATTTGGTATGAAGCTCTGTCTTGTGGACCTCTACCAAGATTGTTCAAATTATAGCCCTGGGGCCAAAAATACCCCTGCTCCGGGGCCCTTTGGTTTTACATAGACTCATAGACTTATATAGGGAAAATCTTGAAAAATCTTCTTCACTGAAACCACAAGGCCTAGGTGTTTGATATTTGGTATGAAGCTTCAGCTAGTGGACCTCTACCAAGATTGTTAAAATTATAGCCCTTGGGCCAAAAATGCCCCTGCTCCTGGGCCTTTTGGTTTTACACAGACTTATATATGGAAAACCTTAAAAAATCTTCTTGTCTGAAACCATGAGGCTCAGGTGTTTGATATTTGGAATGAAGCTTTGTCTTGATGACCTTTATCGAGATTGTTCAAATTATTGCCCTGGGGCCAAAAATGCCCCCATTCTGGGGCCCTTTGGTTTTACATAGACTTACATAGGGAAAAACTTTAAAAATCTTCTTCTCTGAAACCACCAGGTCTTTGATATATGGTATGAAGTTTCATCTAGTGGACCCCTACGAAAATTGTTCAAATTATAGTGCTGGGGCCCAAAATGCCCCCGCCCCGGGGCCCTTTGGTTTTACATAGGCTAATATATGGAAAATCTTTAAAAATCTTCTTCTCTGAAACCACAAGGCCTAGGTCTTTGATATTTGGTATGAAGCTTCATCTAGTGGACCTCTATCATAATTGTTCTAATTATAGTCCTGGGACCGAGAAATGCCCCTGGTCCGGACCTCTTTAGTTTTACATTGACTTATATAGGAAAAATCTTAAAAAAATCTTCTTCTCAGAAACCACAAGGCCGAGGTCTTTGATATTTGGTGTGTAGCTTCATCTAGTGGACCTCTACCAAGATTGTTCAAATTATAGCCCTGGGGCGATAAATGCCCCCACTCCGGGGCCCTTTGGTTTTACATGGGCTTATATAGGGAAAATCTTTAAAAATCTTCTTCTCTGAAACCGCAAGGCCCAGGTCTTTCATATTTGGTATGAAGCTTCATCCAGTGGACCCCTACCAAGATTGTTCAAATTATAGTGCTGGGGCCAAAACTGCCCCCGCCCCGGGGCCCTTTGGTTTTACATGGGCTTATATAGGGAAAACCAAGAAATGCCCCAGGCCCGGACCCCTTTAGTTTTACATTGACTTATATAGGAAAAATCTTTAAAAAATCTTCTTCTCAGAAACCACAAGGCCGAGGTCTTTGATATTTGGTGTGTAGATTCATCTAGTGGACCTCTACCAAGATTGTTCAAATTATAGCCCTTGTACCAAAAATGACCCGGACCCAGGGCCCTTTTTGATTTTACATTGGCTTATATAGGAAAAATCTGAAAAAATCTTCTTCTCTGAAACCGCAAGGCCTAGGTCTTTGATATTTGGTGTGAAGCTTCATTTAGTGGACCTCTATCAAGATTGTTCAAATTATAGCTCTTGGGCCAAAAATTCCCCCGCCCCGGGGCCCTTTGCTTTTACATTGACTTATATAGGAACAATCTTAAAAAATCTTTTCTCAAAACTGCAAGGCCCAGGTCTTTGATATTTGTTGCGTAGCTTTATTTAGTGGACCTCTACCAAGATCGTTTAAATTATAGCCCTGGGGCAAAAAATGCCCCCGCCCCAGGGCACTTTAGTTTTACATAGACTTACATAGGGAAAACCTTTGAAAGTCTTCTTGTCTGAAACCAGAAGGCTCAGGTGTTTGATATATACTATGAAGCTTTGTCTTGTGGTCCTTTATCAAGATTGTTCAAATTATAACCCTGGGGCCAAAAATGCCCTCGCCCTGGGGCCCTTTGGTTTTACATAGACTTAGGAAAAATCTTTAAAAATCTTCTTCTCTGAAACCTCAAGGCCCAGGTCTTTCATATTTGGTATGAAGCTTCATCTAGTGGACCTCTATCAACATTGTCCAAATTATAGCTCTGGGGCCAAAAATGCCCCCCCGCCTCGGGGCCCTTTGGTTTTACATAGACTTATGTAGGAAAAATCTTTAAAAGTCTTCTCCTCTGAAACTGCAAAGACCAGGGTTTTGATATTTGGTGTGTAGCTTCATCCAGTGGACCTCTACCAAGATTGTTTAAATTATAGCCCTGGGGCGAAAAGTACCCCCGCCCCTGGGCACGTCTGTTTTACATAGAGTAACATAGGGAAAACATTTAAAAACTTCTTGTCTGAAACCAGAAGGCTCAGGTGTTTGATATTTGGTATGAAGCTTCGTCTTGATGACCTTTATCAAGATTGTTCAAATTGTAGCACTGGGGCCAAAAATGCCTCGGCTCCAGGGCCTTTTGGTTTTACATAGACTTATATAGGGAAAACCTTTAAAAATCTTCTTTTCAGAAACCAGAAGGCTCAGGTGTTTGATATACATGTATGGTAAGAAAGCTTTGTCTTGTGGACCTCTACCAAGATTGTTCAAATTATAGCCCTGGGGCCAAAAATGCCCCCACCCTGGGACCCTTTGGTTTTACATTGATTTATATAGGAAAAATCTTAAAAAATCCTCTCCTCTGAAAACCCAAGGCCCAGGTCTTTGATATTTGATGTGTAGCTTCATCTAGTGGACCTCTACCAGGATTGTTAAAATTATAGCCCTGGGGCCAAAAACGCCCCTGCCCTGTTGGCCCTTTGTTTTTACATAGACTTGCATAGGGGAAACCTTTAAAATTCTTCTTGTCTGAGACCAGAATGCTCAGTTGTTTGATATTTGGTATGAAGCTTTGTCTTGTGGATCTCTATCAAGATTGTTCAAATTCTAGCCCTGGGGCCAAAAATGCCCCCACCCTGGGACCCATTAGTTTTACATTAACTTATATAGGAAAAATCTTAAAAAAATCTTCTCCTCTGAAACCACAAGGAATATTTGGTGTGTAGCTTCATCTAGTGGACCTCTACAAAGATTGTTCAAATGATAGCCTTGGTGCCAGAAATGGTCCCGTTACAAAGACTTACATAGGGAAAACCTTTAAATCTTCTTCTCTGAAACCACAAGGCTCATGTCTTTGGTATTTAGTATGAAGTTTCATATAGTGCACCTCACCTAAGATTGTTCAAATTATAGCACTGGGGTAAAAGTGACTCCCCTCTAGGGGCACTTAATTGGTACAGTTTTTTTAGACATCAGAATGTATAAAAATACTTTAGAGAAAATTGAATCATTAATAGAGACTTTTACATGGTTTAACATCATTGAAAATCTCCCAAGCCTTTATAGAGCATTTTGATGTATGCATGGTAATATAAATAAACGATACATTGTTGTACATGTGTAGTTAATGATAATAAGTATTTTATTAACATTGACACTATTAGTTTTTTTTTTTATTCCAGGCATGAAGATACATAGTTTCCAGCATGGTGAAGAGTAATATTGGTGTCATTTATAGTCGTACCCGGGACATTGTTTATTCTAGCTAAAGAATATAACGATTGTTCGTCTTAAAATTTTTATTCATCTAAGCCAGACTGGTAGCTCTGCTGGATGCTTTCCTGACTGGTGATCAAGAAGTTAAGGGTTCCATACCTGCTGAGGTTGGCAACATTCTAAAATGGCTATCAATCAGGAAATCTTTTCTCTGGTCATTCCCTTCTGCTGATTTAAGAAGGGCGGTTATCAACTTTGGTGAAAGACTGTGCAATGTACTGGTTAACCACTTACGTATAAGCCTGTCTCGAAAGTGTGGTTAGTTAAACTAACTGGCTTGAATGCTTGTTTTCAAATCCTGTTTGCATGTACAATTGTATTCTGTCTATGTATGAACTTGTAAATGTTTGACAAATCAAAATAAATAATGTTTAAACCAAACTAACTGGCTCAAAAATTAACTAAATAGTGTTGGCTTGGCCATAAAATAGAAGTGGAGGCAATGATCAGGAAACCCACAGCTCCCATCAGCTCCCCAAAATTAACTAACAAACCATGTTCATTTGAAAAAAGTTATAAACAATGGTTATCCACAAAAGGGGTAATCGCAGACGTACCAGGTAAGAAAGATGAAGGTTGTTTGGCATGGCATTCCAGTCTTATTTGGATAATGTTAGTTGTATGAATGAAATTGTAAAAACTAAAACTGTAGCAATTGAAATTTTATAATCTCTGCAACAAAACTGAGCAGAAGAATATAGCATAATTCAATTTGTCTGTAGACATTTTTGTGGGATATTAATCACTTTTATTGATAGATCACTTTTAGTAATAGATCTAGTTGGTTTTGAAGATACATTAAATAAACACTCTTTTACCTTTTCTAATACCTTCATCTGTGCATAGAGGGTCTCTTCCTGGAGTAAAACCGCCTTGCTGATCATGACTTATGCTCCCGGTAGGGAAGCATTTTATAATACTTAGTCACCTTTTTAATTGTTGAATGAATGCAGTTTAATCAATTTTATCAGCCATACACAAATCAAATCCACTTTATATTTAAATATAATGATAATTCTTCATGAATTTAATTTTAAATACCTTTATAGATTTGAGTTTAAAACTGCAATATGTGTACTGATGTTCAGCTAATCAGTATTTTAAATTACTTCATTTTTATGCCTCCGTAATCAAAGATTCTGGGGGCATATAGTTTTGGACTGTCTGTCTGTTTGTCTGTCCACAAAAACCTGAACATTGGGCATAACTTTTGAATGGTAACTTATAGGGCTTTCTTCTTTCACATGTGCATTCCTTGTCACAATACCTTTAAAGAGATACCATAAATTTGGACCTTGTGACCGTTACCTTGACATCTGACCTTCTTTTGACCTCCTTTTTAAAAACTTGAAGATTAGCCATAAAGTTTGATTGGTTAGTGATAGGACTTTCATATTTCACATGTCTATTCCATGTAGCAAGACCGTTCCAGTGATACCATAATTTTTGACCTCTTGACCTTGTCATTTGATCTACTTCTTTTAAAAAAAAACTTTTAACATTCACAAAAACTTTAACATTGGGCATAATGTTTGAATGGTAATTGATATAGCTTACATAGCTCGTATTTCACACGTGCATTCCTTGTCACAAGACCTTTCCAGTGGTACCATAATTTTTGACTTCATGACCTTGACCTTGATGTTTCACCTACTTTTTAAAAACTTTAACATTGGCCATAACTTTTGATTGGTAAGTGATAGGGTTTCATATTTCACATGTGCATTCCTTGTCACAAGACCTTTCTAGTGTTACCATAATTTTTGACCTTGTGACCTTGACATTTGACCTACTTTTAAAAAAAACTTTAACATTGGCCATAACTTTCGATTGGTAAGTCGTAGGGCTTTTAATATTTCACATGTGTATTCCTTGTCACAAGACCTTTCCAGTGGTATCATAATTTTTGACCTCATGACCTTGACCATGACATTTGATCTACTTTTTAAAAACTTTAACACAGTCCATAACTTTGGATTGGTAAGTGATAGGTCTTTCATATTTCACATGTGCATTCTTTATCACAATATCTTTCCATAGCTACCGTATTTTTTTACCTTGACCTTGACATTTGACCTATTTTTTAAAAACTTTAACATTGGCCATAACTTTCGATTGGTAAGTGATAGGGCTTTCATATTTCACATGTGCATTCTATGTCAAAAGACCTTTCCAACGATCCCATAATTTTTGACCTCATGACCTTGACCTACTTTTTTAAGACTTGAACATTGGCCATACCATTCGATTGCTTAGTGATACTGCTTTCATATTTAACATGCACTGTCCGGGGGCATCCGTGTTTCACAAACACATCTTGTTTCTTAATTTATTGAAACAGTAATTTTTTCAGATTCTTAAAAAAATTGGTTTGTTTTTTACAGTAAATTTGTCTAATACAGCTTTCCTTTTTTGTAGTATCAACAAGATTTCTGAAAAGAAAATATAATTGACTAAGTGATAGATAGACAGTATTTGTGACTTAGTGACTGATATATAGACAGTGTTTGTGACTTAGTGACTTAGTGTTGTGTATAATAGTGGAAAACTGTGCTTAAAACAAGTTACAGCTCATCACTGTATTTCAAGGTAAATGAATGATTGTTTTGTTAATGATAGTAAAAAGTAATAGGTAAATGGTATTGGCAAACTCAGAGTGAATCACACCTTTTGTTTGATAGAAGAATAGTTTGTATAATACAGTGCCCAAAAGAATAAGACAATGTACAATTATCAACATGAAAATCCTTGATATTGCATGCTGATAATTTGGACTTGCCAATAATGTTTTATGCTATTGTGTTTGAGGTCAGAGGTTAGGTTACTTATACTCTAAAAACCAAAAAACTTTTGAAGTAATAAGCAAAAATGATAGAGGCCATCAAGAGGTATTGCAGTATCAAAGAACAGTAAATACCTGTTTTTTTTAACAACTATACTTTTTTTTTAATCAATGCTTGTCTGGAGAACTACTAGAAAAGTAATAAAACTGATGTTGAAAGATACTTCAGGAACTGATTCAAACAGGAACTGATTGAAACAGAACCCAGAGCTTATCCTTAAAGTCAAAGGGAAAGACAAAAAGACACTTCTTAACAAACAATAAAATCATAGGGTACAGGCCAATTTAGTAGCTCTTTCCCTTCTGGCCTTGGTAGCTCAGTATGATGCCTGTCTAACTTGTGATCAGGAGGTCGCAGATTGGATACCTG
Source organism: Lucinisca nassula (assembly GCA_963580285.1). Classification (NCBI taxonomy): domain Eukaryota; kingdom Metazoa; phylum Mollusca; class Bivalvia; order Lucinida; family Lucinidae; genus Lucinisca; species Lucinisca nassula. Next base: position 94,991,605 of record OY757012.1, read on the forward strand.
CTAGGCTTAGGAACATTCATTGCTGGAAGATCGATCATGAAATCTATTATAAGGTCATTACCTGCCTTGTGCTTATTTAATAAAGGTAGTTGTCAGTTTCTGGCCAAAGAATATGCACTATATTGGTGAATATCTTACGTATGAGGGTGCCCTGATAGTGTGGTTAGGTAACCTTACTGGCTAAAAAATAACCTAGATTGTGTTGAGTGGGTGGTAAATGAAACAAACAAAATAGAAGTGAAAGTAATGATCAGGAATTGATGCAATTAAGCCACAGCTCCGATCAGAGACACCAAAGGGAAAGAAACACAAACATGAAACAACCAGACCCTAATGGAAACATCAATAGTGGAAAGCCAAAAAGGACAGTTACTTTCCCACAAAATGGCCAATTGGCTATCCAAAACAAAATAATATAAGCGATACAAACACTCAAAGACAAACCATAACAAAAATGAACCGGGACAGAAGAACCATCTTGGAACAGTCAGTAAAACAAATTCCACTGGGGGCTTAAATCGATTTTACGTTGTCACAATCTTCACACTTATTTCCATAGCAATTTTGACAATTTGTTCAGTCCTCATGAATGCCTCCCAACTCATCAGTGCAACATTGCTGTGAACACAAAAATCAAAGAACCACAGAGATGAAACAACGGTGAGGATTCGACAGCAAGGAATCACTGAAATGCTGGAGCAAAAGAAAACCAACATTTAGACTCCGATGAACCCGGCCAGAGACAGAACTTCAGGCACTAACCAACATTACATAGAATTAAATTCTCTCTAATTCTTAGTAAGCTTTGGGAAAAGTAGTTTTTTTCCCAAACAGGTGGTAACTCGGTAACTTTTACTAAATTAAATAATTTGGACACACAGTCATAAGTGTTAGAAAATTAAAAGATATAAAAAATGAAAATAAATGAAATGAAACTGCAATGAAAGAACAACTTTGGGATGTCAATGGAGTGAGTGAGTTTTAGTTTACGTCCCACCAACAGCTAAGGTCATACGGAGACGGGACCTCGGTTTAAAGACTCATCCGAAAGTCTGGAGAAGCCCGGGATTGATCCTGCGATCCCTGGTTTACAAGGCGAGTAGCGTATCCACTGCACCACGGAGGCTTCTTTGGGATGTCAAGTAATAATGAATGTGAGGAAGGGTTAAAACCATTTTTTCAGGGCCCCAACTTTCACCATCATCTGTTGCTGTTGTTTACACAGTTTAGTTGGCTTTTAAAGTAGGAGTAAAACAAAGATCAGGAGTCGATACAATTAACTTACTCCACCCATCAAAGACACAAAAGGGAAAGAAACACAAATATGAAGTGACCAGACCATAATGGAAACCTAAACAAAGGAAGGCCATAAGGACAGTTACTTTCCCACAAAATGGCCATATGGCCATCCAAAATAAAAAGACACAAGTGATACACACAGTAAGTAACAAACAACAACATAAATAAACCGCCACAGAAGAACCGCCTTGGAATGGTCAGTGGAAAGAATTCCACGGGGGGGGGGGGCTTAAATCGATTTTACATGGCCATAATCCTCACCCTTACCCCTGTAGCGGTATACACTAATTTTGTTTAGTCTGCTTGAAAGCTTCCTAACTCATCAGTGCAACATCTCCGAGAACATACAAATAAAAAACTACAGAGATGAAACAAGGTTGAGGACTCAACAGCATACAACAACAGAATTGCTGGAGCAAAAGAAAACCAACAGTTAGACTCCGAGGGATTCGACCAAAGACGGAGCATCAGGCGCACACATTGAAGTCTCACATTGAAGTCTCCTATTAAAAATGCTTGGCCAAAACTATACAGAATGATAAAAGTCTAGAGGATAATCATTTGTTTTTGAGGGGATTTCCTTGTCAAATTACTGTGCTCAAGCGAGAAAAGAAAATCTGTCTGTTTTACAAAAACTCATTAAGTATAGGCAAGATTTTGAATTATTTAAAGATAATACCGTTTCCCCTTTTCCTTTTAAAGCAGACACCTGCTTTTGTATCGTTCAGGTTGAGGTATGCCACGCAAGAAGACATGGAAGAGGTCATTGGCAAAGACCATGGTGAGGGCTAATGGTAGTAGCCCTGGGTTACTTATCTCAGATGTGGGCCTGACCCCCCTCATAGATCGTGGAGGATCTAAGCCCCAATCGCTTGTAGCGATGGGGACATCTGTGCCAGGGTCAATTATTTTGTCAGATGGTGGTATGACCTGCCCCAGCGTATCATCTGGCCCAGGGTCATCTAGTTCTTCAGATGTGGGTATGACCTGCCTCAGCGTGACATCTGATGCTTCAGTTTTACAAAGTAGAAATGACAAAGATATGAACTCAGTATTACAAAGTAGAAATGACAAAGATATTTACAGAAAACAACCAGAACAAAATATCGAAGTTTTGCAAAGTTCAAATGACAATACTAACCGACAACAACTAGGAGAAAATACCAAAATACATTCACCCATAGAATTTACAAACACTGTATTTTCAAGCTCTACTCAAGTTGATGAAAAAATTATGTATACAGCATTTCCTTTAATGGAACAAACTGAAACAGTGCTATGGAAGCCTTCTAATGGTCCATTTAACTCTGTCAAATTTGAACTGGGATCTTTTCACCAAGGTTCAGAAATATTTAGCAATGAGTCCAGAGGATGCCAATGTACTGCAAATGCACTTTGTTCATTAATATATGCAGCATACTCAGACATTGCTTGTAGTACAGATCTAGACAACATTCTTTTAGCTGGAGATAGTCTATATAATAAGATCATTGGTGAATTAAAGGCAGAAGGTAAATTCAGGAGTAAGTTACTAAGCTTTGATGAACTTCCAAGATTAGTTTCAATTTTAAACAAAGAAGTTGTTGTGAAAACATCTGCTATTGTGACAGGTCTTTGCACAGAACAGTTTGTCAATACCAGTTTACCTACTCTTCACCAAGCATTGTACACTTCTCTACAAAATTCTCCAAGTGTTTTATTAATGATGGGTTCAATTTGTTGCTCTGTGTTCAAGAGAGATTGTAAATATTTTATATTTGATTCACATTCACATGGTTTAAATGGATTATCTGTTCCGGATGGAAAATCATTACTAGCTGCTTTCAATTGTTTAGATGATCTAGTTGCATTTCTATATGCATTGTTTGAAAGTATGATGATTTCAATTTCCACGCAGTTTGAAATTCTTCCTATAGACTTTGACTTATCTAATCCAGAGCATCATTCAATATTTGATATTGAAAATCATGCAGACAACCATACTGACACTTCATGTGACTATGCTTGGAAAACTGTAACTTACAAGAGAAAGGTGTCTGAAAGCCATATGAGGAATTCACATGCAAGAGAAGACTTATTTGCTAATTCAAGCAGTGAAAATCATGCAACACTTATTGGCAAATACTTTAAGGATCAAAAGCATAAACTTGAAGAAAAGACACGGAATAGTACAAATGTGACTAAAAATCAAAAGATGAGGAACAAAGAAATAAAAATAAACAAGAAAAAAGCTACAGAAAGAAAAGAATATATGAGAGTTTATATGGAGAAACGAAGGCAAGACTCTAACTTCAAAGGAAAAGACAAAGAGTATACACTAAAATCAATGCAGAGTGCTAGACAGTCTGAAGAATACCGAAAAAAGGATAAAGAATATACACTAAAATCAATGCAGAGTGCTAGACAGTCTGAAGAATACCGAAAAAAGGATAAAGAATATACACTAAAATCTAAGCAGAGTGCTAGACAGTCTGAAGAATATCGAAAAAAGGATAAAGAATATACGCTAAAATCAATGCAGAGTGCTAGACAATCTGAAGAATATCGAAAAAAGGATAATGAATATACACTAAAATCAATGCAGAGTGCTAGACAATCTGAAGAATATCGAAAAAAGGATAAAGAATATACACTAAAATCTAAGCAGAGTGCTAGACAGTCTGAAGAATATCGAAAAAAGGATAAAGAATATACGCTAAAATCAAAGCAGAATGCTAGACAATCTGAAGAATATCGTAGAAAAGACAAAGCTATGACAAAGGCATGTATGAGAAGGGCTAGATTAATAGATGAATACAAAAAATGGGAAAGTGAAAAGAAACAAGAATCTCGAGAATGCCTTGAATTAAAAAAAAAGATATTGCAATACAAAATCTATCAAAGAGGAAGGCGAGATCAGATCCATACAAATTAGAACAAGAAAGGGTTGCAAAACAACAGTGGAGACTAAATGAAAAAAACAAGAAAGCTGAAAACATTATAGACAGTAAAAGAAAAGCTACCAAGCGTAAAGATCCATCTTTTTCACAAGTTGAAAAGATAAACACAAAGCGCAGAAAATGTGGTAGTGATATTGATGTTTGTATTGAAAAGTTTCACAAGAATATATCAGTTGGACCTGTCTATATATGTAGTTGCTGTCAACAGACATGGTTTGAAGAGACTGTATCAAAAGCTAAGACATTTGTTTCTAAAGACAAGGAAAGTACTTAACAGGGGTGAAATCAGTCAATGAAGAAGAATGGATATGCTGTACATGCAAAGACAATATTAAGTGTGGTAAAGTCCCAAAACCAAAAGAATTGGAGTTGTTTCCACTTGAAGAACGCCTTATTGCTTTACGTATACCATTCATGCAGATGAGAGAACTACCTAGAGGTCGCCAGTTATCAGTAAAAGGAAATGTTGTTAATGTACCTGTTGACATTCAACCAGTTGTAAATGCTTTACCTAGGCCTTTTGATGAAAATGTTACAGTTGCAGTGAAATTAAAGAAGAAGATGTCATTTAAGTCATATGTTTTCTCAGAAAATGTTCGACCATATCATGTGCTTTGTGCTTTGCATTGGCTAATGAGTGGTAGTGAATTGTACAAAAACGCAAATGTTGAAATAGACCAGCAGTGGTTAAAGAGAATCACAGAAGAAAGTAATGAAACACTGCATGCATTTTTTGAATCACAAAAAAAACCCTGCTCTGAAACAAATAATGATGATTCTGATGGTGTTTTGGATGAAAGTCTTCAGGATAGTCCATGTAATCAGAACCAAGCTGAGGTTATACATAATTTTTTTGAGTTGTGTACAAAAGAATGTTCAAAGTATGATATTATTGATTTTGATGGTGTTGTTAGTGAAATGTGTAACAATTATCCAAACGATCAGTTAGAAAAAAATGATGATATTTCAAATCATAACACACCTCATGTCGAAGAACTGTATGATTCAGATGCAGAAGAAATTGCACAAGAAAATGTGGGAAATATTGACACTCTATTGGATGATGCAGATCTTGAAAACAGAAATTCTACATTCACATTTGCTCCTGGAGAAGGTCAAAGGCCACTCAGTATATTTCAAGATAAAGATTCAGAATATCTTTGTTTTCCAACCATATTTTGTGGGCAGAGGCACATAGATAATGATGATAGAAAAGTGCCTGTACATTATAGTGATATTGCAAAATGGGAATTGAGAAGCCAGGATAGGCGTGCTGCTAACAGTGTACCCAATATATTTTTTAAACTGAAAAAAATACAAATGAAGCAACTGAACGATAAAGCAAACCTTGCTGTTAGAAGGTGCCAAACGGGAACAAATAATATTACTGCAGTACAAGCAAGAAACTCAGAGTGTATTGACAGTATTATAAAAAATGATGAAGGTTACTATTTGTTTAAACAGCTAAGAAATTCTCCAGCATATTTAGAATCTAGAAAAAAAGATGTTTATGCTATGATTCGTCAGTTGGGTTTGCCAACTTGGTTTATGTCATTGTCCTCGGCTGATACAAGATGGATTGAGCTTTTGAAAATGCTAGCTACCTTAAATAAAAATTTCAACTACACGGATGATCAAATTGAAAACTTGGCATGGGAACAAAAGATAAAACTTATTCAATCGGATCCAGTCACTTGTTCTAGATATTTCGAGCATAGAGTTAAAGAATTCATTAACACAGTTCTAAAGAGTGAGCATGAACCTCTTGGAAAAGTTGTTGATTACTTTTTTAGAATGGAATTTCAGCAACGTGGATCGCCACACATTCATATGATTGTATGGGTACAGAATGCACCAAAATTCAATGTGGATTCGGATGTAGAGTTGGCTGCTTATGTGGATCAGTATTTGAAATGTTCTATAGATAATTCACATCTTCGTCATTTAATAGAACTTCAAATTCACAAACATTCTAGAACATGTAGAAAACGAGAAGATAAAATCTGTCGATTTGGTTATCCTTTGCCACCTCTTTCCAAAACTATGGTCTTACAGCCTCTCGAAACTGAAAAAGACAAGTATTATAAATTGTACCAAAACTTACAGAAAACAATGAACAGTAAGAAAGATGGATATGATATGTCTTATGAGGAGTTTCTGACAAGTGTTGTCCAAATGAGTGAGGAAGAATATATTAAATGTATCAGAAGTTCTTTAAACTCTTCAAAAGTGTTTTTGAAAAGAAAACCAAGTGAAATCCGTGTAAATTTGTACAATGATAGTGTGTTAAAAGCTTGGAAGGCAAACATTGATATACAATTTGTGTTAGATCCATATGCTTGTGCTATGTATATAGTTTCATATATTAGTAAATCTCAAAGAGGGATGAGTAATTTGTTGCATGCAGCTGCAAAAGAAGCAAGGAATGGCAATATGGATCTCAAAAGACAAGTTAGACATATTGGAAATGTGTTTTCAAACAGTGTTGAAGTAAGTGCACAAGAGGCAGTTTATTTGGTACTGCAAATGCCATTGACTAAAAGTTCAAGGAGTGTTGTCTTCATAAATACGTCACTTCCAACCCAGAGAGTACAGTTACTGAAACCAAAGTCAGTACTTGATGAATTGCCGGCAGACTCGACAGATATAATGTCAGACAATAAAATTAAAAGATACTCGAAGCGTCCCAAACCATTGGAAAAGTATTGCTTAGCCGATTATGTGTCTGAGTTAGAAGTCATTTACCCAGATGGACATAATGATAGTAGAGATGAGGAGGAGCAAGATTATGAGAAAGATGCAGAAGTGTCAGATGAAGAATGCTTTGGTGATGGTGAAACTATTTTAACTTTAAAGAATGGCATAAAAATCAAACGATGTCGTAATTCTAAAATAATAAGGTATGTGAGATTCAATCGCAAAACAGATGAAGAGAACTATTATAGAGAGAAACTTCTACTTTTTCACCCATGGAGAAATGAAGAGACTGACTTACTTGGAACTTTTAGAACATATAAAGAACACTATGAGTCAATGAAGCATGTGATAGATCATAAATGTTCCACTTACGAACATTATGCTGAAGAGTTGGAATTAGCAAGAGATTTAGCAGAAATTGAATATGATGCATTCGATGATATTGCTCCAAGTACACAACAAGTTGAAGGTGATGATGCTGAAACTGAACCAATTCAGTCTGAAGAGTTTATATATTTTAATCCTGATAGAATTGAGCATAGAGACTATGATATAGGGACTGAAATTGGATGTTACGTTTCTGCACCTCAAATTGATGTGAATGAAAATATTCTTTCAGATATTGATTACAGAAAGCTCCTGCAGTGTTTAAATAGTAAACAAAAACAGTTTTACTATCATGTGATTCACTGGATTAAAACAAAAGATGCTCCCTTATATGCATTTCTTTCTGGTGGAGCTGGTGTTGGAAAAAGTCTAGTTATTCGAGCATTGTATCCGACTTTGTTTAGAATATTAAATCTGAAAGAAGGAGAAGATGCGGATCACACAAGGGTTCTTCTTTGTGCATTTACAGGAAAAGCAGCATTTAATATTAATGGTTCTACCATCTCATCTGCATTTAAACAAAAGTATAAGCAATCGGATCAAACATTAACCTGTGACAGTCTGAATACCTTTAGATCAAAATACCGTGATTTGTCAGTTGTGATTATTGATGAAATTTCAATGGTTAGTAATTCTATGTTGAATTTTATTGATCAGAGACTTCAAGCATTGAAAGGAACAAGAACGCCTTTTGGTGGTGTTAGCATTATTGCTGTTGGTGATCTTTATCAGTTGAAACCAGTGAGTGGTGATTGGATATTTAATGACATGAAACATGATGCAGCTGCATTATCACAAAATCTCTGGAAAGACTTATTTACCATGTTTGAACTAACAGAAATTATGAGACAAAAAGATGACCTTGAATTTGCAGAATTGTTAAATAGATTAAGGATCAATGCCTTGACTGCTGAAGACAAGAATAGGTTTAAGCAATGTGAAGTAACTAAAAAAGATACTGAGTATCAGAAAAATGCGCCTCACCTCTTTGCAGAAAACTATTTCATGCATGTTTTTAATGATGAAATTATAAGAAATATGGCAACAGAAAAGGTTGAAATACCATGCATGGATACATATGTCTCACCTAAGTTATCTAAAGAAAAGATAGACTGTGCACTCAAGAATCTAAAGAATGTAACAGATTCAAACCAAACAGCAAATTTACATTGCTTGTTAACAGTTGTTGTTGACATGATTTATGATTTAACAATAAACATAAAAACAGAAGATGGACTAGCAAATGGAGCATCATGTGTAGTTAAGTTTATTGAGTATAAACTACAAACCACACGACGTCCAAGCATAATTTGGGTCCAGTTTGATGACAAAAAAGCAGGAATTGAAACAAGAATCAAATACAAAAACAGGGGACTGTATCATAGCAATATTGATGAAAATTGGACACCAATTTTTGATGTCAACAGGTCATTTACTTACAACAGAAAGACCTTTCAGAGAGTTCAATTCCCTTTGCAACCTTCTGCAGGGCGTTCAGTACATAGAGCACAAGGTAGTACCCTTGAAAGAGTTGTTATTGACTTATCACAACGTAAAACCCGCAAAGTTCCACATTTACATTATGTAGCACTCAGCAGGGTAAGGTCAATTGAGAAGCTTCAGATCCTTAACTTCAATGAGAAAGCATTACAAGTTGATGATCAGGTTAAGACAGAAATGCAGCGATTGCATGAAACAGCAATGCTTCAGCTGTGTGATACATCTTTAGAATTGATAGATCCAGTTTCGCATTTCAAAGTTGCTTTCAATAATTGTAGATCCTTGAATCTTCATTTTGATGATGTTAGACATGACAAAAATCTGTTGTCAACGCACATATTTGGATTAGCAGAAACACGACTACATCAGCCTGATAATGATAGTGATTATGTAATAGAAGGCTATTGTTTGACAAGAAATGACAAAATTGGATACAGTACTTGCAAAAGACCTCCTCATGGATTAGCAGTTTATGTCAAAGATGATATCATTATTATACAGAAGAGAAAGTATAGTTCAGATACATTAGAATTTATTATGATAACTGCCAGGCATGTCTCGATTGAAAGTCAGATCGTATTTTTGTATAAGTCACCTCAAATGTCTGACAGTAATCTTCTTTCTTGTCTGAACAAAGAACTTATTCCATATTTGACCCCATCGAAGCCATTGATGATAATTGGAGATTTCAATATTAATGTGTTGCTGAAACATAGCATTGTGAAGAAATTAAGTGATAAGTTTTCATGCAAAATGCTTATAAAAGAATGTACCACAGATCATATGACAACGCTTGATTTGGTATTTTCTAATGTTGATTTTTCATATGTTGATGGTGCAGTTGGAACATGTGAAACATACTGGTCAGATCACAAAATAGTCTTTTTGCACATGAAATCCACATAGTTGAAGACTTTTCACCTGCATAATTTTAAATATATAAAACCAGTCTCTCAAATTAAGGTTGCTTTTTTTGGTGAAATTGGAACAGAGGAATCTATTGGTCAGATCATAAGTGCCACACTTTTTGCATAACAACTTGGAAATCGTGTCAGGTAGTTTTATGCTACTTTTCAGTGCACTCACCCACCACATAAAATGCTGTATTTACATTTTTAAAGGTAGATATTGCTGGTGGTTTGGCAAGATTTGGGTGGCCACCACTTACAGATATCAGGAAATGAGCACCCCTGTAAAACTCCTTATATAGAGAAGAGTGGAGTTTACAGGGCTATTCTTTATTTTCTATACATATTTTTACCATTTTCTTACTCGAAACATAGACAGTGAGGTGTTTCTCTAAATGATCTATGTTTGAAGCTGAAATAAGAAAAATATATAAATTTTCATTCGAAAATGCTATTTTTTCTATCATGACTGAAAGCATTACATATATGAATGCATTATTCTAATGGAATAGGTCCTCTTTTTCCAGTCAGAAGTGAGAAATAGGACATCTCGAAAAAACAACATGGAAAAATAAAAGTTTAATCTTGAAGGACCTTAATAATATTTAATATTTTTTTGGTTTTCCAGTTTTATAGTAGATTAAAAAATATTTTTAAGTTTGATTTCAACCTTTTTTCTTAGAATTTATGTGCACAATTTATGTCTACATTTTCTGTTGGCATAAAAATTTTGAAGATTATAAAGCATCTGATAGTCTGTTGATACAGTGGAGGTTTCAAAGATTGACTTGTATGTATGTATATTTTTATGATGTCATATTATATGGATGCTGTTGATGTACCTTTGGTTAATATTAATTATACTCTTCAACTGGATTCACATCACATGAACAAGCCCGTGAAATAAACACCCCCTTAAACCCCACTTTATAGTGAGAAATCTGGGGTTTATAGGGGTATACATTATTTTTCTTATTTCTGCTCCAATACATAGGTTGTGGGTACTCATTAGAACTGCCTCAATGAGGCGGTTCTAACTAGCACCCGCCACCTGTGTTTGCAGTATAAATAAGGAAAATATCATGGATTTTCATAAAATAAGCAGCTATTTTGAAGATTCAAAAAATGCATTATGTTGCAAGGGTGTTATTATCTTAGTTCTTAGATGTTTTGCAGAATAATTAAAAAATATTAATTCTTTACTTATCTACAAACATTTGCTACCTTCATATTAAACATCTGACCAGACACTTTGTCAGGGGAAGAATTGACTTACAATGTACATTCTGTCCATTTTTCCCCAGACGTTAGTCGAGGGGGACTATAGTAATGGTTTTCGTCCATCCGTCCACCGTCCATCCATCAGTCGGTCTGTCTGCCACTCCTCCTACATTTTCAAGGGATTTTGATGAAACTTTCCATTTATTGTTCCCATGTCCTGAAGATGATCATATTTTATCGAGGTCATGCTAGACTGATTTTTACCAGAATTATTGCCCTTTGTCAGTTTTAGCAATTTTATCAACAGAAGTTTTTGTCTCCGCAACTCCTCCCAGGGTCAGGCCTCAGATTCTATGACGGCTCCAACGTAAAGGCTTATTGAGAATTAGAGAGATAATGTTGGTTGGTGCCTGATGCTCTGTCTCTGGTCGGGCTCATCGGAGTCTAACTGTTGGTTTTCTTTTGCTCCAGCATTTCAGTGGTTTCTTGCTGTCGAGTCCTCACCGTTGTCTCACCTCTGTGGTTCTTTGATTTTTGTGTTCACGGAGATGTTGCACTGATGAGTTAGGAGGCCTTCATGCGGACTGAACAAATTATTTGTCTAAATCGCTACGGAAGCAAGGATTGTGGCCACGTAAAATCGATTTAAGCCCCCCAGTGGAAATCTTCCACTGACCGTTCCAAGGCGGCTCTTCTGTGGTGATTTATTTATGTTGTTGTTTGTTACTTACTGTGTGTATCACTTGTGTCTTTTAATTTTGGATGGCCATATGGCCATTTTGTGGGAAAGTAACTGTCCTTATGGCCTTCCTTTGTTTAGGTTTCCATTATGGTCTGGTCGCTTAATGTTTGTATTTCTTTCCCTTTGGTGTCTTTTATGGGTGGAGTAAGTTAATTGTATCAATTCCTGATCTTTGTTTTACTTCTACTTTTCAAGAGATTTTGATGAAACTTCTCAATTATTGTTCTTATGACCTGAAAATGATCATATTTTAAGGAGGTTGTGCCTGATTGATTTTTACCAGCATCATTGCACTTTGTCAGTCTAAGCCATGTTATCAACAGAAGTTCTTGTCTCAACTCCTCCTACAGTTTTCACCAGATTTGGATGAAACTTGCCATTTTTTGTTTCCATGACCTGAAGATGATCATATTCTATTGCGGTTGTGCTTAATTGATTACTGAATTTTCCTGGGGTTTTGGTCCTTTGTCTTGCAGTTTTGGAGATCACTTTTTTCTCTGTAAATTTATTCCTTACAATTTTAGGAAAATTTAAAAGAAATTGTCTGTTGAAATGGTTTTAAATTCCCTAAACATGGCTTATGACATATGTTATAGACATATTCACCACATACTGACATTTCAGAGATGGGGGGACACTTGGCCTGGGGCCGTTTGTTCACAGTATTCTGAATTCTGCCAAATAACATACTATATTGTATTCTTATTTGCAACACTGTTTTGACATGTAAATCTGTTGTTCTTAGAGAAAGGTTTATCGCAGTATTTTGAATTTTGTCAATATTTTATTATTTTCTTATTTGGAACATTGATAATAATTTTACATGTAAATTTGTTGTTACTTGAAAAGGCTTAAGACAGATTTTCTTCAAAAAGATTTAAGTAACAATTTTCTACATACTTGCAAGGTCAGGAATTTATTTATTGGTGATCAAGAGAATAAGGTGATGCATCTGCTTTCTATGCATAGAAATGACTCACATTATTTTTAGCTGTTCTTTATTTTGTGCACCTAAAGATGCCTTTTTGGCACATATCACAACATAGATTCTACATATGTTTGTGTGTCTTAGTTTATGCCTTATTATAATTATGCCCACTGTAACAGAATTAATTCTTTGTGGGTTTAAGATAGATGTAAGAACCAAGATGTTTATGATATAAAGGTAACTTAATCTATAATATGGGCCTTATACGTCAGTGTGACTGAGTAAAAGTCAAAGATTCAGTCTGGATAGAACTAAGCAGACTTTGGCCTCTCTTTTTTGACATGGATGCAGCTATTTGAGATCATCAGTGTTTCTTATGTAAATTTTGTCATCCCATGCAATACTGTTGAAAACCACTGTGTCGAAAGGAAATCATAGCTACAGATATTGATTTCTTTGTCAAATTATGACTACAACATGAACAAAGACTAACTGCATGGATTCAAGAAGTCTTGTGTATACTCTACATCTTGCCCTTCAAGATTTCATCCTGAAGAGTTCAACTGGTTCAACTGATGTACAAGTATATTGACCACCCTGGATCTATGAAGACATTTATATCTATCAGGTAAACAAACATGTCTTGCCTTTCTTTACAGTTCTTTTTTTAGCTCACCTGACCGAAGGTCATGGTGAGCTTTTGTGACCGTAAGATGTCCGGCGTCGTCGTGCGTCGTCCGTCGTCCGTCGTCCGTCGTGCGTAAACTTTTTCTTGTGAACAAACTAGAGGCCACAGTTTTGGTCCAATCATCATCAAACTTGCTCAGAATGATCATCATGACAATATCTCGGTCAAGTTCGAATATGGGTCATGTCGGGTGAAAAAGTAGGTCAGTAGGTCAAATCATAGAAAAACCTTGTGAACACTCTAGAGGGCACAGTTTTGGTCCAATCATCATCAAACTTGCTCAGAATGATCATTGTGACAATATTTTAGTGAAGTTTGAATATGGATCATGTCGGCTTAAAAAGTAGGTCAGCGGGTCAAATCATAGAAAAACCTTGTGAACACCCTAGAGGCCACAATTTTGGTCCAATCATAATCAAACTTGCTCAGAATGATCATCATGACAATATCTTGGTCAAGTTCGAATATGGGTCATGTCCGGTCAAAAAGTAGGTCAGTAGGTCAAATCATAGAAAAACCTTGTGAACACTCTGAAGGCCACTGTTTTGGTCCAATTATCATGAAACTTGCTCAGAATGACCATTGTGACAATATTTCAGTCCAGTTCGAATATGGGTCATGTCGGGTTAAAAAGTAGGTCAGCGGGTCAAATCATATAAAAACCTTGTGAACACCCTAGGGGCCACAATTTTGGTCCAATCATAATCAAACTTGCTCAGAATGATCATCATGACAATATCTCGGTCAAGTTTGAATATGGGTCATGTCCGGTTGAAAAGTAGGTCAGTAGGTCAAATCATAGAATAACCTTGTGAATACTCAGGAGGCCACAAGTTTGGTTAAATCATTAATCTTGCTCAGAATGGTCATTGTGACAATATCTTGGCTAAGTTTGAATAAAGGTCTTTTCGGGTCAAAAAGTAGGTCAGTAGGTCAAATTAAAGAAAAAACTTGTGAACACTCTAGTTTTACATAGACTTATATAGGGAAAATCTTTAAAAATCCTTTTCTCTGAAACCACAAGGCCTAGGTCTTTTATATTTGGTATGAAGCTTCATCTAAAAGACCCCTAACAAGATTATTCAAATGATAGTGCTGAGGCCAAAAATGTCCCCGCCCCCGGGCCCTTTGGTTTTACATAGGCTTATATAGGGAAAATCTTTAAAAATCTTCTGCTCTGAAGCTGCAAGGCCCAGGACTTTGATATTTGGTATTAAGCTTTATCTAGTGGACCCCTACCAAGATTGTTCAAATTATAGTGCTGGGGCAAAAAATGCCCCCGTTCCGGGGCCCTTTGGTTTTACATGGCCTTATATAGGGAAAATCTTTAAAAATCTTCTTCTCTGAAACCGCAAGGTCCAGGACTTTGATATTTAGAATGAAGCTTCATCCATTGGACCTCTACCAAGATTGTTCAAATTATCGCCCTTGGGCCAAAAATGCCCCCGCTCAGGGGCCCTTTGTTTTTACATAGACTTATATAGGGAAAATCTTTAAAAATCCTTTTCTCTGAAACCACAAGGCCTAGGTCTTTTATATTTGGTATGAAGCTTCATCTAAAAGACCCCTAACAAGATTATTCAAATGATAGTGCTGAGGCCAAAAATGTCCCCACCCCCGGGCCCTTTGGTTTTACATAGGCTTATATAGGGAAAATCTTTAAAAATCTTCTGCTCTGAAACTGCAAGGCCCAGGACTTTGATATTTGGTATTAAGCTTTATCTAGTGGACCCCTACCAAGATTGTTCAAATTATAGTGCTGGGGCAAAAAAAGCCTCCACCTGGGGCCCTTTGGTTTTACATAGGCTTATATAGGGAAAATCTTTAAAAATCTTCTTCTCTGAAACCGCAAGGCCCAGGACTTTGATATTTTGTATGAAGCTTCATCTAGTGGACCCCTACCAAGATTGTTCAAATTATAGCCCTTGGGCCAAAAATCCCCCTGCTCAGGGGCCCTTTGGTTTTACATAGACTTATATAGGGAAAATCTTTAAAAATCTTCTTCTCTGAAACCGCAAGGTCCAGGACTTTGATATTTAGAATGAAGCTTCATCCAATGGACCTCTACCAAGATTTGGAAGCCTCCGTGGTGCAGTGGTTACGCTACTCGCCTTGTAAACCAGGGATCGCAGGATCGATCCCGGGCTTCTCCAGACTTTCGGATGAGTCTTTAAACCGAGGTCCCGTCTCCGTATGACCTTAGCTGTTGGTGGGACGTAAAACTAAAACTCACTCACTCTACCAAGATTGTTCAAACTATCGCCCTTGGGCCAAAAATGCCCCCGCTCAGGGGCCCTTTGTTTTTACATAGACTTATATAGGGAAAATCTTTAAAAATCCTTTTCTCTGAAACCACAAGGCCTAGGTCTTTTATATTTGGTATGAAGCTTCATCTAAAAGACCCCTAACAAGATTATTCAAATGATAGTGCTGAGGCCAAAAATGTCCCCGCCGCCGGGCCCTTTGGTTTTACATAGGCTTATATAGGGAAAATCTTTAAAAATCTTCTGCTCTGAAACTGCAAGGCCCAGGACTTTGATATTTGGAATTAAGCTTTATCTAGTGGACCCCTACCAAGATTGTTCAAATTATAGTGCTGGGGCAAAAAAAGCCTCCGACTGGGACC
This sequence comes from Lucinisca nassula, assembly GCA_963580285.1. NCBI lineage: Eukaryota > Metazoa > Mollusca > Bivalvia > Lucinida > Lucinidae > Lucinisca > Lucinisca nassula. The sequence goes on from OY757012.1 coordinate 95,007,540, forward strand.
CTTTGGTTTTACATGGCCTTATATAGGGAAAATCTTTAAAAATCTTCTTCTCTGAAACCGCAAGGCCCAGGACTTTGATATTTTGTATGAAGCTTCATCTAGTGGACCCCTACCAAGATTGTTCAAATTATAGCCCTTGGGCCAAAAATGCCCCCGCTCAGGGGCCCTTTGGTTTTACATAGACTTATATAGGGAAAATCTTTAAAAATCTTCTTCTCTGAAACCACAAGGCCTAGGTCTTTTATATTTGGTATGAAGCTTCTTCTAAAGGACCCCTACCAAGATGATTCAAATTATAGTGCTGGGGCCAAAAGTGGCCCCGTCCCGGGGCCCTTTGGTTTTACATAGACTTATATAGGGATAATCTTTAAAAATCTTCTCTGAAACCACAAGGCCCAGGACTTTGAAATTTGGTATGAAGTTGCATCTAATGGACCTCTACCAAGATTGTTAAAATTATAGCCCTGGGGCCAAAAATGCCCCCACTCTGGGGCCCTATGGTTTTACATAGACTTACATGGGGAAAATCTTCAAAAATCTTCTTCTCTGAAACCACAAGGCCTGGGTCTTTGATATTTGGTATGAAGCTGCATCTAGTGGACCTCTATCAAAATTATTCAAATTATAGCCCTGGTACCAAAAATGTCCCCGCTCCGGGGCCCTTTGGTTTTGCATAGACTTATATAGGGAAATCTTTAAAAATCTTCTCTGAAACTGCAAGGCCAAGGCCTTTGATATTTAGTATGGAGCTTTATCTAGTGGACCTCTACCAAGATTGTTCAAATTATAGCCCTGGGGCCACAAATGCCCCCACCCCGGGCCGGGGCCCTTTGTTTTTACATAGATTTATATAGCCCTGGGGCCATTTGGTTTTGCATAGGCTTATGTAGGGAATATCTTTAAAAAAAATCTTCTTCTCTGAAACTGCAAGGCCCAGGTCTTTGAAATTTGATGTGTAGCTTTATCTAGTGGACCTTTGCCAAGATTGTTCTAATTATAGCCTTTGTTGATGTTTGGTATGAAGCTTCACCTTTAAGACCTCCCTCAACATTATGCACATTAAAACCCTGGGGCCAATAATGGCCCTCTCTGGGGCCCACTTGTTACACTATGGATCAGGTGAGCGATCCAGGGCCATCATGGCCCTCTTGTTCTAAATATCACTAATGATTATCTGGTACACAGGTGAGCGATATAGGGTCATCATGGCCCTCTTGTGTTTTATATTAGGATCACTTTTTGTCTGTCATCTGTGCGTAAACAATTTCTTCAAACGACATCTCCTCCTAAACCGCTGATCAGATTTTGACCAAACTTCACAGGAATGATCCTTAGGTGGTCCCCTTTCAAAGTTGTTCAAATGGTTCCGGTCCATTGCACATATAGGTCACAGGAGCCAAAAATAAATTTTTTTCACCGAAAACTTAAAAAATCTTCTTCTCTGAAACCGCATTGCCCAGGTCTTTGATATGTGGTACGAAGCTTCATCTAGTGGACCCCTACCAAGATTGTTCAAATTATAGTGCTGGGGCCAAAAATGCCTCCGCCCAGGGGCCCTTTGGTTTTACATAGGCTTATATAGGGAAAATCTTGAAAAATCATCTTCTTTGAAACCACAAGGCTAGGTCTTTGATATTTGGTATGAAGCTTCAGCTAGTGGACCTCTACCAAGATTGTTCAAATTATAGTCCTGAGACCAAAAATGCCCCCACCTGGTGGCCCTTTGGTTTTGCATAGACTTATATAGGGAAAATCTTTAAGAATCTTCTTCTATGAAACCACAAGGCCTAGGTCTTTGATATTTGGTGTGAAATTTCATCTAGTGGACCTCTATCAAGATTGTTCAAATTATAGCCCTGGGGCCAAAAATGCCCTCGCCCTGAGACCCTTTGGTTTTACATAGACTTATATAGGGAAATCTTTAAAAATCTTCTCCTCTGTAACTGCAAGGCCATGTCTTTGATATTTGGTATGGAGCTTCACCTAGTGGACCTCTACCAAGATTGAATAAATTATAGCCCTCGGGCCACAAATGCCCCCGCCCAGGGCCCTTTGGTTTTACACAGACTTACCTGTGCAATGTATATAGAGATAATCTTTGTAAATCTTCTTCTCTGAAACAGCAAGGCCCAGGTCTTTGATATTTGGTGTGAAGCTTCTAGTGGACCTTTATCAAGATTGTTTAAATTATAGCCCTGAGGCCAAAAATGCCCCCGCTCCGGGGCCATTTGGTTTTACATAGGCTTATGTAGGGAATATCCTTAAAAAATCTTCTTCTCTGAAACCGCAAGGCTCAGGTTTTTGATATTTGGTGTGTAGCTTCATCTGGTGGACCTTTGCCAAGATTGCTCAAATTATTGCCTTTGTTGATATTTGGTTTGAAGCTTCACCTTTTTAGACCCCCCTCAACATTATGCCCATTATAACCCTAGGGTCAATAATGGCCCTCCCCGGGGCCCACTTGTTACTCTTCAGATCAGGTGAGCGATCCAGGGCAATCATGGCCCTCTTGTTGTTATTTTTTTTCAAAAATAATAAAAAAAAACAGATTGTTGTCTTCTCTAGAATTTTCCATAGTGCTTTAATATTAACCCATTGCATGCAGGAAACCCCTATAGGTGTACCTTGGCAAACAGTGTAGTGCAGAATGTGGCATCTGATCAGGGCCTGCACTATTTGCAAACAGAAGTTTCCATCAAAAATAGAAAAAAAATGAAAAAATACACCCAACACCCCTTAAATAGCAAATGTATTTGTCCAACATATAGCAATGGAAGAGTCCACTAGTATACAATTGGTTAAAAAAGTACAGTGCAGTCCTTTTATAATGCCACTGTTGGGAGTCCCACAAAACCTTGTGTTATTTCAGAAATGAATACATTCTTTGAAGTATGAACAACTTCGGGTCACAAGCAAAGTAAGTGGCTTCACTTACTTGCTTGTTACCCGATGTTGTTCATACTTCAATATTTACATTTCCAGTGTAAATTCTAATGTAAACTTATAGAAAACAATGTAGTTCATACTTCCATGAACGCATCAAGTGACATGATTTTCAGTGACGTCAGTCTAAACCATGGATCCCTACGGGCGTTGGTGACGTCAATGCTGTTCAGCTCTTTCTAGAAAAACAGCGTGTAAATGTTTTTCAGCTTTAAAAGTTTGCCCTTTATGCATTTTTTTTTTGCCCAGTGATGAGGGCCAAAGAGTGTAAATATAAAAAATAAACTTATTTTTTTTTTTGATTTTCATGAAAGTATGAATGACAGCGGGTCACTAGCAAAGTTTACATGAACCCCTTTGGGGTTCATTTACTTTACACGTGATCCACTGTGTTCATACTTTCATGAACTGCAGAAAAATAAAATTCATTTCTTAAATGAATGTTAGATAAATTACTTTTATTACTAATATTTATGATGGCCCCCGCCCATAGGGGCTTGAAGAAATATATGGGCTGTTTGATGCTTCCAGGCAGAGCTGAATCCGGCCCGCACACTAGTACTGGTAAACTGCTTAGAGGATCTAAGCCTTCCAGGAACCGCGGAGCGAGGCGGACCGTCCATGCTATTAAACCCTATTGGTTTCATTGGGTGACAGGGCTTGAGATGTCATTTCATCTAAATGTCGGGTAAAAGTCCCACAAAATAGGAAGCAACGTCTCCAAAATGACCTTTACAGTGTTGACGGGGATGTTAAACCTCAAATCAACTAACCAACTTATATTTATGGTATTTTCCATCCCTTATTTGACTGGCATCACTTTAACAAGTCCGTGAAATGAACATTCCCTTAAACCCCATGTTATATAGTGAAAACTGGGGTTTACGGGGGTATACATTATTTATATTATTTCTGCCCCAAGTCATAGGTTGTGGGTACTCGTTAGAACCGCCTCAATGAGGCAGTTCTAACGAGCACCCACAGCCTATGTTTGGTTGTGGGTACTCTTTAGAACCGCCTCAATTAGGCGGTTCTAATGAGCACCCACAGCCTATGTTTGAAGTAAAAATAACAAAAATATCACAGATTTTCATCAGAAAAGTAGCCATTTTGGAGATGTGAAAAAATGCACTATGCGCACGGGTGTGATTTCTTAATGGGTTTGAGGACTAAAATTGAAACATGAAAACAATTGCACATAGCTTTCCTTTTTATTAACTTTGGTTGTGACCTGCCATTGTTCATAGCCCAAAATACATATAAATGTATAAATTATAAAGAAAAATGACATTAAAAATAATGTATACATTTTTTATATACAGTTGAACTTCGATGGGTCGAACCTGTTTGGGACCATGAAAATTTGTTCGAGACAGCGGTATTTAGAGCCACGGAGGGTTACTATTAGTGTTATACCAGGAGGCATCTTGGAGATAATTTTGGGATAGCTTTTCATTGTTCTATATTGTAAATGTATGTTGTGGTGCTTCTAATGAGTACACACAGCATACATTTGCAAGTGATTCTATTGAGTACACACAGCATACATTTACAAGATAAAGAAGAAAATCTCCCTACATTATCCCTATATCATATTTGGAGAAATCCCCTGCAGACCAAAGAAGGGGTTGAACTCATCCATGGTAAAGGAGGCATTGGCATTCGAGCCATTGAAGTTCAACCGTAATATGGTTGTTTAATCTACAGTTGTTTAGCTAATGCAGTTTCAACAGCAGTATTATAATGAGGTTGTGTTCTGTCATCATTACGATAACACATCCGTGTGATATAGTGCAATTTTCATATCTAAAAAAAAGGTAATTTTCTGATGAAAATTTGTGACATTTTTCTTATTTATACTCCAAACATAGGTTGTGGATGCTCGTTAGAACCGCCTCATTGAGGCGGTTCTAACGAGTACCCACAACCTATGTTTTAGAGCAGAAATAAGGAAAATATTGTTTACCCCCGTAAACCCCAGTTTTCTCTATATAAAGTGCGGTTTAGGGGGTGGGGGTCTTTATTTCACAGACTTGTTCACGTGATGATCACTTAAACACGCCTATATAATTTTTACCCCATTGAACCCAAATTTTATATAGTAAAACTGGGGTTTGTAGGGGTAAATCTTATTTTCTTATTTCTGCTCTAATTTATAGATTGTGAGTACTCCTTAGAACCGCCTCGATGATAGATTTTGGGTACTCCTTAGAACTGCCTCGATGAGGCGGTTCTAACGTGTACCCACAATCTATATTTTGGGCAGAAATAAGAAAAATATCACAATTTTTCATCTAAAAAAGTCAATTTTTTGGATGTAAAGTTTACCACGTATTTGTATAGGGGTGTTTTCGTAATATGATTACAGGGTGTTGGTGGTGCTCTTACTGTTCTGATGAAGGATGCTGTCAGACCTAACCTTATGCAGACATTGGAGGTAAGAGACTTAGGAATCAGTCTGGCAAAGGCACTTGCTAGAATATTTGTGAATATCTGTTTTTATTTTGAGATTCCACATCAAGTTGATGTGTCATTAGCTGCAGAGAAAAACTACGTCTGAAAATGTCGTCTGCTTAATCTTCTTGCAAAATTTTTAGAAATATTATTCATACAGGCAAACAGTGTGGACCAAGATCAGACTGCTCCTAGAGGAGCAGTCTGATCTGGGTCCACAGTGTTTGCAACAATGACTTTTAACCTGCAGACGACACTTGTCGTGATTTGCATCTTATGGGTTAAAAACGAAATCATCATTATCATGAGATTCTACATCAATGTGATACAGTTGTGACTTAATTCTTTTATCCTTGTTTTTTTTTTGCTTTTTTTTTCGAAATTGTGATATTTTATTCCAAATATAGATTGAGAGTGCTTCTTATAACCATCTAGTTGACCAATTGTCAGCCTTGATAGCGCAGTGGTTAACATGTTTCGACTCATGATCGAGAGGTTGTGAGTTCGAATTGGGCACCCGGTATCAAGGTGTGTCCTTGGGCAAGACACGTAATAACACTGCCTCACTCCACCCAGGTGTAAATGGGTAGCAGTGGTGTGATAGCCACTGCCTCTCTCTTGTGTACGTGAAAACATCCGGAATGAGTGTTTGATAGTTATTAAATAAGCTTGAAGCTTCCATCGCAATCAAGGGGTCCCTGCCCATCGGGTTTGAAGAAATAGATGGGCTGCATAATGCTTCCACGCAGGGCTGAAACCATCCGCACATGAGTACTGGTAAACCGCTTAGAGGATCTAAGCCTGCCCAGGAAATGCGGTGCAAGTCAGTCGTCCATGCTTATAAACCCTATTGGTTTCATTGGGTGGCAGGGCTTGAGATGTCATTTCATCTCATTGTGGGTAAAAGTCCCACAAAATTGGAAGCAACGTCTCCAAAATGACCTTCACAGTGTTGACAGGGACGTTAAACCTCAAACCAAACAAACAAAAAACAGTTGTGACTTAATTATTTTTTCCATGTTTTTTTTTCCGAAATTGTGATATTTTATAGATTGAGAGTGCTTCTCACAACCATCTAGTTGACCAATTGTCAGCCTCGATAGCGCAGTGGTTAACGCGTTTGGACTCCTGATCGAGAGGTTGTGCGTTCGAATCCGGCACCCGGTATTGAGGTGTGTCCTTGGGCAAGACACTTAATGACACTGCCTCACTCCACCCAGGTGTAAATGGGTAGCAGTGGTGTAATAGCCACTGCCTGTCTCTCGCGCACGTGAAAACACCCAGAATGACTCTTAGAGAGTAATTAAATAAGCTTGAAGCTTCCATCGCAATTGAGCTAAAATAAATTAGTATAAACTAATTACCAGCAACTTAAATTTTTGTGCAACAGTAAGAAGAAAATAATTTACACCCTTCATTGGGGCTTGAAGAAATAAATGGGCTGCATGATGCTTCCACACAAAGCTGAAACCGACCCACTGGTACTGGATATCCGCTTTGAGGATCTAAGCCTGCCCAGGCAAAGCGGTGCATGTGTCAGACCGTCCATGCTCATAAACCCTGTTGGTTTCATTAGGTGGCAGGGCTTGAGATGTCATTTCATCTCAATGTTGGGTAAAAGTCCCACAAAATTGGAAGCAATGTCTCCAAAATGACCTTTACAGTGTTGACAGGAACGTTAAACCTCAAATCAAACAAACAAAAACAACTCTATATACTCCACTTTACTCTGTATAGAGTGATATTTGTGAAGATAATGTTACAGTCTGAAAACAAATGTATCAGGTGATTTTGATTTGGAATTTAAAACATATTGTAAGAAATTACAAAGATGACATCACACAAACAAAGTGACATCATACAAACATATGACATTACAGGAATATATCATGACATCATACAAATACATCATAACATTATGCAAACATGTGATATCCTACTAAGATAAGGTACTATACAAACATATCATGACATTGTCTACATATCGTGACATTATGCTAGCCCCCGCCCATTTGGGCTTGAAGAAATAGATGGGCTGCATGATGCTTCCATGCAGAGCTGAAACCATCTGCACACGAGTACTGGTAAACCACTTAGAGGATCTAAGCCTGCCCAGGAAATGTGGTGCAAGTCAGCCTGTCCATGCTTATAAACCCTATTGGTTTCATTGGGCGGCAGGGCTTGAGAAGTCATTTCATCTCAATGTCGAGTAAAAGTCCCACAAAATTGGAAGCAACGTCTCCAAAATGACCTTTACAGTGTTAACGGGGAATTTAAACTTCAAATCAAACAAACAAACATGACATTATGCAAATGTATAAACATAATTTTCTGTCCTGTAGGGAACTCCAGTTTTTGTGCATGCGGGACCATTTGCAAACATTGCTCACGGCAATTCCTCTATCCTGGCTGACAAAATAGCGCTGAAGTTGGTCGGTGAAGAAGGATTTGTGGGTAAGTACATTGAAATGTCAACGATGATGGCTTATTTACCATGGCTGAGTTGAAGCCGTACTTAACCCATAAAATGCCAGTCACGACTATTTTTGTCTGCATTGCCGTCTGCAGGTTACCTTAAAAGTAATTTTTTGCAAACAGTGTGGGCCCAGATCAGACTGCTCCTGCAGGAGCAGTTTGATCTGGGCCCACACTGTTTACCTGCATGCAAAAAATATTTTTAAAAAGTTTGAAAAAAAAATTAAGAGGACGATTTAAGCAGAAGACATTTTCAGATGTAGGTTTTCTCTGCATCTTAAGGGATAAGACATTGTTCCTCCGAATTCATTCCATAAATCCAGATAAGAAATAGTGAACAATGATTTTGGGAAATTTTTCTTCTTTTACCTTGAAAATGTATGTTGTCTGTACTCATTAGAATCACCTGGATCTCATAGATTGGAATAACCTCGATGTCATACAGTTATGATCCTAAATTTCGGGACAGATAGGCCTGGCCTGGGGAAACAGTGCAGACCCAGATCAGACTGCTCCTGAAGGAGCAGTCTGATCAGGGTCTACACAGTTTGCTATTCCATCTGCACCTTTTGGGCTCCTTGCTGGATCATAAAACAAATTTGTTAAAATTTTAGGAGAATTACAACAAGTCCTCAAGGTGGCTGAATTTTTAGGATTTTTACGGTGGACTTTACATGCTATTGGACATCTAAAAGATAGATATATATATATCAAAGTTATTCCCCTTATTTCTCATGCCATGGTGTTATGAGTAACCCTCATTGACTCAAACTAACACCTCAGCCCAAAATGTGTTTGAGCCATTGAAGTTGATTTTTGTCGCGCCTGCTATTAGCATGGCGCGATATAGGCGCCCGGCTTTCCGTCCGTTCGTCCGTCCGTTTGTCAAGGCGTCAACATTTGCGACCACCCTAGCGTTCACCCTGAGGTTCAAGTTCATTTCTCAAGAACTATAAGAGCTTCATTAATGATAGTTGGTACACACTTGTATCCGGGGATGACAACTTACATGCAAGCATCCATATTTGACCTTGACCTACATTTCATGGTTCACTGACTTTGTAAAATACTGCGACCACCCTGGCGTTCACCCTGAGGTTCAAGTTTATTTCTCAAGAACTATAAGAGCTTCATTAATGATAGTTGGTACAAACTTGTATCTGGGGATGACAACTTACATGCAAGCATCCATATTTGACCTTGACCTACATTTCATGGTTCACTGACTTTGTACAATATTGCGACCACCCTAGCGTTCACCCTGAGGTTCAAGTTTATATCTCAAGAACTATAAGAGCTTCATTAATGATACTTGGTACAAATTTGTATCTGGGTATGGTAACTTAAATGCAAGCATCCATATTTGACCTTGACCTTTATTTCATGGTTCACTGACTTTGTAAAATATTGCGACCACCCTAGCATTCACCCTAATGGTCAAGTTTATTTCTCAAGAACTATAAGAGCTTTATTAATGATACTTGGTACAAACTTGTATCTATGGATGGCAACTTAAATGCAAGCATCCATATTTGACCTTGACCTACATTTCATGGTTCACCGACATTGTAAAATATTGCCACCACCCTAGTGTTCACCCTAATGGTTAAGTTCATTTCTCAAGAATTATTAGAGCTTAATGATACTTAGTACAAGCTTGCATTTAGGAATGGAAACTTTTGTGCAAGGGTCTATGTTTGACCTTGACCTACATATCATGGTTGAGTGACTTTGCGCCCCCACAGGCGCGACATAGCCTTCGGCGGAATTCTTGTTAGATGAAAATATTTAGTACTTTTGAGATCATTGCTTTTAAGGGGAATTGGAATACCTAGCAGATTTTTCAGCCATTTGGCAAAGTGAGAGAACTTTCGGAACTTCCTGTTTGCTTTTTGTCGCGCCTGCTATTAGCATGGCGCAATATAGGCATCCGGTTTTCTGTCCGTTTGTTCGTCCGTTTGTCAAGGCGTCAACATTTGCGACCACCCTAGCGTTCACCCTAATATTCAAGTTTATTTCTCAAGAACTGTAAGAGCTTCATTAATGATACTTGGTACAAACTTGTATCTGGGGATGGCAACTTAAATGCAAGCATCCCTGTTTGACCTTGACCTATGTTTTATGGTTCACTGACTTTGTAAAATATTCCGACCACCCTAGTGTTCACCCTAATGGTCAAGCTTATTTCTCAAGAACTATAAGAGCTTCATTAGTGATATTTGGAACAAACTTGAATCTGGGGATGGCAACTTAAATGCAACCATCCATTTTTGACCTTGACCCAAATTTCATGGTTCACTGACTTTGTGAAATATTGCGACCACCCTGCGTTTACCCTAGACCACCCTAGCGTTTACCCTAATGGTCAATTTTATTTCTCAAGAACTATAAGAGCTTCATGAATGATACTTGGTACAAACTTGTATCTGGAAATGGAAACTTAAATGCAAGCATCCATATTGGACCTTGACCTACATTTTATGGTTCACTGACTTTGTAAAATATTGCAACCACACTAGGGTTCACCCTTATGGTTAAGTTCATTTCTCAAGAAATATTACAGCTTAATAAATGATACTTAGTACAAGCTTGCATTTAAGAATGGCAACTTTTATGCAAGCATTTATGTTTGACCTTGGCCCAGATGTCATGGTTCGCTGTCTTTGCACCCCCACAGGCGCGACATAGCCTTCAGCGGAACTCTTGTTTAAAAGCTTTGTCCCATGGGAAAAGGGGTCAGCTCTTAATAAGGAGCAACTTCTTTCCTTTAAGAGTTGACCCCTTTTGACATGGGAGACAAAATTATTTTGCAGGAGTTGCTTCCCCATTCCCCTCAAACAAATTGGGATTCTTGGCTTAGTGGTTAAAAGTGCAGTTTCTTGAGCAAAAGTGGCTCACCACTGTGGTTTTGAGCCTCAATCAGGTATCATGTGAGATGCCAAGTTCTGCAATGGAAGGTTGGGTGTTTCTTCTGTGAGTTCTTTGGTTTTTGCCTTCCTCTAATTAGCAATCAATATGATATTAAAGAAATCATCTTGAAAGAGCTGTAAATTCAAAATAGAAAAAAATATGCCTTAACCAATATATGCCTAACAACCCTTTTTTGGGACGTAAGCAAACAGTGTAGGCCCATATCAGATGCCACAGAACACGGCAACTAATCTGGGTCTGCACTAGTTGCTTAAAGAGCACTCACTTTTGTAAAATTTGCCACAAACAAAAACAAACCTTGCACCCCTATAATTGGAAATGGACCACTCCAAACTTACTAGGTGGAAGATTCCATTGTCATATATGGGTTAAACATACATGTAGATGTTTGGTGCTCATTAGAACCACTGCAGCATTCCACTAATGATCAGGATATTACAGGTTCAGTCTTTGCCGAGTCCAGCAACATTGTTTTGTGGAGATTGATCATAAAATCTCTTCTACAGTCATTCTGTTTCTTCCACTGATACAAGGGCTGTTTGCACACTGCACTGACTATCCGCTTATATATACATTTAGGCAGAAAATTTGTGTTAAGGATTACTGACCAGCTGGTCATGACCTTAATATTGTAGACTAGGCCGTTAAACTCCAAAACAAAACAGAAAGAAACATTTTGTTTAAAACTTCCAGTTACTGAGGCAGGATTTGGTGCAGACATTGGGATGGAGAAATTCTTTGACATAAAGTGTCGCTACTCAGGTCTCGTCCCCAACTCTGTGGTCCTGGTGGCTACCGTGAGAGCTCTCAAGATGCATGGTGGTGGTCCCACTGTGGTAGCCGGGGTGCCACTGCCCAAAGAATATGTAGAAGAGGTGAGACTGTTAGATTAACTGTTTTAAATCATAAAATGCCAATCACGACTATTGTCGTCTGCTTTGCCGTCTGCCGGTTACCTTAAAAATATTTTTTTTGCAAACAGTGTGGACCCAGATCAGACTGCTCCTGTAGGAGCAGTCTGATCTACACGAGCAGTCTGATCTGGGCCCAGACTATTTGCCTGTATGCAAAATATTTTTAAAAAATTTGCAAAAAAATCAGCAGACGACAGAAGCAGACGACATTTTCAGATGTAGTTATTCTCTGCATCTTAACGGTGAAATATTTTGTACAAAATTGACTCCTCCGCCTTACATTTAGCAGGAGTCGCTTTTGAAAAAAGGGGTCTCAAGTTGTATTATTTGTAGACATTCATTTAGAAAATGGCTGAATTCTGTATTCTGCAGCATCTGATCTGGGTCTGCACTGTTTGTTAGTGTCCTGTTTTGGGGTCGCCCCTATATATAAGGTTAACCTACTGAATTTTGATGATGCCCCTGTGGTTCAGACCGATGCCTGTTGAAATGATGACCAGCAGGTCACTAGCTCTGGGCTTCATGAAAGCACGCCTATATTATTTTTATCCCTTAAATACCTCAGTTATATAGTAAAACTGGCATTTACATGGGTGGGGGGGGGGTATACATTATTTTTCTTGTTTCTGCTCAAAAAACTTAGATTTTGGGTACTGGTTAGATTCACCTCTCAGAGGCAGTTCTAACGAGTACCCACAATCTTGTTTTGAGCAGAAATGTGAAAAATATTAGGATTTTTATCTGAAAAAAATCTCATTTTTGGTTGTAAAATTTTACCAATATTTTTTAATAGGCATGTTTTCGTAATGGCAACATTCCATCACATTAACAAATCTACATATTGAATACCACTGTAAACCACATTTCATTTATAGAGAAAGCTGGGGTTTACAGGAGTATACATTAATTTTTCTCATTTCTGCTCAAAGACATGGGTTGAGGGTACTCGTAAGAACCTCCTCAATGAGGCGGTTCTAATGAGCAACCACAACCTATGCTTGGAGCATTTGTTAGAAAAATGTTACAAATGATCAGTAGAAAAATAACTGTTCTGGACAGGGCTCGAGAAAATGCCGGTTTTCTGGTTCCGGACCGATTTTGGCTTCCATAAACCGATTTTGACTTCAGAAGAATGTTAAAAATTTGGTCCATAATTCAATAACATTTTTAAAAAATCGGTTTGAAAATTTTCGCTAAATCATTGTTGTAAAAACAAGTTGACCGTTTGCCACTGATAATCCAAGCATGTATACAAAAAACGCCTACAGCACAAGGTGTTAGACCGGTTCATTATCTAACTGGGTGAAAATCGGACACGTCCATGTCAGATTCTTTGATCTTATATCGCAGCGAAATTTGACCCGTGTGTCAAAATTATTAAACCATGAACACTGGCCTCAGGCCTTATCGGCAAGCTGGCAGGGTGAAAAAATTAGGTCAATCAATGCAGGACATACGCTAGTTTGTTTACACAAGTCATTTATTTATGGCTTACTATAGAACCGGTATTTGAATATAAAATTGTTTTTTTTTTTCACAGGGCGCAATTTTCAATACACACCTGTCATGTCTGCACATTGCGCGTTAAGCCTTCGAGAGAAAATGCATTTTTTTACCCATTTTAAACGATATTTTTGTTTTAGAAATATGCTCCATTGAAACCAATAACATAAACCACGTGTGTTTTAGGCCCTTGAATGGATTAAAATGAAACCGCATGACGTCATTTTCAGATCACGTGGCTTCAATATCGGTAGCCATTTGTAGACAAAGCGATTTGTTTCAGGCTTGTGTAATCATGAAATATGTATTTATATTCTTATGTCACGATATTTATATTTTTTAGAACTCGGTTTGGCCATGTAAGATTTTCATTGACTCTCGTTCGGCCATGTTTTGGTTCGAGAGTAAAGATATGTTTTTTGATTTTTTAACCCGTTCAAAACGATTTTTTTTAGAAATACACTCTATAAAAATCATTGACATAAAACAGGTGTGTGTGTGTGTTACATCCTTGACTGCATTAATGTGTATTGTGTAAAAGGAAACCGTATGACGTCATTTTCCGACCACGTGGCTGCAATATTGTTCGCCATTTGTAATCAAAGAAATTCGGGCAAAATAAAGATGCGTGACATAAGAGAAATATTTATTTAAAGGTATTAAAAAGGAAAAAAAATGTAGTGACCATCGAACTGGTCTTTTACTGCACCACGCTGGTTGTTTCCCTGTACTGAGTGACCTGGATATAGGGAAAATGAAAGTAGATGAAATCTGGCGTAGAAAATGAAAGTAGATGAAATCTGAACGATGTGAGCAATGATGGCTGTTTATAATCGGGATACTGGTGCTCATATTCGTTGACAAGTGTGAGAGCAATATTGATTTGCCAATTGTTACGCTAATAACACATTTTGAAATTGCAAATCACCAAAGACGTTTATGGAAATTACCGAAAACGATCACCAATTTCCGTAATTTTTGGCGAAATCTGGCTGGACCGATTTGGATTCTTCAGTTTCCCGAGCCCTGGTTCTGGAGATATGAATGAATGCATTTTGTCACACCAGTGTGTTATTGTTATGTTTCATGAAGACTGAGTGGGTGGTTGAGTCAGGCAAAGGTGACATGTATTTTGCATCACTGTGGCGTCCAACAGATATTGGATTACATTTGGGCAAGGCCTGCTGTCCTTGCAGCAGATAGGTGTAGTGGGGGAGCATTATTACTTCTTCTATCTCTACACTTTCATTCATTTACCTGTTTCTCTCCTGTCCCTCACTTTTATTGCTTCTACTACCTTATCTATATCTTTTCTCATTTACGCTGGGAGATAATACAAAATGACCGACAAGGTAGTGTTTTCGTTAAACCCTAAACAATCAATCAATCAATCAAGCATGAAGATTGAATATGAAATATTTTCTGCAGTCACTCTCTGTTCTCCTGATTCAAGAAAGGCAGTTGTCAGGTTCTGGTGAAAGAATGCACTGTACCGAGGACATGTTTTGAAATGGGATACAAAAATATTTTTGATAGATTTGCCTCCCCTGAAGATGCATCCATATTTTTCAAAGTGTTTGCTTTTTTACAGAATCTGGAACTTGTAGAGAAAGGTTGTAGCAATCTGGTGAAACAGACTGAAAATGCCAACAAGTTTGGTGTGCCTGTGGTGGTGGCTATCAACTCATTTGCGTAAGTACAATAAAGTTTTGTCATACCTCTCCTCTTTATAACACGTGCTATATGTAACCCTATTATGCCATGTGGGACCTACATAGCCTAGAAGTTTATAGCACTGACTCTTAAAGGGAATGGAAACACCTGGCAGATTTTTCCACCATTTATCAAAGGAAGACAACTTTCAGGACTTCCTGCTCACTTTTCTATAAGCCCTGTCCCACGTAAAATAGGAGTCAGCTCTTAAAGTAAGAGTTGACCCCTATTGACATGGGAGACAAAAATACTTTTGCAGGAGTTGCCTCCCCTTAAGCATTACGTTTCCATTTACAGGGGAGCATCACTAGAGCTGTAAAACAGAATTTGCAACAGTAAACCAGTTGATTAAACGCCACAAATACCATCTCCATTCTAATGCACTTATTTGTTTGTTTTGTTTAAAATTGTACTATTTTACACAAAGCGGCAAGGGCTGTGGTTGTCTTGACATGTGGCTACTTCTTGCCTTGGCATGTGGCTACTGGTTGTCTTGACCTGTGACTACTGGTTGTCTTGACATGTGGCTACTAGTTGTCTTCATGTGGCTACTACTGGCTACTACTTGTCTTGACATGTTGCTACTGGTTGTCTTGACCTGTGACTACTGGTTGTCTTGTCATGTGGCTACTAGTTGTCTTGATGTGGCAACTAGTTGTCTTGATATGGCTACTATTGGCTACTACTTGTCTTGACATGTTACTACTGGTTGTCTTGACCTGTGACTACTGGTTGTCTTGTCATGTGGCTACTAGTTGTCTTGATGTGGCTACTAGTTGACTTGATGTGGCTGCTATCGGCTACTACTTGTCTTGACATGTGGCTTCTACTTGTCTTGACATATTACTACTGGTTGTCTTGACCTGTCATGTGGCTACTAGTTGTCTTGACATGGCTACTAGTTGTCTTGATGTTGCTACTGGCTACTACTTGTCTTGACATGTTACTTCTGGTTGTCTTGACCTGTGACTACTTAGACCCCGCCCATCAGGGCTTGAAGAAATAGATGGGCTGCATGATGCTTCCACGCAGAGCTGAAACTGACCGTACACGACTACTGCTAAACAGCTTAGAGGATCTAAGCCTGCCCACGCAAAGCGGTGCGATTCAGACTGGCCATGCTTATAAGCCCTATTGGTTTATTGGGCTTGAGATGTCCAATAGGGCTTATAAGCATGGCCAGTCTGAATCGCACCGCTTTGCGTGGGCAGGCTTAGATCCTCTAAGCTGTTTAGCAGTAGTCGTGTGCGGTCAGTTTCAGCTCTGCATGACAACTAGTAGCCACATGACATGTTGGGTAAAAGTCCCACAAAATTGGAAGCAACATCTCCAAAATGACCTCTCTAGTGTTGACGGGGATGTTAAACCTCAAATCAAACAAACAAACCTGTGACTACTGGTTGTCTTGTCATGCGGCTACTAGTTGTCATGACATTGCTACTACTGGCTACTACTTGTCTTGACATGTGGCTACTGGTTGTCTTGACCTGTGACTACTGGTTGTCTTCACATGTGGCTACTAGTTGTCTTGACTGGGGCTACTACTGGCTACTACTTGTCTTGACATGTGGCTACTGGTTGTCTTGACCTGTGACAACTGGTTGTCTTCATATGTGGCTACTAGTTGTCTTGACTGGGGCTACTACTGGCTACTACTTGTCTTGACATGTGGCTACTGGTTGTCTTGACCTGTGAATACTGGTTGTCTTCATATGTGGCTACTAGTTGTCTTGACGGGCCTACTACTGGCTACTACTTGTCTTGACATGTGGCTACTGGTTGTCTTGACCTGTGAATACTGATTGTCTTCACATGTGGCTACTTGTTGTCTTGACAGGGCTACTACAGCCTACTACTTGTCTTGACATATGGCTTAAAATATTTTTCATTTCTTGTAGGACTGATACCAGAGCTGAGGTTGAGTTGGTACAGAAGCTGGCTAGAGAGGGTGGGGCATTTGATGCTGTCATCTGTAACCACTGGGCTCAGGGTGGGGCAGGGGCTCAGGACTTGGCAAAGGCTGTGGACAGGGCCTGTCAGCAACCCAGTAACTTCAAGTTCCTCTATGATGTAACAGTGAGTACCCACAACCTATGTCTTGGAGTAGAAATAAAAAAAAATGTATACCCCCATAAACCCCAGTTTTCTGTAAATGAAGTGGGGTTTAGGGGGTCTTCATTTCACAGACTTGTTCACATGATGTTAGTTAAAATATTGTTTCAACTTTGATCATTAAATATGGCAAATATACTAATATTTTTTCAGCAATAATACCAGAGTATTAGATATTGTACATACTGGAACAGATAACAATTAGACCACTAACATGCTCGTTAAGCTAACAATGCTTTGAACAACTGGACACAGAGGTTTGCTGAATAATCTGTTTTAACATCAGCAATCACAATTTTATATAATGGATTTAAAATTTTGTTACTTTATACAAAGTCATAACAAGTTTGTACAACAAAGGTTAAAAGATAAAGAAGCTTTATTTAATGTAGCATATTAGAAACGAGAATTGTGCAGTCGATGGCACGCCATCGCATATCCAAACGCCACTACATAATCTACTCATCATGCAGTTCGCTTTGATATGTTACACCACCATGTTCTGGAAATTTTTATTTTTGACCCCCCTGTGGGCCCCACCCCCTGGGCCAACCCCTAGGGGTGTGATCAAATTTCCGAAAGTGTCATGCACTCCCCAGACTAAAGATCTATCAGTTCCTAAAGTTTCAAGTTTCTATCTGTAACCGTCTATGAGGAGTTACCTGGTAAGACTGATGGACGGACATATGTACGGACGAATGGATGGACAATGAAGACCATTACAATATCCCAACTTTTTCTTCGAAAAGCGTGGGGATAACAATTAACTCTTCTCTTGCTGAATATTCAGTTTAGCCACACCCATTTCTATCTATCATCCAATCAAATTACTTGATGTAATTTATTGCTACAAATTCATAAACTGAATACCAAACAGTGTAGATCCTGATCAGATGGCTTCTTCAGAAGCCATCTGATCTGGATCTACACTGTTTGCAAAGATAGGGGTTGTCGTGAACAGCAAGATAAGGGTTAACACAAGCTCTGTGGAGCTTTTATTGCGACAAAACAAAGTGTCCATTAACAAATACTTAAATGAGTCATTTCTCTTCCTAGAACTACACCTGATTATGCAAGCCTCAGCCAAGGGAGCCCCTAGTGCCATTTTTGTAACCCCTTCAGTATGGCATGGCCCGGGATCCTGATTCAGAACAGACACTCTACCACTGAGTTATCGGGGGCTAGTAAATAATATTGATAATATTGATAGATCCCAAAGAAAACTAACTGAAGCTCAGCAGAAATACTTCTCTCAATATAATCTTTATTTTTAGCTTCTAATGGAGGAGAAAATGGAGATAATAGCCAAGGAGATGTATGGTGCTGATGGTATTGATGTGAACCCTGAATCTTGAAAGAAATATTTCTTTTCATTACGATAACACGCCCATGCAACATAGTGCATTTTTTCACATCCCCAAAATGGATACTTTTCCGATGAAAATCTGTGATATTTTACTTCCTTTTAATGC
Source organism: Lucinisca nassula (assembly GCA_963580285.1). NCBI lineage: Eukaryota > Metazoa > Mollusca > Bivalvia > Lucinida > Lucinidae > Lucinisca > Lucinisca nassula. Next base: position 95,026,057 of record OY757012.1, read on the forward strand.
TCCAAGACATAGGTTTTGGGTGCACGTTAGAACCGCCTCATTGAGGCGGTTCTAATGAGTACCCACCACCTATGTCTTGGAGCAGAAATAAGAAAATTAATGTATAGCCCCGTAAACCCCAGTTTTCTCTATTTATCTATATATAAATTGGGGTTTAGGGGGGTACTCATTTCACGGACCTGTTCACATGTAATATGAAATTTGTTTTTTAGCTTCCAATGGAGGAGAAAATAGAGTTAATAGCCAAGGAGATCTATGGTGCTGATGGTATAGATGTGAAACCAGAAGCTCAGGAACAGATGGATAGATACAGAAAACAGGTGAGCTATTGCACTAGTCATTTGTAACCCTGGCCCCTCCACCTGCGGGGATGGGTGGGGGATAGCGGGGCCAATATGCGGGGTAGTTACCCTCTGTGTTCCCCAACAGTGCCGGGTTAATGCATGGGTTTTGATATTATGCGAACATACCCCAGTGGCATTAACTATTATAAACAGTGGGGCAATGACATTCAGGAGGTCCTGGCAGTGCAGGGCTTCTAGCAGGGCTGTGAAAAGTGAAAAGGATTGTCCCCGCTATTCCCCCAAGATGGGTGTGGGGGCAGTGTTACAAATGACTGGTGCATATGGCACACAAAAAGGTGTCAGGGACTAAGACAAAATAAAATACTTAAAAAAATCACTTTATTAGGTTGGCCTTTAATTTTTAGCTCGGCTGTTTTAGAAGAAAACGAGAGGTATTGTCATAGTTCTGGCGTCGTCATCGTCTGGGTCGTAGTGCAAAAACTTGGACATTTTGTAAAATCTCTGTCATTACTGAACATATTTACTTGAAACTCGGACTAGTTGTTCATTATGAAAAGGGGAACTCATACCAATAGGTTAGGTAACCCTCAAAATATTTTTGGTACAATTATGCCCCTTTTTCTACTCAGAATTTTTGCAGCCAAGCGTTGGGACCTGCATGCGGTGCTCTTGTTTTTCTGATGGCTAAGATTTATAATCCTGAACATTTACATCATGTAGCACATGCTTTCTGGAAAATGTTAAGAATTCATTTGAGCCTTGTCGTGAGAAACCTGTCTCCAGGGTTCACAACCAGGCCCCCGAGGTTATAGAACGTTTTTCATGCTCAACTCACTTGAGAATGAAATTTATCTTGCTCATATATTTTAAAATGCCAACAAATGTTGGCATTTTAAAATTTATGAGCAGGATAAATGGCATTCTGTGCTGATCTGAGCTGGAAAATTGCCTGATGTGTTTGTAGTTTAATAGTTATGAGCATTACAAATTTCATGCTCAGCTGAGTTGGGCATGAAAAATGTTTCATAATCTCGGGGCTTGGTTAGACACAAACCAGTCTACAGAGCTACACAGACAAGCAAGAGTCTTGATATTTTAGAGTGATTGTACAAGCCAAGGTATTGATCAGGGGGCCAGTTGTGCAAAGCCTCGTTAGCTTAACCAACTCATTATTAGTGGTCAAATTGTTAACTGTTCGAGCTGGTACAATATCTAAAATTTTGGTATTTTTGCTGAAAAAATGTAAGCAGCTTTCGCATTTGCAAAATCTGCTCACATTTTTTCTGCAGAATTTTTTAGTATATTTGCCATACGAAATGATCAAAGTTTTATCAATTTTTTAACTCCTGACGTTGTTAGTTTTGAACAACTCGCCTCAGACTACGCGGTAGCGCAGGCTGATCACACACCTTTGTTGTGTGCAGATGCCAAAGGCAGGTTATTTCGTTATGTGGCTCATACAACCATTTCAATCCTGAAGACAGGTATATTTACCTATGCTAGCCCCCGCCCATCGGGGCTTGAAGAAATAAATGGGCTGCATGATGCTCCCATGCAGAGCTGAAACTGACTGCACACTAGTACTGGTAAACCACTCAGAGGATCTAAGCCTGCCCAGGCAAAGGGGTGCAAGTCGGCCCGTCCATCCTTATAAACCCTATTGGTTTCATTGGGTGACAGGGCTTGAGATGTCATTTCATCTCAATGTCGGGTAAAAGTTCCACAAAATTGGAAGCAACGTCTCCAAAATGACCTATACTGTGTTGACGGGGACGTCAAAGCTCAAATCATACAAAATAAAAATATTTATCTAAGCAAATAGATACCTATGCAAAAATACAGTAAAATTCCGCTATTAAGACCACCTAAAATAAGGACTTATTCTGCTCCAAAATGCTTATTTTTTAGTAGGCTGCAGTTATTCTTTTTTGCGTTTTCAGAATACATTGTCCTCTAGTCAGAGACCACCTTTGGGACTGTTCAAAAGAGGTCTTAAAGACCACTTTTGAACAGTCCAAAAGGTGGTCTTAAAATAGGAATTTTACTGTAGATACGTATGCAAACAGTATAGGTCCGGAGAGTCTTTTCATCTGAATATACACTGCTTTCCAATCTGTTAATGGTTATTGACTAGACCCGGGAGCCTCTATAGTGTACCTGTTGAGCAACTTCTCATAAACCAAGGATTGAGGGTTTGATTTCCGGCTTCTCCTGATCGTAAGATTCGACTTTCAGTCATCATCCTGTCTCTGTCTCCATTGACCTTAGTTGTTAGTTGTCGGTGGGAGGTTTTTTTTTTGTTTTTTTTTAATTTGGGGTTTAACATCCCCGTCAACACTATATAGGTCATTTTGGAGATGTTGCTTCCAATTTTGTGGGACTTTTACCCAACATTGAGATGAAATGACATCTCAAGCCCTGCTGCCCAATGAATGTTGGTGGGAAGTAAAACTTAAATGATCACACAACTGATTAAAAGAATGGAAGTCCAAAGAGTCCACTTCACAAATGCAGGGGTGAAAGGCTTAAAGGATGAGTTCTCATCCATTTTTACAAGCATACAAAAACTGACACATGTTCAGTAGGGATGTAACGATAGTCAGAAAATGACTATTGCGATAGTATTGACATTGCAAGAAGAACCATTGCGATACTATTACTATTGCTGACTACTATTGCAATACTATTGCCGGATACATATTTTCTTGTTTAAGATGGAAATAAAAACTATTCAAACCTTCAAACTGTTCTGCTGTATGTTTTATCTACATAAAAGATATAAACAAGATAATTTACACAGAGGGATAACTGTTGTAAACTCCTGTTTGCTTTTCTGTCTGCCCTACAGGAAGAAAAAATTCCCCAGGAGCAACTTCTTTTCTTTAAGTTTAAATTCTCCTGGAAGAGCCGGGAAACTCATTTTATTAGAAGTAGCCAAGAAGATTCCAGCCAAGTACATTTATCATTTCACAATGAGAATGTACATGTAACATCAGTTTCTTAATCAAAATAAATGTAAGCTCTTCACGAAGGCAATGGAATCTTTGCTTGTCTTCAAAAACAACTTCAGACATGATAAAGTGACTAAATACACCTCAAGCTCGTTATAACACAGAACTTCGGGTCCAGCCAACCATGTTAGTTAACAGAATCGTGTTATAAACGCCGACCGAATTTGTCACGGATCAGCCTGTTCTACTATTACACTGAAAACACAAGCCTCCGGCGCTATCGTTAAGCCTACAACGTTTCGCATGACAAGGTGTGAAAATAAGATCAGGTTATGTCTCTTTCATAAAATTTAATCCACAATCAAATCGCTCCGGGCCTAAGAGGATTAGCTACATCTAACAGTAGATGTATGCATGTAAATATGAAACAGACTATTCTACTGTCTCGTGCATGGTTATGTTTTGGCGCCAAAATAGAAGACGCTTTGTGGGAAAAGTCATACACTTAAATAATACATCCGAGGATAATCCAGGAATTGTGCAAAGTTCCGTTCTCTATCCACAACAGTTTAGCTGTCACATTTTATGAAAGAAATACGCCCCTTTAAAAATGGTAGTAGATATCTGAGAAACTAGGTCGGCAATGCACACGATTCAGAATCAGAATTGTTTCCGGTGACACGTCAAATGACATTCATACACCAGGACCTGTGATACAGGAAGTTAGATTTGAATCTTCTGGCAGAAAATCTGATGAAATTTTAATATACCGTAAGTCTCAGTGTTTCGGTAGACAATCGATCGCATGCGTTTGTTAAACGGAACACCATTGAAATCGGGGCTAACAAATTTTTAAATCCAAATCGGCCCGGCCGACCGATGACGTCATCAGTACCGTGCCTAACATGCCTTATAATGTCATCCCCGACATTATTGCATCTGCCAACTTATCTAATTGCCCATCATTTTTATTAGCTCGTCTGTTTTTTGAAAAAAAACTTTCGAGCTATTGTCATCACTCCGGCGTCTGCGTAGTCGTCCTGCGTCCTGCGTCGTTCCAAAAAAACTTAACCTTGGCTATAACTTAAAAAGTATTAGACCTAGCCTCATGAAATTTCATACACACACTCATCATCACAAGAGCTACATTTTGACCAAGGACCATAACAACATTGTTGATTTTGGCTGAATTATCTCCCCTTTTCCAATTTTTTTCTGAAACACATTTTTTGCTCTCATTTTAATACTATTCACAACAGAGCCTTCAAACTTCACATGAATGTTCCTTGGGACAAGACCTTTTCAGTGATACCACACTTTTTGATCTGTGACCTTGACCTTTGAACTTTGACCTATTTTTCGAAAATTTAACCGAAAACCTTAACCTTGACCATATTTCCAAAAGTATTTGGCCTACCTTCATGAAACTTCATACACATACTCACCATCACAAGAGCTACATTCCCTACAAGTTTTATAACTCCATCTTGCAATTTGATTGAATTATCTCCCCTTTTCTCTCCGTTTTTTTTAAATTGTTTTTGTCTCTTATTTCAATACTATTCACAACAGAGCCTTCAAACTTCACATGAATGTTCCTTGGGACAAGACCTTTTCAGTGATACCACACTTTTTGATCTGTGACCTTGACCTTTGAACTTTGACCTATTTTTCGAACATTTAACCGAAAACCTTAACCTTGACCATATTTCCAAAAGTATTTGGCCTACCTTCATGAAACTTCATACACATACTCACCATCACAAGAGCTACATTCCCTACAAGTTTTATAACTCCATCTTGCAATTTGATTGAATTATCTCCCCTTTTCTCTCCGTTTTTTTTGTGAATTGTTTTTGTCTCTTATTTCAATACTATTCACAACAGAGCCTTCCAACTTCACATGAATGTTCCTTGGGACAAGACCTTTTCAGTCATACCACGCTTTTTGACCTGTGACCTTGACCTTTGAACTTTGACCTATTTTTCGAAAAATTAACCAAAAAACTTAACCTTGACCATATTTCCAAAAGTATTTGGCCTACCTTCATGAAACTTCATACACATACTCACCATCACAAGAGCTACATTCCCTACAAGTTTTATAACTCCATCTTGCAATTTGATTTGACTTAGAACTTTTGTTTTCTAAAAGAAACTGCAGACGAGCGTTGGCACCCGCTTGCGGTGCTCTTGTTGTGAATTGATTTTCCAAAAATCATTTGTATATTTCTTTTGTTGTTTGGTCAAATCTTTTAGCAATACAAATAAACAGAAAATCGAACCACGTTTTTATTTTCTTTAATTGTTTTCAAGTGCTGTATTTTCCTGTGCATAATTGAATGCATGATGTCCAAGATTTAAAATTAATTCCTCGGCTGTACAGACATTGTCTGGATGCCCAAATTATAAACGTTCTTTGCATGACGACACGTATTTCATTTCCTTTGATATCTGCTATTGACAAAAATAAGAATCCTCTAAAACATCAACCAGAACAATTGTTTGCACCTTTTGAAGCGGTAATGACACATGCGGACTTTCCATGCTTCACGTGCTAATGCGGGAGGCACCCTTTGATAATAAATACCTCTGTGTAAACACGCATTAATTATCGCTTTTCATATCACTAGCTTACAGACAGCTTGCAGATTAGCGAATCAAAATATGTGGTCAATTATTTCGAACTCAACATTAAAGTGTTTACTGTTGAAATGCGCTTCAGAAAGCTGTAAATTTACTAGTTCAATGAAGGAATATTCCGGGTACTGACTCTATACCGACATTTGGTGTTAAGTGGATAATCCAAAACAAATAGGATGCATAAACACCGTGTACCTGTAGGCTACCGCCAAATCATGATTTGGCAGTAATTTCATTGCCCTTATCTCCCGACAAGCAGCCGTTGCAAGCATACGTTGACCCCCACTGGCACAGGAGATTATTGGAATTTGGATTACAATTAAGACAATATACAGTTTGATGCTTGACGGGGTACAAGACGCAGGTCGTAATAAAGAATATATTTAAGAATGAAAACAACTTCGAGAATTATCTGAAAAACTTGTGATATAGAAAACTATCGAAACTATCGATAGTTCAAAACACTATCGGCAATAGTCATCGATGTTTGACTTTACCATCGATGCAGTACTATCGGCCCAGTGCCTATCGCAATGCATCGATGGTCCGATGCATCGTTACACTCCTAATGTTCAGCATGAATCAGAACAAAACAGAATGAAAATATCTCTAAAGCAAAGACTTTGTGAGCAGAAAAAAGAATTGGTAAATGTTTTAACGGTATAAAGAAATTTCCTCATTGCACCCTGTTGGAAAGCCTGGCGCATATCACAAAGAGAAAATGGTACTTATTGCTTTGGTGACCTGGAAAGGCTGAGGCGAGCCTGTGCAGATATGCATGAGTGCAGTCTCATGAGAGCCTTTTCTGCTCATTACGAAAACACGCCTATACTAATATGTTGTAAATTTTACCGCTGAAAAAACGAAAATTTTCCGATGAAAAATTGTGATATTTTTCTTATTTCTTAGAGCAGAAATAAGACACATAAGGTTTACCCCTGTGAACCCCAGTTTTACTACATAAAAGATGGGTACAAGGGAGTCAGAATCATATAGGCATGTTTTCGTGATGTTGCACACATGTAGAGGAGTCCTTGAAGTAGGTTATTTAAGAAGTCTTTGAAGTATGTTATGCAAGAAGTCCTTGAAGAAGCTTATGCAAGAAGTCCTTGAAGTAGCTTATGCAGAAGTCCTTGGAGTAGCTTATGCAAGAAGTCCTTAAAGTAGTTTATGCAAGAAGCCCTTGAAGTAGCTTATGCAAGAAGTCCATGAAGTAGGTTATGCATGAAGTCCTTGAAGTAGGTTATGCAAGAAGTTCTTGAAGTAGCTTATGCAAGAAGTACTTGAAGTAGCTTATTCAAGAAGTCCTTGAAGAAGCTTATGCAAGAAGTTCTTGAAGTAGCTTATGCAAGAAGTCCTTGAAGTAGCTTATGCAACAAATCCTTGAAATAGCTCATGCAAGAAGTCCTTTAAGTAGCTTATGCAAGAAGTCCTTGAAGCAGCTTATGCAAGAAGTTCTTGAAGTAGCTTATGCAAGAAGTCCTTGAGTAGCTTAGGCAAGAAGTTCTTGAAGTAGCTTAAGCAAGAAGTCCTTGAAGTAGCTTATGCAAGAAGTTCTTGAAGTAGCTTATGCAAGATGTCCTTTGAAGTAGCTTAGGCAAGAAGTTCTTGAAGTAGCTTATACAAGAAATCCTTGAAGTAGCTTATGCAATAATTCATTGAAGTAGCATAGGCAAGAAGTCATTGAAGTAGCTTAGGCAAAAAGTCCTTGAAGTAGGTTATGCAAGAAGTTCTTGAAGTAGCTTATGCAAGAAGTCCTTGAAGTAGCTTAGGCAAGAAGTCCTTGAAGTAGCTTAGGCAAGAAGTTCTTGAAGTAGCTAATGCAAAAAGTCCTTGAAGTAGGTTATGCAAGAAGTCATTGAAGTAGCATAGGCAAGAAGTCGTTGAAGTAGCTTAGGCAAAAAGTCCTTGAAGTAGGTTATGCAAGAAATCATTGAAGTAGCTATAGGTTATGCAATAAGTCCTTGAAGTAGCTTAAATATGCAAGAAGTCCTTGAAGTAGTTACTTAAGAAGTCATATGTCTAGCTCTATTAGTTGGCTGTGCATATGCATTTTAACCCTTATCCCACTGCATAAATTAATTTAGCTACACCCATTTACATTTTAACCAATCAAATTACTTGACGAATTTATTCATTCCAATTTGCAAACTGAATAATAAACAGTGTAGATCCAGATCAGATGGCTTCTCCAGAAGCCATCTGATCTGGATCTACACTGTTAGCCAAGGTAGGGGTTGTCGTGAGCAGCAGGATAAGGGTTAAGAACATTTTTTAAAAAAAGCTAAAGGACATTCTGTCATATGTCGGCATCTTTCATTTTTTCAGGGTTTCAATGATCTGCCTATCTGCATGGCAAAGACTCACCTTTCCTTGTCTCATGACCCCACATTGAAGGGGAGACCAACAGGATTCAGGGTACCAATCAGAGAAGTCAGGGCCAGTATAGGGGCAGGGTTTATATATCCACTCCTAGGCACAGTAAGTTCACTTTACACTATTTTTCTTTAATTTCGTAACCAAGTTTTGTATGGGAAACACTAAAGCAGGACACTCAAAAACAGTGTAGGCCCAGATCATACAGCACAGTCCATGCTGTCCGATCAGGGCCTTCAATGTCATAAAAATCCCGTCATATTAAAGATACCTTAACCTGACACTCTTAAATTTCGAAGTGGAAGCGTGCCGTATATAAGGCAAAAGATTCCATTCAGAGAAAAGTTTGGTACAAAATGGGTTAAAGGTTTTTTGTTTGTTTGTTTTTTTCTTAAGGCGAATGGGAACACCTGGCACATTTGTCAACCCTTTTTCAAAGGGAGACAACTTTCGGGATTTCCTGTTGGCTTTTCTATAGGTTCAGTCCCGCCGAAAAAGGGGTCTACTCTTAAAGGAAAGAATTTGCTCCTCAGAAGCAAATTCTTTCCTTTAAGAGTTGACCCCTATTGACATTGTAGATAAAAATACTTTCGCAGGAGCTGCCTCCCCTGAAGGTGTTCCCTATTCCCTTAAAATAGTTCTTGACATATCACTCAAATTTTCTCCAAAAATTTTTACGAGCTGCCCTCATTCTCATCAAGTTAACAAGTAACAAATGAACACACGCAATGAAGGCCCCCACCTATCGGGGCTTGGAGAAATAGATTGGGCTGCGTGATGCTTCCACGCAGGCTAAAACCGACTGCACATGAGTACTGGTAAACCCCTTGGAGGGTCTAAGCCTGCCCAGGCAAAGTGATGCAAGCCTGACTGTCCCTACATATTAACCCTTTTGGTTTGTTTGGGCGGCAGGGCATGAGATGTCATTTCATCTCGATCTCGGGTAAAAGTCCCACTAAATTGGAAGCATCTCCAAAATGACCTTAATAGTGTTGATGGGGACATAAAACCCCAATTCAGACAAACAAAACACGTGCATTGAATATACTTATAAACCCAAAGGGCTTCCGTGGCCTAATGGGTAAGAGCATTGACTCTTAATCATTTGGTCTCTCACTGCTGTGGTTCCCACCTTGCTCGAGCCACATGTGAGATGCCAAGTTCTGCAACAGAAGATCAGGTGGGTTTTCTCTGGGTACTCCAATTTTCGCCCACCCCGGATTAATGATTGGCGCAAACTAAGTGAAACAATCTTGAAAGAGCTGTAAATCCAAAACAAAAAAAAAATCATGAAACTCCAAAGTGCCTTTACGGCCCCCGCCCATAGGGGCTTGAAGAAATATATGGGTTGCATGATGCTTCCACGCAGAGCTGAATCCGGCCCGCACACTAGTACTGGTAAACCGCTTAGAGGATCTAAGTCTGTCCAGGAACCGCGTTGCGAGGCGGACCGTCCATGCTAATAAACCCTATTGGTTTCATTGGGCGACAGGGCTTAAGATGTCATTTCATCTCGATGTCTGGTAAAAGTCCCACAAAATTGGAAGCAACGTCTCCAAAATGACCTTTACAGTGTTGACGGGGACGTTAAACCTCAAATCAACCAACCAACCAACCAAAGTGCCTTTTAATATCATGATATACATGAACTGTCCGACCATATTTGGTTCTGTTCAAAAGTGGTCTTTGAACCACTTTTGAACAGTCCCTAATGTGGTCTCCTACTAGATGACACTGGGTACACTAAACACACAGAAAAAGTAACTGAAACCATTTAAATACGATTTTAAGAGAAGAACATGTCTTAAATTTAGTTGGTCTTGCACTATATTTTATTATTTCCAGTCTGTAACATAAATTTTGGGTATTCATTAGAACTGCCTCATTGAGGGAGTTCTAACGAGCACCTCCAATCTATGTTAGTTGCAGAAACAAGAAAAATCTCACAAATTATTATCAGAGTTGTATTAATGATACATTTGAGTTCCGTGGCTCAGATGCACATCAGACTGGTGAGCAGGAGGTGTGGGGTTGATACCTGCCGGGCCTCAAAACATACCATTACGAAAACACACCCGTGCGATATAGTGCATTTTTCCATATCTCCAAAATGGCTACTTTTCTGATGAAAATCTGTGATATTTTTCTTATTAAAAGTGCAAACATAGGTTGTGGGTGCTCGTTAGAACCGCCTCATTGAGGCGGTTCTAACGAGTACCCACAACCTATCTTTTGGAGCAGAAATAAGAAAAATAATGTATACCCCCGTAAACCCCAGTTTTTTTTATGTAATGTGGGGTTTAGGGGGGTCTTCATTTCACGGACTTGTTCACGTGATGCTTCCATGGAAATTGATCATGGAATCTTTTGTATGGTCCTTTTCTCATTTCTGCTGATTCAAGAAGGGCAGTTGTCAATTTCTTTTGAAATTATATGCACTGTACCATTTGCTGCTAACCCAGGAAGTGTTGTAAGGTAAATTGATCAGCTAAAATTAACCTTAATAGTGTTGACTGGGCCATTAAAATACAAACCAAAACCACAAAGGATGTAATAGTGTTGACTGGGCCATTAAAATACAAACCAAAACCACAAAGGATGTAATAGTGTTGACTGGGCCATTAAAATACAAAACAAAACCACAAAGGATGTAATAGTGTTGACTGGGCCATTAAAATACAAACCAAAACCACAAAGGATGTCTCATTTTCATTTCAGATGAGTACAATGCCAGGATTGCCTACCAGGCCATGTTTCTATGATATTGACATAGACCCGGACACAGAGGAGATAGTTGGGCTGTCTTAAGCTAAAACAGTATTAATAACAGCTGATTTTCTGTATGGGGAATTACTACACCTCAGAAAACATTCCGTCATTTAAGGGAGACAACTTTTGTGAAGTCCTGTTTGATTTCAAAAACATAGAACCCCTGTGAAAAAGGGGCATACTGCTAGAGGAAAGAACTTGCAATCTTGAAAGAGCTTAAAATATAAACAAAACAAAATAAAAAAAAGCCTATTAACATTCATGACATAGCCTTTCAGCAGAACTCTTATTGCATAATCTTATACATTTTTTGTACTTGGTACATTTGTACTTAACAGTCTCTGGTAGTTTTATTTGTACTTAAAGTCTCATTGTGACTGTGAAACTCAGACCCTTCAAGCACTGCAGAAGTTTCTAGGGCAGATGGCAGTTTTTTTTTTCCATTGTTATTTTTCAGTGAAAATTAGGCTTGAAATTGCATCTTAATTGTCTGCCCTGAAGATGATAGTTTCATATGTACAGTTAAGCCCTTTTTAAAGAAAATTAAGAAAAAAAAAAACATACTGTGAAAATGCTGTCTGTCCAGCGGACAATTCACATGTAATGTAAGTCTTATTTTTGCTGAAAAAGTAAGAAATAGTAAACTTGAAAAAATGCCGTCTAATAATTACATGCGTAGCCTAGAAGGGTTACATGATCAGAAAATACCTTACATAAATACTTAAAAATTTCCGCCATAATTTTACAAAAGAGACAATGTTTTTGATTTCCATTTTGTGTTGACAGGGACGTAAAACCTCCCTTCAAATAAATAAACAAAGACTACCTGTTTGTTTTCTTATAATCTGAATCCTGCTGAAAAATGGATCTCTTTCAAACAAGGAATTCGACTTCCCTGTCTGGAAGGGGTCTGCTCATAAAGGAAAGAATTTGCTCCTGAGGAGCAAATTCTTTCCTTTTTGAGAAGACCCCTGTTGGTAAGGGAGATAAAATTGATGAAAGGGTTGTCTAACCTTAATGTTTATTCACCTAGAAAACATTTTGTATGAAGTAATGAAAGAGTTATAAAGAAAATCATGTTAATGTGTACAGTGTACTTTAAAGCATTATTTTTCTTTTTCATGCTAAAAAACATAGATTGTCGGTACTCTTTAGGACTGCCTTGATGAGGCCGCAAGTCATGTTTTAAAAGAGTTGCTTCCTTTTGAAATGTTTGCGTTTCTCTTAACATTTTTACTCCAAATAATACGCATTTATGGTGCTTTTGATTTTTTTTAGAATGATGTGAAATGGACTAGATTTCACTCTTAATGCTTGTCCTGCTGAACAAGGATATGCCCTTCTTTTGCAATTAATGTAGTTCCGGACCAGATGGCTGGCACCCGCCCATCTGGGCTTGAAGAAATAGTTTGGGCTGCATTATGCTTCCACGCACCACAAATGAGTACTGGAAAACTGCTTAGAGATGGAAAAGTGTTGCGAGTGGGACCGTCCATGCATATAAACTATTGGTTTCATTGGGCGACAGGACTCGAGATGTCATTTCATCTCAATGTCGGGTAAAAGTCCCACAAAATTGGAAGCAACGTCACCAAAATGACCTACTTAGTGTTGCCTGGGATCAAACAAACAAACAAAGACCAGATAGCCTTTTCAGAGCGATCTTATCAGGATCTGCACCATCTGTCATTTAGTTTGTGAATGTCTAGGAATCTTCTAGTAATTTTATTAGCTGACAGAAATGGGTGTGGCAAAATTAATTTATTCAGCAGGACAAGGGTTGTTAAAATATGCAATGGTTTGGTTATATTTTTAAGTTGTATGTCATATGATGGCCCTTTAACCCGTCAAATGCTACAGAAAATTCTGCATCATACAATTTTTTTGCTTATTTTTTTTTTGAGAGATTCATTATGACATTACAATAAGACATCCATGTAACATATTACATTTTTGATATCTCCAAAAGGATTATTTGACTGATGAAAATTTCTTCTATTTTTCAAATTAATACTCCAAACATAGATAATGGGTGCTCGTTAGAACCACCTCACAGAGGCGGTTCTAACAAGTACCCACAACCTATGTCTTGGAGCAGAAATAAGAAAAATAATGTATATGCATATAAACCCCTGGTTATCTCCATACAAGTGGGTTTAATGGGGTGTACATTACATGGACTTGTTAATGTGATGACATTCCTTTTTAGACAAAATTACGATAACACACCCATGCAACATAGTGCATTTTTCACATCTCCAAAAGTGGCCACTTTTCCGATGAATATTCGTGATATTTTTCTTATTCATACTGCAAACATAGGTTGTGGGTGCTCGGTAGAACCGCCTCATTGAGGCGGTTCTAACGAGTACCCACAACCTATGTCTTTAAACAGAAATAAGAAAAATAATGTATACCCCCTTAAACCCCAGTTTTCTCTATAGAAAGTGGGGTTTAGGGGGGTTGTTAATTTCATAGACTTGTTCACATGATGAAAAAAGTCATGATGAGTTTTTGAGCTGTCATATTACATTTATCAGTTTGTTGTAATTTCATTAAATCTCAGGGAAAAAATAAATAGTTCATATTGTCATCCACACTTAGCTCATTTTCATCTAGACAAACCATCTGGTAACTACAGTGAACCCTCTTTATATTGACATTCGTTATAACGCCAAAACTCGTTATAACAACAATTTCAATGGAATGAATTCCTAGCTCAAGGCTTAGCCTCGATTCCGAGCCGGGTTTGCTTCCCTGATGTTGGAAATGCCCAAATCAAATCCATAGCCATGAAAGATTCTTGTAATTTAATACTCCAAGAAACAAATGTTACAGATATTTATTAGAATCGCCTCATCGATGCGATGATGTGGAAAAAACCTTTTATAACTTCTCATACTCCTAGCTGGGATTCTTTATAACGGCAAATTCATTATAAAGGCACAATAATAGGAAACAAATACTGTCATTATAACGCGGGTCCACTGTATTATATTCATTGTCTTCATGTTTAACTTATAACCACATTCTAGCTTCAAAGGGCTATAACCTCTGGCCTAAATATGCATTTTGTTAGCAGATATTTAAACACCATTTGCTGTTTTCTTGTGCCTTCATAGCTTCTTTAATTTACAAACTGTCAGAACAGTATTTGATGTGTAGGGGTCTGACACACTTTTATGGGGTGTGTCTGTGTATGTTTGTGATTTTGGAAAGTTTTTCTAAATCACGAAAAAAATAAAAAATGTGCAGGACCCCTGTAATTTGATGTGGTAATTGTTCTTGAATGATTTGGAACAGAAACTAAAACTTGTAACCAAGAAGTAACAATATGTTCTTGTTAATTTTGTTAGTTTTTGTTAAGTAAACAATTTGTACTGATTACTCATATCTTAATAAAGAAATAACAAACATACAGCAGTGTTGTGTCTCTCACTAACTCCAGGAGAATTTAACCTTTATCATGCTGAACACAACAGCCATTGCCTTTGCAAATAGTGTAGATCCAGATCAGATTGGTTCTGAAGAAGCCATCAGATCAGGATCCACAGTGTTTGACATTCATTTTATGAACTTGTAGGAATAAATTACATCAAGTAATGTAATCTGGTTGGTTAAGAGTTAGAAATGGGTGTGGCTAAATTCCTTATTCAGCAGGATAAGGATTAAGGAACTGGATACACCTGCTAATTTGTATGCCAGCATTCTTACAAGGGACAAACCTTTGAGTATTTCCTATTTTTCTAATACATGTACTCTATCATATGACATGAAAGCCATATCAAAGGATTAGCATAGTTGGAAGAAAAACCCCGCCTTTGATGGGATTTGAAGCTCAGGTGAAAGGCCAGTGCTCTAATCACTGAGCCATAGAGTCAACACCCAGACGCAGCTGTCAGAGAGTGTTGATAAACCTGTAAGCTATGCATAAACTACCAGGTTAGTTAAATGAAATGAGGAATTGAGGTCGGTAATAACTGATATCCATCAAAAAAGGAATCAACCCTTCAAAGAAAGAATTTGGTCCTGGGGAGCACATTCTTGCCTTAATGTGTAGGACCCTACTGAAAAAGGGAGATAAAATGAATTTGAAAGAGTTGGCTTCTCAGAAGTTGTACCCATTCTGTGAAGTCTATCAGTTACCTTATGTAGTTAACCCATATCCAGCTGAACACAACAACCCAACTTTTGCAAACAGGATAGATCCCGATCAGATGTTTTCTACACTGTCATGCAGTTTGTGAACTGAGCGTTTACATTATATCAAGTGTAGGCCTCAATGGGTAATAGCGCTGACTCTTAATCATTAGGTCTCTTACCACTGCAGTTTGTACCTCGCTCCGGTCAGATGTAAGACGCCAAGTTCTTCAATGGAAGGTAGGATGATATTCTCAGGGTACCTCGGTTTTCACCCACCTCTTATAAATTATCAGCTTGAAAAAATTGAAATAATCTTGAAAAGTGCTGTAGAACCAAACCCCAAAAAAAGCATTATGTCAAATATAGCCAGAAATGGGCCTGGCTTCACTAATTCATTCAGCAGGATAAGAGTTAATGAGGAATTCCAGCCCTGAGTGACTCATCATCTAGGAGGAGTATCATCTTCAGAATGATCTTCATGAGAACAATAACTTAGGAGTGTTCCTGTTGAGAATGATAGATAACTTAGGAGTTTATTGTCTTAAGAACAATAACTTAGGAGTGTTCCTCTTGAGAATAATAACTTTGAAGTGTTCCTCTTGAGAATGATAAATAACTTAGGAGTTTAATGTCTTGAGAACAATAACTTAGGAGTGTTCCTCTTGAAAATAATAGATAACTTAGGAGTTTATCATCTTGAGAACAATAACTTAGATATGTTCCTCTTGAGAATGATAAATAACTTAGGAGTTTATCGTCTTGAGAACAATAACTTAGAAGTGTTCCTCTTGAGAATGATAAATAACTTAGGAGTTTATCGTCTTGAGGACAATAACTTAGAAGTGTTCCTCTTGAGAATGATAAATAACTTAGGAGTTTATCATCTTGGGGAACAATAACTTAGAAGTGTATCTTTTTAAGAACAGTAAATCAGGGGTTCATTTTCTTGAACACTGTAACTTACATGTAGGATTGTTTTTATTTGAGAATGATATAATTCTTAGGAGTTTATCTTTTTGAGAACAATAATTGCAGAGTGTATGAGTTCTTGGGCCTTACCTAAAAAAAAATTGGCATACAACTATAATGCAAGGTGTTCTAATTTTTTTCACAAAATCCAGAAGCCTCTATGATGTAGTAAATAAGCTTCTCCCCTTGCAAACCAGGGGTAATGTGATCGATTCCAGGCTTCTCAAGACTTTCGGTTGAGTCTTTTAAAGAGATCCCGTCTCCATATGACCTTAGTTGTTGGTGGAAGGTAAAACTCGAGCACACACATCTCCATCTTAATTATCTGCTGTGCTTTTATATGCAGTTGACACATTTTGGTATGTCAACGCCCATCAGTCTTGGAGGAATAGATTGGGCTGCATAGTGCTTCCGAGGAGAGATTAAACTGACCGAATATGAGTACTGGTAAATACCTTCTGCCCAGGCAAAGTGGTACAAGTTGGTTTGTCCTTGCATATAAACCCTAGCGGTTTGTTTGGGCAGAAAGGGTTTGAGATGTCATTTCATCTCAACTTTGAGTAGACGTCCCACAAAATTGGAAGCAACCTCTAAAATGACCTAATTAGTGTTGATGGGGATGTAAAACTTAAACATACAACTTTGATACCTATTTGATGGCAATAATCTAAAAAATGGATAATAAAGAAATCAGAGCTGTTATCAAATATCTTCATATAAAAGGAATGGATATTCGTGATGACAGGAAGATATGTTAATAAGTCCGTGTAATGAACACCCCTCTTAACCCACTTTAATCACGGAAAACTCTGGTTTACAGCGGTATACATTATTTTTCTTATTTCTGATCCAAGACATAGTTTGTGGGTACTAGTTAGAACCCCCTCAGTGAAGACATAGGTTGTGGGTACTCTTTAGAACCGCCTCACTAGGCGGCTCTTGCAAGCACCCACAACCTATGTTTGGAGTATAAACAGGCTTTCAAATAGTCCTACGTTTTCCTACTATTTCTACATTTTCATCTGTTCCTATTTTCTTCCTACTTTTCTCAGAAATACTCCTCCTTTTTAGATCACCTGAGCAAAAGGCTCACAAGGTGAGCTCACCTGAGCCAAAGGCTCACAAGGTGAGCTTACAGTATACCAATGGTCTGTTGTCCATCATCATCCATAGTCTGTCGTCCCTCGTCTGTTCACACTTTCAAACATCTCCTCAGAAACCACTGGGCCGATTGAAGTCAAATTTCATGTTGAATATCTATCCAACTAGAGCTCTGTCTTGTTGAGCATGAAAGGAATTGATTTCAGCAGTGTTGTGATGCCTTATCAAGAGTGACCATCTAGACCTCTGTCTTGTTGAGGATGGAAGGAATTCGAGCTTTTAAAAGGAATTAGTTGCAGCAGTACAATGATGCCTGCACTACAAGTGACAAATTAGAGCCCTGTCTTGTTGAGCACAAGAAGAATTCATTGCAGTAGTGTGATGATGCCTCAACTACAGTGACCAACAAGAGCTCTGTCTTGTTGAGCATGGAAGGAACTAATGGCAGCAGTGCTGTGATGCCTTTAACTAAAGCTCTGTTTGGTTTAGTTTAATAGAAATACATTGCAGCATTGCTTTGATGCTTTAACTGCACTGGACAGCTAGACTGCAGTGACCAGTCAGAGCTCTGTTTACTTTAAAAGAAAAAACTTTTCAGCATTGCTTTCATACTTTAACTGCACTCTGTCTTCTCATAGGAGTAGTGTTGTGATGCCTTAACTGCAGTGACCAACTTTAACTATATCTGGTTTAGCTTTAAAGAAATTTATTGCAGCATTGCTTTGATGCCTTAACTGCTCTGAGCAACTAGAGTTCTTTCTTGTAAAGCACGAGAAAATTCATTGCTGCAGTGCAACTTTGATGCCTTAATTACAGTGACCAACTTGAGCTCTGATTTGTTGAGCATGAAAGAAATTCATATTGCTTTGATGCCTTATATGCAGTGACGAACTAGATTTCTGTCTTGTTTAGCAGAAGAAGTATTCATAGTGGTGTGGAAATCCTATGTCTGACTTGTTTGATATCGGACTTTTACCTGCAGACAAGTATGTTCTTCAATTTCTGACCATGGACAAGCAGAAATTTACTTAGCAAAATGGCTTAAACCTGGCAAAAGGCACATTCATCACAAGCAGTCAGCTGCGTAAAATCAGCTAGTATTACAAATCTGAAACTGTTCGTTCAACTTCAAGCTGGTCTAATCCTAATTTGAAACCTATCAGCCAATGATAATGAACCTTGTTTAATGTCTTGAAGAGGACAAGTTGAGAACCTAAAGAACTATGGCTGATAACCCATCTACTTAATGCTGTCTAATGTTAACTATCTATTGATTCTGTGAACTTCTACAGGATTAAAGAAGCGCTTAATGAGTAGTGTTGTGACTTTTAAGGAAAATTGTTAAATAGAGAATAACAGGTTCATGTCTTTTGATATCAAGTTTATCCGGCAAAGCTTCAAGAACGTTTGTAGAATCGCGAGGCTTGCCAAGCGATTCTGCAAGCATTCTCGAAGCTGAAGATTCCATTCAGTGGAAAACTAGTGAACATATAAAGCTTTATCAGTTACCCTTATATAAAGTGCATTGTAACACATTGACCTGATAAAGATATGCTATCTCAGGACAAGTGAGCTTTATCACGTCAACGTGACATTGCACTTTTTGAATGAACCGGACAACCCGAAAAATGGCAAAATGTTATTATTACTAGAAAAATCTAAAACAAATACATTGAAAATTATCAAAAGAAAAATAACGGCCAGATGATAGTAAATATACTGGTCGATTATTTTCCGCACCGGAATGTTGGGACGTACTGAGGACAATCGGTAAGTGATCGAAAATTGCCAACAAGGGGATAAACTGATAAATAGAATACCAGATTTGTGTCATTTGATATCAAGTTTATCAGGCTCGGCTTCGAGAACGCATGTAGAATCGCTCGGCAAGCCTCGCGATTCTACAAGCATTCCCAAAGCCTTGCCTGATAAACTTGATATCAAAAGACACGAACCTGGTATTCTCTATGAATAAGGCTTAACTTAAATCTGGGAACATACTGAATTTTAGTCTAAAATGCTTTTATTATATCTGAAATATTGTTTCTTGCAATAAAATGATGAAAAAACATTATTTTGGTCAGTTGGGATTTTCTTCTTTAACCCTTTACCACTCAGGGATTTTGTGAATTTCACTGATTTTCACAGTGTTGCTCCTGACAGCAACTTCAACTAGCCATTGTTTCATAATGGATGGTCTGTTTTACACCAAACTCGGTATGAATGTTCATTGGGCAGTAGCCTTTCAAATGCAACCTTTCATGACTTGATCATTGTTGTCATGGTAAAGAGGGGGCATCTCAAAGTTGGCAAAAAGTGTGTTTTCACATGAATTTTGGACCACATTTTAATCTTCACACAGCTGTCAAGGCAACCATTAAGGTGGTTGGCACTAACCATTTTCACTGTTTGCAGCATGTTTTATCAGCATCAATTTTCAGGCATGTTTGACCCCAGACACCCTCAGATATAAATTTTAGCGGCCGGTTGGGCCATAAACCCAAAATTTTTCGGGATGTGAGGGGGGCGTTGCCCCCCTTCAAACCCCCCCAGGAATATTTTTAGTGGGGAGGCGCGCGAAAAAAACAGGTCACTTTTTTGCCCAACAAATTCTAAAGCAAACTTAACTGTCCAGTGGTAGAAATGCAGATTTTATGTGCTTCTGGGGCTTAAAATGGGGGGGGGGGGGGTGCAGACATGTAAAAACACGTATCTGAGTTGTAAAGGGTTAACATGGGAAACATGACGGGCCTCCGTGGCCTAATGGATAAGAGCGCTGACTCTTAGTCATAAGGTCTCTCACCGCCGTGGGTTCGAGCCTCGCTCGGGTCACGTGTGAGACGCCAAGGTCTGCAACGGAAGGTCAGGTGGTTTTTCTCCGGGTACTCCGGTTTTCGCCCACCTATGATTAACGATCGGCTCGATATGAGTGAAATAATCTTGAAAGGGCCGTAAAACCTAAACCAAAAAAAAAAAAAAAAAAAATGGGAAACATATAAGGATATTACGGATCATCTTTAACTCCGCACTTCGTGTTCTGAGTTGAATTTTGCATGTAGGCTACTCTGTGCAGAAAATAAGTTGAGATAATAGAATTCAATTTCGGGATAATTTGAGGACTTTTACTGGAGGACCAGAGGACTGAGGACCAAGTCCTCTAGAGGACCAGGGCTATAATTTGAGGACCAAATACAGGAGGACCAGTGCTTTTATGGCTATGATAATTGAAGATAATTACTGTTTATTGAAATGACACCTACTGGTATGGTATATCACCTCATGGGCATATACATGTATACAGAAAAAAAAAAAAATTGAATAAAATGAAAAACATGTTATTATGCTCAGGAAATTTTTCACCATAGAATTTCATCTGATAAAAATGTTTAGTTGAAATTAGAATTTCTCTACTTTCTATATACTTGATATAATCTATCTGTTATTTATTTAATTCACAAACTGCATGATGAACAGTGACGATCCTGATCAGACGGCATCTTGCTACTCTTTTAAAAATGTTCACTCAGAATTAGAATTTCTCCACTTTCAATATACATGTACTTAATATAAGCTATCTGTTAAATTCACAAACTGCATGATGAACAGTGAAGATCCTGATCAGATGGCGCATCTTGCTACTCTTTTAAAAATGTTCTGCTGAAATTAGAATTTCTCTACTTTCAATATACATGTACTTAATATAAGATATCTGTTAAATTCACAAACTGCATGATGAACAGTGAAGATCCTGATCAGATGACGCATCTTATTACTCTTTTAAAAATGTTCACTTGAAATTAGAATTTCTCTACTTTCAATATACATGTACTTAATATAAGCTATCTGTTAAATTCACAAACTGCTTGATGAACAGTGAAGATCCTGATCAGATGGCATCTTGTTACTCTTTTAAAAATGTTCACTTGAAATTAGAATTTCTCTACTTTCAATATACATGTACTTAATATAAGCTATCTGTTAAATTCACAAACTGCATGATGAACAGTGAAGATCCTGATCAGATGGCGCATCTTGCTACTCTTTTTAAAAATGTTCACCTGAAATTAGAATTTCTCTACTTTCAATATACATGTACTTAATATAAGCTATCTGTTAAATTCACAAACTGCATGATGAACAGTGAAGATCCTGATCAGATGGTGCATCTTGCTACTCTTCTAAACATGTTCACTTAAAATATTAGAATTTCTCAGCTTAAATATACATGTACTTAATATAAGCTATCTGTTAAATTCACAAACTGCATGATGAACAGTGAAGATCCTGATCAGATGGCTTATCTAGAGCTAAACTGTTTGCAAATGTAGGGATTGTCTTGTTCAGCGGGACAAGATGGCATTCTTTTTTTTTTCTTTTGTTTGTTTTCAGAGAATAACATTTCCATAGGACTCATATATGAAAAATGCTAAACAAGATTTTCTTTGAGAAGTAAAGAAAAAGGCTTGAAATTGTAATGGTTGTGATTGGCAGTTTAGTTGTTATTTGTAGGTGGGGCTTATCCTATTGTAGGTGGGGCAAAGTTACATATTATAACCAATGGCTGGAAGCCTATGATTTGGTTGAAATTTTGCAAATAATTGAAAGTCTTCATTTTTTAAATGTGTTGTTAGATCTTTCAGAAGCATTTTTTCTAACTATTTTGATTGTTAATTAGGGACTCATTTATTATTAATTTTCTAAAGTTGAGCTGAAAAGTGAAAAAAAAATGTGACCTTCCATTGCAGTACACACACATGACCCTTAAATAAGCATTTATTTAATTAATTAATAATGTTTTTTTTTATTATTTATTTATTTTTTTATTTATTTATTCATTTATTTATTTATTTATTTATTTATTAGGAGTAATAATCAAGGAAAAATGAACCTGGAGAAAAAGATCTTAGTCACCCAAGTGAGAAGGTGTCATCAGGTGAACATGTCCATAAAATGAACACCACCCGCCACCCCCACCCAACCGCCACCACCCCTCAATACACCTTATAGAGAAAACTAGGGTTTACAGGGCACATATTACCTTTCTTATTACTGCTCCAAGAAGTAGGTCATGGGTACTAGTTAGAACCACCTCAATGAGGCTGCAGTATAAATAATAAAAATATCAAAGATTTTCATCAAAAAAGTAGCCATTTTGGAGATGTAAAAAATGCACTATGTCGCATGTGTATGTTATTGTAGTTTCTTCCACAAACTTAAAACTGACCATTTCCGTTTTATTGGTGACATTCTTCTCATTTCGTCTGCAAGCATAGAATGTGTGTGCTCATTAGACCAAGGTGGTTCTAACAAGTGTATCTCAGGAGTACCCAAATCACGGAATAAGTGTGGTTTATAAGGTGTTCATAACATCCACTTAACCCATATATGACAATGGAATCTTCCATCATATAAATTTGGAGTTGTCCATTTTCAATTATAGGGGTGTCAGATTTGTTTTGTTTAATGTAAGTTGTACAAAAATGTATGTTCTTTGAGCAAACAGTGTAGACCCAGATCAGACGCCGCGTTATGCGGCGTCTGATCTGGGTCTACATTGTTTGCCAACGTCCCAAAAAAGGGCCACTAGGCATATATGGGTTAAGAAACTAGTAGGTAAAAGGGTAACAAACCGGACAGCTATTGTCTTCAATATCTCCATGTTTTAAACCATTTTGTACTGAATGGAATCTTCCACTTTATATATAGCATGAAGACTTTCGGATGAGTCTTTAAACCGAGGTCCCGTCTCCGTATGACCTTAGCTGTTGGTGGGACGTAAAACTAAAACTCACTTACTTATATATAGCATGAGTCCATTCAAAATTTAGGGGTTCTTCAAAATTATTTGGAAAATGGCTGGACTTTTGGCAAACAGTGTAGGCTCTGATCAGATGGCAGAATGTGGCATCTGATCTTGGCCTGCACTGTTTGCTAATAACCGGTTTTGAGATTTCTGATACAAAAATGGGTTAATGTGCACAATCATTCCTCAACAGTGTGTGGCAAGCCATTACAGTATGATAACTATAAAACTTAGCATTTGAAAAAACATCAGAATATAGAACTTTAAAATCAGTGTAGCTGAACATTATAATTAACAACAATCATGTTAATTAAATTAATTGATACAACCATATTTTTGCAACAAAACTTCTCTAAAGACTTTACTACACCTCCCTCTGATTAATGATCAGCTCGATATGAGTGAAATAATATTGGAAGGGCCATACCCCCCCCCACCCCCCGTGAACCTTTTAGTATAGCAGGAGCTGCTTTTGTTGAATGTTGTACGAGATAATCAGCATCAATGTGATACCATGTCCATGCAATTGAAAAGTTTTATTATTTAAACTCACTTCAGTACCAGCAGGTTTTTATCAAAAATAAGCCATATTATGACAGTTTAAAAGTTTAAGGAAATATGTTCAGAGTGCCTCAGTGAAGTGGTCCTAACAATAATACACAATTAATGTAGAAGAAAGTTCATCTTGCAGTTTGTGAATTTAACAGATAGATTATATCATTAAGTATGTAGAAAATAGAGAAATTCTAATTTCAACGAAACATTTTTAATAAGAGTAACAAGATGCCAAAAATTTATTTCCATTACGATAACACACCCGTGCGTCATAATGCATTTTTTTACATCTCCAAAACGGTCAATTTTCTGATGAAAATTTGTGATATTATTCTTATTTATACTCAAAACATAGATTTTTGGTGCTCGTTAGAACCGCCTCATTGAGGTGGTTCTAACGAGTACCAACAACCTATGTCTATGAGCAGAAATAAGGAAAATAATGTTTACCCCCTAAACCCCAGTTTTCTCTATATAAAGTGGGTAGTAAGGGGTGTTCATTTCACAGACTTGTAAGCGTGATGATATAATATTCTATGGTGAAAAATTTCTGAGCATAAAACAGTGTAGCTCCAGATAAGCCATCTGATAAGGATTTTCACTGTTTACCTTGCAGTCTGTGAATTTAACAAGTAGATTATATATATCAAGCATATAGAAAGTAGAGAAATTCAAATTTCAAGTAAACATTTTAAAAGAGTAACAAGATGCCAAAAGTCATCATGTTTACAAGTCCGTGTAATGAACACCCCTCTTAACCCCACTTTATATAGCGAAAATTGGGGTTTACAGGGGTACATTATTTTTCTTATTTCTGCTCCAAAACATAGGTTGTGAGTAGTCGTTTGAAACGCCTCATTTAGGTGGTTCTAACAAGCACCCGTAACCTATATTTGGAGTATTAATAAGAAAAATATCACAAGTTTTCATCAGGAAAAAATACCATTATGGTAACATGTAAGAATGCTCTATGTCATAGGGAAATGTTATATTAATGATATTTCATATAATTCTATAGTGAAAAATTTCTAAACATATCAACAGTTTAGTTCCAGATACGCCATCTGATCAGGATCTTCACTGTTAAACTTGCAGTTTGTAAATTTTACAGAGAGCTTATATTAAGTACATGTATATTGAAAGTAGAGAAATTCTAATTTTAAGTGAACTTTTTTTTCTAAACAAGAGTAACAAGATGCCATCTGATCAGGATCTTCACTTTTCATCATGCAGTTTGTGAATTTAACAGATAGCTTATATTAAGTATATAGAAAGTACTTACTGTACATAGAGAAATTCTAATTTTCTAATTTCAAGTGAACATTTTTAAAAGAGTAGCAAGATGCGCCATCTGATCAGGATCTTCACTGTTCATCATGCAGTTTGTGAATTTAACAGATAGCTTATATTTAGCACATGTTTATTGAAAGTAGAGAAATTCTAATTTCAAGTGAACATTTTAAAAAGAGTAGCAAGATGCGCCATCTGATCAGGATCTTCACTGTTCATCATGCAGTCTGTGAATTTAACAGATAGCTTATATTTAGCACATGTTTATTGAAAGTAGAGAAATTCTAATTTCAAGTGAACATCTTTAAAACAGTAACAAGATGCGCCATCTGATCAGGGTCTTCACTGTTCACCAAGCAGTTTGTGAATTTAACTTAATATAGCTTATATTAAGTACATGTATATTGAAAGTAGAGAAATTCTAATTTCAAGTGAACATTTTTAAAAGAGTAAAAGATGCCGTCTGATCAGGATCTTCAGTTTGTGAATTAAAAAATAACAGATAGATTATATCAAGTATATAGAAAGTAGAGAAATTCTAATTATTTCAATTAAACATATTTTTATCAGAGTAACAAGATGCCAAAAATATTGTTCATAAAATTCTATGGTGAACAATTTCCTGAGCATAATAACATGTTTTTCCTTTTATTTTATTTTTTTTTCCTTTTTTTCTGTATATATGCCCATGAGGTGATATACCATACCAGCAGGTGTCATTTTCAATAAACAGTAATAATCTGCAATTATCATAGCCATCATATGGCTTATTAAAGCATTGGTCCTCCTGTATTTGGTCCTCAAATTATACCCCTGGTCCTCTAGAGGACTTGGTCCTCAGTCCTCTGGTCCTCCAGTAAAAGTCCTCAAATTATACCTTCCCTTCAATTTCTTGTATCGATTGGCAAAGAATCGATAGAAAGTAGCACACTGTTTACGTGACCCATCATTACCATCCTTCGGTCACCAGCCGTTCTCCTAACGAAGGTGGATGCTGGTTTGGTGCGACGATGTCTCCTGAGCAACCCTGTATATTCATTGTAGAAGTAAAATGACATGCAAAAAAAAAAAAAATAAAAAATAAAAAATAAAAAAAAATAAAAAAAATTGATAAAGTTAATGCATATAGTATTTTTCGAAAAGATATGATATTTTTCTTCAGCTTAAATTAAGAGAAGTTTTGACTTACGGAAGTCCTTACAACACATTCGTCTCCTAAAATGGGGCCTAAAATGGCGACTTTCAAAGTTCTAGAACTAACGTTCCTCAGAAACATATTTTTTTCTGACGAGTTCACACAGTGAATGTAATTAAAATGTAATTAAATTCTATTCTAACACAGCGCGCCTATATAGGCAATACTGCAGAGAAAGGAACTGTTTTATTATGCAAACAAATCAAGGGACAGAAGGGCGTGCCGAGTCATTAAAAGCTGGCAATTTATGACGTCAATCGTAGATTTCCTGACGTTGGGCGGTGTAACGTAACTTTCTCACACCAAAACGTTACAAAAGGACATAAATGCATGTGTTACAGTTGCTTGTTTTTTTGCGGGATTTTTTTCTAACAATGGCGAAATCTTGTTAGAACATAAGAGAAACAACAATTGTTAGAAACGAAATCGGTTAGGCTTTGTCTGTGATTTGTTGAGTAATAAATCCCAGTTCTATCTATCTTCTTAGAATTTAGAATTTAGCTAAAAAAAAAAAAAAAAATGAAGAGAGGCACTGGATGCGTCCTTAAAACTATTTACAATCTGCATAACAGAGATATCCTACAACGCATACCTCTGATTCTCAATCTTACACTGTACGGGCTTTAAACTCTTCTGCGGACTTGGCATTCACCGCAGAGCAGGGAAGACTATTCCATTGGGGAATGCGTAGTTCTAGGAAAGAACGAGTTCTTCAGGGCATCACTATAGGACTGTTATCTACGATATTGTGAGTCGTTTACTTTTGATGCCCTTGTTTGGGTAGACACTGTAACAGGGGTCAAGTACATATCTTTATTAATAGACACTGAATCAGAGTGTATCTTGTAGAAGAAGGTTAAAGAGGACTGCTCACGACGGGCCTCCAGGGACGGCCACTCTAGCCTGTTGAGCATGTCACCGACGCTACTTCTATTTCGCCATCACCTACAGGTCCATCGAGCAGCTGTCCTCTGCACCTTCTCCACCTGCTGAGTCTGAGTTTTAACATATGGATGCCAAATGGGTGATGCATATTCACGTTAAGGGCGAACCAATGTTTTATATGCAACATCCTTTGTCTGCATAGGTGCAAAAGCCAAGTTCCGTCTAAGAAGGAATCCTAAAGTCCTAGTTGCTTTAGATGTAACCTCAGAGATATGTTGACCCCAATCAAGATCGTCAGTGATGGTGATACCAAGATATTTGGCGGATTGAACATGCTCCAAAATTTGCTGGTGAAGTGTATAGGCAAACTTAATTTGCTTGTCCGGAGGGTGTCGTGACACCCTCATTGAGTGACATTTGGTCACATTGAACTTCATTTGCCAATTGGCCTCCCACTGTGCAAGTTGATCCAGGTCATCTTGTAAAATAAGACAGTCAGAAGGAGAATATATGTTCCTATACAGGACACAATCATCAGGAAACAAATGGACCGATGACCTGATATTATCGGGGAGATCATTAATGAAAACCAAGAAAAGGACCGGTCCAAGGACCGAACCTTGGGGGACTCCAGATAAAACAGGGACTGGATCAGACGCTTGGCCATCAAGTACAACTTGTTGTGAGCGCCCAGAGAGCGCCATGAGCTAATCCACCTATGTGTGGATCCTCTTATCCCATAGTACTCCAGTTTATGTAATAGCCTTCTGTGAGGTACCTTGTCAAACGCCTTAGCGAAGTTCATGATGATCAAGTCAGTCTGTTTGTGGCCACGGTTTATGGCCCCATCCAGATTGCTCACAATGTCATGGTAAAATTGAACAAGCTGCGTTTCGCAAGACCTTTGACTCCGGAAACCATGTTGACAGTCAGCAAGAATGCTCTCAAAGGCTAAGTGCTTGTTGATGTTGCTTACTAATATATGCTCCAGGGTTTAGCAACAGATGCATGTTAGCGACACTGGTCTATAATTTGCTGAATCATATTTTCCCCTTTTTTATAGACCGGGGTAACGTTTGCTTGTCGCCAGTTATCTGGTACAGTGCCCTGGGCAAGTGATTCATTGTCGGTCAGTTGTAAGTTGACAAATCACGCTACACGCTCGTGATTTGATCTACTTTACAGCTGACCTCCAAACTAATTTATCACTCAACAAATCACAGTTAGAGCTGATCTATTTCTTAAATGAGAAAAATAATGTATACCCCTGTAAACCTCAATTTTCTCCATCATGGGCGTTCATGACACGTTATTCACTTCCCCCTTACCAGACGATTAATCCTCTTGAGAGCATATTTGTAGCCATGTCTGCAATGCGTATTTCACGCTAAAACTTAACGTAAAAGACCCAAACTTACTAAATTGTCATACAATGGTGTGAGGAGCATGTGAGCAAAACGCTGCAATAAAATCACCGGTTTCTGGCTGTTTTAAAATAAATGGCAAAAAACGAAAACTTAGCATAAGTAAACAAATGCTCCGTTTAGGTAGAGCGGCTCTGAACATATCGGTATGTCGGCTCCGATATCAGAGGACTCTTTGTCCAAGACTCCTCGTGTTGCCACTTACAAGATGCCTTCTGCTTGCTGTCTCGCCTATCCTGACAGAATTCTTTTCGCTTTTTTTTTTGCAATATAATGAATGTGTACGAAACAGTGTAGCAACCAGAATCGTGGACAACAAGCTTTAATATATAGAAATCGACATGTATATCTTTGACGCACAAACGGTTTTATTACATTTATATTTCGCATTAATTCTCCACCATCTCCGACGTTTCGGCTTTTGACAGCCTTTATCACGGAATTGTTCTTTCAGCTATCACATATTTTTCAATTTCTTCTTTCCACCATATTGAATATATTTCGCCATATTCAATATATTTAATATGGTGGAAAGAACAAATTGAAAATTTGTAAAATATCCGAGGGTCACTGGTGAGGCCCATTTGGCCGAAACTAGCTAGTCTGGCCCAGAAAACATCTACACTCCATACTTTTCAGTTCTGTGATGTATTCCTTGCTTCTAAAGGATAACCCTTTTATAGAACATATTTAACTTCTCTACAGCTGATGTATGGGAATGTGTGGCGGCGGTAAAACGTCTCCCTGCCCCACATCATAGTGTAGATTATATTCTTTGTCCTTTGGGATCATTGATTCCATTGTGGAATTTGTAAAATATCCGAGGGTCACTGATGAGGCCTATTTTCAGTTCTGTGATGTATTCCTTGCTTCCAAAGGATAACCCTTTTATAGAACACAGTCTTAATTTAAGGTGGTCTTAATAGCGAAATTTACTGTATACCTTTAGGTCGATTTGATATAACAATTCGATCCAAAAAGTATCTCTGTCCACTTCCTTATTGGTATGCGTGACTATAAACCATATATACTCCTACTTAGCGTCCCCAAATAGGGCATTGTCAAACAGTGAAGACCAATATCTGCGTAAAGTATGACATTTTGTGTTAAACTTAAAACGAATATAATAAATCTGACAAGTAGACCTGTCCAAAAATATAAGATGGAAGGTTATGTCGGTCATTAAAGTTTTAAATAAGGTATTAGAAGTTTTCAGTAGACCATATGGATGTTACGAGGATCGATTTACTGAAAATCGATCGATTAACTGTAAATCAATCACGTCTAAATGCATAAACCATATATGACAGACAGGGTCAAAAGATCAACCATCTAATAAATAGTTTCTACTATTAATTCAAGGGATGTCTGACTATTTTCATTTATTGAACGATTTTCAAACATCCTTGTGCTTTAAACAGTATAAGCTCGAATAAGACATCGCGTTTTATGGCGACAGATCTGGGTCTACACTGTTTGCTAATATTCTTTTTGGGGTTCCGCTAGTCTTGTGTGGGTTAATCTAAAAGAAAACATGAACTTGATGATAACGCGCAACAAAATATATTCTCCCGTCATAATTTTTGTGCCTATATTTGCAACGAAACGTTATTCAGAGTATAAAATCAGCGATGAGACGGTGGACACTCTTCTTCCTATTAGGAACAGTGCTGGCTTGCGCTGCAGGAGACGAGGTAAGTTTATACATACCATCATTTATTATAGAGAATCCATTCATAGCTCCAAACACCGGGTTCGTAGACGAAAACACGCATATATACAAATACATCGTAAACTTTATCGCCGGAAAAAGGAACATTTTAAGATGAAAAATTGTGATATTTTTTTATTTCTGCTCAAAATATAGATTGAGGGTACTCGTTAGAACCGCCTCATCGAGGCGGTTCTAACGAGTACCCACAATCTATAATTTAGAGCAGAAATAAGAAAATAACGTTTACCCCTGCAAAATATAAAACTGGGGTTCAAGGGGGATCAGAATTATATAGGCTTGTTTTCTTGATGATTCAAAAATTCCGAGATGATTCCAAAAGAACAATTTTACTTGTTCTCATAATCTTGTTCGTTTATTTTTGGGTCGATTGTTTGTCAGATGACCCAAAGCTGAACAGCAGAAAAATTAAGTTTATTTCTTATATTTATACTCTTTGCTTATCATCACTGTTTGAAAAAAGAAACAATGCTTATAGGGCAAACTTTTAAAGCTGAATAACATTACACACTGTTTTTCTACAAAGAGCGGAATAGCGTTGACGTCGCCAACGCCCAATCAGATCGTAGAGAACCATGGTTTAGACTGTTACTGAAAATCATGTGACCTAGTTCATGGAAGTATGAACTACATTGTTTTCTATGGGTTCACATTAAGCTTTACACTGGAAATGTGGACACTTATGTAAGATCCTCTATATATCGGCTGTATTTTTTTTTTCTTTGGTAGGCTTCTTGTCCAGTCCAGACATCTGACTGTTACTGCAGTTTCTCTAACGATGGTGACTTGACAGAAGAAGCGGAAAGGGCAAGAGGGGCTGAGTCCAAAGCTAATGTAATGGCTGTTACTGCGGGCGCACTTGGCCCTTTGGTTGTTGGGGGCATGGGCCTTGGAATCTGGAAGTTAGTAAAAAGCTTGAAAGACGGGAAAAATACAGACTTCATGCCTACTGAGCCAAGCGATTCTCTGGAATACACAAGCCGTAGAGGTAAATTTCACCAATCTTTATAAGGAACTTGTACAAATTACGATCATGAGCATTATTATATATAGTGAAACTTCTACAAGTCGAACACTAATACATTCAAACAGAGTATAACTCTAATAACTCGAAGTGAAACTTCTAAAACTCGAACACCATGGCTTTCCGTACACGCTTTCGAGTCCCCAGAGAAATCTTTTTACAACTCCAGGTTCCATATATTAATGATAATTTAGGGAGGTTTGTCTAATTTTATCTTGAAGAGGTATGTTGTGTGTACACACTAGCATGAGTTCACACAACATTTCTTTACCATAATGCGTCGTTAACCCTTGTCCTGCTGAATATTTAAATATGTCACACCCACTACTGATTATCAGCCAATCAGATTACTTGATGCAAATTATTGCAACAAATTCACAATCTGAATGGCAAACAATGTAGATCCTGATCAGATGGCTTCGTCAGAAGCCATCTGATCTGGATCTACATTGTTTCAAAGATAAGGCATATCCGGGCTCAGCAGGACAAGGGTTAATAAGCAGTGGACAACGTCGTGTAATAAAAATCGTATGACCACACGTGTAATTAACACTTTGGCGGGACTAGGTAACGTCACGTCGACGTCCATGTCAACCATGCATTATTTTTATGAAAAAAAAAAGTCAAATATAAAGCCGACAAAATCTAATTTAAAATGGTCATATGATAAACAGAATCTTACACTCGTGGTCATTTCATATGACATTTATGAAACTCACCAAAGGCTCAGTTAATAAATCTCATATGAAATGACCCCTCGTGCAAGATCCTCTATTTATCTCATAGAATATCGAAAAGCTATCCATTAGTCATATCGAACAAATTTTCATGGTCCCAAATAGATTCGCGCTAATGAGGTTCGACTATAGCTATAAATATTGAATGGTTAGAAATACGCGATAAAATCCAAGGAGAACAAATGTGCTGATATAACGCGGTATCAGTACGCTTTCTATACCAGAGAGGCGTTCAACAACGCGGGCGCCAGCCGAGTGCTCCCTTTGTTGCCTACGTTCTGTAGGCAAAAAAACTGAGCGCTTGGCAAGCGCTCGCTTTGTTGAACGCACCTCTGATATTGCACGTTACTCGGATGCATTAGACAACGTTTGCTTCGTTTGTATGATTTGAGGTTTAACGTTCCCGTCAGCACTGTGTAGGTCATTTTGGAGACGTTGCTTCCAATTTTGTGGGACTTTTACCCGACATTGAGATGGAATGACATCTCGAGTCTTGTCGCCCAATGAAACCAACAGGGTTTATATTATAAGTATGGACAGTCCGACTCTGCCTGGCTTAGATCATCTAAGCGGTTTACCAGTATGTGCGGTTGGTTTCAGCTCTGCGTGGAAGCATCATGCATCCCATCTATTTCTTCAAGCCCCGATTGGCTGGATCGAATTTGCTTCCTGTACCTTTCTTTTCTTTGCTTTTCCAAACATTTTGTCCATCCGAAAATAGTGACCTACCTTAAAGGAAAGAATTTGCAGCTGTGGCAGCAACATCTCATGAATATCAACATCCATGATTCCTAATAATAGTAATAAAGATGTGCAGGAAAACCCAAAGTGTTATAGATAGACGCACGAACATTGTGAAAACAGTATACCTCACCTCACCCAGCCTCAACCCCCAACTTCGTTCGTTTGCGGGGTGTGGGGTATATAATAAAGATAGGTTGTGTGTTCTCGACATCGTAAGGTAACCTAGCGCTAAAAACACATAAGGGCTACCCCTCACGG
Organism: Lucinisca nassula; assembly: GCA_963580285.1. NCBI lineage: Eukaryota > Metazoa > Mollusca > Bivalvia > Lucinida > Lucinidae > Lucinisca > Lucinisca nassula. Next base: position 95,058,961 of record OY757012.1, read on the forward strand.
TAGATCGCGTTAGCGGCAACACGTGTATTTATTTAGGCTTTAATGCATGGAATGTACTTCTCTTGCAGGATCTAATGGTAGCTAAAAAGAAAATCGATTATCAGTCCTACCGTTGTGATTGATAATCCATTGGTAATCTCTGAAAATTTGGTCATAATTTTACCTGTCTGTATTTCTGTCTCAGCATGACTCCTACCATATGTTATACTTTATGATATGTGTTTGAACAGACAGGCCTGAGCAAACAGTGTAGACCCAGATGAGACGCCACAGAACGCGGCGTCTCATCACGGTCTGCACTGTTTGCCTCTCATTCTGCTATTTTAGACACAACTTTGGGTAGTAAATTTTACTAATCAAATAATCGATTACAGGCAAATCAGTAGTGATAATCATTTTTGTGGAATCTATCGATTGATACATCGATTATTATATTAATCGTGTCAGCCTCACTTCTCTTGCAGGATCTAATGGTAGCGTGTCTCTACTGGGAACAGATGATGAGATCACATTCACTAACTCCAGAGCTGGTTCGACGACCGATCTAATGGATGGAGGCGGTAGCAAGCAACATCCTTCCCATAACTGGGGCTCTGACAATGTTTACCCTGGCGCAGAAATTCCTGGAAGCCCCAAACCGGCCACCAACAATTTGGCATTTTAATTTATTGTTGGTCCTCTTCAATTTTCATGTTAACAACTCCGTATAATGAACACGCTAGTAAACGACACATTACCATGTTTACGAGAATAGAGAAAACGGAGTATTTTACAGGGGTATACATGTACATTGTTTTTCTTATTTCTGCGTCATGACGTATACTGTTGGTATCCGATAGAACAGACTCAAAAAACGCGGTTCTAACGAGTACTCACAACCTATTTTTAGCTCACCTGTCACGTAGTGACGAGGTGAGCTTTTGGGATCACTTTTTGTCCGTCGTCTGTCGTGCGTGCGTCCGTGCGTGCGTCCGTCCGAGCGTGCGTAAACTTTTTCTTCAAACGACATCTCCTGCTAAACCAGTCAATGGATTTTGATATAATTTCACAGGAATGTTCCATAGATGACCTTCTTTCAAAATTGCCTAAATCATTCCGCTCCGTTAAACAAAATGGCCGCCAGAGCTAAAAATAGAAAAACCTTTAAATGACATCTCCTCCTAGGCAAATGGCCCGATTTGAAAATAATTTCACAGGAATGGTCCTTGAGTGACCCTCTTTCAAAATTGCCTAAATCGTTCTGCTTCGTTAAACAAAATGGCCGCCAGAGCTAAAAATAGAAAAACCTTTTAATGACATCTCCTCCTAGGCATATGGCCCGATTTGAAAATAATTTCACAGGAATGTTCCTAGAGTGACCCTCTTTCAAAATTGCCTAAATCGTTCTACTCCGTTAAACAAAATGGCCTCAAGAGCTAAAAATAGAAAAACCTTTAAATGAAAACTCCTCCTAGGCAAATTGACCGATTTGAAAATAATTTCACAGGAATGTTCCTTGAGTGACCCTCTTTGAAAATTGCCTAAATCGTTCTGCTCCGTTAAACAAAATGGCCGCCAGAGCTAAAAATAGAAAAACCTTTCAATGATATCTCCTCCTAGGCAAATTGCCCGATTTGAAAATAATTTCACAGGAATGTTCCTTGAGTGACCCTCTTTCAAAATTGCTTAAATCGTTCCGCTCCGTTAAATAAAATGGTCGCCAGAGGTAAGAATAGAAAAACCTTTGAATGACATCTCCTCCTAGGCAAATTGCCCTATTTGAAAATAGTTTCACAAGAATGTTCCTTAAGTGACCCTTTTTCAAAATTGTTTAAATCGTTCCGCTCCGTTAAATAAAATTGCCGCCAGAGCTAAAAATAGAAAAACCTTTAAATGACATCTCCTCCTAGGCAAATGGCCCGATTTGAAAATAATATCACAGGAATTTTCCCTGAGTGACCCTCTTTCAAAATTGCCTAAATCATTCCGCTCCATTAAACAAAATGGCCACCAGAGCTAAAAATAGAAAAACATTAAATGACATCTCCTCCTAGGCAAATGGCCCGATTTGAAAAGAATTTCACAGGAATGTTCCTAGAGTGACCCTCTTACAAAATTGCCTTAATCGTTCTGCTCCGTTAAACAAAATGGCCGCCAGAGCTAAAAATAGAAAAACCTTTCAATGACATCTCCTCCTAGGCAAATATGACGAGATGAGCTTTTGGGATCACTTTTTGTCCGTCGTCCGTCGTGCGTGCGTGCGGGCTTGCGTCCGTGCGGCGTCCGTCCGTGCGTGCGTAAACTTTTTCTTCAAACGACATCTCCTCCTAAACCAGTGAATTGATTTTGATATAATTTCACAGGAATGTTCCTTGGATAATCCTCTTTCAAAGGTGTCTAAATAATTCCGCGCCGTTAAACAAAATGGCCGCCAGAGCTAAAAATAGAAATACTTTTAAATGACATCTCTTCTAGGCAAATGGCTCGATTTAAAAATAATTTCACAGGAATGTTCCTTGAGTGACCCTCTTTCAGAATTGCCTAAAACGTTCCGCTACGTTAAACAAAATGGCCGCCAGAGCTAAAAATAGATAAACCTTTAAATGACATCTCCTCCTAGGCAAATGGTCCGATTTGAAAATAATGTCACAGGAATGGTCCTTGAGTGACCCTCTTTCAAAATTGCCTAAAGCGTTCTACTCCTTTAAACAAAATGGCCGCCAGAGCTAAAAATAGAAAAACCTTTTAATGACATCTCCTCCTAGGAAAATGGCCCGATTTGAAAAGAATTTTACAGGAATGTTCCTTGGATGACCCTCTTTCAAAATTGCCTAAATCGTTCTACTCCGTTGAACAAAATGGCCACCAGAGCTAAAAATAAAAAAAAACCTTTAAATGACATCTCCTCCTAGGCAAATGGCCCGATTTGAAAGTAATTTCACAGGAATGTTCCTTGAGTGACCCTCTTTCAAAATTACCTAAATCGTTCTGCTCCGTTAAACAAAATGACCACCAGAGCTAAAAATAGAAAAAAACCTTTCAATGACATCTCCCTCTAGGCAAATGGCCCGTTTTGAAAATAGTTTCACAGGAATGTTTCTTGAGTGACCCTCTTTCACAATTGCCTAAATCGTTCCGTTCCGTTCCGTTAAAACAAAATGGCCGCCAGAGCTAAAAATAGAAAAACATTGAATGACATCTCCTCCTAGGCAATTGGCCCGATTTGAAAAGAATTTCACAGGAATGTTCCTAGAGTGACCCTCTTTCAAAATTGCCTAAATCGTTCTGCTTGGTCAAACAAAATGGCCGCCAGAGCTAAAAATAGAAAAACCTTTCAATGACATCTCCTCCTAGGCAAATATGACGAGATGAGCTTTTGGGATCACTTTTTGTCCGTCGTCCGTCGTGCGTGCGTGCGGGCTTGCGTCCGTGCGGCGTCCGTCCGTGCGTGCGTAAACTTTTTCTTCAAACGACATCTCCTCCTAAACCAGTGAATGGATTTTGGTATAATTTCAGAGGAATGTTCCTTGGATGACCCTCTTTCAAATGTGTCTAAATCATTCCGCGCCGTTAAACAAAATGGCCGCCAGAGCTAAAATAGAAATACTTTTAAATGACATCTCTTCCTAGGCAAATGGCTCGATTTGAAAATAATTTCACAGGAATGTTCCTCTTTCAAAATTGCCTAAATCGTTCCGCTACGTTAAACAAAATGGCCGCCAGAGCTAAAAATAGATAAACCTTTAAATGACATCTCCTCCTAGGCAAATGGTCCGATTTGAAATTAATGTCACAGGAATGTTCCTTGAGTGACCCTCTTTAAAAATTGCCTAAATCGTTCTGCTCCTTTAAACAAAATGGCCGCCAGAGCTAAAAATAGAAAAACCTTTTAATGACATCTCCTCCTAGGCAAATGGCCCGATTTGAAAAGAATTTCACAGGAATGTTCCTTGGATGACCCTCTTTCAAAATTGCCTAAATCGTTCTGCTCCGTTAAACAAAATGGCCGCCAGAGCTAAAAATAAAAAAAAAAACCTTTAAATGACATCTCCTCCTAGGCAAATGGCCCGATTTGAAAATAATTTCACAGGAATGTTCCTTGAGTGACCCTCTTTCAATTTTGCCTAAATCGTTCTGCTCCGTTAAACAAAATGGCCACCAGAGCTAAAACTAGAAAAAAAACCTTTCAATGACATCTCCCTCTAGGCAAATGGCCCGATTTGAAAATAATTTCACAGGAATGTTTCTTGAGTGACCCTCTTTCAAAATTGCCTAAATCGTTCCGTTCCGTTCCGTTAAAACAAAATGGCCGCCAGAGCTAAAAATAGAAAAACCTTTAAATGACATCTCCTCCTAGGTAAATTGCCCTATTTGAAAATAATTTTACAGGAATGTTCCTTGAGTGACCCTCTTTGAAAATTGTTTAAATTGTTCCGCTCCGTTAAATAAAATGGCCACCGGAGCTAAAAATAGAAAAACCTTTAAATGACATCTCCTCCTAGGCAAATGGCCCGATTTGAAAATAATATCACAGGAATGTTCCTTGAGTGACCCTCTTTCAAAATTGCCTAAATCGTTCCGCTTCATTAAACAAAATGGCCACCAGAGCTAAAAATAGAAAAACCTTGAAATGACATCTGCGGCGTCTGATCTGGGCCTGCACTGTTTGCGAAGGTATTCCTTTAGGGGTTTCCCGCATACAAAGCGTTAATCCATATATATATATGCCTAGCGGTCCATTTTTGGGACGTTGGCAAACGGTGTAGACCCACATAAGATGAGATAATCTGGGTCTACACTGTATACAGGAAGAACATACATACTTGTAAAATGTACCACAAACAAAAACAAATCTGGCACCGCTATAATCAGAAATGGATCACTCCAAACTTATCAGGTAGAAGATTCCATTGTCTTATACGGGTTAAATGCAATTATGTGGCTCGTAGCCACAGATTTGTTTGTTTGTTTGATTTGAGGTTTAACGTCCCCGTCAACACTGTATAGTTCATTTTGGAGTCGTTGCTTCCAATTTTGTGGGACTTTCACTGACATTGAGATGAAACGACATCGCAAGCCCTGTCGCCCAATGTAACCAATAGAGTTTATAAGCTTGAACGTACCGACTCAAACGCTTTGCCTGGGCAGGCTTAGATCCTCTAAGCGGTTTACCAGCACTCGTGTGCGGTCGGTTTCAGCTCCGCATGCTCATCTATTTCTTCAAGCCCCACCTATTGACATGGGAGACAAAAACACTTGCAGGAGTAGCCTTTGTATAAAAATAAAAATATTATTTATAGTATATCCATTCCCCTTGTGTTTTCGCCAGACTGTATTTGTTTGATCCCTAGAGACATTCTACATCATGAAAACATGTCCGTGAAATGAACACCCCCCTAAACCCAATTTTATATAGAGAAAACTGGGTTTTACGGGGATATACATTATATCCAAGACATAGGTTGTTGGTACTCGTTAGACCCGCCTCAATGACGGGGTTCTAACGAGCACCCACAACCTGTGTTTGCAGCATAAATAAGAATTCATCAGAAAAATAGTCATTTTGGAGATATGAAAAATGCATCATGCGCACGGGTGTGCTATCGTTAGCTGAATGAGTGGATGAAACTACATGAGTGTTCAAGATCAAGGTAATTATTTTGCCTTCGCTAAAGGACATTCAGATATGAAAATTTAAACTTATTTTCCTCAGAAACCACCATTTGTAACCAAATTTCATGTAAATACCTTTAGGAACAAGGAAATGAAAATTAATAAAAATGAGTTTGGTCACATCACGAAGATGGCCGCCATACCCATATAAGGTAAAAAAAATTTCAAAAATCTTCTCGTCCGGAACCACTGGGTTAATTGCCATGAAACTTGCTATGTACATGTAGCATTGGGGACTCAAGCCCGTCATAATTATTCAAATGATAACCCTCCGGTGACCTTGACCTATTTTACGCCAAGGTCATATCTGCTCACATAGACTTTTGTATGGGAAAAAGTCAAAATTGTGATTTTTTTTGGAAAGTATTGCAGCCTGTGATCTGAAAGTAGCTAAATGGGTGGATGAAACTACGTGAGTATTCAAGAACAGGGTGATTCCTTGGCCTAAGGCATTGCCGATTCGAAGATTAAAACTTACTTTCCAGTGACCAATATGGCCGCCATGTTCATTCCTTGACCATGGCCTAAGGCCTTTCAGAGACGAAGATTGAAACTTACTTTCCAGTGACCAATATGGCCACCATGCCCTAAAAGGGTAAAACACATCAGAAATCTTCTTCCCCTTAACCAATGGGTCGATTTTCATGAAACTTGGTTTGCAGCATTGGGGACTTTGGTCCATTATAGTTTTTTCAAATGATGACCCTTGATGGCCTCGACCTATTTTATGCCAAGGTCAAATTTAGTCGCATATACCTTTGTACGGCAAAAAGTAAAAAAACCTGTTTGTTTGCATTGGAGTCATTTTAGGTCATTTTTGAGCCGGTCAGTTTACTTATCCACACTTTTCCTGGGCAAGCTTATACCTAAGCGGTTAACCAGTACAGTGCACATTTTTTTGCCAGAAACTGACAACTGCCCTTCTTGAATCAGCGGAAGGCAGAGAATGACCGTAGACAAGTTTTCATGATCAATCTCCACGAAAGACTGTTGCCGACCCCGGCAGGTATAGAACCCACGTCCTCCTGAAGACCAGTCAGACGCGCATCCAATTGAGCTGTCGAGGCCGGCAAAAACGTGTTTTTTTTTTGTTTTTTTTTAAACTATTGCAGCCTGTGATGTGAAAATGCTGTTAGCTAACTGAGTGAGTGAAACTACTTGAGTGTTTAAGGTCAAGGTTATTCTCTGACCTTGGCCCAAGGTCATTCAGATATGAAAATTAAAACTTATTGTTACACAGAAACCACTGCTCCATTTGTAACCAAATTTCATTTGAAAGCTCTTAGGAACAAACAAAGTGAACATTTATTAATATGAATTTGATCACATGACCAATATGGCCGCCATTCCCATATAAGATAAAAACCCTTCAGAAACTCTCAGCATTCAGGTGAGCTGCTCGGGACCATTGGTCCCCTGGTTCTATCCACACCTCACACTCATGTAGGATTCTTTTTCTTTCATACCTTCCATTTCTGAGAGTGGATTTTTAATACTGCAGTCACTTCGCTTGCTGACGTCTGCCATATTGTGATGACACTACAGTCATGTTTAGTGACGTCACGTAACGTGCTGTGACTTCGACCTTAACAACGGCCCATATGAGGTCGTATTCAGCCAGCGCATTTATGAAACACACGAGAATATTCGATTTTTACCTTGTCCCTGGGTGAGAACATCAGGGTTAGAACAGAATTTCTAATATCTCTATCCCAAGCTACGAAAAACTATGGATTTTCTTAACTGGTGCGCATCACAGGCACTTGGTCCGTTGATTTGTCCGAAAAAAATGTCATGAGTAAAAAAAAAAAAAAAAGATTTTTTTTATACTGGTATAGAAAGCTAGACAAGGTTCTCAACAAACAAGTGCCATTTTCTCGGTACATAAATGACAATTGGCACAGGCATATTTCTTGACATAGGAAGGTACATTTTGTATGAACTGCAACCTAAGACAAGCAGAATTTCATCAAAATAATGCAGAACTCCTGGTTCAAGCCACATCGTAGTCTAAACGTCAAATTACCCCGGATAAACCTTAGTAGGACAACTAACTGTCACACCCACTCAATGGTTTTTCACTGTTTCCCTGCGATTTCCTACGGAAATTCGATAATGTCAGCACAAAAGCCAACATTTTTATAAATATCAATGAAGATGCTCTCACCTTATGCAAACGTTTTCTCCAGATAACCGTTATTACCAGCAATTTTCACCTTTTTCATGCGAGCAGGCATTTCTCATTGGAAAATTGTTTTCATTCTGTATCTTGAAGATGATGTAATCTGTGAGCTGATTGGTCAAAATTTGGGAACTCCAACGATTTCGACCAATCAGCGCTCGGATTACATCAGCTTCAAGATATAGAATGAAAACAACATTGCAACAAGAAATGCCTGCTAGCACACAAAAAAGGGCAGGTACTTCATACTCCGTGTCCTGAAATCTCACTTGGGCAACTGTGCATGTAAATCAGTGCTTTAAAAAATGATGCTTGCAAATGTTTCTATCTAAATTTAAAGGTCTAAGATTTCAGGACACGGAGTATGAAGTACATGGTACAAGGGCTTTCATATAAACACCCTAATAGGGATGAGATTCAGGACACGTTACACAGAATGAAATTCAGGCTAACAGAGGTTCCGGGGTGTCCTGGAGCCTCTGATTTCACTGTTAATTCAATTCTACTCATTTTACTTACATTACTGATCTTCACATCAACACTATAAGTAAAATAAGCAATTTTACAGTATTCTACTTAGGTTACTCAGTCTACTTACCTGGCACTACAGCAGTATAAGTAAACTAAGTAAACTAAGTAGATGTCAAAAAATCTATGCCCCTCGATCCAAAAAACATGATACATATAATTAAGTGCAATAAGCTAATTAATTGATAAAATACAACGATTTTACATAGTTTTAAGAGAAATAACTAAAATTTGCTGACAAGAACACTGAAGCATGATACTATAATACGGAAATGAGCTAAGTAGGATGAGTAACATAAGTAGGCGTATAGCTAACCAAGGATGGTACATGTATCAACCTCACTCTTAAGATAAGATAAGCTAAGTAACGTAAGTATTGTAAGTTGACTAATCAAACCAACGAAAGTCAATCTTGATATAACAGGATAAGTACAAGAATAAGCGTAAGTAACCTAAGTAACCTAAGTAAACTAAGTAACCTTGCATGTCTCTTATGACAAAAGCTACTACCATACCAACAATGCTAAGAGTAAGCTAAGTATTATAAGTAACCTAAGTTGAGGTTATATATTTCATCCATGACTATGAGCAGTGTAAGTAGGATAAGTAAGTAAAGTAAGGTAAGTAACATAAGTATTGTAAGTAACTGATATACCAGTAACATCAGCGACACCAGAGTAAGTTAAGTAAGCTAAGTGAAGTAAGTAAGTAAGTATTGTGGTTTCGATCTCAGCACATGAGTAAGCTGAGTAGGGTAAGTAAACTAAGTAACCTGAGTATAACTCTAAGTATCATTAGTAAATGTCCTACCAGCTACAACAGCCATACCAGAGTAAGTTAAGTAAGCTAAGTAAACTAAGTAGGCGTCCTGGTCACTTCGATGTGCAGTATAAGTAGGATAAGTAAAGTAAGTAACCTAAGTAGACTTATAAGTAATGTAAGTAACCACTCCACCAGCTACACCTACCATACCAGAGTAAGTTAAGTAAGCTAAGTAAACTAAGTAGGCATGATGGTCACTCCGAACAGGGTTGAGAAGGGTAAGTAGAATAAAGTAGGATAAGTAAACTAAGTAACCTAAGTTGAATTCTAAGTAACATAAGTAAGATAAGTAACTACTCCACCAGCTACGTTAGCCATGCCAGAGTAAGTTAAGTAAGCTAAGTAAACTAAGTAAGCGGCGAAGTCTGTCCCAACGATGATAAGCAGGGTAAGTAGGATAAGTAAACTAAGTAACCTAAGTAGAATTATAAGTAAGGTAAGTAACTACTCCATTAGCCACTCTACCCAGACAAGAGTAAGTTAAGTAAGCTAAGTAAACTAAGTAAGCGGCGACGTCTGTACTGAAGATGATGAGTAGGGTAAGTAGGATAAGTAACCTGAGTAGAATTCTAAGTAACATAAGTAAGGTAAGTTACTGCTTTACCAGCAACGCTACCAATACCAAAGTAAGTTGAGTAAACTAAGTAAACTAAGTTGGCGACCTTGTCATCCCGAACACTGATGAGCCGGGTAAGTAGGATACGTAAACTAAGTAACCTAAGTAGAATTCTAAGTAACGTAAGTTAGGTAAGTAACTTTCCTACTACCTACACCACCCTTACCACAGTTAAGTAAACTAAGGAAGCGGCAAAGTCTGTCGCAACGAGGATCAGTAGAGTAAGTAGGATAAGTAAACTAAGTAACCTAAGTAGAATTATAAGTAAGGTAAGTAACTATTCCATTAGCCACTCAACCCATACCAGAGTAAGTTAAGTAAGTTAAGTAAGCGGCGAAGTCTGTACTGAAGATGATGAGTAGGGTAAGTAGGATAAGTAAACTAAGTAGCCTTAGTAGAATTCTAAGTAACGTAAGTAAGGTAAGTAACTGTCCTACTACATATACCACCCTTAACACAGTAAGTTAAGTAAACTAAGTAAGCGGCAAAGTCTGTCCCAACCAGGATCAGTAGGGTAAGTAGCATAAGTAAACTAAGTAACCTAAGTAGAATTATAAGTAACATAAGTAACTACTCCATTAGCCACTCCACCCATACCAGAGTAAGTTAAGTAAACTAAGTAAGCGGCGAAGTCTGTACTAAAGATGATGAGTAGGGTAAGTAGGATAAGTAAACTAAATAGCTTGAGTAGAATTCTAAGTAACATAAGTAAGGTAAATAACTGCTCTACCAGCAACGCTACCAATTCCAAAGTAAGTTGAGTAAACTAAGTTGGCGACCTTGTCATCCCGAACAATGATGAGCTGGGTAAGATTGATAAGTAAACTAAGCAACCTAAGTAGAATTCTAAGTAACATAAGTAAGGTAAGTAACTGTCCTACTACCTTTACCATCCTTAACACAGTAAGTTAAGTAAGCTAAGTAAACTAAGTAAGCGGCAAAGTCTGTCACAACGAGGATCAGTAGGGTAAGTAGGATAAGTAAACTAAGTAAACTTAGTAGAATTCTAAGAAACATAAGTAACTACTCCACTAGCCACTCTACCCATACCAGAGTAAGTTAAGTAAGCTAAGTAAACTAAGTAAGCAGCGAAGCCAGTACCGAAGAGGATGAATAGGGTAAGTAGGATAAGTAAACTAAGTAACCTGAGTAGAAATCTAAGTATCATAAGTAAGGTAAGTAACTACTCCACTAGCCACTCTACCCAGACCAGAGTAAGTTAAGTAAGCTTAGTAAACTAAGTAAGCGGCGACGTATGTCCGACAGAGGATGAGAAGGGTAAGGAGGTTAAGTAAACTAAGTAACCTAAGTAGAATTCTAAGTATCGTAAGTAGGGTAAGTAACTACATCATTAGCCACTCTACCCATACCCAGGTCAGTTAAGTAAACTAAGTAAGCATCGAAGTCTGTATTGTAGAGGATGAGTAAGGTAAGTAGGATAAGCAAACTAAGTAACCTGAGTAGAATTCTAAGTAACAAAAGTAATGTAAGTTACTGCTCTACCAGCATCGCTACCAATACCAAAGTGAGTTGAGCAAGCTAAGTAAACTAAGTTGGCGACCTTGTCAACCCGAACAATGATGAGCAGGGTATGTAGGATAAGTAAACTAAGTAAACTAAGTAGGATTCAAAGTAACGTAAGTAAGGTAAGTAACTGTCCTACTACCTATACCATCCTTACCACAATAAGTTATGTAAGCTAAGTAAACTAAGTAAGCGGCAAAGTCTGTCCCAACGAGGAACAGTAGGGTAAGAAGGATAAGTAAACTAAGTAACCTGAGTAGAATTCTAAGTAACATAAGTAAGGTAAGTTACTGTTCTAAGTTAAGTTAGATAAGTAACAGTCCTACTACCTTTTCCACCCTTACCACAGAAAGTTAAGTAAACTTAGTAAGCGGCAAAGTCTGTCCCAACGAGGATCAATAGGGTAAGTAGGATATGTAAACAAAGTAACCTAAGTAGAATTCTAAGTAACATAAGTAACTACTCCACTAGCCACTGTACCCATACCAGAATAAGTTAAGTAAGCTAAGTAAACTAAGTCAGCAGCGAAGTCTGTACCGAAGCAGTTGAGTAGGGAAAGTACGATAAGTAAACTAAGTAACCTGAGTAGAATTCTAAGTAACATAAGTAAGGTAAGTTACTGCTCCACCAGCAACGCTACCAATACCAAAGTAAGATATTAAGTTGTGCAAACAAGATATTATGGTTTCAGAGAAGAAGATGTTTTTCTCATTATAAGTATATGGGAACTGATAAGCCCCGGGGCGTGGCCAGTTTGGAACCCGGGGCATGAATTGCAGGATTTATGTAGGGGACCACTAGCCATTGCCACATACTAAATATCTAAGCTCTAGGCTTTACGGTTTCACAGAAGAAGATTTTTTTAAGTTTTTCCAATTGTAAAACTATGGGAACTGATAAGCCCCAGGTCGTGGCCAATTGTGACCGCAGGGGCATGATTTGCAGGATTTATGTAGTTGTCCACCAGACGTTGCTACGTACTAAATATCTAAGCTCTGGGTTTTCCGGTTTCAGAGAAAAAGAGTTTTGAAATTCGTTCCGTTGTAAGTGTATGGGAACTGATAAGCTCCATGGCGCAGCCAATTTGGACCCAAGGGGCATGATTGGCAAGATTTATGTAGTTGACCACTAGGCGTTAGTACAGATTAAATATCTAAGCTCTGGGCCTGATGGTTTTAGAAGAGAAGAGTTGTTAAGGTCACCTCCCCCTGTAAGTCTATGGGAGCTGATTTGCCCCGGGCCGTGGCCAGTTTGGACCCCATGGACACGATTGGTAGGATTTATTTTATGTAGAGGACCACTTGACGTTGCTTCATACTAAATATCTAAGCTCTGGGCCTTCTGGTTTCGGAGAAGATTTTTGAAGTTGTTCTCATTGTAAGTGTATGGCAGCTATATGTTGCCATGGCAACCAGAATTCCAATTCCCATCAACCCCAAACTCCTCTACCTGATAATGCATCGTAAGCTAAGTAAACTAAGTTGTCGACCTTGTCACCCCGAACAATGATGAGTAGGGTAAATAGGATAAGTAAACTAAGTAACCTAAGTAGAATTCTAAGTAACTTAAGTAAGGTAAGTAACTGTCATACTAGCTATACCACCCTTACCACAGTAAGTTAAGTAAGCTAAGTAAACTAAGTAAACGGCGAAGTCTGTACTGAAGAGGATGAGTAAGGTAAGTAGGATAAGTAAAGTAAGTAAACTAAGTAGAATTCTAAGTAACACAAGTAAGGTAAGTAACTACTCCATTAGTCGCTCTACCCATACCGGAGTAATTTAAGTAAACTAAGTATGCGGCGAAGTCTGTACTAGAGAGGATGAGTAGGGTTAGTAGGATAAGTGAAGTAAGTAACCTGAGTAGAATTCTAGGTATCATAAGAAAGGTAAGTTACTGCTCTACCAGCAAAGCTACCAATACCAAAGTAAGTTAGTAAGCTAAGTAAACTGAGTTGGCAACCTTGTCACTCCGAACAATGTAGACTATGGTCAGTAGGATAAGTTGGTATAAGTTGATGAGTCAGTATGGCTAAGTAACCTAAGTAGAATTCTAAGTAACGTAAGTAAGGTATGTAACTGTCATACTAGCTATACCACCCTTACCACAGTAAGTTAAGTAAGCTAAGTAAACTAAGTAAACGGCGTTGTCTGTACTGAAGAGGATGAGTAGGGTAAGTAGGCTAAGTAAACTAAGTAGAATTCTAAGTAACATAAGTAAGGTAAGTAACTACTCCATTAGCCGCTCTAGCCATACCGGAGTAAGTTAAGTAAACTAAGTATGCGGCGAATTCTGTACTGGAGAGGATGAGTAGGGTAAGTAGGATAAGTAAACTAAGTAACCTGAGTAAAAATCTAGGTTTCATAAGTTAGGTAAGTTACTGCTCTACCAGCAAAGCTACAATACCAAAGTAAGTTGAGTAAGTTAAGTAAACTAAGTCGGCGACCTTGTCACCCCGAACAATGATGAGTAGGGTAAGTAGGATAAGTAAACTAAGTAACCTAAGTAGAATTCTAAGTAACGTAAGTAAGGTAAGTAACTACTCCATTAGTCGCTCTACCCAGACAAGAGTAAGTTAAGTAAGCTAAGTAAACTAAGTAAACGGCGAAGTCTGTACTGAAGAGGATGAGTAGGGTAAGTAGGAGAAGTAAACTAAGTAGAATTCTAAGTAACATAAGTAAGGTAAGTAACTACTCCATTAGTCGCTCTACCGATACCGGAGTAATTTAAGTAAACTAAGTACGCGGCGAAGTCTGTACTGGAGAGGATGAGTAGGGTAAGTAGGATAAGTAAACTAAGTAGCCTGAGTAGAATTCTAGGTATCATAAGTAAGGTAAGTTACTGCTCTACCAGCAAAGCTACCAATACCAAAGTAAGCTGAGTAAGCTAAGTAAACTAAGTTGGCGACCTTATCACCCCGAACAATGATGTGTAGGGTAAGTAGGATTGGTAAACTAAGTAACCTAAGTAGAATTCTAAGTAACGTAAGTAAGGTAAGTAACTGTCATACTAGCTATACCACCATTACCACAGTAAGTTAAGTAAGCTCAGTAAACTAAGTAAGCGGCATAGTCTGTCCAGACGCGGATCAGTAGGGTAATTGGATAAGTAAACTAAGTAACCTAAGTAGAATTCTAAATAGGGTAAGTAACTACTCCACTAGCCACTCCACCCATACAATAGTAACTTAAGAAAGCTAAGTAAACTAAGTAAGCAGCGAAGTCTGTACCGAAGAGGATGAGTAGGGTAAGTAGGATAGTAAACTAAGTAACCTGAGTACAAAATCTAAGTAACACCCTTATCACAGTAAGTAAGGTAAGTAGATACTCCATTAGCCACTCTGCCCAGACCAGAGTAAGTTAAGTTAAATAAGTAAACTAAGTAAGCGGCAAAGTCTGTCCCAACGAGGATCAGGAGGTTAAAAAGGATTAGTAAGCTAAGTATCCTAAGTAGAATTGTAAGTAACATAGGTATGGTAAGTAACTACTCCATTCGCCACTCTACCCATACCAGAGTAAGTTAAGTAAGCTAAATAAATTAAGTAAGCGGCGAAGTCTGTCCCATAAAGGATGAGTAGGCTAAGTAGGTTAAGTAAACTAAGTAACCTAAGTAGAATTCTAAGTAACGTAAGTAAGTAAGTAACTACTCCATTCGCCACTCTACCCATACCAGAGTAAGTTAAGTAAGCTAAATAAACTAAGTAAGCGGCGAAGTCTGTCCCATAAAGGATGACTAGGGTAAGAAGGTTAAGTAAACTAAGTAACCTAAGTAGAATTCTAAGTAACGTAAGTAAGGTAAGTAACCACTCCATTAGCCACTCTATCCATACCAGAGTAAGTTAAGTAAGTGAAGGAAACTAAGTAAGCGGCGAAGTAGAAGTAAAACAAAGATCAGGAATTGATACAATTAACTTACTCCACCCATAAAAGACACCAAAGGGAAAGAAATACAAACATTAAGCGACCAGACCATAATGGAAACCTAAACAAAGGAAGGCCATAAGGACAGTTACTTTCCCACAAAATGGCCATATGGCCATCCAAAATTAAAAGACACAAGCGACACACACAGCAAGCAACAAACAACAACATAAATAAATCGCCACAGAAGAGCCGCCTTGGAGCGGTCAGTGGAAGATTTCAACTGGGGGCTTAAATCGATTTTACGTGGCCACAATCCTCGCCCTTACTTCCGTCGCTATTTAGACAAATAATTTGTTCAGTCCGCATGAAGGCCTCCTAACTCATCAGTGCAACATCTCCGTGAACACAGAAATCAAAGAACCACAGAGGTGAGACAACGGTGAGGACTCGACAGCAAGAAACCACTGAAATGCTGGAGCAAAAGAAAACCAACAGTTAGACTCCGATAAGTCTGTATTGTAGAGGATGAGTAGGGTGAGTAGGATAAGTAAACTAAGTAACCTAAGTAGAATTCTAAGTAACTTAGGTTAGATAAGTAACTGTTCTACTGCCTATACCACCCTTACCACAGTGAGTTAAGTAAACTAAGTAAGCGGCAAAGTCTGTCCCAACGAGGATCAGTAAGGTAAGTAGGATAAGTAAACTAAGTAACCTAAGTAGAATTAAAAGTAAGGTAAGTAACTACTCCATTAGCTACTCTACCCATACCAGAGAAAGTTAAGTAAGCTAAGTAAGCAACGAAGTCTGTACCGAATAGGATGAGTAGGGTAAGTAGGATAAGTAAACTTAGTAGAATTCTAAGTAACATAAGTAAGGTAATTAACTACTCCACTAGCCACTCTACCCAGACCAGAGTAAGTTAAGTAAGCTAAGTAAACTAAGTTAGCGTCCAAGTCTGTCCCAACGAGGATCAGTAGGGTAAGTAGGATAAGTAAAACTAAGTACCCTTAGAAGAATTCTAAATAACATAAGTAAGGTAAGTAACTACTCCATTAGCCACTCTACCCATACCAGAGTAAGTTAAGTGCGATAAGTACTATGTAAGTGGCGAAGTCTGTACTGGAGAGGATGAGTAGGGTCAGTAGGATAAGTAAACTAAGTAACCTAAGTAGAATTCTAAGTAACACAAAAAGGTAAGTTACTGCTCTACAAGCAACGCTACCAATACCAAAGTAAGTTGAGTAAACTAAGTAATCTAAGTTGGCGACCTTGTCGTCCCGAACAATGATGAGCCGGGTAAGTAGGATAAGTGAACTAAGAGACCTTAGTAGAATTCTAAGTAACGTAAGTTAGATAAGTAACAGTCCTACTACCTTTTCCACCCTTACCACAGAAAGTTAAGTAAACTAAGTAAGCGGCAAAGTCTGTCCCAACGAGGATCTGTAGGGTAAGTAGGATAAGTAAACTAAGTAACCTAAGTAGAATTCTAAGTAACATAAGTAACTACTCCACTAGCCACTGTATCTATACCAGAGTAAGTTAAGTAAGCTAAGTAAACTTATTAAGCAGCGAAGTCTGTACCGAAGAGGATGAGTAGGGTAAGTAGGATAAGTAAAATAAGTAATCTGAGTAGAATTCTAAGTAACATAAGTAAGGTAAGTAACAACTCCACTAGCCACTCTACCCAGACCAGAGTAAGTTAAGTAAGCTAAGTAAACTAAGTAAACGGCGAAGTCTGCCCCATAGAGGATGAGTAGGGTAACTAGGTTAATTAAACTAAGTAACCTAAGCAGAATTCTAAGTAACGTAAGTAAGGTAAGTAACTACTCCATTAGCCACTCTACCCATACCAGAGTAAATTAAGTAAACTAGGTAAGCGACAAAGTCTGTATTGTACAGGTTGTGTAGGGTAAGTAGGATAAGTAAACTAAGTAACCTGAGTAGAATTCTAAGTAACATAAGTAAGGTAAGTAATTGCCCTACCAGCTAACACCCTTATCACAGTAAGTTAAATAAGCTATGTATAAGTAAGCGGCGAAGTCTGTCCCATAAAAGATGAGTAGAGTAAGTAGGATAAGTAAACTTAGTAACGTAAGTAGATTTCTAAGTATCGTAAGTAACCACCCCATTAGCCACTCTACCCATACCAGAGTAAGTTAAGTAAATTAATAAAACTAAGTATGCAGCGAAGTCTGTACTGAAGAGGATAAGTAGGGTGAGTAGGATATGTAAACTAAGTAACCTGAGTAGTATTCTAAGTAACATAAGTAAGGTACGTTACTGCTCTACCAGCAACGCTACCAATACCGAAGTAAGTTGAGTAAGCTAAGTAAACTAAGTTGGCGACCTTGTCACTTCGAACAATGATGAGTAGGGTAAGTAGGATAAGTAAACTAAGTAACCTAAGTAGAATTCTAAGTAACCTAAGTAGAATTCTAAGTAACGTAAGTAACTGTCCTACTAGCTATACCACCCTTACCACAGTAAGTTAAGGAAGCTAAGTAAACTGAGTAAGCGGCAAAGTCTGTCCCAACGAGGATGAGTAGGGTAAGCAGGATAAGTAAACTAAGTAACCTAAGTAGAATTCTAAGTAGGTTAAGTAACTACTCCACTTGCCACTCTACCCATACCAGAGTCAGTTAAGTAAGCTAAGTAAGCAGCGAAGTCTCTACCGAGGGGATGAGTAGGGTAAGTAGGACAAGTAAACTAAGTAACCTGGGTAGAATTCTAAGTAAAATAACTAAGGTAAGTTACTGCTCCACCAGCAACGATACCAATACTAAATTAAGTTGAGTAAGCTAAGTATACTTAGTTGGCTACTTTGTCACTCCGAACAATGATGAGTAGGGTTAAGTAGGATAAGTAAAAGAAGTAACTACTCCACTAGCCACTTTACCCATACCACAGTAAGTTAAGTAAGCTAAAAAACTAAGTAAGCAGCGAAGTCTGTACCGAAGAGTATGCATGAGTAGGGTAAGTAAACTAAGTAACCCAAGTAGAATTCTAAGTAGGGTAAGTAACTACTCCACTAGCCACTCTACCAATACCAGAGTAAGTTAAGTAAGCTAAGTAAACCAAGTAAGCAGCGAAGTCTGTACCAAAGAGAATGAGTAGGGTAAGTATGATAAGTAAACTAAGTAAGCTGAGTAGAATTCTAAGTTACATAAGTAAGGCAAGTTACTGCTCTACCAGCAATGCTACAAATATCAAAGTAAGCCGACTAAACTAAGTCTACTAACTTGGCAGCCTCGGAAAAAATATGAGTAGGGTAAGTAGGATAAGTAAACTAAGCAACCTAAGTAGAATTCTAAGTATCATAAGTAAGATAAGTAACTACTCCATAAACTAAGTAAGTGCCGAAGTCTGTCCCAACGAAGATGAGTATGGTAAGTAGGATAAGTAACCTAAGTAGCAGGGTAAGTAGGATAAGTATAGTAAGCAACCTAAGTGGACTTCGAAGTAACATAAGTATAGTAAATAACCTCTCCACCAGCTACACCAACCATTCCAGAGCAAGTTAAGTAAGCTAAGCAAACTAAGT
This sequence comes from Lucinisca nassula, assembly GCA_963580285.1. NCBI lineage: Eukaryota > Metazoa > Mollusca > Bivalvia > Lucinida > Lucinidae > Lucinisca > Lucinisca nassula. Next base: position 95,077,686 of record OY757012.1, read on the forward strand.
AAGTGTCGAAGTCTGTCCCAACGAGGATGAGTTGGGTAAGTAGGATAAGTAAACTAAGTAGAATATTAAGTAACCTTAGTAAAGTAAGTAACTACTTCACTAGCTTACCAAGACAAGCCTGCTCAACTTGTGTTAAACGCTCAGTGCTATCAAGATGACAAGTCAGGAGTACTATCAATATGTCTTGAAGGATATTGCAGATTATGCGAACAAAAGGTGGTCATACTGGAGTTATCTTTCTTGTGTATGACATGGTATCTAAACTTTGGGTACACTTGTGCATTAATGACCATCAATATATCTTTAAAGGAATTGAATTATGATCATCACATGGTTATACTGTCAGGGGAGAAAACTGAACCAGAGCTCCGCAAATGGTGCATTGTATCACCGTGCCAAGGTCATGTTTGTTGGTCTTCTGCAACGGATCTTCATGTGTTTTTTCCCCCAGGTACTCCGGTTTTTGTCAATCTCTGATTAAAGATCGGCTCATCATGAGTGAAATAATCATGAAATGGCCGGTCGAAAACCAAAATTAAAAACCAAAACAATGTTATTGAAGTCCAACCTTGAAATAACTATATATCAAGTTTATGCTAAACCGGCGCTAAATTGTAGGAGTTACATAGTCTCTCTCTTTCCCTTTTTACTGCTACACGCTGACTTTTGCGCTTTACGGGCAGGATTTCTGGGTGGAAAGCAGTACTAAGCAATGTGGAAGAACTGCCTTGCTAAAAGAAACAACACTTTGGTCATCGTGAGGTTCGAACCCGCAACGTCTCGAACACAAATCCGATGCGCTACCACTGCACTAAATTTGAGTAAACAGCTTAGTAGGTCTAAACATGCCCAGGAAAAGCTGTGCGAGTCAGACCGTCGTTTCCTTTCAGTGGTTAAAAGTTCCGGAATATCTAAAGCAACATCTCCAAAATGACCTAGGTAGTATTAACGGGCAATAACTCCGCAAACTAACAAACAAACAAACCACAAATCCTTCCATTTCAAGGAAAAATTTGATGTTTGTCAAATATATAGATTATCCTGTTCGTCATGCATGAAAAATGCAAACTGCAGCTGGTGTTGCAGCAGTACTAAGTAAAAAAAAGAGCGATAGACGAGAGTTTTCTCCCCTGTTAGTATATAACCATGTGATATGGCCATAAGCTGGAGACAATCTGCGCAGACAGCTACAACGGAATTTTGTTTCCCTGGGGTTTGCAGGTGGCAGTAACATGGTAGTTGTCAGCTGGGTCTGCAGAGCACAGTACAATTGGTAACCTCTTTTGAATAGCAAAATCAACTGTTTGCACCTCGCGAAAACAGGGAATGAAATATAGACAAGAATATATTATTTCATATTTTATTTCTATTAAAGAGTGTTCATCTAAACAATAAATTAACATTTTAAAATGTGTGACTTCATAAAATTATGAACATAGGCATGGTCAACTACTGATAACTTAAGGCAGAACTATATCTTGTACCAAGAGACAATAAAAACTTGTGGGGCTAAGTAGTATGTTTATTATTAGATTTCCAGCAATTAATTAACCCATATATGACAATGGAATCTCCCACCTAATAAGTCTGGAAGTGGTCCATGGTTTCAGGTTTGTTTTGTTTGGGGAGAATTTTGCATAATTGTATGTATTTTCAGCAAACTGTTGGGGATCAGATCAGACGCTGCGTTTTGTGGCATCTGATTTGGGTCTTCACTGTTTCCCAATGTCCCATAAAGGGCTGCTATGCATGTGTAAAATTCATATGGTATGGTCACTTAACCCTTATCTTGCTGAATATTCATTTAAGCCACACCCATTTCTGTCTATCAACAAATCAAATTACGTGATGTCATTTAATGCTGCAAATTCATGGACTGAAAGCCAAACAGTGTAGATCCTGATCAGATGGCTTCTTCAGAAGAAGCCATCTGATCTGGATCTACACTGTTTGCAAAGATAGGGGTTGTCGTGAACAGCAAGATAAGGGTTAACATCAAACAAGAGGGCCATAATGGCCCTGGATCGCTCACCTCATCCATTGTGTAACAAGTTGGCCTGAGTATACGAGGACTATTCAAATATGAATGCAAGTAGAACGTTTTCTCATGCACTAATGCGAAAATCACCTGGAAATAAATATCACAGCTTAGAAAAACATTTTACCTATACATTGATACCAAACCTGTTAAAATCCGTCCACTTTAGCCATGTATATCGTTCGAGAAACACTGTCTACTCTTGTATACTAATACAAAACATGGTTGGAAGAAGATCAGAGTGCGCCGTTGAAATACGGTCCTATATTAAGAATCGTTGTATTCTTAGTATACGGCGCAAAGACATTTTTGATGAAATATGTTCGGTTTATGGGCATAATGAAATGTCTTTTCCGATAGTTTTTCGTTGGTGTAAGAAATTCAGCTGTGGGCTAGGCTCAACAGAAGATGCGCCACATGATCGTCGGCCGAAAAGAGCAACATCTGCCAAGATGGTTGCTAGAGTGAAATAGTTACTACCGATGCACGATACACCACTAGGCAAATAGCTAGTATGGTTGGCATCTCATTAGGAGCAGCTCATACAATTCTGAAACGGGATTTGAAAATGAGAAAGATCTGTGCTAGATGGATTCCCCATCTGTTGACAGGTGAGAAGAAAAAGACACGCGTTCAGTGCGCCTAGAAGTTGCTTAAAAAGTTTCCAAATTACAATGCACGGTCTTTCGCTAATGTCGTCACAGGTGACGAGACAAGGGTTCAATATTTTGAGCCAAAACGAAAGATCCAGAACAAAATATGGGCAACAAAGTATTGCAAAAGACCATGGTTTGCAAAGCGGACCATGAGCGTCAAGAAGGTAATGTATGCCATATTCTTTTCAAATCAGGGCCCTGCTATTGAGGTTGCTGTGCCTAAAGGTAAATCTGTGAATGCGAAGTTTTACAAGAATAAAGTTCTTCGAAAATTGAAGAAATATTTCAAAGAACGAAGACCCGCAACTGGTTTGGCCAATGTCAGATTACTACATGACAATGCGTCATCGCACAAGGCGTTCATTGTGCAAGACTATCTGAAGCAGGAAAATGTTGTTGAACTCCCTCACCCCCCCCCCCCCCCCGTATTCCCCTGACCTTGCCCCGTGTGGCTTTTTTTGTTCCCGCGGCTGAAAAAATACCTTTCTGGTTGAAAATTTATACAGCTCAAACACCTCGGTTCTGCAATATTCCAGTACCTTCATAGTTTACCTCGAAAAGACTACCAAAATGCATTCAATGATTGGATCAGAAGACTGAAACATTGTATATCTGTTAAAGGGGAATACTTTGAGGGGACAAAATAAATTTTTCATCGAAATCTATCACGGAATCATTTTTATGTCCGGGGCATGATTCCCCCACTTTGCGCGGACTTGCCGTCTTCGGGGCAACGGCCCGGTGTCCTCGGTGCATGGCATGACCCCACTGCGGTAACTAGTCACAGCCCCCGTACTGGTGCTGTAGGGAATTGAACTTTTGACAGATGATTGGCGTGTGAACACACCTCCTAGTGGACGGTAATGACCCGTAGGTCACACGCTCCCCTATGGCCCCGGTGCGGGGGCTTGACCCACCCACTGGCCCCTCACTAGCCGTGGCCGCCCGATCGTCGTTGCTGGGTGCATGATGTTTGGACATTGGTTTCCGCCACATGATCCTGGCTTCAGGCGTGACTGGCGTATCGCGGTGCGTGTCGGGTGCGGATGCTTAATAGGTTATTCTCGCTAAATAAGGCATTATTATTATTATTATTACCACAGTCCTATAACTAAAAACTTACACACAGTTCCCTACTTTGGGACTGTGAGGTCAATACCCTTAGACTGGTGTGTGGGTAACATCCACTGCTGTAGTACGACCCTGATGACCTACGCCATCCGACCCACACATGTAGGCCCCATCCTCATACTTTCGTCCTTCCGTGCCCCTTGGGGCTTCGGGCGGGGGCGCCTGGAGACATGATTCCCCGCTTTGGGCGGACTGGCCGTTTCCGGGGGGACGGCCCGGAGTCCTCGGGTGCAGGGGGGGGGGGGGGGTGGGGGTGGGAGAAGGGAAGGACATCAAACACATTCATGCTTATATAGTTGTTACATGAGCAAGTCTGTATGTTCATTATCCTAATGTTCAGCTTAATGTTGTTTTTGATGTATTTCTCTCGTATGTAATGGAATATGACATGAAGCGTGTACCGTTTCTCAATGTTGGGATGCCCGGCGGGGTAGGGGCGGTCATGTTGTATTCCTTTATATGCCGGGGAAACCCACCATCTCCGTGTTCATTACATGTTTTAATGTTGTTTTTAAATAGTTTCTCAATTATGTGCTATTATGTTCATTATCTCCGTGTTCATTACATGTTCAGTTTAGTGTTTGATGTATTTCTCTCGTTTGTAACGGGTTATGACATGATGCGTGTACCGTCTCTCAATATTGGGATGCCCGGTGGGGTAGGGACAGTCATGTCGTATTCCTTTATATGCGGGGGAAACACACCATCTCCGTGTTTATTACTTGTTTTAAATTTGTTTTTGAACTTTTTCTCAATTATGCCGGGGAAACGCACCATCTCCGTGTTCATTACATGTTTTAGTGCTGTTTGGGATGTATTTCTCCCGTATGTGAAGGAATGTGACATGAAGCGTGTGCCGTTTCTCAATGTTGGAATGCCCGGCGCGGTAGGCGGTCCTGTCTTATTCCTTTATATACCGGGGAAACACACTGTCTCCGTGTTCATTACATGTTTATGCCACCGGCTTACGAAGTATGCTATGGGGATATAATGTTTTCGTCCTGCCTTTCGTCCGTGTGTCCGTCTTTCCGTCTGTCCGTTCGTCCGTCCGTTAACATTTTGGTTAAATTTTTTAATCAATGTTTCTAAGAGATTGTATCTTCTGAACCCTTTGATAGATTTAGTTGATACTTACACTGAAGTTACATACTGGTCTAAAACTTTCATTGATGCATGTCCCCTCCCCCCCATCCCCCCCCCCCACAGTGACCTTGAGGTCAAAGTCATAGACTTAGGAATTTTACATTTGGTTCAAGTTTTATGACAAAGTTTATAGATGTTCTAAACTCTAAGACAAATTCAATTGATGCTTGCATCGATGTTGCATACCAGTCCAAAGATTTCATTGATGCATACCCCACCCTGCTGCTTCATTGATACCCCCACCCTTCAGTAACTTTGATTCCCTCACTCTCTTGGTCCATTTAGAAATTTTATGTTTGATTTAGCTTTTACAAGCACATTTATACATTATTATAGCTTCTTGACATCTTCATTCATATTACATTCAAGCTCAAAAGATATATCAGAGTATGGCACTGGCCGGGGGTATACGTGACCCACTGGTCGCTTTCTCTAGTTTAATGGTGTTTTTGAACTGTATCAGAATTAAAAGCTACCCTTATGTTCATTTTCTCCGTGTTCATTACATATAGATTATTCATTCTCCTAGTTGAAATATGGGATTTATAAACCGAGGGAGGTAAAACAATCCGATAAAGAAACGAGTGCGAAGCACGAGTTTCTTTAACGGATTGTTTTACCTCCCGAGGTTTATAAATCTCATATTTCAAATAGGAGAAATGTATAATCTGTATATTACATGCACTTCCATAGACTTTTAGGAGAGTTTGGATCTTGAATTTTGGATCTGAATGCCCGTTCAGTTGACTGTTTACAGCCCATGTAAACGGTTCAATCAGCGAAGTGTTACAGAATCTGGGTGGAAGAACAACTGGATGGGCGCCATTTTGAAAGCGCTTTCTACAGTTTTGAACATAAATAGAAGAAACAAAGTGTTTCAGTGATAAAACAAGTAAAACGTTAGATTAAATAAAGCAAAACTTACATCCTAATCAATGGTCATATCCATGTTTTCTTTTGTTTCAGCGTTGCATCCGACTCAAACGTCACGCATTCTGAACGTCTGTTGATATTTCTTAGACGCCATTACAATGACGTCATGAATAACGTCGCCGTGATTGAAACTCTCCCGCGTTTGAATAGAACAATTTCACTGCAAAGCGGTATCTCGTATCTTGTACATAAAGTAGTTCCAGCTGAAGGGATTTATTTCCCCGGCTAAGAGGCAATATTTCTTCTTAGCAAAAAGGAAAATACCAAGTTTATGTCTGGTAGAAATCATGGTATTTCTCTGTAATGCATGTAATATATGTTCAGTTTAGTGTTGTTTTTGATGTATTTTTCCCGTATGTGAAGGAATATGACATGAAGCGTGTACCGTTTCTCATTGTTGGGATGCCCGGCGGGGTAGGGGCGATCATGTCATATTCCCGGGGAAACACACATTCTCCGTTTTCATTACATGTTTATATTGTTTTTGAACTGTTTCTCAATTATGTTCATTATCTCCGTGTTCAATACATGTGTAGTTTAGTGTTGTTTTTTATGTATTTCTCCCGTTTGTGAAGGGAATATGTCATGAACCGTGTACCGTTTCTCATTGTTGGGATGCCCGGCTGCGTAGGGGTGGTCATGTCATGTTTCTTCATATATACCAGAAAAACCCACTATCTCCGTGTTCTTTGCATGTTTTAATGATGTTTTTGAACTATTCCTCAATTATGTGCTATCTCTATGTTAATTATCTCTGTGCTCGTTACATGTTCAGCTTAATGTTGTTTTTGGTGTATTTCTCTCGAATGTAAAGGAATATGACATGAAGCGTGTACCGTTTCTCAGTGTTGGGATTCCCGGCGGGTCAGGGAAGGTCATGTCATATTCCTTTATATGCCGGGGAAAAACATGATCTCCGTGTTCATTACATGTTGTAATGTTGTTTTTGAACAGTTTCTCAATTATGTGCTATCTCTATGTTCATTATCTCCGTGTTCATTACATGTTCAGTTTAGTGTTGTTTTGATGTGTTTCTCCCGTTTGTGAAGGAATATGACATGAAGCGTGTACCATTTCTCAATGTTGGGATGCCCGGCGGGGTAGGGGCGGTCATGCCATATTCCTTTATATACCGGGGAAACACACTATCTCCGTGTTCATTACATCTTTTAATGATGTTTTTGAACTGTTTCTCAATTATATACTATCTCAATGTTCATTATCTCCGTGTTCATTACATGTTCAGTAAAGTGTTGTTTTTTAGCTCACCTGTCACGTAGTGACGAGGTGAGCTTTTGGGATCACTTTTTGTCCGTCGTCCTTCGTGCGTGCATGCGTCCGTGCGTGCGTCCGTGCGTAACTTTTTCTTCAAACGACATCTCCTCCTAAACCACAGGTCGGATATTTACCAAACTTCACAGGAATGATCCTTGGGTGGTCCCCTTTCAATTTTGTTCAAATGGTTCCGGTCCATTGCACATCTAGGTCACAGGAGCCAAAAATAGATTTTTTTCACCAAAAACTTAAAAAATCTTCTTCTCTGAAACCACAAGGCCCAGATCTTTGATATTTGGTATGAAGCTTCATCTAGTGGACGCCTACCAAGATTGTTCAAAATATAGTGCTGGGGCTAAAAATGCCCCCGCCCCGGGTTCCTTTGGTTTTACAGGTACGCTTGCGATTATCTTGTCAGCGCACACTCACTTGTCTCGCGTTTGTAACGCGGGAGATTCGCACGCACAGTTCACGCGTTTCAACTGCGAATTACATTTTAACCAATGAATTTTCTTTATGAAAAAACGCGATACTGCGAATAAATCGCGATTTCCGATTAGCCAATCAGGCCTGCGTGTCGATAACGCAGATACAACCTTCTCCGCGTGTCCAAAGCAACCAATCAATACCGCGTAACTATTTCGCTCTTATCTTTTCATCCAATTTAGGTCGTTTAAGTTTTTTTTTTTTTTTTTTTTATTATCTGATTACTTCCAAAACCATAAACAGAATAAATTGAAACAGAGAAAATAAAGGCAAATGGACAAGACATTTATTCAGTTGCAGTAAAACTGTGCAATTTGCCTCGGGGTAAATGGTAAAATATAGGTACTGCATAGTGATTGAAGTTGACGAAGTTGACTGCCAAAATGCAGGATGTTTATTGACCAACAGTTTTATGACACCCAGGTGCACCTGGGAGCTATAAAGCTAGTTAGTTAACCCATTGTATGCTAGTGGACTCTTCCATTGCTATATGTTGGACAATTCCATTTTTTATATAAGGGGTGTCAGGCCCATTTTTACGTTTTCATTCAATTTTTGATGGAAAATTCTGTTAGCAAATAGTGCAGGCCCTGATCAGACGCCGCGTTCTGTGGCGTCTGATCTGGGCCTGCACTGTTTGCCAAGGTACCCATTTAGTGGTTTCCCGCATACAATGGGTTAAAATAACACCTCATTATCTTCACTTATTCAAGATGTCAAGACGAGAAATAAACATTGACAAGGTCGCCAACTTAGTTTACTTAGCTTGCTCAACTCACTTTGGTATTGGTAGCGATGCTGGTAGAGCAGTAACTTACATTACTTTTGTTACTTAGAATTCTACTCAGGTTACTTAGTTTGCTTATCCTACTTACCCTACTCATCCTCTACAATACAGACTTCGATGCTTACTTAGTTTACTTAACTGACCTGGGTATGGGTAGAGTGGCTAATGATGTAGTTACTTACCCTACTTACGATACTTAGAATTCTACTTAGGTTACTTAGTTTACTTAACCTCCTTACCCTTCTCATCCTCTGTCGGACATACGTCGCCGCTTACTTAGTTTACTAAGCTTACTTAACTTACTCTGGTCTGGGTAGAGTGGCTAGTGGAGTAGTTACTTACCTTACTTATGATACTTAGATTTCTACTCAGGTTACTTAGTTTACTTATCCTACTTACCCTATTCATCCTCTTCGGTACTGGCTTCGCTGCTTACTTAGTTTACTTAGCTTACTTAACTTACTCTGGTATGGGTAGAGTGGCTAGTGGAGTAGTTACTTATGTTTCTTAGAATTCTACTAAGTTTACTTAGTTTACTTATCCTACTTACCCTACTGATCCTCGTTGTGACAGACTTTGCCGCTTACTTAGTTTACTTAGCTTACTTAACTTACTGTGTTAAGGATGGTAAAGGTAGTAGGACAGTTACTTACCTTACTTATGTTACTTAGAATTCTACTTAGGTTGCTTAGTTTACTTATCAATTTTACCCAGCTCATCATTGTTCGGGATGACAAGGTCGCCAACTTAGTTTACTCAACTTACTTTGGAATTGGTAGCGTTGCTGGTAGAGCAGTTATTTACCTTACTTATGTTACTTAGAATTCTACTCAAGCTATTTAGTTTACTTATCCTACTTACCCTACTCATCATCTTTAGTACAGACTTCGCCGCTTACTTAGTTTACTTAACTTACTCTGGTATGGGTGGAGTGGCTAATGGAGTAGTTACTTATGTTACTTATAATTCTACTTAGGTTACTTAGTTTACTTATGCTACTTACCCTACTGATCCTGGTTGGGACAGACTTTGCCGCTTACTTAGTTTACTTAACTTACTGTGTTAAGGGTGGTATATGTAGTAGGACAGTTACTTACCTTACTTACGTTACTTAGAATTCTACTAAGGCTACTTAGTTTACTTATCCTACTTACCCTACTCATCATCTTCAGTACAGACTTCGCCGCTTACTTAACTTACTTAACTTACTCTGGTATGGGTTGAGTGGCTAATGGAATAGTTACTTACCTTACTTATAATTCTACTTAGGTTACTTAGTTTACTTATCCTACTTACTCTACTGATCCTCGTTGCGACAGACTTTGCCGCTTCCTTAGTTTACTTAACTGTGGTAAGGGTGGTGTAGGTAGTAGGAAAGTTACTTACCTAACTTACGTTACTTAGAATTCTACTTAGGTTACTTAGTTTACGTATCCTACTTACCCGGCTCATCAGTGTTCGGGATGACAAGGTCGCCAACTTAGTTTACTTAGTTTACTCAACTTACTTTGGTATTGGTAGCGTTGCTGGTAAAGCAGTAACTTACCTTACTTATGTTACTTAGAATTCTACTCAGGTTACTTATCCTACTTACCCTACTCATCATCTTCAGTACAGACGTCGCCGCTTACTTAGTTTACTTAGCTTACTTAACTTACTCTTGTCTGGGTAGAGTGGCTAATGGAGTAGTTACTTACCTTACTTATAATTCTACTTAGGTTACTTAGTTTACTTATCCTACTTACCCTGCTTATCATCGTTGGGACAGACTTCGCCGCTTACTTAGTTTACTTAGCTTACTTAACTTACTCTGGCATGGCTAACGTAGCTGGTGGAGTAGTTACTTATCTTACTTATGTTACTTAGAATTCAACTTAGGTTACTTAGTTTACTTATCCTACTTTATTCTACTTACCCTTCTCAACCCTGTTCGGAGTGACCATCATGCCTACTTAGTTTACTTAGCTTACTTAACTTACTCTGGTATGGTAGGTGTAGCTGGTGGAGTGGTTACTTACATTACTTATAAGTCTACTTAGGTTACTTACTTTACTTATCCTACTTATACTGCACATCGAAGTGACCAGGACGCCTACTTAGTTTACTTAGCTTACTTAACTTACTCTGGTATGGCTGTTGTAGCTGGTAGGACATTTACTAATGATACTTAGAGTTATACTCAGGTTACTTAGTTTACTTACCCTACTCAGCTTACTCATGTGCTGAGATCGAAACCACAATACTTACTTACTTACTTCACTTAGCTTACTTAACTTACTCTGGTGTCGCTGATGTTACTGGTATATCAGTTACTTACAATACTTATGTTACTTACCTTACTTTACTTACTTATCCTACTTACACTGCTCATAGTCATGGATGAAATATATAACCTCAACTTAGGTTACTTATAATACTTAGCTTACTCTTAGCATTGTTGGTATGGTAGTAGCTTTTGTCATAAGAGACATGCAAGGTTACTTAGTTTACTTAGGTTACTTAGGTTACTTACGCTTATTCTTGTACTTATCCTGTTATATCAAGATTGACTTTCGTTGGTTTGATTAGTCAACTTACAATACTTACGTTACTTAGCTTATCTTATCTTAAGAGTGAGGTTGATACATGTACCATCCTTGGTTAGCTATACGCCTACTTATGTTACTCATCCTACTTAGCTCATTTCCGTATTATAGTATCATGCTTCAGTGTTCTTGTCAGCAAATTTTAGTTATTTCTCTTAAAACTATGTAAAATCGTTGTATTTTATCAATTAATTAGCTTATTGCACTTAATTATATGTATCATGTTTTTTGGATCGAGGGGCATAGATTTTTTGACATCTACTTAGTTTACTTAGTTTACTTATACTGCTGTAGTGCCAGGTAAGTAGACTGAGTAACCTAAGTAGAATACTGTAAAATTGCTTATTTTACTTATAGTGTTGATGTGAAGATCAGTAATGTAAGTAAAATGAGTAGAATTGAATTAACAGTGAAATCAGAGGCTCCAGGACACCCCGGAACCTCTGTTAGCCTGAATTTCATTCTGTGTAACGTGTCCTGAATCTCATCCCTATTAGGGTGTTTATATGAAAGCCCTTGTACCATGTACTTCATACTCCGTGTCCTGAAATCTTAGACCTTTAAATTTAGATAGAAACATTTGCAAGCATCATTTTTTAAAGCACTGATTTACATGCACAGTTGCCCAAGTGAGATTTCAGGACACGGAGTATGAAGTACCTGCCCTTTTTTGTGTGCTAGCAGGCATTTCTTGTTGCAATGTTGTTTTCATTCTATATCTTGAAGCTGATGTAATCCGAGCGCTGATTGGTCGAAATCGTTGGAGTTCCCAAATTTTGACCAATCAGCTCACAGATTACATCATCTTCAAGATACAGAATGAAAACAATTTTCCAATGAGAAATGCCTGCTCGCATGAAAAAGGTGAAAATTGCTGGTAATAACGGTTATCTGGAGAAAACGTTTGCATAAGGTGAGAGCATCTTCATTGATATTTATAAAAATGTTGGCTTTTGTGCTGACATTATCGAATTTCCGTAGGAAATCGCAGGGAAACAGTGAAAAACCATTGAGTGGGTGTGACAGTTAGTTGTCCTACTAAGGTTTATCCGGGGTAATTTGACGTTTAGACTACGATGTGGCTTGAACCAGGAGTTCTGCATTATTTTGATGAAATTCTGCTTGTCTTAGGTTGCAGTTCATACAAAATGTACCTTCCTATGTCAAGAAATATGCCTGTGCCAATTGTCATTTTATATGTACCGAGAAAATGGCACTTGTTTGTTGAGAACCTTGTCTAGCTTTCTATACCAGTATAAAAAAATCTTTTTTTTTTTTTTACACATGACATTTTTTTTCGGACAAATCAACGGACCAAGTGCCTGTGATGCGCACCAGTTAAGAAAATCCATAGTTTTACGTAGCTTGGGATAGAGATATTAGAAATTCTGTTCTAACCCTGATGTTCTCACCCAGGGACAAGGTAAAAATCGAATATTCTCGTGTGTTTCATAAATGCGCTGGCTGAATACGACCTCATATGGGCCGTTGTTTATGACTTTGACCTCAAGGTCACTGTGGGGGGGGGGGGGGGGAGGGGACATGCATCAATGAAAGTTTTAGACCAGTATGTAACTTCAGTGTAAGTATCAACTAAATCTATCAAAGGGTTCAGAAGATACAATCTCTTAGAAACATTGATTAAAAAATTTAACCAAAATGTTAACGGACGGACGGACGGACAGACGGAAAGACGGACACACGGACGAAAGGCAGGACGAAAACATTATATCCCCATAGCATACTTCGTAAGCCGGTGGCATAAACATGTAATGAACACGGAGACAGTGTGTTTCCCCGGTATATAAAGGAATAAGACAGGACCGCCCCTACCGCGCCGGGCATTCCAACATTGAGAAACGGTACACGCTTCATGTCACATTCCTTCACATACGGGAGAAATACATCCCAAACAGCACTAAAACATGTAATGAACACGGAGATGGTGCGTTTCCCCGGCATAATTGAGAAAAAGTTCAAAAACAAATTTAAAACAAGTAATAAACACGGAGATGGTGTGTTTCCCCCGCATATAAAGGAATACGACATGACTGTCCCTACCCCACCGGGCATCCCAATATTGAGGGACGGTACACGCATCATGTCATAACCCGTTACAAACGAGAGAAATACATCAAACACTAAACTGAACATGTAATGAACACGGAGATAATGAACATAATAGCACATAATTGAGAAACTATTTAAAAACAACATTAAAACATGTAATGAACACGGAGATGGTGGGTTTCCCCGGCATATAAAGGAATACAACATGACCGCCCCTACCCCGCCGGGCATCCCAACATTGAGAAACGGTACACGCTTCATGTCATATTCCATTACATACGAGAGAAATACATCAAAAACAACATTAAGCTGAACATTAGGATAATGAACATACAGACGTGCTCATGTAACAACTATATAAGCATGAATGTGTTTGATGTCCTTCCCTTCTCCCACCCCCACCCCCCCCCCCTGCACCCGAGGACTCCGGGCCGTCCCCCCGGAAACGGCCAGTCCGCCCAAAGCGGGGAATCATGTCTCCAGGCGCCCCCGCCCGAAGCCCCAAGGGGCACGGAAGGACGAAAGTATGAGGATGGGGCCTACATGTGTGGGTCGGATGGCGTAGGTCATCAGGGTCGTACTACAGCAGTGGATGTTACCCACACACCAGTCTAAGGGTATTGACCTCACAGTCCCAAAGTAGGGAACTGTGTGTAAGTTTTTAGTTATAGGACTGTGGTAATAATAATAATAATAATAATGCCTTATTTAGCGAGAATAACCTATTAAGCATCCGCACCCGACACGCACCGCGATACGCCAGTCACGCCTGAAGCCAGGATCATGTGGCGGAAACCAATGTCCAAACATCATGCACCCAGCAACGACGATCGGGCGGCCACGGCTAGTGAGGGGCCAGTGGGTGGGTCAAGCCCCCGCACCGGGGCCATAGGGGAGCGTGTGACCTACGGGTCATTACCGTCCACTAGGAGGTGTGTTCACACGCCAATCATCTGTCAAAAGTTCAATTCCCTACAGCACCAGTACGGGGGCTGTGACTAGTTACCGCAGTGGGGTCATGCCATGCACCGAGGACACCGGGCCGTTGACCCGAAGACGGCAAGTCCGCGCAAAGTGGGGGAATCATGCCCCGGACATAAAAATGATTCCGTGATAGATTTCGATGAAAAATTTATTTTGTCCCCTCAAAGTATTCCCCTTTAACAGATATACAATGTTTCAGTCTTCTGATCCAATCATTGAATGCATTTTGGTAGTCTTTTCGAGGTAAACTATGAAGGTACTGGAATATTGCAGAACCGAGGTGTTTGAGCTGTATAAATTTTCAACCAGAAAGGTATTTTTTCAGCCGCGGGAACAAAAAAAGCCACACGGGGCAAGGTCAGGGGAATACGGTGGGGGGGGGGGGGGGGGGTGTGAGGGAGTTCAACAACATTTTCCTGCTTCAGATAGTCTTGCACAATGAACGCCTTGTGCGATGACGCATTGTCATGTAGTAATCTGACATTGGCCAAACCAGTTGCGGGCCTTCGTTCTTTGAAATATTTCTTCAATTTTCGAAGAACTTTATTCTTGTAAAACTTCGCATTCACAGATTTACCTTTAGGCACAGCAACCTCAATAGCAGGGCCCTGATTTGAAAAGAATATGGCATACATTACCTTCTTGACGCTCATGGTCCGCTTTGCAAACCATGGTCTTTTGCAATACTTTGTTGCCCATATTTTGTTCTGGATCTTTCGTTTTGGCTCAAAATATTGAACCCTTGTCTCGTCACCTGTGACGACATTAGCGAAAGACCGTGCATTGTAATTTGGAAACTTTTTAAGCAACTTCTAGGCGCACTGAACGCGTGTCTTTTTCTTCTCACCTGTCAACAGATGGGGAATCCATCTAGCACAGATCTTTCTCATTTTCAAATCCCGTTTCAGAATTGTATGAGCTGCTCCTAATGAGATGCCAACCATACTAGCTATTTGCCTAGTGGTGTATCGTGCATCGGTAGTAACTATTTCACTCTAGCAACCATCTTGGCAGATGTTGCTCTTTTCGGCCGACGATCATGTGGCGCATCTTCTGTTGAGCCTAGCCCACAGCTGAATTTCTTACACCAACGAAAAACTATCGGAAAAGACATTTCATTATGCCCATAAACCGAACATATTTCATCAAAAATGTCTTTGCGCCGTATACTAAGAATACAACGATTCTTAATATAGGACCGTATTTCAACGGCGCACTCTGACCTTCTTCCAACCATGTTTTGTATTAGTATACAAGAGTAGACAGTGTTTCTCGAACGATATACATGGCTAAAGTGGACGGATTTTAACAGGTTTGGTATCAATGTATAGGTAAAATGTTTTTCTAAGCTGTGATATTTATTTCCAGGTGATTTTCGCATTAGTGCATGAGGAAACGTTCTACTTGCATTCATATTTGAATAGTCCTCGTATACTCAGGCCAACTTGTTACACAATGGATGAGGTGAGCGATCCAGGGCCATTATGGCCCTCTTGTTTGATGTTAACCCTTATCTTGCTGTTCACGACAACCCCTATCTTTGCAAACAGTGTAGATCCAGATCAGATGGCTTCTTCTGAAGAAGCCATCTGATCAGGATCTACACTGTTTGGCTTTCAGTCCATGAATTTGCAGCATTAAATGACATCACGTAATTTGATTTGTTGATAGACAGAAATGGGTGTGGCTTAAATGAATATTCAGCAAGATAAGGGTTAAGTGACCATACCATATGAATTTTACACATGCATAGCAGCCCTTTATGGGACATTGGGAAACAGTGAAGACCCAAATCAGATGCCACAAAACGCAGCGTCTGATCTGATCCCCAACAGTTTGCTGAAAATACATACAATTATGCAAAATTCTCCCCAAACAAAACAAACCTGAAACCATGGACCACTTCCAGACTTATTAGGTGGGAGATTCCATTGTCATATATGGGTTAATTAATTGCTGGAAATCTAATAATAAACATACTACTTAGCCCCACAAGTTTTTATTGTCTCTTGGTACAAGATATAGTTCTGCCTTAAGTTATCAGTAGTTGACCATGCCTATGTTCATAATTTTATGAAGTCACACATTTTAAAATGTTAATTTATTGTTTAGATGAACACTCTTTAATAGAAATAAAATATGAAATAATATATTCTTGTCTATATTTCATTCCCTGTTTTCGCGAGGTGCAAACAGTTGATTTTGCTATTCAAAAGAGGTTACCAATTGTACTGTGCTCTGCAGACCCAGCTGACAACTACCATGTTACTGCCACCTGCAAACCCCAGGGAAACAAAATTCCGTTGTAGCTGTCTGCGCAGATTGTCTCCAGCTTATGGCCATATCACATGGTTATATACTAACAGGGGAGAAAACTCTCGTCTATCGCTCTTTTTTTTACTTAGTACTGCTGCAACACCAGCTGCAGTTTGCATTTTTCATGCATGACGAACAGGATAATCTATATATTTGACAAACATCAAATTTTTCCTTGAAATGGAAGGATTTGTGGTTTGTTTGTTTGTTAGTTTGCGGAGTTATTGCCCGTTAATACTACCTAGGTCATTTTGGAGATGTTGCTTTAGATATTCCGGAACTTTTAACCACTGAAAGGAAACGACGGTCTGACTCGCACAGCTTTTCCTGGGCATGTTTAGACCTACTAAGCTGTTTACTCAAATTTAGTGCAGTGGTAGCGCATCGGATTTGTGTTCGAGACGTTGCGGGTTCGAACCTCACGATGACCAAAGTGTTGTTTCTTTTAGCAAGGCAGTTCTTCCACATTGCTTAGTACTGCTTTCCACCCAGAAATCCTGCTCGTAAAGCGCAAAAGTCAGCGTGTAGCAGTAAAAAGGGAAAGAGAGAGACTATGTAACTCCTACAATTTAGCGCCGGTTTAGCATAAACTTGATATATAGTTATTTCAAGGTTGGACTTCAATAACATTGTTTTGGTTTTTAATTTTGGTTTTCGACCGGCCATTTCATGATTATTTCACTCATGATGAGCCGATCTTTAATCAGAGATTGACAAAAACCGGAGTACCTGGGGGAAAAAACACATGAAGATCCGTTGCAGAAGACCAACAAACATGACCTTGGCACGGTGATACAATGCACCATTTGCGGAGCTCTGGTTCAGTTTTCTCCCCTGACAGTATAACCATGTGATGATCATAATTCAATTCCTTTAAAGATATATTGATGGTCATTAATGCACAAGTGTACCCAAAGTTTAGATACCATGTCATACACAAGAAAGATAACTCCAGTATGACCACCTTTTGTTCGCATAATCTGCAATATCCTTCAAGACATATTGATAGTACTCCTGACTTGTCATCTTGATAGTACTGAGCGTTTAACACAAGTTGAGCAGGCTTGTCTTGGTAAGCTAGTGAAGTAGTTACTTACTTTACTAAGGTTACTTAATATTCTACTTAGTTTACTTATCCTACTTACCCAACTCATCCTCGTTGGGACAGACTTCGACACTTACTTAGTTTGCTTAGCTTACTTAACTTGCTCTGGAATGGTTGGTGTAGCTGGTGGAGAGGTTATTTACTATACTTATGTTACTTCGAAGTCCACTTAGGTTGCTTACTATACTTATCCTACTTACCCTGCTACTTAGGTTACTTATCCTACTTACCATACTCATCTTCGTTGGGACAGACTTCGGCACTTACTTAGTTTATGGAGTAGTTACTTATCTTACTTATGATACTTAGAATTCTACTTAGGTTGCTTAGTTTACTTATCCTACTTACCCTACTCATATTTTTTCCGAGGCTGCCAAGTTAGTAGACTTAGTTTAGTCGGCTTACTTTGATATTTGTAGCATTGCTGGTAGAGCAGTAACTTGCCTTACTTATGTAACTTAGAATTCTACTCAGCTTACTTAGTTTACTTATCATACTTACCCTACTCATTCTCTTTGGTACAGACTTCGCTGCTTACTTGGTTTACTTAGCTTACTTAACTTACTCTGGTATTGGTAGAGTGGCTAGTGGAGTAGTTACTTACCCTACTTAGAATTCTACTTGGGTTACTTAGTTTACTTACCCTACTCATGCATACTCTTCGGTACAGACTTCGCTGCTTACTTAGTTTTTTAGCTTACTTAACTTACTGTGGTATGGGTAAAGTGGCTAGTGGAGTAGTTACTTCTTTTACTTATCCTACTTAACCCTACTCATCATTGTTCGGAGTGACAAAGTAGCCAACTAAGTATACTTAGCTTACTCAACTTAATTTAGTATTGGTATCGTTGCTGGTGGAGCAGTAACTTACCTTAGTTATTTTACTTAGAATTCTACCCAGGTTACTTAGTTTACTTGTCCTACTTACCCTACTCATCCCCTCGGTAGAGACTTCGCTGCTTACTTAGCTTACTTTACTGACTCTGGTATGGGTAGAGTGGCAAGTGGAGTAGTTACTTAACCTACTTAGAATTCTACTTAGGTTACTTAGTTTACTTATCCTGCTTACCCTACTCATCCTCGTTGGGACAGACTTTGCCGCTTAATCAGTTTACTTAGCTTCCTTAACTTACTGTGGTAAGGGTGGTATAGCTAGTAGGACAGTTACTTACGTTACTTAGAATTCTACTTAGGTTACTTAGAATTCTACTTAGGTTACTTAGTTTACTTATCCTACTTACCCTACTCATCATTGTTCGAAGTGACAAGGTCGCCAACTTAGTTTACTTAGCTTACTCAACTTACTTCGGTATTGGTAGCGTTGCTGGTAGAGCAGTAACGTACCTTACTTATGTTACTTAGAATACTACTCAGGTTACTTAGTTTACTTATCCTACACACCCTACTTATCCTCTTCAGTACAGACTTCGCTGCATACTTAGTTTTATTAATTTACTTAACTTACTCTGGTATGGGTAGAGTGGCTAATGGGGTGGTTACTTACGTTACTTAGAAATCTACTTACGTTACTAAGTTTACTTATCCTACTTACTCTACTCATCTTTTATGGGACAGACTTCGCCGCTTACTTATACATAGCTTACTTAACTTACTGTGATAAGGGTGTTAGCTGGTAGGGCAATTACTTACCTTACTTATGTTACTTAGAATTCTACTCAGGTTACTTAGTTTACTTATCCTACTTACCCTACACAACCTGTACAATACAGACTTTGTCGCTTACTTAGTTTACTTAATTTACTCTGGTATGGGTAGAGTGGCTAATGGAGTAGTTACTTACCTTACTTACGTTACTTAGAATTCTGCTTAGGTTACTTAGTTTAATTAACCTAGTTACCCTACTCATCCTCTATGGGGCAGACTTCGCCGTTTACTTAGTTTACTTAGCTTACTTAACTTACTCTGGTCTGGGTAGAGTGGCTAGTGGAGTAGTTACTTACCTTACTTATGTTACTTAGAATTCTACTCAGATTACTTATTTTACTTATCCTACTTACCCTACTCATCCTCTTCGGTACAGACTTCGCTGCTTAATAAGTTTACTTAGCTTACTTAACTTACTCTGGTATAGATACAGTGGCTAGTGGAGTAGTTACTTATGTTACTTAGAATTCTACTTAGGTTACTTAGTTTACTTATCCTACTTACCCTACAGATCCTCGTTGGGACAGACTTTGCCGCTTACTTAGTTTACTTAACTTTCTGTGGTAAGGGTGGAAAAGGTAGTAGGACTGTTACTTATCTAACTTACGTTACTTAGAAGTCTACTAAGGTCTCTTAGTTCACTTATCCTACTTACCCGGCTCATCATTGTTCGGGACGACAAGGTCGCCAACTTAGATTACTTAGTTTACTCAACTTACTTTGGTATTGGTAGCGTTGCTTGTAGAGCAGTAACATACCTTTTTGTGTTACTTAGAATTCTACTTAGGTTACTTAGTTTACTTATCCTACTGACCCTACTCATCCTCTCCAGTACAGACTTCGCCACTTACATAGTACTTATCGCACTTAACTTACTCTGGTATGGGTAGAGTGGCTAATGGAGTAGTTACTTACCTTACTTATGTTATTTAGAATTCTTCTAAGGGTTCTTAGTTTTACTTATCCTACTTACCCTACTGATCCTCGTTGGGACAGACTTGGACGCTAACTTAGTTTACTTAGCTTACTTAACTTACTCTGGTCTGGGTAGAGTGGCTAGTGGAGTAGTTAATTACCTTACTTATGTTACTTAGAATTCTACTAAGTTTACTTATCCTACTTACCCTACTCATCCTATTCGGTACAGACTTCGCTGCTTACTTAGCTTACTTAACTTTCTCTGGTATGGGTAGAGTAGCTAATGGAGTAGTTACTTACCTTACTTTTAATTCTACTTAGGTTACTTAGTTTACTTATCCTACTTACCTTACTGATCCTCGTTGGGACAGACTTTGCCGCTTACTTAGTTTACTTAACTCACTGTGGTAAGGGTGGTATAGGCAGTAGAACAGTTACTTATCTAACCTAAGTTACTTAGAATTCTACTTAGGTTACTTAGTTTACTTATCCTACTCACCCTACTCATCCTCTACAATACAGACTTATCGGAGTCTAACTGTTGGTTTTCTTTTGCTCCAGCATTTCAGTGGTTTCTTGCTGTCGAGTCCTCACCGTTGTCTCACCTCTGTGGTTCTTTGATTTCTGTGTTCACGGAGATGTTGCACTGATGAGTTAGGAGGCCTTCATGCGGACTGAACAAATTATTTGTCTAAATAGCGACGGAAGTAAGGGCGAGGATTGTGGCCACGTAAAATCGATTTAAGCCCCCAGTTGAAATCTTCCACTGACCGCTCCAAGGCGGCTCTTCTGTGGCGATTTATTTATGTTGTTGTTTGTTGCTTGCTGTGTGTGTCGCTTGTGTCTTTTAATTTTGGATGGCCATATGGCCATTTTGTGGGAAAGTAACTGTCCTTATGGCCTTCCTTTGTTTAGGTTTCCATTATGGTCTGGTCGCTTAATGTTTGTATTTCTTTCCCTTTGGTGTCTTTTATGGGTGGAGTAAGTTAATTGTATCAATTCCTGATCTTTGTTTTACTTCTACTTCGCCGCTTACTTAGTTTCCTTCACTTACTTAACTTACTCTGGTATGGATAGAGTGGCTAATGGAGTGGTTACTTACCTTACTTACGTTACTTAGAATTCTACTTAGGTTACTTAGTTTACTTAACCTTCTTACCCTAGTCATCCTTTATGGGACAGACTTCGCCGCTTACTTAGTTTATTTAGCTTACTTAACTTACTCTGGTATGGGTAGAGTGGCGAATGGAGTAGTTACTTACTTACTTACGTTACTTAGAATTCTACTTAGGTTACTTAGTTTACTTAACCTACTTAGCCTACTCATCCTTTATGGGACAGACTTCGCCGCTTACTTAATTTATTTAGCTTACTTAACTTACTCTGGTATGGGTAGAGTGGCGAATGGAGTAGTTACTTACCATACCTATGTTACTTACAATTCTACTTAGGATACTTAGCTTACTAATCCTTTTTAACCTCCTGATCCTCGTTGGGACAGACTTTGCCGCTTACTTAGTTTACTTATTTAACTTAACTTACTCTGGTCTGGGCAGAGTGGCTAATGGAGTATCTACTTACCTTACTTATTGTGATAAGGGTGTTACTTAGATTTTGTACTCAGGTTACTTAGTTTACTATCCTACTTACCCTACTCATCCTCTTCGGTACAGACTTCGCTGCTTACTTAGTTTACTTAGCTTTCTTAAGTTACTATTGTATGGGTGGAGTGGCTAGTGGAGTAGTTACTTACCCTATTTAGAATTCTACTTAGGTTACTTAGTTTACTTATCCAATTACCCTACTGATCCGCGTCTGGACAGACTATGCCGCTTACTTAGTTTACTGAGCTTACTTAACTTACTGTGGTAATGGTAGTATAGCTAGTATGACAGTTACTTACCTTACTTACGTTACTTAGAATTCTACTTAGGTTACTTAGTTTACCAATCCTACTTACCCTACACATCATTGTTCGGGGTGATAAGGTCGCCAACTTAGTTTACTTAGCTTACTCAGCTTACTTTGGTATTGGTAGCTTTGCTGGTAGAGCAGTAACTTACCTTACTTATGATACCTAGAATTCTACTCAGGCTACTTAGTTTACTTATCCTACTTACCCTACTCATCCTCTCCAGTACAGACTTCGCCGCGTACTTAGTTTACTTAAATTACTCCGGTATCGGTAGAGCGACTAATGGAGTAGTTACTTACCTTACTTATGTTACTTAGAATTCTACTTAGTTTACTTCTCCTACTTACCCTACTCATCCTCTTCAGTACAGACTTCGCCGTTTACTTAGTTTACTTAGCTTACTTAACTTACTCTTGTCTGGGTAGAGCGACTAATGGAGTAGTTACTTACCTTACTTACGTTACTTAGAATTCTACTTAGGTTACTTAGTTTACTTATCCTACTTACCCTACTCATCATTGTTCGGGGTGACAAGGTCGCCGACTTAGTTTACTTAACTTACTCAACTTACTTTGGTATTGTAGCTTTGCTGGTAGAGCAGTAACTTACCTAACTTATGAAACCTAGATTTTTACTCAGGTTACTTAGTTTACTTATCCTACTTACCCTACTCATCCTCTCCAGTACAGAATTCGCCGCATACTTAGTTTACTTAACTTACTCCGGTATGGCTAGAGCGGCTAATGGAGTAGTTACTTACCTTACTTATGTTACTTAGAATTCTACTTAGTTTACTTAGCCTACTTACCCTACTCATCCTCTTCAGTACAGACAACGCCGTTTACTTAGTTTACTTAGCTTACTTAACTTACTGTGGTAAGGGTGGTATAGCTAGTATGACAGTTACATACCTTACTTACGTTACTTAGAATTCTACTTAGGTTACTTAGCCATACTGACTTATCAACTTATACCAACTTATCCTACTGACCATAGTCTACATTGTTCGGAGTGACAAGGTTGCCAACTCAGTTTACTTAGCTTACTAACTTACTTTGGTATTGGTAGCTTTGCTGGTAGAGCAGTAACTTACCTTTCTTATGATACCTAGAATTCTACTCAGGTTACTTACTTCACTTATCCTACTAACCCTACTCATCCTCTCTAGTACAGACTTCGCCGCATACTTAGTTTACTTGAATTACTCCGGTATGGGTAGAGCGACTAATGGAGTAGTTACTTACCTTACTTGTGTTACTTAGAATTCTACTTAGTTTACTTACTTTACTTATCCTACTTACCTTACTCATCCTCTTCAGTACAGACTTCGCCGTTTACTTAGTTTACTTAGCTTACTTAACTTACTGTGGTAAGGGTGGTATAGCTGGTATGACAGTTACTTACCTTACTTAAGTTACTTAGAATTCTACTTAGGTTACTTAGTTTACTTATCCTATTTACCCTACTCATCATTGTTCGGGGTGACAAGGTCGACAACTTAGTTTACTTAGCTTACTCAACTTACTTTGGTATTGGTAGCGTTCCTGGAAGAGCAGTAACTTACCTTACTTATTTTACTTAGAATTATACTAAGGTTACTTAGTTTACTTATCCTACTTACCCTACTCATCCTCGTTGGGACAGACTTCGCCGATTACTTAGTTTACTTAGCTTACTTAACTTACTCTGGTATGGGTAGCGTAGCTGGTGGAGTAGTTACTTACCTTACTTATGTTGCTTAGAATTCAACTTAGGTTACTTAGTTTACTTATCCTACTTACCCTACTCAACCTAGTTCGGAGTGACCATCGTGCCTACTTAGTTTACTTAGCTTACTTAACTTCCTCTGGTATGGTTGTTGTAGCTGGTGGAGAGGTTACTTACATTACTTATGTTACTTATAAGTCTACTTAGGTTACTTACTTTACTTATCCTACTTACTCTGCGCATCCTTTTACGAAGTGACCAGGACGCCTACTTAGTTTACTTAGCTTACTTAACTTACTCTGGTATGGCTGTTGTAGCTGGTAGGACATTTACTTATGTTACTTAGAGTTCTACTCAGGTTACTTAGTTTACTTAGCCTACTCAGCTTACTCATGTGCTGAGATCGAAACCAAAATACTTACTTCACTTAGCTTACTTAACTTACTCTGGTGTCGCTGATGTTACTGGTATATTAGTTACTTACAATACTTATGTTACTTACCTTACTTAACTTACTTATCCTACTTACACTGCTCATAGTCATGGATGAAATATATCACCCCAACTAAAGTTACTTATCTTACTTAGCTTACTCTTAGCATTGTTGGTATGGTAGTGGCCTTTGTCAATAGAGACATGCAAGGTTACTTAGTTTACTTAGGTTACTTACGCTTATTCTTGTACTTATCCTGTTATATCAAGAATGACTTTCGGTGGTTTGATTAGTCAACTTACATTACTTACGTTACTTAGCTTATCTAAAGAGTGAGGCTGATACATGTACCATCCTTGGCTAGCTATACGCCTACTTACGTTACTCATCCAGTAAGCTCATTTCCGTATTATAGTATCATGCTTCAGTGTTCTGGTCAGCAAATTTTAGTTATTTATGTTTAAACTATGTAAAATCGTTGTATTTTATCAATTAATTAGCTTATTGCACTTGATTTTATGTAGCATGTTTTTTGGATCGAGGGACATAGATTTTTGACATCTACTTAGTTTACTTAGATTACTTATACTGCTGTAGTGCCAGGTAAGTAAACTGAGTAACCTAAGTAGAATACTGTAAACTTGCTTATTTTACTTATAGTGTTGATGTGAAGATCACTTACGTAAATAAAATGAGTAGAATTCAATTAACAGCGAAATCAGAGACTCCAGGACACCAGGTGAGCCTCAGCTCAGCTTACTTTACTTATCTGACAATGATGACTGATAAGTAATCTAAGTAAAGTAAGTAAATACCACAAGCCTGCTTATTTCGCTCATTTCTGGACGAAAATTGGATAAGTTGTGTAAGTAAACGACACATAAGGCATGGATAGCGCTTTTAGATGAATTTCAGGACTCGGAGTATGAAGTATAAGCCCAAAAAAGGCAAAAATTGCTGGTAATAATGGTTAACTGGCGAAAACTTTTGCATTAGGTGAGAGCATATTCATTGATATTCCTAGGTGTGTTGGCTTTTGTGCTGACATTATCGGATTTCAACAGGAAATTGCAGGGAAACGGTGAAAAACCATGAAGTTGGTGTGACAATTAGTTGTCCTACTAAAGTCTACCCGGGGTAATTTGACGTGTAGATCACAATGGGGTTTGATCCAGGTGTTCTGCATTATTTTGTTGAAATTCTGCATGCCATAGGTTGAACTTCATACAAAATATACCTTCCTGTGTCAAAAAATGTGCCTGTGCCAATTGTCATTTAATGTGTACCGAGAAAATGGTGCTGGTTTGTTGTGAACCTTGTCTAGCTTTCTATACCAGTATGAAAAAAATCTATTTTTTTTTTTTACTCATGACATTTTTTTAGGACAAATCAACGGGCCAAGTGCCTGTGGTGCGCATGGTTCCCAGTGGTTGGGAGAGGCAAAATAGTTTAAAGTTTTCGGTCCCGAGACGTCGAATCGACAAACAATTGGACGTGTCCACCCATACGGTGTTGACGGGGACGTTAAACTCCAAGCAGATAAACAAACCTCCTGCAATATTGTGTGAGCCAGCACAAAGTCACAAGAAAAGGAAATGGTTATTATCGTAATTTTTAAAGCGACCAGTTAAGGGAAATGGGTACACCTTCAGGGAATGCAACTCTTGCAAAAGTATTATTTTATCTCCCATGTCAATAGGGGTCAACTCTTAAAGGAAAGAATTGAATTTGCCACAAAGGACCCCCTTTTCAGTGGGACAGTCGACAAAACATAAGATTAGATATTGGAACACAAAACAGACATCCCAAAATTTTTGTTTGTTTGATTTGATGTTTATCGTCCCCTTCAATATGTCATTTTGGAGACGTTGCTTCCAATTTTGTTGGACTTTTACCCGGCATTGAGATGAAATGACACCCAAGCCATGTCTGAAACCAATAGGGTTTGAAAGCATGGACGGTCCGACTCGCACCGCTTTGCCTGGGTAGGCTTAGATCCTCTAATGGGTTTACCAGTACTCATGTGCGGTCGGTTTCAGCTCTGCGTGGAAGCATCATGCAGCCCATTTATTTCTTCAAGCCCCGGTGGGCGGGGGTCGACATCCCAAAATTATCCCTGTTATATCTCCTGGCATGGTACTTTTAGTAACACTCAATGGCTCGAACTTTCCCTACCTCGATCTTTTCATGGTCTCAGACATATTCGAGCCATTGAAATTTGACAGTCATATTACTAAAACACGTGGCCCCACTCATCGGGGCTTGAAGAAAAAGATGGATTGCATGATGCTTCCACGCAGAGCTGAAACCGTCTGCACACGTGAGTACTGGTAAACCGCTTACAGGATTTTAGCCTGCCCAGGCAAAGCGGTGCGAGTCGGACCGTCCATGCTTATAAACCCTATTGCTTTCATTGGTCGACGAGGCTTGAGATTTCATTTCATCTCAATGTCGGGTAACAGTTCCACAGTATTGGAAGCAACGTCTCCAAAATGGCCTATACACTGTTGGCGGGGACGTTAAACCTAAAATCAAACAAAATACAAACAAAACGAAAACACGCCTACACAAATACATTGCAGATTTTAACGTCGTAAAAACGAAAATTTTAAGATTAAAATTGTGATATTTTTCACATTTCTGCTCAAAATATAGATTATGAGTACACGTTAGAACCGCCTCGATTAGGCGGTTCTAACGAGTACCTACAATCTATATCTTGGAGCAGAAATAAGATAAATAAGATTAGCCCCGGTAAAACCCAGTTTTACTGAATAAAAGTGGGGTGCAAGAGGGTCAAAATTATATATGCGTGTTGTCGTGAAGACCTGTTTATCACTTATCTCATTTCTGGCCGGCCTCGGTAGCTCAGTGTATGCGCGTCTGACTGGTAATCAGGAGGTCGTGGATTCGATACCTGCCGCGGTCGGCAATATTCTTTCGCGCAGACAGATAATGAAATCTTTTCTATGGCTATTCTCTCCCTTCTGCTGATTCAAGAAGGGCAGTTGTGCACTGTATTGGTTAACCGTTTACGTATAAGCTTACCCAGGAAAAGTGTGGATAGGTAAACGGACTGGTTCGATATGACCTAAATAGTGCAGACTGGGCCGTTAAACCCCAAAACAAACAAACAAAATCTCATTTCTCATCATGAAAACAGGTCCGTGAAATGAACAACCCTCTAAACCCCAGTTTATATAGAGAAAACTGGGGTTTACAGGGGTATACATTATTTTGCTTATTTTTGCTCCCAGACATAGGTTGTAGGTACTTGTTAGAACCGCCTCAATGAGGCGGTTCTAACGAGTACCCACAACCTATGTTTTGAGTATAAATAAGAAAATTATCACAAATTTTCTTGGGAAAGATAGCCATTTTGGAGATATGAAAGAACGCACTTTGTCACATTGGTGTGTTATTGCAATGTGCCTTCCTGAAAAACATGGCACAGAATGACCCACAAGGGTTGATGTATCATAAATTTTCAACACAACGACAAAAACACACGCTTACAAGTCTGTGTAATGAATACCCAAGACCATTCCCACATTGTATTGAGAAAAGTGGAGTTTACGAGTGTATACATTATTTTCTATCATTTTTTGAGGGATACTCATTTTTGAACCACCTCAATCGAGCACCCATAATCTATGTTTGCAGAAATAAGAAAAAAATACCATTAATTTTAATATGAAAACAGTCAGCTTTTTGCGACAATAAAAATGCACAATGGCACATGGTTTGATTTTGGAATGAAACGGGATAGCCAACACGATTTAAGTCATGCTGGGCCTGTCAGTTAACATAGCCATACTTTTCCTGATCAGGCTTTCAGATAAGCGGTTTTATCAGTTACCCCCTATATTAATTGCATCTTGACCTATCTCAGGACAAGTGAGCTTTATCAGGTCAACGTGACATTGCACTTCTATGAACTGGACTGTTGAAAAAATGCAAAAGTGTAAGAGTGTACAAGGGGATTAACTGATAAACAGAATACCAGTAGTGTGCCATTTAATATCAAATTTATCAGGCTCGGTTTCGAGAATGCATGGCGAATCGCTCGGCAAGTCTCGCGATTCTACAAGCGTTCTCGAAGCCTTGCCTGATAAACTTGATATCAAAAGACACGAAACTGGTATTCTCTATAACCAGTTCAATGAATGTTGCAGACCTGACATGGTTTGAATCCGTGACCTCCTGATCACCCGTCAACTGAGTCTCCCCACCCAACCCCCACAAGAAACACATCTGTAGCCGGCCCTCGTGCCGCGATGAAGACCGTCAGTTAAGGGGAATGGGAACTCCTGGCAGATCTTTTCGCCATTTTTCAAAGGGAGACAACTTTCGGAACTTCCTGTTCGATTTTCTATAAGCTCTGTCCCGCAGAAAAAGGGGTCACCTCTTAAAGGAAAGAATTTGCGCCTCAGGGTCAAATTCTTTGCTTTAAGAGTTGACCCCTATTGACATGGGAGACAAAATACTTTTGCAGGAGTTGCCTCCCCTGAAAGTGTTCCCATTCCCAGAGGGTTTGATATAATATAAAGCGCTGTTATTTCAATCATATATTGGACATATTTTAGAAGCATGTTTTTGTTTATGTTTTTTTTTCTTCAAATTTACAAGTGTGCAATGTTTCTTTGATTTGAGGTTTAACGTCCCCATCAACACTGTATAGGTCATTTTGGAGCCGTTGCTTCCAATTTTGTGGGACTTTTACCCGACATTGAGATGAAATGACATCTCAAGCCCTGCCGTCCAATTAAACTAATAGAGTTTATATGCATGGACTTGCATCATTTTTCCTGGGCATGTTTAGAACCTCTAAGCGGTTTACTAGTACTCATGTGCGGTTGGTTTCAGCTCTGCGTGGAAGCATCGTGCAGCCCAATCTATTTCTTCAAGCCCCGATGGGCGGGGGCCTTGCAATTTTGATACTTTGTTGATAACATAAAAAGCCAATGGGTAACCCATATATCATCACGTGAACAAGTCCGTGAACTGAGGACCCCCTATTCCCCACTCTATATAGAGAAAACTGGGGTTTATGGGGGTATACATTATTTTTCTTATTTTTGCTCCAAGACAAGGGTTGTGAGTACCCGTTAGAACCGCCTCATTGAGGCGGTTCTAACGAGCATCCACAGCCCATGTTTGCAGTATTAATAAAACAAATATCACAGATTTTCATCAGAAAAATGGCCATTTTGGAGATGTGAAAAAAATGCACTATGCCGCACGGGTGTATTATCGGAACGTGACACATAGAACCTTGGAACAGACCAATTTCCAATTTAAGGGGCTTCATACTTGTTCCATTTGATGTAAGTTTTACAAAGAAATACATGCTCTAGGCAAAAAGTGTAGACCCCTGAACAGACATCACGTTCTGCGGGGTCTGATCACGAAAACACACATGTTTAATGTCGACCCCTTAACCCCAACTTTGATATAGTCAAACTGGGGTTTACAGGGGTATTCATCTTTTTTTCTTATTTCTGCTCAAAAACATAGATTGTGGGTACTCGTTAGAACCGCCTCGCCTATGCGGTTCTGTCGAGTACCCACAATTTACGTTTTAAGCAGAAATATGAGAAATATCGGAATGTTTTATCTGAAAATTTTCAGTTATTGGTGGTAAAATTTTCAATATATTTGAAAAGGCGTGGTTTCGTAATAGATCTGGGCCTGCACTGATCATTACGATTTTTGTTTGTTTGATTTGAGGTTTAACGTCCCCGTCAACACTGTAAAGGTCATTTCAGAGACGTTGCTTCCAATTTTGTGGGACTTTTACCCGACACCGAGATGAAATGACTTCTCAAGCCCTGCCACCTGATCAATACGAAAACACACCCGGGCGGCATAGTGTATTTTTTCATATCTCCAAAATGGCCATTTTTCTGATGAAAATCCCCGACATTTTTCTAATAAATACTGTAAACATTGGTTGTTGGTGCTCTTTAGAACCGCCTCATTGAGGCGGTTCTAACGAGCATAGGTTGTGGGTGCTCGTTAGAACCGCTTCATTGAGGCGGTTCTAACGAGTACCCAGAACTTATGTCTTGGAGCACAAATAAGAAAAAAAATGTATACCCCCGTAAAACACAGTTATCTCTGTAAAAAGTGGGGTATAGGGGGTCGGGGGGGGGGGGGGTCTTCATTTGACGGACTTGTTCTCGTGATGGCTTACCATTTTTCTTATTTTGCTCAAAAACATAGATGTCAACAATACCCCCAACACCCCCCCCCCTTGGGAATGTTTTTAATAGTTAATTGTGTATCATTGAAATAAAAAATAACATTGTTTAATACTTTGAATTGCCTCATCGAGGCTGTTATAACGAACATCTAGAACATATGTTTAAAGCATACATACATGTAAAATAAATGGAAATAAGCGTGTGATTAAATGAGCTTTCAAGATCTTGCAAAATCTACACTTTTCTTATCATAAGCCTATGATAACCAAAGTTTCCATTCCGAAAACATATTTTTGTCATACTAACCCGTATCTTGCTGAATATTCATTTAAGCCACACCCATTTCTGTCTATCAACAAATCAAATTACTTGATGTAATTTAATGCTACAAATTCATAAATTGAATGCCAAACAGTGTAGATCCTGATCAGATGGCTTCTTCAGAAGCCATCTGATCTGGATCTACACTGTTTGCAAAGATAGGGGTTGTCTTGAACAGCAAGATAAGAGTTAACAAAATAAGATATATAAAGTCTACCAAACGCACCACCATACTTAAATAAGCACCCACTTACACACTATACCTGAAATATTAGGGCTTTTATGAAGTGGATGTGTGAGGCATGGACCCGACTGAGCCTTGGTTGGTATCACTGAAAGCTTCTTATCATAAGAACAAAGAATATATATGGTTTAGGGGCGGGGATCTGAACGGTTCCTGAGATACAATGCTTTTTAGCAGTTGAGGGGGTGGGTCATGGCCCCGGCGGACCCGAAGAAAGCCCAAGATAAGTGTCACTGAATGTTTTTGTTTGTTTGCTTTCGAGTTTAACAACCCAGTCAACACTATTTAGGTCATTTTTGAGACGTTCAGTTTACCTATCCACACTTTTCCATTCTTTTGCCAGAAACTGACAACTGCCTTCTTGAATTAGCGGAAGAGAGATAATGACCATAGAAAAATATTTCATTGCCAATCTCCACGAACGAATGTTACCGACCCCGGCAGGTATCGAACCCTTGTCCTCCTGATCACCAGTCAGACGCGCATCCGACTGAGTTATCGAGGCTGGCGTCACTGAATGTGTTTTATCATAAAGACTAAGAATATAAATGGTCTAGGCGTCGGAATCTGAACAGCTTCTAAGATATGGGGTCTTTTTATAACGTGGAAGGGTGGAGGATGGCCCTGCGGAGCCCTTGGGACCCCAAGTTGGTGTGACTAAATGCGTCCTAGCATAAGGAACAAAAAATATCTATGATTTAGAACAGGAATCTCAAATTTTTTCTGAGATGTTTGGCATTTTATGAAGAGGAATAGTGGGGCATGGCCTCAGCGCACACCTGGGGGTCCCCAGAATGGTTTCTCTGAATGCATCTTATCATAAGGAACAAGAGTATATATCACTTCGGTGTGGGGGGGGGGGGGGGGTGGGATCTGAACGGCTTCTGAGATATACGACTTTTGATGAAGTAAATGGGTGAGACATAAACCCGGCGCAACCCTTGGGAAACTCAGATTTGTGTCACTGAATGTGTCTTACCATAATATGGCTTTGGGGTGGAGATCTGAAAGATTTCTGAGATGTTAGTCGTTTATGAAGTGAAGTGGGTGGGGAATCGTCTAGGTACACCCCGGAGGATCCCCAGGTTGGTGTCACTGAATGCGTCTTATCATAAGGAACAAGAGTATATATGGTATATGGAAGGGGATCTGAATGGTTTCTGAGATAAAATGCCTTTAATGTATTGGTGGGGTGGGGCATGGCCCGGCGTACCCCGGAGGAACCACATAGTGGTGTCACTGAATGTGTCTTATCATAAGGAACTCGAATATATTCGGTTTCGGGGTTGGGGATCTGATAGGTGTTTGGGATATTAGGCCTTTTATAAAGTGAAGGGATGGGGGATGGCCCCGGTGTACCCCTCGGGTCCCCCAGGTTGGTGTCACTGAATGTGTCTTATCATAAGGAACAAGAGTATATATGGTTTAGGGTGGAGATCTAAATGTTTTCTGTGATGTTAGGCCTTATATGATGTGGGGGTAGGGGCATGGCCCCAGCGCAGTCCCGGGGGACCCCAAGACTGGCAACTCTGAATGCGTCTTATCATAAGGAACAATAATATATATAGTTTAGGGGTGGGGAACTGAAAGGTTTCTGAGAT
The DNA here is from genome assembly GCA_963580285.1 of Lucinisca nassula. Classification (NCBI taxonomy): domain Eukaryota; kingdom Metazoa; phylum Mollusca; class Bivalvia; order Lucinida; family Lucinidae; genus Lucinisca; species Lucinisca nassula. The sequence continues at coordinate 95,110,205 of OY757012.1, forward strand.
ATTAGGCCTTGTATGAAGTGGAGGGTGTAGGACACGGCACCGTCGCACCCCGGGGGTAGGGCCTTGAAACCGTCTTGCAAAACGTCATATTTTTCATATCCCCAAAATTTCAGAAAGATCCATCGAGAGGTTACTGGGAACTTGTCCGGACAAAAGTTGGGCGTTCTTTCGCCTGTCCCCAGGGGACGTTTTGAGTGCGCAGTTTTGAATCTTGAAATCATTTTGAACAACTTAAAATCCATATCTATCATATCACAAAATTTCAAAAGTTACTGAGAACTCGTCCGGACAAAATTTGGGAAGAAGGAAAAAGAAGAAGAAGTATAATAATAATGAAATCGCTGATGTCTGGATTGAATTTGGCAATCGATGGTGTAAGCGAGAGTATGTTGAGCATAAAATTCTTAAAGAATGGAAACATAGCATTCTGAAAGTAGTGAATAAATGCATTTCTTTCTACTCTCAAAATACGAACTTATTACCTCCTAAACCTAAGACGTCTTTTCGTTACCTTAAACTAGGTACTAGGTATTCAAGAATTTCATAAGAAGTTTGTTTTGGCTTCAGCAGACAAGGCCGCTAACAATGTAATCGTTGTTTGACGACTCCACTATGTTAACACCTCCAGCAATAGGTTGTAGGTACTAAGGCCTATGAACTGCAGCCTTTGGCTGAAGAGAGGGTTGCAGTTGATGACCACGTTTGTCATTCAGTCACCAAGTTTGCTGTATGTGTTACACAAGGCCAAGACATATTCCTACGTAATATTGGTTACCTAACTTCATAAAAGACCACACAAAGCAGGGTTTACTGCAAATTCAATCTTTTGTACCACCACTGAACTTTCCAAATTATTAACTTCATGTTTTACTGCCGTCAAAACATGTGATTAAATATTGCGACAAAGTCTTTAAAAAGGTCAAGGAGAAATCTGCTTTGGTCTATAAAATATTCTTATGAAGGTTTAAATAAATTGAAATCCAACGTTTTCGAGCTTTAATAGGTTATAGAAAGGGTTATCCTTAGGAAGCAAGGAATACACCACAGAACTGGAAAATATGGAGTGTACATGTTTTCTGGGCCAGACTAGCTAGTTTCGGCCATTTAGGCCTCATCAGTGACCCTCAAATATTTTCAAAATTCCACAATGGAATCAATGATCCAAAAGGACAAGAAAATATCAACTACACTATGATGTAGGGCAGGGAGACTTTTTAAGGCCGCCACACATTCCCAGACAACCAGACAACAGCTGTAGTGACGTTAAATATGTTCTAGAAAGGGTTATCAAGTCTGTCTAGGGCAGATTCCCTTTATCTTGCATGTAATGTAAGAAATGCCTTTTTCACTTATGAAGAGTATAACAATATTCTTTAAGGTCATGCCAAAAAGTGTGTGAAGCTCTCACCTTTCTACTTGATATAAATTGCATTTGGTACTAAGTTATTTAGAAAAAAAATGTGGGTATTATGAAGGGTACGAATTGCGCACCCCTATGTGTCTGATCTGTTCTTGTTTTGTTATGAAAGACACTTCATGATGTCCCTTTCCTTTGAAAACCAATCTGAAATCATTGAAAAATAGAAGTGAAGGCAATGACCAGGAATCGATACAATTAACACACAGCTCCCATCAGAAACACCAATGGGGAAGAAACACAAACATGAAATAATGTGACACTAGTGGAAATATCAATAGTGGAAAGCCAAAAGGACAGTTACTTTCCCATAAAATGTCCAATCGGCTATAAAACAAAAAATATATAAGCGATTCACACACTCAAAGACAAACCACTACAATTACATCAAGCAAATGCCATATCACACTCAAAAAGAAATTCAAAGTAAGGATGCATTACTCTTTCCCTTAATAAAGTTGACATGAATACATGTCTAAGATGACTATTTTCAATGTTCAAAGCGACATGGCTTCAATAGAAAGTAAACCAGTATTAAAATTCTCATTTTCTGTTTCACTGACCGCTCTAAGGCAGTTCTTCGGTTGTGTTATTTTTGTTTTGGCTTGTCTTTAAGCGTGTGTATTGCTTAATATATTGTTTAGTTTTGGATAGCCAATTGGTCATTTTGTGGGAAAGTAACTGTCCTTTTGGCTTTCCGCTAGTGATGTTTCAATTAGGGTCTAGTTGTTTCATGTTTGTGTTTCTTTCCCTTGGTGTCTCTGATGGGAGCTGTGGGTTAATTGTATTGATTCCTGATCATTGCCTTCACTTCTATTTTTGGGGCCTGTGCCCTTTAACATAAAGTCAAGTTCTTCAAAATCTAATCAAAACTTTGGTCAATTACAATGATATATTGTACCAAGCTAGACCACATTTCATTGATGTGTTTGTGAGACTGGATGATGACAAGGCATTTCTGGCCCGAAATTGACAGGTTTTGGGGCCTGTGCTCTTGAAAATAAGGTCAAGGTCATAAAATCCTAATGGCTGCTTTCGCCTATCCTAGTGATGTAACCATGCGAGTTTGGTCAGAATCAATCATTAGGCTCAGAAGGATAATGCTTCAAAGATACTACTATTTTCAATGTTCATAGGGTGATAACTCCAAAAGTAGGAAAGTCAGAGTTATGGTTCATATGCTCAGCATGTCATCTCAGGGTGATCTACATATCTGTGAAGTTTCTTGAATATATCTCAAATGTTATCAGAGTTATGGAGCGGATACGAAACTGATATAAACAGCTATGTTCAAACTTAAAAGGGCAATAACTCCAAAAGTATGAAAGTCAGAGTTACGATTCATATTTTCTGCAAGTCGTCTCATGGTGCTCTACATATTTGTGAAGTTTCATTGACATTATCTCAAATATTATCGAAGTTATAGGGCGGACACGAAACTTTGATAGAAATGGCTATGTTTAATGTTCAAATGGCAGCATCTCCAAAAGTAGGAAAATCAGATTTATGGCTCATACATTCTGCACGTCGCCTCATAGTACTCAACATATCTGTGAAGTTTCGTGAAAATATCTTAAATGGTATCAGAGTTATGGAGCGGACACGAAACTATGAGGCGCTGAGGGACGGACACTCAAAACTTTGGAGGTTATAACATAATACCTTGCCATTTTGTTAATGGTGGGGCATAACAAAATAAAACATGACAGAGGAACCCCCCTGTAACGGTCAGTGAAACCATATTCTAATGGGGGCTCAAATCGATTTTATGAGGCCGCAATCCTCGCCCTTACTTCCGTCGCGATTTAGACAAATCATTTGTTCTGTCCCCATGAAGGTCTCCTAACTCATCAGTGCAACATCTCCGTGAACACAAAAATCAAACAACCACCGAGATGAAACTACGATGACACATAGAGGTAGTTTCTTAGAACCTTAGAACTTCGATCTCTGATGGTTCGTTTACCATGGATGGGTCAAACCCGTTTTTGGAGCCCTAGAGATATCTTCAGATACGAAATAGTAAGGGCCAGTTTTAGGAAGATTTTCTTTTATCTTGCAAATTAATGTTGTGCGTACTCATGAATACACAGAGGATACATTTATATTGAAACGACTGAAAAAGTATCCAAGAACCAGTGCTTCAGCTGAAGTGCACGACCCGCCAGATGCTTTTAGCTTATGAGTGTTACCATATATGGGTATGGCGGCCATTTTGGTCATGTGACCTGGACCTAAAACGGTTCCCCCAATAAATGCGCCTTATCGTAAATATATCTTATACTTTAGTACTGTATTCTGAATCGTTTGCAAGATAAAATGCATTCTCACTTTTCCAATACAAAAGCATATATGTCAAAGTTTGACCTAGGCACAAAGAAGGTCAAGGTCAACCCAGGGTCACCATTTTAGCAATTTATGATGGGCCTACGTCCCAGATGCTATTTATCAAGTTTCGTGAAAATCTGCCCAGTGGTTCTGGAGAAGACTATTTTTGAAGGGTTTTTACCATATATGGCTTGGCGGCCATTTTGGTCATGTGACCTGGACCCCATGAGCAAATTTTGGTTTCCCCCACCCCATAGAGGCTCCATATGAAATTTACCTTCAAACGGCCCAACGGTTTCCGAGGAGAAGCGGTTCGAAAATTTTCACATTTTCGTCTCGGCGAAGTTATACTAAATGGAATGTAATATTTCGCAAGTTCATTTGTAAGATCTCATTGATATCTATCAGTATGCCAAAAATTGTTTAAATATTCCAAGCGGTTAAGTCACTATCACCAATTTTCACAAACGGGTTATGGACGGACAGACGGACAGACCATATATGGCTTGGCGGCCATTTTGGTCATGTGACCTGGACCCCATGAGCAAATTTTGGTTTCCCCCGGCCCATAGAGGCTTCATATGAAATTTGATTTCAATCGGCCCAACAGTTTCCAAGGAGACGCAGTTCGAAAATTTTCACATTTTTCGCCTCGGCGAGGCTATACTAAATGGAATGTAATATTTCGCAAGTTCATTGGTTAGATCTCATTGATATCTATCAGTATGCCAAAATGTTTAAATATTCCAAGCGATTCAGTCACTATCCGCAATTTTTACAAACGGGTTACGGACGGACCCAAAGAAGGTCAAGGTCAACCCAGGGTCACCATTTTAGCAATTTATGATGGACCTACTTCCCAGATGCTATTTATCAAGTTTCGTGGAAATCTGCCCAGTGGTTCTGGAGAAGACTATTTATGAAGGGTTTTTACCATATATGGCTTGGCGGCCATTTTGGTCATGTGACCTGGACCCATGAGCAAATTTTGGTTTCCCTGTCCCATAGAGGCTCCATATGAAATTTGACTTAAATCGGCCTAACGGTTTCCGAGGAGTAGCAGTTCAACAATTTTCACATTTTTTGCCTCGGCGAGGCTATACTAAATGGAATGTAATGTTTCGCAAGCTCATTGGTTAGATCTCATTGATATCTATCAGTATGCCAAAAAATGTTTAAATATTCCAAGCGGTTAAGCCACTGTCACCAGTTTTCACAAACGGGTTACTGACGGACAGACAGACCATATATGGCTTGGCGGCCATTTTGGTAATGTGACCTGGACCCCATGAGCAAATTCTGGTTTCCCCAATCCCATAGAGGCTCCAAATGAAATTTGACTTCAATCGGCCCAACGGTTTCTGAGGAGAAGCAGTTCGAAAATTTTCACATTGTTTGCCTCGGCGAAGCTATACTAAATGGAATGTAATATATCGCAAGTTCATTGGTGAGATCTCATTGATATCTATCAGTATGCCAAAAACTGTTTAAATAATCCAAGCGGTTAAGTCACTATCACCATTTTTCACAAAGAGGTTACGGACGGACAGACAGACGGACCATATATGGCTTGGCGGCCATTTTGGTCATGTGACCTGGACCCCATGAGCAAATTGTGGTTTCCCCCTTCCCATAGAGGCTTCATATGAAATTTGATATCAATCGGGCCAACGGTTTCCAAGGAGAAGCAGTTCGAAAAATTTCACATTTTTCGCCTCGGCGAGGCTATACTAAATGGAATGTAATATTCCGCAAGTTCATTGGTTAGATCTCATTGATATCTATCAGTATGCCAAAAATTGTTTAAATATTCCAAGCGGTTAAGTCACTATCACCAATTTTCACAAACGGGTTATGGACGGACCCAAAGAAGGTCAAGGTCAACCCAGGGTCACCATTTTAGCAATTTATGATGGGCCTACGTCCCAGATGCTATTTATCAAGTTTCGTGGAAATCTGCCCAGTGGTTCTGGAGAAGACTATTTATGAAGGGTTTTTACCATATATGGCTTGGCGGCCATTTTGGTCATGTGACCTGGACCCCATGAGCAAATTTTGGTTTCCCTATCCCATAGAGGCTCCATATGAAATTTGACTTAAATCGGCCCAACGGTTTCCGAGGAGAAGCAGTTCAAAAATTTTCACATTTTTTGCCTCGGCGAGGCTATACTAAATGGAATGTAATATTTCGCAAGCTCATTGGTTAGATCTAATTGATATCTATCAGTATGCCAAAAATTGTTTAAATATTCCAAGCGGTTAAGTCACTATCACCAGTTTTCACAAACGGGTTACGGACGGACAGACAGACAGACCATATATGGCTTGGCGGCCATTTTGGTCATGTGACCTGGACCCCATGAGCAAATTTTGGTTTCCCCCATCCTATAGAGGCTCCATATGAAATTTGACTTCAATCGGCCAAACGGTTTCCGAGGAGAAGCAGTTCAAACATTTTCACATTTTTTGCCTCGGCGAGGCTATACTAAATGGAATGTAATATTTCGCATGTTCATTGGTTAGATCTCATTGATATCTATCAGTTTGCCAAAAATTGTTTAAATATTCCAAGCGGTTAAGTCACTATCACCAATTTTCACAAACGGGTTACGGACGGAAGGACAGACTGACAGAATGACAGACTGACAGAATGACAGAATGACACGGTGATTTTAGGGCACTCTTAGAAATCCACCGACTTCAGTCTGTTTCTTTTTCTGCGGGTCGTGCAATTATCGCCATAATGACACACGGTGTGGTACTAATAGTAACACTTAGTGGTTCACACTTTGAACATTTTGAATATATCCTTCAGGTGCTTTTAATGTATATGTAAGTCACACTCCTCAGAAAGACGCTTCTTTGTTTGCCTGATTGTGCGCAAACTTTGCTTTGTCGCTATGTTTTGTTTTGATCAATACTGTAGCACACTAAGTTTTGTCAGTTGAAATTGGTTCTACTCAAGATCCTTCAACGTGATCATCAATGGTTCTGTATGATATTTGGTCATATCATAACGTTAACAACTCCGTCTAGGTAATACATTGTATAATAGAAGTAGAGGCAATGATCAGGATTCGATACAATTAACCCACAGCTCCCATCAGAGACATCAAAGGGAAAGAAATACAAACATGAAGCAACAGACCCCAACGGAAACATCAACAGTGGAAAGCCAATTCCCACAAAATGGCCAAAAGGCTATCCAAAATAAAATAATATAAGCGACACAAACACCCAAAGATGAACCATAACAAAAATAAACTGCGACAGACGAGCCGCTTTGGAACGGTCAGCGGAAACGAGTTCCCCGCGGGGGGGGGGGGGGGGCTTTAATCGATATTATGTGGCCACAATCCTCGCTCTTTCTTCCGTCGCGATTAAGACAAATAATTTGTTCAGTCCGCATGAAGGTCTCCTAACTCATCAGTGCTACATCTCCGTGAACACAAAATTCAAACAACCACAGGGATGAAACAACGGTGAGGACTCGACAGCAAGAAACAACAGAAATGCTGGAGCAAAAGAAAACCAACAGTTAGACTCCAATGGGCCCGACCAGAGACAGAGCATCAGGTACCAACCAACATAAGCCTTTACGTTGGAACCGTCATAGAATCTGAGGCCTGACCCACAGGCGTGCAATTAAACAGGGAAGCAAAGTTGTCAACCGTGATTGGGTTAACTACCATGCATGCAGTCTGTCGTATAACATTTATGTTGTACCCAATCTTTTTATATCGAAGAATGATTTTACGAAATTGGGTGCTGAAGCCATCGCGGTTATAAATTTTTCTAAATTTATATACTAAGTGTAAACCCAATTTACATAGAGAAAAGTTTGGCTTACGACATTTTTATTCTCTTCCAACAAAACACAGACAGTGGGTGCTCGTTAGAACCCTGTCGACGAGGAGGAGGTGGTTCTAACGACCACCATTTTATCTTGGTTTATATCGTTGACTCCTCGTTAGTACAGCCTCGTGAATGTCGTTTGAATGTACACCCACCGTCCGTGATTTTATTGCGATTTTTAACCATCACGTAAACACGCCTGTACAATGCTGACCCTCTTGAATCCAAATTTTATATTGTGATCTTGTGATTACAAGGGTAAACCGTATTTTTCTTTTTTATTCTCTAAAATATAGATTGTGGGTACTCGATATAACTATTAGACGGTTTTAACATGTACCCATAATCTATATTTTGAGCAGAAATAAGAACAATATCACAATTTTTTATCTTAAACATTTTCATTTTTTTTTGTGGTAAAATTTACAATGTATGTGCATAGGCGTGTCTTCGAAAGGAACAATGCCATTTGCATGGAAGTAAGTATTTTATCAAATGAATCTGTTGATTGCACCGATGTACCTTTTCCCTTTCAAAATCTGTCAATGTAAACGTTGACGTTCGTGTGATAAAGCGATAAAGCTGCTCCAACGTTTGAATCTCTTTAAGATTTTGACACTCGGCACTTTTATTTAACTGACTGAAAACCAGTATCATCCACTGACCACTTCTTGTACCGCATCTAGTTTCGTCTCCATGTTCACTATGTATCCCTCTCTATTACAAAGAAGATTATAGTAGCAGTAACATTCTTCACGCCTGGGAAACATCTATGTAGGAGTATTAATATGTGGCTCGATACTCAGGTTTTACGTCCCAAATTCAAATTCATGTAATCTTCTTCATCTGTCTGTGGTGGGGGAGGAGCTACATAGTCTGGAACTAAAATGAAAATAAATTAAGCAAGATCACGAAAAAACAAATCATCAACAAAAAACAACAACAACAAACACCATAAGAATGCTTGTGCGACCGGCTAAAGTTCAGATCAGGCTGCGTATTCATTCAGTCTTATCAGTCTTCACAGTTCGCATGGCTTGGGACTCTTTTGCTATCCATCACGCAAACACGCCTAGATAATTTTGACCCCTTCAAACCCAACTATTATATAGTAAACCTGGAGTTTACAGGTGTATACTCTATTTTTTCCTGCTCAGAAACATAATTATGAAAAATATCACAAGTTTTTATCAGATAATTTTCATTTTTTGTTGTAAAAGTTTTGATATATGTTAAAATAGTTTCGTTATACAAAGTGAGACAAGCGAAGACTGAACAACACGGGTTGATAGGCAGGCCCATCTTTATCTCTTGTAGTCTCCATTTTTCTTGTAGGTTTTATTGCGGGCCATCAACGTTACGAGGTAGTTTTATGAAATAATTGTGATCAAACATGGTTTTACGTGCATTAACTTTCACCAGACCCCGGGGGAAGTTTTGAAAACCGAGGCCGCTAACCTCGTTTTTCAACTTTGCGAATGTTAATGCATTGAAAAAAAAAACATGTTCAACAGCCATTATTGCATAAGAAATGAAACTGGCGGGTTTTCCTCGCACTTTTAGTTTCACCATTTCACAAGTGTTTCCACTGACCAGACTCGTTCTGGGGCAAGACATTAAACATCTGATCGCTTTGAACGTGCAGACAACATGGCGGAAAAAGACCTGAAGATGACTAATTGACTATTATGCAGGATATTATCACCAGGGTGGTCGAATGGAATCATATCAAATACAATCGCTTTTCATCTCTTAGTAAATTTTGTTTTAATGGTCTTATTTTGCCGAACGGTGATTTCCAGAACTGTCCAGAGCTGCACTCACACCTGATATATATCAATGCGTACATTCATGGGCACCGGCCCCGCCTATCGGGGATTGGAGAAATAGATTGGGCTGCATGGTGCTTCCAGGCAGAGCTGAAACTGACCGCACATGAGTACGGATAAACCACTTAGATGGACTAAGCCTTCACGACTGTTAATAGCTTTAAATGAACTTATTCATGTCACATACTTACTGCTTTTTCTTTTCTCAACATCCAAATGCATTGATTCGTAAGCTTTTCTCTCGTCTGACTTCTTAGCTTCACTGAAAACATATGGATATACATTATATGTAGCCAATATGGCTAAGCATCCACAAAAAGCACAGTGACAAGGAGATTAGATTCAGATTCGATGCCATAAAACTCTGTGTATGATGAGAGACTACAGTAAGTGCTTTTTCTCCTAAAACTTACAACAAATGAAACAAAGTTGCTACTCCTGTAAAAGGAAATGGACATATACAGTTAACCACACTTTAAACCGACATTCATTAGGACGGCACTACTCGTTTTATCGAGAAATTAAATAGTATGAATCCTTAGCTAAAGGCTGAGCTTCGGTTCCGTTCGGCGCAGGCATTCTCCGGGTTCGTAACGCCTAAGTCGATTTCGTATTCGTGAAAGATTCTTATATTCTAATGTACCAAGAGCAAATGTTGTGGTAATTTGTTAGAATCGCCTCGAGGAGGCGATTCTAAAAATGTCGCGAACATTTGTTTCTAGAGTTAACTAGAGCTGTCAGTGAAACTGACTAGGGCCCCGGCAGCGCTATCAGAGGAGTAGGAAAATGTTGATAAAAAATTTGTGGACGGACAGACGGACAGACGGACAGACAGACAGACGGACAGACAGAGTGATTGCTATAGGGCACCCACACTTTCAGTGCGGGGCCCTAATAAGGGGAAAAGGCCCTTTGTTCCCTATTATACTATTTTTTATGAAGGTAAAATGTTAGGGGAAAGATTCTGTCGATATAATGAGGGTCCCCTGCATGTGTAAAAACGCGTATAGTCCCTTCAATATCCTTATTTTATGACATATGCAAAGAGTGTTTAGTATGGTTGCAACATACTGGTTGAGCAAAACAACTTCCCATTTAATCCGGATAATATGTGAAAACACAATTTTACAAAGGGTATTTCGCCAATTTCTCACAATCATTTGCGGGACCTATATTTGAAAATGGTTTCTTATACAAAACATTAGCATATAAATTCAAGCTATCATCACGGTCAAGATATTACTATGATATATTTCAAACTTATTTCACATTAACAAATCCGTCAAAGGAATTCCCTTGTTAACCCACTTTTCACTATAAAAATTGTTATTTTCAAAAGAATAATGTTTTTTCTCATTCATTCACAAATACAAAGATGCATTTATTATGGCCACTCGTCAGAGCCGCCTCAACGAGGTAATTCTAAAAAGCCCCAAACTCTATTTTGAAGTAGATATAAGAAAATTACCATCCATTTTTCCTGACAGATGCCATATTTAGAGCCAAAACTAAAGAATTGTATTACATGCAGCTGTTATCCAAATGGAAAACCACGCAAGAATGCACCATGAAATTTAGTAGGGCCAAGAGAGATTATCCTATATTTCCTATCTTTGATATACCCATTTTTATAACACACACGTGTGAGGCAAAGAACTCTTCACATCTTCAAAACAGACTCGTTTTCTGGTGAAAACTCATTATACACTAATATATTTTGTTTTAACATAGGTCGCAGTGCTCGTTAGAACCTTCTAACAAGTAGCCACAATCTATGGTTTTCAAAAAGAATAAGGTAAATACTTGTTACTTTTTTAAAACCCCATCTTTCTCTCTGTCAAGTTGGGTAAATAAGGATGTTCATAGCATGATATTTAGACATACATGTACTTTACGACTTTGCATATCTGAACTTACACCGAGTTCTTATCATTTTTCTTGTAGCCATCAACATTCATATAATCTTTAACACCAGGCTTCACTTCCATGTCGAGGTATGGTTGCTCTGCGGACCCAGGTGTTATTGGAACATTCCCTGCCTCCATGTCCAGGTATAACTCCTCACTAGGTGACACTGGTGTGGCATCCTTAGCAGGCTGTTGGTTGTCATTTGTTTTTATTGTCAACTTAAGGTCCGCTTGATTATAGTACTTTGGTTCGGTAGATTCCTGTCTGTATGAATGATTATTAAACATTATAATGTAAGTAAGCTATAGTTGTTGTCTTGGAAACAAACAAACATATTATAAATAGAAAGATATGCTAGTCTCACTTTTATTAAGACACTTCATAAACTGTCAAATATTTGCAAAACTCAAGTGAAGGCAAAGCAGAAAAGGAAGCAATGATCAGGAATCGATACAATCAACCCAAAGCTGCTTACGCCGTTTAGCATATACATACATGTAAATAAAAAAGAGAAACTGATACGATCAAATCCCAAATAATTCCCGCAATATCACTATGGAAAGAAGTCGTAACATGGAGTGACGACAGTAAACAAAACGGACAACAGGTAAACCGAGACCGCAGCTCTCTCCCAAACAGGTGGTGACTCAGAATATCTTAACCTAACTAACAAGGAGGAATATACATGCTGGGAGAAAGCATCAGAATCACCAACAAAGCAACATTATGCTGGAAGGACCTTCATTATCAAAGATGATAAAATCGGGCCAATGATCCAAAGAAAACACAAGTACCATAGGGATACGCTGCGCTCCTCTACCACCATCCCACTGCACACAACTCATCCATATACAGCATACACATACCTATGGTTTGTCCAGAAAAATATACACCAAATATAAAAGCTTGGATTACCACTGTTGGAGGAAATTTGCACACACAGTACCGAGTATCTATACACGAGTGGTAAAAAGACTTAAAGGCTTATTATGTTATATTGGTTTCCTAAATTTCATAAATAACCATACAAAGCACGGTTTATTGCAAATTCAAGCTCTTGTACCACCACTGAACTCTCCAAATTATTAACTTCATGTTTTACGGCCAAAACATGTGATAAAATATTGCGACAAAGTCTTCGAAAGATCAGGTAGAAATCTGTTTTGGTCTATAAAAAATTCTAATGAAGTTTTAAATAAATTAAAATCCAGGCGTTTTCGTGCTTCACGTCTGTCTACTTATGATTTTTCCACTCTATAATCTACACTTCCTCATAATCTTATAAAAGAAAAACTTAATGATTTAATTGAATGGACATTTCATAGGGAAGAATCCCTCTATCTTGAATGTAATGTAAGAAATGTTTTTTTCACTTCTGAAGAGCATACAAAATTTACTTTATGGTCATGTCAGAAAGTGTGTGAAGCTCTCACCTTTTTACTTGACAATATTTACATAAGATTTGGTACTAAGTTATTTCGACAAGTTGTGGGTATTCCGATGAGTACTAATTGCGCACCACTTGTGGCTGATCTGTTTTTGTTTTGTTATGAGAGAGACCTCGTGATGTCCCTTTCTGCTGAAAACCAGTCTGAAATCATTGAAGCTTTTAGCTCCAGTTCTAGATATTTTTGTGATTTACTAAATATTGATAATACCTATTTCGATGGTTTGATCAGTCGAATTTAACCCCCCCCCCCAGAACTTCAGTTAATAAAGCCAATTCTTCTGATACCGGGGCCCCGTTTTTGGTTTTACATCTATCTCTTGTAGATGGGTTAAACTTTGTTTCTTGCAAAATTTATGATAATCGCGATAACTTTGAGATTGTAAATTTTCCTTATTTGGATGGTGATTTCCTCATGTGACATTCTATGGCGTTTATATTTCGCAATTAATTCGATTTGCCAGAGTGTGTAGTCATTTAACTGACTTCAACACTCGTAATAAATTGTTAACGGCTAAACTTCTTAATCAGGGTTATCGGTACCATAAATTACGCAAAGCCTTTTCAAAATTTTATAGACGTCATTCTGATTTAATTTCAAAATTCAATATTGGACTTAAATCTCTTCTGCAACCAGGTCTATCGGAACCTAAATTTTATGGTGGCTTAGTATATAAATTCAGAAAAATATATAACCGCAATGACTTCAGCACCCCATTTCGTAAAACCAATCTACGATATAAAAAGATTGGGTACAACATAAATGTTATACGGCAGAATGCATGCATAGTAGTTAACCCAATCACGGTTGACAACTTTGCTTCCATCTCTAATTGCACGCCGATGGGTCAGACCTCAGATTTTATGGCAGTTCCAGTGTAAAGGCTTATGTCGGTTGGTACCTGAAGCTCTGTCTCTGGTCGGGCCCATCGGAGTCTAACTGTTGGTTTTCTTTTGATCCAGCATGTCTGTTGTTTCTTGCTGTCGAGTCCTCACCGTTGTTTCATCCTTGTTGTTGTTTGATTTTTGTGTTCACGGAGATGTTGCACTGATGAGTTAGGAGGCCTTCATGTGGACTGAACAAATTATTTGTCTTAATCGCGACGGAAGTAAGGGCGAGGATTGTGGCCACGTAAAATCGATTTAAGCCCCCAAGTGGAATTCGTTTCAGCTTCCAAGGTGGTTCTTCTGTTGCGGTTTATTTTTGTTATGGTTTGTCTTTGGGTGTTTGTGTGGATTATATTATTTTATTTTGGATAGCCTATTGGACATTTTGTGTGAAAGTAACGGTCCTTTTGGCTTTCCGCTATTGATGTTTCCATTAGGGTCAGTTCGTTCATGTTTGTGTTCCTTTCCCTTTGGTGTCTCTGATGGGAGCTGTGGGTTAATTGTATCGATTCCTGACCATTGCCTCCACTTCTATTTTATTTAATATCAATTGTTCAAAACGTGATAAAGGTAACAAATATCGTTTCATGAACATACCACAGACCTATACACATCTTCAGACCATTAGAAACACGGACAAGCTTTAAAATGACATGTCTACTTTAACAGAAGTTGTGCAAAGGAGTTGCACTGACTATCTATATACAAATGAAAATTTTGACTAAGTTGAAAACGCCAAAAAAACAGAGAAACAAAAAACAACAACAACAACAAAAAACTGACAAAAATATCATAAAAATGCATATCTGCAGACATGACAAAAACCCCGGCGAGTTTCAAAACGATAAGTCTATAAGGTGCCTAGTATCTTCACACAATTCTATTTTGGCTAAAAAAATGACTAAATAATGACTGGCAGTTAACCCACTCACGATTAATAACTTTCCTTCCCTCTTAAATTGCATGCCGGCCGACCGGGCCTTAGACTATATAACGAATCCGGCCTAAAAACTTTCTTAAACTTTTTAAGTAATGTCGGTTGACCAGTGTCTGGTGCTCTGTCTCTGGTCAGACCCTACGAAGACAAACTGTTGGTTTTCTTTTGCTCCAGCATTTCATTTATTTTATGCTGTCGAGTCCTCATCGTTGTTTCATCTTTGTATTTGTTTGATTTTATGATCTCGGAGATGTTGTGCTGATGAGTTTGAAATCCTTCATACGGGCTAAACAAATTATTTGTGTAAAGAACCAAGGGCGAGGATTGTGGCCACGTAAAAGAAGTAGTAACCGTTTCAATGCGGTACTTCTGTTGTGGTTTATTATTGTTATAGTTTGTCTTTGTATGTATGTACTCCTAATATCTTTTTATTTTGGATCGCCGCTTGGCCGTTTTATGTGAAAGAAACCATCCTTTTGGTTTTCAGCTTGTTACGTTTTAATTATGGTAAAGTTGTTTTATTTTGATGCTTCCTTCCCTTTGGTGTCTCTGATGGTAGGTGTGTGATCATTGCCGTCACTTCTGTTTTGAAACGCAAAATGTAACAAGGATAATTTCATGAACATAGGCTTTTTAATCGCATTACTGATATTTGCCCTCTGGCGTACGAATTGGAAGGTCAATGAAAAGTAGATCATTGAATTACCGGTTTTAGTTACCCTTTTCAATCGCATTACTGATATATGCCTTCTGGCGTACGAATGGAGGGTCAATGACAAGTAGATTATTGAACTACCGGTTTTATTTAGGCTTTTCAATCGCATTGCTGATATTTCCAAAACTGTACGCCCTCTGGCGTACGAATGGAGGGTCAATGACAAGTATATTATTGAATTATTGGTTTTGTTTGGACTTTTCAAGCGCATTACTGATATTTGCAAAACTGTACGCCCTCCAGCGTAAACTAAATAGGCATTCGTTTACAAAGATACTAAAATGGGCTTAAGGATCCCAAACAAAATTAACAAAATGGTTTATGTGTACGGAGAGACATGTACTGCAAGTACATGGCACTTGACACCAGATTAACTGAAGTGAAATAAATCTAAAGTCTTTAGAAACTAAGAACACATCTCTGTTCTTTTAGGACTCTCCATAAACGATACAGACGTTTGTAAGAGTGCTTACACCATTCGGCGCATAAATAATCAGAACTCCAATTTATTATTCATCCCACCGGTCAAGGATCTAAGACACTTAGCTTTTGTTGCCTATTTGTTTCATAACCACGACTTGGTGCACCAGACAATTTAGTTACTTTGCTTGGATATGTGTATACGTTTATTTTCTGTATTCTGCAGCATTTGAGTGAAATAAAGTTCCAAAAGTTTCCTTTGGGAACAAATGGTTATACGTTTAATGAATTTGTATTTTGTGAACGTCTGGTTTTGGGTTTTAAGTGTGCCTTTATATAAATAACTATTTCTATTCTTTCGCTGGCTTCATGCGGACGGAACAAATTAGTTGTCTTACATTACGAAATCACGCCTATTCAAATACATTGCCAATTTTTTGCAAAAAAAAAAATTAGAAATTTTAAGATGAAAAATTGTGATATTTTTCTTATTTCTGCTCAAAACATAGATTGTGGGGACTCTATAGAACCGCCTCGATGAGGCGGTTCTATCGAATACCCATAATCTATGTTTTTGAGCAGAAATAAGAAAAATAATGTATACCCTATTTAACCCCAGTTTACTATATAAAAGTGGGGTATGAGGGGTCAAAATTATGTAGGCGTGTTTTTGTGATGATTTGTCTGAACTATGACAGGAACAAGGGCGAGAATTGTAACCACGGAAAATCCATTTCTGTATCCACCCCCTTTTCACTGACCGTTCCAAGGCGGTTCTTCCGCTGTGGTTAATTGTTTTTATTCATCGTCTGCATTTGTGCATTGCTGCTGTCTTTTTGTTTTGGATAGCCGACTGGCCTTTCCCACAGAGGGCCAACCGGAGTCCGTCTGTTGGTTTTCATTTGGGCCCCGTCAAGCGATTTTGGTACTTATCGCCTATGCGAGCAGCGAAGGTTCAGGCGAGCCTGCGCATCCGCGCAGTCTCGCCAGAACCTTCGCTGCTCGCTCATACAAGCAGTGAATCAAGAGGAACCTTCAGACAGAAAGCCATATCCCTTGCCCCTCTAATAGGCTGGGCATGCGCAGTTAAAATTTGTCATGACGGAATGCTCGAAGACATCAATTCGCTTGGCGGGGCTCATTTAAATTATCCGTGCTGTCAAATCCTCATTGTTGTTTCATCCCTGTGTTCGTTTCTTTTTGTGCTCGCGATTCTGTACTTGAGACATGGAGATACTTCATGTGGACAGACCGGACTCTTTGTCTTAATCACGACGGATCTAAGGGCGAGGATTGTGGCCGCGTAAAATCGATTTAAGCATCCCGCAGGTGAAATACTTTTAACTGACCGTTCAAAGGTGGTTCTTCTGTCGTGGTTTATTATTGCTATAATTCGTCTTTGCACGTATGTATTGCTAATATCTTTTTGTTTTGGATAGCCGTTTGACCATTTTGTGGAAAAGTAATTGTCCTGTTGGCTTTCCGAGAGACTTTTGTGATTTGTGCTTTAGGTATGTGTGTTTTTGTAAATTGCAATGCGTACTTAGAGATTAGGAGTTTTGCTCTTTATCTTGTTGCTACTGAGTTTTATACCGCAATCAGCCTTTCTATTATCCTAATAATGCGGGTGGAATAATTGCGTGCTATAATTGGCAGTGACCTAAAGTACCTTCTACTGACCATTATTACGTCTAGTGACCGCTGATAGGCCGGACCTATTTTTCAGGTACCTAATTTGCAAGTGTAAACCATTACATGCAACACTTTATACACAGGAAAACAACAAAAGTGTAATTATCATACAGTTGCTATATTTATTTAAATAAATTATAAGCAATTTCAGCAAGAATCTTACCTTCTCTGCCTTTCCTGGTTTATATCATCCTTTTGAATAATTATGCACTGCTTCTGCTGCGTCTAACCCGCGAAATTAATTTCTAAAGCTAAAATAAATTATTTGCCTGCAGATGTTTTGATACAGAAAGGAGTGCGCGGCTAAACTTTTATTTGATCGACATTGTTGTATCTGACGTCTCTGTGGCGCTTCGACGTCAGAACTTTGCACTCCTTGACGTCAAGTAATGATATGTGTGCGCACCATGGCAATGGGTGTGGTTTAACATGACACACTGTCTGCAGTCTTTTTTGGTGATGTTTACAAAATTATTGTGAAACCTAGTGACTGTTTTGGATTACTGTATAAACTAAATACATGATCAGTGTATTTTGGGAAAAACAATCGGTGTCGCGATAATTTTATATAGAAACTCGCGCCAATAAAATTATCTTCGGCTGGACGATTAATATTTTATTATCAAAGATACTAACCATATATTTACGATATTGACAAAAGGCAATCCGAAATAACCATCTCTTTCTATCTTTATTATGCAACCAACCAGAGAAGGCTCAAGGACACTTCCAGCTTTGTTTACTTATTTGGTTTCATTACCGCTACTTTGGAAACGAAAAACTCTAGTGACCTTGCGTCAGATATTATATGTATCTTTGTATTATGCAGCGTTTGTTTAGACATGTGAAGAATTTCTCTTTATCTTGTTGCTATTGGTTAATTAATAGTCGGCGATCCACAGTAACTTTTTTCTTGCACACCAGACAAGGAAATCCGTGATTTTACCCTGGGATAGAAATTAATGTTCTGACCCTGGTGTTCCGACCCAATATCGAATATTCACGCGTGTTTGATAAATGTACTGGTTGAATACGACCTCGTATGCGCCGTCGTTAAGGTTGACGTCATGCACGTTACGTGACGTCACTAAACATTCCTGTAGTGTCGGACGTTGGTAACCGAAGTGACTGCAGCATTAAAACCCCGCGCTAAAAATGGAAGGTATGCATGAAAAAGAATCATATATGGGTGTGAGGGGTGGATAGAAAAAACCGTCCCTCGGGATCACTGTCCGGCATCACTCGGCAAGCCTCGTGATGCCGGACAAGGGCCTTCGGGACGGATTTTTCCATCCACCCCTCACACCCATATAAGATTCTTATATTCTTTTCATTTTCTGAAGGCTCTAATACACACGCAGCTTTGGTAAGTTGTTTGGTTTTTCCATCGTTACCACCACTTGTGATACGAGAGTCTTTAGTGACTTTGCTTCAGATGTATGTTTATGTGTTTTTGTATCACGCAGTGTTTGTTTAAACACGAAGCATTTATCTATCTTGATGCAACTGATAAACTGATTAAATATTAGTCGATGACCTAAATTAACATTTTATCGTTCATTCTACCCTACCAAAGGTGGCTCTGTCTAGACAGCAGAACATATTATCCTTCATTCACCAAAGAGGCTCTGTCTAGATTTGTTGTCGCTGGTCCATGGCGTTACTTTCTTTCACTTACTAAAAACTGACGCGTGTATTCACTTACCTATTAAATTCAGAAATTGGTGTATCCTTTTTATTTTTCTCAGAAATGTTAAAGTTCTGGTAATGGGACTCTTGTTTTTCTACAGTTGTAATATCTGTGTTTCCATAAATATGTTCCTTTCGCTTGTTATCCGTTGAGCTGAAATGGAAATGTAGCTTTATCTTAAACATCAGAGAGATGTAGAAACACTTCATGCCAACAGAACAAATTATTTGTCTAAACAATGTACGTAATGGACTCCTGCGAGTAATGGTCAAATCTGACCGATCGCAGTTTAAGTATATAGATAGAACCAAGGGCGATGATTATTGTCCCGCAAAGACGATTTAACCACACAGTAAAGACTTTTACTGAACGTTCCAAGGCGGTTTTTTTTGTTGTCGTGGTTCAACTTTGCATGTATGTAGTGCGTATATCTTTTTTTAATTTTGGATAGCCGTTAGGCCATTTTATAGGAAAGTTACTGTCCTTTTGGCTTTCCTCATTATAGTGAAGTTTTTTTGATGTTTGTGTTTCTTTTCCCTTTTGTATCTTGGATGGGAGGTGTCAGATAATTGTATCGAATCCTAGTTATAACCTTTACTTCTATGTTGTCCTTGCTTCTAAAGTCCTTGTTTTCTACTGGTTTGTTTGATTGATTTGAGGTTTAACGTGTCCCCGTCAACACTGTAAAGGTCATTTTGGAGACGTTGCTTCCAATTTTGTGGGACTTTTACCCGACAATGAGATGAAATGACATCTCAAGCCCTGTCGCCCAATGAAACCAATAGGATTTATTAGCATGGACGGTCCGCCTCGCAACGCGGTTCCTGGACAGGTTTAGATCCTCTAAGCGGTTTACCAGTACTAGTGTGCGGGCCAGATTCAGCTCTGCGTGGAAGCATCATGCAGCCCATATATTTCTTCAAGCCCCTATGGGCGGCGGCCTTCTTGCTTTCTACAGTCCTAGCTTATGAATCTATGGAAATTGCCTTTAACCATGGAACACATACCCCAGAATCAAGTTTCCTGGACCAAAATAGCTAGTTTCGGCAATAATATTAATTTTGAAGACTCTGGAACTCTTATGACCAAATCATGTTTGAAGGTCAGGTGTTCCCTTTAACTGCATAACGGTTGGTGGTGTCTCCAACTCGATGATGCCACCAACCTATAATTTTTATTTCATGATTTGAATCTGCTATGGGATTATTCATTATTTCTGCTTCAAAATATAATACATTAATGTGTCCGTTACATTTTACTAGATAATTTGAATGAATGATATATTGTAAAACTATCATTATTGACTACGAAATCAAAGGCCATTACAGACAGAAAACAGGAGTCTTGTTTTAGTGACATTCTTCAAATACTGCTACACAGTTACACGGATAAAACTTTGAGTTTCTGTTACCAGAGCACGAGTATGGGTGTATTAATGCAGATGTTACGGTAGGGCCTTCTGATAAAGGGGTGCTGGGGACGCTGATACTTACCCGTTGTTGACTGGCTTTATATTGAAGGTATTTTCTGAAACAAAGAGAATATATATAGAGTCTAACCTGTCTACAAAGACCACTCAAGGGAAAGAAATATGGTCTTTGTCCTCAGGTGGTCTTTATTCAGAGGGTAAGTTTTGCATCAAGTGCTCTACCTCTTTAGAAGACACGTATTTATGCAGATAAGTATTGGATAATCCCAGTTACACACGAATGATTCACTGATTAAATCCCCTAAAGGTAACATTGTGTCAGGATGTAATAATGAATCACTAAAAACTCAATTTGGCTCATTAAAAGATGTCCACAAACAATTAATTGCCCAATTAAAACTCGTTCGCAAACAATTAATTGCCCAATTAAAACGCTGTGGGGGGTATTTAGGTTGTTGTTTGTTACTTTCTGTGTGTATCACTTGTGTCTTTTTATTTTGGATGGCCATATGGCCATTTTGTGGGAGAGTAACTGTCCTTATGGCCTTCCTTTGTTTAGGTTTCCATTATGGTCTGGTCGCTTCATGTTTGTGTTTCTTTCCCTTTGGTGTCTTTGATGGGTCGAGTAAATTAATTGTATCGATTCCTGAATTTTGTTTTACTTCTACTTTGGTCACTGCTATTCAAAGTACAAAGTGATCTTTGTTCAGGATAAAAATATGCATTTGGGAAGGATTTTGACTTCCTCTGATCCTAGTGCACAGGTGGTCTCTGCTGACATATAGTCAAATTCGATGGGAGGAATTGGAAGTGGTCTTTGTACACTAGGTGGCCCATTGTTCACAGGTGGTCTTTAAGACAGGTTTGACTGTAAATCATCCAATCATGCAAAAGGAAAAAAATAATGAATGTTATCTCTCTCTCTCTCTCTCTCTCTCTCTCTCTCCCTCTCTCTCTCTCTCTCTCTCTCTCTCTCTCTCTCTTCCGAAACTACTACACGTTTTGAGACGGAAAATTAAGGAGAATGAATACTATATCAAGAAGATCTTCTTTTGTCATTTGCAAACAACGAAGATTCATCTCAGTCTGAGCGTCCTTGCAGTCTGATCACGATATCTGTATTCATTACTTCACTAACATGAAACCTCTATTCTCTGTATATAGAATTTCAAGAATCTTGCTTGTCTTTGCAGCTGATTAGGTCTTACCTGGTCACGATCCCCAAAGACAGATTTTCACGTGACGGGGTCCATTTGACTGATAAGTAGAAGTAAAACAAAGGACTGGTTCGCACTGTGTGGAAAAATATACAAACTGAACAACTCTATTTAATTGCAAAGGAAATGAAACCCAGTTGAGCCAGCTCATGCAAAAAATGTATTTGTCACCTAGGCGACCAGTAAAGGCTCAGGCAAGCTCTGTTCTCCAGAGTGTTTGATGTTCTCATGCAAGTGGATAAGACCATAAGGTAGCCACTCTGAAAGTGTATAGACATATTACTGGCCGCGCGCACGCAATTGAAGAGCCTTAATTAGAGAATGCTAAGCTTCATTTTCTCATGGGCTGACTGAGTGAAAGTAAAACATAATAAAACCATGTTGAGACGGATATACACATACCATAAACTACGCTGTTTGTTGCCCCTTCAGTGACATTCGTGTATGGTGATCTCGGTGATTTTGCAAAAATTGGAGCCTGGTCGGAGGTAGAAGAGTCTAAAATGTTTGGCATAGGTATAGTTTCTTTCCTGTCAACAACAAATTAAGACAATTTCGTTATGTGTATTGATAAATTGTCATTTTGACAGGGAGAAGAAAATATCGCGAAATGAAAAATAATATTATATAATGAAATTATGAATTATGCATGCAAAGATAAATAACTAGAATGTGTTTATAGCACTCAGACGCCTCATCAACAACAGTGTTTTCAGAAAGAACCATTACCCTGTTCATTTATTCCACAGTACAAATTGTATAAACTTTTCAAAATAGTGAAGAAGTGATAAATTAAAATTTAAAAAAAATGATGAGCTAAACATGTATTTTTAGCACATACATTGTTAGAGACCCTACATATTCACTCATACCATATTTTGATAGATATAGATTGTTTTCTTTCGGAGATATGCTCTACACAAAATTCATCAAAATAACCCATTACCCCTCCCACAACAACAACAACAACAAAATTCAAAAACAAATACACACAAAACTATATAATTCAGGTCAAAGTAATGTTGTAACCAAATATGTACGCAACATTCCGATCAACCAAAATTTTCGTCGACCAAATTTGGCACAAAAGTATTACATAGTTTCGCCTAAAAAGCACAATGTTCTTTAGCTCAAAGACCAATATCACGTTGACATCAAGCGTGTGCATGACATTCAGACTCATCAAGATGTATCACATTCCTGGTTTGGTATGTAGTAGGTTGTTTTGTAATTGGGTGATAAGCTCCGTACAAGTGATAAAAAAAAATCACTAACAAAGGTCAAAGGACTATATTACTTGATGTCAAAGGTCAAAGTTAAGGTAACGTTTACACAAACAGTATATCGTCTGCTGAGTGCAATAACGGGGTAACTGACATTTTGGTCCAAATAGTTTTTTTTTTCATAAATGGGTGCCTTAGGACTTGACACACTTGGTAAATAAGTTCTACAGCTGGATTCTGCCTCAATCATGATTTATTTCAGCATTTTGGATTTTTTTGTCAGTTACACCGTTTTTGCTCTGACTTTTAGAAAAAAAGATTTTTAATACCTCTAAAATATTTAATCCTGCTGCTTGATATTTCAGAATAAGAATGTAAGTACCATTCAGAATGTTTAAAATGTGACCTTTTACCTACCAAGTGTCTTTAATTTACTCCTTTACCATGTAAAAGGCAAAGAAATAAGGTTTGTACATTTACACCGTTTTAGCGCTGGATGCACTTACACCGTTTTTGCACCAAAAACACTCGGCGCAGAAATGGTGTATCAACCCTTAAGGTATATACACATGTCAGCCTGACACGTGAGCTAAAGTTTACGGTTGTTCAGAATGTCGACAAGTTTCTAGAAAAGCAACTCATAATGTTCCAAATTATATGAAAAATCATAAAATATGCTTATTCAAAAGTGTCATATTTGTTGTCAGAAGAAAAAATAATAAATTACTTTATTAGAAAATTACCTTTCAAAATGGTCAGTTTTTGAACATCGGTTTCTCCATTGTGCTTCCTCGGAAGCATTCAGTTTTTAGCTCACCTGAGCCGAAGGATCATTGGTGAGCTTATAGGGTGGTCATGCTGTCTGTATGTATGTCAACATTTTCAAACATCTTCTCCTCTGGAACCGCTGGGCCGATTGAAGCCAAATTTCATGTGGGGTCTCAGTGGGATGGGGGAACGAAAGTTTCTTCGCGGGGGTCCAGGTCACATGACCAAGATGGCCGCCATGCCCATATATGGTAAAAACCCTTCAAAAATCTTCTTCTCCGGAACCAGTGGGCCGATTGGCCTGAAACTTGGTATGTAGCATTGGGGACTCGGGCCCATCATATTTTCTTCAAATGATGACCCTTGGATGACCTTGACCAATTTTAGGCCAAGGTCAAATTTGGTCGCATAGACTTTTGTATGGGAAAAAGTCAATCCGTGTTTTTTTTGGAAACTATTGCAGCCTGTGATCTGAAAATTAGTAGATGCAGTAAGCTAAATGGGTGGATGAAACCACATGAGTATTCAAGGTCAAGGTCATTCTTTGACCTTTGTTCAAGGTCATTCAGATATGAGAATTAAAACATATTTTTATCAGAAACCACAAAGCCATTTGTAACGAAATTTCATATGAAAGTTTTTTAGAAAAAGGTAATGACAATTAATCAATATGAATTTGGTCACGTGACCAATATGGCCACCATGCCCATATAAGGTAAAATCCCTTCAGAAATCTTCTTCTCCGGAACCATCGGGCTGATTGGTCTGAAACTTGGTATGTAGCATTAGGGACTCGGGTCCATCATATTTTGTCCAATTGATGACCCTTGGATGACCTTGACCAATTTTAGTCCAAGGTCAAATTTGGTCGCATAAACTTTTGTATGGGAAAAAGTTAAAACCGTGTATTTTGGAAACTATTGCAGCTTGTGATCTGAAAATTAATAGATGCAGTTAGCTAAATGGGTGGATGAAATTACATGAGTATTCAAGGTCAAGGTCATTATTTGACCTTTGTTCAAGGTCATTGAGATATGAGAATTAAAACTTATTTTTCTCAGAAACAACAAAGCCATTTGTAACGAAATTTCATATGAAAGTTTTTAAGAACATGGAATGACAATTAATCAATATGAATTTGGTCACATGACCAATATGGCTGCCATGCCTATATAAAGTAAAAACCCTTCAAAAATCTTCTTCTCCGGAACCATTGGGCCGATTGGCCTGAAACTTGGTATGTAGCATTAGGAACTCAGGCCCATCATATTTTGTTCAAATGATGACCCTTGGATGACCATGACCAATTTAAGTCCTAGGTCAAATTTGGTGGCTTAGACTTTTGTATGGGAAAAAGTCAAAACCTTGTATTTTTTGGAAACTATTGCAGCCTGTGATCTGAAAATTAGTAGATGCAGTAAGCTAAATGGGTGAATGAAGCTACATGAGTATTCAAGGTCAAGGTCATTATTTGACCGTTGTTCAAGGTCATTCAGATATCAGAATTAAAACTTATTTTCTCAGATACCACAAAGCCATTTGTTACAACATTTCATATGAAAGTTTTTAAGAACAAGGAAATGACAATTAATCAATATGAATTTGGTCACATGACCAATATGGCCGTAATGCCCATATAAGGTAAAGCCCTTCAGTAATCTTCTTCTCCGGAACCAGTGGGTCGATTATCATGCAACTTTGTATGTAGCATTAGGGACTTGGGTCCATCAAATTTTTTCTCAAATTATGACCCTTGGATGACCTTGACCAATTTTAGGCCAAGGTCAAATTTGGTTGCATAGACTTTTGTATGGGAAGAAGTCCAAATCGTGTATTTTTTGGAAACTATTGCAGCCTTTGATCTGAAAATTAGTAGATGCAGTAAGCTAAATGGGTGGATGAATCTACATGAGTAGTCAAGGTCATTCTTTGTCCTTTGTTCAAGGTCATTCAGTTATTGAGAATTAAAACTTATTTTTGTCAGAAACCAAATCGCCATTTGTAATGAAATTTCATATGACAGTTTTCAAGAACAAGGAACTGACAATTTATCAATATGAATTTGGTCACATGACCAATATGGCCGTCATGTCCATATAAGGTAAAAACCCTTCAGAAATCTTCTTCTCTGGAACCAGTGGGCCGATAATCATATAACTTGGTATGTGGCATTGGGAACATGAGCCCATGATGATCACTCCTGAATGACCCTGACCTATTTTAGGCCAAGGTCAAAGTTTTTCGCATAGACTTTTGGATGGGGAAAAAGTCAAAACTGTGTCTTTTTTGAAAATATTGCACCTGGTGATCTGAAAATCGGTAGATACAGTAAACTAAATTAATGGATGAAATGACATGAGTATTCAAGGTCAAAGTCATTCTTTGATCTTGATTCAAGGTCATCCAGATATGAGAATTAAAACATATTTTTCTCAGAAACCACTGAGCCATTTGTAACAAAAATTTCATATGCAGCATTAGGGGCTCGAACTCATCATATATTATTCAAATGCTGACTTTCTGATACCTATTTTACGCCAAGGTCAAATTTGGTCACATAGATTTTGGGATGGGAAAAAGGTAAAAACCATGTTTTTTTCTGAAACTATTGCAGTCTCTGATCTGAAAATTGATAAATGCAGTTAGCTAAATGAGTGGATGAAACAACATGCGTATTCAAGGTCAAGGTCATTTCTTGACCTTGGCCTAAGGCCTTTCAGATATGAAGATTAAAATTTATTTTAACCAGAACCTCTGTGCCGTTTGTGACCAAATTTTATACTAAGCTCGTAGAAACAAGTAAACGAAGATTTAAATACATGCGTTTGCTCAAATGACCAAAATGACCTTCATGCCCATATAAGGTAAAAACACTTCAGAAATCGTTTACTCCAGAACCAGTGGGCCGATTTTCATTAAACTTGGTATGTAGCATTTGGGATTTGGGCCCACTATAGTTTCTTCAAATGATGACCCCTGGATGGCCATAACCTGTTTTACGCAAAGGTCAAATTTGGTTGCCTATACATTTGTATTGGAGAAAGTAAAAAAAATGTGTATTTTTTGGAAACTATTGCAACCTGTGATCTGAAAATTGGTAGATGCAATAAGCTAAATGAGTGGATAGAACTAAGGTCAATATTATTCTTTGACGTTGTCCCAAGGTCATTCAGATGAAATTAAAATTTATTTTTCATAGAAACCACTACTCCATTTGTAGCCAAATTTCACTTGAAAACTTATAGGAACAAACAAATGAAAATTTATTAATATGAATTTGGTCACATTACTAAAATGGCTGCCAGGTCGATACCCAGCCAGCAAAGAATGCCGGGCCAACGTCGGGCCGACAGCGGTACGACGTGGTAACGTCGTACCGCTATCGGCCCGACGTTGGCCCGTGGGTTGTGCTGGCAGGGTATACATGTATACCCTTCGGGTTTTTTTTCTTCGAACCAATGGGCCCATTATCAAGTCACAAGACCGAGATTAATACTTGGTAAAAACCCTATAAAATCGTCTTCTCAGAAATGAAATGGCTCCATAAGCTCTCAGCAATCAGGTGAGCGGCTCAGGACCAATGGTCCTCTGGTTACATTAACCTAAAGTATAATCCATGTCCTAGCAAGGACGAGGAGTAGTTTTTCCAAAAACTGCCAAAATAACATTATATCCATTCTTTTAATCTCCCAACGAACGGTCATTTCGACAGCCATTACTGTGTACATGGTTGGTAAATGCTCCAGGTAAAACTGGGGTATAAACATGCTAATCGTTGGTAAAAATATCCCGCACAACGGATTTTATTCTAAATATTTTTATTCCCAGATCATGCTTTCCTTTATTCTTCCGTTAATTTGGTGAATAATATTATGCATTAAATAGATACAAGAGGGGAAAATTGTTTAATTTGTCCAAAAGTCATAATAACGATTTGACAGAATTTTTATCATCGCTACGCTTATTTACCCCAGTGCTAAATTTAATCCGTGCGTCATACTGTGTACATGGATGACAATGTATAGTGACCTCTACATGTTGATAGGGGTTCTATCGGCATGGATATAATTTTATAATGCCAGATTTTGGAAAAATCACGTCTCGTCGTTGCTAGTACACACATTAAAGTATATTTTAGTGTAAAAATGGTATGTTTCTAATGAAGGACAATGGAGAAACAGACGTTCAAAAATGGACCATTTTGAAATGTAATTTTCTAATAAAGTGAATTATTATTTTTTTCTTCCAACAACAAAAATACGTTTTTTAATATACATGTTGTATATTTATTAATTTAATTTGGGACATTAAGAGTTGCTTTTCTAGAAATATGTCAACATGCTAAACACCCATGAGTTTTAGCCCACGTGCCAGGAAGACATTTTCATAGTCCTTAAATGCTAAATATTTCTTTTCAAATGTCATTTATTCAACAATAAACATCACACACAAATGAAAGAAATCGACATAAAATTAAGAAACCAGCTTATAGTATGGTTTTCTATGCCATTCTTTAATAAAACAGTTTTTTGTCTCTCTTGAAAAGTTGCCATTTTGCACTTACAACGTTATTGCACTCAGCAGACGATATGTGAAATAGAAGTAAAGGCAATGGATGAGATCCGGAATCGATACATTTATCTCACAACTCCCATCCAAGACACCAAAGATAGAGCAACTCCAACATAAAAAAATTTTCAACATAATTAAAACGTCACAAGCGGAACGCCAAAAGGACAGTTACTTTCCCACAAAATGGCCAAACGGCTATCCAAAATAAAAGGATATTAGCATTGTATACATTCAAGACAAACAGTTACAATAATAATCCACAACAGAAGTACCACCTCGGAACGGCCAGCATTGTTCTGTCGTGGTTTAGACAAATATGGTGTGTTTTTGTTTGATTTGAGGTTTAACGTCCCCGTCAACACTGTAAAAGTCATTTTGGAGACGTTGCTTCCAATTTTGTGGGACTTTTACCCGACATTGAGATGAAATGACATCTCAAGCCCTGTCGCCCAATGAAACCAATAGAGTTTATAAGCATGGACGGTCCGACTCGTGCGCACCGCTTTGCATGGGCAGGCTTAGATATACTAGCCGGTTTACCAGTACTCGTGTGCGGGTCGGATTCAGCTCTGCGTGGAAGTATCATGCAGCCCATATATTTCTTCAAGCCGACGGGGGCCGTCAAATAATATGTTCAGTCCGCATGAAGGATTTCTTTCCAACTGACTTACCAAGATGAATTCACATACCACCAATTTGGTATTTAAAGGTTGTATTGTATAATTCATGAGATGCATGTCATGCAGGCTCCAAATAAGGAAGTACATGTACTTGTAGGCAATAGTTAAGCTCGCATTGACAGAAAACGTGAACACCGCACTCTGATGACTAAATAAAATGTATTAACCTTCCAAGTTTAGTAATTTAAAGGTTGTATAGCTGAGAGATGCGATCCAGAAAAGGCATTAAATATACAGTCGAACTTCAATGGCTCGAACACATGCTACTTCGACTCAGTTTTACGTAGTCACCCATTCCTAACAGGTTTGGTATTTAAAGCTTGTATAGTTCAGGAGTTATGCTACGGTAAAGGAATTAATATATCTGAGGTCAAAGGTCAAGGTCATTTTTTACGCCAAATGTGTACGTGATAGTAAGACTCACCAGGATGTATTCATATACTACGTTTGGTATTTAACGGTTGGATAGTTAATGAGATATGCTCATGGCAAGGAATAACACATACTTAAGATTAAAGTCATGTTCATATTGATACCAAATGTAAACGAGACCAAGATTTATGCACATAGAATCTGCAAACGATACTTTCAGAAAGGATTTTTATCGTTTATTAATTAATGCTCATGAATACGTGGTCAGCGTCGACTCATAAAACTCCTGCATGGCTGCAAATAAAATTCAGCGGGCATCCTGCCCCTACCTTATAGAAATCCTGTATAGCAGCTAATAATGTTCAGAGTGCATGCTGTCCCAACTTCATAATAGTCCTGCAGGACAGTAATGAAATATTCGGCGGGCATGCTGTCCCAACCTCATAAAACTCCTCCATGGCAGAAAATAAATTCAGTGGGCAAATAATATACAGCGGGCATAATGCCCAAACTCACAAAAGTCCTGCAGAGGCAACAGATAATATTCAGCATGCAGAGGCCCTAACCTCATAAAAGCCATGCATGACAGCAATAAATATTCAGCGGAAATGCTGTCCAAAACCTCGTAAAACTCCTGCTAGCGGACATGCTGCCTCAACCTTACAATAGCCATGCATGACAGCAATCATGCTAACCAAAACCTCATAAAAATTCAGCGGGCATGCTGCCCCAACCTTATGAAAGTCCTGCATGGCAGCAATAAATATTCACCGAGCATGCTGTCCCAACCTCATAATAGTCCTGCATGGCATCAAATTCAATTCAGCGGGCAAATAATATACCTAATATTGCATCTTTGTTTGGATATCTACGAATTATGCTGCCACAACCTCATAAACCACACAACCTCAAAATAGTCATGCATGACAGCAATCATGATAACCAAAACCTCATAAAAATTCAGCGGGCATCTGCTCCAACCTCATAAAAGTCCCGCATGACAGCAATAAGTATTAAGCGGGCATGCTGACCCAACCTCATTAAAGTTCTGCATGGCAGCAAATAAAATTCAGCGGGCAAATCATATACGATGTAATTTGTTTTGCACCTTTGTTTGGATATCTTGGAATTTCAGCCTTAGTCGATGCTGTATCTAATTACTCACTCATGCAACGTCTGATAAGAAGCATAGCATTACGATAACATACTTTCATATCCCCAAAATGGATACTTTTCCGCTGAAAATTTGTGATATTTATCTTATTTTGCCTAATAACGTAGGTCTTGGGTGCTCATTAGAAACGCCTCATTGTGAGGCGGTTCTAATGAGTTCCAACAGCTTAAATCTTGGAGCAAAAATAATGTTTACCTCAGTAAACCCCAGTTTTCTCTCTATAAAGTGGGGTTTAAGGGGATCGTCATGTCGCGTCATGTCAGCACCCAATTTCGTAAAATCATTCTTCGATATAAAAATATTGGGTACAACATGGATATTATACGACAGACTGCATGCATGGTAGTTACCCCAATCACGGTTGGCAACTTTGCTTCCCTCTTTAATTGCACGCCGGTGGGTCAGGCCTCAGATTCTATGACGGCTCCAACGTAAAGGCTTATTGAAAATTAAAGAGATAATGTTGGTTGGTGCCTGATGCTCTGTCTCTGGTCGGGCTCATCGGAGTCTAACTGTTGGTTTTCTTTTGCTCCAGCATTTCAGTGGTTTCTTGCTGTCGAGTCCTCACCGTTGTCTCACCTCTGTGGTTCTTTGATTTCTGTGTTCACGGAGATGTTGCACTGATGAGTTAGGAGGCCTTCATGCGGACTGAACAAATTATTTGTCTAAATCGCGACGGAAGTAAGGGCGAGGATTGTGGCCACGTAAAATCGATTTAAGCCCCCCAGTGGAAATCTTCCACTGACCGTTCCAAGGCGGCTCTTCTGTGGCGATTTATTTATGTTGTTGTTTGTTACTTACTGTGTGTATCACTTGTGTCTTTTAATTTTGGATGGCCATATGGCCATTTTGTGGGAAAGTAACTGTCCATATGGCCTTCCTTTGTTTAGGTTTCCATTATGGTCTGGTCGCTTAATGTTTGTATTTCTTTCCCTTTGGTGTCTTTTATGGATGGAGTAAGTTAATTGTATCAATTCCTGATCTTTGTTTTACTTCTACTTTGTTAACATGATGATTTAGTCAATTTTATAGCTATATAGTAGAGTTATTATTGGATGAATAAGGCGTAAAAAATAGCTGTGTTTCCACTGAAATGCTGAAAACAAGAGCTCCGCAAGCGGGGTATTATAGCCCCATAGCAAGTTTATATTTGTTGGACTGAAATCTTGAAACAATAAGAACTGCTCCATGTCCTGGCCTAACTACATATCAAGTTTCAGCTTGATCGAATCTAAATTGTCGGAGGAGTTAGCCGGAAACGAAAATGTTTACAGATATTTTCGAAGTGTTATACTTATATAAATATTTGGTGGACCATCCTCTTTAAACCATATGCACTGTTCCACATCATATTCAAACTTAATATCAAGACTTTGCTAGATCGAATGTTACCTGCAGGAGAAGTCAGCCACAAACAATATGTGTACAGAAATTTTCAAATGGGCATAACTCGACTAATTTTTGGTGGAAAGTAATCTCAAAACAATAAGCACTGCGCCACATAATGGTCTTACTTTAAACTTCGAAGTTTCAGCTTCATCGAATATTAATTGAAGGAAAAGTTGATCACAAACAAAATACTAACAGAAATCTACAAAGGGGCATAACTTTATTTATATCTGGTAAGCCATAACATCGGCACAATATGCGCTGCTCCACATTGTGGTCAAACTATATATCAATTTTCAGCTTGATTAAATGCTCACTGTAGGAAGAGTTAGCCATAAACAAAAAGTTCACAGAAATTTTCAAAGGTGCATAACTCTAAAAATATTTGGTGGACTGTAACCTTGAAATAATATGCGCTGCTCCACATCTTGGTCTACCTTTACATCAAGTTTCAGCTTGATCGGTTCTAAATTGCAGGCAAAATTGGTTACAGAAACTTTCAAAGGGGCATAAATTTCTTTTTATTTGTTGAATCATAAACTCGAAAGCAGATCGCTGACTACGTCACAAAGGGCCCCACATAGAGTCATCAAAGATGTGTGGTACAAGTTTCTGTAAATATTTGTGTGACACAACATCAGGTCATGGTCTTACTACCTACTACGTTTCAGCTTGATCAGATGAAAACTGTAGGAGGACTTATCCGAAAACGAAAAAGTTAATACACGTTTTCCAAGGGACATAACTCTGTGAATATTTGGTGGACCTTAACCCTGGAATGATATGCGCTACATCAGGTCATGGTTTTACTACCTATCAAGTTTCGGCTTGATCGGTTGAAAACTGTAGGGTTTATCCGGAAACGAAAGTTTGCAAAAATGTTCAAAGGGGAATAACTCTGTAAATATTTGGTGGACCGTAAGTTCAAAACGATATGCGCTACATCAGGCCATGGTCTAACTATCTACCAAGTTTCAGCTTGATCGGATGAAAACTGTTGGAGGAGTTATCTGGAAACGAATAAGTTTACAAAATTTTCAAAGGGCATAACTCTGTAAAGCTTTGGTGGACCATAACCTCGAAACAATATGCGCTACACCAGGCCATGGTCTTACTACCTACAAGGTTTCAGCCTGATCGGATGAAAGCTGTAGGAGAAGTTATCCGGAAACGAAAAGTTTACGCATGGACGGACGGACTCCGACCCCATACCATAAAACGATCGTTTTTAAAAAACGGGCGTATAAAAAATTAGTCGGTAGGTAGGAGAAACTTTTTTTTTCATTTTTTTCTCCCGAAAAAAACAGGATCGGGCCTGTATTTTATGTGTTTTTGTATTTGTTCATGTTTTTGTTAATAGAATTGCCATGTTGAGACTTGCATTGTATATCATAATTCATTTTAGATGCTAAAAAAGTCAGCTTTGTATCTTGGAATATACTAAATGCCAAAGATTACAAAAAATGTACTTCAAACGCAAAAAATAACAAAGGGAAAATGCAAAGACGACATTGGGTAGGGCCGGAAATTGAAAATGGAAGGGTCGGTGGTTCTTTTATTGATAAAAATAGTATAGTCGGGGGTGTGGGTGATGGGGGGGGGGGGGGGGTTGTCTGAAGCAGGGTCGGTCGGGTTAGCGGAAACACAGCTATTTTTACACCTTATTGGGATATCATAGCTAAATTCCTTCAATGTCCAGATTTGGGACAATGTTCCCCTATATCAGTGCAGTTATGCTATAATATATAGTAATGGACACTTACGTGTTCTTATTTTTGTTCCCTGTAAAAAGAAAAAAAAAAGGTTAAGTCATCTCTGTAGTCTGACGAACACGTAAAAGGTAACTCAACAAATCATACTTAACCACTAATCAGCGGAAATGTTGATTAATAATTTCTTATTCTTAAGCATCAGAAGTAAAAATTAATGTACGCTGCTTAGTCCCAGTTAAGTATTAACAGGGAGTATTGTGGGCTATTGTTTCTTATTTCTTCCAGATAACATATATTGACAATACTTGCTAAAATCGGATCATTGAGGCGATTCTAACAAGTACACAGAACATACCGCCTGCTTAGTTCAATAACGGTGTAACTGCCATTATGGCACAATGGCAGTTACACCGTTATTGTACTAAGCAGACGATATGTTACTGGATAGAAAATAGAAAAAAATATTCCATTATTATCATTGTTATTCCTTCTTACATGTATCTTGAGCGACGAATATAAAAGATGCTCAGAAAGAGAATATTTGATAAATATAAGCGGGGGCAATGATCAGGAATCGATACACTTAACCCACAGCGCCGATTAGAGACACCAGGATGATGCCAATCAATGGAGGGACAACGATATAACTGTTTAGAAAATAACAGAATAACAGAAAACAAAGTAACTACATTGAAGCCCTCCCTGTCTCCCAAGAAGTGACAAAATGTAAAAACTGACATCCCGCACACGTATAGTTTTAGAAATCATCAGCATTTATAAAAGAATATTTGTAGCAATATGAACTCAATTACCGAGACTCTAAACACGTTGATACTGGGACAACATATTGCACATTAGATTGTGCTGCCCACCATGGTAACACCAGAGAAACAGGTAAGATATATTTTCTGATAATTGAGGGATAAGTAAGGTCAATTTTTAATGAAAACCTATTTATCATATGACGTCGCGTCTGAGAGTGTAATAACGCCATGTAATATTTTCGATAATCCACTAGTGGATTAAATATGCAAATGAGCTAGATACATCCCGTAACGTTACATGTATGACGTCCTTAACGACGTCGCTATTACTAATGGCGGAATATTGATATTTTTGTAAACAATCGTGAATAAAATGCGTTTTAAATGTCATATGATAAATAGAATCTTGCATTCGTGCTCATGTATTATTGAATTTATTAAACTCGTTGAGGAAAAGAGATAAAATGCTCGGCAAAGCCTCGTATTTTATCCCTTTTCCTCAACTCGTTTAATAAATTCAATAATACATGGACACTCATGTAAGATCCTCTATGTTGTGGTAATTCATTGCCGACGAGGTTCTAATGAACAAACACAACATGGGCCTATATGGAGAAATTTGGAATTTGTTTTAAAAGATTTTAATTCAAATTAAGATGACTTGATTACATATAACCCAATAAATGGATTTTGGTGTCTTTCATCCCCATCACGAAAACACGCCAATATAATTTTGAGCCCCCTCGAACCCCACTTTTATATAGTAAAACTGGGGTTTGCAGGGGTAACCCTTATTTTTCTTATTTCTGCTCTAAAATATAGATTGTGTGTACTCGTTAGAACAGCCTCGATGAGGCGGTTCTAACGTGTACACACAATCTATATTTTGAGCAGAAATAAGAAAAATATCACAATTTTTCTTCCTAAAATTTACCTTTTTCGGCGATAAAATTTGCAATGTATTTGTATTGGCGTGTTTTCGTAATGCTACAAAATGATACCTAAACGACAGTGCCTGTATCACGTTTGATTCAAAAATTAATCCTTTCTGACCACTGATAGAAGTATTTTTTTCTCTGACAAGTCACGCGAGGCGAGTTTTAACAAAAACAAAACAAAAAATAAAAAAAACACGAACACTTTACGATGTAATCCTAACTTTTCTCTGCATTCAGTGACGTTTACAAGAAAATACATTACACAGTCTTGTTAATGTTATAATACAGTGCAGTAAAATTACCTGAACGCCTCTTCAGGAAACAGAAGACAATGACAATAATAACAACAACAACCACCGCCCCTGCTACGGCTCCTCCAGCTATAGCTCCGACGTTGAGAGGTTCTGAAATGGAGCACATAATCAAAAAGATGTCCAGAAAAAGTTGTGTTATTCAAAGATCAAAGAACATCAAAGGTAGAAGGTACTCCATATTAAAATGGAAATATAGCAGAGGCGATTGACAAGATTTTAAATATATGTTATTTTGAAAATCATTACGAAAACACGCCTATTCAATTATATTGAAAATTTTACCATCAACATGTTTTTGATAAAAACAATCTGATATTTTTCTTATTTCCGCTCCAAATATAGTTTGTGGGTAATCATTGGAACCGTCTCGACGAGGCGGCTATAACGAGTACTCACAATCTATGTGTTAAAAAACATAATGTATACCCCTGTAAACCCCACTTTTACTACATAAAAGTGGGGTTTAAAGGAGGTGAAAAACATATAGGCCAGACAGTGACCCTCGGGACGGATTTTCTTAACCACCTCTCACTTTCAACTAAGATTCTTGTTTTCTTATTTAGGCTCTTAAACAGAGATTGTGGCATAAAACATCAAATAAGATCAAAGCAATGGCAGACAGCTATGTTACATGATAAAGCTTTTTGTCTTCAAAATTACCTTCAAGAGTCTTTATTTCTATTATATCTGTGGGACTGCTTTCGCCATAGATATTTACTCCTTTGATTCGGAAATAATAGTTGGTATTCGGTTGTAGTCCTTGAACAGTCACTTCTTTGAAGTAATCAGAAGCCTTCCTAAAACCCGCGTCTACGGCGGAACCGTTATTCCACGTTGTAGCGTTTCTGTCTGTAGAATATTCTACATAGAAAGTTTGATTTGCACCATTGAAGAACCCTGGTTTGAGCTTGAATGTAATGTAATTTACATCTCGTATGTAGGTTATGTTGGTCGGTGTATCCGGTGGACCTACAAGGAAAAGTGTATACTTACACTGGTTACTAATGTTCTTTAGTTGAAGCATTTCAATTATATTCCTATCTTGATGAATGGCAATTGATCAGTTTAAGAAATAAATGAAATTTATTTAATGGGAATGGATGTATGAACAGCTTCAGATCAAACGCAGAGTGTAAGTATATAGAGAATACCAGTTTGGTGTCTTTTGATATCAAGTTTTTCAGGCAAGGCTTCGAGAACGCTTGTAGAATCGCGAGGCTTGCCGAGCGATTCTACATGCGTTCTCGAAGCCGAGCCTGATAAACTTGATATCAAATGACAAGAATCTGGTATTCAATTTATCAGTTTATCCCATTGTACACTCTTAAATTAGCAATTTACGGTCAGTTATTGATGGTCCTCAGTGCGTCCAAGCATTCTGGTGGTCGATATATTTAGTATCAGCTGACCATGTGTTTCCTATTATATTTTTTTTCAAGTAATATTGCCATTTTTCCCAGTTACAATATATTTTTTTGTCATTTTCCAGTACTCCGGTTCATTCATAAATGTCACGTTGACGTGATAAAGCTCACTGGTCCTGAGATAGCATATCTTTATCAGGTCAGTGCGTTACAATGCAATATATACAGGGGGTAACTGATAAATATACTTACACTATTTACACTGTTATCCATCCATTCTTTGACGAGAAGGTTTGAGCTGAGGTTTACACAGAACAACTGTCATTGACCCATTTAGTTGCGGAACGGGTACCAGGGCAAAAGTACAGGCCCAGATAAAACGCCGCAGCTCGCGGCGTCTGATCAGGGCCTATACTGTTTGCAAAAAGTTAAGCCGTTTTCCAAATCAATTTTGAAGAAAACACATGTTATACCATAGAATTTTGACAAGTCTCCTTCAAGTGAAATTGCTGCCAGGCTATACTTTTGGCCTGTATCTATATTCAGGTCAGCATGTGCGTGCATGGTTTCCGTGTACGACCGTTAGATATAAATATTCTAAAATTATTGTGGTGTCAGCGGTAGTCAAGTTTAGTACAAAGGTTACATGACAATATTACCGCCATAACATGTCGAGAACAGAAGCTGAGGCTCTGTTGGTATGTGAAATCTGTTTCATTTTTCGAATATATGAATATGCTTTCATGATTTTAACGTTTGTTTGTGGGGCTTTTCTCGTGTCAGTATACCCCAACTTTCTGAAGTCTGTTCTGTTGTGACTGAAATACTTGCTTGGTGACTACGTGGCGCATGTTTGATCCGGGGGGTTTAGCTTACGGTTGTAAGAAAACCGAAGCCCTGTCTCTGTATGACCTTAGATGTTGAGGGACGTAGAACTTGAAACGTTGCGCTATTTTTATCGATGCAACATATGGGTTAGAGCTATTTATAGAGTCTTGACCGGAATGGTGTGCTGAATTTGGTGAATATCGAATACCAAGATCAGACGCCGCGTAAGGGACGGGTTGAGGGTGCGAAATTCAGGTATTTTGCAGAGGGTGAAAAACGACATGAATTAGATAACTTCCAAAAGGGGAGAGGGGCTGCGTTTGCACCCTCCCAGCTGTGTGCGGGCCTGCATCAACAGGTTAAATGAACATATCGCTGAAGAGGCTCTATTACAGATCACTGTTATTCAGGAGCTGGGATGCAATGGGGACTGAGCGAGGAGAAAAGTGAGAAACTATGACAAACATTGTTGATGCTGATCAGAAGTCGATGGATCTACACTGTTTGCAGCTGCTGTAACATGTAATATTTTTTCAGCACAGATTGTATTGCATATGAGGTTAAGCATTATTAATGAAATACTCTAAATTCAGAAAGACGAATCGATATACAGAAGGGAAATAATTAAACACATTAATAAATGGCAAGTACATGTAAATAATTTGACGGAAAATGCTACCATATTTTTTTTTTCAGATAAAAATTTGACCATTTACTTTTCTTATAATGAAGTGTTTTAACAGGTACCCACAGTCTATGTTCGAAAGCAGAGAGTCTGTTGCCTGCTATTGTTCGCATGACTATCACTGACCTGACTGCCGCTGACCTTGAACCAAATCCAAGTACTGGTTGTTTATAGCTCAGTTGTTTGTTTGATTTGAGGTTTAACGTCCCCATCAACACTGTATAGGTCATTTAAAGACGTTACTTCCAATGTTATGGAACTTTTACCCGACACCAGTCGCACACTGAAAAACCGGCCCCGATAGCTCAGTTGGTAGAGTGTCTGCTCCGGGGAACGGGAGGTCACAGGTTCGGCCCCGGGCAGCGACATACCAAAGTCGTTAAGAATGGTACTAGGTGCTCCTCACTTGGCACTCAGATTTACGGGGGAAGAGCTAGGACTGGTCGACCCAGTGTCAGGATAATGTGACTGGGTGTGGTATCATGTAATGTGTCTGTGACACGATACTTCAGTGAGGCAGCACTATAAAAGTGAGCATTGAGCTCCCTGTCGCAACCGGACACCGTCGTAATATGACTGAAAAATTGTTGAAAGCGACGTTAAACACACACACGCACACTAACATCAATAGGGTTTATGAGCATGGACGGTCCCTCTCGCACTGTTTTGGCTGGGCAAGCTTAGATCCTCTAAGCGGTCTACCAGTACTCGTGTGCGGTCGGTTTCAGTTCTGCGTGGAAGCATCATGCAGCCCATCTATTTATTCAAGCACCGTTCGACGGGGATGGGTGGACTGTGCTCGTGCACTTGGGCATCAACAAACAGAATCTACATAATCAGATGCCACTTAACGCGATGTCTGATCAGATCTACTGCGCTTGCTTAATGTTAAACGAACAGTTCAATTCTAAGTGCAGGGCTATTTTCCCAACCTACACTCAGAGACGATCGACCCACCAGTACTATCAGTGCTTTGATTTTCTTTGGGTAGCCGATTGGTCATTTTGTGGGAAAGAAACTGTCCTTTTTGCTTTCCGCTATTGATGTTTCCATTAGGGTCTAGTTGTTTCATGTTTGTGTTTCTGATGGGAGTTCGGATTAATTGTATTGATTCCTGATCATTGCCTTCACTCCTATTTTGTAATTATCTTTTGCTCAGTCAAGCGGAGTCCTTGCTGTGCGGTTATTGCCGCATGTACGGATCCGCCAGTTTGTCTAGTCAGCGCATGCGCAGTTACTGCATATAAATGAACATGTTCAGAGTTATCCGGGACAGGGGTTATACTATGGCGTTTTACATTAAACAAGAAAAGATATGGCACAAAGTGCCATATCAAGTGACTGGATTGTGATTATCCCTTTAGTTATAAACTTATAAACTAGAATTAACAGACTGTGTCGATAGACTGTCTTGTTCTGTTTCTTTTTTATCGAGTTCGATAGATTGAATAGCTTAATTGACAGTTTGATGCTTCTGGAAACCTGTGTTTAATTTAACAGTGTAAAACTTAAGTTGAATTTGATAATGACGGCCTTAGCGAAATTACAAACTGACAAGCGCAATCAGAAAGAGACAGGTCTTCTTTATACTTAGAACCCTCCTTTTTAACACCAAGAACAAAAGGAGTCCAGTAATGCCGTGCGTGTCTATACATTGCCATATTATTGATATTATTATTATAATAAATATCAGCTAATAATTATCTCGTTAATAATAATAATAATAATAAAATTATAATTGTAGTAGTCGTTGTAATAATGGTAACAACATAAATGAAATAATGCATATAATAATTTAAATAAACAAGATCGCCCATGAAAATAAACTATATTTGTATCGAAGGGCGGCAGGGATCGTAATGTCGGGTAAAAGTCCCACAAAATTGGAAGCCACGTTAACGTCTCCAAAAAGACTTAAATCCTGTTGACGTGGACGTTAACCCTCAAATTAAACTAAACCTTCTTCTACTTCTACTACTACAATGAATACTACTACTGTCATTTTATATCATTGTCATAATAATAATAATAATAATAATAATAATAATTATTATTATTATTATTATTATAGTAGTAGTATTAGTGAGAGAAGAAGTATAATTATTTGCATCGTTTTCATAACCAAAACTATTATTATCATTATATTTAGAAGAAGATGAAGAAGAAGTAGCAGTAGTATTAGTAGCAAGAGTAGTAAGTCAACATATGTATTATCAAAATTATTATTATTATTAGTAGTAGTAGTAGTGATATTATTATTATTTATCTACTTTCTTAAAAACGTTATTGGCTAGTATTTACTTGAATCGGGTAAAGCCCTTGTTAAGCCAGTTTTATTTCTGGAAAAATCAGGTTAACATTATTTTGACAATATTTAAACCGGCAACCTACTGTTGAATCGTCCATTTTACAGTAAAAAACATAACATTATTATGGGTGAATTGTAATTGCCCATTACCAAAAACTGTTATTAACTGATTTGAAATGTTAAATGAAACATAGTAGACAGTTGCATATTTATTTTGTGACTAAAGGACAAAAACATGTATACATCTTATAAGTGAGCATATTGACTGCATACTAATTCCAAATTCAAGACACAGCGAACTATATAAGCTGGCAAGTTTGAAATACAACTTCTCATACAAAGCAAAGAAAACGTCATCTTCGCAATCAGAGAGTACTGATTCCCTTATGATCCTAACGCACCCTTATAATATCCATCAAATGATCTTTTAATATTATATGCAAAATAATTAGAACCAATCTCACTTTTTTCACAACAGGTTTATGCAAAAACTTAAAATGCTCTCAATCGAAATGTGACATTTACTTGCTGAACTGATAGTGAAAATTTATG
Source organism: Lucinisca nassula (assembly GCA_963580285.1). Classification (NCBI taxonomy): domain Eukaryota; kingdom Metazoa; phylum Mollusca; class Bivalvia; order Lucinida; family Lucinidae; genus Lucinisca; species Lucinisca nassula. The sequence goes on from OY757012.1 coordinate 95,151,620, forward strand.
CCGTTCTATTTATAGAACATGTAAAACAAGCTCTTGGTGTAAGTAATGTTCCGTGTAATTGTTGCCACTTGTAACATGTGACCTGTAATAGGTTAGGTCGATTCGAGAAACTTTATTGTAATTTTGTTTTTGGTTTTGGTTTTACGGCCCTTTCAAGATTATTTCACTCATTTCAAGCAGATCGTTAATTAGAGGTGGGCGAAAACCGGAGTACCCAGAGAAAAACCAACTGACCATCCGTTGCAGAACTTGGCGTCTCACATGTGACCCGAGCCAGGCGCGAAACCACAGCTGTGTGAGACCTTATGATTAAGAGTCAGCGCTCTTATCCACTAGGACACGGAGGCCCGCTAAAACCTTATTATAAATGTACGTTATTGTTTCTAGGCATTTGAGATAGAACAACAAAACTCAACGTATGGAGGCAGCAAATTATGTGTGTATTGAGTCAACGATCGAGCCTTAGAGGAGAGGTGCCTAGAAGAGGCGGGCAGTGCTATCATTAGCGCATCGGGCGTGCAGGCCATCCCTTGGGGTATAGAACGATCGTGATATACGACGCTTTTCGGTACTAAGTTAAGAGAACGACGGTTCCCTCGTTATTAATGACAGAAAATATTGAATTGGGCCTTCTATAGATATACGAGTAGTCTCCAGTCAGCAACGTGAAAAAATATATAGATAGGAATAACAACTATAAACACAAAACACACAAAATGACGACCTTCTGAAGTGTCCACTTTAGGTGGACCTAATCAGTCACCGGATTGATTAGGTCCACCTAAAGTAGACATTTCAGGAGGTCGTCATTTTGTGTGTTTTGTGTTGACAATTGTTATTCCTTTCTATATATAGTTTTCACGTCGCGGACTCGAGCGTAAAACTTAGTTTTGTCTTCGAGTCAGCACCGTGAAATAATATAGAAGAAAATGTTCTGTTAGTGTTCATTTTTATGTTTATCGTCAGAATTGTTGTGAAAAGCTATACATAAACGTTGTTGGTAATTAATGTGCTGCGAGTGACTTGTCCTACACTTGTCTGTTCACTTGTCGGAGATCGCCCTCTGTCGTCCTGTCAGCATTTGGATATACGGGACACCGTAACCCTACACGTTACAATATGTAGGCTCAAATGACTCTAGGTTGACCATGACAAATGTTACGGCAATGTTATGGTAAGGCGTTTGAATACAGAAAAAAAACTGTAAAACAATGTAGAGTTTTGTAGTCTATATTGTCAAAGTAGGTATTTCATGAACCTCTCTGAATTCCAAAATTGAGCCCCGCCAAGCGAATTTGTGTCTTCGAGCATTCCGTCATGACAAATTTTAACTGCGCATGCCCAGCCATTCAGAGGGGCCAGGGATATGGCTTTCTGTCTGAAGGTTCCTCTTGATTCATTGCTTGTATCAGCGAGCAGCGAAGGTTCTGGCGAGACTGCGCGGATGCGCAGGCTCGCCTGAACCTTCGCTGCTCGCATAGGCGATAAGTACCAAAATCGCTTGTCGGGGCCCAAATATCTGTCATTAAGTGACCCTGACCTTAGATTATTAGAACCGAAAACCTTTAAAAATTTTAACGGACTTCTTTTTCTTTTCTGAAATTGCTAGGTCGTTTTCAGTTAAATGTTTTATGTAATCTACTAGCAATTACGGTGATTATTGTTTAAAAGCTTGTTCGATTGGTTCAAGTCACATGACCAAAAAAAAAAGCCGCGATGCTCATACATGGTAAAAACTAAACAAAATCTTCTTCACATCCCGTCAGATATTGCACTGAAATTTGGTACGTAGAAGAAATCATAATTTCCCGATGCGATAAACTGCGTTATCTTTTTGAAACATTTGAATGTTCTCTTTGAACTTACCTTTAGGATTCAAAGTAATCCGCTGAGTTATGTTTCCTATTGTATTTCTAATCTCAACAAGGATATCTCCGGCAAAATACTCCTCTTTTACCTCGTCGATTAGAATATCCAATTCTATGCCTCCAACACCAACATTTACGGCATAGAATAAAACCGTAATCGACGTCCCTTTTGTCTTGACACTTATTCCCTCTTTACCGAATGTACTGTCCGTGTGTTTGAATGATACATCACTTGCAGTGACTGGCGGAACTGCATAAATCTTCATCGAAATATTTAGGCTGGAACCTTTAGAAATGTTGTACTCTGACTGTGAAGTAATTAGAACCGGCTTATCTGCAATATCAAATGAATTTTAAATTCGATATCAAGCTAACATGACCCGACGTGTGACATAAACGGGCCAGCGCACGACAAAACCTACAATAAGATATGTTGGCCCAACGAAGAATCAGCTCAGCCTGCGCATCAGTCTTCGTTGTGCGCTTTAAGGAGAGCTAACGGCCAAATGCTCCTTCATGCAACAAGCGAAGTCTCTGGTTAGACTGTATGGATGCGCAGGCTGATCTGATTCTTCGCTGACGCACTTGTATGTTGTAGGAAATGCTGTGCCCCGGCTCATAAACTATATTACGGCGTACGGCTAAGAAAGACTCTGATAGCATGCCATAGCCCCAAGTTATAGGGAAAAGCACTATACAGTCAACCGTCTTTATACCGACATTCGTTATAACAGCAAAACTTGTTATAACGACAATATCAATGGAATGACTACTTAGCTAAAGGTCTAGCCACGGTTCCGGGCGGCGTGGGCTCTCCTCGCGTCTGAAATGCACAAATCGAAGCCATAGTCATGAAAAAGGCTTGTAATCTAATACTCCAAGAAATGCGATTCTAAAAAATGTCTATAGCATTTGGGTCTTGGAGTAATGATGGAGAAAATGCCTTTTATTCCCTACCATACTCCTAACTGGTATTCTTTAACGACACATTCCTTATAACGGCACAATTATAGGGAACAAACACTGTCGTTATAACGAGGGTCCTCTGTATGTTCTTATTTCTGCACAAAAACACATGTCGTTGGTACTCATTAGACGCACCTTGGTGATGTGCTTCAGATGAGTACCCACAACCTATGTTTTTGTGCAGAAATAAGAAAAATATCAGTACTTTTTGGATACCTATAGCAATGTATGCACATTCACCCATTATGGCAGGATCTGGTTGTGCCGTTTAGCACACCGGCTATGGAAGGTTCATGCGACCAGCGAAGGTAACTGTCCTTTTGGCTTTCCGCTATTGATGTTTCCATTAGGTCTGTTGTTTCATGTTTGTGCTTCTTTCCCTTTGGTGTCTCTGATGGGAGCTGTGGGTTGATTGTATCGATTCCTGATCATTGCCTTCAATTCTATTTTGATCACTTTTGCGTATGAGTAGGCCGATCTAAGACTTCGCTTGTCGCAGGAGTCTTTCTATAGGTTTTGTCAATGTAATGTGTCAGTATTTTCTAATCATCAGTATTTTCTAATCCACAGGAATAAAGTATGGTTTCCTCGAAGGAAGTGTGTTAAATGTCATGTAGGTAGTTCTGTTTCTGTATAGTGTATATAGATGAGACGACCATCTGTAGCAGTGAATTGTTGAGTAAGAAATATCAGTCTATCACTAGTACAGGGTTTGAGGTAAAAATTTCAGAATTAATGTACCCAACCAGAATTCTCATACATTATTTGTGCTGTTTATTTGAGATAGATGCCTTACCTAAATGACGTGATTATTCAGCGAATCTGGTTGGGAGAGAGGGTTGAAAATTTTATTAGTTTAAACCCTACCCCTTGCGAATAGTATAGTTGGATTAATTTTACTTATGAGAAGCTTGCACTAACAACTTGCATTAACAACTGAAATAGGTTGAAATATATGTCAATACATGAAGACACCAAATTTTATTGTATGACGTATCTACATGATTTTGACCACCAAAATTTAACCCCCCCCCCCCCCCCCCCCACACACACACAATTGGGTTATTTTCAAACAACTTGTAAGCTAAAAACCTTTTGGCATGTTTTGAAGCGGTTTCTTTAATGAAGTGTGTATGGTGATCATTTGTGTACGTACTTGTACATGTCAAATCTGATATATCTCTTTGCCTCTGTGCATGAACAATGGTCTCAGATACATACGAATAAGTTACCGCTTTTTTCTTGTTGTGTCACATGGCGTGATAAAATCCCATAATAAAACGTACATATAATAATATTTCTATGCCGGCTGGTCATTACAATGGCCAATAGATATATTAGAAAAGTGAATGATAAACTTTCCTTCTGTTTATACTTAGATTATCTCCCCTGAATTGTGTCGTGTGCCATGGTAACTTCTTGATCATCGAATTAACGTTTTATGAAGGGTGGTAAATGCAGGAAACTATGAAAGATAACATAAATTTCTAGGCTCTCGTCACCAAACAAATGCAATTAGTTAAGCAGAAATATATGGCTGCTGTTACATAACAAAGCCAGTAAAATATGGTTACAGCTTGCCAAAAACCTTTTAACCATTATCAATAGCGACCCGGGAGATAAAATAAAAAGTAAAATATATATATGTTTCGATCAAAATGCAGAAATTAAATTTGGATGCAATGGTCTGATAAAATGAAATAAAAATTGCATCATTTTTCGCCGACGCTGAACCCATAGTAGTGTTCGTACATGTGATCTTACAGAAGTTGTTTAAAAAAATTTGGAATTAATTTTAGTACGTTATATCAGTATTTAATTTTATTATACACAGATAAACAAAATGTGGATGCTTAAAGACAGATGGTGAAGCCTATCATTGTAGCATCCAATAAACAGTCCTTCGGACCAAAGCGCACATCAAATGCTTATCTTATTAAAGTAGATATGGGGTAATAGCGCTTGTCGGGAATGATGGCCATGACGTCATCGACGCCTGTACAGGTACACTCAGGGGTACAGAGCCTTTTTTGCATACATAGGACATAAATTAAATTATGGTTTCATAGGAAAAAAAGAAGAAAAAATCATTTTTCACCGCCAGGAAGTTATACATTCTACTTTGTCCTATCCGTGACCTCAGAAATGTATTTTTCGAAATTAAAATAAACATTAGATCAGTTTTATTTCCTTCAACAAGTATGGATGTCATCACCAACGCCCGGTTATGAATACAATAAATACTCCTAATTTTTACTGGAATATTCCTTTTTCTTTTTGTTTGCTAATCAGTTTTTTAAGTTATGTGCTGAGATTTTCAGTTTTCCCTAGGTCCACCTCCTTTCAAGACTATTAAGTCTAAAATATTTATTTATTTGTTTGTTTATTAATTTGTTTGTTTTATTTATTTCAAGGTTCTTACTGTTCACCATTAAAACATTTTAAAACTGTCTGAAGTAATTCTATTTTTATTTTAGATATATCTTGAATTGCCGAAACTTTAATTAAATGAAGTCAGAAAATGAAGACTGTAGCAGCAGGTTATATAAACCGAGCCTAGTCTTAATTAAAAGCACACTTGGCACACATGTTCTGTTCTCTTTTTGTCACTGATCAAAATATGAATCAGAAAAATAACATGTATTCAAAAATCACATCACATGAAACATAATCCGCATATGGTTAAATGATCATACCGCGAAGAGTGTCTTCAAACTATTTCTCCATACAAATTAAGAAAAAGAAGAAAAAAGTATAAATACAAAGGTTTGCTTTTGCTTTTTCTATAATTGAAATTATCTGCAATAAAAACCGAAATAATGAAACTGAACACAATTTTGGTGGGCTGAAGCGTGCAAACACCATTGATTTGCGTCCGTTGCATCGGTATGACGCTACACTATCTATTCTGATAAACCACTATAATCAGCACTAAGGGGTCCAATAAGGTAAACTTAAGCTACAGTAGACTTTTAGTGAGCAAATTTCCTGCAATTTTTAATTACGTCTTTGGTTTAAAACATTTTACCTTTAAACAAAGTAAACTAGAGAAAGCGACCAGTGGGTCACGTATACCCCCGGCCAGCGTCACCCTCTGATATATCTTTCGAGCTTGTATGTAATATGAATGAAGTCAAGAAGCTATAAGAATCTATAAATGTGCTTGTAAAAGCTAAACCAAACATAAAATTTCTAAAGGACTAAGGGAGTGAGGGCATCAAATAGAACATACAGGCATATATAAACTTTGTCATAAAACTTTAACCAAATGTAAAAGTTCAAAGTCCGTGACCTTGAAGTCAAGGTCACCGTGGGTGTGGGGAGGGACATGCATCATGAAATCGTTTATCAAACATGAAGAGAATCTAACATGTGGTTACAGAGATATCGGCCATGAAAAAGGTTTAACACAGACCTTTGACGTAAAAGTAGATGAACAGACAGACAGACAGCACACCCAGGGGCTTGACCCACAGGCTTAGATATTCCATATGAAAGGTATTGCTATAGAGATATCCTTAGTAAATATGAAGAGAATCTAACATGTGGTTACAGAGATATCAGCAATGAAAAAGGTTTAACACAAAATTTTGACGTAAAAGTAGATGAACAGACAGATGGACAGACAGACAACCCATCCAGGGGCTTGACCCAGGGGCTTAGATATTCCATATGAAAGGTAATGCTATAGAGATATCCTTTACCAAATATGAAAAGAATCTAACATGTGGTTACAGAGATATAAGCAATCAAAAAGGTTTAACGCAAAACTTTGACGCAAAGGTTGACAAACGAACGAACGAACGAACATACGAACACACCAACGAACGGACGAACGGACGGAAAGACGAAAACTATATACCCCCTGACATACATCGTATGCCGGGGGTATAATGAAGAGAATGTAACATGTGGTTACAAAGATATGAGCAATGAAAAAGGTTTAACACAAAACTTTGACGTAAACGTTGATGAACGGACGGACGGCTGGGCAGACAGCCCACCCAGGGCATTGACCCAAGGGCTCAGATATTCCATATGAAAGGTAATGCTATAGAGATATCCTTTACCAAATATGAAGAGAATCTAACAAATAGTTTCAGAGATATGAGCAATCCAAAAACGTTTTAACGGAAAACTTTGACGTAAACGAAAGGACAGACGGACGGACTGCCCACCCAGGGACTTGACCCAAATAAAAGGTAAAGTTATAGAGATATCCTGTACCAAATATGAAGAGAATCCAACATGTGGCTACAGAGATATGAGCAATCAAAAAGGTTTAACAAAAAACTTTGACGTAAATGTTGATGAACGGACGGACAGCCCACCCATGGGCTTGACCCACGCGCTTAGATATTCCAAATGATAGGTAATGCTATAGAGATATCCTTTACCAAATATGAAGAGAATCCAACCTGTGGTTACAGAGATATGAGCAATCAAAAAGGTTAAACGCAAAACTTTGACGTAAAGGTTGACGAACGACCGAACGAACAAACGAACGAACGAACATACGAACGAACCAACGAACGGACGGAAAGACGAAAACTATATACCCCATGGCATACTTCGTATGCCGGGGGTATAATAAAAACATTGGCAACATTTGATTCATTATTCAACAGAACAAATATGTAAACAAATAAGATAAATTAATTGTTTTGCCTTTAAATTTAATCAGTCATTCATTTCTTAATTCATGTATAAGTGTGTTTTTGTAAATTATGCCATACATATGTAATAACGTCTTACAATAGCAAAAATATATTTAATGATTTCTTAGACAAAATCATGCCAGAAAAGAGAAGGGTACCATTCTTGCACTTTATTTCTTTTCTTTCTTTCCTTTTTAAGTTTAAAACCAAAAGTAACAAGCACAATTACATTTATGGTTAATAATCTTAATGCTGTTTCTGTTTATCATGCAAACAAACTTATGCTATTTATTCCAATGTAAATGTTCTGAAAAAAGTGAAAAGTTGCCTTTCAGGAATAAACCATATTTTCCTCCTTTGGCTACAAACATAGATTGTTTGTTCTACTTAGAAGCCCCATGAGCTCTCACAAACTTTTTTTTGAACAAAACCAAGAAGGAAAAGATCATTATTTATCTGAAAAAAATGTCATTTTTCAGTAACGGAAAATCACACTAGAATGTCGCATAAATCATCACTAGCATTACGAAAACACGCCTATACAAATACATTCCTAATTTTACCGCCGTAAAAAAGAAAAATTTACGATGAAAAATTGTGATATTTGTCTTATTTCTGCTCAAAATATAGATTGTGAGTACACGTTAGACCTGTCTCATCGTAGCGGTTCTAATGAGTACCCACAATCTGTATTTTAGAGCAGAAATAAGAAAAATAAGGTTTACCCCTGTAAACCCCAGTTTTATTATATAAAAGTGGGATTCAAGGGGGTCATTTCTATATAGGCGTGTTTTCGTGATGATGACGAATAAACGAACAAGCAAATAAATGAATAAATGTGACTTGTTAACTCATAGCCCTAGGTTACTTCCCCTACCTGTATGACACCCAGAATACCCCCCCCCCCACACACACCCTTAAGTGCCTTATCTAAACAACGTCATCTTTTATGATTGGTTATGATAATGTTATGTGATCTAAAATATGTCTTTAAGAGAGAAATACGGATAGGCACATTTATCAGTTACCTGCTATATTAATTGCATTGTAACACACTGACCTGATAAAGATATGCTATCTCATGACAAGTTAGCTTTATCAGGTCACTGTGACATTGTACTTTTATGAATTAACCAGACAACTAGATAAATTGGCAAAAATGTTATTATTACTTGAAAAAATGGAAAAACTATATTTGAAAAAAAAAATATATATTATAGGAAAACAAATGGTCAGCTAATACCTAATATGCACTGAGGACCATCAATAAACATTCGGTATTGCTAATGTAAGAGTGTGCAAGGGGATAAACTGATAAACAGAATACCAGATTTGTGTAATTTGATATCAAGTTTATCAGGCTCGGCTTCGAGAACGCATGTAGAATCGCTCGGCAAGCCTCGCGATTCTACAAGCGTTCTCGAAGCCTTGCCTGATAAACTTGATATCAAAAGACACTCACCTGGTATTATCTATTTATTACTCCAATGTATGTCTTTTCCCCCACTTTTTTATTTTTTAAATTCGATTTTCAAGATCATGCAGGGAGGCTTCTCAATACCTTCGTATCATAGTAAAGTGTGAGAAAATATGATGCATTAAACGCCTTAGATACGTGTGTAATGATGTCCAAGTCCTCGACTACACAATTTGGAGGTCAGTTTTAAGGTGCATCAAATCACGCGCGCAATTAAAAATAAACAGAACACAAATGAAGTAATCGAGCCGCAAGAAGCCTACTAGAAAGTGTTTTGTACTTGTTAGTACTTGTTACTGACCTCCAAACTGCGATTTATTACTCAAACATCCATTGCTTCCATTCTAGCATTCATTACACATATGATGTAAACTTTACCGCCGAAAATACGAAACATTCATATGAAAAACTGTGATATTTTTCTTATTTCTTCTCCAAATAAAGATTGTGGATACTCTTTAGGACCGACCCACAATGTATATATTAGAGCAGAAATAAAAAAAATAAGGTTTACCCCTGTAAACCCCAGATTTACTTTATAAAAGTGGGGTTCAAGGGGTCAAAATTATATAGGCGTGTTTTCGTGATGCAAGCAAGTATGCCCATCACGACAACATGCGTATATAATTTTGACCCCCTGGAACCCCACTTTTATATAGTAAAACTGGCGGGGTATATCTTATTTTCCTTATTTCTGCTCACAAACATAGACTGTGGGTACTCGATAGAATCGCCTCGTCGAGGCGGTTCTATCGAGTCCCCGCAATCTATGTTTTAAGCAGAAAGAAGAAAAATATCAAAATGTTTCATCTTAAAATTTTTAATTTTTGGCCAAAAAAATTGGCCATATATCTGTATAGGCGTGTTTTCGTAATGACATATTTTCGGTATTAAACTATCAGTTATTACGATACGCAAACGAATGACATAATTATTATTATTTTTTTAAAAAAAAAAGGAACTAACAAAAACCTTGTCCCTTGTCAAAAAATTAACTTGATACGGAGTTCTAACAGTTGTCCATACTTGGTGATTTTTCTTGTGCTTAAGTTTCCTGGCAAAAAATAGAAAATAAGAATAAAAGTCAAAGCACTGAGAGTACTGGTGGGTCGATTGTCTCTGGGTGAAGTTAGGAAAAATTGGCCTGAGCGTGGACTGTTTCGTTTAACCCTAAAACTCCTTTACTGAGACCATGATCAGACGCTGCGTTTTTCGGCGCCTGACCCTTAGATTCCTATACTCTAAGCAAACAGTGAAGACCCTGGTCAGACGCCGCGTTCTGCGGCGTCTGATCTGGGTCTACACTGTTTTCCTAGCCCAACCCATGATTCCAGCACAGATTTTACAGTTAACCTTTTGCGTAAACACGCTGACCTCACTGCGATAAAATTCTATAAATAATCTGCGTGGATTCCTACAAAACAGTGATAGTCACGTGGACTCCAGCACTAATAGAGGTTTTGTCCTTTATACCTTTGGGTCGATTGATAATTGATAAACAATCGACCCAACAATAAAGTCAGTGACTTACCTGAAATAGTTACTTTCATTTCCTTGGTATGTTCGTCTGTGGCTGTATAGCCCTTTATTCCGTTACTAACACCACACGTATAAGTGCCAGTCTCCATGTATGGCTTGTCCCCATTCAGTGTCAACATATTTTGATTTTCCTCTATGGTGGTACCTTTCAAGTTTCCACGGACCATCGTGCTTCCAACTCTGTGCTTCCAGCCAGAGAAGCTATAATTTTTAGGGTTACCAGCCGCGAAGCATGTCAAACGCTTTTCCGCTTCGTTCCAAGAAATGTCGACATCTGGAGGATCTAAAAAGTTAATCGGATTTAATTTAAAATTTAGTATTTAAATTGTCAGACAAACAAATGATTTGACATTTAAAAAGTGGTGTCTCTTTTTAAGGAGTATTCCTTCCCCTATATAGCAGTTGCTATTTCCTATTGTTCAAATGCAGTTTGTAAAGGCCCAGGCAATATTTTAATGTTCGCGTGGCATATCGAGCAGGTAAACTTACCTATCCACACATCTCCAGGACAGGCTTATTATGCGGTTTACCATTACTGTGTACATCCAAAAACTGACAACTGTCATTCTTGGACCAGCATGCATGGCGGCGATAGATCGTTTCTCCGTACATCATCATAACCCTTGGCCTGCTGAATATTTAAACATGCAACACCCACTACTGAATATTAACAAATCAGATTACTTGATGCAAATTATTGCAGCAAATTCAGAAACTGAATGACAAACAATGAAGATCCAGATCAGATGGCTTCTTCTTGGCCAATGCTTCTTCAAAAGCCATCTGATCTGGATCTACATTGTTTGAAAGATAAGGCATATCCGGGCTCAGCAGGACAACGGATAATGCAGGATTTACTACAGATTTCAATGTTCATTAGATTTTGGAGTTGACATGATACTCAGTAAGTTGACCCCAACCAGTTTCAATATTGTTGCTACATCCTTTGATTACCAAGATCACACACTGACAAGGAAAGAAAAGTATTAGGCCAATTATGACACAACAAGTGTCCATGCATCCAATCACATACATTGCAATTTCTGTCATTTGCAGACGACGAATAAGAGTTATGTCTATCTCGCGTCATCAGAACTCCCCTTGTGACATGTCTTCAGTATAAAGAAATTGATGGGAATTCGATGTATCTTTCTGGTACATTGACTTCCGAAATGACGTCCGAATGTCCACCTTTGATCTGCTACATTTGGCCGAAAGTCTAATGGATACTGAAATGCGGACTACAGTGAAATTCCGCTATTAACCTTTAACCTGCTGAATATTCATTTAAGCCACACCCATTTCTGACTTTGAACCAATCAGATTACTTGATGCAGTTTATTTCTACATATTCATAAACTGAATGTCAAACAGTGTAGATCCTGATCAGATGGCTTCTTCAGAAGCCATCTGATCTGGATCTAAACTGTTTGCAAAAATAGGGCTTGTCGCCTACAGCAGGGTAAAGGTTAAGACCACCAAGCATTAATACTAATTCTGCATTAAAAACCTTATTTTGAAGGCTACACTTGATATTTCTTTGTGCTTTCTGTCCACAATGTCCTTTGGTCAGAGACCAACATTGGGACTGTTCAAAAGTGGTCTTTAAGATCATTTTTGAACAGTCCCAATGGTGGTCTTAATATAGGGATTTTACTGTATTTCTGTTTGAATCACCAAACCCAAAGTTCTGGTCTTAAAATTAAAACGCTGGTCACTGATGCGGCCAAGTAACTGCAGCTAGCTAGTCTGTCCCAGTCCAGTCTTGATTTTCGTTCTTGTGTACATGTAAGCGTTCTTTATTTCCAAAGGCAACTTTTATTGCATTATACATATAAAAAGAACATTATTCATGCACACCCGGGAGTGATATTTTAGCAGGGTCATGGTAAAAACCGAATATTTGCACGTGTTTGATATCCACTAGTTGAATACGACCCAATATGCGCCGTCGTTAAGGTTGACGTCATATAGCACGTTACTTGACGTCACTAAACATCAAGGTAGTGTTATCAAAATATGGCGGACGTCGTCAACCGAAGTGACTGCAGTATTAAAACACCACGCAAAGAAACGTAAGGTATGCAAGAAAAAAATCCTACATGGGTATGAGGGGTGGATAGAAAAATCCGTCACTAGGGTCCGCCATCACTCTGCAAGCCTCGTGATGCTGGACAGTGACCCTCGGGACGTTTTTGTCCACCCACCCGTCACAGCGATGTAAGATTCTTATATTATAACATGGTGGTGTTATAATAATGTAACAACGTTTATTTATAGCTGGTTTTGAATGTGTTAGTAGTCACTGAAAAAAGGGCCCAGCTGTTTAAGCTTAAGGACGCACTAAGATATCCCTATAAATAGAGAATACCAGGTGAGTGTCTTTTTTATCAAGTTTATCAGGCAAGGCTTCGAGAACGCTTGTAGAATCGCGAGGCTTGCCGAGCGATTCTACATGCGTTCTCGAAGCCGAGCCTGATAAACTTGATATCAAATGACACGAATCTGGTATTCTATTTATCAGTTTATCCCCTTGTACACTCATAAATTAGCAATTTACGATCAGTTATCGATGGTCCTCAGAGCGCCACAACATTCTGGCGGTCAATATATTCAGTATCAGCTGACATCAATTTTTCCTATCACATTTTTAAAGTAATATTTCCATTTTTTCCCAGTAATAATAACATTTATGCCATTTTTTCAGTAGTCCGCCTCATTCAAAAAAGTGCAATGTCACGTTGACGTGATAAAGCTCACTTGTCCTGAGATAGCATATCTTTATCAGGTCAATGTGCTAAAATGCAATTAATATAGGGGGTAACTGATAAATTATCATTCACTTCGGCAAACACACACTTAACCCGAATAAAGTGTGAGTAGCTGTTGCAAATACAAAAGCTACTCACATTTTTGTTTAGCAAAGACATGAATTACTAAGTTGTAAATATTGCATAGGCTAACACGTTTCTACAGTTTTTACAGTTTGTTTGATTTGAGGTTTAACGTCCCCGTCAACACTGTAAAGGTCATTTTGGAGAAGTTGCTTCCAATTTTATGGGACTTTTACCCGACATTGAGATGAAATGACATCTCAAGCCCTGTCGCCCAATGAAACCAGTAGGGTTTATTAGCATGGACGGTCCGCCTCGCACCGCGGTTCCTTGACAGGCTTAGATCCTCTAAGCGGATTACCAGTACTAGTGTGCGGGCCGGATTCAGCTCTGCGTGGAAGCATCATGCAGCCCATATATTTTTAAGCCCCTATGGGCGGGGGCCGTCTACAGTTTTTTTACAGTTTTGCAACTAACAGATTCGTTAAGCTGCCAGTACTTGGCACACCTGGGTACAGTTGTGAGAAGCATCGTTAGCTAAACGAACTCGTTTGTTTTAAAAATGTTAACTGGTTTAGCAAGTACAATATTTAATACATTGGTACATGCACTTTTCCTGCAAAACTGTGAGTAGCTTTTGCACTCATATTTTTTTCAGCAAAATATTAAGTACAGTGTTTGTGTTAAATGATCAAAGTTTTATCGAAATGCTGGCTAAAATCACCGTAACCATCATGTCAATAAATCCGTGAAATGAAGACCTCCCCCTCTAAATCCCACTTTATGTAGGAAAAAACTGAGGTTTACAGGGGTATACATTATTTTTCTTTTCTCCTCCAAGACATAGGCTGTGAGTACTCGTTAGAACCGCCTCAGTGAGGCGGTTCTAACGAGCACCCAAAACCTATGTTTGCATTAAAAATAAGAAAAATATCACGGATTTTCATCAGAAAAGTACCCATTTTTGACATGTGAAAAGTGCACTATGTCGCACGGGTGTGTTATCGTTATGCATGTAGTTGTAAACATCTGTCTCCGAGGTTTGGACGTGCGTTAGATATAAGGCAGTACTTACAAAGAACATTTATATTGACCTTCTTTGTCAATGATTTGACCTCATTGGAACAAGTGCAGTTATAGACTCCATGCTGAGATCTTGATATGTTGGAAATATGAAGTGATCCATCGATCGTGTTAGGCATGCTTTTACTGCTCCATGTCGCTTTACATCCGGGTACACATGCTCCACATTTGCATGTTGCTTGAAAAGAATGCCCTTCCTCGACATCTGGAGAAGTGTCGCCGCCGACATCTACGGAATCAGGACCATCTAGAATAATATAGATGAAACAATGGAAATAACCCGGTCCCGAGCTTATAAAACTTGTGTCATGCTCAACTAACCTGAGCCTGAAAAGGTTTAAAGTGCTTATGAATAGTTACATACATATACAATTGTTTTTTCTGCTTATATCAATAGAATGTAATGTTATCATGCAAATAAATATTCTAACACAGCGCGCCTATATAGGCAATGGAAAATAACTATGTTTTATTCTGCAACAAATCACAGCTCGGAAGAGCGTGACGAATGACGTCACTAAAACTGCAAATTTATGACGTCACTAGTCTATTTTCTTGACGTTAGACGGTGTAACGTCATTTTCTCGCATCGAAAACGTTAGAAAAGGATATATATGCATGTGTTTCAGTCGATAATTTTAGCGGGATTTCTTCTAACAATGGCGAAAATTTGTGAGATTTTGAAGGAAACAACAACATTATTGTCGATTTTCTGCGTGTTAGAATCGAAAAAGATCAGCTCTAGTCTGTGATTTGTTGAGTAATAAATCACAGTTTGTCGGTCAGTTGTAAGTAGACAAATCACGCGCGCTACGCGCTCGTGATTTGATCTACTTTACAACTGACCTCCAAACTGTGATTTATTACTCAACAAATCACAATTAGAGCTGATCTATTTCTTAATTACAATGCCAACAATTATTTTTTCACGAGATGACACATTTTATGCTCATCTGAGTTGAGCATGATAAAATGTTCATTCTAACACTGGTCGCCTATATAGCCAATAGTAAAATCTAGTGATATGGGCGTAAGAGCGCGACTCGAAGAGCCGCATTTTTATTTAGTTTCATGACGTCATTCATTGTTACTTTGACGGTAGATGGTGTAGTCGTTTTCTTGTATCGGATACGTTATGAAAACAGATAAAAGCATGCGGCACATTGGGTTATAATGGCAGGTTTTATTTAAACAATGGCGGAAGATAGAGAGAATCTGAAGGAACCAATAGCATTTCAGTCGACTTTCAGTGAGTTAGAATCGAAATAGATCAGCTCTAGTGCCGTGATTTATTGAGAGACATATCACTGTTTGTCAGTCAGTTGTAAGGAGACAAATCACTCGCTCTACGTGCTCGTGGTTTAATCTATTTTACAACTAAACTCCAGACAGTGATATATCACTCAATAAATCACTGATGGAGCTTATCTATTCACACATCGAGACCCGGACGTGACTTGAAAGTTCATCATACTATGAATAAGCAGCCATCCGGAGAATACTCCAAAAAATCAAAACCTCGTCGACGTTCAGTGTGTAAGAATCGAAATAGATCAGCTCTAGGGCCGTGCTTTATTGATTGATGTATCACTGTTTGTCGCTCGTAATTTGATCTACTTTACTACTGAACTACAAACAGTGGTTTATCACGCAATAAATCTTCAATTACTTCGAGACGCGGACGTGACTTGAAAGACTATCATACTATGAATAAGAAGCCACCCGGGGAAAACTCCACAGACACCATACTCATCGACCTTCAGTGTGTTAGAATCGAAATAGATCAAGTCTAGTGCCGTGATTTATTGAGTGATATATCAGTTTGTTGGTCTTTGGTAAGTAGACAAATCACTCGCGCTACGCGCTCGTGATTTGATCGAATTTACAACTGAAGTCCAAACAGTGATATATCACCCATTCTGCATAAAAATCTATGTGCATGGCTTTTTGAAGTAATAGTCAAATGGACCGAAAGCCGTGCTCAAACAGCAAAAACCATGTTCAAATCATTAAATTCGCGTGCTGTTTGGACATGGATTTTGAGCTTTTGATATCATAAGACTGGCCTTGCTTTGTTTACATAACGTTGAGCGACGTAACGTTATCGCCGTGAACGTAGCATTTTAGGATTATATGATGACGTCAGATGGTTACTGCGTAACAACATGATTGTAAATAACACTCTGAACTAGCCGCCACGTTGGTTCGCCGGTCACATTTGAAGAGTTTCAGCAGATGGATAGACACAAACAGTCCTGAAAAGGGATGTTAATAAATTATATGAATCACTGTGCTCAGAATTAACAGAACTGGCTGAAAGCAATATTCCCAAGAAGACAGTTTGTATACACAGTAGAGGCTGGTGGAACAAAGATTTAGGGGAATTGTCCAAAAAGATAAAACGGGCTAAGAGAATGTTCAATAAAAGAAGTAACGAAACAAATTACAATACATATACAGCACTTATGACAGAATTCAAAGAGCTAGAAAGAGTAGCTAAAATGCAGTACCTGGATGGGTTGACAAAACTAATGGATCCACGCAAACCACAACAGTTTTGGAATGTCATCAACAAAAGCCGGAAAAGCAGTGTCAAACCCATAATTCAGCCCATAAGAAGAGACGATGGTTCCTTTGCCATCTCAGACCAGGAAATAATCCTGGAAATGAAAAATCAATATGGAAAAGAAACGCTTGATGTAAGGAACACTAATCCAGAATGGTACCATGTAGTTGAAAACTTTGTTGCTGAGGTATTAGTTATGCAAAAACGTCTTTAAACTACCAGTATTGAAGAAGACTTTGAGAACCAAGACTTATTTTTGGAAGAAGTCTGCAATGCAGTAGAAAAAATCAAAGCGCCAAAGGCACTGAAATGACAGATTCTATGAGAAAATCATAACACTGTATAAACTTACAGAAAACCTTTCTAAAAGATCTTAAAATTTAGAAAGGTAGTTCTGCAAATTCCAATATATGATATGTTTGCAGATGTCTATAGACCGGTAATATTATGAAACGCCATTCGATATTTCAAATTGTTAAAAGAAACTATTTACGTTTTCAAAACCAAACATTAAAATTCAAGTTTTAACAATGCTACTGTCCATAAGTAACAGTTTTTGTCTGGTCGGCTGTGGATACCTCTCTCAAAAGATACTCTATGGGAAAGAGATCGGAGGAGAAAGGTTGGCTACATGATTTCCATTGGCTTGAAGACATTTTTGAGTAAGAACAGCACTATGAGCCCGCTCGTAATACTGCTGGATAAGATATTCCGGATTCTGAGTGTAAACAAATAAATGGAGCCATGTGAGGCCGAAGCACTTGATTGATGTAACGTCTCGCTGTTCAGTTCACGTCTCAGCCATGATCTTGAATGTTCTTAATGAAACTAAACTGCGTTCGCTAACTACATGCGATATTTCGACACACAATTACGCTTATTTCACCCGATATGTCATGCTCTATTACGCACGCGTCGCCTCGGCATACCTTACACCCGGAAACGACAATCGGCGTGATTCACGCTGAAGTGCGATTTTTCACTGAAACGCATACGTATTTCATGCACTAGCGTAAGTGTTCCGCCCTGTGTCGACGCGTTAACTTTGGTCACGACAGGGACGTCTAGCTCTCAAACGTGCATCGCATAAGGGCGACGAACAGTGTCAGTGCTTATTAGTCGATAGTTGAGACCCCTTGTTTATCTACAGGTACAGTGTAGCAGCTGCCGGCGGAAATCTGTTTCGCATAGGCGTCTGATGGTTGAAACGATCTTGACGTACTGACGTCGGTCTTCCGCTACGTCGACGTCCACTAGCGTCGTCTGTAAAAAGTAAGATGTCGCTCCAATAGGCGATAGATCACACACATGTGGCACCCAAAATCAGAGTCAACGTCATCCGCTTTCCGACCAGCTTCTAACTGTCCAGGGGCACGCTTACGATCCTATAATGTAAAATGTTGCAATACGCTCTCACTTAATGCTTTTTTTGAGAACAAATTTCAGTTTCTTCTTTTCTGGGCACGACCTTACATTACACATCAAAAGTTTGATCCTGAACATGTGGTTTCTATCCGTACTAGTGTGAAGGTGGTGCACAGGATCGACGTGGCAGGACTGGTAACCAGACGTCACGGTTGATTGATTTAACCTTTTAGCTTAAGGGCATAGTGCATAAGCGTGTTGTAATCATGCAATCGTTTGGTTTCAGAATCAAAGCACTGAGAGTGTGGGCTGTAGGTTGGAGTAATAGCCCTTGGCTGAGATTTAAACTGTTTCATTTAACTCTGAAATTCCAAACAAATAGTGAAGATATTTTATAAGAAGACGCGTTCTGCAGCGTTTGATCTGGGTCTACACTGCTTGCCAAGCTCACCGTGTGATTCCAGGATAATACTCTTCAGTCTTATGGAATACCCTGATCTCACTGCGGCTATATTCTACAAGACAAAAGGTTATTCTGACAAGTCAGTGATAGTCACACAGACGTTAGCACTGAAGCGCTTTTCTTATTAGCAACTTCGGATCGAATGCCAAACAATTAACCCAAACATAGCCGCGTCTTTTGTCAGTGCTGGGTACATGTAAGTGTTATCTGTAAAGTCTGCACATGAATCAAATGTTGGATCTGGCAAACAATGTAACTCAGATCAAACGCCACAGAACACGGTGCTGATCTTGTTTTACACTTTTTTGCATTAGTTACTAACATCTTAAGTTTAAACGAATCAGTTCAAGTCCCCGTTCATGACCAGCCTGCATTTAGAGACAGTCGGCATGAATGTTGTCAGTGCTTTGATTTATTCACTGCCTTGAGTTTCTGGAGTGCACTCTTCCATCACTGAAGTTGGGCTCGTCCATTCTGCTAAATATGGCACCTAGAATTATATCACAGGACCTATACTAAGTATCTGTACCATATTCCAGGGTTGAAAGGGACAGCCTTTCTTTCCAATTTATCCACGCAAAGTCAATATACACCTAAGTTGTAACTGACCTAAACTTGGCCTCGAAAGTCAGAAAGAAAACCCATTAATATTCTTGTCTGCAGGTGACCTGGTCCAAGAGCAGGCTTGTCTTTAAGGATTAAATATTGACAGCACTGATAGAAAACAGTGTAAAACCTGAGCAGACTGCTGAGCAGACGCCGCATTGATCTGGGTATACAGTCTTCGCCAAACCCGTCGCACGATGCAGCTGATTCATATGAAATGCTGAATCGTAAGATAAAATCGTCAAGTCGTCTGCTTCAAAAGTTTGTATTACGCTTATAGGATGACTAAAACGCTTGTACAATTTTGACCACTGCGCCAAACCGGACTTGATTTTGTGCGGACTCATATTTCTATGGCGGTCAAAGCCGGAAGAAAGCCTGACTTACTTTAAAACATGCAGGATAGCTAGAAATGACAGATTGAATCTGACATTAACTAGTACTTCCTCTGCGCCAAGTCCAGAGGAAAAAGTATTCACAATATTGATTAAAAAGGAGGCGACACATTAGCTGAAGCTCTATTGGTCCTTTTCCAGAGATGTTGGATTCCAGGAAACTTATGTAACAGTTTCAAGCTAGATCCAAAAATTCTAATGCCTAAATCGGGAAAAGATAATTACGTCTTGGTTCGTTCCTACCGTCCTATAACATTGGAGAGTGTTATTAGTAAAATTCTTCAAAGAACAATAGCTTGGAGATTGATATGGAGATTAGAAGTTTCCTCAGGTTTCGCTAGAACGCAAGACGCTTACAGAAAGCAACAGTCCTGTGTACAGTCCATGATTAGAATCGTAAATCGGCTTCAAGAGGCAAAGTCTCAGAAAGAATACAGTATAGGAGTCTTTGCGCACCTCTTGTAGCTGATCTGTTCTTGTATTGTTATGAAAGAGACTTCATGTTGTCGCTTTCCATTAATAACCAACCTGAAATTATTGAAGCTTTTAGCTCCACTTCTAGATATTTAGATGATTTATAAAATATTGATAATACCTATTTCGATGGTTTGATCAGTCCGATTTACCCCCCAGAACTTCAGTTAAATAAAGCAAATTCTTCTGATACCGAGGCCCCGTTTTTGGATTTACATCTATCTATTGTAGATGGGTTTGTTTCGTGCAAAATTTACGATAAACGCGATGACTTTGATTTTGAGATTGTAAATTTTCCTTTTTGGATGGTGATGTTCCTCGTGCGCCATCCTATGGCGTTTATATTTCGCAATTAATTCGATTTGCTAGAGTGTGTAGTTATGTAACTGACTTCAACACTTGTAATAAATTATTAACGGCTAAACTCATTAATCAGGGTTATCGGTACCATAAACTACGCAAAGCCTTTTCAAAATTTTATAGACGCCATTCTGATTTAATTTCAAAATTCAATATTGGACTTAAATTTTTTCTGCAACAAGGTCTATCGGAACCCGAATTTTATGGTGACTTAGTGTACAAATTCAGAAACATATATAACCGCAATGACTTCATCACCCAATTTCGTAAATTCATTCTTCGATATAAAAAGATTGGGTACAACATGGATGATATACGACAGACTGCATGCATGGTAGTTTACCCAATCACGGTTGGTAACTTTGCTTCCCTCTTTAATTGCACGCCGGTGGGTCAGGCCTCAGATTCTATGACGGTTCCAACGTAAAGGCTTATTGAGAATTAGAGAGATCTAATTCAAGGTAATGTTGGTTGGTGCCTGATGCTCTGTCTCTGGTCGGGCCCATCGGAGTCTAACTGTTGGTTTTCTTTTGCTCCAGCATTTCAGTGAATTCTTGCTGTCGATTCCTCACCGTTGTCTCACCTCTGTGGTTCTTTGTTTTTTTGTGTTCACGGAGATGTTGCACTGATGAGTTAGGAGGCCTTCATGCGGACTGAACAAATTATTTGTCTAAATCGCGACGGAAGTAAGGGCGAGGATTGTGGCCACGTAAAATCGATTTAAGGCCCCCAGTGGAAATCTTTCCACTGACCGTTCCTAGGCGGTTCTTCTGTGGCGGTTTATTTATGGTGTTGTTTGTTACTTACTGTGTGTATCACTTATGTCTTTTTATTTTGGATGGCCATATGGCCATTTTGTGGGAAAGTAACTGTCCTTATGGCCTTCCTTTGTTTAGGTTTCCATTTTGGTCTGGTCGCTTAATGTTTGTGTTTTTTCCCTTTGGTGTCTTTGATTGGTGGAGTAAGTTAATTGTATCGATTCCTGATCTTTGTTTTACTTCTACTTTATTGATTTTGAGTCTTGCTTTGAGAAAGTCTGTCGTGCTGGTCTTTTGTTCAAAGCAATGAAAATTGGAATTTGTGGTAGAATGTAAGTGTACCTTCATAATTACATCACAGACAGGAAATTTTATTTGAAAGTCAACAATGTAACTTCAGAATGGCAGACCTATAAGGTCGGTATTCCCCAAGGTTCAGTTTTATCTCCACTTCTTTGTTATCTGTATATCAGCGATGTGATGGAAAATGCCAAATCAAAACTTCATGCTAAATTTGCGGATGACAACACAGTGTTGTCTACTGGCTCAGATGTGAACCAAGTAACAGCGCAGGTGATAGAAGATTGTGATGAACTAATAAATAACTGGTGCCCAAAATGGAATATGCAAATAGAAACAGAGAAAACACAAGCAGTTGTTTTTCCACCTCCGAAAGTGACAAAACCAGTATTATGTTTGAGAATTAAGGACAAAACAATAGAGCAAGTGCCGCATAAAAAGTGCTAGGTATCACTGTTGATGATAATCTTGACTTCAACATGCACATACAAGAAAGAAAAAAAGAAAGGGTTCAAGGCTTTGAAAAGCATTGAGCATTTTATCAACAATAATAGAGGATGCTCCCAAAAACATTTATGAGACTCTATAGGTCACTAGTTATGCCAACAACGGACTATGGACTTGTCACTTTATCAACAGCTACAGATAAAGCATCAAAAGAATTTGGTCAAGTACAAAGAGCAGCTCTTCTCAAAGCAACAGGGTGTCTTTCGAATTCCAGCAATGAATCTTAAGGAGTGATATCAAACTGTCTTCCTATTCATCTACACCAAAAGCTAAGGCAAGCTGAGGAATTGCTGAGAATATACAGTAAACATGACATACAACCTATAAAAGAAGAATTCATTGCAAGCATGAATAACCAAGCCTTAAGAGGGAACAAGACTTCCTGCAATATGCTACATTCAGCCTTTGGGGGAAATGAGAGGAAAATTTTCACTAGACAATGTAGCCAAGGAGTTTGAGTACACCCATGAACTAATGAATCTGTGCAGAAGCATTTCCTCAAAATGTGAATGGAAGGAACTGGATTGGATAAGGGAGCACAAGAAGAGAACATCAAAGATATATTAGAAAGTTTAGATTCAGATTGCTCAGTAGCTTTCACAGATGGCTCAGCACTAGGTAACCCAGGCCCAACTGGATCAGCAGCTGCCCTTTTCTTAAAGGGTCTGGAGCAAGAACCTGTCTCCTTGTCTAAGCCAGCTTGTTCTAATGGTAACAACTATGTGGGTGAGCTTGTTGGATTACAGATTGCTTTACAACATATAATTATGCAACCAGAGCTTAACAGGAATATTCATTGATTTGTGGATTGTCAGCCAGGTCTGCCTTTGGGTCAGTTACACCGAGAACTAAAGTGGATATCATTCTCCAGATCAGACAGTTATCTGCAGCCTTGGAGGAAAAGGGTCACACTTTATCGGTTCACTGGATCCCTGGTCACAGAGACTTCAAGGGAAACGAACTGGCCGATAGCCTGGCAAAGCGAGCAGCAAAAGAAATGGTGGGGAAGAATGAGGATTTCTATGAAGGTGTAGCTGACATATCAGAATTAATAAAACTGATGAAAACGGGTTCCAGGGAAAATGGCAGAATATCTACGACAATTCGGAAAAGACTGACAACTTGCAAGAAATAATCACAGAGGTGGGGAAAAACCAACCAAGCACTGGAGAAAGGGTTGTTGAGGCAAGCATAAACCAGATCATAACAGGACAAGTTGCACTGAACTACCTAATATCCAAAATTGACAAATCTAAATCAGACAAGTGTGATGTGTGTAATGAAAGAGAAACTATTCAACACTTCATAGTTGAGTGCCAAAAATACAAAAACCATAGAGAACTACTAGAAAGGGACATTAAAGATATTTTAGTTAGAAATGACATTAAAATTTCAGTAATAAATCTCAAAGTGCTAACCGGCAATCTAGAAGAAATCAACAGATCCGTAAACACAGAACTGAAAAGCACATTTGGACAATTTTTGAAGTCCACAGGCAGATTAAAAAATTACTTAAAAAGATATTTCACTATTTACCTGATATATACATATATACATGTATATTAAGAAAATCGCTCGAAGGCCTGCTAACTCAGTGAATGCACCCAGAGACAGCAACAAAGTCATAGACGCACCCATAGGATAAAGCCAGTGTTGTATTACAAGAATCAACGACAACAATAAGAGTTTATATGGAGTTTATATGGAGTTTTTGGGCGTTTTCGTCAAAATGTGCTGTCGAAATCTCAAGTTATGCAAGATCAACGATCATCCATAGTTATTTCATTGCTTTAACATTTGTCGGATCCCTCGGAAGATATTTGAACATTCGGCCTGGCGGCCTCATGTTCAATCAGCTTCCTCGGGACCCGGCGAATGTTAATGCATGAAAAACCATGGTTGATCCCTACAATAAATCACCGCTAGAAATAAGAAAAAATAATGTATACCATGTAAAAAAACACAAAACAAAACAATAACAAAAAATTTAGGGGAAAAAGTATTCATGCATTTTTTAGCTCACCTGGGCCGAAGGCTCCAGGGGAGCTTATAGTATAGTGGGTCCTCCGTCGTCCGTCCGTCGTCCGTCGTCCGTCGTCCGTCCACACTTTTGAGCAGCTATATCTCTGTATCCTGCAGGCTGATCTCAATCATTTCTCATCTGTAGCATGCCTCTGGTGAGGCATTGATGACATAAACTTTTTTTCGAAATCGCTCTAAAACTTTGGTTCCTATGGCAACCACAAGGTCCCATAGACTTACTATGGGAAAATGCTTGTCATCACCATAGCGCCTTCAGTTTTGATCAGATCTTCCTGAAACTTATATGTAAGGTGGCTGGGGATAAAAACTCGGATGAGTTCGAAAACCGGCCAAGTCGGCCCATTTATCATAGAGTTACATCCCTTTGATTGCTGAAAATGCCGATTTTTGACCTTGTCATCATGGTAGCCCCTTCAGTTTTGATCGGATCTTTCTGAAACTTATATGTAATGTGGCTGGGGATAAAACCTCGGATGAGTTCGAAAACCGGCCAAGTCAGCCCATTTTTCATAGAATTACGTTCCTTTGATTGCTGAAAATGCCGATTTTTGACCTTGTCATCACGGTAGCCCCTTCAGTTTTGATTGGATCTTTCTGAAACTTATATGTAAGGTGGCTTGGGATAAAACCTGGGATGAGTTCGAAAATCAGCCAAGTAGGCCCATTTATCATAGAGTTACGTCCCTTTGATTGCTGAAAATGCCGATTTTTGACATTGTCATCACTGTAGCCCCTTCGGTTTTGATCGGATCTTTTTGAAACTTATATGTAAGGTGGCTGAGGATAAAAACTCGGAAAAGTTTGAATACCGGCCAAGTCGGCCCATTTATCATAGAGTAACGTCCCTTTGATTGCTGAAAAACGCCGACTTTCGACCTTGTCATCACGGTAGCCCCTTCAGTTTTGATCGGATCTTTCTGAAACTTATATGTAAGGTGGCTGGGGATAAAACCTCGGATGAGTTCGAAAAATTGGCAAGTCGGCCCATTTATCATAGAGTTACGCTCCTTTAATTGCTGAAAATGCCGATTTTTGACCTTGTTATCACGGTAGCCCCTTCAGTTGTGATCCGATCTTTCTGAAACTTATATGTAAGGTGGCTGGGGATAAAACCTTGGAAGAGTTCGAAAACCGGCCAAGTCGACCCATTTATCATACTGTTACATCCCTTTGATTGCTGAAAATGCCGATTTTTTGACCTTGTCATCACTGTAGCCCCTTTTGTTTTGATCGTATCTTTCTGAAACTTATATGTAAGGTGGCTGGGGATAAAATCTCGGATGAGTTCGAAAACCGGCCAAGTCGGTCCATTTATCATAGAGTTACATCCCTTTGATTGCTGAAAATGCCGATTTGTTGACCTTGTCATCACGGTAGCCCCTTCAGTTTTGATCGTATCTTTCTAAAACTTATATGTAAGGTGGCTGGGGATAAAACCTCGGATGAGTTCGAAAACCGGCCAAGTCAGCCCATTTTTCATAGACTTACGTCCCTTTGATTGCTGAAAATGCCGATTTTTGACCTTGTCATCACGGTAGCCCCTTCAGTTTTGATCGGATCTTTCTGAAACTTATATGTAAGGTGGCTGGGGATAAAACCTTGGATGAGTTCGAAAACCGGCCAAGTAGGCCCATTAATCATAGAGTTACGTCCCTTTGTTTGCTGAAAATGCCGATTTTTGACCTTGTTATCACGGTAGCCCCTTCAGTTGTGATCCGATCTTTCTTAAACTTATATGTAAGGTGGCTGGGGATAAAACCTTGGACGAGTTCGAAAAAAGGCCAAGTAGACCCATTTATCATACAGTTACATCCCTTTGATTGCTGAAAATGCAGATTTTTGACCTTGTCATCACTGTAGCCCCTTCAGTTTTGATCGTATCTTTCTGACACTTATATGTAAGGTGGCTGGGGATAAAACCTCAGATGAGTTCGAATACCGGCCAAGTCGGCACATTTATCATAGAGTGCCTTTGATTGCTGAAAATGCCTATTTTCGACCTTGTCATCACTGCTGCCCCTTCAGTTTTGAACGGATCTTCATGAAACTTACAAACTAGAAAGTCAGGCAGAAAGCTTGGTGGAGTTTGAAAACTCTTGTTTTTGAACTTGTCATCACCATAGCCACTTCAGTTTAGATCGGATCTTCTTAGCAAGTCAGGAATAAAAGCTTGAATGAGTTTGAAAACCGGTGAGGTCAGCCTATTTATCATAGAGTTACATTCTACTTGATTTGCAGAAAATGCTTACCCTGTCATCACCATGTCCTCCCATAAAGCCTTCAGGAAAGGTTGGCACTTCCTTAAACTTTGAATTTGTTAGCTCAGGTGAGCGATACAGGACCAATCGCTCTTGTTTTTCTACTAATTTCGAGAGACATAATCACACCAGAAAAGATGTGTTTTTTTTTTTGTTTTGTTTTTTTGAAGTTTTATGTCCCCGTCAACACTGTATAGGTCATTTTTGGAGACGTCGCTTCCAATTTTGTAGGACTTTTACCCGACATTGAGATGAAATGACATCTCACGCCCTGTAGCCCAATGAAACCAATAGGGTTTATGAGCATAGACAGGCCGACTCGCAACGCTTTGCTTTGGCAGGCTTAGATCCTCTAAGCGGTTTACCAGTACTCGTGTGCCCACACCAGAAAAGATATTATTCCTATTTTCATTTCGAATGGTTGGTTATTGGGTTAACTCTGGCTGTTTAAAAGAGAGAATTTATACTTAGTATAATGGTTGCTCGTTGGGGGAGATAGAGTGCTGTTAAGCAGAAGTGGAATATATTGCCAATAAATTTGACTGCTGAAGAGAGCGGCTGCGAAAAGGAGGTAGTCGCTGATGAAGGTTTATTATAGTAACCAAGGAAACAATCCCAGTATAAATATGGTTGCATCAAATTTAAGGGGATTTGGAACACATTCAGGGGAGGCAACTCCTGCAAAAGTATTTTTGTCTCCCATGTCAAAAGGGATCAACTCTTAAAGAAAAGAATTTGCTCCTGAGGAGCAAATTCTTTCCTTCTCTTAAAGAAAAGAATTTGCTCCTGAGGAGCAAATTCTTTCCTTTAAGAGTAGAGCCCTTTTTCAGTGGGACAGGGCTTAGAGAAAGCGAACAGGAAGTCCCGAAAGTTGTCTCCCTTTGTAAAATGGCGGAAAAATCTGCCAGGTGTTCCAATTCCCGTTAAGGTGGTTTGATATAAATGACAAATTTTGCGCCCTTTTTTGTTACAAATGAGACAGCTTTTGGGACCTTTTGTTTGCTTTCTTATAAACTCGGTGCCTCTAAAAATGAGTCTTTTTGTAGGAAAAAAAATATTTTCTCGTTAATGTAATTTCAATGAAAGAAGCCATTTCGTTTGAATGAAACCTGCGGAAACAGCCGCAAGTTAGAATAATATGAAATTAACAGTTTTTAAGTGGTTTTTAAAGTCCCTTATAAGGAAAACACATCTTGGTCAATACCGTAGTATTTATAATCCCCATATTATTTTTTTTCTGATGAAAGTTTGTGGTATTTTTTCTTCTTGGGTCGTAGGTGCTCGTTATAACTGTCTCGTTTAGGCGGTTCTAGCGACTACTGTCAACCTATGATTTGGAGCAGAAATGAAAGTTCTTACGTTTACCCATCTGAACTCCATATGAAGTGTGGTTTACAAGGGTGTTCAACCCGCCTCGGTGATGTGGCTGCACTTTAAACAGTCATTCACCTTTACAACAGTGATGTACTTGTAAAAAGGTCTATCCTGTGCCAGACATTTTCTCGGCATTGAATGTTAAAGTCCGTGAAATAAACATCCCCTTACACCCCACTTTATATAGAGAAAACAGGGGTTTACGGGGGTCTACATTATTTTTCTTAATTCTGCTCCTAGACATAGGTTTTGGGTACTTGTTAGAACCACCTATAAGCTATGAAGTGGAAGATTCTGTTGTGGAATATAAGGTGGATTCTGTTGCCATATACGAGGCCAAATCAATAAGTAACCCACCTATCCTATATCTAATTGACCGAGACGACCAAGATTTGCATGCCTTGTTTCAATACATGTTTTAGGCATGCGTGCAAAATTGTACCCTTGTCGTGTCGTTCACTTGTAAGATATTGAACGACAAACATGGCTAGCGATGCAAAAGCAAGCTTAACGTCAAAAGTTGAGTACCGTGCTGTATTTGAAAGGTAAAACTACGGAACACGGAAAGGGACATTTCTGTTCCAGTATCTAGCAGAACAGAATTTAAAACGATAAAATTAGAGTGGAGAGGAAAACAAGAAATGTGCCGTTTAAACGACATATTTTTGTTTTCTGTTCCATGCTTATTTTATTGTTTTAAATTCCACGCTGCTTTTTCAGAGTGGAACAGAAAACAAGAAATGTATTTTTGTTTTCTGTTCCATTCTAATTTTATTGTTTTTAATTCCACCCTACTTTTTCAGAGTGGAAAGGAAAACGATAAATATGTTAAACGACATATTATATCGTTTAAACGACATATTTCTTGTTTTCGTCTCCACGCTAATTTTATTGTTAAAAATTCTGTTCTGCTAGAAAATGGAACAGAAATGTCCCTTCCCGGGCTCCGTATAAAACAGGTCAAGAAATAAATTGCCAGTTGACCAATGTTTATTGGTCTTCAGCACCATCGTATACACAAGCTAAATTCTGTATTGGGAAGTTCAAACGCGGTAAAACGTCTTTAGAAGACGAAACCGGGTCTGGACGCCCATCAGATGACACCTATGAAGAAATGTGTAAAAAAAAGTACGGAATCCGGTGTACTAGGTGAAAGAAATAGTAAATGCATTACACGTTTGACATGGTTGCGTTTCAACAATTTTAGATGCCTGCTTGGGTATGCGCATGCAAACAGACCGATTGGTCCCAAAATCCCTTAGCGACGAGCAAATGGCAACCAGAGCACCAGAATGCAGCGAATTGTTGAAGCGGTTTAGGTCAAAAAGGAAGATGATTTTCTTTCCCGTCTGGTGACTGTAGATGAGACCTAAGTCCATCATTATGAGCCAGAGAATAAAACTCAATTCTACAAGCGTTCTAAAAACTTGCCTGATAAACCTGATATCAAATGACACAAACCTGGTATTCTCTATATCATTTGTGAGTGATTGAGTTTGAGTTTTACGTCCCACCAACAGCTAAGGTCATACGGAGACGGGAGCTCGGTTTAAAGACTCATCCGAAAGTCTGGAGAAGCCCGGGATCGATCCTGCGATCCCTGGTTTACAAGGCGAGTAGCGTAACCACTGCACCACGAAGGCTTCTCTATATCATTTGTAAGGCGCTATAAGCTATAAGGTGAAAGATATAAGGTGCAATAAGCTATAAGCTGGAAAATTCAAATGCCATATATACAAAGAATACCTGGTGAGTGTCTTTTGATATCAAGTTTATCTGGCAAGGCTTCGAGAACGCTTGTAGAATCGCGAGGCTTGCCGAGCGATTCTACATGCGTTCTCGAAGCTGAGCCTCATAAACTGGATATCAAATGACACGAATCTGGTATTCTATTTATCAGTTTATCCCCTTCTACACTCTTAAATTAACAATTTGCGATCAGTTATTGATGATCCTCAGTGCATCCGAGCATTCTAGCGGTCGGTATATTTAGTATCAGCTGACCATATTTTCCTGTGATATTTTTTTTCAGGTAATTTTTCCATTTTTCCCAGTAACAATAGCATTTTTATCATTTTTTCTAGTAGTCCGGTTCATTCGTAACAGTGCAATGTCACGTTGACGTGATAAAGCTCTCTTGTCCTGAGATAGCATATCTTTACCAGGTCAGTGCGTTACAATGCAATACATATTGGGGGTAACTGATAAAAAGTGCAATAAGATCGAAATTTCTCTTGTGATATATAGGTAAGCTGTTAGTTATATTGAAAGGTAAAGTAAAAAGCTACATGTACAATCTATAATATAAGCGTACGCAGTCGTCTGTCGTGTAATGTCGACATTTTCAAACGACTTCTCCTCTGAGCAACTGGGCCGATTGAGCCCAAATTTCATCTGTAACATCCTTGTGGGGCTGGGGGATTGAAAGTTGGTGCTTTTAATGAAAATCGGCTCTTTATTTTGGTTGCTATTGCAACTTAGATTTTCCATAGACTTATAAAAGGGAAAATTGAAAAATGGCATTAACTGCCAAGCCTTTGCACATATTTTGACAAAACTTTCATAGCAATGCCCCTTTCGCAGTCTTCTATCTGGCATATGATTTTTGGTCCACTGCGCATTTTATTGGTTGCAATGGAAACCAAAATGCACAAAACAGAACAAAAATTACTTTAAAAAAATCATCTCTTCGGAAACCATACGCACTATGAGGTTGAGACTTCATGAAAATATTCACCACATGTGCCTCAGTAGGTTTTTTTTAAATGAAATTCGGCTTGTTAGTTTGGTTGCTATGGCAACTTAGATTTTCCATTCACTTATTATGGGGAAAAATGAAAAATGGTATTAACTGCCAAATCGTTGCAGATATTTTGACAAATCTCTCATAGAAAAGGTTCCTTAAGCAATCTACTGTCTGCCAAATGATTTTAAGTCCACTGCCCATTTGACTGGCTGCCATGGAAACCAAAAAACCAAAAAGTAGAAACAAATTATCTCGCGCCTGTGGGGGCGCAAAGTCACCGAACCATGAAATCTAGACCAAGGTCAAACATTGAAGCTTGCATAAACGTTGCCGTTCCTAGATGCAAGCTTGTAATAAGCATTATTAATGAAGCTCTTATAGTTCTTGAGAAATGAACTTAAACATTGGGTTGAACACTAGGGTTGATGCAATAGTTCACTAAGTCAGTGAACCATGAAATTTAGGTAAAGGTCAAATATGGATGCTTGCATTATAGTTGTCATCCCTATATACACGTAGGTACCAAGTATCATTAATAAAGCTCTTATAGCTCTTTTGAAATAAACTTGACAATTGGGGTGAACGTTAGTGTGGTCGAGCTTTACTGATGATACTTGGTACAAACTTGTATCTAGGGATTATAATTTTAATGTAAGCAATATTTCACGAAGTCAGTGAACCATAAAATGTAGGTCAAGTTCTAATATGGATGATTGCATTAAAACTGTCATCCCTACATACAAGTCTGTACTAAGTATCATTAATAAAGCTCTTATAGTTCTTGAGAAATGAACTTGACCAATAGGGTGAATGCTAGGGTGGTCGCAATATTTTACAAAGCCAATGATCCATCAAACGTAGGTCAAGGTCAAATATGTATGCTTGCATTTAAGTTGCCTTTCCTAGATACAAGTTTGCACCAAGTACCATTTATAAAGCTTTTATAGTTCTTGAGAAATTAACTTAACCATTAAGGTGAACGCTAGGGTGGTCGCAATATTTTACAAAGTCAATGAACCATGAAATGTAGGTCAAGGCCAAATATGGATTCTTGCATTTAAGTTGCCATTCCCAGATACAAGTTTGTAACAAGTATCATTAATGATGTTCTTATTCATCTTATTTGCATTATCTGCTGGTTCTTAGTCTGAAGGTTATCAGTGTTGGAAAAACAGGTAACCAGACCCCCCCCCCCGACCTTGAAAGGTAGGGGTGTCTGGTTACCTGTTTTTCCAATATTGACAATGTGCAAGCTGGGAGCCAGCAAATAATGCAAATATGGTGAATAGTTCTTGAGAAATTAACTTGACATTAGGGTGAACGCAAGGCTGGTTGCAAATGTTGACGCCTTGACAAACGGACGGACAGACGAACAGACAAACGGACGGAAAACCATATGCTCTAGTAGGCTGAGACTTCATGTAAATATACACCATATTTGCCTCAACAGGTTTTGTGTTTTTATCTCACCAGATCCGAAGGCTGCGGGGCAGCTTATAGGATAGCCCATTACGATAACTCGCCCGTACGACATAGTGCATTTTTCACATCTCCAAAATGGCTACTTTTCCAATGAAAATCCATCATATTTTTCTTATAAATGTTCAAAACATAGGATGTTGGTGCTCGTTAGAACCGCCTCATTGAAAATCAGCTTGTTAGTTTCGCTGTTATGGCAACTTGGAGTTTCCTTAGACTTATAATTGGGAAAATAAAAAAAATGGCATTTACTGCCAGGCCTTCGCAGATATTTTGACATTTTTTTAGAAATGTTCCTTCTTTCAGCCATATGCTTTTATGCCAACCTAGGGTCCCCCAGGGTGTGCCGAGGACATGCACCACTCCCTCCATTTCATAAAAGGCAATATATCTTAGAAACAGTTCCCATCCCAAACCATATATATTCTTGTTCCTTGTGATAAGACACATTCAGTAACACCAACCCGGTGTGCTGGGGCCATGCCCCGCCCCCTCCACTTCGTAAAAGGCCCAATATCTCAGAAACCGTTCAGATAACCAGCCCTTAACCATATCTACTCGTTTTCCTTATGGCAACCAGAGCATCAGTATGCAACGCATTCTTGAAGCGGTTTAGATCAAAGGAAGATCATTTTCTTTCACGTCTGGTGTAGATGAGACCTGGGCCCATTAATATGAGCCAGAGAATAAAACTCAAAGCCGCCAGTGGGTAGAGCCGTGGTCTCCGAGGCCAAAGAAGCTCAAAACGCAACCTTCTGCTGGCAAGGTGGCGGCAACTGTATTTTGGGACGCAAAATATGCTGTTACGTTAGACTTTCTAGCAGGAGATGGCCACTGCACAAGCCTTGGGCTTAATGTCAAATCCTGGATAATATATATTTGTCTGTTACATATACTTGTCATTGAAGCAATTAAAATAAAGTTTAAAGCAAAGAAAAGTATAATAACAGGTGCGTATTATGCAAATTTGCTCGACCAAATGAGACCTGCGATCCGTGAAAAACGCCGAGGTAAGCTCTCCAAAGGATTTCTGCCCAAACAGGACTCTGCAAAAGTCCACATTTGCAAAATTACAATTGATGCTGTTGAGCGGAATGGGTACGAACTAATACCGCACCCCGCGTATTCTCCGAACTTATCTCCTAGTGACTATAATGTATTTTCAATTCCCAAACTTGAAAAAGGATATCAGTGGACGTCATTTCCGGTCCAACGAAGAAGTCGTCGCAGCAGTTGAGAAGTGGATCGCAGACAAGGAACCTGGTTTCTTCAGTTCTGGGCTGAAGGCACTGGAACAGCGTTGGTCCAAGTGTATCATTCTAGAGGGCAATTACATCGTAAAAGAAGAGATCGATCTCACCCAGAAATAAGTTAGGCCGGTGTTTTTATTGATTCGCCCTCGTATTGAAGAAAAAATACAGCTGGGCACATTTAAGCCAAATTTCATACGGAGCCATTATTGGATGCAGGAACAAAAAGTTGGTTTAAACGACCAAGATGACTGCCATGGTAAAAAACCCTTCGAAAATCTTCCCAGAAACCAAATGTTCCCTTTTGTTTGTTTGTTTGTTTGTTTGATTTGAGGCTTAACGTCTCCGTCATCACTGTATAGGTCATTTTGGAGACGTTGCTTCCAATTTTGTGGGACTTTTAGGGTTTATAAGCATGGACGGACCGACTCGCCCCGCTTTGCCTGAGCAGGCTTAGATCCTCTAAGTGGTTTACCAGTAATCGTGTGCGATCGGTTTCAGCTCTGTGTGGAAGCACCATGCAGCCCATCTATTTGGTCAATTGATTGATTGATTTGAGGTTTAACGTCCCCGTCAACACTGTAAAGGTCATTTTGGAGACGTTGCTTTCAATTTTGTGGGACTTTTACCCGACATTGAGATGAAATGACATCTCAAGCCCTGTCGCCCAATGAAACCAATTGGGTTTATTAGCATGGACGGTCCGCCTCGCACCGCGGTTCCAGGACAGGCTTAGGTCCTCTAAGCGGTTTACCAGTACTAGTGGGCGGGCCGGATTCAGCTCTGCGTGGAAGCATCATGCAGCCCATATATTTCTTCAATCGGATCTATTTGGTCAAGCCCCGATGGGCTGGGGCCGTCAAATGGCCCCATACACACTCAGCACTCAGGTAAGCGGTTTAGGACCATTGGTCCTCTTGAAAAATAAGAACAATATTTCAAAATATCTGCTGAAAAATACACATCATGCAAAACATTAATAGGATTAGTACTTAGCACTCCAACCACCCATGTTATTCGGAATAGGAAGAATAATTATGCTACTTTACTTACAATTGACCGTAACGTTAATTTGTCTGGATAGTGTTATACTTGTTTCTGGGTTGGTACCTACGCACGTATACTGCCCAGTATGGTTTCGATATACTATAGGCATGGCTAGGGGCTTGTTAAGTAGTTCACCCTGTCCATACGGCAACCTCCATCTGGTCGTGCAAGGTACTGGTGCGCTGCAATTTTGAATGCTGCAGTCGATAGGTCCTAAAGCGTCTTTGCCTTCGCAAAGGGTATAGATTGTCGCTGGCGGACCAACAGTTACTGCATCGGGTCCATCTTGCATGTCGAGGAAACAAAGAGGATTTAGGGTTATGAATTCACATTCAGGAGTTGCAAATCTGTTAAGAATATTTTCATGCTCATTCCAGAATAGGGCCTACTCTTAACATGCTTAAAGGAATTTTTTTTTTGTCTGGTTTGGTTTGGTAGATAAACAGCCCAGTCAGCACTGTCTTGATCATACATGTATCAAGCTGGTCAGTTTACCTAACCCCACTTTTCATTGGCAGGCTCATACATAAGCAGTTAACCAGTACAGCAGCAACGGGCTATTTCAACAGACGACAAATTGCTGATATTTTTCTTTTTTCTTATATTTCACAGGCAACAGGATTTGACATCTCATGCAAATTGTCTCTAAAGGAGACAATTTGCAAGAGATGTCAGATCCTGTTTTCTGAAAAAAA
Organism: Lucinisca nassula; assembly: GCA_963580285.1. NCBI lineage: Eukaryota > Metazoa > Mollusca > Bivalvia > Lucinida > Lucinidae > Lucinisca > Lucinisca nassula. The sequence goes on from OY757012.1 coordinate 95,186,731, forward strand.
AAAACAAAAACAAGATGTGTTTGTGAAACATGAACAAGTCCTGGGCATGGTGCTTTTTTATTGTTTCTAAAGTTGGCCACAGTTCAAGATTTTTCATTTGAGTAGGATGCCATTGGCACAAGGAACTTACATGCCAAATATGAAGGCTCTATCTGAAACGGTTCAAAAGTTATGAACAATAATATTTTTTTCTTTAAAGTAGGTCATAGGTCAAGGTCACAGGTAAAAAATTTGCATGAATGTGAAGCTCTTGTCACAAGGAAACTACATGCCAAATATGAAAGCTCTAACTTATACGGTTCAAAAGTTATGAACAATTTTATTTTTTCTTTTAAGTAGGTCAAAGATCAAGGTCATGGTCAAAAGATGTGCATGAATGTAAAGTTCTTTTCACAGGGAACCTACATGCCAAATGTGAAGGCTATATCCCAAACGGTTCGAAAGTTAGGACCAATATCTTTTTTTTTCTTTTAAGTAGGTCAAAGGTCAAGGTCACAGGTGAAAAGTTTTGCATGAATGTAAAGCTCTTGTCACAAGGAACCTACATACCAAATATGAAGGCTGTATCTGAAACGGTTTAAAAGTTATGACCAATGTTAACTTTTTTATGTAGGTCAAAGGTCAAGGTCACAGGTCGATTTTTTGTGTGAATTTATAGCTCTTGTCACAAGGAACCTACATGCAAAATATAAAGACGCTATCTCAAACGGTTCAAACGTTATGGCCAAAATGTTATTTCTTTATTTTAAGTAGGTCAAAGGTCACGGTCAAGGTAAACAGGTCAATTTTTTTGCATGAATGTAAAGTTTTTGTCACAAGGAACATACATGCCAAATATGAAGGGATGTATCTCAAGCGGTTCAAAAGTTATGACCAATGTTATGTTTTCTTTTAAGTAGGTCAAAGGTCAAGGTCACAGGTCAAATTTATTTTGCATGAATATGAAGCTCTTGTCACAAGGAACCTTCATGCCAAATACGAATGCTCTATCTCAAACGGTTCAAAAGTTATGGCCAACGTTAAAGTTGTCCATGTACAAACAAACCAACAAACAGACAGGGCAAAAACAATTTGTCCCCGCTATCGCTACCGGCGACATAAAAAAGAAGATATTCCAATATGTCTTCTGTTGAAAAAATACCCAGAATGCAGAGCGTTAAGAGTACACCCTTCATCGCTACAGATAAGGAGGCGCGGCGGGGATAATTTTTGGATTATTTTACTTATTTCTCAATAAGGACATCCATCGTTGGACTTATCGAAGAAGCAGCATTTCAACAATACTGGTAAGTACCAACAATAATTTTTGAAAAGAAAAACGAAGAAAAAATTGTCACTGAATTTATCCTCGTTACTGCTGCATAACGAAAAAACGCCTATGTCAGTCAGTAATATTGACCCCCTCCCTCTTTTATGTAGTAAAGGGGTATACACTATTTTTCTTATTTCTGCCCGAAAACATAGATTGTGGGTACTCGGTTCTAACGAGTTCTCACAAACTATTTTTTTTAATTGAAGTATGAAAAATATCAGAATTTGTATCTGAAATTTTTCATTTTTTTTTTTTGGAGGAAAATATATCAATATTTTTGAATAGGCGTGTTTTCGTAATGGCAGGGGCTTGGAGGTGGGGAGGGGTTGGGATTGGAGGTTAATGGGAAAGAAAACAGTTATCGCTCTTGCAGAAGTGGCGGAATTATGTCAGCTGAAAGGATAATTATTTGTTTGTATCCAGCCCGTCAATACAATTAGGATAACACACACATGTGACATAGTATGCTCTTGCCTTGTTCCAAATAGGACATTTTTATGACGAAAAACTGTGATATCTTTCTCATTGATGCAATTTGCCGGACGAGGGATTTAACTGGAAAAATATATCACCGGTTTTTGGTATTACAACTGACACAGATTGAAGGGGAATGGATACACCTTCAGGGGAGGAAACTCCTGCAAAAGTTTTGTCTCCCATGTCAATATGGGTCAACTCTTAAAGGAAAGATTTTCTCCTGAGGAGCAAATTCTTTCCTTTAAGAGTAGACCCCTTTTCAGTTGGATATGGCTTATAGAAAAGCGAACAGGAAGTCTCGAAATTTGTCTCCCTTTTGAAAATTGGCGGAGAAATCTGCCAGGTCTTCCCATTCCCTTTAAGAAATTTTCAATATAAACATTTGAGAAAAACCATTCCCTGAATCAGAATCAGAATTGTTACTGGTGATACGTCAAAAGACATTCATACACCAGGAACAACATTTTAGTTAGTTCATCTTTGTGCGTTTTTGTAGCATTGAAAAGAATCATAAAGTCATCTGCCACACGTTTAGGAGAGCAGACATGTGCATTGACAAGGTTGTTTTTTTTATTCAGCTTTGATTTTCTTCATACAAAAAGAATAAAATAACGCCATACACATTAAAGCGCTGCAAAGTCATACACAGAAAAGCGTTATAAGTGTATACCAAGAAAGAAGGTGCATTTCACAAACAAAGTAATGCAATTTCACACTCAGAAATAAATTTGAAAGCCAAACAAGCCACGCAATGCCATACACAGTCACTAGCCGACAAAATAGCTGTACCTTCATTCATCAAGATGGAGACAGATGACTATAAAGGCATTTATTCTTGAAACAGTAGGACACAGCGTGTGTTCATAATTGTTTTATTGCCCCCTGTTCTGTACTGTCTATAGCAGATCAAAGGCAGCCCTTAATATGGTGATTAGTAGCTCTTGTTGAATCCCCTGACTAAGGCACTTCAGGGGAAAATCAATAATGTACAGTCCAGTCAACAGTAAATAATTGATTTCCCCCAAGGAGGCCCCTTACCTGTGGAAGGACTTCTCTTCAGTCAGCACTGAGGGCTACATAACATCATGCAATGAAATGATAGTCATCAATAATCAAGAATAAATGCCTTTAAATACCAAAGCACTTACAGCACAGCTGGGTCAATCGTCTGAGAATCATTACGAAATCACACCTATACAAATACATTGTAGCCTTTAACTCCGACAAAATGAAAATTTTAAGATGAAAAATCGTGATTATTTTCTTATTTCTGCTCAAAATATAGATTATGGGTACTCGTTAGAACCGCTTCATCGAGGCGGTTCTAACGAGTACCCACACTCTATATTTAGAGCAGTAATATGAAAAAAAGGTTTACCCCTGCAAACCCCAGTTTTACTATTTAAAAGTTGGGTTCAAGGGGGTCAAAATTATATAGGTGTGTTTTCGTGATTGTAGGCTGGAAAAACGGTCTCTAGTGAATTTGGACTGACTTAGTTAAATACCTGTATTTAAAGCAAAGAGTGTGGACCATGATCAGACGCCGCGTTCTGCGAAATCTGGGTCTACAATGTTTGCCAGTGTCTCGGCAGATGACCCCAGTCAATGTTTAAAAAATAACCTCCATACATTTACTCCAACATAAAAGTAACAAGAATAAACATGTACAGGGTCAATGACAGTCACGTGGGCAAACTGTATCTACATGTATATTGCTATATGCTGATGATGCAGTGCGTATCGCAGAATCCGAAGCAGATCTTCAATCGATGCTAGCTACTTTAGTTATCTGTTGAAGTTCGTCTTTGAAAATATCTTTTTGTTTTTCGTCTATCGCTTATATATTTTTGGTTTGGATAGTCAATTAGCCAGTTTGAGGGAAAGTAATTGTCCTTTTGGTTTTCCGCTATTGATGTTTCCGTTAGGGTCTAGTTACATGTATTTCATGATTGGGCTTCTTTCCCTTTGGTGTCTCTGATGAGAGGTATAGTTGAATTGTATCGATTCCTGATCATTTCATTCGCCTCTATCTTTCAGTGAGTTCAGATCGGTTTTCAACGGAAAGGAACATCATGAAGTCTCTTTCATAACAAAACAAGAACAGATCAGCCACAAGGGGTGCGCATTTCGTACCCGACGGATAACCTACTTTATTTCTAAATAACTTAGTACCAACTATTATGAAAATATTGTAAAGTAGAAAGGTCAGAGCTTCACACACTTTCGTACATGGCTGTTATGTACAATTTTTATGCTCTTCAGGTGTGAAATTTCTACCATTACACAATAGATAGAGTGATAGGATATGTCCATTCAGTGAAATCATTAAGTTTTTCTTTTATAACATTATGAGGAAATGTAGTGTAAAGCGTGGAAAAGTCCAAAGCATACAGGTTTGAAGTATGAAAAGCTTCTGGATTTCAGTTTTTTTCAAACTTGATTATTTTTTTTATAGACGTAAACAGATTTCTCCCTGATTTTTCGAAGACTTTGTCGCCAAATATAATCACATGTAAGGCATAGAGTTAATAATTTGGAAAGTTCAGAAGTGGAACAAGAGTTTGAATTTCGAAAACGTGTTTTGTATGGACTTTTATGAAGTTTAGGTAACCAATTTAACGTAGGAAGCCTGTCTTGGCATTCTGTAACACATACAAACAAACTCGGTGGCTGAATGACAAATGTGGTCATCAACTACAGTGCTCTCAACAGCGAAAAACTGTAGTTCATAGGCCTTATTACCACCAAGCTCATGCTGAAGAGTGTAAACATAGTGGCGCGGTCAAACAACGACGACATTGTTAGCGGCCTTGCATGATGGAGCCAAAATAACTTCTTATGAAATTCTTGAATAAATACTTTAAGATGACATAAAGACTTGGGTTGAGGAAGGTAATAAGTTCGTATTTTTAGATTAGAAAGAAATGCGTTTGTTCACTATTTTCAGAATGCTAAATTTCCATTCTTAAAGGGCTTTATGCTCAACATACTCTCGTTTACACAATCGATTACCAAATTCATTCAAGGCAGCAGCGATTTCTTCTCTACACGTATTGAAATCAATTTTAAAAGGCATAGTGTAAAGAGGTACTCAGTCTAATTCCGGGTACAGTGCACCATATGTAAAATCTGAAAACTATCGCAAAGTGTAAAATGGTGCAATACTTACAGCGAAACGGAGAAAAAAAAAACTAGTGAGATCACCAATTATGAATCACGTGAGTGTGCGCCTTGTTCTAACTACCGATTCTTGGAGCCGGGTAAGCGTTCAGTACTCACATGGACTACCCACTTTCTTATTAAACAAAATGTCATCACGTGAACAAGTCCGTGAAATAAATACCCTCTTAAACCCCACTTAATATAAAGAAAACTGGGGTTTACGGGGTGATGTCCCATCAAGCGGTGATGGGTAAACATTATTTTCCTTATTTCTGCTCCAAGACATAGGTTGTGGGTACCCGTTAAAACCGCCTCAATGAGGCGGTTCTAACGAGCACCCAAAACTATGTTTGGGGTATAAATAAGAAAAATATCACAAATTTTATACAGAAATATTACCTTTTTTGAGGTATGAAAAAGGCACTATATCACACGGATGTGCTATCGTAATGTCCAACAAAATGCATGGCTACTTACAATAAACGGTCAAATTGTGAGATTTTGCTGTAGTTCCGGTATGATCTGACACAGTACATGTATAAAGACCCGCGTTTAATCTCTTGACTGACGTAAGTGTGTAGACATCTCCTTGTCTCTCCTCGGGTTTTGTCCATTTTTTCTCAGTGCATGTCCCATTATTACAGGTCGCCGTGCATGTTAGGTTCACCGACTGACCTTCGTTAGCAGTGGCAGGGCCCTGTATGTTGACAACAGGTTCGGCATCTGCATAATACGTGAAACAAATAAAAGTAACTCTTCTATCATAAAAAAAACCAATGTTAACCAATATATGCGTTCCCTGAAAGGGACATTTTCAAACGCTGTAGATCACAGGATCGTATTTATTGGAGCGTAGCTGTTACAGCGTAGCTCCAGTGAAATGAGAAGGGATTTCGGCACTACTTTCGGTGTAACTGCATATGACCCAATCACCAGTGAGAACATAGTACCCCGTGTTAACGTACTAGTAGATTATTACGCCATGCGGTATCTTCTTATAGACTGCTTCACAGACCACCTATTTTAAACGGAATAGATGAATATTTTTAATAGATGAACTGTGTAGAAGTCTAATTTTTTTATAGTTCAGTTCATATAACCTAGTTTACAGCCCATTTGTACCATAAAATCCCAAACCTGGCAACTTGCAAACAGGACAAACCAGATCAGATACCACACAACGCGGATTCTCATTATGACCTTCACTGCATACTTACAAACAGGTTCAGCCATTTTTGCCAAATATTTCGTGGAAGCCACAACCTGACATCCCTGATTTTAAAATGAACTCATTCCATACTGATATAAGTGTTGAGGATTCCATTCGTTTAAAATGGGTTAAAAGTACGCAGTGTATTACCAAAATAAGACAGTTGGAATGAGTTTGGACAGGTGCACGTCAAGGCTTATATTGTAAGCAGTAAATTTTGCAGTTTAGGCACAGATGAGACGCCACTTGTTGTAGCGTCTGATCTGGGTCTGCTATGTTTTCCCTAAAAAGGCTGCTAGACATATACTCAGAGTATGGGTTAATGGCTGTGTGTGTGGGGCTTGGGGGCGGGGGGACAATGTTACTTTTTTAAAGCGACCTGTCTGCGTCCTAGGCATGTGATCATAAATAAAGCAAATTATCAGCTCAGACGCAAGTCCGATACCTGCCCGGTTCGGCAAATTCTTTCCAGGAGATTGATCTAAAATCTGTTCCACGCTGATTCTATCCCTTTCGCTGATTCAAGAAGGGCAGTTGTCGGTTTCCGGTAAAAGACTGTGCACTGTGCTGTATTGACAATATCTAACCAAAGAAATTGCCTTAATGCCAGATCATTTCATAAATGACCTCGTCGAGGCAATTTATTTTTATATAATAATAACGGAGTATAATGTCTAAACCTCTTCAAATATTCCTATGGATTGATGTTGACAATAACTAACCAAAGAAACTGTCGTATGCAAGATCACTTCATAAATGGCCTCACCGATGAAATATATATTTAGAAAAATGTTAACAGAGTATAATATTCAAACCTGTCTGAATATTCCGATCATTTTTGGCATTCCGATTGATATTGACAATACCTAACCCATGAGGCTGTTTTATGCAAGATTACTTTATGAATGGCCTCGCCGAGGCAAAATAATATAAAAAATGAATACGGAGTATAACATCTAAACCCGGCTTTGATCATTTTCGGCATACAGGTTGATATTGACATTACATATACATAACCCGCAAAATTGCCTTATGCCAAATTACTTTACAAACGGCCTCGCCTTGGCAAACTGAAAAAGTATTTCGAAGTGTAACTTCTAATCTACTTGGAATATTTTTGACAACTGTTAGCATACAGATAGATAATGTACAGATCTAACCAACGCGATTCCTTAATGCCAAATTTCTTTATTTTAGCCTCGGCAAGGTAAAAAATTCACCCACTGACACGGTCGTATAACTTTCAAACCGACGGGTATATTTCTATATTGTTTTGCATGCAGATGTAAATTGACAAGATCAAGCTAATGATATTGTCTAATGCCAGATAGCTTTATAAACAGTCTCACCGAGGCAATTTTTAAAGACTGATTACGGATATATAAGAAGATAAACATCACCAAGACGTAACCAAATGAGAATGTCTAATGCAAGATAAAAAACCTTCCCCAAGGTAATTTTTCAAAAACTGATTACATAAAATAACTTTAAAGCCGCCAAACAATTGCGCAAGCCGCAGTTATTTTCACGAACTATAGCTCAGCAGAAATCTTCAAGTAAACTGTAGAACTGCATGGTTGCTGTATTGCTCAAAAACATTGATTGTGGGTACTTGATAAAACTGCCTCGTCAAGGCGGTTCAATCAAGTCCCCGCAATCAATGTCTTGAGCAGAGATCAGAAAATATCACAATTTTGTATCTTAAAATTTCCATTTTTTGCCGAAAAATTGACAATGTATTTGTACAGGCGTGTTTTCGTGATGGTTGTTGCGGGTCTACACCTTAGCGTGAGTCACGGTTAATTTCAATATAGGTCTTGTTGCTTTAACACGACTTCTGGCCCAGAATAGCTTCAAACCGCTATGTTCATTGAGTCAATATGAGCCTGAATTAAAATACCAATCAGACGCTAAATCAAATTATCACAGCTACGCTCCATAAGCACTCTCAGTGCTTTGATTTTATATTTAAGTAATCATACCGATTTTTCAAAAAATATGTTTACGAAGTTGACGAATATTCATAAATCGGGAACACCCGCCTGTTTGTTGACATTTTTGAAGTCTCGTAAGCCATGGCCGGAAGGATTTTGAGTGCATAAACGCCGGCTAAACCTTATGAGTTTACCAGGCGTGAATCAGGAAGTTAGATGTGAAAAATATCCTTGTAAAACCCACCTTATATGTGGATTTGATTGATTTGAAGTTTAACGTCCCCGTCAACACTGTAAAGGTAATTTTGGAGAAGTTGCTTCCAATTATGTGGGACTTTTACTCGACATTGAGATGAAATGACATCTCAAGCCCTGCCGCCCAATGAAACCAATACGGTTTATAAGCATGGACGGGCCGACTCGCAACGCATTGCCTGGGCAGGCTTAGATACTCTAAGCGGTTTACCACTACTCGTGTGCGGAGCGGTTTCAGCTCTGCGTGGAAGCATCATGCAGCCCATCTATTTCTTCAAGCCCCGATGGGCGGGGGCAAATGTGTGAGGCATTTACCGCCATAAACCCCAATTTTCTCTATATAAAGTGGGGTCTAGGGGGTTTATTTCACGGACTTGTTAACGTGATGGTTCATGCTTAGCTCAGTTGAACATAATAATTTCGAAGTTTGTAAATATCTAAGGAATAAAGGTTTTGTTTAATTTGAGGTTTAACGTCCCCGTCAACACTGTAAAGGTCATTTTGGAGACGTTGCTTCCGATTTTGTGGGACTTTTACCCGACATTTAGATGAAATGACATCTCACGCCCTGTCGCCCAATGAAACCAATAGGGATTATAAGCATGGATGGGCCGACTCGCACCGCTTTGCCTGGGCAGGCTTAGATGCTCTAAGCGGTTTACCAGTACTCGTGTGCGGAGCGGTTTCAGCTCTGCGTGGAAGCATCATGCAGCCCATCTAATTCTTCAAGCCCCGATGGGCGGGGGCAAATATGTGAGGCATTTATGGGAATTTTCCTTATTTTTGCTTCAAACATAGATTGTGGGTACTCGTTAGCACTGCTGAGCATGAAAAATGTTTTATAACATCGGGGCCATACCTCGAAGCTATAAACACATTCATTAGGACATGTGTCAGAAATGACACATTTTGGTAAAAAAAAAAAAAAAACAATAAAAAAAATATCTTTATTTTTTTTTTTTTGCTTTCAACATAGATTGTGGGTGCTTGTTAGAACCGCCTCAATGAGGCGGTTCTTACGAGTACCCACAATATATGTTTTTAGCAAAAATAAGGCAGATAATGTATACCGCCATAAACCCCAATTTTCTCTATATAAAGTGGGGCCTAGTTGGGTTTCAATTCACAGACTTGTTAACGTGATATTTCATGCTTAGTTCAGTTGAGCATAATAATTTCGAAGAATGTAAATATCTAAGGAATAAAGGTAATTTAAACGTTCATGGAAATAATAACAGCACCCAATCACGAGCAAAGTAAGTGAGCCACATAAGCTTTGCTCATGGCCCGATGGTTAGGCCCCAACCCATCGGGGCTTGAAGAAATATATGGGCTGCATGATGGTTTCACGCAGAGCTGAATCCGACCCGCACACGAGTACTGGTAAACTGCTTAGAGGATCTAAGTCTGCCCAGGCAAAGCGGTGCGATTTGGACCGTCCATGCTTATAAACCCTATTGATTTAATTAGGCGACAGGGCTTGAGATGTCATTTCATCTCAGTGTCGGCTAAAAGCCCCACAAAATTGGAAGCAACGTGTCCAAAATGACTGTTACAGTGTTGACGGAGACTTTAACCTCAAATCAAACAAAGAAACATGGTCCGATGGTTTTAATTTTAGGGTTCTCTTGCTTTGCACGTGGACCAATGCCGTTATACATCCGATATTGAAATACATGTACCTTTACTCCCGCGACGTCACACGGTCATTTAGTCTGCTAGTGATCCAATTTCCAGCCGACATCATGAAGTCAACAGTTAGTAAAAACACTGCGTGCAATTGTTTTCTTGTTTCAGTTTAAGGACATTCAACATGGCCGCCTGGACAAATGACCAAAAATGACAGTGGCTCTGAATATGCAAGAAATTGAATGCAACCTTTTTGTTTTAGCCAACTAATATAATTGGAACATAAACTTGATTTCTTAAAGTTATTTAAATACCTGTTAGAAAAGTAAAATATTGTTCAGAGTTTTTTCTTCACTCACCTGAAAAATGCCAAACTTTGTGTATCAAAACTGGAAAATTCCCACAAGTACCAATCACAAAAAGAAATCACTGAGTAGTTACATGTTTCCTTAAGGTGCACCAGGAATCTAAATTTTGATTAGCTGCACTAATTTCAAAAAAAGTGTTTTCAACCAAGGCATGTTTTGTGTTCAGGAAAAAAATCTTGTCTTTTTATTTTACACATTTCTTGACACAAGAAAAGAAGTCCTGTCTGTGTATGGAGAGGTAAACATGCATTCATTGGAATAAATATGCAGATAAGTTTATTTTTTGTGGCTGACTGAACACACCTGTGTAATGTTTACAGGTAGAAAAAAAGAAAGGGAACAAATTAAGACCAATCTTTAACACAAGCTACTGTGATTTTAAAGTTGTTATTAAATTTTCTTTCGCCAAAAATCTCCATTAACTTTATATAATTTTGTCAAACATATCATTTATATCTAAAAAATGCAATACAATCATGTTTAATGCTGTGTCACTATTTTGTAAAACTAGGTGGTGGAGTATACTTCTCACACGTGTCTAATGTTTACATTTGTAACCAACGACTTGCACGAGGATTCTCATAAAATACTGACGGATCGATATGCAGTATATTGACCAGGCGGTGTAAAATTACTTACTTAATAAGTATAGGCGAAAGATACGAAAAATGGTTGTGGTTTAAAGAGAAATATTTATAAAAACAATTGAAACTCGTCACTGCGACCATTATTTTCCTCCATGAAAAATTGACAGTTTGTGACATCAATCTGGTTACCGGCTTCATATCTGGTTCAAGATTCTTTGACTACGTCTTTGGGCGTTTACACCATCACTCTTCTCTAACTACCGGTCTGTGCCGTTTATAAGTGTGCGTGAGCAGGACTGAGCTGGTGTGGACATAAATTTAGCTTGCCAAAGTAAATGTAGGCTACACTGAACCACATTTCCTCGATACATTTATCTCGTTTTTAGCGATGACAAAATTCTTGTAAAAGCCAAACTTGTTCAAAAATTAAAGTACTCGGCTCCATCCGGAAACCAGCATTTCTATGCCAGTGCTCTCCCTTCAGACAAATCGAGGATGAAAAGTAGTTTCAAAAGTATTTATTGAATAAATGTGTATAATCTTTCTTTGCCGGTGACATCCCCTGGAATCCTAAAAGAAGATTTCATAACGTACATAAATTCATTACAATAATGTAAATATGACGAAAAATAACTCGATCTTTCGCTGATAAAAAAGTGCCTTGGCGTATTAATCTAATGTTTTAGCCAGGGTGTTGTTCGGCTCCTTGCCGAAAAACTTTACACAGAGTAACACAACAAATGTATTGTCGAAATGTTAGTATTTGATAATTCCTATGTGAAAATCGAATGGTGCGGTTTTAAAGGTGTATGTTTGGGGTTTCAGATTATATCAAGTACCTTGGCGATCCCGTCATGGTTACGTCAATACGAACGTGTGAACTTGCGTGTAAACACATCCCCAGATGTTCGGCCATGATGAATTTTGTTTCGAAATTTTCTACACACCACGTGAACGAAAATTAATTATTCGCTTTTGGAGCTGTTTTATGAAAAAATATGTCCCGGTGCACCTTCCCTGTGCAATTACCCATACACAAGTGGCAATATATTTTTTATTTATTCATAAGCAATTTGGTTCTAAGTCTAAAACAAACAAGCATTTATTGCAATATTAATTTTACATTTCTCTCGTTATAGTAATTCAGTTATTTAAGTGGTTTTGTCTTGAGTAAACTTTGCCCTGTTATTTTTTACACTAATAAGAAAAAAATTTCTGAGACCTTTGCTTAATGCTCAAATTCATAATTTCTTTTTTCAAGTGCATATTGTGCTATTTCAGCCATGTTGGTCGCAGAATATCCTTAAGGGGAATGGATTCACCTTCATGGGAGACAACTCTTGCAAAAGTATTTTTGTTTCCCACGTCAATAGGGGTCAACTCTTAAAGGATTTTCCAAGGGTAATTCTCTCCCTTTCGCTGATTTAAGAAGGGCAGTTCTAGGTTTCGGGTGAAAAAATGCGCACTGTACTGGTTAACCGCTTACGTATGAGCCTGCCCAGGAAAATGTGGATAGGTAAACTGACCGGCTCAAAAATGACATATTGAAGACAACCATGGTTTATTTTGACATAAATTACATTTAAGAAATGAAATTTATTTTTCTGTGGTTCATGAAAGTATGAATGCAGTGGGTCGCGTGTAAAGTAAATAGGGGTTCATGTAAACTTTGCTAGCGACCCGCTGTCGTTTGAAAGTATGAACGCAGTGGGTCTCGTGCAAAGTAAATGAACCCCGAAGGTGTTTATGTAAACTTTGCTAGCGACCCGCAGTCGTTCATACTTTCATGAAAAGCACAAAAAAAATAAGTTATTTTTTATATTTACATAAATTGCCCCTCATCACTGGGCGAAAAAATGCTTGTAAGGCAAACTTTAAAGCTGAAAAGCATTTACACACGCTGTTTTTCTACAAAGAGCAGAACAGCGTTGACGTCTCCAACGTCCGTAGAGAACCATGGCTTAGAACGACGTCACTGAAAATCGTGTGATTCGATGCGTTCATGGAAGTATGAACTACATTGTTTTCTACAGGTTTACATTAGACAATACACTGGAAATATAAGCACATCACGAAAACACACCTATATAATTTTGACCCCCTTGAACCCCACCATAAAGTAAAATTGGGGTTTACGGGGGTAAACCATATTTTTCTAATTTCTGCTCAAAAGTATAGATTGTGGGTACTCGTTAGAACCGCCTCGATGAGGCGGTTTTAGCGAGTGCCCACAATCTATATTTTGAGCAGAAATAAGAAAAAGTATCACAATTTTTCATCTTAAAATTTTCATTTTTCGGCGATAAAGGTGGCAATGTATTTGTATAGGCGTGTTTGCGAAATGATATGTCGCCGCGTGAGTCCATGAATTGTACGTACAGCATTACGCCCTAATCCTTTTTGTGCCAAATGGAATCTTCTTCCTTATATATAGCAGGAGTTCATATTAAAATTTAGGGGTGTCAGGTTGTGTTTTCATCAAAATTTATTTGGAAAATGACTTAACTTTTAGCAAACAGTGGTGGCCCTGATCAGACGTTCTGTGGCGTCTTATCTGGACCTGCACTGTTTGCCAGGGTACCCGTTTTGGGGTTTCTGGTACTAAATGAGCTAATAGTTACATTAATCTGTAGGGTTGTTTGCTGAGTACCGTCTCATTTATTATCCGTTTCCCGTTACAGGAAGTTAAAATATGAAATTTATAATTATGCCAATCTGTAACAATATAATATGAAAATTAATCGATGTATTTCTCTGATAAAATGTCAACTATGACCTGCTTTCCAATGTTTGAATAGACGTTGTTATTTTCATATTAAAAAATTATTCAAAATATGGTTTCTAATTTATGAATCCATTTGGGTCCCGTCATGAGAAAACGTGGCTTATTTGTTTTCTAGCCTGTTTTGTTTGTTTGTTTGATTTGAGGTTTAACGTCCCCACTGTATAGGTCATTTTAGTGGCGTTGCAGCACGAAAACACGACTATATAATTTTAACCCCCTTGATCCCCATTTTATACAGTAAAACTGGGGTTTACAGGGGTAAACCTTATTTTTCTTATTCTGCTCTAAAATATAGTGCGGGTACCCGTTAGAACCGCCTCGATGAGGCGGTTCTAACGAGTGCCTACAATCTATATTTGGAGTAGAAATAAGATAAATATAAAAAATTTTCATCATAAAATTTTCATTTTTTTTCGGCGATAAAGGTGGCAATGTATTTGTATAGGCGTGTTTGCGTAATGGATTCCAGTTTTGTGGGACTTTTACCCGACGTTGAGATGAAATGACTTCTCAGGCCCTAAATGCATATCCTAAATGTATCACGATTTCCCATTGGCCAAAAACACATCACGTGCAAGTCGGTAATCTGCGGTAGAATCTCAGCGGTCACTATAGGATTTGATTCGGACCGGTCCGAATCCCGTCTTCCGCTACAGAGATGACCAGGAATGGCAATTGGTATACCTCAGGTCATTACGAAATCACGCCTATTCAAATATATTGACAATTTTGTCACAAAAAAGAGAGAAAATTTTCGCATAAAAATTCTACGATTTTTCTTATTTCTGCTCTTAGCATATATTATGGGTACTCTTTAGAACCGCCTCGATGAGGCGGTTCTAACGAGCTCTTACAATGTATGTTTTTGAGCAGAAATAAGAAAAACAATATATATCCCTGTAAACCCCAGTTTTAATACATAAAAGTGGGGTTTATGTGGGGTCAAAATTGTATAGGTGTGTTCGGGAAATATCAAATTTAACGAACTGCCCTCGGGCTACATTTAGGGCCTGGATCGCAGGACTAAAACTGGCCTTCGACTCGGCCCTCATCAACCCGGCGGTCCTGTCCATGGATGGCCCTGGGACATTCAAGAAATCTTGATAGTGCACCCAGCTAAGGTAACTGCTGCATTAATGGAACATTTCACGTGGAAAGTCAGTTCTTAGCGAGCAATTTAAAATTTGATTAAGACCGATCCGAGTGCCCTCTAAGGAGATGACCAGAAAATAACCCTGCCTTCGGGCCAGGCTTTGGATAAACAGGTTGATATGGCCCTCGCCTTCGGCTTGGTCCGCATCAATCCGGCGGAATAGGCCTTCGGGCCATCAGGCGGTCCATAAAATTCTTGAGCATGGGGGACAGCAAAGCCCCAAATTAGTCACTGCTATTAATCCATTGGACAAACTGGGGTATGTTAGCATTCTCGGCGTGGCACATTTTTCAAATCTGGGTCCAGCTGTTCAAAGCCTCGTTAGCTTAGCAAGCTCGTTAGTGGTCGAAATGTTAACTGTTCTATCAAATATTAAATTCACGATTCTTTTTGTTGAAAAAAAATGTGTGTAGTTTTTACAGATACCCACTTTTTGGTCTTCAAAAATATTCAGCATATTTGCCATATTAACCCAGTCAGCACTTAACAGCGACCAACGTCGGGCTGACAAAGATACAACGTTACCAGCGTGCCAACGTCGGCCAGTCAGCGGTACGAGGTAGTAACATCGTATCGCTGTCACCGGCATTCTTTGCTGGCTTGGAAATTATCCAAGTTTTAACAATATGTAAACTACCAGCATCCGGCCTGCCGGCCTCGGTAGCTCAGTCGGATGCGCGTCTGACTGGTGATTAGGAGGACGGGGGTTCGATACCTGCCGCTTAAATAAGGTTTTTAAAGCAGAATTAGTCTTAATTTAGTGGTCGTAATATTGGAGGCAACTGACTGCCAGTACTATAGGCCCACGCGGATTATCTGCAAATACCGTCGCCATGCAAGTCAGGGTAAAGTAGGGAAAGGTAGATGCATAAGTTGCAAGGAGCACAATCCGTGTGACAAGCACAATCCGTGCGACATAGTACACTCTTTCATCTCCCAAAAACGGTTAATTTTCTGATGAAAATTTGTGATGCTATTCTAATTTATACTCAAAACATAGGTTTTTATGTCCACGTGACTATCACTGATTTGTAAGAAATCCAGATAGTAGTTATTTATAGAAAAAAAAGGCGCGCTATTCCTTATCGCGGTGAGGTCACAGAGTGTTGCGTAAGTGAAATATCGATAGAATCTGGACTGGAATCATGTGTTCGATTTGGCAAACAGTGTAGACCTTGATCAGACGCCGCAGGTGCGGCGTCTGATCAGGGTCTACACTTTTCGCTTATAGTTCATGAATATTAAGGGTAAAACGGAACAGCCGAAGTCCCCGTTCAGAACCACTTTTTACCAGCTTTCACTCAGAGACAGTCGATCCACCATGGAATTATAAAGTGTTACATTACGCAAACACGCCTATACAAATACATTGCCACCTTTATCGCCGAAAATATGAGAATTTTATGATGAAAAATTGTGATATTTTTCTTATTTCTGCTCAAAATATAGTTTGTGGGCACTCGTTAGAACCGCCTCATCGAGGCGGTTCAAACGAGTCCCCACAATCTATATTTCAGAGCAGAAATAAGAAAAATAAGGTATACCCCCGGAAATCCCAGTTTTACTATATGAAAGTGGGGTTCAAGGGGATCAAAATTATATAGGCATGTTTTCGTGTTGTGAGTTTTTTGTAAGGACTTTTTTCTGCGGCGTCTGATCTGGAACTCCATAGTTTGCCAATGTCCCGTTTTGAGGGTTCCCCGTATGGAATAGGTAAAGAGTTGACCCTGTATTGTTTGTGTGTTTGTTTGTTTGTATTTTTGTTTGAGTTGAGGTTTAACGTCCCACTCAGCACTATACAGGTCATTTTGGAGACGTTGATTCCAATTTTGTGGGGACTTTTACCCGACATTGAGATGAAATGACATCTCAAGCCCTGTCGCCTAATGAAACCAATATGGTTTATATGCATGGACTCGCTCCTAGCCAGGCTTAGACCCTCTAAGCGGTTTACCAGTACTCAAGTTCGGTGGGTTTCAACTCTGCGTGGAAGCACCATGCAGCCCAATCTATTTCTCCAATCCAAGCCTCGATGGGCGGAGCGGAGGGTGGGTTGGGGTCGGGGTGGTGGCTTTACTCTCTATAGACGAGTTGGACAAGGGAGATCATATGTTTCTGATTCTGAAAGAGTTACCTCCCTTGAATGTCAATCTGTCCCTATTTATTATTAATAAGGAAGTAAACTCTGTAGAAGTTTTAAAAGAAGTTTTCGATCAGTTAAGCTCTGAAAGTGATGATTTCGTCGCGGTTTATGACATTGCAGTATTTGTGGTTAAACAAAGATCACTTGCTTTGCCGCCCGCCGTCTCTTCACACAGAGTACATCCAGATCAAAGTCCACTATTAAGGAATCTGATCCGGGTATGTACTGATTGTCATTACGCCAACAGGTTTAAGAAACTAATTAATTTGTTCCAATTTATGATATTCACCCCTTGAGCCGAATACAGTACTTCACGAAAACACGCCTATGTAATTTTGACCCCCTTGAACCCCACTTTTATATAGTAAAACGGGTTTACAGGGGTTAATCTTATTTTTTCTAATTTCTGCTCCAAAAATATAGATTGTGGGTACTCGTTAGAACCGCCTCGATGAGGCAGTTCTAACGAGTACCCACAATCCATATTTTGAGCAGAAATAAGAAAAATATCACAATTTTTCATCATAAAAATTTCATTTTTTTTTTCTGCGATAAAGCTGATAATGTATTTGTATAGGCGTGTTTACGTAAAGAAAATTCCTCAATGAGGCGGTTCTAACAAGCACCCACAAACTTTGTTATCAGAAGAAATACGTGTATAAAGAAAATATATCACAAATATTCGTCAGAAAAATGGCGTATTTGGAACCACGAAAAAAAAAAAAAAAAACGAAAAAAAAAAAAAAAAAAAAAAAACATCACTACGTTTCGCAGGTGTTTTACTCTAATGGTTTTCGTAGTGAAGTGGTTTTCCAAAAATACGCCCCATTCTAACAAAGCGCGCCTATATAGGCGATGGAAAACAACTGTGTTTTATTCTACAACAAATCACGGCTAGGAAGAGCGTGACGAGTGACGTCATTAAAAACTGTCAATTGATGACGTCACTAGTCGATTTCCTTGACGTTAGACGGTGTAACGTCATTTTTCGCATCGAAAACGTTAGAAAAGGATGTAAATGCATGTGTTTCAGTCGTCAATTTTAGCGGGATTTCTTCTAACAATGGCGAAAAGTTGTGAGATTTTGAAGGAAACAACAACATTATTTCCGATTTTCAGCGTGTTAGAATCGAAATAGATCAGCTCTAGTCTGTGATTTGTTGAGTAATAAATCACAGTTTGTCGGTCAGTTGTAAGTAGACAAATCACGCGCGCTACGCGCTCGTGATTTGTCTACTTTACAACTGACCTCCAAACTGTGATTTATTACACAACAAATCACAGTTAGAGCTGATCTATTTCTTAATTAAAGATGCACAAAAGGAGATTACAAGATGCCGAATTCCTGGTTTGACGGAAGAAAGTCACACGACTTGGATTTCCGTTCTAAAGGACGATTTTCCGCGACATCAGTCAACCATATTTAATTCTTCATTAACCCTTTCAGCGCCAGTGCAAATGTACATAGTGGATGGCATTTCGT
The DNA here is from genome assembly GCA_963580285.1 of Lucinisca nassula. Lineage (NCBI taxonomy): Eukaryota > Metazoa > Mollusca > Bivalvia > Lucinida > Lucinidae > Lucinisca > Lucinisca nassula. Next base: position 95,205,229 of record OY757012.1, read on the forward strand.
TGTATTTTGTCTCTTTCAAGAAATTGCGCCCCCGCTCATCGGGGATTGGGCTACATGGTGCATTCGCGCAGAGTCATTTGAGACTGGTTAAACGCTTAGAAGGTCGAAGCCTGCCCAGAAAAAAGTTGTGAGAGTCGGACCGTCCTTTCCTTTAGCCGGTAAAACTTTAAGATTTCCTTTCATCTCAATGCTTGTTCTCAATGTTGGGTAAAAGTCCTACAAAATCGGAAGCAACGTCTCCAAAATGACCTAAATAATGTTGACGTGGACATAAAACCTCAAACATGCATAATTTAAAAGAAATTAAGGCTTGACATTGCATGCGATTCAGCAGATAATACAAATGATAATATCAAGCGTGTGAAAAACGCACACACACGCGCAAACACGCGTGAGCGCACACCCTTAAAAATCCTACAGTAAGATTCACATAAATATCCTGTAAAATGCACCGGTTCAACATGTATGTGTCTGTTTGTTTGTTTGTTTGAATTGAGGTTTTACACACACCCATGAACACCATTAGGGTCATTTTGGAGTCGTTGATTCCGAATTTGTGGGACGTTTACCAGATATTGTGATGAAATGGCACCTCAAGCCCTACCACCCAAAGATACCTCTAAGGTTAAAATCAGGGACGGTCCGACTCGCACCACTTTGCCTGGGTAGTCGTTGACCTTCTAAGCGGAACTGATGTTCGGTCGGTTTCAGCTCTGGGCGGAAGCACCATGCAGCAGACTCTATTTCGCCAAGCTCCTATTGGCGGGGGCGGTTAGAATTGTGTCTGCTGAAACATTTTGCTTGGCACCTTAAGTAAGGTACCTTACGTACGGGACATTTTGTTTGTTTATTTGATTTGAGGTTTAATGCCCCCACCCTCTCAACATTAAATACTAAGGTCTTTTTTGAGACGTTGCCTCCAACTTTGTGAGACTTTTTCCCGACACTGAGATTAAATGACCTCTCCAGCCCTGCCGCCAAATGAAACCAATAAAGTTTATATGCATGGACGGACCGACTCGCACCACATTACCTTTGCTGGCTTATTTACCAGTACTCATGTGCGGTAGGATTCAGCTCTGCGTGGAAGCACCATGCAACCCAATCTATTTCTACAAACTCCGATGGGCGGGGGCCGAGGGTGTTTAATATCACTAATAATAATAATAATAATAATAATCGACCTTACTTATAGAGGGTAACACATTTAGTACTAGTACTAATCTTCCGTGTGGCCCTGTTTTCCTGGGTAGGAACCAGTACTAAGCAATGTGGATAAAGTTTCTTGCTCAAGGAAACAACACGTGGCGCAAGGCTTGCGAGGATCGAACCGGCTACCTCTCGACCTCTAATCCGATGCTTTACCATTGCATCACAGCGCACCAGCATGTGTGCAGTGTCGTGTAGCTAGTATATACCATACCACCGACCAATTATACAATTATGATATTATTAGAACCGCCTCACCACCTCAATGGGGTGGTTCTAACGAGTACCCACGATTCATGTTTTTTTTAGTAATGATGAAGGAATCATTAGGCCACCGCCCATCGGGGCTTCAAGAAACAGATGGGCTCGTAGAGCTGAATCCGACCGCGCACGAGTACTGGTAAATCGCTTAGAGGATCTAAGCCTGCCGAGGAAAAGCGGTGCGAGTCGGACCGTCCATGCTTATAGACCCTATTGGTTTCAGTTGGCGGCAGGACTTGAGATGTCATTTCATTTCAGTGTCGGGTAAAAGTCCCACAAAATTGGAGGCAGCGTCTCTAAAATAACCTTTGAAGTGTTGATGGGGACGTTAAACCTCAAATCAAACAAACAAACAAACGAATCATTACGATAACATATCCCGGTTTTCTTATCTCAAGAACTAGTATTTTTCAGATGAAAATGTTCTACATATTTCTAAAACACGCCTATTCAAATATATTGGTAAATTTTATACCAAAAATGAAATTTTTTAGATAAAAATCCTGATATTTTTCAGATTTCTGCTGAATAACATAGATTATGGGTACTCGTAAGAACCGCCTCACCGAGGCGGTTCTAAAGAGTACCCACAATCTATGTTTTGAGCAGAAATAAGATAATAAAATAAATGTATACCCCTATAAGCTCAAGTTTTACCGTGTAAAAGTGGGGTTGAAGGGTGTCAAAATTATATAGGTGTTTTCTCGCGATGTAGTCCAAATATAGATTGTTGGTACTCGTTAGAACCGCCGCATGATGCGTTCTAACTAGAACAGCCTCATTGAACCGCCTCTATGAGGCGATTTCAACCGTTGGTTCTCGTTAGAACCGCCTCAATGAGGCAGTTCCAATGAATACCAACGATCTATGGTTTTGTCAAAAATAAGGACAATAATGTATATCCCCGTAAACCCCACCTTTCACTTTATAAAATAGGGTTTATGGTATTCATTGCATGGACTTGTTTATCTGATGTAATGTAAACCACTGTGTACACCCTTTTTCGCTATATTAATAATAACAACAATAAGTAGAACTAGATTGCGCAGTCGATGGTAAACCATCGCAAATACCCGCTTTTTCTGTGAATAACACAAATGACTATGTCACTAATGACTATGTATTAGCTAGCCACAACTACATGTAAGTTAAAAAAAAATTGCAAAGAACATTCTAACTGATAAGCAAAGTTTAAGAAGTGTAACTCCTATAGTTTAGAAGATATGGCAAACTGATACTTTTTGACCTTTGACTTGGGGTCAGGTTGAGGTCAAGGTCACACTAAAAGTAGCCCAATTTATTCTATATTCCAAGGGCCATCCAATAACCAAAGTTTCAGAAGTGTAGCTCCAATAGTATAGAAGATATTGCAAAATAATAGTTTCTGACCTTTGACCTTGGGGTCATGTTGAGGTCGAGGTTACACCAAAAGTAGCCTAATATATTCTGATATAGCAAAGTCGTACTTTTTGACTTTTGACCTTGGGGTCATGTTGAGTTCAAGGTCAAGCCAAAAGTAGCCCAATTTATTCTATACTCCAAGAGACATCCAACAAACAAAGTTTCAGAAGTTTAACTCCAATAGTTTAAAAGATATGACAAAATCATACTTTTTGACCTTGACCTAGGGGTCATGTTGAGGTCAAGGTCATCCCAAAAGTAGCCCAATTTATTCTATATTCCAAGGGCCATCCAATAAGCAAAGTTTCAGAAGTGTAACTCGCTTAATTTAGGAGATATGGCAAAATCATACTTTTTGACATTTGACCTTGGGGCCATGTTGGGGTCAAGGTCTCAAAAAAGTAGCATACTGCCATCTACATACCATGTACTATCCACATGCAAAGTTTCAAAAGTGTAACTTCAGTGGTTGCAGAGGAGATCCATTTACAAGAAATGTGACGGACGGACAGACAGACAGATGGACAGACGGACTGACGCCCACTCAACTCTGGTACGAAAACAGCATACCCGATTTCCTTCGAAAATGCGGGTATAATGATGACACACAATATTGTCAATATATCTTAAGTGGCAAAAAAACATAATTTCTTTCATTATACAACCATATGAAGTAATTCTTTTAGTCATTACTTATGAAATCAAAGCACTGCGAGTACTGGTGGGTCGATTGTCTCAGTGTAAGTTTGAACAATTGCCCTGATCGAGGACTGAGAGCCTTTCGTGTAACCCTGAAGGGGAATGGGAACACCTTAAGGGGAAGCAAATCCTGCAAAAGTATTTTTGCCTCCCATGTCAATAAGGGTCAATTCTTAACGGAAAGAATTTGCTCCAGGGGAAAAATTCTTTCCTTTAAGAGAAGACCCCTTTTTCTGTGGGACAGGGTTTATGGAAAGGCGAAAAGAAAGTCTCGATAATTGTCTCCCTTTGAAAAATGGCGAAAAATCTGCCAGGTGTTCTCATTCCCCTTAAATTCCTGTACCGTAAGCAAACAGTGTAAACCCTGATAAGACGCCGCATTCTGCGGCGTCTTATCTGGGTCTACACTGTTTGCCAAACCCAACACGATTCCAGTCCAGGTACTATGCATAGATAGCCCTCTTACGCAATACTCTGACCTTAAAACAGTAAGAATAGCGCGGCAATTTTCTAAGAATAACTGTTACCCGGATTTCTGACAAGTCAGTGATAGTCAAGTGGACTTCATCATTGGAAAGCTACTGCGCTTTATAACTTTGGGTCGTTTGATAAACAATCGACCCAAAATGCGTACCGTACAAATCCCAGTTTTCTCCACGTACACATGTTGTTTGTTTGATTGTTTGAGTTGAGGTGTTACGTCCTCGACAACCATTTATGTTCACATGAGACGTTCCTTCCGATTTTATGGGACTTTTACGGGATACTTAGATAAAATGACATATCAAGCCCTACCGCCCGAAGATATCGCTAGGGTTTATAACAAGAGACGGTCCGACTCGCACCACTTTGCCCGGGCAGGCTTATATACTCTAAGCAGTTTACCGGTACTCATATTCGGTTGGTTTCAGCTCTGTGCGGAAGCATAATTCAGCCCGATCTATTTCTCCAAGCCCGATTGGTGGGAGCGCACATTGGAATGTCACAGAATTGTTTATGTGATGACAAGAGACCATCCGAGTAACGAATACCCTAGTACCCCCCCCCCCCCCCCCGGATACTTTGGTTTTGGTTTGTATTGGAGTTTTAACGGCCCAGTCAACACTATATAGGTCGTTTACCTATCCACACTTTTCCCGGGCAAGCTTATACGTTAGCGGTTAACCAGTACAGTGCACATTCTTTCGCCAGAAACTGACAACTGCCCTTCTTGAATCATCGGAAAAGACCCGATTTTATACATACATCATTACAAATATTTACTGAAACTTTTACCACCAAAACTGAACTTTTTCAGATAAAAAAAAAACAGATCTGATAATTTAAATCGGAGTGTCTATTGACAGACGTCTGGCAATAGCAGAAACTCGGTAAATATGCTATTGACAGACGTCTGGCAATAGCAGAAACTCGGTAAAAATGCTATTGACAGACACCCGAGGTCTATGTACTGATACGAATGTGACAAAAGAATATGCAAACGTCGCAGGTTTATGTTGAGTCTTTCATAGTCGAAATTCGAAAGTGGGTTATTTTGTTGTTGTTGTTGTTGTTGTTGTTCGCATTACCCATGGCCTGTTTGTTCTTTCGTTTCTGACAGAAACCGAAGATATTAGATTCCGTTTATTTTTTTTTTCTATATCATATTACTCTGTTTGTGTCTTTGCGTCTTTTTTTTTTCCAATACGACCGAAAGCACAAATCTTTCATAAAGTCGGATTATAAAAAGCTTTTTTTCTGCTTTTACTTACGATTCTTAGTTGGGTGGAAATATATCGGTTTGGGGACAAAATTCGTCGGTAGAACAACATTTTACCAAAACGGGTGCTGAAAAAGCCAAATGTTTCTTAAGACTTCATTGTGGCAATAAAACCGGTGTTCCAAATGCTGAGGGTGGAAAAAGGTGCACAAAAGCGAAACATGGTCTTTCTACTTTATTCACAAAACATAGATTGGTGGTACCCATTAGAACCGCCTCTGCGAGGTGGTTCTAACGAATACCCGCAATCTATGCTTTTGAGCAGAAATAAGAAAGATAATGTATACCCCTGAAAACTCCAGTTTTACAATATAAAAGTGGGGTTTAAGGGGTCAAATTTATATGTAGGCGTGCTTTCGTGATACACAGAGAAAATTGGCGTTTACATGGGTAAAAATAATTTTCCTTATTTTTACTAAAAAAAAACAAACACACACACACACACACACACACACACACACACACACACACACACACACACACACACACACACACACACACACACACACAAAAACATTGATTATGGGTACGAGTTGTGCGGTGCGAATCGGCTCGTCCACGCTTATAAGCCCTATTGGTTTCGTTGGGCGACAGGGCTTGGGATGACATTTCATCTCAATGACGGGTAAAAGTCCCACAAAATTGGAAGCCGTCTTCAAAATGACCTATACAGTGTTGATGGGGACGTTAAATTTCAAATCAAGCACATGAGTACTTGTTAGTGCCGCCTCAAAGTAGACAGCTGGTAAACATGCATGCACGCATACATGCACATGTATACACACCTTCAATTCGTCCGAAAGAGTGTGCACAGGGGCTCCAGAAGGAATTGCGTATGAAATCGTTCAGAGGGCAACGACAGACTTAAGATATGTTCTGATTATCCTGTGAGCCCCATTGAAGCAATAAGCTCCGGTGTCAGAGGTAAAATACTTCCCAGCAGGCACTCAACGTTGAACTAACGTTGAAACAACGTCGAAAACGTTGTTTCGACGTTAGTTCAACGTTGAGTCAACGTTTTGTGCCTGCAGGGATGGGATGCATGAAATGATGATTAGTCAATTAATCATTGTTTCAGCAATGATTTTTTTTCTTCTGATGAAAATCTGTGATATTTTTCCTCATTTCTTCTGCAAACCAAAGGGGCTTGAATCATGAAAAAAAAAAAAAAAAAAAAAAAAATGAAAAAAAAAAGTATATATATTTTTTCATTTTTTTTTTCATGATTCAAGCCCCTATGTGCAAACGCAGCTTTTCGAGCTCAGTGAAACCGCCTCAAGGAGACGGTTCTAACGAGCACCCACATTCTTTGTTTTCGTGCACAAATAAGGAAAATAATGTTTACCCCCCACCCCCCCCACCCCCGTGTACCCCAAATATCTGGTTTTACAAGGGGACTTATTGACGTGATAAAGCTGCTGCCTCAAGCTCTAACGATCATATGCACATATGCACATAGTTTATTTTCATATAAATCTCAATTTTATGGCCGATTTTCGTGTTTATGAATAAAGGGTGCATTATCTGAGCTGAGATTTGTAAACTATAGCATCAATGGATAGTAAATCGTAGCATATTTTGTCTGCACCACACTAGCTTTATCAATCAACCCAAAGTTATAAAGTGTGGTAGCTTTTCAATGCTGAAATTCATGTGCTTATCACCGACTTGTCGGAAATCCAGGTAACGGTTATTTATAGAAAATAGCCTCCATATTCTTATCGCTGTGAGGTCAGAGTGTTACGTATCTAGGGTTATCTATAGATACTATTTTGGGTTTGGCAAACAGTGTAGACCCAGATCAGACGCCGCATTCTGCGGCGTCTGATCAGGGTCTACACTGTTGTCTAACAGTACAGGAATTTAAGAGTTAAACGACACGGTCCTCGTCCAGGCTCATTTCTCGAGCCTGTACTCCGGGACAATCGACCAACCGGTGCTGTCAGTACTTTGATTTATTCTTAATAGATGTGGTATTTCCATTTCTGTTTCAATATGCTGCCCTCATGCACAAAATCTTAACGGAATACCAATGAAATACCCCTCTTTCTGCATAGGCGGACAGCAGCATCATTCCACTTACCCCGCCCACTATTTTTTACATACAAGAAACATGACTACAGCCTGTCAAGACCAGTACTTGGCACCTGCTGAAATGTCTTGCTGGAGTGTCTGGCACATGACGTAAATGTGACGTCACATCAACTTCAGTACAACTTCAAGACGTTTATGCAACGTCCCATCTACGTCGATGCAATGTCGTGACGACGTTGCACAGACGTTGATCTGACGTTGCCCTAGCAACGTGTGCCTGCTGGGATACTACAGATACTCAGCAAAGAAACCCACATCGGCAAAAATATCCACATATCTCAATTTCTATGTGCAACCATGCCATTATTGAGCCTACTGCTAAAATATTTTTAAAGGTCCACCACCCTCAAATGCGACACAGTCCTCTGTTGCCTGTACAGATTATCTTCTGTGATAATAACGAATTCCCAGAATGCCACACTTAACAAGAATGAGAACATTCGGAACAGCCTGCGTATTCTACTCTTAAGGCGAATCGGAACACCTGGCAAAATTTTGCGCCATTTTTCAAAGGAGACAACTTACAGGACTTCCAGTTCGCTTTTCTATAAGCCCTGTCCCACGGAAAAAGAGGTCTTCTCTTAAAGGAAAAATTTGCTCCCCAGGAGCAAATTCTTTCCTTTCAGAGTTGACCCCTATTGACATGGGAGACAAAAACACTTTTTGCAGGAGTTGCCTCCCCTGGGGCTGTATCCATTCCCCTTAAATGAAATCGTTTTCTCTTCAAGGGCAGGTTCTTTCCTTTCACCCCAACTCCAAAAACACCCACACACTCACCCACACACACAGACTGACCATTTCCCAATATATGGGTGTCAGGCTTATTTTATTGTTTGTAAGACTGGTTCAGACACCTATGCAAACAGTTTAGATCGTCTCATCTGGATCTACACGGTTGACCATACTTTCAATGATTTGACTATTCCCCCTTTTTAAAAGAATGGATGCGTCCAAACACACAGATGGGAGAGTCCACTTAAGAAACTCAGGGGTGAAGAGGTGAAGAGTTTGTTTGTTTGATTCGCGGTTTAACGTCCCCGTTAACATTGTAAAGGTCAGTTTGGAGACGTCGCTTCCAATTCGTGGGACTTTGACCCGGCACTGAGATGAAATGACATCTCAAGCCCTGTCGCCCAACGAAACCAGTAAGGTTTATAAGCACCGCTTTGCCTGGGTAGGCTTATATCCTCTAAGCGGTTTACCAGGACTCGTGTGCGGGTTGGTTTTAGCTCTGCGTGGAAGCATCATGCAGCCCATCTATTTCTTCAAGCCCCGATGGGCGGGGGCCTAGAGGTGAAATGTGAACAAGAGGGCCCACAGGGCCCTGGTTCGCTCACCTGTGTTTCACTGTCTCGAGTACATTCTATTTTTAGCTATGGTGGCCATCTTGTTCATCAGCAGAGGGATTTTAGCTCATTTGGTAGGGAGTAACCTAGGCAACATTCCTGTGAAGTTTGAATCAAATTGGCCTTAGGGTTTAGGAGGGGTTCACGTCTGAATCATAGTTACAATATTTTTCTATTTTTAGCTCTGGTAGCCATTTTGTTCATCGGAGCGGGATTGTTTTAGCCTTTTCAGTAGAGGGTCATCTAAGCAACATTACTTCGAAGTTTGAATGAAATTGGCCAAAGGGTACAGGAGGAATTGTGGTTTAAAGATTTTTTTTCAATTTTTAGCTCTGGCAGCCATCTTATTCATTGGAGTGGAATGAGTTTTAACTATTTTGGTAGGGAGTCACCTAGGCAACATTCCTGTGAAGTTTTTAATCCAATTGGCCCAAAGGTTTAGAATTTCGCATTTGAAGCAAATTTACACTGTTTTTTCTATTTTTAGCTCCTGTATCTTTTTAGCATCAATGTCCCCCCTGGTCGTTTCGTCCCCAAGACGTTTCGTTCCAAAGACGTTTCCCCCCTCTAGTCGTTTCTCCCCACTTAGCCGTTTCGCCCCAAAACCGCGTCTCATACGAAATGTAATTCGTTGTGCTTGAAACATGCAATGCAGCCGAAAGCAAATAAATAAATAAACATGAACATGTAGTTGACTGATATTTTTGTCCTGGAAACATGTAAGCCATGAAACCGAGAGTACAACTAAGTAATGTAATAAATAAATAAGTATATAAATAAATGCTAACTAAACTGTAGCTTCATGGATATATTGTGTGGCCTGAAAACATGTAATACTTAAAAGAGGAGTACAGTGAACATACTGGTAATTTGTTTGATCTGAAAAATTAGGTCCAACACAGTTTTTCCTGTGTTTTTGAGTTGTGTGCTGTGTGTGCGAGTGCTGTTTTGTTGTTTTTGTTGGTGTCTTTGTGTTTTCTTATGTTGCTTATCTTTAGTGTCTTGGGATGGCTGTGGTCTTTGATTGTGGCATTTCCTTAGTAACCTTCTTATTATTTTGTAATTTGTACAAGAGGCATACAATGAACATAAACTATCAAAATAAATATATAATATAAAATAACCTGTCCCACAAAGTCCATGTTGCCATCGCTCACATTCATCACAAGAAACAGAAAAGCGGCGGTCATCTACTTTTTCTTTCTTCATTATTTCATTTTTGTATCGGTCACCTGTGTATCAGAAAATCATTTGCTAGGTCTAGAAAAAAAAATTGAATAAAGGTAAGATATGATTGTTTACCTGATTGATATACATTTCTTCATAGCCTCAGTGTTGTCCATATAGTTGTACATCAGTTGAACACTTCACATCTAAATCTTGAAGGGCAAGATGTATTGTATACAGACTTGATTGAATCCATGCAGTTATTGAATCCATGCAGCTATTCTGTCTATGATGTAAGTCATATAATTTGTCAAAGAAATCAATATCTCGAGACGTGATTTCCTTTTGTCATAGAAGTTAACAATAGTAGTGTATGGTATGACAAAATATACATAATGAAACACAGCTGATCTGAAATAGCAGCTTACATATCAAAATGTGGGACCAATGTCTCGGAAGTTTTGTCCAGACTGTATTTTTGACTTTATTACTTAGCTACATTGATCTATAAGGTTCATATAGATTAAGAAGTTACCTTTCTATCATAAATATTTCAGGTGTTAAGGCTACCAAAAACCCACAAAAAATATTTCTTTTACAGTGGGCATAATTATGGGAAAGAGGCATACAGTAAGACACAGAAATGTGTGTATTCGATGAGGTGATATGTTCCAAAAAGTTATCTTTAAGAGCACACAATCTAATATAAAGAACAGTTAAAAAGAATATAGATGCATCAACCCACATAATATAGATGCATCAACCAATTCTCTTGATCATTAACAAAGCTTTTCCTGATCTTGCAATGATCTATAAAAATGGTTTCTTTAATTTAAAAAAACAAAAACAAAAAAAAAAAACAAAACATCTGTTTGCCTTTTCTAATAAAAACAGGTTTACATGTCAAAATACTGTTGCAAATAAGAAAACAAAATCTAGTACTTGACAGAATTCAAAATACTGAGACAAAACTTTCTCTAGGAACAACAGATTTACATGTCAAAACACCATCATCATCGAAAGTAAGATTACAATACAATATTGTGACAAATGGACAGAATATATATTGTAAGTTAGTTCTTCAACTGACAATGTGTCTAGTCAGACATTAAATATGAAGGCAGCAAACGTTGTTCAAATGTATAAGGAAAGAATTATTATTATTCAAATTATTCTGCAATACATCTAAATGAATATAGTAACAAGTACTTGTTGAAGACTACCGTTTAAATTAACCAAAACATGCATCAAAACATACATTTAATACAACATCATAAAAATTTACAAATATAAAACTCAAATCTTTGAAACCTGCACTGTATCAATAGACTATCAGATGTTCTATGATCTTTATAAGTAGTATAGTTTTATCTTGTAAATCATACTTTTCCCCCAACATCTTAACTTACACATATATCCCTGGTTGTCTATATAAAAAATAAAAAAAAAACATTTTACATAAGTTTTTATATTCTGACATGAATTATAATAAAAAGTTGAAAACATTGAGAAAAGGTAAATTGTTCATTCTAGGTAAATTCTACTGACACTAAAAAAAAATAGAAAAGTGTTTTCAGAGGAAAACATATGTCCCCCCCACCAGCATCTTGACATTTCTTCTGTATATGGTCTTCCAGCAAAAGTTTAGCTTTTTTAGCCACCAATTTGACAATGTTTTGAGCCCCGTGACCTTGTAAATTAGTCAAGGGCACCAAAATGTAAATGGTTCTGAAGACCATCCCACTTATTTTATGTATGAACTTTGAACCAAATCCATCCAGGGTTCAGGAGATAGAGTGCAGAAACTTATTTTTAAAACTTTAGGTCATGTAGTGACCTTGAAGATCGGGTCAAGGTCACCAAAATCTAGTCAGTTCTTGAGACCATCCCACTTATATAATGTACCAAGTTGAACCAAATCCATCCATTGATTCAAGAGATAGAGTGCAGACAAGCGTGCATTTTTAGCCTATAATTTGACTGTTTTGAGCCCTGTTACCTTGAAAATTAGGCCAAGGTCACCAAAACCTAATCAAATCTTCATCCTGTCCTAGTGTAATAGCCATGGAAATATGTTTCAAATCCATCCACTCGTTCATGAGATATTTTGCAGACAAGAAATTGTCACGCCGACGCTGACAGACACTGGCGGGATCTGCACAAAAAGCAATATGTCCCTTTCCCTTCGGTGGGGGACATAAAAAAAAGATTTTATTATCTTCTACTCTGAAAGTAGGACTACAAAACTGGAATAAGGGTCTGCTGTAAAGAGATTTAACAAAATCAAAATGTGAGATAAATATAATGAAGGTCCTATAAGAGCCAACTTTCCTTTTCCCATATTGTTTTTCAAAAGTACCATATTCCTCACTTCTGAATGAGGACCTATTCCATTATTTGAATGACACATTTATGAGATGTAATGCTTTCATTCATGATCGTAAAAATGCCACTTGTTTAAAATGAAAATAACCATCGGAAGAGATGGCAAATCCCCCGACCAAAAGCCAATATGGCCTTCAGAAGATTGTTCACCAATAGAAAGTGCACCAGAATTAAACCAGCAATATATCACAAAAGTACTGCAGTTATGGCCACCACAAGATTATACCGTCAGGGGAGATAACTCAAAAACCAGGGCACTCAGAATTGTGTTCTTGTGCATGACATGCCTGCTTAAGCTCATGTTTTTATGTATGAAGTACCATCAATATGTCTCAAAGGGTATTCGAGAGACGGTCATACTGTTATATTGGATGGGTAGATAACTCAAATACCTCAGCACCAACAGTTGTGGTTCTTGGACATAACACCCCTTCTGTTCCTTGTATCCAATTGCACCAAGTTCCTTGAAAATATCTCAAAGGGTCTTGGATTTATGGCCATCGCAAGGTTATATTGTCAGGGGAGATAACTAAAAATCCAGAGCACCCAGAGTTGTGTTTCTTGAGCATGACACACCTGCTTAACCTCATGTACAACTGCATCAAGTACCACCAATATGTCTCGAAGGGTATTGGATGTAAGGTGCTCACAAGGTGGTCATACTGTTACATTGGAAGGGGAGATAACTAAAACAGCATAGCACTTAGAGTTGTGGTTCTTAGGCATGAAGCACCGTCTCAACCTTGTATACAATTGTTCCAAGTACCATCAATATATCTAAAAGGGTATAAATTTTGAGATATGGCCATCACAAGGTCATATTGTCAGGGGAGATAATTCAAAAACCAGGGCATCCAGGGTTGGGGTTCTTGCACGTGACACACCTGCTTAACCTCATGTATAACTGTACCAAGTACCATCAATATATCTCAAAGAGTATTGGAGATGTGGCCGTCACAAGGTAGTGATTCTATATTATTGGAAGGGGAGATAACTAAAAAAACATGTCACCTAGAGTTATGCATGACACAACGCCTTGGCCTTGTGGACAACTGTGCCAAGTTTCATCAATATATCTTAAAGGGTATTGGAGTTATGGCCATCACAATGTAGTCACTCTATTTTATTGGAAGGGGAGATAACTCAAAAACCATAGCAACCAGAGTTGTGGTTCTTGTGAACGATATACTGTCTCCGCCTTGTGAACAACTGTGCGAGGTACCATCAATATATCTCAAAGGGTATTGGAATTATGGCCATCACAAAGTAGTCATTCTATTTTATTAAAAGGGGAGATAACTAAAAAAGTATGGCATCCAGAGTTCTGGTTCTTGTGCATGACATGACGTCTCAGCCTTGTGAACAACTGTGCCAAGAACCGTCAATGAATCAGTTATGGCCATCACAAGGTTGTCTCTACGGACGGACAGACGGACGCCAGGCTGATCGCTATATCCCCCAAATCTATTTGGTCGGGGGATACAAATTTAGATATTTTTTCTTCTTTCTGCTTCAAACACGGACCATTGCGGGTGTTTGTTAGAAATGCCTCAGTTCTTAGGAGTACCCACAGTCTATGTTTTGAGCGAAAAAATATATAGCCCTGAAAACTCCACTTTTCTCTTTATAATGTGGGGTTTAACAGAAGTTTTATTTTTGTGATGTCTGTAAGTGGAGGCCACCCAAATCATGCCAAACCACCAGCAATACCTACCTTTTGAAAAGGTAAGTACTGCATTTTATCTGGTGGGTGAATGCACTGCAAAGTACCATACAAACCACCTGACAAAATTTCCAAGATGTTATGTGAAAAAGTGCAGTATTTTATGATCTGACCAATGGATTCCTCTGTTCCAATTTTACCAAATTAATAAAAAAAATAGTAACTTTAATATGAAAGGTTGGTATTATGCATTTAAAACTGAGTGGGTGACAAGACTTTAATTATGTGGATTTTATGTGCAGAAAAACTATTTTGTGATCTGACCAGTATGTTTCACACGTTCCAACTGCACCATCCACATCTGGAAAATCAATATTAGTAAATATCAAATCAAGCGTTGTCATATTATCTGTGGTACATTCATTTATCAGCATTTTGCATGAAAACATTTCACTTAATTTCTTAACAATGTTATGTTTTAACAAAACATCAATATTGAAATCTCCAATTATTATCAATGGCTTTGATGGGATCAAATATGGAATAAGTTCTTTGTTCAGAGAAGAAAGAAGATTACTGTCAGACATTTGAGGTGACTTATACAAAAATACTATCTGACTCTCAATCAAGACGTGGCTGGCAGTTACCATGATAAATTCTAATGTATCTGAACTATACTTTCTATCTTGTATTATAATGGTATCATCATTGGCATAAACTGCTAAACCATGAGCAGGTCTTTTGCAACTATTGCATCCAATTTGGTCATTTCTAATCAAAAAGTAGCCTTCTATTGCATAATCATTATCATTATCAGGCTGATGTAATCGTGTTTCTGCTAATCCAAATATGTGGGTTGACAACAAATTTTTGTCATGTCTAATATCATCAAAATGAAGATTCAAGGATCTACAATTATTGAAAGCAACTTTGAAATGTGAAACTGGATCTATCAATTCTAAAGAAGTATCACACAGTTCAAGCACTGCTGTTTCATGCAAACGTTGCATTTCTGTCTTAACTTGATCATCAACTTGTAATGCTTTCTCATTAAAGTTAAGGATCTGAATGTTTTCAATTGATCTTACTCTGCTTAATGCAACATAGTGTAAATGTGGAACTTTGCGGGGTTTGCGCTGTGATAAATCAATGACAACTCTTTCAAGGGTACTACCTTGGGCTCTATGTACAGAACGTCCTGCAGAAGGTTGCAAAGGGAACTGAACTCTCTGAAATGTCTTTCTGTTGTATGTAAATGACCTGTTGACATCAAAAATTGGTGTCCAGTTATCATCAATACTGCTATGATACAGTCCCCTATTTTTGTATTTTATTCTTGTTTCTATTCCTGCTTTCTTATCATCAAACTGAACCCAAATGATGCTTGGACGTTGTGTGGTTTGTAATTTATACTCAATTAACTTAACTACACATGATGCTCTATTAGCTAGTCCATCTTCTGTTTTTTTATGTTTATTGTTAAATCATAAATCATGTCAACAACAACTGTTAAAGAGCAATGCAAATTTGCTGTTTGGTTTGGATCTGTTACATTCTTTAGGTTCTTGAGCGCGCAGTCGATCTTTTCTTTAGATAACTTAGGCGAGACATACGTATCCATACATGGTATTTCAACCTTTTCTGTCGCCATATTTCTTATAATTCCATCATTAAAAACATGCATGAAATAGTTTTCTGAAAGAGATGTGGAGCATTTTTCTGATACTCAATATCAATTGTAGTAACTTCACACTGCTTCAACCTAGTCTTGTCTTCAGAGGTCAAGGTATTGATTCTCAATCTATTTAGCAATTCGGCAAATTCAAGGTCATCTTTCTGTCTCATAATTTCTGTTAATTCAAACATAGTAAATAAGTCTTTCCAGAGATTTCTTGATAAAGAAGCAGCATCATGTTTCATATAATTAAATATCCAATCATCACTCACTGGTTTCAACTGATAAAGATCACCAACAGCAATTATGCTAACACCACCAAAAGGTGTTCGTGTTCCTTTCAATGCTTGAAGTCTTTGATCAATGAAATTCAACATAGAATTACTAACCATTGAAATTTCATCAATAATTACAACTGACAAATCTTGGTACTTTGATCTAAAGGTATTAAGACTGTCACATGTTAATGATTGATCTGATTGCTTATACTTTTGCTTAAATGCAGATGAGATGGTAGAGCCATTAATATTAAATGCTGCTTTTCCTGTAAAAGCACAAAGAAGAACCCTTGTATGATCAGCATCTTCTCCTTCTTTCAGATTTAATATTCTAAACAAAGTCTGATACAATGCTCGAATAACTAGACTTTTTCCAACACCAGCTCCGCCAGAAAGAAATACATATAAAGGGGCATCCTTTGTTTTAATCCAGTGTAACACATGATAGTAGAACTGTTTCTGTTTACTATTTAAACACTGCAAGAGCTTTCTATATTCAATATCAGACATGATATTTTCATTTACATTAATTTGAGGTGCAGAAACATAACATCCAATTTCAGTCCCTATATCATAATCTCTATGTTAAATCCTATCAGGATTACAATATATAAACTCTTCTGACTCAACTGGTTCTATTTCATCATCGTCACCTTCAACTTGCTGAGTACTTGGTGCAATATCATCAAATGCATGATATTCATCTTCTGCTAAATCTCTTGCTAATTCCAACTCTTCAGCATGATGTTCATAAGCTGAACATTTATGATCTATCATATGCCTTATAGACTCATAGTGTTCTTTATATGTACTAAAAGTTCCAAGTAAGTCAGTCTCTTCATT
Source organism: Lucinisca nassula (assembly GCA_963580285.1). Taxonomy (NCBI): domain Eukaryota; kingdom Metazoa; phylum Mollusca; class Bivalvia; order Lucinida; family Lucinidae; genus Lucinisca; species Lucinisca nassula. The sequence continues at coordinate 95,222,009 of OY757012.1, forward strand.
TCTCCATGGGTAAAATAGTAAAAGTTTCTCTCTGTAATGGTTCTCTTCGTCTGTTTTGAGATTGAATCTGACATACCGTATTATTTTAGGATTACGACATTGTTTGATTTTTATGCCATTCTTTAAAGTTAATATAGTTTTACTGCCATCAAAGCATTCTCCATCTGACATTTCTGCATTTTTCTCACAATCTTGCTCCTCCTCATCCCTATAGTCATTCTGTCCTTCTGGGTAAATTACTTCTAACTCTGACACATAATCAGCTAAACAATACTTTTCCAATGGTTTGGGACGTTTTGAGTATCTTTTGATTTCATTGTCTGACATTATATCTATTGAGTCTGCAGGCAACTCATCAAGCACTGACTTTGGTTTCAATAGTTGTACTCTCTGATTTGGAAGTGAGGTGTTTATGAAGACAACACTCCTTGAACTTTTAGTCAATGGCATTTGCAGTACTAAATAAACTGCCTCTTGTGCACTTACTTCAACACTGTTTGAAAATACATTTCCAATATGTCTAACTTGTCTTTTGAGATCCATGTTGCCATTCCTTGCTTCTCTTGCAGCTGCATGCAACAAATTACTCATCCCTCTTTGGGATTTGCTAATGTATGAAACTATATACATAGCACAAGCATATGGATCTAAAACAAATTGTATGTCAATGTTTGCCTTCCATGCTTTTAACAGACTATCATTGTACAAATTTACACGGATCTCACTTGGATTTCTTTTCAAAAACACCTTTGAAGAGTTTAAAGAACTTCTAATACATTTAATATATTCTTCCTCTCTCATTTGGACAACATTATCCAGAAATTCTTCATAAGACATATCATACCCATCTTTCTCGTTGTTTATTTTTTTCTGTATGTTTTGGTACAATAATTATAATACTTGTCTTTTTCAGTTTCCAGTGGTTCTAAGACAGTAGTTTTGGAAAGAGGTGGTAATGGATAACCAAAACGACAGATTTTGTCTTCTCGTTTTCTACACGTTCTAGAATGTTTGTGAATTTGAAGTTCTATCAAACTACTAAGATGGGGGTTATTTATAGAACATTTTAAATACTGATCCACATAAGCAGCCAATTTTTCATCAGAGTCCACATTGAATTTTGGTGCATTTTGTACCCATACAATCATGTGAATGTGTGGACATCCACGTTGCTGAAATTCCACTCTAAAAAAGTAATCAACAATTTTTCCAAGAGGCTCATGCTCACTCTTTAGAACTGTGTTAATGAATTCTTTAACTCTATGCTCGAAATATCTGGAACAAGTGACTGGATCGGATTGAATGAGTTTAATCTTTTGTTCCAAAGCCAAGTTCTCAAGTTGATCATCAGTGTAGTTCACATTTTTATTTAAGATAGCTAACATTTTTAAAAGATCAACCCATCTTGTATCAGCTGAGGACAATGACATAAACCAAGTTGGCAAACCCATCTGTCGAATCATAGCATAAACATCTTTTTTTTTTAGATTCTAAATATGCTGGAGAATTTCTAATAGTAACCTTCATCATTTTTTACAATACTGTCAATACACTCTGAGTTCCTTGCTTGTGCAGCAGTAATATTATTTATTCCAGTTTGACACCTTCTAACAGCAAGGTTTGCTTTGTCATTCAATTGCTTCATTTGTAATTTTTTTCAGTTTAAAAAATATATTAGGTACACTGTTAGCAGCCCGCCTATCCTGACTTCTCAATTCCCACTTTGCTATATCACTATAATGTACAGGCACTTTTCTATCATCATTATCTATTCGCCTCTGTCCACAAAATATGGATGGGAAACAAAGATATTCTGAATCTTTATCTTGAAAAATACTTAGTGGTCGTTGACCTTCTCCAGGAGCAAATATGAAAGTACAATTTCTGTTTTCAAGATCTGCATCATCGAGCAAAGTGTCAATATTTCCCACATTTTCCTGGGTGATTTCTTCTGCATCTGAATCATAAAGTTCTTCTACAGGAGATGTGTTATCATTTGAAATATCATCATTTTTTATCATTCTCAAACATTTCATTTACAGCACCATCAAAATCAAAATATTATACTTTGAACAATCTTTTATACACACCTAAAAAAAATCATGTATAACCTCAGCATGGTTCTGATCACTTGGGATATCCTGAAGAGTTTCATTCAAAACACCATCAAAATCAACAATATTTGTTTCTGAACAGCTTTTTATTTGAGACTCTAAAAATGCATGCAATATTTCATTACTTTGTTCTGTGATTCTCTTTATCCACTGCTGGTCAATTTCAACATTTGCATGTTTATACAGCTCACTACCTTTCATTAGCCAGTGCAAAGCACGAAGTACATGAAATGGTCGAACATTTTCTGAGAATACATAAGACTTAAATGACATCTTCTTCTTCAATTTCACGGCAACTGTAACATTTTCATCGAAAGGCCTTGGTAGAGCATTCACAACTGGTTGAATATCAACAGGAACATTAACAACATTTCCTTTTTCTGATAATTGGCGACCTCTAGGTAGTTCACGCATCTGCATGAATGGTATACGTAAAGCAATAAGACGTTCTTCGAGTGGAAACAGCTCCAATTCTTTAGGTTTTAGTGACCACTTCATTCCGTTTAAGACAGACAATGTTGGGACTTTACCAAACTTAATATTGTCTTTGCATGTACAACAAATCCATTCTTCTTCCTTGACAGATTTTACACCTGTTAAGTATTTTTCCTTGTCTTTACATAAAAATGTTTCAGCTTTTGATACAGTCTCTGCAAACCATGTCTGGTGACAACAACTACATATATAGAGAGGTCCAACTGAAATATTCTTGTGAAACTTTTCAATACAAGCATCAATATCACTACCACATTTTCTACGCTTTGCAGTTAACTTTTCAGCCTGTGAAAAGGGTGGATCTTTACGCTTGGCAGCTTTTCTTTTACAGTCTGTAATGTTTTCACCTTTTTTGTTTCTTTCATTTAATCTCCATTGTTGTTTTGCAACCCTTTCTTGTTCTAATATATATGGATCTGACCTTGCCTTCCTCTTTGACCGATTTTGTATTTGAATGTCTTTCTGTTTGAATTCATGGCTTTTTCGATATTCTCGTTTCTTTTCACTTTCCCATCTTTTATATTCATCTATCAATCTAGCTCTTCTCTTACACGCCTTTGTCATAGCTTTGTCTTTTCTCCTGTTTTCTTCAGATTGTCTAGCACTCTGCATGGATTTAAGCGTATATTCTCTGTCCTTTTTTTGGTATTCTTCAGACTGTCTAGCATTCTTCATAGATTTAAGCGTATAATCTCTATCCTTTTTTTGGTATTCTTCAGATTGTCTAGCACTCTGCATAGATTTAAGCGTATATTGTCTATCCTTTTTTCTGTATTCTTCAGACTGTCTAGCATTCTTCATAGATTTAAGCGTATATTCTCTATCCTTTTTTTTGGTATTCTTCAGATTGTCTAGCACTCTGCATAGATTTAAGCGTATATTGGCTATCCTTTTTTTCTGTATTCTTCAGACTGTCTAGCATTCTTCATAGATTTAAGCGTATATTCTCTATCCTTTTTTTGGTATTCTTCAGATTGTCTAGCACTCTGCTTAGATTTAAGCGTATATTCTCTATCCTTTTTTCTGTATTCTTCAGACTGTCTAGCATTCTTCATAGATTTAAACGTATATTCTCTATCCTTTTTTTGGGTATTCTTCAGTTTGTCTAGCACGTTGCTTAGATTTAAGCGTATATTCTCTATCCTTTTTTTCTGTATTCTTCAGACTGTCTAGCATTCTTCATAGATTTAAGCGTATATTCTCTATCCTTTTTTTGGTATTCTTCAGATTGTCTAGCACTCTGCATAGATTGAAGTGTATACTCTTTGTCTTTTATTTTGAAGTTAGAGCACTGCCTCAGTTTCTGCATATAAGCTCTCATATATTCTTTTCTGTCTGTATTGTTTTCTTATTTGTTTTTTCTTTGTTCCTAATCTTTTGATTTTTAGTTACCTTTGTGCTATTTCCAGTCTTCTGTTCAAGTCTTTGCTTTTGATCCTTGAAGGGTTGCATGACTTTCACTACTTGTATCATCAAAAAAGTTTTCTCCTGCATGTGCTTTCCTCATATGGCTTTCAGACATCTTTCTCTTGTAAGTTACAGATTTCCAAGCATAGTCACATGGAGTGTCAGTATGACACTGTGCTCTATTTTCAATATCAAATGCTGAGTTATGCTCAAGATCAGATAAGTCAAAGTCTATAGGAAGAATTTCGAACTGTGTGGAAATGGAAATCATCATACTTTCATACAACGCATATAGAAATGTAACTAGATCATCTAAACAACTGAAAGCAGCTAGTAATGATTTTCCATCTGGAACTGATAATCCATTGAAACCATGGGAATGTGAATCGAATATAAAATATTTGCAATCTTTCTTGAACACAGAAGAACAAATTGAACCTATCATTAGTAAAACATTTGAAGAACATTGTAAAGCAGTGTATAATGCTTGGTGAAGAGTAGGTAAACTGGTATTGACAAACTGTTCTGTGCAAAGACCTGTCATAATAGCAGACTTTTTAACAACAACTTCTTTGTTTAAAATTGAAACTAATCTTGGAAGTTCATCAAAGTTGAGCAACTTACTTCTGAATTTACCTTTAGCCTTTAATTCATATATAATCTTATTATACAGACAATCTCCCGCTAAAAGAATGTTGTCTAAATCTGTACTACAAGAAATGTCCGAGTACGCTGCATATATTAATGAACAAAGTGCATTTGCAGTGCATTGACATCCTCTGGACTCATTGCTAAATATTTCAGAACCTTGGTGAAAAGATCCCAGTTCAAATTTGACAGAATTAAATGGACCATTAGAAGGAGTCCATAGCATTGTTTCAGCATGTTCACTTGCTGGAATGGCACTATACAATGGCTTATTAGAATCCATCAAACAGTTCTGTTCTCTTATATTTACATTAGAAGATCTCATTGTTTCATGTATACAGGTATTTGAAGAACTTCCTAAAACATTTTCAAAAGGTTCACAACAATAACTGGAAAGACTGTCAGGCTTGTTTTCATAGAAGTTTTCAGACAAGTATTCAGACATGTTTTCAGACACATTATCAGACACATTATCAGACACATTATCAGACACATTTTCAGACAGGTTTTCAGGTGACTCTTCAATGAACACAGATGGTTTTTCTGTGGGCTGGGATAGACCCCCATCTGATAAACCAATAACACCCATAGACACAGATGGCCCTTCATCTGAAACAGATGAAAGGAAAGGGTGGGCTAGGCCCCCATCTGATAAACCAATAACACCCATCTGTACTGCCACACCAGGAGATTCCACATCATGTCTTGTTCTTTCCTTTCTAACTCTGTCTTCTTTTCTCCGTTGATTCAAAGACTTTTTCTTCAAACGTGGCATCCTTATTCCTCAATCCAACACAAATTTGATTCTCACAAAAATTATAATGTACAGTAAAAATAGTTATGAATATAAATAATTGTTAAACACAATTGTTCACAGCAGAATGTTCAGATAGAAAATCTGTTTGGCGATACTAAAAAAGAAAAGAAAAACATAGTAGCTTTATGACGAAAAAAAAACTGAATAGTCACAATTTACAATCATACAAAGGAAACACCGTGATCAGCAAGGAGGCATTATCCCAAGAAGAGACCCACTTGTGCATTGATAATTTTTGCATTAAAAGTGTTTTATGTGAGCATATGATATTTATAAGTTTTAGTACGAACTTTGATACAAAATTGTTTCAGATGTTGCAACAAACAAAATAAAAAGAATTATTTTGTTTTCACAGAATAAACAAATTAAATTTTCTCTTTTACCAATGGCACTTACCCGGTACAGGAATACCTGTTTTACCCACATCATAATGTCTTAGTAATCAATATTAAGACAGAAAGACGTGTATTTAGTTAAATGCAATCATTTTCAAATAATGGGTACAATTCTGCAAGTGCAGAATTTTAAAGAATGTTGAAAAAATATCTTCTGGTCTGTGTACCCAGCTCCTGAAAAGAAGAAAAAGATCACTGAAAACAATGACTAGAGCTGTCAGATAATCTGACTATAGTTATACTACAAGGCTATAAGATGAGAGCTGGAAAATTTTGATGTTTAAAAATCCAAGAGTTATAAACCCTTGGCCATTATTCCACCATTACACCTCCCTTATCTTAGAGACAAAGTGTGGTATAAGTTTCATTGAAATAGGAACAAAAATATAAACGTGAAGCAAAAAGCATTTTGATTTTTAAAAAACTACCAAGGGACATAACTCCAAGAGTGATAAACCACTGACTCTTTTTCTGTTATACACAGTACATCCAGTCAATGTCCATGTTTATACAAACTTAGTTTTTTTCATTTGACCTATTGACCTACTTTTTATCCAGACATGACCCATATTCAAACCTGAGCAAGACATTCAGACTCAAAATGTGGCTACTACAGTGTTCACAAGATTTTTCCATGATTTGACCTATTGACCTACTGTTTGACTGGACCCTTTTTCGAACTTGACCCAGATTTCATCAAGGCAATCGTTCTGAGCAAGTTTCATGATGAATGGACTTAAAATGTGGCCTCTAGAGTGTTCACAAGGTTTTCCTATGACCTTATTTTTGACCAGACATGACCCATATTCGAACATGACAGAGATTTTGTCGAGGTGATCGTTTTGAGCAAGTTTCATGAAGTTTAGCCTGAAAATGTTGCTACCAGAGTGTTCACAAAGTTTTTCTATGATTTGACCTACTGACCTACTTTTTGACCTGACAAACTTGGCCAAGATTTCATCATGGCAATCAATCTGAGTAAGTTTTATGACAATTGGACTTAAAATGTGGCCTCTTCACAAGGGTTTTTTATGATTTGACCCACTGACCTCATTTTTGACCGGACATGACCCATATTCAAACTTGAACAAAGGAACCAACATCTTATGGTGGTTTTAACTGTGTGCAAGTTTGGTTAAAATCAAATCATAAATGAAACGGCTTTTGTGCAGATAAGACAAAAGTAGGCAATTTGTGCCCTTTCAGGGGCAATAACTCTGGAAAAGATGATGGGATATGGGTGGTTCAACATCGGAACCCAGATCCTATGGTGCTTCCAAGTTGTGTGTAAATTTGCTTAAAATTATATCACAAGAGGGCCCTGGTTCACTCACCTGTGTGTCACTGTCTCGAGTACATTCTATTTTAAGCTCTGGGGGCCATCTTGTTCATCAGCAGAGTGATTTCAGTTTATTTGGTAGGGAATAACCTAGGAAACATTCCTGTGAACTTTGAGTCAAATTGACCTTAGGGTTTAGGTGGAGTTTACGTTTGAATCAAATTTACAATATTTTCTATTTTTAGCTCCGGTAAACCATTTTGTTCATCAGAGTGAGATCATTTTAGCCTTTTTGGTAGAGGGTCATCTAAGCAACATTATCGCAAGGAACCTACATGCTAAATATGAAGGCTGTATCTCAAATACTTCAAAAGTTAGACAAAGTAGGTCAAAGGTCAAGATCATGGGTCAAAAGTTTTGAATGGTTGAGAAAACCTTGTCACAAGGAACATACATGCCAAATAAGAAGGCTCTATCTCATATGGTTCAAAAGGTATGATAAAGTAGGTTACAGGTCAAGGTCACAGGCCAAATCTTTACATGAGTGGGAAACCCTTGTCAGAAGGAACCAACATGCCAAATATGAAGGCTCTATCTCAAACGATTTTAAAGTTATAACAAAATGACCTACTGATCTACTTTTTGATTTGACATGACCCACATTCGAACTTAACTGAGATATTGTCCAGATGATCATTCTGAGCAAGTGTTATGATGATTTGACTAAAACTGTGGCCTCTAAGAGTGTTCAAAATGTTTTTCTATGATTTTACCTGCTGATCTACTTTTTGACCCGACATGACCCATATTCAAAATTTACCCAGATATTGTCAAGATGATCATTCTGAGCAAGTTTGATGATGCTTGGACCAAAACTGGGACCTCTAGTGTGTTCACAAGGTTTTTCAACAATCTGACCTACTTACCTGCATATTGACCAGATATGACCTGTATTCAAAATTAACCCGAGATATTGTCAAATGATCATTTTGAGCAAGTTCGATGATGGTCGGACCAAAACTGTAGCCTCTAGTGTGTTTAGGGTTTTTTTCTATCATTTGACCTACTGACCTACTTTTTGATCTAACATGACCCATATTTGAACTTGACTGAGATATTGTCAAGATGATCATTCCGGGCAAGTTTGATGGTGATCAGACCAAAACTGTGGCCTCTAGTGTGTTCACAAGGTTTTCTATGATTTGACCTACTGACCTACTTTTTGACCTGATATGATCCGTATTCAAACTTGACCGAGATATTGTCAAATTGATCATTCTGGGCAAGTTTGATGATGATCGGACCATAACGGTAGCCTCTAGTGTGTTCACAAGGTTTTTCTCTGATTTGACCTACTGACCTACTTTTTGATCCAACATGTCCCATATTCGCACTTCACCAAGACATTGTCATGTCAATCAATCTGGGCATGTTTGATGATGATTGGACCAAAACTGTGGTCTCTATTGTATTCACAAGCTTTTCTATGATTTTACCTACTGACCTACTTTGTGACCCGACATGACCCATATTCAAATGTGACCAAGATATTATCAAGATGATCATTGATGATTTGACCAAACCTGTGGCCTCTAGTGTGTTCAGAAGGTCTTTCTGATTTGACCTACTGACCTACTTTTTGACAAGACAACACCGATACTTGAACTTGACTGGGACATTGTCAAAATGATCATTCTGGACAAGTCTGATGATGATCGGACCAAAACTGTGGCCTCTAGTGTGTTCACAAGGTTTTACTCTGATTTGACCTACTGATTTACTTTTTGATCCGAAATGACCTATATTCGAACTTGACCGACATATTGTCAAGATAATCAGTCTGGGCAAGTTTGATGATGATAGGACCAAAACTGTGGCCTCTAGTGTATTTACAAGGTTTTTCTATGATTTGACCTACTGACCTACTTTGTGACCCGACATGACCCATATTCGAACTTGACCCAGATATTGTTAAGACGATCATTGTGAGCAAGTTTGATGACATTCTGACCAACACTGTGGCCTCTAGAGTGTTCACAAGGTTTTTCTATGATTTGACCTACTGACCTATTTTTTGACCCGACATAACCCATATTCGAACTTAACCGAGATGTTGTCAAGATGATCACTCTGAGCAAGTTTGATGACGATCGGACCAAAACTTTGGCCTCATTTTCTTATGATTTGACCTACTGACCTCAATTTTGACCGGTCATGACCCATATTCAAACTTGAACAAAGGAACCAAGATCTTATGACGGTTTAAGTTATATGCAAGTTTGGTTACAATCAAATCATAAATGAAACAGGTATTGTGCAGATAAGACCAAAATAGGCAATTTGTGCCCTTTCAGGGGCCATAACTCTGGAACAGATGATGCGATATGGGTGGTTCAACAAAGGAACCAAGATCTTATAGTGCTTCAGGTTATGTGTAAATTTGGTTAAAATTATACCATAAACAAAACAGCTATCATGCAGACAAGACCAAAACAGCCAATTTTTGCCCTTTCAGGGGCCATAACTCTAGTACCCTTGATGTGATATGCCTGGTTAAAGAAAGGAACCAAGATCTTGTGGTGGTACAAATTGTGTGTAAGTTTGGTTAAAATCAAATGATAAATGAAACAGCTATTGTGCAGACAATACCAAAATAGGAAATTTTTGCCTTTTCAGGAGCCATAACTCTGGTACCCATGATGGGATATGGCTGGTTCAAGAAAGGAACCAAAATTTTGTGGTGTTACAAATTGTGTGTAAGTTTAGTTAAAATCAAATCATAAATGAAACAGCTATCCTGCAGACAAGATCAAAATAGGCAAATTTTGCCCTTTCAGGGGCCGTAACTCTGTATCACATGATGGGATATGGCTGGTTCAAGAAAGGAACCGAGATCTCATGGTGGTACAAGTTGTGTGCAAGTCTGGTTAAAATCAAATCATAAATGAAGATGCTATCGTGCGGACAAGAAATTGTTTACGCACGCACGGACGCACACACGCACGCACGCACGGACGACGGACGACGGAAAAAATGTGATCACAAAAGCTCACCTTGTCACTACGTGACATGTGAGCTAAAAGGGTGAATCCGTAAAACATGACAAAGAAAAAAAATTCTGATACAAATTTGGACTCATCACGTAAAGATGAAATAAACACCCTGTCAATATACATTTTGTTCTATTCAAAAGGACAGAATGTGAAGTATGTGTAGGCGTTCTTAACAAAAAAAAAAAAAAAAAAAAAAAAACAACAACATAAACTTCCATACATTTCTATTCATTTGAAGTTTTGTTAAGAAGAAAAACTATCATAAGTAACAAGCTTACAATTCCTATTTTCCTTGTCTTCTACTGCATATGCCTTAATCATTATCACTATTGTTATTATTATTAATATTAGTAAGTGTAGTAGTAGTAGAAGAAGTAGTAGTAGTACTATCCGCCTCCCACTTCTCATTATTATTTGGAGTAATAGTAGTATTAGTAATATCAGTAGTAGTAGTAGTTCTTTTGTTATTATTATTAATAGTGGCAGTAGTAGTAGAAGTAGTTGTTGTAGTAGTAGCAACAGTAGTAGTGGTAGTAGTAGTAGTAGTGGTGCTAGCAGTAGTAGTATTTAATTATCAGGTTATCACATCATCATCAACATCATCATCATTATCAGCAGCAGTTACAACAACAGCAACAACAGCATTGTTATTCCATATTATCATTTAATTATCACCACGTGAATAAGTCCGTGAAAAAAACTTCCCCTAACAACCACTTTACATAGAGAAATCTGGGCTTTACGGGGGTATACATATTTTTTCTTATTTCTATTCCAAGATATAGGTTGTTGGTACTCGTTAGAACCGCCTCGAAGAGGCCGTCCTAAGGAGCACACCCAACCTATGTTTGCAACATAAATAAGAAGAATATCACGGATTTTCATCGGAAAAGTAGTCATTTTGGACATGTGAAAAAAGCACTATGTCGCACGGGTGTGTTATTGTAATGTTTCTTGTTTGAGTACCAAACACGCCCCATTTTCTCTTCATCACACCGTACAACCGGCTGCGCCGAAGATAGATTACTGTCTCTAAGACAGATCGCGGAAAACGTTTCATAGAAAGGGTAGATGAAGTTTTTTTATTTGTATAAATCGAGAAGGCAATTTGTTGACTTTTGCTGCTATTGGAGAAGAAACTAAATGCCTGGAGATACCGCAGCAACATTCTGACTATATTTCCAAGCCAGAAAAGCCTTTTCCAGGTCGTTGAAAAATATTTTTATCGAAAATTTTTATGAATTTTTGTTTTCGGCATCAAGTATATGTCTACGGAACAAAATATGTTACATTCACGTACTCATGCTAAAACTACGATTATTCAGCAGCAGTTCTGCCAAATTGGACCGTATAACTCGGTTAAATAAACAAACTACGCCCCCTAAAGAGACCAGGTGTCCAAAAATATGCTGTCTCTTACTACAAATTGTATTTTATACGACTGCCCACAAACACAGATCAGAGATTTCGAAGGCTAACATTGATGACAGATCAGAATTTCGGTTGTATCTTCAATAAAGACGAATTCTGGATGACTTAACACCGGCAACTTCGGTGGAAACTATTTCATGCTAGCTCCAGGGCATTACTTGTAATAATGCTGCAATTGAGTAACATAGAGGCTGATCTATAATCATTTATATTTCCTGTCAACACACAAATCGTGCAATCAGTAGAAGCCTCCGTGGTGTAGTGGTTATGCTACTTGCCTTGTAAACCAGGATTCGCGGGATCGATCCCGGGATTCTCCAGACTTTCGGATGTGTCTTTAAACCGAGGTCCCGTCTCCTTAGGTGACCTTAGCTGTAAGTGAGACATACGTACAACTCTCTTTCTCTTTCTCTCTCACTCTCTTGTGCAATCAGTAAACATCTGAGGCGTTATTTGTTTAATTTTCTTCTGTCTGTACTTTTTCTTTCCTAGACGTCACACGAGTCAGCGATTTCTGTATTGTAATTAGTTAGGAACTTGATACTGAAAGTAAACAGCTGACGTTCGTGCGAATATCTGGTTGTGCCATATTTTAACACCAAACGCCATGTATTTTTATTGCACGAACAAGGTTGCATAATGCAATAATGAACATTAAATAGGTCGTTATGCAAACGGTGCAGAGGCGACCATGTACAACAAGATTGTACGTGCGGCTGTATTAACCAATTCAGTACCAGAAACCCCATAAGAGATACCTTTGCAAACAGTGCAGGCCCAGATCAAACACTTCAGAATGCGGTATTGCTGCGTCTGATCAGGACCTACACTGTTTGTAAAAGGCTGATCCATTTTCTTAATAAATTCTGAAGAAAACACATCCTGACACCCCTAAATATTGAAATGGACTCCTGCCATATATAAGGTAAAAGATTCCATTTGGAACAAAAAGGGTTAACTTTAATTCACTCGGCGCCGCTTGTGGGTTATATTGTATTTTTATAGGCGTGTTTTCGTTATGTCCACACTTTCGGCTGAGTCTTTAAACCGTATGACTTTAGCTTTCGGTGGAACACACACACACACACACACACACACACACACACACACACACACACACACACACACACACACACACACACACACACACACACACGCAAGCACGCGACAGTGCCCCTGCCCATCGGGGCTTGAAGAAACAAATGGGCTGCATAATGCTTCCGCGCAGAGCTGAAACCGACCACACACGAGTTCTGGTAAACCGCTTAGAGGGTCTAAGCCTGCCCAGGTAAAGCGGTGCAAGTCAATGCTCATAAACCCAATTGGTTTCATTGGGCGACAATACTTGAGATGTCGTTTCATCTCAAGGTCGGGTAAAAGTCCTACACGACTGGAAGCAACGTCTCCAAAATGACGTATACAGTGTTGACGGGGACGTTAAACCTTAAATCAAACCTCAAATCAAGCAAACAAAAAAACTATTACTATCATCATGTTTTATCATACTAAAGAAGTTTTTTCCATTCAAACACGGACCGGCTTGTAGCGTTTACTATTTCATTTTAAGTGAAGCGTAAAACAAAAGTCCTAATGCCAAATATAGAGGAAAGTAGTAGGCTGGTTTTGGCTCTTGTTTTGTACGGGAATATAACCTACAAGCGGCGCCGAGTGAATTAAAGTTAACTCTTTTTGTACCAAATGAAATCTTCCACCTTATATATGGCAGGAGTCCATTTCGATATTTAGGGGTGTCAGGTTGTGTTTTCTTCAGAATTTTTTCAGAAAATGGTTCAGCTTTTTACAAACAGTGTAGGCCCTGATCAGACGCCGCATTACCGCATTCTGAAGTGTCTGATCTGGGCCTGCACTATTTGCAAAGGTACCTCTTTAGGGGTTTCCAGTACTGAATTGGTTAATACAGACGCACATACCATCTTGATGTCCATGGTCGCCTCTGCACCGTTTGCATTCTGAAGTGTCTGATCTGGGCCTGCACTGTTTGCAAAGGTACCTCTTTAGGGGTTTCTGGTACTGAATCGGTTAATACAGACGCACGTACCATGTTGTTGTACATGGTCGCCTCTGCACCGTTTGCATTACGACCTATTTAATGTTCATTATTGCATTGTGCAACCTTGTTCGTGCAGTAAAAATACATAGCGTTAGATGTTAAAACAAGAGGGCCATGATGGCCCTGAATCGCTCACCTGAATCCAAGATGTTTCAAGGCTTATGGAAATGAAGGATTCACTGCTTTATGGAGATGTGGACCATAGACTTTTATCTTTGGAGGTTATTTTTCATTGTAGTGGAATTTGAAGGTTTTTCTATTTTTAGCTCTGGCAGCCATTTTGTTTTACAGAGCGGAACAGTTTAGGCAATTTTGAAAAAGGGTCACTCAAGGAACATTCCTAGAAAACTATTTTCAAATCGGGCCATTTGCCTAGGAGGAAATTTCATTTAAAGGTTTTCTATTTTTAGCTCTGGTGGCCATTTTATTCAACAGAGTGGAACGATTTAGGCAATTCTGAAAGAGGGTCACTCAAGGAACATTCCTGTGAAATTATTTTCAAATCAGGCCATTTGCCTAGGAGGAAATGTCATTTAAAGGGTTTTTTCTATTTTTAGCTCTGGCGGCCATTTTGTTTAACGGAGCAGAACGGTTCTGGCAATTTTGAAAGAGGGTCACTCAAGGAACATTCCTGTAAAATTCTTTTCAAATCGGGCAATTTGCCTAGGAGGAAATGTCATTTAAATGTTTTTCTATTTTTAGCTCTGGCGGCCATTTTATTTAACGGAGCGTAATGATTTAGGCAATTTTGAAAGAGTGTCACTCAAGGAACATTCCTGTGAAATTATTTTCAAATCGGGCCATTTGCCTAGGAGGAGATGTCATTGAAAGGTTTTTCTATTTTTAGCTCTAGCGGCCATTTTGTTTAACGGAGCAGATCGATTTAGGCAATTTTGAAAGAGGGTCACTCTGGGAACATTCCGGTGAAATTCTTTTTAAATCGGACCATCTGCCTAGGAGGAGATGTCATTAAAAGGTTTTTCTATTTTTAGCTCTGGCGGACATTTTGTTTAACGGAGCAGAACGATTTAAGCAATTTTGAAAGAGGGTCACTCAAGAAACATTCCCGTGACATTATTTTCAAATCGAACCATTTGCCTAGGAGGAGATGTCATTTAAAGGTATATCTATTTTTAGCTCTGGCGGCCATTTTGTTTAACGGAGCGGAACGATTTAGGCAAATTTGAAAGAGCATCACTCAAGGAACATTCCTGTGAAATTATTTTCAAATCGGGCCATTTGCCTAGGAGGAGATGTCATTTAAAGGTTTTTCTATTTTTAGCTCTGGTGGCCATTTTGTTTAACGGAGCGGAATGATTTATGCAATTTTGAAAGAGGGTCACCCAAGGAACATTCCTGTGAAATGATATCAAAATCCATGCACTGGTTTAGGAGGAGATGTCGTTTGAAGAAAAAGTTTACGCACGCACGCACGGACGCACGCTCGGACACACGCACGACGGACGACGGACAAAAAGTGACCCCAAAAGCTCACCTCGTCACTACGTGACAGGTGAGCTAAAAAAATGGCACAACCAGATATTCGCACGAACGTCAGCTGTTTACTTTCAATATCGAATTCCTGACTAATTACAACACAGAAATCGCCGAGTCGAGTGACATCTAGGAAAGAAAAGTACAGGCAGAAGAAAATTAAACAAATAACGCCTCAGATGTTTACTGATTGCACAAGAGAGTGAGAAAGAAAGAGAGAGAGAGTTGTACGTCTCACTAACAGCTAAGGTCACCTAAGGAGACGGGACCTCGGTTTAAAGACACATCCGAAAGTCTGGAGAAGCCCGGGATCGATCCCGCGAATCCTGATTTACAAGGCAAGTATAGTAGTCGCAGATAACATTGACTAGGCGGAGCTATCATTTGTACCTGCCTTAGGAATTTTCCATTAACTAATAGGTAAACCAAGTCACCCGATTGTGTGATTTCAACTGTAACACAAGCATAGCTGTGGCATGTATGACCATTTTGTCCGCTTGCAGAAAGCGTGCGAAAAGCACTCTACCGAATCTTCTGTTGGACTCAGCGAATTGGACATATATTGACAACACCTGAATAGCTCCGCCTAGTCAATCTTATCTGCGACTACTATAGCATAAGCATTACACCACGAAGGCTTCTCCTGATTGCACAATTTGTGTGTTGACAGGAAATATAAATGATTATAGAGTTGCCTCTATGTTACTCAATTGCAGCATTATTACAAGTAATGCCCTGGAGCTAGCATGAAATAGTTTCCACCGAAGTTGCCGGTGTTTAGTCATCCAGAATTCGTCTTTATTGAAAATGTAACCGAAATTCTGATCTGTCCATGATAGCCTTCGAAATCTCTGATCTGTGTTTGTGGACAGTCGTATAAAAACGATCTATAGTTAGAGACAGCAGTTTTTGGACACCTGGTCTCTTTAGGGGGGCGTAGTTTGTTTATTTAACCGAGTTATACGGTCCAATTTGGCAGAAATGCTGCTGAATAATCGTAGTTTTAGCATGAGTAAGTGAATGCAAATTTTTTTGTTCAGTAGACGAACACTTGATGTCGAAAACAAAAATACATAAAATTTTCGATGAAAATATTTTTCAACGACCTGGAAAAGGCTTATCTTGCTTGGAAATATAGTCAGAATGTTGCTGCGGTACATTTGTATCTCCAGGCATTTAGTTTCTTCTCCAATAGTAGCGAAAGTCAACAGATTGCCTTCTCGATTTATACAAACCAAAAAAATTCACCTACCCTTTCTATGAAACGTTTTCCGCGATCTGTCTTAGAGACAGTAATCTGTCTTCGACGCAGCCGGTTGTACGGTGTGTTCATTAGACTATTCAACAAAGAGACAATTGTGACCTTATGTGAACAGGTACAGAATTTTATTGAAGAAAAAATCAATAGATTTTTATTGAGCAATCGATTTTATATCTTTATGAAAAATATATTCAGCATGTTCCTTGATAATAAAACCTAGGTTTATAATATAACGATAGATTATGGGATCTTCAATGTTAAAAATGTGACTTTATCAGATGAAACTTTGTCATTTTTTCTTCAAACGTGAAATGTTGGTGCTCATTAAGGCGATTCTAACCAGTATCCACAATCTATGTTTTTGAGCGGAAATGTCTGTTTAAACTACTATGCACTCTTTTGTCTTTTAAGGTTTTTGTTTGTTTGTCCCGTAAACACTGCAAAGGTCATTTTGGAGACGTTGCTTCCAATTCTGTGGGACTTTTAACCGACATTGAGATGAACCTCTCAAGCCTGCCGCCCAATGAAACGAATATGTTTATAAGCATTTACGGGCCGACTCGCACCGCCTAGATCTTCTGAGCGGTTTACCAGTACTCGTGTGCGGGTCGGTTTCAGCTTTGCGTGGAAGCATCATGCAGCCCATCTATTTCTTCAAGCCCCGATAGGCGGGGGCTTTGACTTTTTAAGTAGGACGGTGTATAAAAGTATTTATCATGTAACGAAGCAAATTCTTTCCTTTAAGAGTTGTTCCCTCCTTCAATTGGACAAGCCTTATAAAAAAGCAAACAGGACGTCCCGAAATTTGTCTCCCTTTGAAAAATGTCGGAACAATCTGCCAGGTGTTCCCATTCTCAAGCCCTGGCGCCCAATGAAACCAATAGGGTTTATTCCCATGGACGGTCCAACTCGCACCGCTTTACATGTACCCGGGCAGGCTTAGATCCTCCAGGTGGTTTACCAGTACTCGTGTGCGGTGGTTTCAGCTGTGCATGGAAGCGCAGCCCATTTATTTCTTCAAGCCCCAATTGGCGGGGGCCACGGTATAAGATAAAAGGAATCTTGCACTCGTGATAATTTGATATGAAATTAGTGAAACTCGCCGTAGGCTCGTTTCATAAAGTTCATAAGAAATGATCATTCGTGTGAGATCCTTTCTTGCACACCAGATAAGGAAATCCGTGGTTTTAGGATAGAAGTTCTGTTAAATCTGGTGTTCTTACATAGGAACAGGGTAAAAATCGAATTTCTAACATGCTTTCCAATGAAATATAGAGATTTCTCAGTGAAATCGAAAACTATATTGTCACTGTTTGAAACAGTGACTGATACTGTTTGAAACAGTGACTGATATCAATTTTATTTTTCACTGTTTGGGACGACTTTTTTCTTGAAATCTAATTCTGTGGTCAGTTTTTCCATTGTCAGATGATTGAAAATTAATGAACTGTATATCAGAATTGACGCTCAACCCGTTCACACGTCACGAGGACGTTAATGACCTCATTTTCGACGCTGTCGTCACGTATTTTGTCGCGCGACGTTAGGTCAGTCAACACCTTCTTTGGGAAACTAATCTCTCAATTATTTCTTTAACCATTCATCGTAGAAATACCATCCCAGGCTATTTCACAGGTGCAAACTTTTAGTTTACACCCAGTATTATACCAAGAAAAAACGTTGGACACCATTAAATTGACGCGAAACGACCAGGAACAAAGTTAGTTTTCTCTGAGCGTGAGTGACGCGATTAGTGAAGCTAAATATTGCCGTTTTGAAGCATGTAAGAAACAGAAAATTTGATTTTTTTTTAGTGTAAGATCAAATTTTATTTCACTCATGAACACCCTAACTGGTATTTTCACTCGTGGATACGCCACTCGTGAAAATACTGGTTTTGGTGTTCATTCGGTGAAATAAAACTCGATCTTACACGGAAAAATCAAATATCCTCTATATTCTTACGTTTTTGATATGCACTGATTGTTTGTTTGTTTGAACTGAGGTTTAATGTCCCCGCCTACACTATTTAGGTCATTTTGGAGACGTTGCTTCAAACTTTGTGGGACTTTTACCCGACACTGAGATGAAATGGTATCTCAAGCCCTGCCACCAATGAAGCCAAAAGGCTTATATATAGGCCTATTGGAGGTCTTACTCCCGGCAGGCTTAGTCCTCCTAAACAGTTTACCAGTACTCATGTTCGGACAGTTTCAGCTCTGCGTGGAAGCACCATGCCACCCAATCTATTTCTCCAAATCCCGGTAGGCGGGGCCAGTGCACTGATTGAATAAAACCTCATGTGCACCGTCGTTAGGGCCGACGTCAAAACGCGTCACGTGACGTCACTAAACATCAAACCATTGTCATCACAATATGGCGAACGACGGCAACTGAAGTGACTACATTATTAAAATCCAGACATGAAATGTATGCAAGTAAAATAACCATACATGGTGTGAGGGGTGGATAGAAAACCCGTCCCTCGGGATCACAGTCCGGCATCACTCGGCAATCCTCGTGATGCCGGATTGTAACCCTCGGAACGGGTTTTTCCCCTCACCCCTCATACCCATGTAAAATTATAAGAATCTTATATGGGGTGAGGGGTTGATGGACTCTCACACCCATAAAGGATTCTATTTCGAGCATACCTTTCATTTCTTAGCGCGGATTTTTGTTGCTGCAGTCACCTCGGTTATCGACGTCCGCCATATTGTGATGTTTAGTGACGTCACATAACGTGCTTAACGACGGCGTTATTTCAACCAGTGTATTTATCAAAGACGCGAGAACATTCGATTTTGGGTAAGAACATCAGGGTTAGAATATAAGAATCTTATATGGGTGTGAAGGGTGGATGGAAAAATCCGCCCCGAGGGTCACTGTACGGCATCACGAGGCTTGACGAGTGATGCCGGACAGTTATCCCGAGGGGCAGATTTTTCTATCCACCCCTCACACCCATATAGGATTATTTTTCTTGCATACCTTCCATTCCTATTGCGAATTTTTAATGCTGCTGTCACTTCGGTTACCGACGTCCGCCATTTTGTGATGACACAACAGGAATGTTTAGTGACGTCACGCATGACAACGCCGCGCATGAGGTGGTAATCAGCCAGTGCATTTATCAAACGCGCGATTATATTCGATTTGGGGTCGTAACACCAGGGTCAGAACATAAATTTCTATCCCAGGGTAAAATCACGGATTTCCTTGTCTGGTGTGCAAGAACACAATTTCTATCCCAAGCTAAAACTTTGGATTCTTATATGGTGTGCAAGAATCTTATTTTGTTCATCATGTCACGTCGTTGTTATTCAGTGGATAACGTCATGTCATAAATAGAGGATCTTACACGAGTGGTCATTTCATATGAAATTTATGAAACGAGCCTTCGGCGAGTTTCATAAATTACATATGAAATGACCACGAGTGTAGGATTTTGTTTATCATATGAACACTTTAAATTTGATTTCTTCGCCTTTAAATTTGACAAATTTTCCACCAAAAAAAATGCAATGTTGACATTGACGTCGTCATGACGTTACTTAATCCCGCCAAAGTGTTTCATACGATTTTTATTACACGACGTTATCCACTGCTTATAAAAAGTAAATGACCACACGTGTAATAACACATGGTTACTTGCGCGTAACGCCATGACGCCGTCCATGACGACCCTTTGACTTATGCAATAGAATCCGATTTAAAATTGTTATCTGAGAAAAGAATCTTACACATTTCATATGAAAACTCGTCGAAGGCTCGTTTTATACACTACATATGAAATGGCCACTCGCGTAAGATCCTCGATGTGCTATACGGGCTTTCGTTTCTACTGTAAACATTCAATAGCTAACGCCATAACGTAGCGTCAATCGAACGTAAAGTTGATATCCGTGACGTTGCTAAACGATAACGTCACATACATGATCAAGTGACATTTTATCTCGTTATGGAGATAGTCCATCAAAGGAAGGTCTGAAGCAAGTGTCAATAAATAAGATTAAAAAAAAAAAAGATGAATTCTGGGTAAAAGCAGATCTTCACTAAGAGAGGCAACCGTCAATATATGAAATGTCTGGTATACATGATGCAAGTGTCAAGATCAAATTTAACCCTTATCTTGCTGTTCACAACAACCCCTATCTTTGCAAACAGTGTAGATCCAGATCAGATGGCTTCTTCAGAAGCCATCTGATCAGGATCTACACTGTTTGGCATTCAGTTTATGAATTTGTAACAATAAATTACATCAAGTAATTTGATTGGTTGATAGACAGAAATGGGTGTGGCTTAATTGTTTGTTTTGTTTGATTTGAGGCTTAACGTCCCCGTCAACACTGTAAAGGTCATTTTGGAGACGTTGCTTCCAATTTTGTGGGACTTTTACCCGACATGGAGATGAAATGACATCTCAAGCCCTGTCGCCCAATGAACCAATAGGGTTTATTAGCATGGACGGTCCGCCTCGCACCGCGGTTCCTGGACAGGCTTAGATCCTCTAAGCGGTTTACCAGTACTAGTGTGCGGGCCGGATTCAGCTCTGGGGTGTGGCTTAAATGAATATTCAGCAAGATAAGGGTTAAAACAAATTTCAAACGTGACTTACAAGCTTTCCTCTCGAGGTTTGAAAAGCTTATCACTAACATCCATACAAAAGTGAAAAATCTCCTTTTATCCTCCATTTTGACAGTTCGGTATCAACCACGCCAAATAAAGTTGTGTGAGAAGAAACAGGAAGTGAAATACTTGAAAAGCCAATCGTGGGCCCGGAACATAAAATAATCCACTTTAACACTTACTAGGAAAACCGTAACAAATCCTCTCAAATCATCACAAATCACGCATGTATAATTTTGACCTCCTTAACTCCCACTTTTATCTAGCAAAAATGGAGTTTACATGGATATACGTTATGCTCCGAAACATATATTGTGGGTAATCGTTAGAACCGCCTCGCCGAGGCGGTTCTAACGGGTGCCCACAATATATGTTTTGAACAGAATTAAGAAACAATATCAGTGTTTTGTATGTGTCGTGGTAAAATTCTCAGTATATTTAAATAGGCGTGTTTTCGAATACATTGTTGCGTGGAGTGGGTTTAGGCTTAAATGGGAGATAAATACAGATGACATATTGTCCACATATTTTGCATATTTGTTAAGGGAGACAACCTGTGACTATTCTGATTACGTGTAAGCTTAGCCCCGCTGTCAATGGGTCTTTGATTTAAGTTGATATTTTTCTCGTCCCCGTAAACACTATATAGGTCAATATGGAGACGTCGCTTCGAATTTTGTAGTACTTTTAGCCGACAAAGGTCGCACACTAGTACTGGTAAACCGCTTAGAGGATTTAAGCCTGTCCAGGAACCGCGGTGCGAGGCGGACCGTCCATGCTAATAAACCCTATTGGTTTCATTGGGCGACCGGGCTTGAGAGGCCATTTCATCTCAATGTCGGGTAAAAGTCCCACAAAATTGGAAGCAACGTCTTCAAAATGACCTTTACAGTGTTGACGGGGACGTTAAACATCAAGTCAAACAAACAAAAACCCGACAAAGAGGTGAAATGACATCTCAAGCCCTGTCGCACAATGAAATAAATAGGGCTTATATGCATTAGACGGCCCTACTCGCATTGCCTGGGCAGGCATAATCCTTCTAAGTGCTTAACCAGTACACATGTAAAGAACGAACAGTTTCAACTCTGCGTGGAAACACAATGCAGCCCAGTCTATTTCTTTGAGCCCCGATGTGCGGGGGCCCTGGAAATAACTAGTGACTTCTTGCCTGCTTACATGTAAACCTAATCCAGCTGTCAATGGGTCTACTCTTAAAGGAAAAAAAAGTCCTTCTTCCTTTAAGGGGAATGGGGACACCTGACATATTTTTCCGCCATTTTTTCAAAGGGAAACAACTGTCGGGACTTCCTGCTAGCTTTTCTATAAACTCTGTTCCCACAGAAAAAGGGGTCTACTCTTAAAGGAAAGAATTTGCTCCCCAGGAGCAAATTCTTTCCTTAAAGAGTTGACACCTAATGACATCTGAGGCAAACATACTTTTGCAGAAGTTGCTTACCCGGAAGGTGTACCCATTCCCCTTAAGGTGGGGGGAATGCAGAGATATTCAGCTTTTGAGACCAATTAAAATTAAGACCAATTTCTCCTTTTTAAAGCATATTTATAAGATTTCAGTGATTGTTTCTTTCTGTTTTTCTACACCCAGTTCCTCTATAGCTAGAGAGGATCTTTGGGACACTTTTGAACAGCCCCAAAAATTGTCAATATTCAGGAATTTTACTGTATTTTGTTGGGGTAATTGGGTGGGACGACCTTGACGTGTATCTTGCGTCACTCGAGCGACCAACTGATATTGGCTCAAAGATGTCCTTTCTTCAATGCTATACTTCCATTCATTTTACTCTTTCTCCCCTGTCATTCACTCATCATCTCTTCTACTGTCTCTTCTGTATTTGTCTTCTCTCTCTCTCTCTCTCTCTCTCTCGTTCTCTCTCTCTCTCTGGGATACGACACAAAATAACCCACAAGGGTTGACGTGTCGTTAAACCCCAACGCAATCAAGTGACAGTGTTTTGAAAACACACCTTTACAAACGCTTTGTAAACATTACCCCCGAGAAAATTGAAAATTTTAATGATAAAAAATTGTGATATATTTCGTATTTCTGCTCAACATATAGATGGGGGTACTCGTTAGAACCGCCTAATAATAATAAAGTGGGGTTTAAGGCGGCCCAAATTATAGAGGCGTGTTTTCGTGATGGTATTTTGAAAGAGTTTTCTACCCTGAAGATGCGCCAAGTGCGCTTACAAGCACACCTTCCTCAATGAAATGCAATATGAAAGGTTTTGTCACGCCGTGTAAAGTTATAGAAGACGAGGAAAGTACGTATTTGCCGTGTCAAAAAGTCTCACCCGGTATTTTAAATTACAATGGATACTGAAATATTTTATACTCCTCCGCCGACTGACAAAAAGTGCCTTATGGAAATTTCGGTATTTTATAGTTTTACACTGTTAGCAAACTCCGTCCATTTAGAATCAGTTCTGAACCTTTCAACTATAAAAGTCGGCTTGACTATATATGGAGCGTGTGTGTGTGAATTTGGGTTTAACGTCGCTTTCAACAATTTTTTAGTCATATCACGACAGTGTCTGGTTGCGACAGGGAGCTCAATGCTCAACGTCGCTTTCAACAATTTTTCAGTCATATCACGACGGTGTCTGGTTGCGGCAGGGAGCTCAATGCTCACTTTTATAGTGCTACCTCACTGAAGTATCATGTCCCAGACAACATTACATGATACACCCAGTCACATTATCCTGACAATGGGTCGACCAATCCTAGCTCTTCCCCGTAAATCTCAGTGCCAAGCGAGGAGAAGCTATAGTACCATTTTTAACGACTTTGGTATGTCGCGGCCCGAAATCGAGCCCGTGACCTCCCGTGTCCCGGAGCGGACACTCTACCAACTAGGCTATCGGGGCCGGTCTTGACTATAGAGCACTAACCATAACTGGCCTTTTATCAGTAGTCTTCAATATAAGACATTACATGTTGATATGCTTGCTTTAACCCATTTTGTACCGGAAACCCCAAAACGAGTAGTTGGCAAACAGTGGAGGCCCAGATCAGACGCCGCAGAACGCGGCGTCTGATCAGGGCCTGCACTGTTGGCAAAAGTTTCATCCAATTTCCGTTGTTTTTTTTATAAACCTGACACCACCTAAATTTTGAAATGGACTCCAGCAAAATATAAGCAGGAAGATTTCATTTGGTACATGGTGTCAGAATAACTGTGTTGGAAAACAGCTTTTGCAGCTATATGTATGCACGGCCCGCGACCAATGAAAAACAGAGACTTTCTAAAGAACATAGAATTGACCAAAAACTAGATGTTTTTTTGTTTGTTTTGTTTTCCTTCAAAACAGATAAAAAGTTTGCTTGATTATAGAGCACTAACAAAAACTGGCATTCCATAAAAGATATCCCACAAAATTGAAAGCAACATCTCCAAAATGACCTTTACAGTGTTGACGGGGACATTAAACCTCAAATCAACCAAATCCATAAAAGATATAAGATATGCGTGCTTTAACATACTCTGTACCGGAAACCCCAAAACCGTTTACCTTACGCAAACACATCTATACAAACACATTGTCACCTTTATAGCGCCGAAAAAAAAATGATAATTTTATGATGAAAAATTGTGATATTTTTCTTATTTCTGCTCAAAATATAGATTGTGGGCACTCGTTAGAACCGCCTCATCGAGGCGGTTTTAACGAGTGGCCACAATCTATATTTTAGAGCAGAAATGAGAAAAATAAAGTTTACCCCCGGAAACCCCAGTTTTACTATATTAAAGTGGGGTTCAAGGGGGTCAAATTTATCTAGGCGTGTTTTCGTGATGAGTTGGCAAACGGTATTGGCCAAAATCAGAAAGGGTAGTTGGCAAACAGTGATGGCCCAGATTGATCAGGGCCTACACTGTTTACAAAATTTTCTTCCAATTTCCAACCAGTTTTTTTAATAAAACACTACTTGACGCCCCGAGATTTTGAAATGGACTCCTGCTATATACAAGGTGGAAGGTAAAGGGTTCAAGTTGTCATATGGTGTCAGAATAAACAGGGGGAACAACCTACGTCATAGCAGAGATGTCGTATCCATTTCAGAAGCGGCCATATTGGTGTAAATAGGGAAACAAAATGCTTCAAACTAGATATGTACATTACGAGTCTTCAGAAAACATACTTCAGCTGGTAATGAACAGTATTTGCATCCCATCAGTGAGATAATTCCACCTTGAAACGTTGAAAAGGCTTCGATAGCTTCGCCGCAAGATTTGAATCGGCGTTGTAAACAATGGTAGTTCCGACATCATTGCCAAATCAGCTTGTGTTGAATTATTTAAAGAAAAGGTCACATTTCTGAGACAGATTTCAGTTAGTTTGATTCTTTTATGACCTAATGCACCAACTGCGCCTACTTGTTGTGGCAAATGCCTTTTGTGTAGCCAACGCCGGCAAACCTACGAATGGTTATGACGTCACTGATCCGACGTAGGTTGTTCCCCCTGATAAATGTGTTGCAGCAATAATGTACGACTCGCGTCCAATGAAAAACCGAGATTTTCTTAAGCCTATAAAATTTACCAAAAACTACATGTACATGTATATAGATGTTTCTTCAAAACCGATAAATAGTCGGTTTGATTATAGGGCACTAATCGGAACTGGCCATATCGCCCAACACTGACGGGCCGTGCACTATTTTTTCAGCAATCTTCCATAAAAGATATCGAATATGCGTACTTTAAAGTTGTCCATTACGCCTATACAAATAAAGAGAAGCCTCCGTGGTGTAGTGGTTACGCTACTCGCCTTGTAAACCAGGGATCGCAGGATCGCTCCCGGGCTTCTCCAGACTTTCGGATGAGCCTTTAAACCGAGGTCCCGTCTCCGTATAACCTTAGCTGTTGATGGGACATAAAACTATAACACTCACTCACTCACTATACAAATAAACTGTGATTTTTACCGCCAAAACAATGAAAGTTCTAAGATGAAAAAGTGTGATATTTTACTTACATGTATTTCTGCTCAAAATATAGATTATGGGTACACGTTAGAACCGTCTAATCGAGTGGGTTATATGTATGTCATGAAAAAAATTCATGGTAACTTTTAAATACCATGTAAGAATGGTATGCTTCACGGCAACATGTCCATAAAATGAACTCCTCCCTAAACCCCACTTTATATAGAGAAGACTGGGGTTTACGGGGTAAACATTATGTTTCTTATTTCTGTTCCAAGACATAGGTTGTGGGTATTCATTAGAACCGCCTCAATCAGGCGATTCTAACGAGTAACCACAGCCCATGTTTGCGGTATAAGTAAGAAAATATGACATATTTTTATCAGAAAAGTAGCCATTTTGGAGATGTGAAAAAATGCACTATGTCGCGCTGTTTTTTTTTTTTGTTAATTGCTCATATATTTGATGTACATGTATGTGTATGTTTAGATACTGAAAAGTATACAATTTTAACATTTGAAAAACTTCAAAACCTTTCAAAATGTTACAGGTATCATCTGTTAACCAAGGGTCCATATTGAGTTACAAATGCGGAAGTAGTTGAACACTGACCGTTTTCAACTTGAAAGATTTGAAAAAAAAAACAAAAAAAAAAAACAAAAAAAAAAAAAAACAAGAGGGCCATGGTTGCCCTAGAGCGCTCACCTGATCCACACTGTACAAATGAAATGGTAGGTAATATAGTAAGGTGGCGTGGAGAGTTTGATTTTCATTGACAGTGACCCAAGGAACAGTTCTGTGAAATTCTATCAAAATCAGTCGAGCTGTTTATGAGTAGGTCATTTTAAGGTTTGGATATTTTTTTAGCTCTGGTGGCTATTATGTTCATTTGAGCAAAATCCATATATAAATGTAGGCACTAGAGCCATAACAAGGTTTCTCTAAAACAGCCACAGTGACCCTGACCTTCAGCACAGAACCCTGAATGTCGATCTTGCTCGAGAATATTATCGTACCTAACATTTGTGTGAAGCTACATCAAATCCATTGATAAATCTAAGTGCTAGCTAGAGCCATGAAAAAGTTTTTTTTCTTCTAAAAACAGCCACAGTGACCTTGACTTAAGCTCAGGACCCTGAAAGTTGAACTTGCTTCATATATTATCATACCCAACATTTGTGTGAAGTTACATTAAAGTTCATCAATAAATGTAGGCGCTAGAGCGATGACAAAGTTTTTCTAAAAATTGACCTTGACCTTCAGCTCCGGACCCTGGAAGTCAAACGTGCTTGAGATATTATCATACGCAACATTTTTGTAAAGTTACATGGAAATCCTCGGATAAATGTAGGCGCTAGAGTGATGACGAGGCTTTTCTAAAAAATAGCCACTGCACCCAGGACCCTTAAGGTCTAACTTGTGTGTAGTTACATTTACATAAAAATCCATCATAACTGTAGTGACGGCAAAGCTTTTCTAAAATAGCCCCAAGAACCTTGACTTTGATCCAAACACCCTCAAAGTCTGATTTGCTCGAGATATCCTCATACTGAATATTTGTGTAAAGTTTATTAAAATCCATCAATAAATGTAAGCACTAGAGCAATAACGAAAATGTTCTAAAAATAGCTACAGTGACCTTGACTCTGAGCCTATCAACCTAAAGGTCAGTCTTGCTCCAGATATCATATACAGCATTTGTGTAACCCATCAATAAATGTATGCACTAGAGTGATAACAAAGTTTTTGTTTCTAAAAATAGCCACAGCCACAATATTCCTTGAGTCCAGGATCCTGAAAGCCGAACTTGCTGGATAAACTAACATAACAGACATTAATTGTATGTGGTTACATTAAAACCCGTCAATAAATGAAGGCATAAGAGCCACAAATCTTGATCTTGAACCAAGCACGCTGAAAGTCGATCTTGCTGGAGATATAATCATACACAAAATCTGTGCAAACCACCAATAAATGTATGCATTAGAGTACTGACAGAGTTTTTCTCAAAACAGCCACAGTGAGCTTGACATTCAGCTAGATCCTAATCAAGATATTTTTATACACAATATTTGTGTGAAGTCCATCAATAAATGTAGGCGCTAGAGGGACAATAAAAGTTTTTTTTCTCAAAAGAACTACAGTAACCTTGATCTTGAGCCTAGGACCCTGATTAAGATATTATAATACCAAACATTTGTGATTTTTTTTTTATATTTAAAGCCATCGATAAATATAGGTGCTTGAGTCATGACTAAGTACGTATGTACGTAAGAAGGCATTTGTGTACGCACGTACGTACATTCTCACATATATTCTTCAGATACGAAAAAATGCTATACTTCTCAACACTTCGTTGTGCAAGGGGATGATGATTGGACCCAAACTGTGACCTTTTCAGTGTTCACATAGCTTTTTCAATGATTTGACCTACTGACCTACTTTTATGATCCGACATGACCATTATTCAAACTTTTCCCAGATATTGTCAATACGACCATTCTGAGCAAGTTTGATGATGATTTGGCCAATACTATGGCCTCAGGAGTGTTCACAAGGTTTTTCTATCATCTCACCTACTGACCTACTTTTTTACCTGACATATCCCATATTCAAACTTATCCGAGTAATTGTCGAGTTGATTATTCCGACCAAATTGGACCAAAACTGAAGCCTCTAGAGTGCCCATAAACTTTTTTTCTATAATTTTTACTTACTGACCTACTTTTTGACCCAACATAACCAATATTCAAACATGACCCAGGTATTGTGAAGATGATCATTCTGAGCAAGTTTGATGATGATTGGGCCAATACTGTGGCTTAAGGAATGTTCACAAGGTTTTTCTATCATTTGACCTACTGACCTATTTTTTAATCTGACATATCCCATATTCAAACACATCCGAGATATTGTCAACACGATCATGCCGAGCAAAGTTGATGATAGTTGGACCAATACGGTGGCCTCTAGAGTGTTCACAAGGGTTTTCTATAATTTGATCTGCTGACCGAAAACTGTGGCCTCTTAGAGTGTTCACATTGCTTTTTCTGGCCTTTTTTTTACCCGACATGACCCATATTCAAACTTTTACCAGTTATTGTCAAGATGATCGTTCTGAGTAAGTTTGATGATGATTGGAGTAAAACTGTGGCTTCTAGAGTGTTCACAAGGTCTTTCTATGATCTGACCAACTGACCTAATTTTTAACATGACACATATTCAACCCTGATTCAAATATTGTCAAGATGATCATTTTGAGTAAGATTGATGATGATCCGACCAAATTGTGACCTCTGGAGTGTTCACAAGGTTTTTCTATGATTTAACATACTGACCTACTTCTTGACCCGAAATGTACGACATGACCAATATTCGAAGTTGATTAAGATACTGTCAAGATGATCATTCTGAGTAAGCTTGATGCAGATTGGACCAAAACTGTGGCCTCTGGAGTCTTCACAAGGTTCTTCTATGGTTTCACCTTCTACCGACATGACTCATGTTCGAAATTGACCCAGATATTGTCAAGATGATCATTTTGAGCAAGTTTGACGAGCTCTTGACAAAAACTGTGACCTCTAGATTGTTCACAATTTTTTTCTATGATTTGACATACTGACCTACTTTTTGACCCGTAATGACTCATATTTGAAGTTCATTAAGAAATTGTCGAGAAGATCATTCTAAGCAAGCTTTATTAAGACTGGACCAAAACTGTGGCCTCTAGAGTGTTCACAAGTTTTTTCTATAATTTGATCTACTGACCCAAAACTGCGGCCTCTTAGAGTGTTCACATTGCTTTTTCTGTGATTTGACCTACTGACTTACATGTTTGATCCGACATGACCCATATTCAAACTTGTGCAAGATATTGTCAAGATGATCATTCTGAGCAAGTTTGATGATGATCGGACCAAAACTGTGGCCTCTAGAGTGTTCTCAGGTTTGTCTATGAATTGACATACTGACCTGCTTTTTGACCCGACATGACCCATATTCGAAGTTGATTAAGATATTGTCGAGATGATCATTCTGAGCAAGGTTGATGAAGATTGGACGAAATCTGTGGCCTCTGAGTGTTCACAAGGTCTTTCTATGATTTCACCGACTGCCCTAATTTTTAACCCGACATGACTCATATTCAAACATGACTCAGCTATTGTCAAGATGGTCATTCTGAACAAATTTCCTGCAGATTGGACCAAAAATATGGCCTCTATAGAGTGTTCACAAGGTTTTTCTATGATTTGATCTACTGACCTACTTTTTGACCCGACATGACCCATATTCAAAATTAACCGAGATATTGTCATGATCATCATTCTGACCAAGTTTGATGGTGATTGGATCAAAACCGTGGCCTCTAGAATGTTCGCAATAGAAGTTTACGCACGGACGACGCATGATGCACGACGGACGACGGACGACGCACGATGAACGACGACGCCAAACATCTCGCAGTATCAAAAGCTCACCAAAGCGTTCAGTTACGAGTACAACAAGCTGACATACCACCTCATCATCTCGCCCCCGCCCATCGGGGCTTGAAGAAATAGATGGGCTGCATGATGCTACCACGCAGAGCTGATACCGACCCGCACACGAGTACTGGTAAACCGCTTAGAGGATCTAAGCCTGCCCAGGCAAAGCGGTGCGAGTCGGCCCGTCCATGCTTATAAACCCTATTGGTTTCATTGGCCGGCAGGGCTTGAGATGTCATTTCATCTCAATGTCGGGTGAAAGTCCCACAAAATTGGAAGCAACGTCTCCAAAATGATCTTTACAGTGCTGACGGGGACGTCAAACCTCAAATCAAACAAAACCAAACAAAAAACATTCTTACGTGTACTTAGCTCAGTTATAGACCGTGTCTATGTGGACATTGAATTTGCAGTATCAATTTCAACAAGACTGGTCGCACTTTCGTTATTTTGTTCTTGAATCCAGTAGGAGGAATACTTTTCTTTTCTGAATTTGACAGTTTGATATATGTGTTAAATTCATAATTCTAACACTGCATTACGGTAACGCACCGTGTGACACATATTGCATTTTTAACATCTCCAAAATGGCTTTTTTTCTGATGAAAATCCGTGATATTTTTTCATATTTATGCTACAAACATAGGTTGTTGGTGCTCGTTAGAACCGCCTCTGAGGCGGTTCTAACGAGCATCACAACCTATGTCTTTGAGTAGACATAAGAAAAATAATGTATACCCCCGTAAACCCAAGTTCTTTCTATATAAGTTGGGGTTTAATGGGGGGTGTTCATTTCATGGGCTTGTTCACGTGATGGGTCGCCCATATAACCAGTGGTCAAATCCAGTGATATATTGGGTGACAAATTACTAGGCGAAAAAGCGTGACCGCCGTTTTATGACGTTTTGCGACGACATCGATCGTTTTCTTGACCTTAGAAGGAGAAACATCTTTTCACGCAAAAACAGGTAACTGTATGTGTTGCAGCCAAACACGTTGGCGGGATTTCTACAATGGCGGAAAGTTGAGAGAATATGAAGGAATTAACAGTATTTAGTCGACTTTCAGTGTGTTAGAATCTAATTAGATCAGCTCTATTGCGTGATTTGTTGCGTAATATATCACTGCGCGCTCGTGATTTGATCTACCTTACAACTGACCTCCAAACAGTGATATATTACTCAACAAATCACTGTTAGAGCTGACCTGTTTCTTAAATTGCGTTGAATTTAACAGTGCAAAAATCGACAGACATTTGCCATTTAGTAAATTTTGGTCGATCGACCCAAAAACAGCCACACCTCTGCTGCAGGCACAATAGGCCCTTTTCCTACTGAAGCCAAAGAGATACGTGAAGAATGCTTTAGCACTGTAGCTTTCATTATTAGCAAGTTTCTACTTCCGCCTTTAAGGTTTAGTTTGTTTGATTTTGTTTGAGTTGTGGTTTAACGTCCCCGTCAACACTGTACAGGTCATTCTGCAGACGGTGCTTCCAATTTTGTTGGACATTTACCAGACACTGAGATGAAATGACATCTCAAGCCCTGTCGCCCAATGAAACCAATAGGGTTTATACCCATATGGACTTTCTGACTCGCATCGCTTTGCCTAGGCAGGCTTAGATCCTTTAAGCGGTTTACCAGTTCTCATGATCGGTCAGGTTTTCTTTCTACTGATACTGTGTCGGTCACATTTGGCCATTACCGCAGATTCAGCTCTTCGAGGAAGCATCGTGCAGCCCATCTATTTCTTCAAGCGCAGATCGGCGGGGGCCGTTCAACATTGTTGTCAGAAATGACAGATATTAGGTAAGAAATGATAACATCTTCATTATTTCTACTTTACACATAGATTGTGGGTGCTCGTTAGAACCGCCTAATGAGGCGGTTCTAACGAATACCCATAATTCATGTTTTTGATCAAATATTAGGCAGATAAAGTATAACCCCGTTAACCCCACTTTTCTCTATATAAAGTGGGGCTTAGGGGAGTGGGGGTGGGTTGGGGGGCTTCTTTCCACGGACTTATTGTGATGTGCATGTGGAAAGCTCTAGCACTATAGCTTTCATTATTAAAGTTTCTACTTCCACCTTTAGAAGCCTCCTTGGTGTAGTAGTTATGCTACTCGCCTTGTAAACCAGGGGTCGCAGGATCGATCCAGGGCTTCTCCAGACTTTCGGATGAGTCTTTTAACCGAGGTCCCGTCTCCGTCAGACCTTAGATGTTGGCGAGTCGTAAAAAATTCACTCTTCTTCCACCTTTAAGGTTTAGTATCGCGGAAGTATACATGTATGTAGGAGACGAACACTTGAAGAAATAATAGTATAATTTGACCTTAATCATTTCCTATTCACGTATCAAAAGAAGGATACCATGATCTCATAAGTGCTTCATCCGGGTTCATACCATTAGATAAGGGGGATAACCAGGAAAATAATGGGAACTGTATACATCTTCAGGAGCGGCAACTCTGTCAAAATTTTACTGTTTCTTTTATCTCCCATATCAATGAGGGTCTAAAAGAAAGAATATACCCCTTAGGATCTTCTTTTAAGCCCGAGGAGCAAATTCTTTCCTGTAAGGGGAATGTGTACACCTTCAGGGGAGGCAACTCCTACAAAAAAAGTTTTGTATCCCATGGTCAATAGGGGTCAAATCTTAAAGGAAAGAATTTGCTCCTGAGGAACAAATTCTTTCCTTTAAGATTAGACCCCTTTTTCAGCGGGAATGAGCCTATAAAAAGCGAACAGGAAGTCCCGAAAGTTGTCTCCCTTTGGAAAAATGGCGGAAAATGGTATTCCCATTCCCCCTGAGAGTAGATCGAGCAAATTCTTTCCTTTAAGAGCAGATTCTCTTTCCTTTAAGAATAGACCATTTTACGGGGGGTGGGGGTGGGGGGGGGGCAGATTTTTTTAGGAGCAAATGATTTCCTTTATGAGTAGACCCTCTTTCCTTCAAGGGTATGCCCTTTTCCCGAATGGTCCAGTTTGTAGCCTGAAAGCAAACATGAAGTCCCAAAATGTGTTTCCCTTGCTGAAAGTGGCGAAATATGTACCAGGTGACGCCATGGCCCCCGCCCATTGGGCCTTGGAGAAAAATTAAGCTTCCACGCAGAGCTAGACCCTAACGCGCACGAATACTGGTAAACCGATTAGAGGGTCTAAGCCTGCCCAAGCAAAGTGGTTCGAGTCGGACCGTCCATGCTTATGAATCTTTCTTTTGTTTGTTTGGGCTGCAGAGCTTGAGATGTCATTTCATCTCAATGTTGGGTAAAAGTCCCGCAAAACTGGAAGCAACGTCTCCAAAATTACATAAATAGTGTTGACGGGGACGTAAAACCCCAATTCAAACAAAAGAAAACCAGGTGACACCATCCTCCTTAAACGATTTTTATTCTTATTTACCTAAAGAAACCGATGGTGTGGGTACAGATTAGAATCGTCTGGATGAGGCGATTATAAACAAGAAATTTGGAAAACTATGCCTTAACCCAATTTGTACCGTAACCCCAAAACGGGTACCCAGATATTTCTAGCAAACAGTGCAAGTCCAGATCAGACGCCACAGAACGCGGCGTCTGATCAGGGTCTACACTGTTTGCAAAATTTTCAGCCAGTTTCCAATTAGTGTTTGAAGAAAACACAGCCTAACACCCCTTAAATTTTGAAATGGACTCCTGCTATATATAAGGTGAAAGATTCAATTTGGTACAAAAAGGGTTATATACCCTCGATACTTCGTTATCTGCAGTTATGGCCGGTTTTTGTCAGCTGTTGTGTTTCTTTCTTTCTTTCTTTTCATTTGTTTCGGTTTTACGATCCTTTCAAGAGTATTTAACTAACATGTATTTCGATTGATCATTGCTCAGAAACGGGCGAACACCCTGAAAGCACTTGACGTCTCACAGTCGGCCCGAGCGAGACTCGAGCTACAGCGGTGAGAGACCTACATGTAATGAGTAAGAGTAAGCGATCTTATCTGCTAATATTATGTAAATTACAGTTTGCTAGTTCTCCAAAAGAGCTTAGTACAGGAATGCCTTTAGTTGTTTATCTACGGAGTCGGGCATATTTGGCAATTACCTCAGTTGTTGTCTCCCTTGCAAAAAAAAAAAAAAAAAAGAAAGAAAAACGCGGAAAAATGCGAAGTGTGTCCATCTCGGGCTGTCCATTTCCTGATAAACCATGTCTATCTATCTAATTATCTTCGTATACTGAGTCGGTCATACTTGGCCATTACCTCAGTATGTCAATGCGCTTCAAACTCACATATCAGCCCCCGCCCATCGGGGCTTGAAGAAATAGATGGGCTGCATGATGCTTCCACGCAGAGCTGAAACACGAGTACTGGTAAATCGCTTAGAGGATCTAAGCCTGTCCAGGCAATGCGGTGCGAGTCGGCCCGTGCATGCTTATATCATCTCAAGTCGGGTAAAGGTCCCACAAAACTGGAAACAACGTCTGCAAACTGACCTTTCCGTGTTGACGGGGACGTTAAACGTCAAATCAAACAAAATCAAACTCACATGGCCCCTCACCCATCGGGACTTAAAGAAATAGATTTGGTGCTTCGATGCAGAGCCGAAACTGGCCGCATATGAGTACTGGTAAACCGCTAAGGTCTAAGCCTGCGCGGGTCAGACCGTCCATGCAATAAACCCTAATGGTTTCATTGGGGAGCAGGGCTTGAGATGTCTTTTCATCTAAATGTCGAGTAAAATGCAGGAAGAAACTTGGTGGTTTTCATTTTAGTCTACAGGAAAAAGTAAGAAGCTGGAAGCAACGTAAATGGTGTTGACGGGGACGTTAAAGCTCAAATCAAACAACTCATATAATATAAGTCCATGCATAGTCTCAAAAATAATAATAAAAACACAATAACAAACAGCCGAACTTCAATATGTCGAATAACTTTGGACCGTAAAATTATGTTCGAGATAAAAGCTAGTTCGGATATATGAGGGTTACTCATAGTGTCAGGTCATGAGGCATTACGGGGATGACTTAAGGGGAATGGTAACACCTGGCAGATGTTTTCGCCATTTTTCAAAGGGAGACAAGTCCCACTGAAAAAGGGGTCTACTCTTAATGAAAAAGAAGCAAATTCTTTCCTTTAAGAGTTGACCCCTATTGACATGGAAGACAATCGACCCCCGCCCATCGGGGCTTGAAGAAATATATGGGCTGCATGATGCTTCCACGCAGAGATGAATCCGACCCGCACGAGTACTGGTAAACTGCTTAGAGGGTCTAAGCCTGCCCAGGCAAAGCGGTGCGAGTCGGACGGTCCATGCTTATAAACCCTATTGGTTTCATTGGGCGACAGGGCTTGAGATGTCATTTCATCTCGGTGTCGGGAAAAAGTCCCACAAAATGGGAAGCAACGTCTCCAAAATGACATTTAGTGTTGACGGGGACGTTAAACCTCAAATCAAACAAACAAAACATGGAAGACAAAACCACTTTTGCAGAAGTGACCTCCCCTGAAGTTGTTCCCATTCCCCTTAAGAATATATATTCTCAATATTCTATAAAAATAAAGTAATATCGTGTGTACTCATTTGAGTCGCCCCTTTGGGTACGCACAGCATACCGTTTAAAAAAATAACCAGGGAGAGAGAGAGAGAGAGAGAGAGAGAGAGAGAGAGAGAGAGCACTCCATAAATGTGGGACCAAAGGAAAAAAAATCTTTAGGAACTTAAGGGTGAATTCGAATTAGCCACTGTAAACGAACAATGAATTTTTGAATTGCTGAAATTTTCCTGTAGACTAAAATGAAAACCACCAAGTTTCTTTTTTTTGCTGAGTATGTATGAAAAATACATGCAACATGGGTTTTTTTAATTGGCATGATAGCATTATGTTTCTATGCTGCAAGTGACTTCTGTTTATTCCGGATGGAAAGTAAAGTGGCCATAAGGAAGATTTATATGTGGTTACGGAATTTCAACTATAGTTTTATCATCTAATTATATAACAAAAAGAGAGACTTTAAGGAAGTTTATCTTTTTAAGTATTGGAAACTACTCTTCTAATTCACTGCATATACAAAGAGTAAAAGTGAAAATTACATTTTCTTAAATTTTATACTCCGCCACATTATAGTGGCTAGCTTCCTGTGGATGTCGATCCACCCATCCATCCGTCCGTCCGTATGTCAACCGGTCAGCGCCTTGTTTTCGATCGATAATTACAATATTGACCACGGATTTTCGTCAAATTTAGCATACACATTTGTACTTGGGAAATAAGGCTTGGAATTGTTATTTGACTAAATCAGTTGTTTTTTGACAGACAGAGTTATGGCCCAGTTCTTTTCCGATAAATGGTTGTAGCCGGTTGTTCCATCGGGGCTTAAAGAAATATATTGGGCTGCATGGTGCTTCCGACCGAATATTTAAGTAGCGATAAACGCTTAGAAGGGTTAAGCCTGCCAAGGCAAATTGTTGTGAGTCCCTTTCTTTAGCCGGAAGAGCATGACATATTATTTCATCTCACTGCCGGGTGAAAGTCCAACAAAATCGGAAGCAACGTCACCAAAATGACCTAATAATGTTGAAGGGGACGTAGAACCTCAATACAATCAAACAAACAACCAATGTTTTAACGATTGTAGGGGTTTTGAACAAATGTTTTCATTTTTTGTGTGTGTGATTACCGGAGACAAACGTTATAAAAATATTTGCCCCGAAAATACGCCTATATATATTTGACCCCTTAAACCCACTTTTATACAGTAAAACTGTGGTTTACAGGGGTATACATTATTTTTCTAATTTCTGCTCAAAAACATATATTGTGGGTACTCGTTAGAACAGCCTCGCCGAGGCGGTTCTAACGAATTCCCATAATTTATATTTTGAGCAGAAATATGAAAATATCAGAATTTTTTATCTGAAAATTTTCATTTTTAGGTGGATAAATATTCAATATATGGCCGTGTGTTCGTAATATATGGTCTGAAATTTCATGTGAATCATCTGCCATAGCAGAAATTGCAGCAGTCTTTATATTATGTATTATTTATATAATATTGGGACATTTTCAATACGCTTTGATGGACCAAACGTCAAGCGCCTGTGTTCCAGGTAACCATTTTCGTTTCAGAACTCGTCATTCAGCCGCAGTTTATTTGTAACTGGCATATCAGTGACTTGGTTACAGAAGACCGCTACAATGTGCCACAGTATGCTCTACATAGAATGGGAAAAAATCATAAAATTCATGCAGTGCATAGGGGCTTGAATCATAAACAAATGAAAAAAATTTTTTTTTTTTTTTTTTTTTTGTATTTTTTTTGTATTTTTTGGGGGGGGTACTATATTAGAGACATATAGTACCAAAAAAAAAAAAAAAATATTTTTTTTTTTCATATTTTTTTCATGATTCAAGCCCCTATGTGCAGTGGATACTAGTGAGCTCAGTAGCATTTAAACAGGGCCTGACAAAGTCAAATATCTGCCACTTGATCGGCAGTTCACAGCACCTTCCAAATGACTTGGACTAACAATATTCCGTGTTTATTCTATACATTTTTATATATTTTTTTTCTGGTCAAGTCAAATAAACAAGAGGGCCATGATAACCCTGGATCGCTCACCTGTTCGACAGATGAGTGTGTTTGAGTTTTACGTTTCACTAACAGCTAAGGTCATACGGAGACGGGACCTCGGTTTAAAGACTCATCCGAAAGTATGGAGATGCCCGGGATCGATCCTGCAACCCCTGGTTTACAAGGAGAGTAGCTTAACTACTGCACCACAGAGGCTTCTCCTGTTCGATAGATATTGTACAATTGAAATTGTAGGTAATAAATGGTGAAGTAGAGGGTTCGAGCAATTTTGGTTGACCCAAGTAAAATTTCTATTGGCTTCATTGCGTGCTAGGGCTAGAGATTTCGAAGTTAAGGAGGATTTGATTGATTGATTTGAGGTTTGACGTCATC
Organism: Lucinisca nassula; assembly: GCA_963580285.1. Lineage (NCBI taxonomy): Eukaryota > Metazoa > Mollusca > Bivalvia > Lucinida > Lucinidae > Lucinisca > Lucinisca nassula. The sequence goes on from OY757012.1 coordinate 95,260,478, forward strand.
GTAAACACTGTATAGGTCATTTTGGAGACGTTGCTTCCAATTTTGTGGGACATTTTTACCCGACATTGAAATGAAATGACATCTCAAGCCCTGTCGCCCAATGAAAACAATAGGGTTTATAAGCATGGACAGTCCGACTCGCACCGCTTTGCCTGGGCAGGCTTAGATCCTCTAAGCGGTTTACCAGGAGTCGTGTGCGGTCGGATTCAGCTCTGCGTGGAAGCATCATGCAGCCCATATATTTCTTCAAGCCCCGATGGGCGGGGGCCGAAGTTAAGGAGGAGAGTCGTTTAAAGATTTATCTATTTTTAGCTCTGGTGGCCAACTTGTTCATCCAAGCAGAACGGTTTGAGCCATTTTGGTAGAGGGTCATCCAAGGAACATTCCTGTGGAATTATTTCGGACTCCGCCCCTGGTTAAACAGAAGAAGTTGTTTAAAGATTTTTTTTAGCTCTGGTGGCCATCTTGTTCACCCGCGCGGAATGGTTTGAGCAATTTTGATAGAGTATCATCCAAGGAGCATTCCTGTGAAATTATTTAGAAATCCATTTACTGGTTTAGGAGAAGTCGTTTAAAGGTCTTTCTATTTTTACCTCTGGCTGTCATCTTGTTCACCCGAGCTGAACGGTTTGAGCAATTGTGGTGTTAGGTTACCCAAGAAACATTCCTATGAAATTAATTCAAAATCTATCCACTGGTTAATGAGCAGAAATCATTTAAAGTCCTTTCTATATTGGCTCTAGCGGCCATATTGTTCATCAGAACGGAACGGTGTGGGCATGTTTTGTACATGGTCACTCAAGAAACATTCCTGTGAATTTATTTTGAAATCCATTCATTTGTTAAGGAGGAGAAGTCATTTAAAGCTTTTTTATATATATATATATTTTTTTTTTATCTCTGGCGGCATCTTGTTCATCCACGAGGAACGGTTTGAGCAATTTTGGCAGAGGGTCACCCAATGAACATTCCTGTGCAATTATTTCGAAATCCATCCACTGGTTAAGGACAAGTCGTTTTTAAGGGTTTTTTTATATTAAGCTCTGGTGGTTATCTTGTTCATCCGAGCAGAACGATTCGAACAATTTTGACAGAGGGTCATCCAAGGAACATTCCTGTGAAATTATTTCGAAATCCATCCACTGGTTAGGAGCAGGAGTCATTTAAAGGTTTTTTTTTTCTATTTTTAGCCCGGCGGCCATCTCTTTAATCCGAGCAGTTTGGGTTGAGGGTCACCCGAGGAGCATTCCTGTGAAATTATTTTAAAATCCAACCGCTGGTTAAGGCGAAGATATCGTTTAAAGTTTTTGATATTTTTAGCTCTGGCGGCCATTTTGTTCACCCAAGCGGAACGGTAAAACAATTTAGGTAGAGGGTCACCAAAGGAACATTCTTGTGAAATTATTTCAAAATCCATGGTTAAGGAGAAGAAGTCGTTTAAAAGTTTTTTTTTTCTATTTTTAGCTCTGCCGACCATCTTGTTAACTCAAGCGGAACGGTTTGAGCAATTTTGGTAGAGGGTCACCCACATTTTTTTTTTTTTTTTTTTTTTTTTTTTTTTGGTTTGGGTTTTACGGCCCTTTCAAGATTATTTCACTCATATCGAGCCGATCGTTAATCAGAGGTGGGCGAAAACCGGAGTACCCGGAGAAAAACCACCTGACCTTCCGTTGCAGAACTTGGCGTCTCACACGTGGCCAGAGCGAGGCTCGAACCTACGGCGGTGAGAGACCTAATGACTAAGAGTCAGCGCTCTTATCCACTAGGCCACGGAGGCCCGTAGGGTCACCCACATTCCTGTGATTTTGTTTTTATACTTGTCCAGCAGTTTTGGAGAAGTCATTTAAAGCAGAAGTTGACGACGAACGGATGCACGCACGCACGGAAGACGGACAAATACCGAACAGAATAGCCCACGTGCTCAGGGGAGCTAAAAGTCACGAGCCAGCCAAAATTTGAGCCAACCCCACTTTATATAGAGAGACCAGGGGTTTACCGAGGTAAACGTTATTTTTCTTATTTTTGCTCCAAGACATAGGCTGTAGTTTCTCGTTAAAACCGCCTCAATGTGGCGGTTCTAACGAGCACCCACAAACTGTGTTTGGAGTAAAAATAAGAAAGATATAACAAATTTTCATCGGAAAAGTAGCCATTTTGGAGAAACGAAAGAGTGCACTATGTCACACGGTTTTGTTTCCGTAATGTCCGAAGGACCACAGTCCACTTTTGAAATTAAGGTGTGAAAGGGTAACCCATCGCGCATAGAAAAGGGGTAACTAGCATCAAAATGTCTTCGATGTTTCGTGTATTCATGTGCGTATTCATTTCTGAACAATGTCCAGCAAGAAATAGTGCATAACATTTCATTACGGAAACACGCCTATACAAATACGCTTGAACCTTTATCGCCGAAAAAATGAAATTTTTAAGATGAAAAATTATGATATTTTTTATATATGTGCTGCAAATTTAGGTTGTGGTTACTTGTTAGAACCGCCTCGTCGAGGCGGTTCTAACGAGTACCCACAATCTATATTTATAAGCAGAAATAAGAAATATAAGGTTTACCCCCAGCAAACCCCAGTTTTACTATATAAAAGTGAGGTTCGACGGGGTTAAAATTATATAGGGGTGTTTTCGTGATGTATTTGCAACATGTGACAGTTGAATATATGTGACCCGTCACGCGAAAAGGGACCTTCTGGGAAGTTACGTCATTTAGCGTAAATGACGTTCGAAAATAATGTTCACGTTAACGTCATTTGCTGACAATTTGATTACGCTGTGTCTTAATTGGACTCATAATTCATCTTACATTCCTGGTGACATGAGGTTTTTTCAAGCCCTTTAAACTGTTCTGATTTTACACTGTTCCTATTCGAGTTTCGTCCCATGTAAATAAACGGTAAACGCCATATCTGAAAATTATTTTCTGAACTTACACAGACGGTGGATGGACTGAATTTAGCAGCGTTTACAGTTAATATGTCTGGTCCGGGCAACATTTTTTTCACCTGGGTAAGGCCAAATGCCAGGCCCACTAGGTACGATTCTCTTCGATATCAACCACAGGCGCTTGGCCCGTTGATTTGTCCGAAAAACTTGTGGAATAGGTAAAATGACAAAATATGAGTAAAAAAAAAAAAAAATTTTCACACTGGTATAGAAAGCTAGACGTCTAGCTTTCTATACCAGAATGAAAAAAATTTTTTTTTTTTACTCATATTTTGACTTTAATCACATTCCACACGTTTTTCGGACAAATCAACGGGCCAAGTGCCTGTGATATCAACCGGTGGTTATATTACAATGCGATAAGGTCATCCGGTTCACAGACAGTTGGTGTTGGTGACGTCTAACTGCTACGTCATAAGTTAATCAATAAACATGTATTATTATTATAGGATTTGTAGTAAACTGTTAGTACAAGCCACAGAAACCAGCACTAGGCGATCGGTTCTTTGTCTGTTAGTATGCGCCTGTCTCCGCCCAACTTGAGCAAGTCGGAACTACATGTATATATATTTCAAAACTCCCCTCCAATATATTTCAAAACTCCCTCATAATGGCATCTGTTTGATATTTTCTCCCAACAATTATTCAACCAAGTTAAAAACGAACTTGATGAGGCTGAGCTTACCGGCGAAAGAGACTGAGTAATCAAGAGTAATCAATTCTGAAAATTCAGTTAAATACAATGATCTGAATCTCCACTGTGACACCTGACGGGGAAAAAAACAATGCTGTTGCCCAGTTCGGCAGTTGATTTGTTTTATGTTGTTTGATTTTATGTTTAACGTCCCTGTCAACACTATATAGGTCATTTTGGAGACGTTGCTTCCAATTTTGTGGGACGTCAACACTGAGATGAAATGACATCTCAAGCCCTGTCGCTCAATGAAACCAATAGGAATTATGAGCATGGAGGGTCCGACTCGCACCGATTTACCTGGGCAGGCTTAGATCCTCTGAGCGGTTTACCAGTACCCGTGTGAGGTTGGATTCAGTTCTGCGTGGAAGCATCATGCAGCCCATTTATTCCTTAAAGCCCAAATGGGCGGGGGTCGTAACTGTTGTCCAGTACCATTGTAAGAGAACAAAAAAGTGTAGACACTGAGTTGTCGTTTATGATTGCCATACCACAGATTGGTGTGTGTGTATGTGTGTGTGTTGGGGGGGGGGGGGGTTTGGAGAGAGAGGCGGGGTGTGGGGCGTTACATCACACCAGAATCTAAGGTCATACGGCGATGGGACCTCGGTTTAAAGACCAAAAATCTGGAGATGAGGTCCAAATTGTGCGTCTGTTTGAATTGAGGTTTAACATCCCCGTCAACACTATATAGGTCATTTTGAAGACGTTGCTGCCACTTTTGTGGGACTTTTACCCGACATTGAGATGAAATGACATCTCAAGCCCTGCCGCTCAATGAAACCAAAATGCTTATACATGTATGCACCACTTTGCCTGGGCAGGCTTAGTCCTTCTAAGTGGTGTACCAGCAATCATCTGCGGTCAGTCTCAGCTGTGCATGGCAGTATCATGCAGCCCAGTCTATTTTTCTAAGCCCCGATGTGCAGGGGCGAGGTCCCAATCGGTGCATCGCTATATTTAATAGTTCTATTCGTTAGTTAGCAGGAGTAATTTTATAGTGATGCCAGCTTGGGAAACTCTATTGTGACAGTTGAAAAATGGAAGGTTTTGGAGAATTATTCATGAAAATTTATAATTTGACGGCATCGGAACCCGCCGGTGTGGTTTACGTTAGACGATACCAGTTTCTCCAGAGCGAGGCAGATAAGTGGTTAGCACACTTGCCTCTGATGTGTGAGGCCTCCGGTACGATTCGTGTCAGTGGTAATAAAATTGCAGTGTCCGAACATGCTCAACTGGCATCATTTGCAGTGATGAATACACCAAAGTGCGCCGTCTTTCTGATCGGGACGTTAATTGGAATCCTATATGCAGAGGGAATCATCACCTTTGCTGGTTAAACATCCCTCCTACCGTATAGATAATGGATGGATGGATAGATAGATAGATAATCAAAATTGTAAAGGATCAGGATAAGGTCCTGGAACTGATCACAAATTAACCGGCAATGATCCCGCCACCTTGTCTCAACGCTGAAAGACAAGAAGTCAACCAATGTTATGGAGACAATTATTATATATTTTCCCTAAACTCTTGGGGCCAAACTACATACATGTATATGGAACAGAAATAAACAATCTATGAGCTCTAGGTGTGATCAGAATAAAGTATTACAGTATGTGCATGTGTCATTGCGCGCGGCATTTTTCACATGAGATTTTTAATAGTTAAAACTTTGAAATGTAACCTTCCATTTATGTATTCAGATTTATTTTTCATTTTTTTTTCTCTCTCTTTTGACAAGTTGAAGAATTTTTTCCCATGTTACCCATTTCAAAGCATTTAGCAACTCGATTCAACAACACACTACGACGAGAATATGGGTTTTGTTTTAAAGAGGTTTGCCATTAAATTTTGTTGTACAACTTGACGTATTCTGCATAAAAGACAAATTAATCATGTGCGCACCGTGTGAAAGTGCATTCTTTCAAATCTCAAAAAGGTGGCGAGAATGTGCTAGGTCAAATGTGCTGTTTGAACCGCCTCATTGGGGCGTTTTCTAATGAGTATCCAGAACATATGTATTGGATTAGTACTTCGAAAACTGAAAAATACTATACAACCTGAAAACCCCAGTTTTTTCTTTCTTTTCTTATTTCATTATGTGTTTATTTATTTATTTATTGTTTGTTTGTTTAACGACCCTTTTCAATATTTTTTTCACTTATTTCAAGCCGATCGTTAATTAGATGTGGGCGAAAACCACAGTACCGAGAAAAAAGACCTTCCGTTGCAGAACATGGTGTCTCTCGCTTGACCAGAGCAAGGCTCGAACCTTAGCGGTGAATGGTGTGTTCGTATCTCATGAGTCTCGACGCGAGGAAGTCGGTCTTTGGTACCAGTTTCCAACCAGATATATGTAAGACAACAGTCTGCTCAGTGTCAGTAGCCTAAGATGATCTGAATTCTGTCATTGAGCCACGATCACAAAAGCTTGCATTATATGCGCTGATCAGTCTATGCTGATGCGCAGGCTGTTCTTCGCGTTTGTTCACACATGCAAATAGTAGGATTTCTTGCTCATATAATGTGTAAAAAACTGTTTTGATCTTCCTTTCGCAATCGTTACAACTAAACAGTTTCGGACGACGACAATATGCCAGATGTCTCAAGAAATGCTTAATAATGAAACAGTGTTAAGGAGATAAATGTTTTACTGTATTAAAATGCCTTTTTCAGATGTTTCCTTGCATAAAAATATTACCTGCGACTTTACCTTTAACAGTTGTTGACGTTACCCATGACGTCGAATTGGTATTCTGTGACGTGATTGCGTTTAGGGCACCTATGTTTAAAATATTGTAAATCTGACACCTTTAGGAGTATTTTATTCATTTTGGTGTCAAATTGTTTCTCAAATACCGTTATATCTGAAAACAGTTACAACTCATTTTCGCCAAAAATTCCCAGAAGGTCCCTTTTCGCGTGACGGGTTATATTATATCTGCAACTAGAACTATTCAAATTCACTAAATGAACGTATAATTTACTGTTTCACATCAATTCCTTGAAACAAAACTGTTCAGATAAGAACCGTTAAGCATTTCAAGAACTACTTGTGTAAAACTTGTGTAAGCATCACGTGGACAAGTCCGTGAAATGAAGATCCCCCTAAACCCCACATTATATAGAGAAAACTGGGGTTTACGGGGGTAAACATTATTTTTCTTATTTCTGTTCCAAGACATAGGTTGGTGGTACTCGTTAGAACCGCCTCAATGAGGCGGTTCTAACGAGCACCCACAACCTATGTTTAGAGCATTAATATGGAAAATATCACGGATTTTCATCAGATTAGTAGCCATTATCAAGTTCTGAAAAATGCACTATGGCGCAAGGATGTGTTATTATAATGGGATTGGTGCGTGTACTATATTGAACAGCAAATATGGTGCCTAATGAAAAGGTTCGGTCAACGCAAAGTTCGAGTTATAAAAAATAAAAGGCATGTATAAAATCTTACGAAATCTTTTCGAACTGAAGGGGAATGGGAACACCTGGCAGATTTTTTCTCCACCATTTTTCAAAGGGAGACAACTTTCGGGACTTCCTGTTTGTTTTTCTATAACCCCTGTGTCACTGAAAACGTGTCTATTCTTAAAGGAAAGAATTTGCTCCTCAGGAGCAAATTCTTTTCTTTAAGAGATAACCCTTATTGACATGGGAGACAAAATGATTTTGCGAGAGTTGCCTCCCCTGAAGGTGTTCCCATTCTCCTTAAACGACGATCTATATTAACCATGCACAGTACTGTCATCCTGGATCAGTAGAACTGGATTTAAGTTGCTAGACCAGTGCTTCAGCTGAAGTGCACGACCCGCCGGATGCTTTTAGCTTTATGAGTGTTACCATATATGGGTATGGCGGCCATTTTGGTCATGTGACCTGGACCTAAAACGGTTCCCACAATAAATGCGCCTTATGGTAAGGAGCAAAAATATATCTTATACTTTAGTACTGTATTCTGGATCGATAAAATGCATTTTTTTTCCAATACAAAAGCATATGTGTCAAAGTTTGACCTAGGCACAAAGGAGGTCAAGGTCAACCCAGGGTCACCATTTTAGCAATTTATGATGGGCCTACGTCCCAGATGCTATTCATCAAGTTTCGTGTAAATCTGCCCAGTGGTTCTGGAGAAGACTTTTTTTGAAGGGTTTTTACCAATTTTCACCAATTTTCACAAACGGGTTACGGACGGACAGACAGACAGACCATATATGGCTTGGCGGCCATTTTGGTCATGTAACCTGGACCCCATGAGCAAATTTTGGTTTCTCCCATCCCATAGAGGCCCCATATGAAATTTGACTTCAATCGGCCCAACGGTTCCGAGGAGAAGCAGTTCGAAAATTTTCACATTTTTCGCCTCGGCGAGGCTATACTAAATTGAATGTAATATTTCGCAAGTTCATTGTTTAGATCTCATAGATATCTATCAGTATGCCAAAAATTGTTAAATATTCCAAGCGGTTAAGTCACTATCACCAATTTTCACAAACGGGTTACGGACGGACAGACTGACAGACTGACACAGTGATTTTAGGGCAGTCTTAGAAATCAACCGACTTCAGTCGGTCGCTTTTTCTGCGGGTCGTGCAATTAACATAGTAACTTGACACATTAATTTTCAAAAACTGCAGAGTTTGTTTGTTTGTTTGTTTGATTCGAGGTGTAACGTCCCCGTCAACACTGTATAGGTCATTTTGGAGGCGTTGCTTCCAATTTTGTGGGACTTTTACCCGACATTGAGATGGAATGACATCTCAAGACCTGTCGCCCAATGAAACCAATAGGGTTTAAAAGCATGGATGGACCGACATGCACCGCTTTGCCTGGGCAGGCATAGATCCTCTAAGCGGTGCGCGGGTCGGTTTCAGCTGTGCGTGGAAGCATAATACAGCACGTCTATTTCTTCAAGCCCGATGGGCGGGGGCCGAAAAACTGAAAAGTGAAGATTATTTTGTAAAAAGATGTACAGGGCTTATACATGTACATTATAAAACACGCCTATACAAATACATTGTAAATTTTGCCCAAAAAATAACAAATATTTTAGGATGCAAACCTGTGATATTTTCTTTATTTCTACTCAAATTATAGATTGTGGGTACTCGTTAGAACCGCCTCATTGAGGCGGTTCTAACGAGTACCCGCACTCTATAATTTAGAGCAGAAATAAGAAAAATATGGTTTACCCCCAGTAAACCCTAGTTTTTCTGTAGAAAAGTGGGGTTCAAGGGGGTCAAAATCATATAGGCGTGTTTTCGTGATGAATGTGCTGTTTTGAAAATATGAAAGAATCTGTAAGGAAGAGATATCTAATATCAACACTTCGTTTCCTGTATATAAAACTGATGCAAGTTTCAGAATGCCTACAACAGCAATATGCCGAAAACGAAATGATCATTACGATAACACACCCGTGCAACATAGTGCAGTTTTTCACATCTCCAAAATGGCTACTTTTACGAAGAAAATCCGTGATATTTTTCTTATTTAAACTGCAAACATTGGTTTTGGGTGTTCGTTAGAACCGCCTCGATGAGGCGGTGTAACGTAAAAATGTGGACCGTGAAAAAATGCGACATTTCCGCCACTGCGCATGCGCGTTGCTAAGTGGGCGTTAACCGATTGTTTAAGGCGGGGCTTACACGATAAACAAATCAATAGTCACATTTTCAATCCTCCTTGAATGAACTATTGCCTAGCCTGCCAGAAACATCGGACCAACGTCGGGTCGACAGCGATACGACGTATCAACGTCGTTTCGCTCTCAGCCCCATATTGGCAGGCTATTGCGTAATAGCTGGGAAGTATACGATATACCATGCAATGAAAGTTTCACCTCTGTGACTGTTACTGACATTTTGCTCTTGAACAGCAGTCGTCAGTTTCTGGCGTAAGAATGTGCAGTGTGCTGGTTAACTGCTAACGTATAATCCTGTCAAGAAAAAGTGTGGATAGGTAAACTGACCGGCTCAAAATGACCTGAATGGTGTTGACTGGGCCGTTAAACTCCACTACAAACAAAGAAAAAAAATGTTGTTTTTTTATTATTATTATTATTAAACCTCTACCTCTCCTTCTGTTTAGTTTAGTATTACACTTCTCTGAGTATTTCTCTAATCCATCTGGGAGAGGAATTATGATTTTATTACCTCGAAAACTGAGTACAGATGCCAAAACAAAAAAGTATCGATGCATTTTAAAAGTAACATTAACAACGAGAAGATCCTGCATATGCTGAAGTATAACGAAACATCCTCACCCTGAGTTATGTAGACGAGCTATTGATCAGTACACATGAGAAACCCTAAATTTGCAGCCTGCGTGGGAAAAGGAGATAGACGTGTAAAAAGTAGTTAAGGCATCAAACCGTGAAAAAAGTGGACATGCGTGAAAAAAGTGGACATAAAGAAATGCAAAATAAAGGAATGAAAAAAGATGGATGTGCGTGAAAAGGGTTGAAAAGGTACCAGTCCGTGAAAGCAGAAGATGTGCGTGAAAAGGATAATCCCGAAGAAAAATGTACACTGACGTGAAAGAAAAATAGATTAGGCACCAATCCGTGAAAAAAGTGGACATCCGTGAGAAAAATGGACATAAAGAAAACAAAAAAAAAAAAAAAAAAAAAAAAGAATGAAAAAAGAAGATGTGCGTGAAAAGGGTTGAAAAGGTACCTGTCCGTGAAAGAAGAAGATGTGCGTGAAAAGGATAATCACGAAGAAAAATGTACACTGACGTGAAAGAAAAATAGATAAGGCAAAAATCCGTGAAAAAAGTGGACAACCGTGAAAAAAGTGGACATAAAGAAATGCAAAATAAAGGAATGAAAAAAGAAGATGTGCGTGATAAAAGGGTTGAAAAGGTACCAGTCTGAGAAAGAAGAAGGTGCGGGCGATAAGGATAATCACGAAGAAAAATGTACACTGACGTGAAAGAAAAATAGATAAGGCAACAATCCATTCAAAAAGTGGACATCCGTGAAAAAAGTGGACATAAAGAAATACAAAGAAAAGGGGTGAGTGAGTTCAAGTTTTACGTCCCACCAACAACTAAGGTCATATGGAGACGGGACCTCGGTTTAAAGACTCATCCGAAAGGCTGGAGAAGCCCGGGATCGATCCTGCGATCCCTGGTTTACAAGGCGAGTAGCGTAATCACTGCACCATGGATGCTTCTACAAAGAAAAGGAATGAAAAAGAGAAGATGTGCGTGAAAAGGGTTGAAAAGGTACCAGTCCGCCATGCCCTGTTATGGTGAAAAACTTAAAAAATCTTCAACTCCGGAATCACTTGGCTGATTGTCTTGAAACTTGGTTTATAGCATCAGGTGATTGAGTACTACCAAATTTACACAGGGCTCAGGGGAGCGACCAGGACCTCATGGGCCTCTTGTTTTTTGTTTTGTGTTGTTTTGCTTTGATTTTTTCTGTGGCTTTTCCCTCTGTTTCTGTCGAATGAATGGTCGCTGTACTGGTCAACCACTGATGTGCATGTCTGCCCAAGGTAAGATGACCTGCTCGGTGTTGTCTCATTGGTGTTGCCAAGGCCTTTAAACTTCACACAAACTACCGAACAAAAACTCGGACCCCGCCCATCAGGGTTGGCAGAATAGATTGGGCTGCATGATGTTTCCATGCAAGGCTGAAACCACTGGAAAGCCGCTTAGAGGGTCTGAGCTTGCACAGGCAAAGTGGTGCGAGTCAAACCATCCGTGCATATAAACCTATTGGTCTCATTGGGCGGCAGGGCTTGAGATTACATTATATCTCTATGTCGGGTAAAAGTAGAAACATCCCAAATATGACGTATATAGTGTTGGTGGGGACGTTAAACATCAAACAAACAAACAAACGAACGAACAAAATTATTAGCAGGTATTTGGTTATCCTGCACTCTCATTGCGTTTTGTCAATAATAAAACAGTGTATACTGTCTTTTTGGGGCCTTCATGATCTAGTGGGTAAAAGCTTTGACTCTTAATCACCTTGCATGTGTGACGCAAAGTAAAGGTCATATATTTTTCAGGTTCTCCAGTTGTCGCCCACCGTTAATTAACGGTCTGCTCGAAAACCAATGGGTCTTAAAACCAGAAAAAATCGCCTGGTTTTACTTATACGTAGTGTATAAGGCCTTAGACGAATTGAACATAACAGCGCAGTAAAAGATGTGTGGCTCGTACAAACAATATGTGAAGAAACCTTGGCAACAGGCTGATTTAAGGCTATATACAGTGAATCTGAAATGTCTCGAAGAGGGATGGCGCGTTTACCACGGATAATTTGAACTCGTTCTTAGATCCTAGAGAAATAATCCTTTAGCTTCCGTTAGGTTGTCCATTATATAAAGAATAGTTCATTTTGTCTAAAAAGGTATGTTGCGTGTAATCACCATTTCGCCTAAATGAGTACTCACAGCATTCCTTTGACTTAACCCTTTTTGTAACAAATGGAATATTCCTCCTTATATATAGCAGGAGTCCATTCCAAATTTAGGGGTGACAGGTTGTGTTTTCTTCAACATTTATTTGGAAGATGGCTGAGCTTTTTGCAAACAGTGTAGGTCCCGATAAGATGCCGCGTTCTGATCTGGACCTGCACTGTTTGCCATGTTACCAGTTTTGGGGTTTATGTTAACTTAGAGAAGACTGCAAGGATATCCTCCTCTCATCACCATTATATCTCAAGACCAGGGCCCCCGCCCATCGGGGCTTCAGGAAATAGATGAGCTGCATGATGTTTCCACGCAGAGCTGAAACAGGCCGCACACAAGTACTGGTAAACCGAATAGATGTTCTAAGCCTGCCCAGGCAAAGCGATGCGAGTCGGTTTCATTGAACGACAGGGCTTGAGAAGTCATTTTATCTCAATGTCGGGTAAAAGTCCCACAAAATTGGAAGCAAAGTCTTCAAAGTGACCTATACAGTGTTGACGGGGACGTTAAACCTCAAATCAAACAAACAAAGTTATACCTATATTTAGGTTTACATTGACGGACGGCGATTGACGCCGCCATTTTGAAAGTGGCGCTGCAGTGTCAGACGTAACGTCTTTCGCAACGCACTTAAACAATTGTGCCATTTATTTACGTGTTCTCGACCTTTAATAGTGGAAAAGAAATTCAAAGTAAAAACAATTATCAACTGTCATTTTGGCATCCAAAAGTCGTGATTTCTTATCCTAAACGACCCGCGTTTGATGGAGGTCTCGTAACCTCACACTGCAATCTACGCTTGCTAGTGCACATCACGATCAGATATTCCTATACTGATATACGACTACTGTCTCTGTTATAGGTGAGGTGAGTGTTTGAGTTTTATGTCCCATCAACAACTGAGGTCATACGGATACTGGACCTCGGTTTAAAGACTCATCCGAAAGTCTGTATGTGTTATAGGAGATATGCAAACTGTGCATCGGTTTAACCCATATACGACAAGAAGCCTCTGTGGTGTAGCACCTTTTCCCTGTGGCCTTGGCGAACATTGGCTAAGGAGCGTCTGATCTAGGTCTGCACTGTTTTCGTAGTGTCCATACATAGCGAGTTTGGTTTGATATGAATAAATGGACATCTGATCTGGGTCTGAAATGTTTACTAGTGTCCTTTATTTTAGATTTTGGGTTAAATGGGTTAACCGACATCTGAGCCGGGTCTGCGAGGCTCTGCGCTGTATCCATTTGGCCTTAAATAGACGTGATGTGCTAATTTGGTTTAAGATTAAATAAACCAGCTCTCGCGGTGATTTGTTGAGTAATATATCACTGTTTGGAGGTCCGTTGTATGGTAGATCACATCACGAGCACGTAACAATAGAGCTGATAACACACTGAAAGTCTACTAAAATGCTGTTGTTTCCTTCATATTCTCTCAACATTCCGCCACTGTTTGAAGAAATACCGCCGACATGTTTGACTGTAACGCACGTGTAACGTACTGAAAAAGACGTTACACGGCCTAACGTCAATGAAAGGATCGATAACGTCGCAAAACTTCATAAAACGGCGGCTCTTCACGTCACGCTTTTTCGCCTAGTGATTTATCACGCAATATATCACCGGATTTAACCATTAGCTGTATAAGCGACTAGTGATAGATAAGCTCTAGCTGTGATTTGTTGAGTAATAAATCACGGTTTGGAGGTCCGTATCACGAGCGCGTAGCGCGTGTGATTTGTCTACTTACAACTGACCGACAAACTGTGATTTATTACCCAACAAATCACTGGCTAGAGCTGAGTTATTTCGATTCTAGCACGCTGAAACTCTTACATAATGTTGTTGTTTCCTTCAAATTCTCAAACATTTTCACCATTGTTAAAAGAAATCGGCTGTAACACATGTATTTATGACCTTTTGAAACGTTGTCGGTGTTAGACAGTGACGTTACACCGTCTAACGTCAACGAATCTACGTATGGCGTCATAAATTTGCAGCTTTAAATGATTTCACTCGACCCGATTTTCCGCACCGTGATTTGTTGCATAATAGACACAGTTCTTTCTCATTGCCAATGTAAAAATACGGAGCATCATCTGGTCTGCACTGTTTGCCTTTGTCATCAAACAGACATGCTGCGCTTAATTGGGTTACGGAACATCTGAGCTACGTCTGCACTGTTTGCCTATGTCCTAAGAGACACTAAGCTTATATGGGAGGTGTATGTCTTTGAGAATTACGTCCTAACAACAGCTAAGGTCATAATGATACGGGATCTCGGTTTAATATCCGCAAGTCTGGAGAAGCCCGAGATGGAACCAACTAACCCTGGTCAATGAGGCGAGTAGTATAACCATTTCAAGGCTTAGGCAAACAATGCAGACCGAGATCAGGCATTGCTTAACCAGCGTTAGCCTTTCGCTTCTACTTTAGGACTAAGGCAAATGGTACAGACCCAGGTCAGACGCCGCTTTAACGTCGTAAGCTAAGCGTTTCTTTCAGGACTGGCAAACAGTGCAAACCCAGGTCAGACGCCGATTAACCCGTATTAGCCTGGCCTATCAAATTTAGACCATAGACTAACAGTTCCGATGCCGCAAAATATCTTGTTTGATCGGGTGCTTCACTTTTTAGTCACGATGCTTCCACGCAGAGCGCAATCCGGCCCGCACACTAGTACTGGTAAACCGCTTAGAGGAACTAAGCCTGTACAGGAACCGCGGTGCGAGGCTAATAAACCCTTTTGGTTTCATTGGGCGACATGGCTAGAGATGTCATTTCATCTCAGTGTTGGGTAAAAGTCCAACAAAATTGGAAGCAACGTCTCCAAAATGACCTTTACAGTGTTGACGGGGACGTTAAACCTCAAATCAACCAACCAATACGAGGTGAAGATTTACGCCCCGCCCATCGGGGCTTGGAGAAATAGATTGGGTTCATCATGCTTGCACGCATAGCTGAAACCGACCGCACAGGACTACTGGTTAACCGCTAAGAGGATCTAAGCCTGACTACGCGAAGTGTTGTAAACCGGAACGTCACCTATATATAAACCCTTCTGGCTTGTTCAGGCGGCAGGGCTTAAGATGTCATTTCATATCAATGTTGGGTAAAAGTCCCACAAAACTGAAGCAACCTCTCCAAAATAACCTAAATAGTGTTGATGGGGACGTAAAACACTAATTCAAACAAAGAAAACATGAGGGAAAAAGACGTGCCATGGTATTTTAGTTATCAACCCTGAGAATATAATCTTGGCAACACAATATCTCTAACACCTTTCTTCATGTTAACAAGTCCGTATAATTAAAACCCTCTAAACCCCACTTTATTTAGAGAAAACTGGGGTTTACAGGGGTATAAGTTATTTTGCTTTTTTTCTGTTCTAAGACATAGGTCATGGGTACTCGTACGAGCACCCGCAACCGATTTTAGGAGTAAAAATAAAACATATATCACAAATTTGCATGGATAAAGAAATTGCACGGGTGTGTCATCGTAATGTGAGAATAATGATGGGTCGTTGTACAGTTCAACAGAAGGTTAAGGCGTGCGTGCGTGCGTGCGTGTGTGTGTGAATACAAAAGAAACTGATGTTGATTGATTGATTTGAGGTTTAACGTCCCCGTCAACACTGTAAAGGTCATTTTGCAGACGTTGCTTCCAATTTTGTGGGACTTTTACCCGACATTGAGCAACCAGACACCGTCGTGATATGACTGAAAAATTGTTGAAAGCGACGTTAAACCCGAATTCACACACACACATTACCCGACATTGAGATGAAATGACTTCTCAAGCCCTGTCGCCCAATGAAACCAATAGGGTTTATTAGCATGGACGGTCCGCCTCACACCGCGGTTCCTGGACAGGCTTAGATCCTCTAAGCGGTTTACCAGTACTAGTGTGCGGGCCGGATTCAGCTCTGCGTGGAAGCATCATGCAGCCCATATATTTCTTCAAGCCCCTATGGGCGGGGGCGGACAAAAGAAACTGATGTGAGAATTTTAAGAAGTCATACATTGTTACAGACTTTAAAACTGAAAGTGACTTGGTGGTGGTGTCTGTTCAATCTGCAAACGATGTTACAAGGAGAACTCACCTTAAAGCTCGCTCACAGGGCGAATGAGGGGAGGTAACTGCCAGACTACACGATATTTAAGCAAATAGCAATCCGATAAAACGAATCTAAGGTAGGCGGAGCAAATGTGTTGCGCATGCGCAGTGGCGGAAATGTCTCATTTTTTCACGGTCCACTTTTTTTACGTTACAGCGGTTCTAACGAGTACCCACAACCTATGTCTTGGAGCAGAAATAAGAGAAATAATATATACCCCACGTAAACCCAACTTTTTTCTATATAAATTGGGGTTTAAGGGGGTGTTCATTTCACGGACTTGTTCACGTGATGGTAAGTACGAAACTCATCTTATGTTCGAACTTTGACAGAGTTTCGCCGCAGTTTTGGTCTAAGGGAATGAACTATGTTGTTTTATTTCAAAATTGTTTTCTATTATTAGACAAAAAAAAAAAAAAAAAAAAAAAAAATGCATGCAGTCTTGAGCTACGCATTTGTTTAATGAGGTGAAGACTGAGGCTATGTATGAGAATGCATTTTTCAGTGTTACATCATTTCCAAGATTTTCCTACACACTAAAAAGTCTTTAAATTTACAGAAAAGACAGTCTTAAAATAAAACAACTTTCTTAGACCTGTCAATATGCATGATTCTGTTTGTTTGATTCGAGGTTTAACGTCCCCGTCAGCACTGTAAAGGTCATTTTGGAGACATTGCATCCAATTTTGACTGAACCTTTACCCGACATTGAGATGAAATGGCATCCCAAGCCCCCCTGCCGCCCAATGAAACCATTAGGTTTTATAAGCATGGACGGGCCGACTCGCACCGCTTTGCCTGGGCAGGCTTAGATCCTCTAAGCGGTTTACCAGTACTCGTGTGCGGGTCAGTTTCAGCTCTTCGTGGAAGCATCATGCGGTCCATATATTTCTTCAAGGGCGGGGCCGATTAATATGCATGAAAGCAGGACTTTACTGCTACTTATATTTATTCATCACGAAAACATGCCTATATAATTTTGACCCCTTCGAACCCCACTCTTATATAGTAAAACTTGGGTTTGTAGGGGTAAACCTTATTTTTCTTATTTCTGCTCTAAATATAGAGCAGAAATAAGAAAAATATCACAATTTTTCATCTTAAAATTTTCATTTTTTGGCGATAAAGGTTACAATGTATTGGTATAGGCGTGTTTTCGTAATACCACTGAGTTTCTGTTGAGTCAAGTACCTAAGTATATTTTTTGTTTGTTTGGTTTGAGGTTTAACGTCCCCGTCAACCCTGTATAGGTCATTTTGGAGACGTTGCTTCTAATTTTGTGGGACATTTACCCGACATTGAGATGAAATGACATCCGCCATTGAGATGAAATGACATATCAAGCCCCGGCGCCCAAAGAAACCAATAGGGTTTATAAGAATGGACTGTCAGACTCGCACCGCTTTGCCTGGGCAGACTTAGATCCTCTAAACGGTTTACCAGTACTCGTGTGCGGTAGGTTTCAGCTCTGCGTGGAAGCATCATGCAGCCCATCTATTTCTCCAAGCCCCGATGGGCGGGGGCCGACCTGAGTCTGTAATTCAGACTTGGTTTTGTTTGTTTGATTTGAGGTTCAAGGTTCCTCAATACAGTTACTTAGCTATATTTGAGGTACTGAAAAAATCATACTTGCAAATAATTACCCCAAAAGATTTTTCATCAGATGGTAGTCCATGTAAATGTAAGAATATGGAAGCCAAAGATTTTTATTCGAAAGTCCCCATTTTAGTAATTTATTGCATTTTTCTTGGGTTTTGCAAAAAAAAAATGATATCTCAATCCACAGAACCACAATGTGCAAAATACTATCATAGAAATGTGGCTCAAGGTTGCCTTTAGGTACTGCAACAGAGGCATTTCAAGTAAAATACCTAAATAGTACTGAAAATTAATGATTCCAAAAAATTAAAAAATGTAATTATCTCACCTGGAACTATTTTAAATTCAGTGTATGGTAGCCTAAAATGACCAGTTCTATCAACTTGGCAACAAGCTCATTGATTGGGTTGAGGTGTTGAAATCTCTTGCATTTAGCTTGTAAAATGATTGCCCTTCTTTGGTGCTTTCAGTTATTCATTTTATATATTTCAGTCATGCAATTTATAACAATTCATGCAATCACTGCACCAAAGTTTCACTGTGCTACTGATTGTGTTTACAGGATGGGTGATTTGATACTTGATAAATCAAAAACAAACAATTAAAATTAAGAGAAGCCAACAGTCTATCCCCATATTTGAACTGAAGGACTGAAAGCAGCCTGTTCAGCACCAGAAACTTTGTGCAACTGCCAATAACTGCAATGGTATAGAAATTATTTTTACCCATTGGTTTGGAACATTGGTTCACATGAGCCACCATAAACAAATCAGTGATTTTTTGACAGGTGAACTTCTTGACAACACAACGGTTATATTTATCTAATCTATTAAATGATCTGTTGTGTCACCTACTTATCAATGTGTAGGCTGGTTAAAACTCACAGAAGCCCAATGCATGTAATATGTTTTGATGAAAAAAGCTTGAAATTTTTTTTTTTTTTCAATGTGTTTACTTTTAGCTGGACCGAACAACACAATCCGGACAATGTTACACATAAAAAATAGTTCGGAAAATGAATGCATACTTTTCATAAAGTAACAAACAAATTATGCTAGAAAGTACCTGAAATTAGTTGCAAGATAGTTTCAAATATGAATATTACGTTTTAAATTGAAACAATGCTGTACCATTGTTATTTTTGGGAAATTAGTTCCAAGGCGTATGGATTCAATTTTAGTTGGCAAGATGGATATCTCCTCAATTTGACAGCTACAATAATTTATCAGTGATGATAGGCTTCCAAGATAGGCGATGTCATAATGCTGTATGCAGGGAGAAGGCTACATAGCTGAATTATCAAGGTATATTCATTGATGAGTGGCAAAATTAAATGTGGAATGCATAAATGATGAGCATTCTGAGCATTCAGATTTACCGCAAAAAAGAAGATGGCGGCGCCCATTAAGAAAAACATGTCAAAGTTGTTTTTCTGGTTTTCAATTTAGGTAGGCTTTTTGATAGAAAGCTTGGTCCGAGTCGCTAGTATTTGATGTGAACTGTTGATCTGCAGCTGTTTTAGTAACTTGTAAAAAGGCTAGAAAGCAGTTTC
Organism: Lucinisca nassula; assembly: GCA_963580285.1. Lineage (NCBI taxonomy): Eukaryota > Metazoa > Mollusca > Bivalvia > Lucinida > Lucinidae > Lucinisca > Lucinisca nassula. Next base: position 95,279,838 of record OY757012.1, read on the forward strand.
ATTTTTTTTCCTGGTAAAGGTGAAAAATACAGAATTGCATTTATTTTCAAAGGCACAGAGATGTAGCTTATGCAAGAAAGTACTTGCTGTAATAACCGTTGGTATCTCCAGACCTTTTCCTTCTAGGACAGGCACTTTAGAAGGAAATCAGGACCATACTTTGGGAAAAAATAACATGCAAATCTCACACCTATATTTTTCTTGTGCAAATGTATTGAGGAACCTTAACGTTCCCGTCAACACTGTATAGGTCATTTTGGAGCCGTTGCTTCCAATTTTGTGATGAAATGACATCTCAAGCCCTGTCGCCCAATGAAACCAACAGGGATTTTAAGTATGGACGATCCGACTCGTACCGCTTTGCCTGGGTGGACTTAGATCCTCTTAGCGGTTTACCAGTACTCATGTGACTTTTGATAACTGCCAATTCAAAATCTGCATGAAAACGATAAGATTTTCGTGCCGTTCCGAATATATACATCTAGCCGTGCAATATTGTTAAGAATCGAAAATAAGGAAACAATCGCTAATGCATCTGGTACACAATATTGTGTGAGTGAGTGAGTTTGTGTTTGAATTTTACGTCCCACCAACAGCTAAGGTCATACGGAGACGGTACCTCGGTTTAAAGACTCATCCGAAAGTCTGGAGAAGCCCGGGATCGATCCTTCGATCCCTGGTTTACAAGGCGAGTAGCGTAACCACTACACCACGGAGGCTTCTACAATATTGTTTGACATAGATAATTATTTTCAGTGCTTTAAAATGATATTTTTGCTGATGAAACTTAGTGACTTTGTTTTTTTATTAGCTCAACTGTCACGTAGTGACACGGTGAGCTTTTGGGATCACTTTTTGTCCGTCGTCCGTCGTGCGTCCGTGCGTGCGTCCGTCCTTAAACTTTTCTTGTGAACACACTAGAGATCACAGTTTTGGGCCAATCATCATCAATCTTGGTCAGAATAATCATCATGACAATATCTCGGTAAAGTTTGAATATGGGTCATGTTGGGTCAAAAAGTAGGTCGGTAGGTCAAATCAAAGAAAAACCTTGTGAACACTCTAGAGGCCAAAGATTTGGTCCGATCGTCATCAAACTTTCTCAGAATGATCATCTTGACAATATCTCGGTCAAGTTTGAATACAGGTCATGTCGGGTCCAAAAGTAGGTCAGTAGGTCAAATCATAGAAAAACCTTGTGAACACTCTAGAGGCCACAGCTTTGATCCGATGGTCATCAAACTTGCTCAGAATGATCGTCTTGACAATATGTCGGTCAAGTTCGAATATGGGTCATGTCGGGTCACAAAGTAGGTCAGTAGGTCAAATCATAGAAAAACCTTGTGAATACACTAGAGGCAACAGTTTTGGTCCGATCATTATCAAACTTGCTCAGAATGATTATCTTGACAATATCTCGGTCCAGTTCGAATATGGGTCAAGTCGGGTCAAAAAGTAGGTCAGTAGGTCAAATCAGAGAAAAACCTTGTGAACACTCTAGAGGCCAAAGTTTTAGTCCGATCGTAATCAAACTTGCTCAGAATAATCATCTTGACAATATCTCGGTCACGTTTGAATACGGGTCATGTCGGGTCAAAAAGTAGGTCAGAAGGTCAAATCATAGAAAAACCTTGTGAACACTCTAGAGGCCACAGTTTCAATCCGATGGTCATCAAAATTGCTCAGAATGATCGTCTTGACAATATCTCGGTCAAGTTTGAATATGGGTCATGTCGGGTCAAAAAGTAGGTCAGTAGGTCAAATCAAAGAAAAACCTTGTGAACACATTAGAGGCCACAGTTTGGTCCGATCATCATCAAACTTGCCCAGAATGATTATCCTGACAATATCTCGGTCAAGTTCGAATATGGGTGTTGTCAGATCAAAAAGTAGGTCAGTAGGTCAAATCATAGAAAAACCTTCTGAACACACTTGAGGCCACAGGTTTGGTCCAATCATCATCAAACTTGCTATGAATGATCATCTTGATAATATCTTGGTCAAGTTCGAATATGGGTCAAGTCGGGTCACAACGTAGGTCAAATAATAGAAATACCTTGTGAATACACTAGAGGCCACAGTTTTGGTCCGATAATTATCAAACTTGCTCAGAATGATCATCTTGACAATATCTCGGTCAAGTTCGAATACGGGTCATGTCGGGTCAAAAAGTAGGTCAAATCATAGAAAAACCTTTTGAACACTCTGGAGGCCACAGTTTTTGTCCGATCATCATCAAACTTACCCAGAATGATCATCAAGTTCGAATATGGGTACAATATGTCGGGTCAAAAAGTAGGTCAGTAGGTCAAATCATAGAAAAACCCTCTGAACACACTAGAGGCCACAGTTTTGGTCCGATCATCATCAAACTTGACAATATCTCGGTAAATTTCGAATATGGGTCATGTCTGGTCAATAAGTTGGTCAGTAGGTCAGATTGTTGAAAAACCTTGTAAACACACTAGAGGCCCCAGTTTTGGTCTGATCATCATCAAACTTGCTCAGAATGATCATCTTGACAATATCTGGGTCAAGTTTGAATATGGGTCACGTCGGGTCAAAAAGTAGGTCAGCAGGTCAAAACGTTTTGAACACTCTAAAGAGGCCACAGTTTTAGTCATATCATCATAAAACTTGCTCAGGATGATCATCTGGACAATTTCTCAGTTAAGGTCGAATATGGATCATGTCAAATCAAAAAGTAGATCAGAAGGTTATTTTGTCAAACTTTTGAACCGTTTGAGATAAAGCCTTCATATTTGGCATATAGGTTCTTTGTGACAACGGCTTCCCTCTCATATAAAGATTTCACCTGTGACCGTGACCTGTGACCTACTTTATCATAACTATCGAACCATATGAGATAGAGCCTTCATATTTGGCATGTATGTTCCTTGTGACAAGGTTTTCTGAACCATTCAAAACTTTTGACTCATGACCTTGACCTTTGACCTACTTTGTCATAACTTTTGAAGCATCTGAGATAAAGCGACAAGGGCTTCCTATTCATACATAAGAATGATCTGTGACCTTTACCTTGACATTTGACATATTTTATCATAACTTTTGAAGCATTTGAGATAGGGCCTTCATATTTGGCATGTTGTTTCCTTGTGACAAGGGCTTTATATTCATACAAAAATGATTTGTGATTTTGACCTTGACATGTGACCTACTTTATCATAACTTTTGAACTATTTGAGATAGAGCCTTCGTATTTGGCATGTATGTTCCTTGTTGCAAGGACTTTCCAGCTATACAAAAATAATGACCTGTGACCTTGACCTTTGATCTTCTTTCTCATAACTTTTGAACCGTTTAAGACAGAGCATTCATATTTGGCATGTAGGTACCGTGTGACAAGGGCTGCCCACCCATGCAAATTTTTTGACCTGTGACTGGTCATTGCCCATATTTGGTAAAAACCTTTAAAAATCTTCTTTTCAGGAACCGAGTTGGCGATGACCTTGAAACTTGGTATCCAGCATAGGGGACTTGGGGGGCCCTCCCAAGTTTTTTAAATGATGACCTTTGGTTGACCTTGACCTGCTTTACGGCAAGGTCAAATTTGGTTACTCAGACATTTGTATGGAAAAAAGGCACAACAGTGGATTTTTTTAATGCATGGTAGCTTGTGGCATCAGAAATGATATTTGCAATCAGCTGAATCCAAGTTTATCAATTCCATAGGTCAAGGTCATTTACTGACCTTTATCTTGAAGGCTCCGATTAAGTATTTTTATGCCCCCGTATTTTATGCCCACGTAGGAGGGCATATAGTTTTTGCACTGCCCGTTTGTTTGTGGGTTTGAAAGTCTGGAGAAGCCCAGCATCGATCCTGCTGCCCCTGGTTTACAAGGCAAGTGGCATGACCACTTCACCACGAAGGCTTCTAAACTTCATTGGAATGTTGTGTAGATGACCCTCTAGGAAAATAGCATAAACGATTAACAAAAGGTCACAAGAGCTAAAAATAGAAAAACATTGTAAATTTGCTTCAAATGCGAACTCCTTCTAAACCCTTGGGCCAATTGGATTTAAAACTTCACAGGAATGTTGCCTAGCTGACTCCCTACCAAAATAGTTAAAACTCATTCCACTCCAATGAACAAGCCTGAGCTAAAAATAAAAAAATCTTCAAACGACAATTCCTCCTGTACCCTTGGGCCAATTTCATTCAAACTTCGAAGTAATGTTGCTTAGATGACCCTCAACCAAAAAGGCTTAAACGATCCCGCTCCGATGAACAAAATGGCCACCAGAGCTAAAAATGGAAAAATATGGTAAATTTGATTCAAACGTGAACTCCTCCTAAACCCTGAGACCAATTTGATTCAAACTTCACAGGAATGTTGCCTAGGTTACTCCCTACCAAATAAGCTAAAAATCACTCTGCTGATGAACAAGATGGCCACCAGAGCTAAAAATAGAATATACTCGAGACAGTGACATACAGGTGAGCGAACCAGGGCAATGGGGCCCTCTTGTTTATACTCCAAACGCAGGTTGTTGGTGTTCGTTAGAATCGCCTCGATGATGCAGTTCTAACGAGCACCCTGAAAAATAAGAACATATTTTATATCCTGGTAATCACAACTTTTCCATATGTTTCCTATATGAAGTTGGGTTTACATGGACTTATTAACGTGGTGATATCAGTAGGGATAAACAATACGAAAACACGCCTATTCAAATACATTGTTAAACTTTACCACCAAAAATGACATTTTTCAGAGAAAAATCCTGATATTTTTAATATTTCTGCTCAAAATATAGATCGTGGGTGATCGTTAGAACCGCCTCGGCGAGGCGGTTCTAACGGGTACCCACAATCTATATTTAGAGCAGAAATAAGAAAGATAAGGTTTATCCCTGTAAACCCCAGTTTTAGTACAAAAAAGTGGGATTCAAAATTATATAGGCGTGTTTTCGTAATGAGAAATAAATACACTACGTCACAAAACCACGCCTATATAATTTGGACCCCCTTAAACCCAGTTTTGTATAGTAAAAGTTGGGTTTATTGGGGTATACCTTTTTCATATTTCTCCGCTAAAACGAAGATTGTGGGTACTCGTTAGAGCCGCCTCGTCGAGGCGTTCCTAACGAGTTCCAAAATCTGCGGTTTGAGCAGAAATATGAAAAAAATATCAAATATTTGATCAGAAAAATTTCATAATTGTGGTTAAGTTTTCAAAATAATAAAATATACGTGTTTTGTAACGATACTTTTTAGACACATTTCAATGAATACTGGTTTGCAACAACACGCTGTTCCAATTCATTTTCTAAAACTAACTATTTTGCGGGAATAAAAACATGTGCACGTTCAAGGGAGGGAACTCCTTCAGTATATTTTGTCAAGGGTTACGGTCTGCGGAGCAAAATCGCGAAGAGCATGTTCTTTAATTTAAAAGACATCAATTTTAAGCAATGTGTTCAGTTTTGAAGAAAGCAAACGGAAAGCCATGATAGATGCCTTCCGTACAAATTGGCGAGACATATAATCACTGACCTATTCCTTCGTGTTCGTCAATGTAGCAAGTGTACATATAATAATCACGTAACCTGTAGGTAATCGTCAAATGTAGCAAGTGTACATATAATAATCACGTAACCTGTAGGTATTCGTCAAATGTAGCAAGTGTACATATAATAATCACGTAACCTGTAGGTATTCGTCAAATGTATCAAGTGTACATGTAATGATCAAATAACCTGTAGGTATTCGTCAAATGTATCAAGTTTACATGTAATAATCACGTAACCTGTAGGTATTCGTCAAATGTAGCAAGTGTACTTATAATAATCGCGTAACCTGTATGTATTCGTCAAATGTAGCAAGTGTACATATAATAATCACGTAACCTGTAGGTTTTCGTCAAATGTATCAAGTGTACATATAATAATCACGTAACCTGTAGGTAATCGTCAAATGTAGCAAGTGTACATATAATAATCACGTAACCTGAAGGTATTCGTCAAATGTAGCAAGTGTACATATAATAATTACGTAACCTTTATGTTTTCGTCAAATGTAGCAAGTGTACATATAATAAACACGTAACCTGTAGGTATTCGTCAAATGTAGCAAGTATTCATATAATAATCACGTCACCTGTAGGTATTCGTCAAATTTATCAAGTGTACATATAATAATCACGTAACCTGTAGGTATTCGTCTAATGTAGCAAGTGTACATATAATAATCACGTAACCTGTAGATATTCGTCAAATGTAGCAAGTGTACATATAATAATCACGTTACCTGAAGATATTCGTCAAATGTATCAAGTGTACATATAATCACGTAACATGTAGGTATTCGTCAAATGTATCAAGTGTACATATAATAATCACGTAACCTGTAGTATTCGTCAAATGTATCAAGTGTACATATAATAAGCACGTAACCTGTAGGTATTCGTCAAATGTAGCAAGTGTACATATAATAAACACGTAACATGTAGGTATTCGTCAAATGTAGCAAGTATTCATATAATGATCACGTCACCTGTAGGTATTCGTCAAATTTATCAAGTGTACATATAATCACGTAACATGTAGGTATTCGTCAAATGTATCAAGTGTACATATAATAATCACGTAACCTGTAGTATTCGTCAAATGTATCAAGTGTACATATAATAATCACGTAACCTGTAGGTATTCGTCAAATGTATCAAGTGTACATATAATCACGCAACATGTAGGTATTCATCAAATGTATCAAGTGTACATATAATCACGTAACATGTTGGTGTTTGCCAAATGTATCAAGTATACATTTAATCACGTTACATGTTGGTGTTTGCCACATGTATCAAGTATACATATAATCACGTAACATGTTGGTGTTTGCCAAATGTATCAAGTATACATATAATCACGTAACTTGTTGGTATTCGACAAATGTATCAGATGAACATGTACTCGTAATTACGTAACCTGCTGGTATACGTCAAATGTATCAAGTATACATATAATCACGTAACCTGCTGGCATTCGTCAAATGTATCAAGTGCACATAATGATCATACCGTAAGTTATTATTCGCCAAATGTATAAAGTGGACATATAATCACGTAAACTGTTGGTATTTGGCAAATGTGTCAGGTGTATACATTATCACTTAATCTGTCAGTATTCGTCAAATGTATCAAGTGTACATATAATCACTTAACTTGTTGGTATTCCTCAAATGTATCAAGTGTGTATATAATTACGTGGCATGTTGGTTCTCGTCAAATGTATCAAGTGTACATATAATCAGGTAACCTGTTGGTATTCGTACAAAATATGAAGTGAACATGTTATTACGTTACCGGTTAAGGTTCGCCAAATGTGTTAAGTGTACATACAATTACGTAGCTTGTAGATGTTCGCCAAACCTGTGAAGTATAGATACAATTACGTGACATGTAGGTGTTTGCAAAATATACTTATTATTACGTAATATGTTGGTGTTTGTCAAAGGTATCTGGTAAACATTTAATTACGTAAATCGTTGATGACCGCAAAATGTACATATTATTACGTAACCTGTTAGTTTTTGTTAACGGCATCAAGTGTACATACACATGTATTATTTGTTTATTTGATTTGACGTTTAACGTCCTCGTCAACACTGTATAGGTCATTTTTGGAGACGTCGTTTCCAATTTTGTGGGACTTTTACCCGACATTGAGATGAAATGACATATCAAGCCCTGTCGCCCAATCAAAACCAATAGGGTTTACAGGTTTTATAGGGTTTTAGGGTCACTGATGAGGCCTAATTGGCCGAAACTAGCTAGTCTGGCCCAGAAAACATGTACACTTAATATTTTCCAGTTTTGTGGTGTATTCCTTGCTTCCAAAGGATAACCCTTTTATAGAACATATTATAAGCATGGACGGTCCGACCCGCACCGATCTCCCTGGGCCAATTTTACCAGTACTCGTGTGCGGTCGGTTTCAGCTCTGCGTGGAAGCATCATGCAGCCCATCTATTTCTTCAAGCCTCGTTGGGCGGGGGCGATACATAGATGTAATTAGGTAGCATGTTTGTGTTCGTCAAATGTATACAATGTACATAAAATTAAGTAACCCGTTGATGTTCGACACATGTCTCAAATGTTCATATAATTACGTAACCTGTTGATGTTCGACAAATGTCTCAAATGTTCATATAATTACGTAACCTGTTGATGTTCGTCAAATGTATCAATTGAACCTATTATTACGTAACCTGTTGATGTTCGTCAAATGTATCAAGTTAACATATTATTACGTATCCTTTTGATGTTCGACAAATGTATCAAGTGAATATATCATTAAGTAACCTGTTTATGTTCGTCAAATGTATCAAGTGAACATATTATTACGTAACCTGTTGATGTTCGAAAAATATATCAAGTGAACATATTATTACGTAACCTGTTGATGGTCGATAAATGTATCAAGTGAACATATTATTACGTAACATGTTGATGTTGGACAAATATATCAAGTAAACATATTATTATGTAACCTGTTGATGTTCGTCAAAAGTATCAAGTGAACATATTATTACGTAACCTATTGATGTTCGACAAATGTATCAAGTGTACATATTACGTAACCTGTTGATGTTCGACAAATGTATCAAATGTACATATTACATAACTTGTTGATGTCCGACAGATGTATCAAGTGAACATATAACTACGTAAGCTGTTGATGTTCGACAAATGTGTCAAGTGTACGTTTAACCCGTGTCAACTAATGGTGCTTGTCAAAGGCTTTGTGTTTGTTTCTTTCAAGATTACTGCCGGCCCCCGCCCATCGGGGCTTGAAGAAATAGATGGGCTGCATGATGCTTCCACGCAGAGCTGAAACAGACCGCACACGAGTACTGGTTAACCGCTTAGATGATCAAAGCCTTTGTTGCTCCTTTCACAGCTAACGATTGATTAAAAATTACAATATTTTTTTTATATAAACAATCATGCCTTTTCACAAAAACTTGCCTAATGATAGTTAAAGGGACAATCCAGATCATACGTCGAGTCCTGTCTGATCAGGGTCCACACTGTTCACTATAAATACAGAACTTTTCGTGAAACCTACAACAAAAACACTCCGAAAATGCATTATGTAAATGTTCATCACAATTCAGCCAAGCCACGGCAGCATGTACTTGACGACAACTGCACAAGCAATCGTTCTGACCAGAGTATGCATCAGTGATGCATGAGCAGGGTCTTCATTGCCACTAGCAAAACAACCTAAAAAGACTACTTCTGATTTTAAAAACATATTTTGAATATTTCAACTCAGTATTTCACCGTGTTTTTACATCACACGCTCTAGTAAGAGACCTGCTTTGGGATTGTTCAAAAGTGGTCTTTAAGACCACTTTTGAACAGTCCCATAGGTGGTTTGAATATGGGAATTCGACTGTTTTGAGCCCATGATGTACGGCTTGAACTTTGTATTTACTACCTAATGCCAAACTGTACTTTTTAGTGTTTCCCGGCTCAGTCGATGAACAAAAATCGGTATTCTTACTATCAAATACAATGAGACGCCCCATGGAAAATGGCCCCCTGCACTCTACGATTTTTGTATTTCAAAATCGCGGGGGCAGCCATGCTTTGTTTGATTTTATTTGAGGTTGAACGTCAACACTTTATAGGTCATTGCGGAGTCGTTGCTTCCAATTTTGTTGGACTTTTACCCGACATTGAGGTGAAATGACATCTCAAGCCCTGTCGCCCAATAAAACGAATAGGGTTTATAAGCAGGGACTGTCCGACTCGCATAGCTTTGCCTGGACAGGCTTAGCTCCTCTAAGCGGTTTACCAGTACTCGTGGGCGGTCGGTTTCACTTCTGCGTGGAAGCATCATGCAGTCCATCTATTTCTTCAAGCCCCCCCCCCCCTCTCCCCCCTTGGGCGGGGGCCTGGGCAGCCGTGCAGCTTGTATGGTCAGATGGTTATACGCATGACTTCTTGCCAGAACCTGACCCAAGATCTCCTCTACAATTCATTCGATGCTCAGCAGCAGCTGCTGATCGTCTACTGGATAAGTCTCTATATTGACACAACCAATTCACAGCAAATTTTATGCGGCCGTAATTGATTTGCAAATTACGATTTAACACTCGTATCTTTCACATCTTCAAATGAACACCTGTGACATTGCACGACCCGCAGAAAAAGCGACCGACTGAAGTCGGTTGATTTTCTAAGAGAGTCCTGAAATCACCGTGTCATTCTGTCAGTCTGTCTGTCTGTCTGTCCGTCCGTAACCCGTTTGTTAAAATTGGTGATAGTGATATAACCTCTATGGGATGGGGGAAACCAAAATTTGCTCATGGGGTCCAGGTCACATGACCAAAATGGCCGCCAAGCCATATATGGTCTGTCTGTCTGTCCGTCCGTAACCCGTTTGTGAAAATTGGTGATAGTGACTTAACCGCTTGGAATATTTAAACAATTTTTGGCATACTAATAGTTATTAATGAGATCTAACCAATGAACTAGCGAAATATTACATTCCATTTAGTATAGCCTCGCCGAGGCGAAAAAATGTGAAAATTTTCGAACTGCTTCTCCTCGGAAACCGTTGGGCCGATTGAAGTCAAATTTCATATGAAGCCTCTATGGGATGGGGGAAACCAAAATTTGCTCATGTGGTCCAGGTCACATGACCAAAATGGCCGCCAAGCCATATATGGTAAAAACCCTTCCAAAATATTCTTCTCCAGAACCACTGGGCAGATTTCCACGAAACTTGATAAATAGCATATTGGACGTAGGCCCATCATAAATTGCTAAAATGGTGACCCTGGGTTGACCTTGAATTTCTTTGTGCCTAGGTCAAATTTTGACACATATGCTTTTGTATTGGAAAAGTGAGAATGCATTTTATCCTGCAAACGATTCAGAATACAGTACTAAAGTATAAGATATATTTTTGCTCCTTACGATAAGGCGCATTTATTGGGGGAACCGTTTTAGGTCCAGGTCCCATGACCAAAATGGCCGCCATACCCATATATGGTAACACTCATAAAGCTAAAAGCATCCGGCGGGTCGTGCACTTCAGCTGAAGCACTGGTTTTCCTTATTTATACAGCAAACACAACATTACGATAACAAACTGTGCAACATAGCGCATGTATGGCTACTTTTCTCGTGAAAATCTGTGTTTATCACGGCCCCCGCCCATCGGGGCTTGAAGAAATATATCGGCTGCACGATGCTTCCACGCAGAGCTGAATCCGGCCCGCACACTAGTACTGGTAAACCGCTTAGAGGATCTAAGCCTGTCCAGGAACCACGGTGCGAGGCGGACCGTCCATGCTAATAAACCCTATTGGTTTCATTAGGCGACAGGGCTTGAGATGTCATTTCATCTCAATGTCGGGTAAAAGTCCCACAAATTGGAAGCAACGTCTCCAAAATGACCTTTACAGTGTTGACGGGGACGTTAAACCTCAAATCAAACAAAAAATCTGTGTTTAACACAGAAACATAGGTGTGGGTGCCCGTTAGAACCGCCTCATCGAGCGTTTTTTATACAAAGATGGTTTTAGGGGGATGTTCATTTTGACGGACTTGTTCGCGTGATAAGATAGATTGGTATTCACACGCGTGGTTATCATTGCCTATATGATATTTATGAAACGAGCTTTGGCAAGTTTTAAGGCGTGGTTGGGCGAGGCAAACGTGGCGTGTATCTTGCGTCACACGGGCGTCCAACTGATTTTGGCTTACTGTTGGGCAAGGCGTGCCGTCCTTGCAGTAGGTATGGGTAGGGGTTGTTACTTCTTCTGTCTCTACACTTTCTTTCTTTCTACTGATACTGCGTCGGTCACATTTTGACCATTACCACAGGTGTACATTACATTGATTAGTAATTTCTTGGAGTAATTATGTGAAAAAGACCTTTATAACCTATCATAATCCTAACTGGGATTCGAGAAGATTCTAAAAAATGTCTATAACATTTATTTCTAGGAGTAATTATGTGAAAAAGACCTTTATAACCTATCATAAGCCTAACCGGGATTCGAGAAGATTCTAAAAAATGTCTATAACATTTATTTCTTGGAGTAAATATGTGAAAAAGACCTTTATAACCTATCGTAATCCTAACTGAGCTTCGAGACGATTCTAACAAATGTCTATAACATTTATTTCTTGGAGTAATTATGTGAAAAAGACCTTTATAACCTATCATAATCCTAACTGGGAATCTTTATAACGGCAATTTCATTATAACGGCACAATAATAGGGAAAATACTGTCGTTATAACGCGGGTCCTTTGTATAAAGAAATACACTAATGAGAAAAACACTTGGCACTCGGACAAAAAAAATCAGCAGACGATATTTTAAAATTCCCTGAAAACAGATTTTGACATTTCATGCAAAATTGTCTCTATTAGAGACAATTGGCATGAAACTTCGAACCCGGTATTTTGCATGAACTGTCAAAACACGTTTTCAAGGAACAATAAGAAAAACAAGAATTCCACCGAAGGCTATGTCGCGCCCGTGGGGGCGCAAAGTCATCGAGCAATGATATGTAGGTCAAGGTCAAACATAGACGCTAGGGTGGTCGCAATATTTTGCAAAGTCAGTGACCCATGAAATTTAGGTCAAGGTCAAATATGGATGCTTGCATTTAAGTTGCCATCCCCAGATTCAAGTTTGCACCAAATATCATTAATGAAGCTTTTATAGTTCTTGACCATTAGTGTGAAAGCTAGGATGGTCGCAATATTTTACAAAGTCAGTGAACCATGAAATATAGGTCAAGCTCAAATATGGATGCTTGCAATTAAGTAACCATACCCTGATACAAGTTTGTACCAAGTATCATTAATAAAGCTCTTATAGTTCTTGAGAAATAAACTTGACCATTAGGGTGAACGCTAGGGTGGTCGCAATATTTTACAAAGTCAGTGAACCATGAAATGTAGGTCAAGGTCAAATATGGATGCTTGCATTAAAATTGCCATCCAAAGATACAAGTTTGTACCAAATGTTATTAATGAAGCTCTTATAGTTCTTGAGAAATAAACTTGACCATTAGGGTGAACGCTAGGGTGGTCACAATATTTTACAAAGTAAGTGGAGCATGAAATTTAGGTCAAGGTCAAATATGGATGCTTGCATGTAAGATGTCATCCCCAGATACAAGTTTGTACCAAGTATCATTAATGAAGCTCTTATAGTTCTTGAGAAATAAACTTGACCATTAGGGTGAACGCTAGGGTGGTCGCAAATGTTGATGCCTTGACGAACGGACGGACTAACGAACGAACGGACGAACGAACGAACGGACGGAAAACCGGGCGCCTTATATCGCGCCATGCGAATAGCAGGCGCGACAAAAATCATCAATTTCTCGTCTGCTGATTAGTCCAAGGACTGGTTTTTGTTTGTTTGATTTGATGTTTAACGTCCCCGTCAACACAATAAAGGTAATTTTGGAGACGTTGCTTCCAATTTTGTGGGACTTTTACCCGACATAGAGAGGAAATGACAGCTCAAGCCCTGTCGTCCAATGGAACCAATAGGGTTTATAAGCATGGATGGTCCGACTCGCACCTCTTTGCCTGGGCAGGCTTAGATCCTCTGTGCGGTTTACCAGTTCTCGTGTGCGGTCAGATTCAGCTCTGCGTGGAAGCATCATGCAGCCCATTTATTTCTTCAAGCCCCAATGGGCGGGGGCTGGTCCAAGGACTGGTAACGGTTACAATCTATGAAAACTATTATCTTCGATGAAAGGGTATTCCTTTCTCTCGCGTTTGTGGTTTGAGCCTCGATCATATCACATTATGAAACAAGAGGGCCCAGAGGGCCCTGATTCGCTCACCTGAATGTCACTGTCTCTAGTACATTCTATGTTTAGCTCTGGTGGCCATCTTGTTGATCAGAGTGGAATGATCTTAGCTATTTTGGTAGGGTGTCAACTAGGCAACATTCCTTTGAAGTTTGAATCAAATTGACCCAAGGGTTTAGGAAGAGTTCGCATTTGAAGCAAATTTACAATGTTTTTCTATTTTTAGCCCTTGCGGCCATATTGTTCATCGGAGCAAGACCATTTTAGCTACTTTGGTAGAGAGTCATCAAAGCAACATTCCTATGAAGTTTGAATGTAATTGGCCAAAGGGTATAGGAGGAGTTGTCGTTTGAAGATTTTTTTCTATTTTTAGCCCTGGTGGCCATCTTGTTTATCAGAGTTGAATGATTTTAACTATTTTGGTAGGGAGTCACCTGGGCAACATTCCTGTGAAGTTTGAAGCAAATTTACAATGTTTTTCTATTTTTAGCTCTGGTGGCCATTTTGTTCATTGGAGCGAGATCATTTTAGCTAATATGGTATAGGGTCAACGACATAATATTCCTGTGAAGTTTGAATCAAAATGGCCCAAGGAGTAAGGAGGAATTGTCGTTTGAAGAATTTTTCTATGTTTAGCTCTGGTGGCCATCTTGTTAGTCAGAGCGGAACAATTTTTGATATTTTGGTAGGGAGTCAACCACATAATAGTCCTATGAAGTTTGAATCATATTGACCCAAGGGGTAAGGAGGAGTTGTCGTTTGAAGATTTTTTCTATTTTTAGCTCTGGCGGCCATCGTGTTCGCCGCATTGAACGATTTTAGCTATTTTGGTAGGGAGTCACCTAACTAACATTCCTGTGAAGTTTGAATCAAATTGGCCCAAGGGTTGAGGAGGAGTTCGCGTTTTGACATAAATTTACAAAGTTTTTCTGTTTTTAGCTATGGCGGCCATTTTGCTCATTAGAGCAAAAACGTTTTAGCCATTTTGGTAGTGGGTCATCTAAGCAACATTCCTATGAAGTTTGAATGAAATTGGCCCAAGGGTAAAGGAGGAGTAGTCGTTTGAATATTTTTTCTATTTTTACCTCTGGCGGCCATCTTGTTAGTCAGAGTGGAATGATTTTATCTATTTCTTTAGGGAATCACCATCATAACATTCCTGTGAAGTTTGAATCAAATTGGCCCAAGGGTTAAGGAGGAGTTCGTGTTTGAAGCAAATTTACGATGTTTTTCTATTTTTAGCTTTGGCGGCCATTTTGTTCATCAGAGCAGAATCTTTTCAGCTATTTTGGAAGATGGTCTTCTAAGCAACATTCCTATGAAGTTTGAACAAAATCCCAAGGGTACAGGAGGAATTGTGGTTTAAAGATTTTTTCTATTTTTAGCTCTGGCGGCCATCTTGTTTGTCAGAGCACAACGATTTTAGCTATTTTTGTAAGGAGTCATTTGGGCAACATTCCTGTGAAGTTTGAATCAAATTGACCCAAGGGTTGAGGAGGCGTTTGTGTTTGAAGCAAATTTACGATGTTTTTCAATTTTTAGCTATGGCCGCCATTGTGCTCATCAGAGCAATACCGTTTTAGCTATTTTAGTAGAGGGTCACCTTAGCAACATTCCTATGAAGTTTCAATAAATTTGGCCAAAGGGTACAGGAGGAGTTGTCGTTTAAAGAATTTTCTATTTTTAGCTCTGGCGGCCATTTTGTTCACCAGAGCGGAAATGTTTTAGCTATTTTGGTAGAGGGTCACGTAAGCAACGTTCCTATAAAGTTTGAATGAAATTAGCCTTAAGGTACAGGAGAAGTTGTCCTTTAAAGATTTTTCTATTTTTAGCTCTGGTGGCCATCTTGTTCAGCGGAGCGGAACAATTTTAGCTATTTTTGTATAGGGTCACCTCAGCAATATTCCTATGAAGTTTTATTGAAATTGGCTCAAGGGTTTAGGATGAGTTAGCATTTAAAGCAAATTGTTGACGCCGCACGACACACGACGCACGATGCACGACGCACGACGGACGACGGACATTGACCGATCACAATAGCTCACCATGAGCACTTCGTGCTCAGGTGAGCTAAAAACACCTATACAAATACATTGTAAATTTTAGCGGCGGAAAAACGACAATTTGCAGAAGAAAAATTGTGATATTTTTTTTCATATTTCTTCTCAAAATATAGATTGTGGGTACACGTCAGAACCGCCTCGACAACCGCCTCGTCGAGGCGGTTCTATCGAGTACCCACAATCTATATTTTAGAGCAGAAATAGGAAAAATAAAGTTAACCCCTGTAAATCGCAGTTTTACTGTATAAAAGTGGGGTTCAAGGGGTCAGAATTATATAGGCGTGTTTTCGTGATGAGACGCCATGTCCTGCAACGGAAGGTCATGTGGTTTTTCTCTTCGCCCACCTCTGCTTAAGGATCGGCCCGGGCCAATTTACGGTTGCTTAGCTAGTTCTTAACAGAAGAACAGGGTAAAAATTAATCGTTTCAATTTGAAATCGTTTGAGTTAGAACAATTGTGTTCTGAGTTAGAACAGTTGTTTTTGATAACGGTCAAGACGCCAAAACAAGAGTGACTTATGAGAATCAAAGTACTGAAAGAACTGAGGAAAGTTGATTTTTATGATAACAATGTCAGTCGTAGATCAAGCAGTTATCTAGATATTTTGTTAACAAGGTCCAAGAGGGTTAAAAATTCGACGAAGAAAAAAAAAATGATTCACCGATTGTTTTGAGTTTAACGACAGGTCAACCATTGTGGATCATTTTTGTCTTCAAAAGAAAGGAAGAAAAGCGACAGAAGATATAGTAGAGGAGATAAAAGTGAGGGACAGAGGAGAAAGGGGAAAATGAAGGGAAGTGTAGAAACAGAAGAAATAACAACAACTCCCACTCTACCGTTACCTGCTGCAAGGCCTTGCCCCACTCTAAGTCAATATCAGCTGGACTCCCCAGTGACACAAAGTACACACCACCTTTGCCTCACCCAACTACCCCCACGCAGAAAAAAAAGAAAAAAGAAAACGTGTCTTCTAATTTCTTCATGGTAAAACCATAAATTTCTAAATTAGCTCAGTATATTCTGTGATTGTCTCATCTGCTAATAATCTTACAGAGAAATTCTCCTAGCGGACACATGACGTCTTAGCAACGTCGCATCAACGTCGCATTGATACGACGATACACATACGTTGTGCAGCCGCTTGGAGCTATGTTCCTTCGGGCGCCGGGACATAAAAAGGGGAATAACTTGACGAAAAAAAGGGATCATTTTTAAACCATTTGATTTAGACATTATAACCCTTATCAGACGCCACGTTCAGCGAACTTAAAATACGTTTATTCTAACTTGTACGAGGACTGTTCAAATATGAATGCAACTAAGCAAATAAAAAGGATTCCGTGATAGATTTCGATGAAAAATTTATTTTGTCCCCTCAAAGCATTCCCCTTTAACAGATATACAAACTTTCAGTCTTCTGATCCAATCATTGAATGCATTTTGGTAGTCTTTTCGAGGAATACTATGAAGGCACTGGAATATTGCAGAACCGAGGTGTTTGCGCTGTATAAATTTTCGACCAGAAAGGTATTTTTCCAGCCGCGGGAACAAAAAAAAAAAGTCACACGGGGCAAGGTCAGGGGAATACGGGGGGTGAGGGAGTTCAACAACCTTTTCCTGCTTCAGATAGTCTTGCACAATGAACGCCTTGTGCGATCACGCATTGTTATGTAGCAATCTGACATTGGCCAAACCAGTTGCGGGTGTTCGTTCTTTGAAATATTTCTTCAATTTTCGAAGAACTTTATTCTTGTAAAACTTCGCATTTACACATTTGCCTTTAGGCACAGCAACCTGAATAGCAGGGCCCTGATTTGAAAAGAATATGGCATACATTGCCTTCTTGACGCTCATGGTCCGCTTTGCAATGCATGGTCTTTTGCAATACTTTGTTGCCGATTTTTTGTTCTGAATCTTTCGTTTTGGCTAAAAAAAGTGAACTTATGTCTCGTCACCTGTGACAACATTAGCGAAAGACCGTGCATTGTAATTTGGAAACATTTTAAGCAACTTCTTGGCGCACCCAACGCGTGTCTTTTTCTGCTCATCTGTCAACAGAACAGATGGAGAATCCATCTAGCACAGATCTTTCTCATTTTCAAATCCCGTTTCAGAATTGTATGAGTTGCTCCTAATGAGATGCCAACCCTACTAGCTATTTGCCTAGCGGTGTATCGTGCATCGGTAGCAACTAGTCTTGCCTTAACTGACTAACAATGACAACAAACACATGATGCTGTTTGGCGCGCTTTATTATGCCGAGTGTGCTACGAGTGATACAGAAAGGGCGTTACTACTGGGAGGAGTTTGAAATTTACGTCTCACCAAGAGCTAAGGTCATGCGGAGACGGGGCCTCGGTTTAAAAACTCATTCTAAAGTCTGGAGAAACCCGGGATCGATCCTGCAACCCCTTCGTCACTACTGGGAACGTATAAGACATACGTGATTTTAAACCATTGGACCGAACTATACAAAATTTTGTGAGATGCACACTGACAGAAAGCCGCCTAGAAACTGAAGCTCTCGAACGATAAAACTCGTGATCTCACGCCGCGTGACTGATCAAGTCGAACAAGTAACCAACCCGACATTGTTAGCGTACCGCAACGCCAAGACAAATATTCTGATCTAATCGATGAACCGATCAGAATGTTAATTTCTTTCACTGACAGATGTTGCTCTTTTCGGCCGACGATCATGTGGGTCATCGTCTGTTGAGCCTAGCCCACAGCTGAATTTCTTACACCAACGAAAAACTGTCGGAAAAGACATTTCATTATGCCCATAAACCGAACATATTTCATCAAAAATGTCTTTGCACCGTATACCAAGAATACAACGATTCTTAATATAGGACCGTATTTCAACGGCGTACTCTGACTTTCTTCCAACCATAATTTTTATCAGTATACAAGAGTAGACAGTGTTTATCGAACGATATACATGGCTAAAGTGAGCGGATTTTAGCAGGTTTGGTATCAATGTATAGGTAAAATGTTTTTCTACGCTGTGATATTTATTTCCAGGTGATTTTCGCATTAGTGCATGAGAAAACGTTCTACTTGCATTCATATTTGAACAGTCCTCGTACATTAACCCATACCAAAAGACTGAATCAATTCCATAAAAGTTGTCTTCGAAAACTCTTAAAGATTAAGTGGTAAGATAGGATTCCAGACAGGGACGTCCGGAAGAGGAGAGGGATGCAGAGTTTACATACTCTACTTAAGATGGGGAGGTCATGTTACCAGGATGCACGAGGAACGGTTGCCAAAAAATCCTCTATGGAGAATTAGAAACAGGCAAACGCTCCCATTGTGGTCAGACGAAGCATTCTTCCACACCAGACAAGGAAATCCATGATTTTCCCCTGGGATAGAAATTTATGTTCTGACCCTGGTGTTCCGACCCCAAATCGAATATAATCGCGTATTTGATAAATGCACTGGTTGATTACAACCTCATACGCGGCGTCGTCATGCGTGACGTCACTAAACATTCCTGTTGTGTCATCACAAAATGGCGGACGTCGGCAACCGATGTGACAGCAGCATTAAAAATTCGCAATAGAAATGGAAGGTATGCAAGAAAAAGAATCCTATATGGGTGTGAGGGGTGGATAGAAAAATCCGTCCCTCGGGATCACTGTCCGGCATCACTCGGCAAGCCTCGTGATGCCGGACAGTGTCCCTCGAGACGGATTTTTTCCATCCACCCCTCACACCCATATAAGATTCTTATATTACAGCCTGCCTCAAGGAGTAAGTATACCGACAGTCATAGGAACAGATTTGGTCGGGCCCCTCGGAGTCTAACTGTTGGTTTTCTTCTGCTCCAGCAATTCTGTTGTTGTATGCTGTCGAGTCCTCAATCTTGTTTCATCTCTGTAGTTTTTAGCTCACCAGAGCCGAAGGCTCCGGGGGAGCTTATAGGATAGGCAGTTGTCCGTCGTTGTCGTCGTCGTCTGGCGTTAACATTTTCAAACGACATCTCCTCTGAAGCCACTGGGCCGATTCAGCCCAAATTTCATCTGTAGCATCCTTGGGTTGGGGGATTGAAAGTTTGTGTTTTTTATGAAATTCGGCTCATTAGTTTGGTTGCTATGGCAACTTAGAGTTTCCATAGACTTATAATGGGGGAAATTGAAAAATGGCATTTACTGCTAAGCCGCTGCAGATATTTTGACAAAACTTTCATAGAAATATTCCTTAGGCAATCTACTATCTGCCATATGATTTTAGGCCTACTGCTCATTTGTATTGGGTGCCATGGAAACCAAAATGAAAAAAATAGAAAAAAAAAATACTTAAAAAATTATCTCCTCAGAAACCGTATGCTCTATGAGGCTGAGAGTTTATGGAAATATTCACCATATTTGCCTTTACAGGTTTTGTGTTTTTTATGAAATTCGGCTCTTTAGTTTGGTTGCTATGGCAACTTAGATTTTCCAAAGACTTATAATTGGGAAAATTGAAAAATTGCATTAACTACAAAGCCTTTGCAGATATTTTGACAAAACTTTCATAGAAATGTTCCTTTAGCAAACTTCTCTCAGCCATATGCTTTTATGTCAACCTGGGGGTCCAGTAGGTTGTGCCGGGGCCATGCGCCGCCCCCCAGTACTTCATAAAATGCCTTATATCTCAGAAACCTTACAGATCCCCACCCCTAAACCATATATATTCTTGTTTCTGTTGATAAGACGCATTCATTGACACCAACCTGGAGGTCCTCCGGGATGCGCCGAGGCCATGCCCCATCCCCTCCACTTCATAAAAGGCCCAGTATCTTGGAAACCATTCAGATCCCCACCCCTGAACCCTATATACTCTTGTTCCTTATTATAAGACCCATTCAGTGACATCAAACTGGGGGTCCCCCGGGATGCGCCGGGGCCATGTCCCGCCCCTCCATTTCATAAAAGGCCCAATATCTCGGAAACCTAAAATCCCCACCCCTAAACCATATATATTCTTGCTCCTTATGATAAGACACATTCATTGACCCCAAATTGGGGGTCTTCAGGGGTGCGCCGGAGCCACGCCCCACCCCCTCACTTCACAAAAGGCCATATATCTCAGAAACTGTTCAGATCCCTACCCCTAAACCATATTTGTTCTTGTTCATTATGATGAGACACATTCAGTGACACCAACCTGGGGGTCCCCAGGGATGTGCTGGGGCCATGCCCCACCCCCTCCATTTCATAATATCACAATATCTCGGAAACCTTACAGATCTCCACCCCTAAACCATATATATTCTTGTACCTTATGATAAGACACATCCATTGACACCAACCTGGGGGTCTCCCTGGGCCTTGCCCCACCCCTGCACTTCACAAAATGCCTTTTATCTCAGAAACTGTTCAGAGCCCCACCCCTAAACCATATATATTCATCTTCCTTATGATAAGGCACATTCATTAACATCAGCTTGTGAGTCCCCGGGGCATGCCCGGGCCTTGCTCCACCGCTTGACTTCATTAAAAGCCACATATCTCAGAAATAGTTCAGATCCCCACCCCTAAACCATATATATTCTTGTTCCTTATGATAATACTCATTCAGTCACACCAACTTGGGGGTCTCTTTGTGCTGAGGCAATGCCCTACCCTTCCACTTCATAAAAGGCCATATATTTCAGAAACCATTCAAATCCCCACCCCATATTCATATTTGTTCTTGTTCCTTATTATTAGCACACCTACTGTAGGGTGTCCGCAGGGGCCAGTCCTCTCCTTTCCACTTCATGAAAGGATATCTTGGATACCGTTCAGATTCCCACCCCTAAACCATATATATACTTGGTCCTTATGATAAGACACATTTAGGGAACGACAGGGCATGCTCCAACCCCTCCACATATATCTCCAGCCATGCAGATCCCCACTGCTAAACCATATATATTCTTGTTCTTTGTGATAAGACACATTTAGTGACACCAACCAGGGCTCCATTGGGTCCATGTCCCACCCCCTCTACTTCATAAAAGGCCTAATGTTTCATATACTGAGTCCACATGGGTGCTCATTTGGATATGGTGGTTCATTTGGTAGATTAAAATGATATCATGTTAAAATACATGGCTGCAATTGGGCAGTGCCCACCTGAGCTCTGGTGAGCATAGTGGCCCATGGGCCTCTTGTTTGATTTGTATGTTCTAGGAGATGTTACACTGATGAGTTAGGAAGCCTTCATGCGGACTAAACAAAATTAGTGTATACTGCGACAGAGGTAAGGGCGAGGATTATGGCCATTTAAAATCGATTTAAGCCCCCCCCCCCCTCCCCCGTGGAATTCTTTCCACTGACCGTTCCAAGGCGTCTCTTCTGTGGCGGTTTATTTATGTTGTTGTTTGTTACTACTTACTGTGTGTATCACTTGTGTCTTTCTATTTTGGATGACCATTTTGTGGGAAAGTAACTGTCCTTATGGTCATCCTTTGTTTAGGTTTCCATTATGGTCTGGTCGCTTCATGTTTGTGTGTCTTTCCCTTTGGTGTCTTTGATGGGTGGAGTAAGTTAATTGTGTCGATTCCTGATCTTTGATTTATTTCTACTTTTCACAGCACCGAGAAAAGTGGTTAGGCCTCATCAGAAGATGTGTCAGTGAATATGAAGCAAAACGAATCAACAACGCCGAATAGAAACGTGCACAGTGCAAAGCCAGGCCCCGAGGTTATAAAACTTTTTTCATGCTCAACTCAACTGAGCATGCTCAACTCAACTGAGCATTAACTTTAAAATGCTCATAAATATCAAAATACAAACAAATGAAGCAATTTGCCAGCTCAGAGCAGCAACGAATGTTGTCTGTCCTGCTTATAAATTTTAAAATGCCAACAGTTGTTGGCATTTTAAAATTTATGAGCAGGACAAATGTCATGCTCAAGTGAGTTGAGCATGAAAAAGGTTTTAAAACATTTGACCCAGAGCTGAGGCATCACCAACAGAGCTGTCTTCCTATAACGTCTAATGCTCTTTCTGCAACATACAGTTCAGAGCTAGAATTGGTCTCATCAGCCAGCTTAGAACACACACACACATGCACGCGCGCGCGCACGCACGCACGCACGCACACACACATTTCTCGCATGTGATGAAGATCTCAGAAACCCTCTAGAAATTCTTTTTAATTAGCCATCGTTTCGAAAGGATAAAAATACCTCTATATCAAAGAATAGTGTTAACTTGTTTAGATTCAGGGTGTTGTCGCATCTTAAAGTGGGGGCAAGTTGTTGTTACTAAGGGAGATAACCCAGTACCATATAAATAGCAATTATCGCAAAAGTCATAACAACAATAAATCAATTGTACCTTTTGGGTATGAAAAGAATAAATGTTGTTATAAAATGTTGTAGAAAGGCCGTGAACATACTTTTTATCAGTTTGATAAAGAAATATTGGGAACAATGCACCAAAAAGATACCTTTTTGACAATATATACATTTTACTATATAAAATCCTACTTTTCCCCGAAGTAAGTGTCATTATCACGATAAAACAGATTTGAAGGACAGAAACTATATTAAGAATTACAGCTTATATAATAAAATTGATAAAAAATAAATCTTATGTCTGATATAAAGAGACATTCATATCAGTTTTGTTATTAGAATACATAAGGTCGGACAAGCAGTTATCATCTACAGATTGAGAACTGCTAGTAATTCGTAAATGCCTATGCTCCTACCCTAACACATTCTATGTCTAAAATAGAGGTTTAATTTTTGGACTGCTTTAGTTTGTGCCATATTACTTCATAAAATGTTGACATACAAGCATCCTTGCCACGCCAAGGTACATGCTAAACCCCTTAAGGAGGTTACATAGAAATGAAGGCAATGATCATGAATCGATACACTTAACCCACAGCTCCCATCAGAGACACCAACGGGAAAGAAATACAAACATGAAATAACTAGACCCTAAAGGAAACACCAATTGTGGAAAGCCAAAACGACAGTCACTTTCCCAGAAACTGGCCTATAGATTATCCGTAACAAAGAATATAAGCGATACACACACTCAAAGGCAGACCATAACAAAAAATAATTCTCGACAGAAGAACAGCCTTGGAACGGTCAGTGAAACGAAATCCACTAGAGGGGTGGGGGGGGGGGGGGGGGGGCTCAAATAGAGTTTACGCGGCCGCAATCCTCGCCGTCGCGATTTAGACAAATAATGTTCAGTCCGTATAAAGGCTTCCTAACTCATCAGTGCAACATCTCCGAGAGCACAAAAATCAAACAACCACAGAGATGAAACAAAGGTGAGGACTCGACAGCAAGAAACCACTGAAATGCTGGAGCGAAAGCAGTCTCCGATAGGCCCGACAAGAGACAGAGCATCAGGCGCCAACCAACATTACATAAAATTAAATTCTCTCTAATTCTCAGTAAGCATTTACGCTGGAACCTCATAGAATCTGAAACCGGATTCACCGGCGAGCAATTAAAGAGGGAAGCAAAGTTGTTAACCGTGTTTGGGTTAACTACCACGCATGCAGTCTATCGTTTAACATTTATATTGTACCTAATCTTTTTATATCGAAGACTGATTTTACGAATTCGGCTGCTGAAGTTATTGCAATTATATATTTTCAGCCAGAACGTCTCTAAGTTTTCATCACTGTTAGTTTGACATTTGATGCTTCTCGCCCAGTCCGTACTTTTTCGCCTCTTTATATTTGGCAAAAGTTTTAACGGACTACCAAAGGTGTTGGAAGAGCCGACCATTACTTAATTCTTTGTAGATTCTCATATGCAGTAAATTACTAACACTTAAAGTCAGGCTAGTGATTCTGGGCCGGCTTCGACTCGTTATGTTAACAATCAACAATGAGACAGATGCATTCTAACAAAATTTGGTTTGTAGGAAATGTTGACCTAACAGCGTACATTCAACCGTCTATGATTCTTTAAAAAAAGATAAAATCCAATAGAAGAGACAAATAATAATAATAATAATAATAAAAAAAAAAAGAAAAAAAAAAAAAAAAAGAAAAAATACGCCCACAATATAGGCCAGAAATATTTGGTTAAATTACCCCTAAAAATAGAAATCCAATAGAAGAGACAAAAGACAGAAAAAACACGCCCACAATATAGGCCAGAAATATTTGGTTAAATTACCAAAATAGACAAGAAGACTAATATACAAAGTACAGTTTTTGAAAGTAGTGTGACAAGACGGCAAACTACATTGGATATTCACAATATAATGCGTTTCCTATCGAGTCGGTGGGTCAAACCTCGGATTTTATAACGGTTCCAGCGTAAATGCTTGCTGAGAATAAGAGAGAATCTAATTTTATGTAATGTTGGTTTGTGCCTGAAGCTCTGTCTCTGGTCGGGCCCATCGTAGTCTAACTGCTGGTTTTCTCTTGCTCCAGCATTTCAGTGGTTTCTTGCTGTCGGGTCCTCATCGTTGTTTCATCTCTGTGGTTGTTTGAATTTTGTGTTCATGGAGATATTTCACTGATGAGTTAGGAGGCTTTCATGCGGACTAAACAAATTATTTGTCTAAAACGCGACGGAAGTAAGGGCGAAGATTGTGGCCACGTGGGGTCGTTTTGGGCCCACCATTGGGGTTCGTTTTGCTGGCCGTTCCGTTCCGTGTCGTGTTTTATTTTTCTTATGGCTTGTCTTTGAGTGTGTGTATCGCTTATGTTGTTTTGTTTTGGATGGCCAATTGGCCATTCGTAGGAGAGTGACTGTCCTTTTGGCTTTCCGTTATTGGTCTTTCCATTGAGGTCTGGTTGTTTCGTGTTTGTGTTTCTTTCCCTTTGGTGTCTCTGATGAGAGCTGTAGGTTAAATGTATCGATTCCTGATCATTGCCTTCACTTCTAATTTGCAGAAACTACCTTGCTTCAGCAGATTACAAAACATTAAATAGAACTAATTTTGTTTCGAACTTTATGTTCGAATGCTAACACCGTTTTCCACGTGCACACTTATAATTGTTTTTCAGTTTGTAGCGTAGTTTTAATGACATAGTCTAGATTTAATCGATGATTTCAATATTTTAACCGTTACTGTACTACATTACAGCTAGTCGTAGCGCTGTATTTGTTACATTGCTTATACACCGTTTATTCGCCGGGATGTTTATTCCGTGCACCTGTGGCATTTGATAACAAGCTCCCTCCGGCACTGCAACCAATAAGACTTTTATTCAATTTCTATACGAATTAAAGCTTTAAAACGAAATACTGAATTATGAAGTTATGGGGGTATGCTAACTAAATTGCATTTTTTAAATAATTACTCAACGTATACGCACCATTTTAATCTGTCAATTACAGACATATAGACCCTTTATTTGACAGACAAAAAATCATTTAAATCCAATGGTAATGTCCTCTGAGAAAAACAATGCATATTTTTAGCTCACCTGGGCCGAAGGCTCCAGGGGAGCTTATAGTGTAGTGGGTTCTCCGTCGTCCGTCCGTCCGTCCGTCGTCCGTCCACACTTTTGAGCAGCTATATCTCTGCAGCCTGCAGGCTGATCTCAATCATTTCTCATCTGTAGCATGCCTCTGGTGGGGCATTGATGACATGAACTTTTTTTCAAAATCGCACGAAAACTTTGGTTGCAATGGCAACCACAAGGTCCCATAGACACAAATGGGAAATTGCTTGTCATCACCGTAGCCCCTTCAGTTTTGATTGGATGTTTCTGAAACTTATATGTAAGGTGGCTGGGGATAAAATCTCGGATGAGTTCGAAAACCGGCCAAGTCGCTCCATTTATCGTAGAGTTACGTCCCTTTGATTGCTGGAAATGCCATTTTTA
Source organism: Lucinisca nassula (assembly GCA_963580285.1). NCBI lineage: Eukaryota > Metazoa > Mollusca > Bivalvia > Lucinida > Lucinidae > Lucinisca > Lucinisca nassula. The sequence goes on from OY757012.1 coordinate 95,306,526, forward strand.
CCTTGTCATCACCGAAGCCCCTTCAGTTTTTATCAGATCTTTCTGAAACTTATATGTAAGGTGGCTGGGGATAAAATCTCGGTTGAGTTCGAAAAACAGCCAAGTCGGCCAATTTATCATATAGTAACGTCCCTTTGATTGCTGAAAATGCCGATTTTTAGCTCACCTGGGCCGAAGGCTCCAGGGGAGCTTATAGTATAGTGGGTCCTCCGTCGTCCGTCGTCCGTCCGTCCGTCCGTCCGTCGTCCGTCCACACTTTTGAGCAGCTATATCTCTGTATCCTGCAGGCTGATCTCAATCATTTCTCACCTGTAGCATGCCTCTGTTGGGGCATTGATGACAAACTTTTTTTGAAATCGCTCTAAACCTTTGGTTCCTATGGCAACCACAAGGTCCCATAGACTTACTATGGGAAAATGCTTGTCATCACCGTAGCGCCTTCAGTTTTGATCGGATCTTTCTGAAACTTATATGTAAGGTGACTGGGGATAAAAACTCGGATGAGTTCGAAAACCGGTCAAGTCGGCCCATTTATCATAGAGTTACGTCCCTTTGATTGCTGAAAATGCCCATTTTCGACCTTGTCATCACCGTAGCCCCTTCAGTTTTGATCGGATCTTTCTGAAACTTATATGTAATGTGGCTGGGGATAAAACCTCGGATGAGTTCGAAAACCGGCGAAGTCCGCCGATTTATCATAGAGTTACGTCCCTTTGATTGCTGAAAATGCCGTTTTTTTACCTTGTCAGCACCGTAGCCCCTTCAGTTTTGATCGGATCTTTCTGAAACTTATATGTAAGGTGGCTGTGGATAAAATCTCGGATGAGTTCGAAAACCGACCAAGTCGGCCCTTTTATCATAGAGTAACGTCCCTTTGATTGCTGAAAATGCTGATTTTTGACCTTTTCATCACTGTAGCCCTTTCAGTTTTGATCGAATCTTTCTGAAACTTATATGTAAAGTGGCTGGGGATAAAATCTTGGATGAGTTCGAAAACCAGCCAAGTTGGTCCATTTATCACAGAGTAACGTCCCTTTGATTGCTGAAAATGCCGATTTTTGACCTTGTCATCACCGTAGCCCTTTCAGTTTTGATCGGATCTTTCTGAAACTTATATGCAAGGTGGCTGGGGATAAAGCCTCGGATGAGTTCGCATACCGGCAAAGGTGGCCTATTTATCATAGAGTTAGGTCCGTATGATCGCTGAAAATGTTGATTTTTGACCTTGTCCACACTGTAGCCCCTTCAGTTTTGATCGGATCTTTCTGAAACTTATATGTAAGGTGGCTCGGGATAAAACCTCGGATGAGTTCGAAAACCGGCCAAGTTGCCCCATTAACTATATAGTTATGTCCCTTTGATGGCTGAAAATGTCGATTTTTTACCTTGTCATCACGTAGCCCCTTCAGTTTTGATCGAATCTTTCTGAAACCTATATGTAAGGTGACTGGAGATAAAACCTAGGATGAGTTTGAATACCGGCCAAGTTGGCCCATTTATCATTGATTTACGTCCCTTTGATTGCTGAAAATGCCGATTTTTGACCTTGTCATTACCATAGCCCCTTCAGTTTTGATCGGATCTTTCTGAAACTTATATGTAAGGTGGCTGGGGATAAAATCTTGGATGAGTTCGAAAACAGGCCAAGTCAGCCCATTTATCGTAGAGTTCTGTCCCTTTGATGGCTGAAAATGTTGATTTTTGACCTTGTCATTACTGTAGCCCCTTCAGTTTTGATCAGATTTTTCTGAAACTTATATGTAAGGTGACTGGGGATGAAACCTCGGATGAGTTCGAAAACTGACCAAGTCGGCTCATTTATTTTAGAGTAACATCCCTTTGATTGCTAAAAATGCCAAATTTTGACCTTGTCATCACCGTAGCCCCTTCAGTTTTGATTGGATCTTTCTGAAACTTATACGTGAGGTGGCTGGGAATAAAATCTTGGATGAGTTTGAATACTGGCCAAGTCTGATCGGATCTTTCTGAAACTTACATGTAAGGTGGCTGGGAATAAAACCTCAGGTGAGTTCGAATACCGGCCAAGTCGGCACATTTATCATAGAGTGACGTGCCTTTGATTGCTGAAAATGCCTATTTTCGACATTGTTATCACTGCTGCCCCTTTAGTTTTGAACGGATCTTCATGAAACTTACAAACAAGGAAGTCAGGCAGAAAGCTTGGAGGAGTTTGAAAACTCTTGTTTTTGAACTTGTCATCACCATAGCCACTTCAGTTTAGATAGGATCTTCTTAGCAAGTCAGGAATAAAAGCTTGAATGAGTTTGAAAACCGGTGAGGTCAGCCTGTTTATCATAGAGTTAAATTCTACTTGATTTTCAGAAAATGCATACCCTGTCATCACCATGTCCTCCCATAAAACCTTCAGTAAAGGTTGGCACTTCCTTAAACTTTGAATCTGTTAGCTCAGGTGAGCGATACAGGACCAAGCTAGCTTGGTCCTCTTGTTTACCTTGTCATCACCGTAGCCCTTTTAGTTTTGATCAGATCTTTCTGAAACTTATATGTAAGGTGGCTGGGGATAAAATCTCGATGAATTCGAAAACCAGCCAAGTAGGCCCATTTATCGTAGAATAACATCCCTTTGATTGCTGAAAATGCCGATTTTTTACCGTGTCATCACCGTAGCTCTTTCACTTTTGATCGGATCTTTCTGAAACTTATTTGTAAGGTGGCTGGGGATAAAACCTCGGACGAGTTTGAAAACCGGCCAAGGTGGCCCATTTATCATAGAGTTACGTCCCTTAGATTGCTGAAAATATCGATTTTTGACCTTGTCATCACCGTAGCCCCTTCAGTTTTTAACGGATCTTTCTGAAAGTTATATGTAAGGTGGCTGGAAATACATCCTCGGATGAGTTCGAAAACCGACCAAGTCGGCCAATTTATCGTAGAGTTATGTCCCTTTTATGGCTGAAAATGTTAATTTTTGACATTGTCATCACTGTAGGCCCTTCAGTTTTGATCGGAGTTTTCTGAAACTTATATGTTAGGCGGCTGGGGATAAAACCTCGCATGAGTTCGAATACCCGCCAAGTTGGTCCATTTATCATAGATTTACGTCCCTTTAATTGCTGAAATTGTCGATTTTTGACCTTGTCATCACCATAGCCCCTTCAATTTTGATTGGATCTTTCTGAAACTTATATGTAAGATGGCTGGAGATAAAACCTCGGACGAGTTTGAAAACCGGCCAAGTCAGCCCATTTATCATAGAGTTATGTCCCTTTGATGACTGAAAATGTTGATTTTTGACCTTGTCATCACCGTAGCCCCTTCAGTTTTGATCGGATTTTTCTGAAACTTGGATGTAAGATTGCTGGGGATAAAACCTCGGATGAGTTGGAAAACTGGCCAAGTGGGCCCATTTATCATAGAGTAACATCCCTTTGATTGCTGAAAATGCCAAATTTTGACTTTGTCATCAGTGCACCTTAGCCCCTTCAGTTCTGATCGGATTTTTCTGATACTTATATGTAAGGTGGCTGGGGGTAAAACCTCGGATACCGGCCAAGTTGGCACATTTATCATAGAGTTACAAGCCTTTGATTGCTGAAAATGCCTACATGTATTTTCGACCTTGTGATCACTGCTGTCCCTTCAGTTTTGATCGGGTCTTCATGAAACTTACAAAGTAAGTCAGGCAGAAAAGCTCAGAGGAGTTTGAAAACTCATGAGCTTTACCTGTTTATCACAGAGTAACATCCCTTTGATTGCAGCAGTCAATTGCTTATCTTTGAACTTGTCATCACCATAGCCCCTTCAGTTTATATCGAAACTTCTTAGCAAGTCAGTAATAAAAGTATGAATGAGTTTGAAAACCGGTGAGGTCAGCCTTTTTATCATAGAGTTACATTCTACTTGATTTGGAGAAAATGCTTACCCTTTCATCACTATGTCAGCCCATAAATCCTTCAGTAAGGGTTGGCACTTCCTGAAACTTCGAATCTGTTAGCTCAGGTGAGCGATACAGGACCAGCTTGGTCCTCTTGTTTTTCATTTTGAGGGTTCATTTTCTGACATTATTTAAAAGAATATGGTTTGGTATTAAGGCTAAAACTACAGTGAACACGTGTTCAATGTACTCCAAATTACGGGGCATGAACAGATTTTATAGGATATCCTGAGGTTTTGAAAAAAAGCGTTGTAATGTTTTGAACATTTTTTTTTTTACATAATTCGGGTGGTTATCAAAAGGGTCCGTTTTGAAGACCTTGCCCCTACTTACAAATGCGACAACACCCAGAATGCGCAAGTTTAGACTTTGATCTATCCATTTCAGGTAAGTTTTTCCTTTCGAACCGCCGACTAATTAAATTTTCGAAAATGAGTTATATGTTCCCTGCTATTTGGCTGTAATGAACTATAACTGCAACTATTATATTAATATCACATACAGACAATTAGCTAGACAGACAGATATATAGTATCTATCTATCTATCTATCTATCTATCTATCTATCTATCTATCTATCTATATATCTATTTATCTATCTATCTATCTATCTATCTATCTATCTATCTATCTATCTATCTATCTATCTATCTATCTATCTTTCCATCCATCCATCCATCCATCCATCCATCTATCTATCTATCTATCTATCTATCTATCTATCTATCTATCTATCTATCTATCTATCTATCTATCTATCTATCTAATCTATTTATCTATCTATCTATCTATCTATCTATCCATCCATCCATCCATCCATCCATCCATCCATCTATCTATCTATCTATCTATCTATCTATCTATCTATCTATCTATCTATCTATCTATCTATCTATCTATCTATCTATCTATCTATCTATATTCGAGAAAAAATTCCAGCAGCGTGTCTATACATGCTATTTTATTAAATTAAAAAGAAATCCACAAGTGTGTTTATGTGGGCAAAGTCTTATGCTATATATTTGATTTTATATTTCAATCCCACGTACTATATCAACATTGATGTATCTGAGCATTTAATAGTCAAGCAATGTCGCATCATCGTCAATGCAACGTTATGACGCATCGACGTCAGTGCATCACCATAATATGGGCCCCGTCAAGCGATTTTGGTACTTATCGCCTATGCGAGCAGCGAAGGTTCAGGCGAGCCTGCGCATCCGCACAGTCTCGCCAGAACCTTCGTTGCTCGCTCATACAAGCAGTGAATCAAGAGGAACCTTCAGACAGAAAGTCATATCCCTGGCCCCTCTGAATGTCTGGGCATGCGTAGTTAAAATTTGTCATGACGGAATGCTCGAAGACACAAATTCGCTTGGCGGGGCTCATATTGCATTGATGTTGACACGACGTCTACACTTTGTATGTCAGTTGACATGGAGTTATGGTATACTTTACATTCACATACACTCGATGATTGATGGCGTACGATATTTGCGGTTGAGGTCTTTTACTTGATAGAAAGAAGAGTTTCCCCTGTTTTGGAGACTTAGAGCTAACGTCATGAGCCGAATGACAGGGCATGTTATGGCATTTATATCTGCAAATGATGCCAGGCACTGACATTGCTCAACGCTGTCGGATATCCTCTAGCATCACTTGCGGCAAGAGAACTAAACACTAAATTACCCTTTGAACAATATCTGATTTTGTAGTCCAATTCCGCTTGCTATATCAATATTGATGTGTCTGAAGACTTAATAATCAACCAAAGCAATGCAACGTTACGTTGGTATGTCATATTGTCAACTTCAGTGCATTACCATAACGTTACATTGAAGTTGACACGATGTCTACACTTTGCATGTCTGTTGACATGGAGTTATCTCACCACAGAAGGTGTACTTTACATTTACATGTATTTGTTGATTGACGGCATACGATATTTGCGGTAGAGGTCTTTAACTTGAATTAAAGAATAATTTCCCTGTTTTGGAGAATTCCAGTTAACGTCCTGGTCCAAAAGACGGGGCATGTTATTGCATTTATCTCTGCAAATGATACAAGACACTGAAATTGCTCAACGCTGTCGGGTATCCTCCAGCATCACTAGAGGCAAGAGCACTAAACACTAATTTACATGCACGACACTTTCAGAGAGAGTGCAACTACAGCTGGCTCACGAGTACGTAAAATATATCATTAAGTGCAGATAAAGAAACAAAAAAAGCGCTTGGGATTTCGCTATTTGACGTTGGAATTAACACTTTTTTATCCTGTAGCCTTGACAAAATACGACAGAATGACCGGCCGTTGACTGCCAGGGCTTTATCCGTTCTATTTTTGGATCTGCTAGAACTGCAATTACGTCACAAAAAGGATGAAATTACTGATTATAGACAGGTAATACCCAGTGGACACTGTCGGTGTATTTATTTATTCAATCCAAAAATGTTATGTGCATTTAAAGTTGAGAAGCCCGATACCTAAGTAAAAGGGTATAAGTAGTTGTGTTCGGTATAATAAAATTAATATAACATTCCTGAAAAGAGGGTGTTAGTGAAAAAGTCGTCCTGAAGACTATGTCAACCGAGGCGCAGCCGAGCCTTTAATGAATGTGATATTTATTATCGATTGCAAAAAGATTTAGCAAAACAGGCGTACAACTTTCAATCGATTGGGCTCGCCTAATCACAGGTTGTTTATAAATGCGTCATACTGCTCAAGCATAATAACCAATCAGAAGTAGTTTTGTGCAAGAGCGTCACCGATGATTATCTATAGGCCGTTTTCATTGACGTTCTCCTTAACATCAGCCCTTATTTTGACGAATTTTTGAATTTCAACACCAGCTTGTTGATTGATTGATTGATTGATTGATTTGAGTTTTAACGTCCCCATCAACACTATTTATGTCATTTTGGGGACGTTGCTTCCAATTATGTGAGACTTTTACCCGACACTGAGATAAAATGACAACTCAAGCCCTGTCGCCCAATGAAGCCAAAGTCTACATGCATTGGACGGCCTGGCCTGGGCAGGCTTAGTCCTTCTAAGCGGTTTACCAGTACTCATGTGTGGCCAGTTTCAGCTCTGCATGGCAGCAACTTACAGCCCATTTTTTTTTCTCCAAGCCCCGATGGGCGGGGCGGACTGTCGCTTGTTGTCACCAAGTATTATGGGCATACGAGAAAGGAAGAATTAGCCATTGAATTTCTCCGCGGGCAGAAAACTCAATTTTCTTATTGGAGTATACGGTGTTTCATATGCAAATATTGTTTGGATTTGAGGTTAATCGTCCCCATCAACACTATGTAGGTCAGTCTGAGACGTTGCTTCCGATTTTGTGCGACTTTTAGCCGACATTGAGATGGTATGACATCTCAAGACCTGCCACCTAATGAAACAAAGAGGGTGTAAATGCTCGCATCACTTTGCCTAGACAGGCTTAGATCCTCTAAGCTGTTCCAGAACTGGTATGCGGTCGGTTTCAGCTCTGCGTAGAAGCATCATGCAGCCCATCTATTTCATTAAGCCCGGCCGCCCCCGCCCATTGGGGCTTGAGGAAATATTTGGGCTGCATGATGCTTCCACGCAGAGCTGAAACCGTCCGCACACTAGTAATGGTAAACCGCTTAGAGGATCTAAGCCTGTCCAGGAACCGCGGTGCGATTCGGCCCGACCATGCTAATAAACCCTATTGGTTTCACTGGGCGACAGGGCTTGAGATGTCATTTCATCTCAATGTCGGGTAAAAGTCCCACAAAATTGGAAGCAACGTCTCCAAACAATGACCTATACGGTGTTGACGGGGACGTTAAACCTCAAATCAAACAAAGAAACATTAAGCCGGGTGCCCCCCCCCCCCCCCCTCCCCCGCAAATATTGTGAGTCGGGCCAGCAATACAGGTGCGGTTTGGGATTTCTTTTTCATGAGGCCGTGTATTCATTTGACAATAATGGAAATATGTGTTTAAATCCAGAGGACCTGGTTAGAATAGACAAACTGTGCTATACACCGTTTGTTTTGTTTGTTAGGATCTTTAACACCCTCTTCAACACTGTGTAGATCATTTTGGAGACGTGGCTTCCAATTTTTATGGGACTTTTCCAAGGCGGACAGGTTATGGTTGTAATGTTGGAGCAAGCAGGAATTGAATACGTGTTCACGCCTGTTTTCGCGTCCACATTAAACCCTGTAGAATTCTGTTTTCAGTACATCAAAAAACTTCTTCACACAAGCAAACTTCGAGCTGTAGTTAAAGACAAAGTATGTTATTATGACTGCGGTAAACAGTTACATCTTCAGACTTTGCTGGATATTGTTTTTGTTTGAGGTTTAACGTCCCCGTCAACACTGTTAAGGTAATTTTGGAGACGTTGCTTCCAATTTTATGGGACTTTCACCCGACATGGATAGCAGGTATAAACAGTGACATTATGCTCAAGTGCTTAACCGGGCCTTCCTGGCTTGATGGGTAAGGTCGCCGACTCTCAATCTTTGGGTCTCTAACCGCTGTGATTCGAATCCCACTGGGAAACGCCAAGTTCTGCAACGGAAGGTCAGGACTGGTGTTTTTTCTCCGAGTACTCCCGTTTTCGCCGACTCTGATGAAGGACTGCCCCGATATGTGAAATGGTTTTGAAAGGTCCGTAAAAGCCGAACAAAATATCCAAGCGGTGTGACATGCATTTGGTCCATATTGATATTTTAGCTCACACGTTCTCATTTAGGCTTCCATCTATTTTGCTTTTCATAATTTTTTGGTCTAGCAACAGATACGAATGCACATATGTCGCATTGAATTCGGTAAAGTTACACTCATGATCGAATAGCCAACACTTAACGGCCGGCTTCGGAAGCTCAGTCGGATGCGCGTCAGACTGGCGATCAGGTCGACGCGGGTTCGATACATGCCGGTGTCGTGGAGATTGATCATGGAATTGATTGATCATTCCGCTGATTCAAGAACAGCAGTTGTCAGTTTTGGGCGAAAAAAGCACTGCACTGGTTAACCGCTTACGTATAACCCTGAGAGAGATTATTCCTTTTGGCATCTCTTGTACTTGGTTTTAAGTATACTAAAGAAAGACCTACATTTGCAGGAGCTGGCGAGGTGCCCTCCGTTACTATGATATTAATTCTCAATGAACCAGTGCTCCCACAAGATTTAGTTGCTAGTCTAATAAATTTGTGATAGTTACATTCTATGTACTCGTTTTCCAAATCCAGGAAAGCAACTTACAGAACCTGAAACTTTCTTAAACGAGTTACTCTTCTTGCAATAAGTTGCAAATTTCAGTATACGAATCCCCATTGACGCTTCATTTAAGGAGCGACGGGTGTCCGCACTGAACTCCGTGTAGACCTCATTGTCAACGAGATCTTCTAGGACCATTTTAGATGCCATCACTGAGAGCAGATGCCTATAGCGAGTTGTGATTTAAAGAAATATTTCGCTCTTGTGCCCGTGTAGAGGCCCAAAAGACACTTTTATATGGGCTCATGTGTACGGCGGAGAGATTGAAACACCCGCTATATGTAAACTAGGCCTGTGATTTGTTAACGAAATAAGCAATTGACCAGTATTCAGATTAGAGGGTAGTTCCCGCCATATGTAAATTAGAACTAAACGTAAGAATTTCAAGTGTCCCGACATGTTCTTGAAGGTCCTATTAACGCATAATCATGATTGATATGTTGCTGCCAGATGAAACGTAGGTCATAAAGATTATCATGTTATGATCTCGAAATGGTCAATGAAACTGTCTAACTACTAGGCAATTTAACCAAGGCAGCAATTTGCCTCATATTTGCTCCTAACAATAACAGAATGTGGGAATTCAAGAAAGCCGCCTAGTCTTCGTTTTCCGTGAAATGGCAGAATGTGAGCGTGAACTAGCTCGCCATACTTCTAGTAATGACAGTAATTTGTCGAACGAAAAAAAGATAGCGTCTGAGACTACTTATGCTATCCGTCATACATACTCTCTTCTTAATAACAAGATAGAAGCCTCAATGGTTATACTACTCGCTTTGTACACCAGAGAGAGAGAGAGAGAGAGAGAGAGAGAGAGCGAGAGAGAGAGAGAGAGAGAGAGAGAGAGAGAGAGAGAGAGAGAGAGAGAGAGAGTCATTAGAACACTTGCTCAGATTTTCAACTTCGGTTTTTATGGCTCTTTCAGCCAGTTGCGTCAATTTTGTGGGACTTTTACCCGACATTGAGATGAAATGACATCTTAAGCCCTGTCGCCCAATGAAACCAATAGGGTTTATAAGCATGGACGGGCCGACTCACACCGCTTAACCTGAACATGCTTAGATCTTCTAAGCGGTTTACCAGTACTCGTGTACGGATCGGTTTCCGCTCTGTGTGGAAGCATCATGCAGCTCATATATTTCTTCAAACCCCGATGGGCGGGGGCCAGGCAACAGTGTATGACAAAATTAATCTCAAAACTTTTCGGAATGGTACTAAATCAACATGCTGATGAAAAATCAAAGCATTGAATACCGGTGGGTCGACTGTCTCTGAGTGTAGGCTGGGAAATAGTCCTGGACTAAAATTTTTTTGTATAACCCTTAAATTCAAGTTTTTAAGCAAAAAGTATAGACCCTAATCAGACGCTGCGTTTTGCGTCGTCTGATCCTTAATTACTGTTCTCCGAGCAAAGAGTCCAGATCCTGATAAGACGTGGCGTTCTGCAGCGTCTGAGTTGGGCCTACGACATTTGTCAAGCCCGACCCATGGTTCCAGTCCAGATTCTATAGATAACCTACTGTGATAAAATTAGCGCTACTATTTTCTATAAATAAGTTATATGGGTTTCATGCAAATCAGTGATAGTCACATGAACTTCAGCACTGGAGCGTTTTTTATGCTTAGTAACTGAGGGTCGATTGACAAACAATCGACCCAGAAAGTTGTTGGTGCTTGAAAGGTCCATGTCTGATTTTAAACTGCGCATAATATTGTCAGAGCTTTTGATGCTCATGTATATCAACAGGGAGCTTTTGTGGTGTCAACATTTAGCATTAAAGCTGTCGATAGCTGATAAATTCGCCCCGCCCATTGGGGCTCGAAGAAATAGATGGGCTGCATGATGCTTCCACGCAGAGCTGAAACCGACCTGCACACGAGTACTGGTAAACCGCTTAGAGGATCTACGCCTGCCCAGGCAAAGCGGTGCGAGTCGGCCCGTCCAAGCTTATAAACACTATTGGTTTCATTGGGCGACAGGGCTTGAGGTGTCTTTCATCTCAGTGTCGGGTAAAAGTCCCACAAAATTGGAAACAACGTCTCCAAAATGACCTATACAGTGTTGAGGGGATGTTAAACCTCAAATCAAACAAACAAAGAAACAAACAAAATAGCTAATAAAACATAAATTGACACATTCATCGCCATAATCATTTTCAGATTTAAACATCCTATACCTCGGCCCCGCCCATCGTGGCTTGGAGAAATGATCTGAAACCAACCGTAAACCGCTGAGCCTCTCGTCGCGTTTTGATACAGATTAAAATGACTTGTAAATTTCCGTCATCACGTCACAATTTGACAAACCAAGTTTGCGCTAGGATCGTTTTTCTGCAATGCGTAGTAAACCTCAAATCAAACTCTTAGTCTCTCTCTCTCTCTCTCTCTCTCTCTCTCTCTCTCTCTCTCTCTCATACACGTGCGCGCGCGCACGCACGCACACACCACCCCGCCCATCGGGGCTTGAAGAAATAGATTGGGCTGCATGGTGCTTTCACACAGAGCTGAAACTGACTGCACATGAGTACTGGTAAACCGCTTAGAGGTTCTAAGCCTTCCAATGAAAATGGATGTGAGTCGGGACCTTCCATGCATATAAACCCTATTGGTTCATTGAGCGGCAGGGCTTAATGCGCCATTTCATCTAAGTCCCACACAAGTGCAAACAACGTCTCCAAAATGACCTAAAGAATGTTGACGGGGACGTTTTGTTTGTTTGGTTTGAGGTTTAACGTCGCCGTCGGCACTGTACAGGCCATGCTTTGGAGACATTGCTACCAATTATTGGGACTTTTACCCGACATTGAGATGAAATGACATCTCAAACCCTATCGCCCAATGAAACCAATAGGGTTTATAATCATGGACGGTCCGACTCGCACCGTATTGCCTGGGCAGGCTTAGATCCTCTTAGCGGTTTACCAGTACTCATGGACGGTCGGTTTCAGTTCTGCGTGGAAGCATCATGCAGCCTATCTATTTCTTCAAGCCCCGATGGGTGAGGACGGTGACGTAAAACCTCAAATCAAACAAACACACATACGTACAAATGCATGTTCCTTTTGGCCCCGCCCATCGGGGTTAGGAGAAATTCACTGGGCTGCATGGTGCTTTCACACAGAGCTAAAACGGACCGCACATGAGTACTGGTAAACCGCTTAGGATGTCGAAGCTCTCTCAGGCAAAGTAATACGAGTCGGATCACCCATGCATATTAACCCAGTTAGTTTTCATTGGGTCGCACGGCTTGCGATGTCATTTCTTTCTTCTTTTTTTCTATTTTTTTTTGTTTTTCTCTATATACTGCCATACGCCATCGTGCACATTCTAGGCAGGTGTACTACTGAGCTACCTCGCTCCCTTTGCTATTTCATCTCAGTGTTTGGTAAAAGTCCAACACAATTGGAAGCAACGTCTCCAAAATGACATAAATAGTCCTGACGAGGACGTTAAACCTCAATTCAAATACTGATATTCATTCGGAGCCGTTGATCATCAACCGTTCGAGGCATATGACCCACAAATAGGAAATGCGAAATCAACGTTCGCAGCCGTGGAGTTTTGAAATAGGCTATAATTACGCTCTAACTTTCCATCCAAAAATAACTTGCCTACGTGACAAAAAACGACAGACAAGTTCAGTTTTTGGGTCAGTTCAATTGCTAAATCTTTCTGCAATCAATAGTATGTTGTTTCATCTCTGTGGTTGTTTGATTTTTGTGTTCTTCTGTCGCGGTTTATTTTTGTAATGGTTTGTCTTTGAGTGATTGTATAGCTTATATTAGTTTGTTTTGGATACCAATTGACCATTTTTGGGGAAAGTAACTGCCCTTTTTGGCTTTCCGCTATTGATGTTTTCATTAGGGGTTTCTTGTTTCATTTCTGTGCTTCTTTCCCTTTGGTGTCTCTGGTGGGAGCTGTGGGTTAATTAGATCGGTTCCTGATCATTGCCTTTTTGACTTCGGCATCCTTCAACAACATTTTCTGTCGTTTCAGCAAACTAGCTGCTCTATACATATATAAACTTAGTCCGCGTCCATGTTCAAGGCTTGGAGAAAACCTTAATTCAAACAAATCAAATAAATATAAGAAAACGAGAAATCACTTCCGTCAGAAATAAAGTTTTTCGCCGTCTTCAAAAAAGATGATTCATCAAGAAATCGTGCCTATATAATTCTGACCCCCTAACCCCACTTTTAAGTGAGCCAGCGCATGACAAAACCTACAATAAGATATGTGCGGCCAACGAAGACTCAGATCAACCTGCGCATCCGCGCAGTCTGATCAGAGTCTTCGTTGTGCGCTCTAAGGATAGCTATGGGCTCAATGCTCCTTCATGCAGCAAGAGAAGTCTCTGGTTAGACTAGATGGATGCGCAGGCTGATCTGAGTCTTCGCTAGGCGCACATGTCTTATTGTAGGTTTTGTCACGCGCTGGCTCATATAGTAATACTGGGGTTTACAGGGGTAAACCTTATTTTTCTTATTTCTGCTCCAAAATATAGATTGTGGGTACTCGTTAGAACCGCCTTGATGAGGCGGTTCTAACGTATACCCACAATTGGTATTTTGAGCAGAAATAAGAAAAATATCACAATTTTTCATCTTCAAAGTTGCTTTTTTATCGGCGGTAAAGTTTACAATGTATTAGTATAGGCGTGTTTACGTAATGTCAGGAGAGCTTATGTATTGCATCGATATTAAATACTGAAATTCATTACAATAACTAACCTGCATTGTTTCACATCTCCAAAATGGCTACTTTTCTGATGAAAATCTGTAATATTTTTCTTATTTATATTTCAAACATAGTTTGTGGGTCATCGTTAGAACCGCCTTATTGAGGCGGTTCTAACGAGAACCCACAACCTATGTATTGGAGCAGAAATAAGGAAAATAATGTATACCGCCGTAAACCTGGATTTCTCTGTATAAAGTGGGGTTTAGGGGGGTCTTAATTTCACGGACTTGTTCACGTGATGTAATCAGAAATAATACAGCTTTATTCACCAATGTAAGTCTATTTTGAAATTCGTTCTTTTCCATTCATATTTACAATTGTCGACTTTCAGATCAGTAATTTGGATAAACAATTGCTAACTGTCTGAACGTACACTATCAAACTTTGCAATCCTCCATTATTTGTTCTCGAACAATATGATAGTGTCACAGGTTCCTGTGTGTGTGGTTTTTTTTTTTTTTGTTTCAATACGATAACACCCGTGCGACATAGTGCATTTTTTCACATCTCCAAAATACATAGTGCATTTTTTCACATCTCCAAAATGGCTACTTTTCTGATGAAAATTCGTAAAATATTTTCTTATTTATACTTCAAACATAGGCTGTGGGTGCTCGTTAGAACCGCCTAATTGAGTCGTTTTTTTTTTCATTTATTCCTTCTGGTTATTTCTGTCATACCCTGAATTCATTTTCAGGTTGCTGATTCAGTCTGTGTGTATAATATAAGATACAGTTTCCGACATTTTTGGTTCGATTCTTTGTCAATCGAGCCAAAGTTACTAAGCCATAGCTTTACGTTGCTGACGTCAGCGTAAATTTTACTGGTAACATGCACGAATCCAGGTAACGCGTATTTGAATCTTCGCATCTTACCGCTGTGAGGTCAGGGTATTATTTAAACAGACATATTTTGAGGGTCACTGATGAGGCCTAATTGGCCGAAACTAGCTAGTCTGGCCCAGAAAACATGTACACTTCACATTTTCTAGTGGTGTATTCCTTGCTTCCAAAGGATAACCCTTTTATAGATCATATTTAGCAGAATCTTTCTGGACTGGACTCATGTTCTGGGTTTGCCAAACATTGCAGACCTACGTCAGACGCCAAAGAAAGCGAGGTCTAGTTAGGGTCTACGCTGTTTGCTTTACGGTCAGTGATATGTGTTAAAAGAAACAGTCTTAGTGCCCGTTCAGGACTGTTTTCCCTGGCTTCACTCAGAGAGGATCAACCCACCAGTGCTTTCAGTGCTTTGATTATAACACCAGGACCAGAAGTCTTCATTACGATAACCTACCCGTGCGACATAGTGCATTTTTCCCATCTCCAAAATGGCTACTTTTCTGATGAAAATCCGTGGAATTTTTCTTATTTTTACTGCAAGCATAGGTTGTGAGTGCTCGTTAGAACCGCCTCATTGAGGCGGTTCTAACAAGTACCCAAAACCTATGTCTTGGAGCCGCCTCATTCAGGCGGTTCTTACAAGTACCCACAACCTATGTCTTGGAGCAGGAATAAGAAAAATAATGTATTCCCCCATAAACCCCAGTTTTCTCTATAAAGTGGGGTTTAGGGGGTCTTTATTTCGCGGACTTGTTTACGTGATGTTACATCTAAACAGGCGTGTTGCTGAACTTCATACAAGGCCTAAATTTTACGAAAACTTACCTCATCGTCCCAAAGGATAAGATGGGTCTCAGATTATAGATAAATGTCTTATCTTTCAGGTTCCAGGGTTCGTACGTTCAGAAATCGGTAGCGTCATATCTAAAATGTTGAGATAACTCTGATACTAGAAAATGGTAAAATCTGCAAAAATGAGAATCGTAAATTGTGTTATGAAAAGTAGAAGTAAAACAAAGATCAGGAATCGATACAATTAACTTACTCCACCCATCAAAGACACCAAAGGGAAAGAAACACAAACATTAAGCGACCAGATCATAATGGAAACCTAAACAAAGGAAGGCCATAAGGACAGTTACTTTCCCACAAAATGGCCATATGGCCATCCAAAATAAAAAGAAACAAGTGATACACACAGTAAGTAACAAACAACAACATAAATAAACCGCCACAGAAGAACCGCCTTGGAACGGTCGGTGGAAAGATTTCCACTGGGGGGCTTAAATCGATTTTACGTGGCCACAATCCTCGCCCTTACTTCCGTCGCGATTTAGACAAATAATTTGTTCAGTCCGCATGAAGGCCTCCTAACTCACCAGTGCAACATCTCCGTGAACACAAAAAATCAAAGAACCACAGAGGTGAGACAACGGTGAGGACTCGACAGCAAGAAACCACTGAAATGCTGGAGCAAAAGAAAACCAACAGTTAGACTCCGATTGGCCCGACCAGAGACAGAGCATCGGGCACCAACCAACATTACCAAGAATTAGATCTCTCTAATTCTCAATAAGCCTTTACGTTGGAGCCGTCATAGAATCTGAGGCCTGACCCACCGGCGTGCAATTAAAGAGGGAAGCAAAGTTGCCAACCGTGATTGGGTTAACTACCATGCATGCAGTCTGTCGTATAACATTCATGTTGTACCCAATCTTTTTATATCGAAGAATGATTTTACGAAATTGGGTGCTGAAGTCATTGCGGTTATATATTTTTCTGAATTTATATACTAAGTCACCATAAAATTCGGGTTCCGATAGACCTTGTTGCAGAAGAGATTTAAGTCCAATATTGAACTTTGAAAATTAAATCAGAATGGCGTCTATAAAATTTTGAAAAGGCTTTGCGTAGTTTATGGTACCGATAACCCTGATTAAGGAGTTTAGCCGTTAATAATTTATTACGAGTGTTGAAGTCAGTTACGTAACTACACACTCTAGCAAATCGAATTAATTGCGAAATATAAACGCGCACGAGGAACATCACCATCCAAAAAAGGAAAATTTACAATCTCAAAATCAAAGTCATCGCGTTTATCATAAATTTTGCACGAAACAAACCCATCTACAATAGATAGATGTAAATCCAAAAACGGGGCCTCGGTATCAGAAGAATTTGCTTTATTTAACTGAAGTTCTGGGGGGGGGGGGTGGTTAAATCTGACTGATCAAACCATCGAAATAGGTATTATCATATTTAATAAATCATCTAAATATCTAGAAATGGAGCTAAAAACTTCAATAATTTCAGATTGGTTATCAATGGAAAGCGACAACATGAAGTCTCTTTCATAACAATACAAGAACAGATCAGCCACAAGAGGTGCGCAATTCGTACCCATCAGAATACCCACAATTTGTCTAAATAACTTAGTACCGAATCTAATATAAATATTGTCAAGTAGAAAGGTGAGGGCATCACACACTTTCTGACATGACCAAAGTGTATAATTCTTATGCTCTTTAGAAGTGAAAAATGCATTTCTGACATTATATGCAAGATAGAGAGAATCTTCTCTGTGAAAAGCCCATTCAATTAAACCATTAAGCTTTTCTTATATAAGATTATGAGGAAGTGTAGTGTAAAGAGTGGACAAATCGTAAGTAGACAGACTTGAAGCACGAAAATGTCTGGATTTCAATTTATTTAAAACCTCATTCGAATTTTTTATAGACCAAAACAGATTTCTTCCTGATGTTTCAAAGACTTTATCACAATATTTAATCACATGCGTTTTAATAGCAGTAAGACAGGAAGTTAATAATTCAGAAAGTTCAGTGGTAGTGCAAGAGCTAGAATTTGCAATAAACCGTGCTTTGTAAGGTCTTTTATGAAGTTTTGGTAACCAATAAAGCGTAGGAAGCTTGTCTTGGCCTTCGGTAACACACACACAGCAAACTTGGTGGCAAACATGTTTATCTACTATAGCTCTCTCTTCAGCTAAAGGCTGAAGTTCATAGGCCTTAGTACCACCAAGCTCCTGCTTAAGCGTGTTAACATAGTGGAGCCGTCACACAACGACGACGTTGTTAGCGGCCTTGTCTGCAGGGGCCAAAACAAACTTCTTATGAAATTCTTGAATACCTAGTTTAAGATGACGTAAAGACCTCTTGGGCTTAGGAGGTAATAAGTTAGTATTTTGAGAATAGAAAGAAATGCGTTTATTCACTAGTTTTAAAATGCTAAGTTTACAGTCCTTAAGGGCTTTATGCTCAACATACTCTCGCTTACACCATCGATTACCGAATTCATTCAAGGAAGCAGCGATTTCATCTCTACACTTACTGAAATCAATTTTAGAAGGAAACCGATATTTCGGTCCTTTAGAAATTATATTCCTTATCCTAGAATCAGGAATAATGTTCAAATTGCCAGTAATTCCATGACCAGCAGCAGGATAGCAATACACTGAGTTTTTACAATCACATGAATCAGGAGTATTAGTATCAATATCAAGATCTGAAACAAGTTTATTGAAATTAAAAATGATAGATCTAATTTATTTATGTTGTTGTTTGTTACTTACTGTGTGTATCACTTGTGTCTTTTAATTTTGGATGGCCATATGGCCATTTTGTGGGAAAGTAACTGTCCTTATGGCCTTCCCATTATGGTCTGGTCGCTTAATGTTTGTATTTCTTTCCCTTTGGTGTCTTTTATGGGTGGAGTAAGTTAATTGTATCAATTCCTGATCTTTGTTTTACTTCTACTTTGTTATATCTATAGCAAATTATAGGTGTTTCAGTATTTTGAAAATAAGCAGGAATGGAAAAAGCACCGATCTCTCACGGAAGATACTGGGCAAATCTATAAAATCCATACCCTTATTAATGAAGGATATTTTGAAGAAATGGCGTTTATGATTAATTTCAGAATCAATATAAGGACGGAGAGTATGCTGAGTATAGCCTCTAGTTAAGAGAGCCGCATCATATAACTGATTAGAACTATCGTAGAATTTATTCGCCTCGGTGCCCAGAAGACGTAAAACAGAAACGGGTAATGAATTTAAAAATGAAAGCATAGAGTGGCGTCCATGATTTAATAATATAATTGACAGTCACTTCAGTCTAGTATTGTTTCGTTTAAACGCACGTGATTTACGTTTAAAGTTACCATTTTTCCTGGTGCCGTCAGATCTAGTTCTGCGTTTCCGACATTCCAGGAGCGAGAAAGTATCAAAGTCCGGCATTCTGGAAATATTACCCTCATGATAAATGTTGTCATTAAATCCCAGTGGAAAAGGGGTCTGTAAAAATTTTATCCATTTCAGTTCAGCCTCATGTCTTTTGATGATTTTGAATCTAGATGTAGAATTTGCATCGTAATAAAGTTTTTCCACTGGTTGTATAATAATGTTATTTACAGAATGACCTGTACGTCGAAAGTGACGGTACAAGAAAGTGTCAGTTTTCTTAGGCTTACTCATTCTACGATAATGCATGTTCAATCTACTTTTAAGCATGCGGTTAGTTTGACCGACGTACTGCATATTACAGTTTGCAGCACGTTATGTAATTAGATAAAATAAATCTGTAGACTGGCATGTCAAATCAGACATGTTAACTACAGAGAAGCGTCTACCGTTTACAGATGAAGTAACGGTAGACGCGGTGCTTAAATGCGAACAACATCTGCACATCTGATGAAGTTTTACAGTCACGTGCTTATTGTTTTAGTTTATATCCATAAATGTACGTATATATATTTCAAATATATGACCGGAAATACAGCTAAACGAAGTATTTGCCCTTGCCCTTATGTTAGAGTTTCGCTATAAAAAGTACTTATGCTTAACTAAGTATAAGCCTAGAAAACATTTTTTAAAATCAAAACTTTGTAACGTCCCGCAAAACAACGACAACAATAACAACAACAGCAAAACATTCACTGAATTTGGAACACAGTAATAAGGAATTAGTTCGTATACGTAGATGACAGTTTTACCCTACAATGCAATACTAGAATACTTGCTAGTAACGATTAAAGGTGCATTATTGAGCTATCTGGAAAAAATGCTTCCAAAAATAAAATACATATAGCCGGTATTTTTCTTTAAAACAATACAAATGAATGCATTTATGCAAAAATGCGAACAATTATGATGACAGGTAAACGAGTTTGAGAGGGATTCCCTAACTAGGTTTCGAACACTAGTTAGATATATTTTTAGTTTGTGACAAAAAATAGAATCCCCATATATGACGTTATGCGACGTTCATTTTTGGCCTTGTTTGCTTAGGCCATGCATGAATCGGAAAAATATGACGCTGAATAGCATGCCATAAGTAACGACACTCAGAGACGATATTGGCTCCATGTATGTGTAAAGCGACAGATTTATATTTAGAACAGAAATTCCGAACACATGTTCAGAGCGAAGGGTAAACACGAATGAAAACGACAATTTTCACAAAGTTCTGAAGCTGTATTTAGCTCCAAATGTGTACACATGACAAAGGAGTATGCATTGAAGATAAAAACCAGAAAAAAAATTTGAGGCCCGGCAGCTCAATAATGCACCTTTAAGCCATATAAACATTTTTTTCCGAAACTTTAAAATAATTAAAAGAAACAAGAACACAAGAGGAAAAACAAAAACAATCGGTGAACAAACAGTCCCTTTATATCAGGCGTAGTACATGTATATGTCTTCTGTAAAAGATTTATACTCTAGAAAAAATGAAATTCCCCAAAGGAATTAAAACATCGAGTGGTAAATTTTCGAGACCAGATTAGCTAGGTTCGCTAAAGTAGGCCTCATGAGCCAGGTTCCAATATGTTCAAGTCCCATTTGAACAATTAAAGGGGTCATCCATAGGTTTTCATGAATAACATTTGCAGGATTCCTGAGAAGCTGTCTGAATATCTTCGAGGGACCAGACAAATGTTATTGCAATAAAATAAACATACATGGTCGTCATTCTTGCATTTTCTATGGCAAATTGTGACGAAAACACCCCACAACTCCATATTACCTCTTCAGATGCGACTAAAAGGGCATGGTGGCTAGTTCAAAACGTTGTTGAAACGATAACGTCTGTTCTGCAACACTTAAAAATGTTACGTTAACTGGAACAACGTTACATCGCTCTAACGTGTAACGTAAACAAAGCGAGGTCCATTTTTGATATCCAAAGACCAAAACTCATGTTTCAACAGAGTAGTAATATGGGTTTTGTTGCGTTAACAGGACTTCTGGCCCAGCTTCATACAGCTATTTTCATTTAAGAAATAGATCAGCTGTAACTGTGATTTGTTGTGTAATAAATCACAGTTTGGAGGTCAGTTGTAAAGTAGACAAATCACAAGCGCGTAGCGCGCGTGATTTGTCTACTTACAACTGACCGACAAACTGTGATTTATTACCCAGCAAATCACTGGCTAGAGCTGATCTATTTCGATTCTAACACGCTGAAAATCGGCAATAATGTTGTTGTTTCCTTCAAAATCTCACAACTTTTCGCCATTGTTATAAGAAATCCCGCTAAAATTATCGACTGAAACACATGCATTTATATCCTTTTCTAACGTTTTCGATGAGAGAAAATGACGTACCCCGTCTAACGTCAAGTAAATCGACTAGTGACGTAATAAATTTGCAGTTTTAATGACGTCACACGTCACGCTCTTCCGAGCTGTGATTTGTTGCAGAATAAAACACAGTTATTTTGCATTGCCTATATAGGCGCGCTGTGTTAGAATGGATTTTATTTAAAAAAAAATATATATATTATTTATGAATCTGATTTAAAATACCAACCAGACGCTAAAATTGCCTCACCCTATCCATTGATCACAACCTATAACCCTATCAGCACCCTCAGTGCTTTGATTCTTTTTATTGTAAAACGAATACGCGTGCTTTCGTAATGATCTATCCCGCGCTTGCGTGGATCGATTTCTAGTATACGAGGTTATGCGTGTTGGGATCAGACCGTCTTAGCACAAAATGAAAACGTATCGAAAGTTGTTCATTACTTTAATGTGTCTCTGTGTTTTTCTGATGCTGTTTGCAGGTAAAGTTTTTACTTTATAGTTGTAAATAATCTAAATTCAATCGCCGGCCTGGGTAACTCATTCGGATAGCGCGTCTGACTGGTGATCAGGAGGGCGCGGGTTCGATACCTGCCGGGGTCGGCGACAGTCTTTCGTGGAGATGAATCATGAAATCTTTTCTACGGTCATTCTCTCCTTTCCGCTGATTCTAGAAGGGTAGTTGTCAGTTTCTGGCGAAAGAATGTGCCATGTACTGGTTAACCGCTTACTTATAATCCTGCCCAGGAAAGTGGAGATAGGTAAACTGACCGGCTCAAAAATGACATAAAACAGTGCTGACTGGGCTAACACCAAAACAAAAAAAAATCCCGCTACGATAACACGCACATGTGACATAATGCGTTCTTTCCTATCTCCAAACTGGCTAGTTTTCCGATGAAAATTAATACTCAAAGCATATGTTTTGGGTGCTCGTTAGAACCACCTCGTTGAGGCGGTTCTAACGATACAAGATATTTATTAGAAATTTTCGGCTCACACAGGAGCATATACAGACAAGGTTGGCAAAAAAGCGGGAAATACTCATATTTCCCTGGACGGTGGGAAATACAGGGAATTCCCGGGAAATACAGGGAATTCCCGGGAAATACTGGGAAATATATATTTACATAGGTGGTACCAATTCAGACTGCATAATATACCCCAACTACCTAGCTATTTGAAAGCAAAATTATTTCAAGTTCATGCAGTGCTTGAAAATTCCCCTTGTCTGCTTGCAATGACAAAAAAAATATTGAAGGACAAGTAAAAAGTTTGTCTAGTCCTTTCGACATTTGCCAAGATTTACATGCACTTAATCATGTAGGACAAGTGAAATTTTGAAGAATTTTCCAGCCCTTTTTATATTGAATAACTTGAAAGATCTATAGTGTCTTGCCTTCATATAGAATGTGTATAATTCCTTTTCAAGTGTGATTCTAAAATATTAGTTTTTAACTTTCAGCTATTTCCCTTGAGTATCTGTAGATAATTTAAGAAACCTTCTATGCTTAAATTAACTGTGTTCTTTTAATACCTGTCTCAAACAATTAAATTATCGCACCTTTTAGTATTTAGTTAGAGTATGATTACTTGACAAACTTGCAAACAAACCTTTTTCTAGTATAAACATCCTTAAAATTCAAACATCCAAAGGGTTATTGTAAATCTAAAAAAATGAACCTTGTGGTTTAGTATTACACTAAAGCATACAAAAGATGTAGTTCCAATGACAAACTCTCTTGAAGAAGCTAAGTGATTCTGATTTGGGTCTGCACTGTTTGCCCAGACATGTCTGTCCCAAATAGTGGGATCAATATGGTATTTTATCTGAGTGATTTTAAATAACTCTCTGCAAAACAACAGATCACTTTATATTTATGCTTGTGTTTGGTTGAGTAAAAGCAGACTTATGAAATGCATGTATATGTATGGGGAGGCATATTGCAAAATAGCTAACTGGTCATAATTTCAATTAACCCTTTTTGTACGAAATGGAATCTTCCACCTTATATATAGCAGGATTCATTTCAAAATTTAGGTATGTCAGGTTCTGTTTTCTTCAAAATACATTTGCAAAATGGCTTAACTTTTTGCTTAACGCATTCTGAAGCGTCTGATCTGGGCCTGCACTGTTTGCCAGGGTACCCGTTTGGGGTTTCTGGTACCAAATGGGTTAAATTACACAAATATTAATAGTATTTTTCTATGAAATAACTAAACAAAAATCATATTTCCCACTATTTCCCAAAATTTCCCACTTTTGCTGAAATTTGGAGTATTTCCCAGGACAGTAATTACCGGTAAATACCAGTGGGATTCCCGCCATCGGTATTTACCGACCAACCTTGTATACAGATGTATCATAATGTAACTAACAAATGAATAATCTAGGAAAGAGTTCCAAATGACAGATCCTCAAAAGAAAGCCAAAAACAATAGAACAAGACATAAATGACCTATATGATTTAGAAAAGGTTGCTTTTCATAAACCTGTATCAACCTATTCCCCCGGTATGTTTACACTGGTGCATTCATTTTTAACAAGGTGCCCACCATAAGCCCCTGAACAAAGTGGCCCAGAGCCTACAGCCAGTACCCTCCGGAATCACTTCGACCAGCGGATTGGGTGCACACATCATACTGTGTACCAAAGACAACCCCCCTTGTTAAGGGGGCGAAGGCATACCCATCACTAAACCCTTCCGCCAGTATTGACACATCCAGGGAACAGGGAACATAACATCTACTTGTGAAATGACAGGAGTTATCATCAGCATGCAAGACACGTATATGGCACATTCTTCAATGTAAACCATACTATGCTTTTACTTTGAAATGTGCATGTATTTGCTAATACAACCTCGTTCTCTATAGCTTAATGTGAGTAGAATACATATATAACAACTTGATAACATACATTATTCTGCACACATGAGGCGGAATATTCAATCATGTTCTTGTTAAAAGGAAGTTCTACAAGTATATACTAGTCTAAATTAATATGAACAAATTTAGCTAGTTCATGTATTATTTTATCATTTTCACAATTCAACAGCCAGAAATATTTATCAGAATTACTCATCATGTTAAAATTTCTACAGTTATTGACCACAACTGTAATGAGAGGTTCGCTGGATGCCTGAAAAGTAGGACATTCTAGCATAAAATGTGTTTCATCTCCTAAAACACCCATTGGGCATTTTGAAAATATGCGATCGGATCTTTCAATTCTAGCATACCTACCTATTTCTATATTAAGCCTGTGAGATGAAATACGTAGTCTACTCAAATCTTTTCTATGGGTGAAATGAAGGGAACTTAGGTATTTCTCAAAACCAAAATTGCTTTTAATTCTTGAATATGTATCAAGTTTACCGGTAGCAAGTGACTGTTTTGTGGAATACCATTCATGCAAATATTTATCTTTTAGTAGTTTTGACAGCTTTGCATTAAAAGAAGCTGGTTTCATGTGTATGAACGTGTGTAGAGGTACTCCTAAAATATTGGAATATTTTTGAACAGTATTATACCAAGAATTAGTAGTATGAGAAAGGCTCTTTGAGCATTCAAGAGCATCAGTTAATAAGGAATTCCGATCAAAATTTTCGAGTCTATGGCAAAATTTCAATGAAGCCTTTGCAATATTAATATAGTATGGGGACCTTCCTAACTCAGACATGATTGCAAAATTAGAACTCTTGCGATGAACTCCAAGAATAAACTTAGAAAACTTTAAATGAAGTTTTTCTGGTTCAACATTCTTAAAAATTTTCTCAAAAGAAATCCCATTTCTAAATTTAGCACTTGCGTGATTAAAAGCTCCCCATATTTCACAACCATATAAAAGAATTGGTTTTACTGTATGATGAAACATATGTAGGCTTGTTCTAATAGACGGGTGAAGATTCAAAATATTTTTACACAGTTTGAAAAAAGCTTTTAATCCTTTCTTATAAAGTTCAGACTTAGCGTACGAAAAGGAACCAGATGCTGAAAAGTATAGACCAAGATAACGATATGATTTGACGCATTCTATGGTCTCATTTTGAAATGTAAAAGTAGATTTTATTACTCTTCCTGCTTTATTAAAATAATGATATTTGTTTTGTCAATGTTAAGATCAAGGCACCAACCTGCACAGTAAGATTCTATTTTTCTTAGTTTAGTTTGCAAGCCTGCAGCTTATTCAGATAATATAACTACATCGTCTGCATACATTAAGCAATGCAGATACTTATTCTGTAACATAACCGGGTCAGGACAAGAAAGAAAATAGTCTGGTAGGTTATTAATAAAGATTTTAAATAGGTTTGGGCTAAGCACATCGCCTTGTCGTACACCAACGCCTGACTTAAAATGTTTTGTTAACCCGTTATTAAGCCGAACACATGACTGGCTGTTATTATACATACTTTTACAAATATTATAAAATTTTGTGCCTACTCCCAACTGAAGAAGTTTGATTTTAAGACCAGCATGAATGACCTTGTCAAATGCTTTACGGAAGTCTACAAAGCAGGCATATAGTTTGCCACCTGGTTTGCTACAATATTTGTCAATAAGAGTTTTTAGTATAAACATATGATCTGCTGTTCTGGCTTTTTTGGTAAAACCAATCTGGCATTCATTAATAAAATTCTTATCTGCAAGGAAACTATCTAATCTATTGTTTAGAATTGTATTGAAAACTTTACCAATGGCACTTGTGATAGTTATGCCTCTATAATTTGAGGGATCAGATGAATTATTTGATTTATTCAAAGGGGTAATATACCCATTAGACCATTGTGAAGGATACTGACCACTTGATAGACATGCATTGAAAAGTTTAAGAAAGCATGGTGCTAAGGAACCTTGGGCAGCTTTAATCATTTCATTTGAAATTGAATCGAGGCCAACTGCTTTATTATTTTCCAGTTTACTAATAGCCTTATGTATTTCACTAGGTTTAATAACATTATCCAAGTTATTATAAACGGGTTGTTTT
This sequence comes from Lucinisca nassula, assembly GCA_963580285.1. Taxonomy (NCBI): domain Eukaryota; kingdom Metazoa; phylum Mollusca; class Bivalvia; order Lucinida; family Lucinidae; genus Lucinisca; species Lucinisca nassula. The sequence goes on from OY757012.1 coordinate 95,332,875, forward strand.
TCTAATTCCTCCACTAAATGTTGCAGTTCAGAAACTCTGTCTACAGATGTGTCATCAATTGTCGCCAGAGATTCGAAATCAGAAACCCAAGTTTCAGGTTTGATGTTCTCAGCTGGAGAGTTATCAAATGTTTCGCCTTTTAACATGTCTATCAAGTTCCAGTATTCCTTTGGATTTTCCGAATGCAAACTTTCAATTTGCTCCAACAGTTGTGTTTTAAATTGTCTCTCTTTATTTCTTTTAGTTTTATTATATATTCTAAATAGTTTAAATTATCTACCTCTCACAAATGGGTCACCTGGAAACATAGAGTATAATTTTCCATTTGCTATTACACGATTACGCATCATTTTTAAATCTGTATCAAACCACTTTTTGTGTTTCTTAGGTTTCTTTTTTTAAATGGTGCTTAGTTTTATACATTCTAATTTTAGATGGCTTTAGTGAAATGGCTGCCGCACCAGTAATTATGCGGTTTAGATTTTCTGCAGAATCATCTGTATCTGCAATGGGCGTGTTCATGAATTCATGAATTTGATTTCGAATTTCCTCAGTCTGAAATGCAGATTGAAATTCTGAAATTGAATTTTCAGCCCGTATATATTTAAGAGGTAATCGATTCAACTTATATTCATTGTTGGAGCAATTGAAATTTGCTAAAATACCCCAAGATATCTTGATATGACATTCACTTAATGTTGCAATAAAATCAGAGACCTGGAAAAACAAAATCTGCTGAAAGATTGATTGTGACACAATTGTGTAGTCAACCACACTACACACATTTGGTGGGTAACAAGTATATCGCACAGATAAATCACCAAAGCATCTGCCATTCAGACTTCTCAGCTGATTACCAATACAAATGTCGATAAGGCTCCTCCCCCTTGAATCTACTATAACATCACTATTATGTCTAGGTATAGGAGGATGGTCAACATTATAATTCTGATAAAGTGGAAGATGATCTGTTCCATCATTTACAATAAAATCATTTCCACACCCAGGACGTGCATTTAAATCTCCACAAATCATTATGTCACCCTTGGTTTTGTATAAACTAATGTCTTTTTCAAGCAAATCCTGCTGCATATTATTAGCATAAATAGACTGGCTAGGAGGTAAATATGCAAGACAAAGGAACAAATCTTTTTGAAAATTAAAGAAGTTTTTATCTAATTTTATCCATTGGAATTCAGTGGAGGTTGTTCGAAAAAAGGAAACGTGTGGTCGTATTATTAACCCAGTCAAAATTCCTAAGCCTCCATAATATCTGCCATTGGCAGACTTTGCTCGACAAACTGGGAAAGAGTGAAATCCTTCTACAGATACCCTTTTGTCATATCCAATGTGGGTTTCAGCTAATAAGATTATATCATTTTGTTTTACTTCTGACAGGAACAGATCATCCTCCAATTTATCACCGAGGACTCCGACATTCCAAAAGCAGAGCCTCAGTTCTGTGTGGTTTTTACCTATGAATGATTTCAATACCATCAAATTGTATTACAGTATAAATTCTTGTATCTTGTTATACTTTCAATTAACCGTAAAGAGCAACAATTGGCATATGAACTTAGAAAAAAAAAATATGTGAGAACTGGTTGTGTAAGTGTAAGACAAACTTCCGAACTGAGTGCTTCAATGTGCTTGTGAAATTTAAATCACTTTGCTCACGACTTAGCCCCAGTGATTTAAATCACTTTCCTCACGATTTAGTGACAGTGATTACTCTCAAGGGATCGATATATTTTCTCGTTATTTAGCTTATTCAGTACACTGACACACTAAATATTTCATCAAATGTGTAGGGTAAGTTTACAAATAACAAAATCACTTATTCGCTTTTACACAGCCAGCTCTCTCCTAAAACTAAGTAAAAAAAACTTCTGAATTGAGAGCTTTAATATGTTTGTGAAGTTTAAATCACTTTCCTCACGACTCAGTCCATGTGATTAAAATCACTTTCCACAAGACTTAGTCCCAGTGATTTAAATCACTTTCCCCACGACTAAGTGACAGTGATTTCCCCCCAAGGGATCAATAGATTTTCTCGTTATTAAGCTATATTCAGTATATTGATTCATCATATGACGTCGCGTCCGAGAGTGTAATAACGCCATGCAATATTTTCGATAATCCACTAGTGGATTAAATATGCAAATTAGCTAGAGACGTCCCGTAACGTTACATGTACGACGTCCTTAAAGACGTCGCGTTTACTAATGTCGAAATATTGATATTTTAATACAATAATCGTGAATGATATGCGTTTGAAATGTCATATGATAAATAGAATCTTGCATTCGTGCTCATGCATTATTGAATTTATTAAACTCGTTGAAGAAAAGGGATAAAATGCTCGGCGAAGCCTCGCATTTTATCCCTTTGCCTCAACTCGTTTAGTAAATTCAGTAATACATGAGCACTCATGAAAGATCCTCTATATACTAAATATACTTAGTCAAAAAAGTAACTATACCAACTTCCGGGTGAAACTCACTAGATATCTGGCAACTATTGAGCTAAATTTGGCTGTAGACATATAAATCGACCATTTAGCGAGAGTATGCCTAAACTTGCATTTGCTTATACCTTTCTGCTCCAGAGTTGTCTTGCAATATGTGTCTAGAAAGATTTTGGTAGAAAATGGACATTGCGCATGCGCAGAAATCTCTTTTTTCTAAGATGGAAGAAAATGTCGTCTGGACATCGGATAACACCTTACTTTTACAATATCTCATGATTTCGCATTTTAAGCGAGGTTTTAATTTGTGAAATTCTGAAATTATCTCCCTTGCAATTAAAAGTATAGCAATTTTCGAACTGCTGTAAGTTTTATTCCTGTCAATCAATTTTTGCCATTTTTCAAACAAACGCTTTGTTTCCACTATTGCTATTCATCACAATGGTAAAAAATACAGACAAATCATGTAGCATATAGCACTATCGATTGCGATTTTTTATGGAGTTCCCATTGAAAGCAGCATTCGCACACAACTTCTAAGAATTGGAGGCCAGTATGTGATAGCCTGTTTCTCGTTGCTGATGCAACTAAGTTCCAAACCTTTAGTGAATAGACGCAAATGGTATCTAATGAAATATCAAATTTTAGAAATGTAGGGTACAGGGAAATTTTGTGATGTTAAATCATAGCAGGTTTTAATGATTTTCTCTGTGAAAATGACACAGTGACCCCTTGGGTGTTTAAAGCAAAAGTCTACAGTGATGTGTTTACGAAAACAAAAACGAATGGGGCTTTTACGCGGAAAAATGCGTCTTCTTACCAAAACATAACAAACTTCATGTAGTTTTTTTTTTGTAGTAGCTATAGTAAAAGAAGCAATTTTACGTATAGGAACTTTTTTGACTGAGTATATTTCTTTGTAGGGTAAGTTTATAAATAACAAAATCACCTATTCACTTTTACACAGTCAGCTCTCTCCTAAAACTAAGTCAAAACCGGTGGACTAGTAACACACCAACCAAATAATAAGAAAACAAAAATAAGGTGCACAGTGCAAAGCTCTCCGCTTATAAGAGAGAGAGAAAAAAAAATAATGTTACACTTTTAGCTCCGATTAAAACCTTCGGCCTCTGACGAGTATCCAAAACAAATGTCTTGGAGCAGAAATAAGCAAAATAATGTATGCCCCTCTAAACCCCAGTTTTCTCTATACAAAGTGGGGTTTTAGAGCGGTGTTCATTTTACGGACGTGTTAAAGTGATACAATAACTCACACACCATGACGGCCCCCGCCCATCGGGGCTTGAAGTAAAAGATGGGCTGCATGATGCTTCCACGCAGAGCTGAAACCGACCCGCACACGAGTACTGGTAAACCGCTTGGAGGATCTAAGCCTGCCCAGGCAAAGCGGTGCGACCCTATTGGTTTCATTGGGTGGCAGGGCTTGAGATGTCATTTTTGTATCTCAATGTCGGGTAAGAGTCCCAAAACAAACCTGCGTCTTTATTGGATCTTGTTATGTAACAGGTGGTTTCTTTGTTTGGAGCTATGTGTTTTCATAGATAAGGCATTAAATACTAACTGAATAATGAGAAAATCATATCGGTACATCTCAAACCAGCTGCTTCCTAACAAAATAAAACGATCACGCACACACCATGACGAAAACAGGCCTATATAATTTTGCCCCCCCCCCCCCCCCCCCCGCCTTGAACTCCACTTTTATATAGTAAAACTTGGGTTTACAGGGGTAAACCTTATTTTTCTTATTTCTGCTCTAAAAAATAGATTGTGGATACTCGTTAGAATGGCCTGCACGAGGCGGTGCGGTTCTAACTTGCGTGTACCACATTCTATATTTTGAGCAGAAAGGAGAAAAATATTACAATTTTTCATCTGAAAAATTTCGTTTTTTTATTCGGCGATAAAATTTACAATGTATTAGTATAGGCGTGTTTTCGTAATTATTTCGGGACCATAATTACGAAAGCAATCCTATACAGATACATTGTAAATTTTATCGAATTTTTTAAGCTGAAAAATTGTGATATTTTTCTTATTTCTGCTCAAAATATAGATTGTGGGTACACGTTAGAACCACCTCAACGAGGCGGTTCTAACGAGTTCCCACAATCTATATTCTAGTTGAGGCGGTTCTAACGTCTACCCACAATCTATATTCAAGAGATGATGCGGTTCTAACGAGTACCCACAATATATATATTAGAGCAGAAATAAGACAAATAAGGTTTACCCCTCCAAACCCCAATTCTACTATATAAAAGTGGGGTTCAAGGGGGTCGAAATTGTAAAGGCGTGTTTGATTGAAAACTTGTTCGAGATAGCGGTAGTACGAACTACTGAGTAGGTTAATCACAATGACAGTTCATCATTCACAATGTGGATTATTAAGGGATTATTTATCTTTTTGATCTTCTGTAATCTAAACGTTTTGTGTGCTCATAAGTTTGTTTGATTTGATGTTTAACGTCCCCGTCAACACTATATACTCGTAGGTCATTTTGGAGACGTTTCTTCCAATTTTGTGGGACTTTTACCCGACACTGAGATGAAATGACAGCTCAAGCCCTGTCGCCCATTGAAACCAATAGGGTTTATAAGCATGGATGGTCCAACTCACACCGCTTTGCCTTGGCAGGCTTAGATAATCTAAGTGGTTTACCAGTACTCGTGTGCGGTCGGATTCAGCTCTGCGTTGAAGCATCATACAGCCCATCTTTTTCTTGAAGCCCCGATGGGCGGGGGCCCGTGTACTCATTAGAAACAGCTCGATGAAGCGGTTCTAATGAATACAAATTATATTCATTTTCAATATAGAATAGAAAAATCCTCTTAAGATCATCCCTAAAACATCCCTTTACCCATTTAGTACCGGAAACCCCTAAACGAGTAGTTGGCAAACAGTGCAGGCCCAGATCAGACGCCGCAGAACGCGGCGTCTGATCAGGGCCTACACTTTTTGCTGAAATTTCAGCCATTTTCCGAATAAATTTTGACAAAAACACAACCTGACACCCCTAAATTTTGAAATGAACTCCTGTCATATAAAAGAAGGATGGTTCAATTTGGTACAAAAAAGGTTAATATTAGATATCCGCAGCTACTGGAAGAATTTCGCAGGGAATCAAAATGAGTTTGAATCCTATAAATGCATTACGAAAACACGCCCATTCAAATATATTGACATTTTACTACCAAAAAATGAAAATTTTCAAATAAAATGTTTGATGGTTTTCTTTTTTTTGCTCAAAACATAGATTGTGCATCTCGTTAGAACGGTCTCGGCGAAGCGGTTCTAACGAATACCCACAATCTATATTTTTGAACTGAAATAAGAAAAAAATGTAGTGCCTATACCCGTCTTACAGCCCTGTTCTACTGTATGAAAATGGGACTCAAGGTGGTAAAAGTTATATGGGCGGGTTTTCATGATGGTAAGCAAACTATCAGTGTTAGACCGTTTTGGTTTGTATGGGCGGCAGGGATTGAGATTTTTTTTTTCATCTCAATGTCGGGTCACAGTTCCACAAAAGAATCAACGTATCCAAAATGACTAGTGTTGGCGAGTGCGTAAAACCTCAATTCAAACAAACAAACCCATTGAAGTTTTTAGCCAAGATCTGGTGCCCGAGAATTCAGTTGAAAATAGACTTTTTTTTTCAGTCTTTGAATCGACTGCCTATTCGAAATTCGCAAAATTGCAGTATGTTTCCTCTGGCTTTCTTTGCCGGATCATTACAGGGTCACTGATGAGGCTTTATTAGCCGAAACTACGTAGTATGACCCATCTTCTTTCTTATGAATGTTTTCATTGCTCTTAAAGGAACTCATTTTTGATTTTTATTTGCCTTCACTGCAGCTGGTGTTGTGCCGTGTGGTGGCCGTAAAACGTCTCCCCGTACATCAACCATAGTGCAGTTTATATTTTACTTTTGGTCCTTTGAGATCAGCGTGAATATTCTGAGAAATCAGAAATAAATTATTGGTTTAGGCTCATATTCTAGACAGGTTTTTAATTATTTTGACCCCATTGAGATTTATATCAGTCTTTGAATCGACTGCCTATTCGAAATTCGCAAAATTGCAGTATGTTTCCTCTGGCTTTCTTTGCCGGATCATTACAGGGTCACTGATGAGACTTTATTAGCCGAAACTACGTAGTATGACCCATCTTCTTTCTTATGAATGTTTTCATTGCTCTTAAAGGAACTCATTTTTGATTTTTATTTGCCTAAATTGTGCATTTCCTCGCATAAAAGAGTTCAATCAAAGCACTGGGAGTACAGGTGGGGTGGGCTTGGAAAATAGTCCTTGACAGAGACTTTTTCGTTTTACCCCATCACGTGAACAAATCCGTGAAATAAAGACCCCCACCTCTAAACCCCACTTTATATGGGTTACCCTAAAATGCGAAAAGGAGTCCTTTTCGCGAAAAGGAGCCCTTTTCGCGAAAAGGACTTACCCTAAAATGCGAAAAGGACTTTTTTATACGAAAAGGAGTCATTGCATTGAAAAAGTCTCTCAATTTAGTGAAAAGGAGCTTGATTTTTCGCCCTGCCACGTCTCCAGCCAGAGGATAAAAATTTTACCTGTGTTTCCAGTTGGCAACGCACAGTTTTTTTTAGTCTTTGACACGTGGAGGTGTGGCTAGGACTTGTCAGCCACAAAACAAGACACCACCTGGCGCATGTCTGGAACATGGAAAGCAAAATGATATTTTTTTTGTTGTTTACAGTCGAACGTCGATGGGTCGAACCCTTTTGGAACAATAAAATTTGTTTTTAGAGAAGGGTAGTTCGCCCCACTGAGGGTTACTAATAGTGCCACACAGAAAGCATAATATAGATAATTTTGGGAAATATTTTCAGTGTTCTGTTATATCCATCAACCTATCCATCACTATATCGAAGCTAAATGATTTCCACAGGGACTAAAATATGTTTCGACTCACACATGGTAAATGAGCCATCTGAATTCTAGCTATTTGCTGTATTTTGGAGTTTAATGGTCGCGTCACAACTGGCCATAGAAGTTTTGCTGTGTTTTTGAGTGCAGCGCGTGTTATCAAAATTGTATTAATAAAGCTGTTGACATTAATGACTATCTTACTTTAACCGCCGCCTATGCAATATAATATCATATTTCCTACCAGGCACGCGTATGGTTTCTTTCCGGTATGCATTCTTCTATAAAGGGGGAGTTCCAAATCTGCCCACGCACAGATTCTCTTGAAACTTCAGTTGTTGTTAACTTAAGGCAGGAGCATATAATTTCACTCACGGGGCTATCAGCTCTCTATACAATCTTCTGTAGAGCTTATGTGATGGTAAGTCCACTAACCATTGGATCCTGCTCTGAGAGGAAAATCCAAGGTTATCAGCAACCTGTCAGCATCGTTTATTTTATTCGCATTTTTCAAGAGCTCCTGTGGCTAGTGTAAACAAATTTTAATGGTTTTCTGCAGAACTTAAGCCACATCAGGGAAAAGTGATGTTATACATGTAGACGGTAACAAAATCAACAAGTCAGCAGAATGCACTATAAAAATGAACACATTTACTTTTGCAGTCTTGTGTAATGTTATTTTCAAGTTTCTTTTGGCATTTTTATGAAAGCCCAAGTTGAGAAAATAGAGATACATGGAAAATGCATGTTCATGTTGAAAATTTTCTTGACACAGCCTTCATTTTTTTTGGGCTGCATAAACAGATAAATGACAATCTCTGCTGGGAAGCAACAGCCAATGAGATACTACTTTCCTAGGCTTAACATCAACCCTAGCTGATAGCCCCGTGAGTTAAATTATATGCTCCTGCTTAAGGTCTATCAACTATATACATAACTTTGTTTTATTTGATTAATTACTATAGTTCTCAGGAGAGCTCCCTGAGGTAATCCCCTGTAGAGGTCATACACACCTGTGATATTTTCATTCTTAGATCAACAAGCTCGATTGTTTTCAAATTTTGTTACTTTGATTGGCAACAGAACTCTATAAGGATTCATATAATACCAAAAATATAAATGTATCCAGGTCTTTTAATTTTTCTGATGAATTTATTTACAAAATTTCTTAATTTTGCCATGAAAATTTATAAAAAGTAAAATGTTTATCCCAAGTGTTAGATCTGTTACTGATCTTGTCACCCCAAGATATTACACATAAAATTGGCCACATATATCCTCTATATAGCAAACAAATTTTAAAAAAATCTGAAACCGGTAACATTGTTTTTGATTGCCAGATATGTGTTTAGGTATATTTTTGAGATGAAGTCATTTGCAAATCAGGGGACCAGATTTTCTTTAAGTATATTTTTATGGTTTTTTCATGACCATATAGTGTCACCTTATCATGCAAAGCTTAAAGCTTAGCATATGCATGTATGTAATTCCGCCCCTGCATCTCTCCTCCCCCCCCCCCCCCACACCCCCACATACACACAAACAAAAGTACACTGTTTGACAGAGAATGATTTTTAGTTTGGGTTTTAAATAGTAGATGAGAACAGAACATACATTAGCAGAGAGAAAAATATAATGCACTCATGCAGTGATCACGATGAGTGTTAGTGTTTACAGCATTGCTAAAGCGACTATGCTTAAAAAATATATTGTGACACAATAGGAATAAGACAAGGTGGATATTTTTTACCCTATTTTATTTGGTCTTTTTTAAATCCGCAATGCAAAGATATTAATGTCAGTAATACACAATGGTGTATTGAGTTTTCTTAAAAAAATTACTTTCATAATCCCCCCCCCCCCCCCCACCCACACACCAAAGTTTTTGTGATACCATTAAAGCATTTTCTGCATTTTTCTAGGTTCATTATAACATAGGCAAAAGTGTTTGCTGCAATGTTTTAGTCTTCAAAATAAATGCATAACTAGTCACTCTGAAACTATTTGCACATTTATCATCTTGCATACACTTCCCAAAATGATATAGATGGAAGGCAAGTTGCTGTAAAACATTTATTTGATAGCTGATATTGTATTTAGGTGCTGAAATACCATTTGCATATGTAGTCTTATGTATGCAATACTTGTCATCTCTGTTAAGTTTTTTGGCGCTGTATTCATCGGTTTTACAAATGGTTTGTTTGTTTGTTTGTTTGTTTGTAGTGAGGTTTAACATCCCGTTAACACTCTTTAGGTCATTTTGGAGATGCTGCTTCCAATTTTGTGGGACTTGTTCCCGACATTGAGATGAAATGATATCTCAAGCCCTGCCACCCTATGAAACTACAAGGCTTATATACATTGGACGGCCTGACTCACACCACTTTGCCTGGGCAAGCTTAGTCCTTCAAAGCGGTTTACCAGTACTCGTGTTTGGTTAGTTTTAGCTCTGTGTGGAAGCAACATGCAGCCAAATCAATTTCTTCAATCCCCAATGGACGGGGGCGAAGATTTACAAATGGCATGAATCACTTGTTTGCTCTACCACTAGCACATTGGCTGAATCAAATCAGTGCAGCTGGCTTCACATTTTTCTAAAGTACTGCTAGCACATGTACTGTTTGCTATTTTAAATTGTGAAAGTGTTTGAAAGTTGAATTAAGTCTTCTCTATTATATTAATTAATGCTTTCCAAAAATAACTGCTTGTTTTCTGGATCATATATTAGAACATAGATGATCATATTTAAGAACATAACTTTCTTACAAGGTGACAGTTAGTTCGATTGAAGTAGACTGAAGGGGCATTGTCAGAGTGAGCCAAAAACAACAGTACCATTTTGTCTACAGTAGTCTGTGTAAACAGTGGGCCAAAAGATCAGAAAATATTGTCTGTGTTATTATGACCTACCTGGCTGAAACATAATACAAACATCATTAATCTTGGCAATTCAAGCAACATGTGTCATTCCAGTATGACAATCAGACTTTTCAAACTTTTTAAGATCACTGCATCAGTTAAATACATACTTATTAGAGTCAAGAAAAATTGTCTGGTTTACAGAACCATCCAGTTTACTTGTCATTTCAACAATCTTTGTCATACTAAAGCTTCAGCATTGCCTCCACTTCTATTTAGAATTACATTAATGCAAAAACGCTTGTTCTTAAATGAAATATTTTTTAAATAAGATCTGATTGAATTGTTAACGAAAGCTCGGAATTAATTGTGTTTTTGGTGTTCCTCAGGGCACCATAATTGATACAAATGCTGATTATATATGAGCTCATACTATACACCATCATATAAACATACATATATTCATGTTTATTATATATTGGCGAGCAATTTTTCGATTGGAAATGTCGCACCATATGATATCTACAAATGGTTTGAAACAATTCAAAACTCTGACCATTACTATTCAATGTTCAAATGCGGTATGTTACCGGTCTCAGATTTTCAAGAAAATTTGATAAAATGTTCTACATATATATGTTCAATTTTCATATTAAAATGATGGGGTGACAAGAACTGCAACAGTGTGAAATCAAACGTCAAACATACTCCAAAAGATTTTATGGTTGTGAATTCTGGGGTCTGCTCCATATGAAATTGAGCATGGTGTATCGAACTTTGCCTAAACAATGCTAAATGTGATACAAAGATAATCACAGATTACTACAGTGATGCCTGAGAACAAAATAACTCCAAAAAAATCAAAAGGTGGAATGTATATATACACTAGTTTGAGGGTACCCCTAGTTTCAGATGTGGACATAAACAAAACATTGTAGATTTATAACGAAAACAGATATAAGAGTGAAATAGCTAAATAATGAATAGTCATTTACCAAACAGTAATTGTGAACAATATCATGAAAATCTGTGCGTGGGCAGAACCCTATGGAAATTTACTATAGGCTGGAACTCCCCCTTTTTTTACCTGTAATAACGGATCATTGCATACGGCACGTGTCATCAAAATTGTATTAATAAAGCTGTTGACATTAATGACTATCTTGCTTTAACCACCCGCCTCTGCAATATAAAAAGAAATCATTTTGAAAAATTGTGATTTTTTTTTCTTATTTCTGCTCTAAATCTTATTTCTGCTCAAAATATAGATTGTGGATACTCGTAAGAACTGCCTCATCGAGGCGCTTCTAACGAGTATCCACAATCTATATTTTGGAGCAGAAATAAGAAAAATAAGGTTTACCCCTGTAATCCTCAGTTTTACTATATAAAAGTCGGGTTCAAGGGGGTCAAAATTATATAGGTGTGTTTTCGTGATGAAGAGAAAGAAAAAAAGAAACCATAACAAAACAAATATGAAAACTGTTCTGAGAGAGAGAGAGAGAGACAGAGAGACAGACAGACAGACAGACAGACACATATATGTACAGTTCCGCTTGCGTGAAGCTTTCCAGCGCACACGCATTTGTTTCGCATTTGTATCGCGCGAGATTCGCACTCGTGATTCACGCGTTTCACTTGCGAATGGCATTTTAGCCAATCAATTGCTTTTATGAATAACGCGATATTGCGTGTAAATCGCGATATTACGTGTAAATCGCGATTGTTGACCAGCCAATCAAACCTGAGTGTCGAAAGCGCAGATAGTGCACATTCACAGACTGCTTCGCGTTTCAAAAGCAACCAATCAATACTGCGTAACTATTTCACACTTATCGTTCATTTATTTCCTTTTTCTATATCTTTTAATTGTCCTTATTCCAGATTTTTTTTTCAGTTTAAACATAATAAATTTGAATTTTTCCGAGAGGCGGACTAGTCAATTATCCATTTACATTTGCCTGGGGGTAAAGGGTAAAATACAGGTACTGCATAGTGATTGAAGTTGAATGTCAAAATGCAGGATGTTTATTGACCAAAAGTTTTATGACACCCACTCGGGGCTAAAAAGATAGCTGTTTAAAACAACACCTTATTATCCTCATTTATTCTACATGTCCGAAATAATTAATATTCTTACACGCACAGAAACGGCCCATTTTTTAATTTTTTGTAATTTTCATTTATTTTGTTTAATTACATGTAACTCGGAGGAGAATAAAGTTGCGTTTTCTTCGAAATTTATTTGGAAATGCCTGAACCCTTTGCATAAAATGTAGGCCCTGATCAGACCCCTACGTCTACTGCGTCTGATCTGGGTCTGCATGCTTTTTGCCATTTGGCGAAAATTGGAATCGTCCACCTAGTTAAAAGAACAAATCCATTTCAAACATGATTAAAGGGTCTGGGGTTGTGTTTTCTTTATTATGTATATTTTGGCAAACCAAGTAGGTTCTGATCAGAGGCTTACTGCTGCTATGTCTGATCTGGATCTGCACTTTTTTCCCATTTGGCGTCAAATAGGATCTTTCATCTTGTAAAAAGCACAAGATCGTTTTAAAAATTTAAGAGTGTGAGGTTGTATTTTCTTCAAAATTTATTTTGAAAATATCTGAAGCTTTTTGAAACAATGTAGGCCCCGATCAGGTGCCATTTTCTGTTGCGTATGATCTTTGTCTGCACATTTTGCTAATTTGCGCCAAATGGCATCTTCCACCTTGTAAATAGCACAAGACAATTTCAAAATTCATGTGTGTGAGGTTGTGTTGTCTTCAAAATTTCCGAAAGAATTCCTACTCAGTCACTAACAGAAGCAGCTCATTTATTTAATTATTTATTGTTGTAATTTTCATTTATTTTGTATCATTAACACATTTGTTTTACCGGATGGAATTTTCCCCTTTATACATAACATTAGTCCATTTCAAAATATAGGAGAAGCAGGTTTTTTTTTTTCGAAATTTATTCGGGAAATGACTGAACATTTTATAATGTTTTATAATCTAGGCCCTGATCAGACGCCAACGTCTGCTGCGTCTGACCTTGGTCTTTTTTACCATTACCATTTTTCCCCATTTCTTCAAACTTTATAATTTGGAAAAAAACGCCTGAACATTTTGCAAACAATGTAGGTCCTGATCAGACGCATAATTATGTTGCGTTTGTACTTTTTGCCAATTGGCGCCAAATTGAATCTTCCACCTTGTAAATAGCACGAGACAATTTCAATATTTAAGAGTATGAGGTTGTGTTGTCTTAAAAAATATTATAAAATTGTCTGAAGCTTTTGGAAACAATAAAGGCCCTGATCAGACGCCAAGTTTTGCTGCGTCTGAACTGGGTCTGCACTGTTTGCCGAACTGGGTCTGCACTGTTTGCCATTTGGTGCTAAACTTTATTAACTTTAGGAAATGTGTGTATTTCAGCCTTTACCTTTTCCAAAATTTTATTTATTTACTTATATATTTATTTCTTTTTCTTTGTTCCAAACAGAGATTTTTGGTACTTCATTGCGAAAATACGCCTATACAAATCTGTTGATTTTTTACCACCAAAACTGAACATTTTCCGTATTTTTAATATTTCCGCACAAAACATAGGTTGTTGTACTCGTTAGAACCGATTCGGCGAGGCTGTTCTGACGAGTACCCACAATCTATATTTTGTGCAGAAACAAGTAGAATAATATACCCCGTTGCCCCTTTAATTCCAATTTTACTATTTAAAAGTGGGGTATAGCGGGGTCAAATTTGTATAGGTGTGTTTCGAGATGTGTAAGAAACACCATAAACATCCATTTCAAGGCGGTTCTGATGAGCGCCCACAAACAAGTAAATAGACGTGACTTGTCAAACAAATATCCCAGGATAAATGATAACCCTCTTGGTCCCCTACCTCAGAATACCCCGAGTGTTTATTATCTCTAAACTGCCAGACATTAGGGTGTTATGCAATCAAAAGTATGTCTTTAAATGTAAATGTTAGTGTGTGTGTTTATCCGCAGAAATCACAACTGATAAGAGAAATCGATACCGCCATAAATTTATGAACGAATTAAAAAATAAAATAAAGAATATTGGTCAAACATACGAGTTTAGAGGATTTTGATTGGCCCGTGCTCTTTCGCATTCACGCGTTTTATCTGCACTTACCTGTCTTATTCTTATTGGTTGGAATTCTCTCGCAGAGAAACGCGTATTGAGTTTACCTAACGCGTTTTGAATAATCACTTTCATTGGCTGATATTAAACGCGTTGCAATCCCGTATGAACGCGATGAACCGCGTATTAAAACAAGAAAATTTTACACGCGCGCAATGCGCGTATGCCACGCGGACAAAACGCGAAAATGGTTATGTTCTTCTTGAGCTTAACTGTATACATTATTTTCTTCTTATCCAAGCTGTTGTGTGTACTCGTTAAAACCGCTCAATCTTTTTTTCCAAGCCCCGATGGACGGGGGCGAGACAGATAGTATAATTAGAGAGAGAGATCGTTTTGAGCTTGCATGTCAAACAATGAGAGAGAGAGAGAGAGAGAGAGAGAGACAGAGACAGAGACAGAGACAGACAGACAGACAGACAGACAGACAGACAGACAGATATGTTTACAGTTTTTTCTTCTTATCCGAGATGTTGTGTGTACTCGTTAAAACACCCTCAGTGAGTTGTTTATAATGGTTTCAGTTCTGCGTGGAAGCAATCATGCAGCTCAATCTATTTTTCCAAGCCCCGGTGGGCGGGGCGAGACAGATAGTAGAGAGAGAGAGAGAGAGAGAGAGAGAGAGAGAGAGAGAGAGAGAGAGAGAGAGAGAGAGAGAGAGAGAGAGAGAGAGAGAGAGAGAGAATTAAACATACGCAACTATATGAAACGACTGCAATACGAGGACGGGACTAACTTCTAGAAAAATATACAATTCGCGAAGTTAAGGGTACTCGTTAGAATCGCCTTAATTAGTGAATTCTAAAGAGCACTTACATCGCAAAAACACGCCTTTATAATTTTGAAACCATAAACTGGTAAAAAATGAGGTTTAGGGGAATACATTATGTTTATTTCTGATCATAAAATAGATTGGCGGTCCCCGCCCATAGGGGCTTGAAGAAATATATGGGCTGCATGATGCTTCCACGCAGAGCTGAATCCGGCCCGCACACTAGTACTGGTAAACCCCTTAGAGGATCTAAGCCTGTCCAGGAACCGCGGTGCGAGGCGGACCGTCCATGCTAGTAAACCCTATTGGTTTCATTGGGCGACAGGGCTTGAGGAGTCATTTCGTCTAAATGTCGGGTAAAAGTCCCACAAAATTGGAAGCAACGTCTCCAAAATGACCTTTTACAGTGTTGACGGGGACGTTAAACCTCAAATCAAACAAACAAAATAAAATAGATTGTGTGTACTCGTTAGAACTAACTCGCCGCGAAGAAACTTGGCAAATATCAGGGTTTTTTTTTTATTCTCACAAAACATACAATAAAATTGCTCCATGTTTTTAAAAGACAAATATATATAATAGAATATTATTTATCATTTTTTTATAAAACAAATTCAAAAACAATAACCTTCCATCATCAACTGTTGTTATTATCTACTCAATTAAGACATGGAATATTGATATTAATTTTCTCTTTTTTTCTTATATCTACTCAAAAGCATAATTTTTTTGCCTTAGATTATCTATATTTTAGAGCAGAAATAAGAAAAAATGAAAACAATCCCATTCCATTGATATGTACAGTATTTACAGTAATGAAGTTACCGTTACTGAAATACTGCTCCTCAGCTTCATAATCCAAGACACTCTCTTGTGCAGTTCTTAACTGGAATCCTAGATGCTTAATAATGAAGAAGAAACATAGGATCTGTCATTTGCAAGTTTGTTTTTAAAACCATTTGTAGTGGTTAAACTTTAGGACATAAACAAAGAGACTTTCTTTCATCTTTTGTTAGTATAGAAATTGTTTGTGATTGCTTTTCACACATATTTGAAACAAACAGATTATCAATGAAGCATGTAAGACAAAAAAATCAGAAGATGAAAAGTTTGTTAATATTATAGTAATAAGCCAGGGTGGTCTAAACAACACATTATTCAAGACAAACAAATGAGTGTCATAAATTTTATACTTTCAATATGTTCTATAAAACTGTTACCAATTAATAAATGTTCAATGAAGGTCTGTTACCATTAAACCAAGATTCCTATTTGGTCTGACCAGCTTAGCCAGATCCAGAATCAGCCTAGCCAAATAGGAATTCTTATTTGGACTAAACAGAGTTTAGCCAGATCCGGAATCTGGCTAAACTAAATTTTATTTTAGCCAGATCCGGAATTAGCCTAGGCCAAATAAGAATTCCTATTTGGCCTAGCCAGATTCCGGATCTGGCTAAATTCCTATTTGGACTACGACATATACTTATCAGAATTCACACCTTTTCAGTAAACTAAAAAGCTGGATCAATAAAGATTATTATACAATCAAGAGCTGCTACAAGTATTCTACAAATCAGTGATAGTCACGTGGGACTCTACCACTGAAGAGTTGCTACCCTTTTTAACTTTGGGCCGATAAAGAATCGACCCAAAAAGTAATAAATCCACGACTTTCAATACTTTTTAGACTGTTTTTGTTTTAAAGATATATACATTTCCTCAACTACGTAACGGGTTAATTTATAAGAACTGGATCCTGTTTAATTAAATTCTATGAAAAAAAAAAAACAAAAAAAACATCAACAACAACAAACAAAAAACAAAAAACAAAAAAACAACAACAACGGAAAATGTTGCCTTTAATCAAAATGTCTAATATTAACACAGTTGTATTGAAATTTTACATCACGAAAACACGCCTATATAATTTTGATCCCCTTGAACCCCACTTTTATATAGTAAATCTGGGAAAATATCACAATTTTTCAGCATAAAATTTTCATTTTTTCGGCGATAAAGGTGGCAATGTATTTGTATAGGCGTGTTTTCGTAAACAGCTGAACAGCTTTTCTTTGGTCGATTGTTTATCTATGGACCCGAAGTAACCAACTAAGAAGCTTCCCGCGTGCTATAGGCTGACCATGTACAATATTCAGGAACCACCTTTTTATAGCATCACTAGTCTACTCCCTGTGACGTCAGAGTGCTCTATTTTTTGTATGTTTGAATTGAGGTTTCACGTCCCTATCAACCCTATTATGGTTATTTTGGAGACGTTGATTCCAATTTTGTGGGACCTTTACCCGACACTGAGATTAAATGCCTTCTCAAGCCCTTCCGCCAAATGAAAACAAAAGGCTTATATGCACTGGACGGTCTGACTCACACCACTTTGCCTGGGCAGGCTTAGTCATTCTAACTAGTGGTCAGTTTCAGCTATGCGTGAAAGAAACCTGCAGCTCAATCCATTTCTCCAAGCCTCGACAAGCGGGGGCTACAGAGTTCTCTTTAAAACGTGAAATCTTGACTGGTCAATTGCAAATATTGTGGACCAAGGTCAGACGATCAGAACCTACAGTTTGCTTGAAATAATGGAATTTAAGGGTTAAACAAAAAGTTTACGAGTCAGTTCAGGATCATTTTCTAAGCCTATTCTCAGAGACAATCGACCCACCAATGTTGTCTGTGTTCTGACTGTTAAAATTATATTCTTGCATAAAATCCTGTGTTTGCCTATTTGAGCTATTCTTGACTGGGACAGAGACCGCGTTCAAACAGCAAAAACAAGTGTTCAAATCATGAAATCCACGTCCTGTTTGAACATGGGTTTTGAACATTTGATATTAGAAGATGGACCTTTCTTTGTTTACGTTACCTTGAGCGACGTAGCGTTGCCGCCCTGATCAAGGTATTTTAAAATTGTATGATGACGTCAGAACGTCTTTGCAGAATTGACGTCATTGTTCTATCCGCCATGTTTGTTTGTGATCGCATATGAAACGGTTCTATGGTTTTCTTGGGCGTTTTAGTCAAATTGTAAGTTATGCAAGAATAACGATCGTGCATGTTGTTTCATTGCAACAGCATTTGCCGGATCCCTCGGAAGACATTTGAACACTCAGCCTAGTCGGTTTCGTTTTCAAACAGCTTCCTCGGGACCCGGCAAATACTATTGCATGTAAAAATTTGGATGATCCCTATAAAACAGTTGACCTTAAATAACTCGAGCCCCGCTGAGACCATAGCAATTAGTTCGAGAAAAATCTTGAATGATCCCATGGTGACCTTAAATAACTCGAACACCTCTGGTACCATAGCAATTAGTTCGAGAAAAACCATGGATGATCCCTATAATACAGTTGACCTTAAATAACTCGAACACCTCTGAGACCATAGCAATTTGTTCGAGAAAAACCATGGATGATCCCTATAATACAGTTGACCTTAAATAACTCGAACACCTCTGAGACCATAGCAATTTGTTCGAGAAAAACCATGGATGATACCATGGTGACCTTAAATAACTTGAATACCTCTGGGACCATAGCAATTTGTTAGAAAAAAAAACATGGGTGATCCTTATAATACATTTGACCTTAAATAACTCTAACACCTCTTCGACCATAGCAATTTGTTCGAGAAAAACCATGGATGGTCCATATAATACAGTTGACCTTAAATATCTCGAACAACTCTTAGACCATGGAAATTTGCTCGAGTACGACCATGGATGATCCCATGGTGATCTTAAATAACTCGAACACCTCTGAGACCATAGCAATTAGTTCGAGAAAAAACATGGATGAGTCCTATAATACAGCTGACCTTAAATAAATCGAACACTTCTGAGACCATAGCAATAATTTCGAGAAAACCCATGTCGAGAACAATCATGGTTGATCCCTACAATACAGTTGACCTTAAATAATTCGAACACCTCTCAGACCACAGCAATGTGTTCGAGAAAAACCATGAATGATCCCTTTAATACAGTCGACCTTAAATAACCTTGGATGAGCCCTATAATACACTTGACCTTAAATAACTCGAACACCTTTGGGACCATAGCATTTTGTTCGAGAAAAAAACATGGCTGATCCCATGGTCACCTTTTATCACTCGAACACCTCTGGTATCATAGCAATTTGTTCGAGAAATACCATGGATGATCCCTATACTACAGTTGACCTTAAATAACTCGAATACCTCTGAGACCATAACAATTTGTTCGAGAAAAACCATGGATGAGCCCATGGTGACCTTAAATAATTCGAACATCTCTGGGACCATAGCAATGAGTTCGAACTGCATTCGCTTAGTCTGATCAGAGTCTTCGCTGATCAGAATGAGTACACAAAAAATACATTTTTCGAGATAGAATAAGAAAATTCCCCATAGTTAAATTCATGACCTAAATAATACTTGACTGCGTGGATTAACAAACATTGATTACTTTGTTCAAACTTTTCAGGAACCAAGTGGATTGTAAAACTTCCAACGGCTGTTATGGGTAAGAGTTGTCAGTTTTAAATTATTTTCATTTTCAGCTGTTTTTCACATGTTTGAACGGAAAGGCACCGCACCACCCATCGAGTTACATGTAAAATGCCGCAAAAGAAAATCTCATCACCAAAGTTTAGTCATCACGAAAACACGCCCACATAATTATGACCCCCTTGAACCCTACGTTTATATATTAAAACTGGGGTTTTCAGGGTTAAACCTTATTTTTCTTATTTCTTCTCTAAAATATAGATTGTGGGTACTCGTTAGAACCGCCTCAGTGAGTCTGACCCCCTTGAACGCCACTTTTATATAGTAAAACTGGGGTTTACAGGGGTATACATTATTTTTCTTATTTCTGGTCTAAAATATAGTTTATGGGTATTCGTTAGAACCGCCTCGATGAGGCGGTTCTAACGAGTACCAACAATCTATATTTTGAGCAGAAATAAGAAAGATATCACAACCTTTCATCTTAAAAATTTTGATCTTTCGGCGGTAAAATTTACAGTGTATTTGTATAGGCTTGTCTTCGTAATGGTTGGCCGAGTAGTTGTGCAGTAGTTACAATTACAAAAAAAAAAAAAAAAAAAAAAAAACACGCTTTAACCACAACACAACATTTTGGCGGAGAAAACAGATTCTTGAACTAAGAGACATTTTTACATGAACAACATGTTTTAGGTTGGTTTGCTTTCATCCTATATTAAACCTGCACAAACTGATAAATAGAATACCAGATTCGTGTCATTTAATATCAAGTTTAACAGGCTCGACTTCGAGAACGCATGTAGAATCGCTCGGCGTTGTGGTAGAAGCCTCCGTGGTGCAGTGGTTACGCTACTCGCCTTGTAAACCAGGGATCGCAGGATCGATCCCGGGCTTCTCCAGACTTTCGGATGAGTCTTTAAACCGAGGTCCCGTCTCCGTATGACCTCAGCTGTTGGTGGGACGTAAAACTAAAACTCACCCACTCGGCGTTGTGGCGTTTGTCCTTCTCACCCTTGATGCGGTGACATAATGCGGTGACATAATAAGACAAAGCTTCTCAAGAAGTTGTTATGCGTCAAATTACTGCATCGATCTTTTTTTCTTGTTGCTAGGACAAATTGGCGATGCCAACGTTAATTTTAAGGAGATTTTTGGGGGTTTCTTGATAAACTTTTGAGCCACCGCATGACAAAACTTACAATAAGACATGTGGGCACAACGAAGACTCAGATCAGCCTGCGCATCCGCGCATTCTGATCAGAGTCTTCGTTGTGCGCTCTAAGGTTAGCTAAGGGCCAAATGCTACTTCATGCAGCAAGAAAAGTCTCTGGTTAGACTCTATGGATGCGCAGGCTGATCTGAGTCTTCGCTGGTCGCTCTTCTTATTGTAGGTTTTGTCGAGCGCTGGCTCAAATATAATCCTTCAGCATATCTTCTAGTTTGAGCGCCCCCGCCCATAGGGGCTTGAAGAAATATATGGGCTGCATGATGCTTCCACGCAGAGCTGAATCCGGCCCGCACACTAGTACTGGTAAACCGCTAGAGGATCTAAGCCTGTCCAGGAACCGCGGTGCGAGGGGGACCGTCCATGCTAATAAACCCTATTGGTTTCATTGGGCGACAGGGCTTGAGATGTCATTTCATCTCAATGTCGGGTAAAAGTCCCACAGAATTGGAAGCAACGTCTCCAAAATGACCTTTACAGTGTTGACGGGGACGTTAACCAACAAATCAAACAAATGTTCAAGTTTGCATCCATTACGTAAACTCGCCTATACACATACATTGGAAACTTTATCGCCGAAAAAACGAACATTTTAAGATGAAAAAATGTCATATTTTTCTAATTTCTGCTCAAAATATAGATTGTGGGTACTCGTTAGAAAAAAAAATAATAATAAAAAATTAAAGCTTCAAATTTGTTGATAAATTATTAGTTGACACTATAGAAAACAGCTTCTTCTGATTGATAAATAATTAAATAATGTTTGAATGAAAGAATTGTTTTTAAATTTGATATAGTAGAACTATTTTTCCATTCTTCTTCTTGTTTTTCTTCTTATATAAGAAGAAAAAAAAGTAAAATGAATTATACACAAGCAGTCTTAGTAAAATAAATAAATTAAAACTGACACAGCTAAACAAATGATGAAACGGCTGAATGAATAAAACAAATGTCCAGGCTTATCTCATTCTAATCTCAGTTTATATTTTTTTAAATAAAATATAGATTTTGGGTGCTCGTTAGAATTGTCTTATTCAGGCAGTTCTAACGAGCACCCACAATATACTATCAAGTGAGGGTATACATTTGTATGACCTCAATGAGGCAATTCAAAGGAGCCCACACAATATATTATATAGTGTTGGTTTGTTTGATTTGATATTTAACGTCCCCGTCAACACTTTAAAGGTCATTTTAGAGACGTTGCTTCCAATTTTGTGGGACTTTTACCCGACACTGAGATGAAATGACATCTCAAGCCCTGTCGCCAGATGAAACTTATAGGGTTTATAAGCATGGACGGGCCGAGTCGCACCGCTTTGCCTGGGCAGGCTTAGATCCTCTAAGCTGTTTACCAGTACTCATGTGCGGGTCGGTTTCAGCTCTGCGTGGAAGCATCATGCAGCCCATTTATTTCTTCAAGCCCCTATGGGCGGGGGCCGCTGTCTTGTACAACACTTAACGATTAGCACTCAGGTTAAATATCCAGCAGACAACATTTTATATTCACAGAAAACAGGTTTTGATATTCATTGGACACAATTTGCAGGAAATGTCAAAACGTGTTTTCAAGTTGAAATAAAACAAATACCAGCAGTTTGTCGTCTGCTGAACTGGCCCACGATGTGATGAACATCACATGAACCGGGTTGTGAAATGAACACCCCCTAAACCCCACTTTATACAGAAAAACTGGGGTTTACGGGGTTAACATTATTTTCTTATGTTTGCTCCTCAATGAGGCGGTTCTAACGAGCACCCATAACGTATGTTTGCAGTATAAATAAGAAAAAATATCACGGATGTTCATGAGAAAAGTAGCCACTTTTGTTTGATTTGGGGTTTAACGTCCCCGTCAACCCTGTATAGGTCATATTGGAGACGTTGCTTCCAGTTTTGTGTGACTTTTTCCAGACATTGAGATGAAATGACAACTCAAGCCCTGTCGCCCTGAAACCAATAGGGTTTATAAGCATGGACGGTCCAACTCGCACCGCTTTACCTGGGCAGGCTTAGATCCTCTGAGCGATTTACCAGTACTCGTGTGCGGTCGGTTTCAGCTCTGCGTGGAAACATCATGCAGCCCATTTATTACTTCAAGCCCCATTGGGCGGGGGCTGCTGTCTTGTACAACACTTAACGATCAGCAATCAGGGTAAATATCCAGCAGACAACATTTTAAATTCACAGAAAACAGGTTTTGATATTCATTGGACACAATTTGCTGGAAATGTCATGCAGGAAATGTCAAAACGTGTTTTCAAGTTGAAATAAGATAAATACCAGCCGTTTGTCGTCTGCTGAATTGCCCCCGTAGTGTGATAAACATCACGTGGACAGGATAATGGAGGCAATGATCAGGAATCGATACAATTAACCCCTAGCTCCCATGAGGTACACCAAGACGTTTGCTAGAACAATTAACAGCACTGAGAAACATAAACATGAAGCAACGGACCCTAATTGAAACATCAACAGCGGAAAGCCAATACGACAGTTACTTTCCCACAAAATGGCCAATTGGCAATCCAAAAGGGCCGCGAAGCGAACACTCCCTTAAACCCCAATTTATATAGAGAAAACTGGGGTTTACGGGGTTAACATTATTTTCTTATTTTTGCTCCAAGACATAGGTTGTGGGTACTCGTTAGAGCCGCCTCTGTTGGCGGTTCTAACGAGCACCCGTAACCTATGTTTGCAGTATAAATAAGAAAAAGCCCCCGCCCATAGGGGCTTGAAGAAATATATGGGCTGCATGATGCTTCCACGCAGAGATGAATCCGTCCCGCACACTAGTACTGGTAAACCGCTTAAAGGATCTAAGCCTGTCCAGGAACCGCGGTGCGAGGCGGACCGTCCCTGCTAATAAACCCTATTGGTTTCATTGGGCGACAGGGCTTGAGATGTCATTTCATCTCAGTGTCGGGTAAAAGTCCCACAAAATTGGAAGCAACGTCTCCAAAATGACCTTTACAGTGTTGACGGGGACGTTAAACCTCAAATCAAACAAAATAAATAAGAAAAATATCACGGATTTTCATCAGAACAGTAGCCACTTTGGAGTTGTAAAAATGCATTGTATTGCACGGCTTTGGTACATGTACTGTAATGAAGGTTTAAATAATTCAGCCGCCACAAACGCCAAAAGCAAAGGGAATGGAACATCTGCATCCCCACAGAAGTTGTCGGCTGCTAGAAACAACGACCACAACAAGATACCAAGGACCCGAAGAACAATTCGGAGAGGTAGGCCATTTCATTATATACATGAACCTTCAAAATACTGTTGCCTTCTACAAGGTTTGCAAAACGAAAATACACGGCCCCGCCCATCGGGGCTTGAAGAAATAGATGGGCTGCATGATGCTTTCACGCAGAGCTGAAACCGACCTGCACACGAGTACTGGTAAACAGCTTAGAGGATCTAAGCCTGACCCGGCAAAGCGGTGCGCGTCGGACCGGCCATGCTTATAAACCCTATTGGCTTCATCGGGCGACAGGGCTTGAGATGTCATTTCATCTCAATGTCGGGTAAAAGTCCCACAAAATTGGAAGCAACGTCTCCAAAATGACATTTACAGTGTTGACGGGAACGTTAAACCTCAAATCAAATAATCAAACGAACACGAAAATACAGAACCCGTTTCATCTACACGCGTTTTCTGATTCCGTTTCATCATCTAGTTTGTTGGTTGTCTCTTCGTTATCTCAGTATCTTCTCTAAGTAAAACTATCACTCACATACGAACCGACTTGTGGTGGTGGCGGTGTGGGGAGTTAGGCCAGTACATTTAGCCCGAAATGACCCTTGACCCACAACTAATTCCTTGAGAAATGTTATCAGCAGTTTTAGTATCAGGAAGGTGTCCTGATTTATAGAAAAAAAGTCCTCAAAAAAATCCGAGGGGAAAGGGTATTTTTTTTTGGGGGGGGGGGGGGGGGGGGTGAAAAAATACGAAAAATGAAGAAAAATCACAAAAATCAGGCGTATGTTAAACAATTCATACTTGACTTCAATAAATCATCCAAAATGAATATTTCTATCTGGGGAAAAATACTAGAAATTCTGAAGATACAAGTTTTCTTTTAATTTTTTATTATATAATTTTTTTGGTGTGAAATATATCGAAAAACAAGTATTAGCTTTTATAAAAAGCTTGAGTCTATGCTAAGCACACATTAATTTGTGTAGAACTAAAATGTGCCAGTTACCACAAAGTGTAAAAAAAGTTACAGATATCAAATGAGGATTTCCAAATCTTATCACCAATGTCACATTAAACAAAATTTCCGATTTTTTTTTTCACTATCAATTACAACTAATTATACTACATGCCGAAATTTACGGTTTCTTCATTTCAAATTCTAGTTTAAACTTTCATTTTACATTCTAGGTTAACGTCATGAAAAAGCATTCTGCCAAGATTGCCGTCTAGAAATGAAAACATTAAGAATTGGATGTGGGAAGAACTAGATAAGGGCAAATATATGTTAATTTTGCAAGTGTGAGAGCAATCGTGCATATCCATGTGATAAACTTTAGGTAGCTTTCAGGTAATTGCTGGATTTCAATATGCAAGTGGGCGTTCCAGTATGACCAGAGTTGGGATGTCCAGGGGTAACCAGATGGAAAATGAAAAGTAGAACCAGTCAACAGAATTCCAGTCATGACCTTTCATTAAATACATCCGGAGCAAAAGCTATCATTAAGATAGTCTACACCCGTGGGCGTAGACAATAAAAAAAAAGTCGCTTATAACAAGAAAAAATTAATATCACTGACATATACCTCAAAATTTAAATCAATACCGGCACTTAACTTGATGAAATTATTAAACAATGATAGTTTCTGTGCGCAAAAATAAATGATAAGTTATTGGTACACCAAAAGATATATATATTTTTTTAGGGGGAGGGGAGAAAGGGGAAAAACAGAAAATCAAAAGCAAACACATCACGAAAACATGCCTATATAATTTTGATCCCCACTAACCCACTTTTATATATATACTAGAAAAACTTACGGGGTTTAGGGGTTATATTTTATTTTTTCTGCTCAAAAAAATAGCTTCTGAGATTGTTGATACTCAATAGAACTGCCTCATATATGTTTTGAGCAGAAATAAGTGATCGAGTGTGTTTTGGAGTTTACGTTCCGTCAACAGCAAATGTCATATGCAGTGGTTTCAAAAACATTTCGGCATCCAGGTTTTAAGGAAAGATAGAAGTGTGATTTTCAATGTTATCTGAATAAAGCCCTTACAAATTTATCAAGCGTAGCTGGGGAATAATGTCTAAGTAAACGGGAAAATCCCCACTACCCATCTATTGATGAAACCCCTCCATACGGAGACCGGACCTCGGTTTAAAGACTCATCTGAGAGTCTGGCGAAGCCCTTGGATCCAACCCACGACTCCTGGTTTATTAAGCTAGTGGCTTATCCACTGCGCCATGGAGGATTCTTTTAGCAGAAATAAGAAAAATAATGTACACCCCCTAAAACTCCCCACTGTCCCACCCACTCAGGTGTAAACGGGTAGCAGTGGTGTAAAAGTCAACTGCCTCTCCCTCGCGCGCATGAAAATATCCGGAATGAGTGTTCGAGAGCGATTAATTAAGCTTGAGGCTTTCATCGCAATCAAACTAAAATAAATTAGTATAAACTAAAACTCCAGTAGGAGGGGGTTTCTATCGAGTACCCACAATCTATGCTTTTGAGCAGACATTACGAAACACGCCTAAACAAAAACATTGTCAATTGTTCAGCCCAAAAATGGAATTTTAAGATAAAAAATGATGTTTTTCTTATTTCTGCTCAAAACATAGATTGCGGAGCTCGACAGAAGCGCCTGAACTTGGCGGTTCTACCGAGTACCCACAATCTATGTTTTTGAGCTGATATAAGAAATTTAATATTTATCCCTGTACTATATAAAAGTGGGGTTCGAGGGGTTAAAATTATATAGGCGTGTTTTTCGACCCCACCCGTCTGGGCTTGGAGTTAAATATTGGGCTGCATGTTGCTTCGCACAGAACTGATACCGACCGCACATGAGTCGTATCCAACTTTGGGCGACCGCCGTATCCGATTTACCTGTAATAATGTTGGCGGCGAAATGTAAAAAAATATATAACGACACTTTAGTTTTTATTTCATAAAATAAATTTGTAAATAATTACAAAATTTTTGCTGGAAAATTTCGAAACTTCATTTATTCACGAATATGCTGATATTATTTTCATATTTTTGGACAAAAATTTGCTATACCTTTTGTTGATTGTTTTAGGTGCCTATCGAAATGATTAAAATATATAGTAAAATGTCTATTTCTCTCCTAGGGTTTATTAACAAAACTTGAAAAAAAAGAGATTTAAATAAAATGTTTGGAAAAAGTTGCTGGGAAAAAAACGTAGTGGTGATAATAATGAACGATTTAGTTTCTGTTTCAATTAAATAGAATGAAAATTACTATGTCCTTTTGGCATTTTGTTAGCAGTGGTATTCTTTTTTTCTTCTAAAATTCTGATTCGGAAATTATCGGAAGACAGGGGAAAATATCGAGTTATAATTCGGGACCAGGTCTTAACACTTTTTGTACCGGAAACTCCTCAAGGGGTGATTGGCAAACAGTGCAGGCCCAGATCAGAACGCGGCGTCTGATCAGGGTCTACAATGTTTGCAAAATGTTCAGCCAGTTTTCAAATAAATCCGTGAAGAAAACACAACTTGACGCCCCTAAATATTTAAATGAACTCCTGCTGTATTAAAGAAGGAAGATTCCATTTGGTACAAAAAGGGTTGATAGCGACAATTATCTTTTCTTTAATTTAATTATGATTGCAGTTTGTTTGGTAATTATGATGTCTCCTTTGTGTCTTGTTGTAGAACTGGGGTTAAAGTCGTTCACAGTACAGTAAAATCCAATATTAAGACCACCTTTTGAACAGTTCAAAAGTGGTCTTTAAGAACATTTTTGAACAGTCTCAAAGGTGGACCCTGACCAGAGGATAATTAGTGCAGAAAACACGAAGAAAGATAAAGTGCAACCTTCAAAAGTGCAGCCTTCAAAATAAGCTTTTTAAAGCAGATTTAGCCATAATTTTTCTTATTTCTGCTCCGAGTCATACATGTTGGGTACTCGTTACTTGCCGAGGCTGTTCTAATGAGTTCCCACAATCTATGTTTTTTTGAAAATATCAGACTTTTTTTTATCTCAGTGAAGATATCTATATATATATAAATAGGCATGTCTTTGTAATGTAGGGTATAAACAGGTTTTCTTTCGCATGCTATTATATAATGTTTGCATATAATTGGTGGACCAATGAAGGCCCATATCGCTGCGGCATATGCTCTGGGTCTGGACTGTTCACGTTTATCGTCAAAAGGGTCGTCAGTATAATATGGGTTATTGTTATACAGGACCATTGATCTAGATCTGGTCTGAACTGTAATAATGATATATGAGCCTGCGCATGACAAACCTGTAAAAGGAACAATGCAACCAGCAAACCTGAGATGTGCACAGTCTGGTCAAAGTATTTGCTGTCTTTGCAACACGGGAAGACTGGCCAGACTGAATGTAAATGCAGGTTGATCTGTGTCTTCGCTGGTTGTACTAATGTTATTGTAGGTTTTGACATGCACATGCTCGTATGTTTTGTGAAAGAACTCCTTTAACCCTTAAGATGCCAAGAAAAACTGCATTGAAAATATTGTCATTTTATGTCGTCTTCTTCATACTTCCTAACATTCGAAAACATTTGGCACGCATGCAAACAGTGTAGATCCCGATCAGACTGCTCCTCAGGTAGCAGTCTGCACGTTTTGCAATAAACCAGCTGACAACAAAGACAACGAGAATTGTTGTAACTGGCATCTAATAGTTGGCCATCCAAACCACGAAAAAATACTTCTGATGGCAAAATTGAGTAGAGTGTGGCATCCATGCTAATAGTGTTCTTTAGTGTGATGCAAAAGTGATAGGGGTGGATGCCACTTCTGAAAATGCCCCTGAACCTCAGAATTAGGTCAAAGGTCAAACAAGTGCAAAAATACAATAAAATTTGTATATGCTGGTATTTGTACCCTCTCTCTATCTAAGCAGACCAAATAAAGATGATTCAAACACCAGCAATGTACTGCGGACATATTGTTTATGTATAATATGTGAGAAAAGAAGTTGTTTCATAGATTTGGCCCGGGTCAAAGGTCATTTAAGTACAAATTTTCTTTAAATATGCATCAATATTTATTGTACAAAGGGTTATGTAGTATGTCAGCTGAAACAAAGCCAAATGAGTTGCCATTTCCTTATCTAGGAGGCATAAAACCCACACATTATACAAACAGCATAATGGCCAACCTAATCGGCCTTTGATCAAAGGTCATTTAAGTACATATTTGGCAAAATATGTTTATTTTGCAAAATGCGTTGTTTATTCACATGCCATCCATTATTATAAGTAACATTCCAAATTGTCTTCTGAGTTCTTACTAAACGTCTTAATGATATATCAAGGATATAGTATATGATGAAGATATATCTAATAATAACACAAGTGGGTCATCATCAAAGGTCAAGTGCAGCTACTGTAAAACACTTATATTTGGCGGTCATTTTATTTTGGCGCTATTTGCAGTCAAGGAAAAAACGCCAAAATAAAAATCCGTAAATAAAGCTAAAAGAATGCAAGAGAAGAAACTTTATTCTACACATCACAATCATAATGTGTCAATAGGTCATAGGCATCATCGATGACAAAAGAAAACGTGTATTTACTTCTTTAGAAGCCGAAATAAAGAAAGACAATGTTCTAGTCATAAGACAGCTCAAAAGGCTGAATGACAACAAACACACCTTGAGAGTTATTGTCAAAATTGTGGATGTAATTAGTAATTGATTGATGGCTTTAACTGTGAGCTCAATATGATGGGTAAACCAATCAGATAAGAGGAAAGTGACACACCTCCAGTCAGACATTTGGATTATCAAACTAGCGCATTGGATTAATCATGCGGTGAACACAAAAATTTAACTAATTACTACAGTTTTTGCATGACACTGTTGATGATCAACTCCGATGATTTTTTGTCATCTTACATGGCTTTGTAGATTCGACCGATTCTGTTTCTTCGGAAATCGAAAATCCGCCAAAATATAAATCCGCGAAAAGGTCTACTCATAAAGAGTGCCAAAATTTGATGCCGCTTAATGTAAGTGTTCAACAGTATTCAAAGTTTGTAGTTTACAAGATGCTTCTTCATTTTAAGAGCCGTTTAGATCACTACAATGTAAAGGGTAACAGCTAATATCTATTCGCGATTGCGCCCATATGATTTATTGATTTCACTTCAACATTGACAAGTTTATGCAATGCAAACCAAATAGGGATTTCTCCGATATCACAGATACGAACTTTCTTTCGCATAATCTGAAATGATAGACATAGTCATATATAAACTAGAAATGCGTCCATAGGACACGGATGCCCCCGCCCAAAAATATGTCTATGTTCGTATTCATCCATAGAAAGTTATTGACAGTGTTTAAGTTTTGGACCCTTTTTTATGCCATTTGACCTCTAAGTATGACCTTGGAGGTACGGATCTGGGTTTGCACGTGACACATTGTCTCATGATCGTTAACATTTCTTCAAAATAATTTCAAAATCCATCCAAAAATAAGTAAGTTTCGGACCCTTTTTTTGACCTTTGACCTCCAAGTATGACCTTGACCTTTGAGGTACGGACCTGGATTTTGCATGTGACACATCGACTCATGATGGTTAACATTTCTACAAAGTAATCTCAAAATCCATCCAGAAATAAGAAAGTTATTGACTGCGTTTAAGTTTTCGGACCCTTTTTTGACCTTTGATCTCCAAGTATGACCTTGACCTTGGAGGTACGGACCTGGGTTTTGCATGTGACACATCAACTCATGAAGGTTAACATTTCTCCAAAGTAATTTCAAAATCCATCCAGAAATATGAAAGTTATTGACTGTGTTTAGTTTCGGACCCTTTTTTGACATTTGACCTCTAAGTATGACCTTGACCTTGGAGGTAAGGACCTGGGTTTTGCACGTGACACGTCGTCTCATGATGGTTAACATTTCTGCCGAGTAATTTTAAAATCCATCAAGAAATAAGGAAGTTATTGACTGCGTTTAAGTTTCGGACGCACGGACGGACTGACGGACGGACGGACAGGGGCAACGCTATATGCCCTTTCCACCATTCTTCGAATGGCGGGGCATAAAAACAAGCCATTTTAACTTCATATCTCGACTTCTAGATATTTGGGTGGTTTATTAAATATTAACAATACCTATTTGGATGGTTTGATCAGTCAGATTTACCCCCAGAACTTCAGGTAAATAAAGCAAATTCTTCTGATACCGAGGCCCCGATTTTAGATTTACATCTGTCTATTGTAGATGGGTTTGTTTCCTGGAAAATTTATGATGAACGCGATGATTTTGACTGAGCGATTGTAAATTTGCCTTTGTTGGATGGTGATGTTTTATATTTCGCAATTAATTCTGTTTGCCAGAGTGTCTATTCATGTAACTGACTTCAGCACTCGATATAAATTGTTAACTTCTAAACTTCTTAATCAGGACTATCGGTATCATAAACTACCCGAAGCCTTTTCAAAATTTTGAAGACGTCATTCCGAATTAATTCCAAAATCCAATGTTGGACTTTAAAGGTCTATCGGAACCCAAAATTTATGGTGACTTAGTATATAAATTCAGAAATATATAATTCAATGACTTCAGCACCCAATTTCGTAAAATCATTCTTCGATATAAAAATAATGGGTGCAACATAAGGGTTATACGACAGACTGCATACATGGCAATTGACCCAAGCACAGTTGCTTCCCTCTTTAATTGCACGCCGGTGGGTAAGATTCTACGATGGTCCAAGCGTAATGGCTATCTGAGAATTTTGATGTAATAATGGTTGGTGCCTGATGCTCTGTCTCTGGTTGGGCCCATCGGAGTACAACTTCTGGTTTTCTTTTGCTCCAGCATTTTATTGGTTTCTTGCTGCCCTCACCGTTGTTTCATCTCCGTGGTTGTTTTGATTTTTTGTGTTCTGTGAGATGTTGCACTGATGAGTTAGGAGGCTTTCATGCGGACTGAACAAATGATTTGCCTAAATCGCGACGGAAGTAAGAGCGAGGATTGCAGCTGCATTAAATTGATTTAAGACCCCCCCCCCCCACACACACACAGCGGAATTCGCTTCACTGACCGTTCCAAGGCCGTTCTTCTGTCGCGGTTTATTTTTGTTATGGTTTGTCTTTGAATATGTGTATCGCTTATATTATTTTGTTTTGGATAGCCAATTGGCCATTTTGTGGAAAAGTAACTGTCCTTTTGTCTTTCCGCTATTGATGTTTCCATTAGGGTCTAGTCATTTCATTTTTGTGTTTCTTTCCCTTTGGTGCCCTTGATTGGAGCTGTGGGTTAATTGTATCGATTCCTGATCATTGCCTTCACTTCAATCAAATACAAGTAACAAATGTATTTTTTTGATAATAAATACTTGTCATCAACACATCCTTGTGTTAAATATGACAAAATTTGATTAGAAAACATCCATTTTTTACGAGTTTTGTACTTTAATTACCCCTGACCTATAAGACTGACATACTTAGATAATTTTTCATTGTTTACTGCACCTGGATAGTTTAATGGTGATTTTAAGCAAGCAATTTCCCCAAATATATGTTAAAAGAGAGTTATGAGTAGTTTCGTGTTTATTTTGCACTCATTTGACCTTTGATCTTCTTCTTGGCCTCAGAAGCATTTCCTGACTTGGCATCTTCCCCTATGATTGTTGACACACATCAATGATTACATTTAGCATAAGCAGGTGTGCATCAATGAAATCTTTGGACTGGTATACAACATCGATGCATATATCAATTGAATTTGTCTGAGTTTAGAACATACAGGCATCTATAAAGTTTGTCATAAAATTTTAACCAAATGTAAATGTCTAAGTCTGTGACCTTGAGGTGAAGGTCACAATGGGTGGGACAAGGGACATGCATCACAAAATCTTTGGACTGGTATGCAACATTGATTCAAGTATCAACTGAATTTGTCTTACGAGTTTAGAACATACAGGCATCTATAAACTCTGTCATAAAACTTTAACCAAAAGTAAAATTTCTAAGTCTGTGACCTTGACCTCAATGTCACTGTGGTTGATGGGACATGCATCAATGAAATCTTTAGACCAGTATGTAACTTCAGTGTAAGTATCAACTAAATCTATCAAAGGGTTCAGAAGATGCAATGTCTTAGAAACTGTAACGCAAAACTTTAACCAAAATGTAAACGGACGGACGGAAGGACGGACGCACGGACAGACGGACGGACGAATGGCAGAACGAAAACTATATGCCCCATGGCATACTTCGTATGGCGGGGGTATAATAGATACTGGTCAGCAACACATCCTTAAGCTAAATATAACAAAATGTGTTCAGAAAACATCCGTTTTTCACGAGCTTTGCACTTAAATGACCCCTGACCTATACGACTGACATACTTTGAGGGTACATTTATAATGATTTTCCATTGTTCACTGCACCTGAATAGTTTATGGTGATTTTAAGCAAACATTTTCCCCAAATATATGTTAAAAGAGAGTTATAAGTAGTTTCATGTTTATTTTGCACTCATTTGACCTTTGACCTACTTCTGAGCCTCAGACGCATTTCCAGACGTGGCATCCACCCCTATGATTGTTGACACACATCAAGGGTTACATTTAGCATGGGCGCCGTACTCTACTCAATTTTGCCATTAAAAGTAAAAATATCAATCTTTTTTGGGATTGGATGGCCAACTATAAAGGTTTAAGTACATTTATGATTTTTATAATTCAGCCAAACTGTTTATTGCTTTATCCAGGACAAGCAATAATTGCCCCTAAGGGATAGGTAAATAACCCTTTCACCCCCGTCTTTCTGAAGTACATTCTTTCGCCTTCTTATTAGGAATTGATAATTGTTAATAATGTTTCAAATATATTTCTCTGAGTATAATTCGCCTACTGGCAAACCGTGTTGACCCTAATGAGACGGTGCATTTTGAGCCTCATCTGGATCTACACTGTTTGCATAGGTATATGAACCGGTCTACACGGTTGGAAGGTTTAAGCCATAAACTTCTGGGATCAGCAGCGTAAAAGCTCGCTCAACACTATTTTGGTCATATTGAACCTGTTACTTTATCTATCCATACTATGAGTAATGGTACGTACCCATAACACGTTTAGTAAAAAGCGCTTCTAGTGAATAGCCACAACATCTTTATAAAAATGGGTCTTCACTGTGTGTTCACTGTTTGTGAAAATTTTAAGACAATATTCAAATACACAAGAACATAAGACAATGTAAAATAAATGTTTTGAGTAATAGTGTCTGGTCAAGCAACTGATCTATCTATCTATCTATCTATCTATCTATCTATCTATCTATCTATCTATCTATCTATCTATCTATCTATCTATCTATCTATCTATCTATCTTCCGATACTGCGTCGGTCACATTTGACCATTACCGCAGGTGTATATTACAGTCGAACTTCGATGGCTCGAACTCGCCGGGACCGCCGAAAAAAGTTCGAGCCATCGGTAGTTCGAGCCATTGGAGTCCAACTCGGCAAGATCCAACTTTGTGTACTATGATTTTTTATCATAGCTGCGGCGATTTTAGTGACTTCCGGTACATTTATCGGTCATAATTTAAGAGTTAATGATGAGCCGCATTTTTGGTCCGTATTATGATACTGATCACGCGCCTGCGTGACTTGATCGATAAAATTAGAATTTTTAAAAAGGTAATTAGTGCGAGCCATCGGTTGGATTTTACATAGAAAATGCACTCTAGGGACCAGGCTTAGAGTTCGAGGGTTCGAGCCATCGTGGTTCGAGCCAAGGGTGGCATGTTTAGTTAAAATGAATAGGAATTTTGCCGGGACTGAAAAGTCAGTTCGACCCAAACGTGGTGTTCGAGCCTACCGAGTTCGACCCATCGAAGTTCGACTGTATATACACTCCAGGTTTTGCAGGATGAAAGCCTACACAGTAATCATGTAATTACGGTAGGGATCTTTAACCTGCACAGGGGATGGTTCTCCCTGCACGGAGGGGGGGGGGGGACTCCAGTTAACGTCCCGATCCGAAGGACGGTGCACTTTATGACATTCATCCCTGCAAATGATGCAAATTGAGCGTGTTCGGACACCGAAATTTTATCGCCGCTGCCGGGGATCGAACCCGGGACCTTTAGCATCAGAGGCAAGTGCACTTACCACTGAGCAAACACGCTCCATAACCTAGATGATCGCGTCTCCCAAACGCATGTACACAATTATGGTTATGGAATAATAGATAAACTGAATAGGGACCTTAGGCACTTAGTTAACCGGATTAGTTCAGCACGAGTGTTGAATTATAATAAAGATTTTTTTGGGGGGGGGTTTTTTTCGTTCTTCTTTTCGCATTCTCTCCTTCCTATCAGTTTAGAAAAGGCTTGCTCAGCTACATCTAAATAACGAAAATGGGGGTTAGAGTCACTTCGATAAAAAAACAACAACACGATAATGAGGAAACAATACCGGCAAAGATCAGCCTGTGTATCCGCATAGTCGGATCTGAGATTTTGTTGCTTGCGTTTAATGGATCAGATTTGCGTTTGATACAAGTGGAAAAAAAAAAAAAAACTTGCACAACCACGCAGCCTCAGTGTCCATTGCTTGTGCTGCTTGTGTTCATAATTATGCATACACTCAATACAGACGAGGCGCAGTAGTATCAGGTTTATTATTATTATTATTATTATTATTATTATTATTATTATTTGTAGCATGTGAGCCATGTTTGAGCACAAAAAAATGTTTCTATTTTTTGCTGCATATCATACATAGTATACAAACTATAATGCCCATATCATCCTGCGCAGCCCCACAGTCTGATCGAAGCTTTTAGGTGCATACTTTGCAACTTCTACCCATGCACATTGTCTCAATGTCAAATCACATACTCGTAAATAGTCAGTTTCTTTTTTGTCACAGCGCCATTTGTAAAATAAATAAATAAAATACTGCAAAGTTCCGCCCACCCATTTTCATGTTATGCACCAGTCATTTGTAACCACTGCCTCCCCACCTTAGGGGAATAGCGGGGACAACGACTTTTCACTTTTCACAGCCCTGCTAGAAGCCCTGCACTGCGGGGGCCTCCTGAATGTCATTGCCCCGCCGTTAATAATAGTTACTTCCACTGGGGTATGTTTGCATAATATCGAAACCCCTGCATTAACCCGGCACTGGGGGGGGGGGGGGGATGGGGGGACACAGAGGGTAACTACCCCGCACATTAGCCCCGCTATCCCCGACCCATTCCCGTAGGTGGGGGTGAGGGGGGGGTACAAATAACTAGTGCATTAGCATTGTACAAATAAATTATAATTTCCGATCGATCAATATTCTACCATCACGAAAACACGCCTGTATAATTTTGACCCCCTTGAACCCCATCTTTATTTAGTTAAACTGGGGTTTACATGGGTAACCCTTATTTATCTTATTTCTGCTCCACAATATAGTTTATGGGTACTCGTTAGAACCGCCTCAATTAGGCGGTTCTAACGAGCGCACAAATCTATATTTTGATTAGAAATAAGAAAAAAATATCTTATTTCTGCTCCCCAATATAATTTGTGGGTACTCGTTAGAACCGCATCAATTAGGCGGTTCTAACGAGTGCACATAATCTATATTTGAGCAGAAATAAGATAAAATATCACAATTATTCATCTAAAAATGTTCGATTTTTCGCAGTAAAGTCTACAATGTATTTGTATAGGCGTGTTTTCATAATGACTAATTTTTACGGGATTCTTTACAACTGCTTACTCAAGCCCCCAGTTTTTATTGATAAAGCAGCGTCCAGGTGATGCGCAAATAAACAGGTAACCTTCGTATTTATCCTCTTATCGGTAAATTCCGCTGGTCAATAAAGCAAGGTAATTCGTGAGGATTAGCAATCAGGAGAGAAAATTGGATTATTCCCCTTGATCTCAGTGGACCTTCAAAGTTCCATATGAGTGCTAAACCGCTGAGAATATCTAAGCCTGCCCAGAAAAGTTGCTGCGAGTCAGCCTGTCCATGCATGTAAACCCTTTTGGATTCATTGGGCGGCAGGTATTGAGTTTTCATTTCATCTCAATGTCAGGTAAAAGTCCCAAAAATTTGGAAGCAATGTCATGTTTTCGTGATGATTTTTTTTTTTTAGGGGGGGGGGGGGGGGGGGGGATAGATTCGAATATGCGTGTTTTCATTATGTTTTTTATGACCACCAACTTTAAAAAAGTTGGAGGGGCATATTGCTTCTGGTTTGTCCATTCGACTTTCCGTTACGCCTTTGATGCCTAGCATAACGCAAGAACCGTGCATGGTAGGGTTTTGAAAGTTCAAATATCGATTCTTCATGGAAAATTAGCTAAAACGTATTTTTTCTTATCCTCTTATCCGGATTATGCCCCTTTCAAAAGTTTTTGCCTTTTGATTTTTTTTTTATATATATATAATCTTGTCAGCAAAATATCTCAAAATCTATTGGAGCTACTACGGAGCCTTGTAAGTTGGTGACGAGTAGTGAGTTTTAGTTTTACGTCCCTTGGTGACGAGTAGATGTCCTGATAAACTTTTGACTAAATTCCGAAAATACTTTGTGGCTAATGGTCCACTGTCACTTTGGGTACATTGTATGCTTTGTGATGCATAGCATAACTTTAGAAACGTGTATGCTAGGGTTTTGAAATTTCATATATGGATTCCTCATGGAAAGTTAGCTGAAAGATATTTTTCTCATCCGGATTTTGCCCCTTTTAAGGTTGTTTGAGTCAACCTTTGTTTTCAGTCAGCTGAAAACAGTTATTGTGCGCAATGTTGGGAGACAAAATTTGTAAATCAATTTCAAGGGGGTACACTCCTTTTCTAAGTATTATTTTTCCTGCCTGTTAAAAAGTCAGCGGCCAATTTCTATTGCAGTAAGTAGATAGGACAGTGTTACAACTGTTCTGATTGTGATTTTTGAGTGGTTGCTTCCACAAAGTCACACATAGCTATCAAAATCTTACATGCGCCATGTTACCGGAATACACGGTATGCACATATTTACGATATTAATTCATTTGTGGCACAAATGTGCTTCCTTACATTAAAATTCTGTCATGAGACATTGACAAATGTATTTTTCGACCCCACCCCCCCCCCCCCCCCAAAAAAAAAGTTTATTTTTTACGGAACCCGGGAAGGGACATGATTTTTTTTTATTTTATAAGTTGTGCGCACAAGATAATATCTTGTGCGGACAAGATATTATCTTGTGCGGACAAGATATTATCTTGTGCGAACAAGATAATATCATGTCCGCACAACATTATATCTTGTCCGCACAAGATATTATCTTGTGCGGACAACATATCTTGTGCAGACAAGATATTATCTTGTCCGCACAAGATATTAAGTTGTGCGAACAAGATATTATCTTGTCTGCACAAGATAATATCTTGTCTGCACAACATAGATCTTGTGCGCACAAGATATTATATTGTCCGCACAAGATAATATCTTGTCCGCACAAGATAATATCTTGTCTGCACAAGATAATATCTTGTCCGCACAAGATAATATCTTGTCCGCACAACTTCCCAAGATCTATGTTGTGTAAACAAGATAATATGTTGTGCGAACAAGATAATATCTTGTGCGCACAAGATATTATGTTGTGCGAACAAGATCATATCTTGTCTGCACAAGATAATATCTTGTCCGCACAAGATAATATGTTGTCCGAACAAGATAATTATCTTGTCCGCTCAAGATCTTATCTTGTTCGCACAACATAATAAAAATAAAAAATCATGTCCCTTCCCTACGGAACCCGGGAAGGGACGTGATTTTTTTTATTTTATAAGTTGTGCGCACAAGATAATATCTTGTGCGGACAAGATATTATCTTGTGCGGACAACATATTATCTTGTGCGGACAAGATAATATCTTGTCCGCACAACATAATATCTTGTCCGCACAAGATAATATCTTGTCCGCACAACTTCCCAAGATCTATGTTGAGCAAACAAGATTATATGTTGTCCGCACAAGATAACATCTTGTCCGCACAAGATAATATGTTGTCCGAACAAGATAATATCTTGTCCCCTCAAGATATTATCTTGTTCGCACAACATAATAAAAATAAAAAATCATGTCCCTTCCCGGGTTCCGTAATTTTTACACTTTGAACATTGATTTTGTTTATCAATAGCATACACGGAAAATATAAATGGCATGTATTAAAAAATAGAATGTAGAAAGACTGCAGACGTAAGTTTTGTTTTTGATGACGTCATTTGTTTGCGCGTGAGGAGACGGTAAAACAGTGTATGGTGCTGTTATCTGGCCATTACCTATTTAATGCTTTTTCTGCGGATTAAATCCTAATTTTCTCAGAACTGGCACGGATATTTTTTGAGGACTTTTTTTGGGGTAATTAATATAATATAGCCCTGATTTTTGGTGTTAAAAGAATTTCTCAAGGAATTAGTTGGACCATAAAAATTAAAGTACCTCGCCTAAGTGTGTGTGTGTGTGTGTGTGTGGAGGGGGGAGGGGTGTGCTTAAATCGATTTTACGCGCCCTTTCTTCCGTCGCGATTTAGAAAACTAATTTGTCCGTTCCACATGACAACTTCTTATCACGAAAACACGCCTATATAATATTGAACCCCTTGAACCCCACTTTTATATAGTAAAATTTGGGTTTACATGGGTAAACCTTATTTTTCTTATTTCTGCTGTAAAATATCGAGGTTGGGTACTCGTTGGAACCGCCTCATCGAGGCGGTTCTAACAAGTACAGTAGAACTTCGATGGCTCGAACACCGATGGCTTGTTTACCATGGATGTGTCGAACCCATTCTTGAGCCCCTCGCGAAATCCTCTACATATGAAATAGTGGAGGATAATTGAGAAGATTTTAGTCTTTCATCTTGCAAATGTATGCTGTGTGCACTCATAAGAATCGCCTCGATGAGGCGATTCTAATGAGTACACACAACATTCATTTCATACATTTTCATTATATGAGAACACCGAAAAGATGACTGAAAGTATTTCGTTGTGCCTCCAGACAGTAACCCCAGTGGCTCGAACTACCCCTGTCTCGAACAGATTTTCGAGGTCCCAAAGGTGTTCGAGCCATTGAAGTTCGACTGTACCTACAATCTCTGTTTTGAGCAGAAATAAGAAAAAATCCCAATTTTTCATCTCAAAATTTACAATGTATTTGTATAGGCGTGTTTTTGTAATGAAACCATCACTCACATATTTGCATTTTGGTGGCGCGCTTACGAGTCTTGTTATACGAGTACTAATAACGAGGATCTTACATGAGTGTTCATGTATTATTGAATTTATTAAACATGTTGAGAAAAAGGATAAAATGCGCGATTTTGCCGAGCATTTTATCCCTGTTCCTCAACGAGTTTAATAAATTCAGTAATACATGGGCACGAATGCAAGATTCTATTTATCCTATGACAGTTAAAACGCATTCTTTTCACGATTGTTTTATAAAAATGTTACTATATCGCCATATGTAAACGCGACGTCGCGCGTGTTATTTTACAGGGCATATCTAACTAATTTGCATATTTAATCCACTAGTGGATAATCGAATTTATTACATGGCGTTATTACACTCTAAGACGCGACGTTATATGATAAAATTTGTTTTCCATCCATTATGTGATGAAAACGTCTTGTTTTGGAGCTAAAATGTAAGAAGAAAATAATTGTACGCAGTTTTTCTATTAGGCCTAAACAAACAGTTGTGCGAACAAGATAATATCTTGAGCGGACAAGATATTATCTTGTTCGGACAACATATTATCTTGTGCGGACAAGATATTATCTTGTGCGCACAAGATATGATCTTGTTCGCACAACATATTATCTTGTTTGCACAACATAGATCTTGGGAAGTTGTGCGGACAAGATAATATATTGTGCGGACAAGATAATATCTTGTGCGGACAAGATAATATCTTGTGCGGACAAGATAATATCTTGTGCGCACAAGATCTTTGTTGTGCAGACAAGATATTAGCTTGTGCGGACAAGATAATATCTTGTTCGCACAACTTAATATCTTGTTCGGACAAGATAATATCTTGTCTGCACAAGATAATATCTTGTGCGGACAAGATATTATGTTGTGTGGACAAGATATTATCTTGTCCGCACAAGATAATATGTTGTCCGCACAAGATAATATGTTGTCCGCACAAGATAATATGTTGTCCGCACAAGATAATATCTTGTCCGCACAAGATATTCTCTTGTGCGCACAACTTATAAAATAAAAAAAAATCATGTCCCTTCCCGGGTTCCGTACTACGGAACCCGGGAAGGGACATGATTTTTTATTTTTATTATGTTGTGCGAACAAGATAATATCTTGAGCGGACAAGATATTATCTTGTTCGGGCAACATATTATCTTGTGCGGACAAGATATTATCTTGTGCGCACAAGATATGATCTTGTTCGCACAACATATTATCTTGTTTGCACAACATAGATCTTGGGAAGTTGTGCGGACAAGATAATATCTTGTGCGGACAAGATAATATCTTGTGCGGACAAGATAATATCTTGTGCGCACAAGATCTTTGTTGTGCAGACAAGATATTAGCTTGTGCGGACAAGATAATATCTTGTTCGCACAACTAAATATCTTGTTCGGACAAGATAATATCTTGTCTGCACAAGATAATATCTTGTGCGGACAAGATATTATGTTGTGCGGACAAGATATTATCTTGTCCGCACAAGATAATATGTTGTCCGCACAAGATAATATGTTGTCCGCACAAGATAATATCTTGTCCGCACAAGATATTCTCTTGTGCGCACAACTTATAAAATAAAAAAAAATCATGTCCCTTCCCGGGTTCCGTACTACGGAACCCGGGAAGGGACATGATTTTTTATTTTTATTATGTTGTGCGAACAAGATAATATCTTGAGCGGACAAGATATTATCTTGTTCGGACAACATATTATCTTGTGCGGACAAGATATTATCTTGTGCGCACAAGATATGATCTTGTTCGCACAACATATTATCTTGTTTGCACAACATAGATCTTGGGAAGTTGTGCGGACAAGATATTATCTTGTGCGGACAAGATAATATCTTGTGCGGACAAGATTATATCTTGTGCGGACAAGATAATATATTGTGCGGACAAGATCTTTGTTGTGCAGACAAGATATTATCTTGTGCCGACAAGATAATATCTTGTTCGCACAACTTAATATCTTGTTCGGACAAGATAATATCTTGTCTGCACAAGATAATATCTTGTGCGGACAAGATATTATGTTGTGCGGACAAGATATTATCTTGTCCGCACAAGATAATATGTTGTCCGCACAAGATAATATGTTGTCCGCACAAGATAATATCTTGTCCGCACAAGATATTCTCTTGTGCGCACAACTTATAAAATAAAAAAAAATCATGTCCCTTCCCGGGTTCCGTATGTTTCCGCTAACATGCCGAAAAAAATAGGGTCGGTAGGTTAAAAAAAACATTTTATTTTTTTGTTAACTTGTTATTTGATAAAACGGGAACAACAAGAGGCTCACTGAGCCGAAATCTCTCACCTGAAGAACATTTCAGTAAGTCAATGGGAGCTGATAAGCACCGAGGCATGGCCAATTTGGATCCCTGGGACATGATTGGCAGGATTTATGTAGCTGATTACTAGATGTTGCTACATACTAAATATCTAAGAACTTGGCCTTTTGGTTTCAGAGAAGAATATTTTTGAAGTTTTTCTCATTATAAGACTAGGGCAGATGATAAGCCTAGGGCGTGACCAATTTGGACCCCACAGACATAATGGGCAGGATTTATATAGTTGACCACCGGACGTTACTACAGTTCCGCTTGCGTGAAGCTTTCCAGCGCACACGCATTTGTTTCGCATTTGTATCGCGCGAGATTCGCACTCGTGATTCACGCGTTTCACTTGCGAATGGC
Source organism: Lucinisca nassula (assembly GCA_963580285.1). Classification (NCBI taxonomy): domain Eukaryota; kingdom Metazoa; phylum Mollusca; class Bivalvia; order Lucinida; family Lucinidae; genus Lucinisca; species Lucinisca nassula. Next base: position 95,375,931 of record OY757012.1, read on the forward strand.
ATTTAAGCCAATCAATTGGTTTTATGAATAACGCGATATTGCGTGTAAATTGCGATTGTTGACCAGCCAATCAAACCTGAGTGTCGAAAGCGCAGATAGTGCACATTCACAGACTGCTTTGCGTTTCAAAAGCAACCAATCAATACTGCGCAACTATTTCACACTTATCGTTCTTTTTTATTTCCTTTTTCTATTTCTTCAAATTTTCCTTATTCAGATTTTTTTTTTCAGTTTGAACATAATAAATCTGATTATTTCCGAAAGGCGGTTTAGTCAATTATCCATTTACATTTGCCTGGGGGTAAAGGGTAAAATACAGGTACTGCATAGTGATTGGAGTTGACTGTCAAAATGCAGGATGTTTATTGACCAAAAGTTTTATGACACCCAGGTGCAACTCGGGGCTTAAAAGATAGCTGTTTAAAACAACACCTTATTGTCGTCATTTATTCTACATGTCTTACACTCACAGAAGTGGTCCAATTTTTAATGAATTATTTTTGTAAATTTCATTTATTTTGTTTAATTACATGTAACTTGGAGGAGAATAAAGTTGCGTTTTCTTCGAAATTTATTTGGAAATGCCTGAACCCTTTGCATGTAGGCCCTGATCAGAAGCCTACGTCTGCTGCGTCTGATCTGGGTCTGCATGCTTTTTGCCATTTGGCGAAAAATGGAATCTTCCACCTTGTTAAAAGAACAAACCCATTTCAAAATTAAAGAGTCTGGTGTTGTGTTTTCTTTATTATGTATATTTTGGCAAACCAAGTAGGTCATGATCAGACGCTTACTTCTGCTAGGTCAGATCTGGATCTGCACTTTTTTTTCATTTGGCGTCAAATAGGATCTTTCACCTTGTAAAAAGCACAAGATTGTTTCAAAATTTAAGAGTGTGAGGTTGTATTTCCTTCAAAATTTATTTTGAAAATATCTGAAGCTTTTTGAAACAATGTAGGCCCCGATCAGGTGCCTATTTCTGTTGCGTATGATCTTGGTCTGCACATTTTGCTAATTGGCGCCAAATGGCATCTTCCACCTTGTAAGTTGCACAAGACAATTTCAAAATTCAAGTGTGTGAGGTTGTGTTGTCCTCGAAATTTCCGAAATAATTCATGTTCAGTCACTAACAGAAGCAGCTCATTTATTTTATTATTTATTGTTGTAATTTTCATTTATTTTGTATCATTAACACATTTGTTTTACCAAATGGAATTTTCCACCTTATATATAACATTAGTCCATTTCAAAATGTAGGAGAATCAGGGTTTTTTTTTTTCTTTTTTTTTCGAAATTTATTTGGAAATGACTGAACTTTTTGTAATGTTTTATTATCTAGGCCCTGATCAGACGCCTACGTCTGCTGCGTCTGACCTGGGTCTTTTTTACCATTACCATTTTTTCCCATATCTTCAAAATTTATAATTTGGAAAAAAATACCTGAACTTTTTGCCAACAGTGTAGGTCCTGATCAGACGCCTAGTTCTGTTGCGTTTGATCTGGGTTTGTACTTTTTGCCAATTGGCGCCAAATTGAATCTACCACCTTGTAAATAGCAAAAGACAATTTCAAAATTTAAGAGTTAGAGGTTGTGTTGTCTTAAAAAATATAATGAAAATGTCTGAAGCTTTTGGAAACAATGTAGGCCCTGATCAGACGCCAAGGTTTTCTGCGTCTGAACTGGGTCTGCACTGTTTGCCATTTGGTGCTAAACTTTATGAATTTTAAGAAATGTGTGTATTTCAGCCTTTACCTTTTCCAAAATTTTAGTTATTTACTTATATATTTATTTATTTTCCTTTGTTCCAAATAGAGATTGTTGGTACTTCATTGCGAAAATACGCCTATACAAATCTGTTGATTTTTTACCACCAAAACTGAACATTTTCCGTTATTTTAATATTTCTGCACAAAACATAGGTTGTTGTACTCGTTAGAACCGATTCGGCGAGGCTGTTCTGACGAGTACCCACAATCTATATTTTGTGCAGAAATAAGAAGAATAATATATATCCCCTTTAATTCTAATTTTACTATTTAAAAGTGGGGTATAGCGGGGTCAAAGTTGTATAGGTGTGTTTCGAGATGTGTAAGTAACACCATAAACATCCATTACAAGGCGGTTCTGATGAGCGCCCACAAACAAGTAAAAAGACGTGACTTGTCAAACAAATATCCAAGGATAAACGATTACCCTCTTGGTCCCCTACACCATATGCCTCAGAATACACCGAGTGTTTATTATCTCTAAACTGCCAGACATTAGGGTGTTATGCAATCAAAAATTTGTCTTTAAATGTAAATGTTATTGTGTGTGTTTATCCGAAGAAATCACAACTGATAAGAGAGACCGATACCGCCATTTATTTATGAACGAATTAAAAAATAAAATAAAGAATATTGGTCAAACATACGAGCTAAGAGGATTTTGATTGGCCCGTGCTCTTTCACATTCACGCGTTTTATCTGCACTTACCTGTCTTATTCTTATTGGTTGGAATTCTCTCGGAGAGAAACGCGTATTGGGTTTACCTAACGCGTTTTGAATAATCACTTTCATTGGCTGATATTAAACGCGTTGCAATCGCGTATGAACGCGATGAACCGCGTATAAAACAAGATAATTTTACACGCACGTAATGCGCGTGTGTCACGCGGACAAAACGCGAAAATGGTTAAGTTCTTCTTGAGCTTAACTGTACATACTAAATATCTAAGCGCTTTTCCTTATGGTTTCAGAGAAGATTTTTGGGGGGTTTTATGCAGATGACCTCTTTCCGTTTCTACATACTCAGTATCTAAGCACTGGCCCGGGTCTTATGGTTTCAGAGAAGAAGATATTTTATGTTTTTTCCTTAAGCAATCTATTGGAACTGATAAGCCCAATGGCGTGGACAATTTGGTCCCAAGGGGTAGGATTTATGTAGTTGACCACTAGACTTTTATTTTATTTTTTTATAAAATAGAAGTGAAGGCAATGATCAGGAATCGATACAATTAACCCACACCTCCCATCAGAGACACCAAAGGGAAAGAAACACAAACACTAAATGACGAGTCCCTAATGGAAACATCAATAGCGGAAAGTCAAAAGGTCAGATACTTTCCGACAAAATGGCCTATGGGCTATCCAAAAAAAAAAAAAAAAAAAAAATAAAATAAAATAAAAAAATACCAGCGATACACACACTCCAAGTCAAACATTAACCGCGACAGACGTCAGTGAAAATAATTTCACTGGGGGACCTAAATCGATTGTACGCGGCCGCATGAAGGCTTCCTAACACATCAGTGCAGCATCTCCGAGAATACAAAAATCTAACAACCACAGAGATGAAACAACGGTGAGGACTCGACAGCAAGAAACCACTGAAATGCTGGGGCAAAAGAAAACAAACAGTCAGGTTCCGATGGGCCCAACCAGAGACAGAGGATCAGGCACAAGCCAAAATTACATAAAATAAATCCTGTGTGTGGTCGGAGGGGGATGTGCTGTGGTTGCCGGCTCTTGTCCATCATCCGTTTCGGGTTCAGATTTTTGGGGTTGAGACACACTGATGAAGATTAAATATCAGAAAGGCCCCTGCGTCACTAAATTTGGTATAGTTACGTCTTAATTACGCTGGAACCGTCATAGAAACTAAGACCTGACCCTCCGGCGTGCTGTTAAAGAGGGAAACAAAGTTATCAACCGTGGTTGGGTTAAAGACATATGCGGGTATTTCACCATTTTTGTATGATCATCAACAATGAAAGTTATGTTAGAGCCAATGTTTTACCGCTATTGGGTGAGGAAACGGTTGAAATTCGTGGAACAGGTATTGTTTTTGGGTTCATTTTATTGTTGAACACGTTCAGCTTGGCTATAAACTTCACGAAAACAGCAACTTTGCAATTTTTATAACTTTTAATTTTTCGACATTTACTCAGGATGAGATCGACCGAAATTGTTACAGACTTACTTAAATGATTTGCTGTGATGCATATTATGGCCAGCTAGTATTCACAAGTAAAATCCAAGTTACCTGATAGTGATGCGCCTTTTTTCTTCGAATTTATATGTATTTTTACAATTTAATTTAACTAGGGGTGTTGTTCACTAAAACAGAAATTAGCATGGTGACCCCTACTTTTCTTTTAATTTCCCATTCTCTGATAAAATCTCCTAGAGAAAAAATCTTGTTGAATGAAAAATTCAATGTAGCATTTTTCTGTATGGTCCAAAATATTACAAACAATGAATTATGTTTAAAAATATTTTGGTAGCTGACAAAAACGGGTTTTGCAGAACTTTTTATGAGCTTGAAAAATATGCTAAAGAAAAGCAGCAGTATCGTTTACTATATCATGCTGACTAAAATAAATGCTTAAAAGCTAGGCAAAGGTTATTTTTGACATATTATTTACAAGCATGTTTGTTTTCTGATATTTCTTGGGAAACAGCTTGGGATTATCTCCTTAAAGCTCAGATTACTTAAGATTCAACACGGTGTCATATGTTTTTTACTTCAAATGTGATAAGCCCGTATCTGAAACTGAACATATACAGACTATGGAACAGTTTTCTTGATGAGAAGTATTTACCCGCATATTCCCTTAACCATTACGATAACATACCCGTGCGAATAAGTGCATTTTTGCACATCTCCAACATGGCCATTTTTCTGATGAAAATCCGTGATATTTTTCTTATAAATACTGCAAACATAGGTTGTGGGTGCGCGTTAGAACCGCCTCATTGAGGCGGTTCTAACGAGTACCCACAACCTATGTCTTGGAGCAAGAATAAGAAAAATAATGTTTACCCCCGTAAACCCCAGTTTTCTCTATATAAAGTGGGGTATAGGGGGGTCCTCATTTCACGTACTTGTTCACATGATGACTACCATGCATACAGTCTGTTGTATATCATTTATGATGTACCCCATCTTTTATATCGAAGAACGATTTTACGAAATTGGGTGCTGAAGTCCTTGTTAGTATCATCGTACTTTTATGAATTTATATACTAAGTCACCATAAAATTCGTATTCCGATAGACCTTGTTGCAGAAGAGATTCAAGTCCAACATTGAATTTTGAAATTAAATCGGAATGGTACGGAACCCAGGAAGGGACATTCATTTTTAATATGTTGTGCGAACAAGATATTAAGTTGTGCGAACAAGATATTATCTTCTTGTGCGCTCTTCTTGTGCGCACAAGAAAATATATTGTGCGGACAACATAATATATCTTGTGCGGATGAAATAATATCTTGTGCGCAGATAATATTTTTTTCGCACAGCATGTATCTTGTGCGGACAACATAATATCTAACGCGTCTGAATAAATTGTTCTAACAAGATAATATGTTGTGTGAATAAGATATTAAGTTGTGCAAACAAGATATTATGGTTTCAGAGAAGAAGATCTTTTTGAAGTTTTTCTCATTATAAGTCTATGGGAACTGATAAGCCCCGGGGCATGAATTGCAGGATTTATGTAGGGGACCACTAGCCATTGCCACATACTAAATATCTAAGCTCTAGGCTTTACGGTTTCACAGAAGAAGATTTTTTAAGTTTTTCCAATTGTAAATCTATGGGAACTGATAAGCCCCAGGTCGTGGCCAATTGTGACCGCAGGGGCATGATTGGCAGGATTTATGTAGTTGTCCACCAGACGTTGCTACGTACTAAATATTTAAGCTCTGGGTTTCCGGTTTCAGAGAAAAAGAGTTTTGAAATTCGTCCCGTTGTAAGTGTATGGGAACTGATAAGCTCCATGGCGAAGCCAATTTGGACCCAAGGGGCATGATTGGCAAGATTTATGTAGTTGACCACTAGACGTTGCTACAGATTAAATATCTAAGCTCTGGGCCTGATGGTTTCAGAAGAGAAGAGTTATTAAGGTCACCTCCCCCTGTAAGTCTATGGGAGCTGATTTGCCCCGGGCCGTGGCCAGTTTGGACCCCATGGACAGGATTGGCAGGATTTATTTTATGTAGAGGACCACTTGACGTTGCTTCATACTAAATATCTAAGCTCTGGGCCTTCTGGTTTCGGAGAAGATTTTTGAAGTTGTTCCCATTGTAAGTGTATGGCAGCTATATGTTTCCATGGCAACCAGAATTCCAATTCCCATCAACCCCAAACTCCTCTACCTGATAATGCATCGCATGAAATTTGATCAAGGTTGGCCGTAGGGTATCAGAGATAAAATAAAATATTCTAAAATCGTGGAGGTCAACAACGGACGTTCGGGTTAGCTAAAAATCTGCTTAAGGGCTACATTCAAACCATATTACCAGAAAACATTCAAATAATGAGGTTATGAGAATAAAGGAGCTAAAAGAGCAGGACTGTGGCCACGTAAAATCGATTTAAGATCCCCCAACCCCCCAGTGGAATTCGTTTCCGCTGACCGTTCCAAGGCGGTTCTTCTGTCGCGGTTTATTTTTGTTATGGTTTGTCTTTGGGTGTTTGTGTGTCTTATATTATTTTATTTTGGATAGCCTATTGGCCATTTTGTGGGAAAGTAACTGTCCTTTTGGCTTTCCTCTATTGATGTTTTCATTAGCGTATGTTGTTTAATGTTTGTGTTTCTTTCCCTTTGGTGTCTCTGCTGGGAGCTGTGGGTTAATTGTATCGATTCCTGATCATTGCCTCCACTTCTACTCTGTAAATATTAAATTTGCTATTTTGACAGTTTTATGAATGTCTTTCGAAAGTGCTAGAGAATATAAGGGTCGGTAGGTAAGAAAATATTATTATTTTTTTGTTCTGAATGGCTATAAAAACTGCAGGGTCGGCACATAAAATCAGGGTGAGTCGGTTTAGCGGAAAGACAGGTATTTTTTAGCTGAACAATGCATCATGAAAACACGCCTATATAATTTTGACCCCCTTGAACCCCACTTTTATATAGTAAAACTGGAGTTCACAGGGGTAAACCTTATTTTTCTTATTTCTGCTCTAAACTATAGATTGTGGGTACTCGTTAGAGCCGCCTTGATGAGGCGGTTCTAATGAGTACCCACAATCTATATTTTGAGCAGAAATTAGAAAAATATCACATTTTCCATCTGAAATTGGCGATTTTTCGGCGGTAAAGTTTACAATGTATTGGAATAAGGGTGTTTTCGTAATGGAAAGAACGCTGCTGACGTCATAACGTCGCCACCGTCCAATTAAATTGGAGAGAAGCATAGTTTATTTTGACGTCACTGAATGATAATTTGACTTTGCGTGACTCAATCAATGAAACTTGTCCCCGAGGAACAGAAAGTCCAGATGGTAGTCCGCCTGTTACATCACGTGAACAAGTCCGTGAAATGAAGACCCCCACCTATATCCCACTTTATACAGAGGAAACTGGGGTTCATGGAGGTATACATTATTTTTCTTATTCTTGTTCCAAGACATTGGATGTGGATACTCGTTAGAACCGCCACAATGAGGCGGTTCCAACGAGCACCCACAACCTATGTTTGCAGTATTTATAAGAAAAATATCACGGATTTTCATCAGAAAAATGACCATTTTGGAGATGTGTAAAAATGCACTTATTCGCGCGGGTGTGTTAATTTAATTTATCATATGACGTCGCGTCTGAGAGTGTAATAACGTCATGTAATATTTTCGATAATCCACTAGTGGATTAAATATGCAAATTACCTAGATACGTCCCGTAACGTCACATGTACGCCGCCATTAACGACGTCGCGTTTACAAACGGCGGGATATTGACATTTTTGTAAACAATCGTGAATAAAATGCGTTTTAAATGTCATATGATAAATAGAATCTTGCATTCGTGCACATGTATTATTGAATTTATTAAACTCGTTGAGGAAAAGGGATAAAATGCTCGGCAAAGGCTCGCATTTTATCCCTTTTCCTCAACTCGTTTAATAAATCCAATAATACATGGGCACTCATGTAAGATCCTCTATGAAATGACACTAACATTACAAAAACACGCCTATTCAAAATATATGGAAAATTTTCCACCAATAATGAAAATTTTCAGATAAAATAGTGATATTTTTCATACTTCTCTGCTCAAAACATAGATTTGGGGAACTCATTAGACCTGCGTCAATCACGTGAATAAGTCCGTGAGATGAACACCCCCATAAACCCCACTTTATATAGAGAAAACGGAGGTTTATTTCTGCTCCAAGAGCACCCACAGCCTATGTTTGCAGTACAAATAAGTAAAATAACACGGATTTTCATCAGAAAAGTAGCCATTTTGGAGATGTGAAAAAATACACTGTGTCGCACGGGTGTGTTGTCGTGATGTCCTCGAGGCGGTTCTAGCGGGTATCCACAATCTATGTTTTTTGACTGTGATAAAAACTCAGATCAGCCTGCCTATTCACCAGTCATTGCAAGAGTTGACATTTACCTTGACAGCCTGGATGCTTAGAAGGCTTATTTAAACAGCGAAGGCTCTAATCAGACTGAACGAATTCCTCGCTGATTGCAAAAGTCTTATTGTAGACTTAGTCGTGCCCTGGCACAGATTAAGATAATATCACCACGAGAACTTGTCCGTGAAATGAACCCCCCCATAAACCCCACTTTATCACTTTATATAGAGAAAACTGGGGTTTACGGGGGTATACATGTACATTATTTTTCTTATTTTTGATACAAGACATAGGTTGTGGCTACTTGTTAGAACCGTCTCAATGAGGCGGTTCTAACGAATAGCCACGACCTATGTTTGGAGTATTCATAAGAAAAATATCACAAATTTTCATCGGAAATGTAGCCATTTTGGAGATATGACAAAATGCACTATGCCACACGTGTTATCGTAATGAAAATATTGATTTCGTTTCCAGAGTTAGTACCAGGAGAGGATTGTAATGCTACATTCGGTAAGACATTAGAAGAGAACATAGAAAAGATCAAGTCGTATAAATTCTCTCAAGCGGAACCCTATTTCCGTGAACTTGATTCACACGACTCTCACTTTGAGGTCACTTTCAAAGGACCAGGGACTTCCAATATAGAGATACCACTAGTAGTAACAGCAGCTTCAAGTAACCACTATATAGAATCGCTTTGGATGCTGAGAAATTTCAACGATGTCGTGAGGCCAGCCTACAAAACTATTCGTTTATACTACTATGATCTGGGACTTGAACCAGAACAGAAAACAGAGGTAATGCATTGACTGATTGTTTTGGGTTGAAGGACACGTCAACCCTTGTTAGTCATTTTGTGGATGGGTGGACGGTTTGGCCAAGACCATTTGGCCAAGGAAAAATTGGCTAGCCAAAATGTTTTGGCTGGACACTTTGGCCAAATTATTTTTTCCAAGTGGTTTTACCTATTCCTATTTTAGCTAACATTTTATTAGCATTTTATTATTTGGCTGCATATTTTCGTCATATATTTCCTGTTTTTGCATTTTTGGCTTACATTACGCAAACACGCCTATTCAAATACATTGCCACCTATATCGCCGTAAAAATGAAAATTTTATGACGAAAAATTGTGATACGTTTCTTATTTCCGCTCAAAATATAGATTGTGGGCACTCGATAGAACCGCCTCATCGAGGCGGTTCTAACGAGTACCAACAATCTATATTTTAGAGCAGAAATAAGTTCCGCTCAAAATATAGATTGTGGGCACTCGATAGAACCGCCTCATCGAGGCGGTTCTAACGAGTACCCACAATCTATATTTTAGAGCAGAAATAAGAAAAATAAGGTATGCCCCCGGAAACCCAAGTTTTACTATATAAAAGTTGGGTTCAAGGGGGTCAAAATTATATAGGCATGTTTTCGTGATGGATGAGTGAAAAACAAATGTTGACATAGAGGAAATTGCCCTTTTTTGAGCAGTTTCTTCATTTGACATAGAGGATCTTACATGAGTGTTCATGCATTATTGATTTTTTAAACGAGTTGAGAAAAAGGGATAGAATGCGAGGCTTGCTGAGCATTTTATGCCTTTTCCTCAACGAGTTTAATAAATTCAATAATACATGAGCACGAATGCAAGATTCTATTTATCATATGACATTTAAAACCCATTTTATTCATGATTGTTTTATAAAAATGTCAGTATTCTGCCATTAGTAAACGCGACGTCGTTACAAACGAAGTTTATGTAACGTTACGGAGCGTATCTAACTAATTTGCATATTTAATCCACCAGTGGATTATCGAATTTATTACATGGCGTTATTACACTCTCAAACTTGACGTCATATGATAAAAGTTTTTATCACATATGTGTCATATGTCTTGCTGCTTTATCATATCTCATCACGAAACCACACCTGTATAATTTTGACCCCTTTGAATCCCACTTTTATATAGTTAAACTGGGCTTTTACAGGGGTAAACCTTATTTTTCTTATTTCTGCTCCAAACTATAGATTGTGGGTACTCGTTTGAACCGCCTCGACGAGGCGGTTCTAACGAGTACCCACGATATATATTTTGAGTAGAAATAAGAAAATATCACAATTTTTCATTTAAATTTTTCATTTTTTTTTTCGTCGATAAAGGTAACAATGTATTTGTATAGGCGTGTTTTCGTAATGGATAGGACATAGCACAGTCTCTTGAGGGATAGGGAAGACAAAAACAAAACTAAAAAGAAAATAATCATTTACCTTCAATTCACAACAGAAATTACTCTTCGGCCCCCGCCCTTCGGGGCTTGAAGAAATATATGGGTTGCATGATGCTTCCACGCAGAGCTGAAACCGACCCGCACACGAGTACTGGTAAACCGCTTAGAGGATCTAAGCCTGCCCAGGCAAAGCGGTGCGAGTCGGCCCGTCCATGCTTATAAACCCCATTGGTTTCATTGGATGGCAAGTCTCGAATGTCATTTCATCTCAAGGTCGGGTAAAAGTCTCACAAAATTGGAAGCAACGTCTCCAAATGACCTTTACAGTGTTGACGGGGACGTTAAACCTTTAATCAAACAAACAAACAGTTTATTTACATGTATATAACCGTATGTACTACGTTTTTAATATGTTATTGCCGTTCTGCTACGTTTGAAAGCTTCATCTAATGGACCTCTACCAAGATTGTTCAAATTATAGCCCTTAGACCAAAAATGCCCCCGCCATGTGGCCCTTTGGTTTTACATAGACTTGTATAGGGAAAATCTTTAAAAATCTTCTTCTCTGAAACCACAAGGCTTAGGTCTTTGATATTTGTTATGAAGCTTCAGCTAGTGGACCTCTACCAAGATTGTTCAAATTATAGCCCTTGGGCCAAAAATGCCCCCGCTCCAGGGCCCTTTGGTTTCACATAGACCAATTTAGCGAAAATCTTGAAAAATCTTCTTCTCTGAAACCACAAGGCTTAGGTCTTTGATATTTGTTATGAAGCTTCAGTTAGTGGACCTCTACCAAGATTGTTCAAATTATAGCCATGAGACCAAAAAAACCCCGCTACGTGGCCCTTTGGTTTTACATAGACTTATATAGGAAAAATCTTTAAAAATCTTCTTCTCTGAAACCAGGTCTTTGCTATTTGGTTGGAAGCTTCATCTAGTGGACCCCTACCAAGATTGTTTAATCTTTTTGTCTGAAACCAGAAGGCTCAGGTGTTTGATATATGGTATGAAGCTTCGTCTTGTGGACCTCTATCAAGATTGTTCAAATTATAGCCCTGGGGCAAAAGTGCCCCTGCTCCGGGGCCCCTGGTTTTACATTGACTTATATAGGAAAAATCATTAAAAAATTTCTCCTGAAACCACACGGCCCCGGTCTTTGATATTTGGTGTGTAGCTTCATCTAGTGGACCTCCACCAAGATTGTTCAAATTGAAGCCCTGGGGCCAAAAATGCCCCCCCGCCTGGGGGCCCTTTGTTTTTACGTAGACTTTCCTAGGGAAAACTTTAAAAAATATTCTTGTGTGACACCAGAAGGCTCAGGTGTTTGATATATGGTATGAAGCTTCGTATTTTGGACCTATATCAAGATAGTTCAAATTATAGCCCTGTGGCCAAAAATGCCCCTGCCCTGGGCCCCTTTACTTGTACATCGACCTATATAAGAAAAATCTTAAAAAAGCTTTTCATCGGAAACCACAAGGCCCAGGCCTTTGACATTTGGTGTGTAGCTTCATCTAGTGAACCTCTATCAAGATTGTTCAAATTGTAGCCCTTGCGCCAAAAAATGTCCCCGATCTGGGGCCCTTTTTTATTTTACATTGACTTATATAGGAAAATGTTTAAAAAAATTCTTCTCTGAAACCTCAAGGCCTAAGTCTTTGATACTTGGTGTGAAGCTTCATCTAGTGGCCCTCTAGCAAGATTGACCAAATTATAGTTCTGGGGCAAAAAATGCATCAGCCCCGGGACTCTTTGGTTTTACATTGATTTATATAGGAAAAATCTTAAAAAAAATCTTACGCTCTGAAACTGCAAGGCCCAGGTCTTTGTTATTTGATGTGTAGCTTCATTTAGTGGACCTCTACCAAGATTGTTTAAATTATAGCCCTGGGGTCAAAAATGCACCCGCCCCAGGGAACTTTGGATTTACATAGACTTACATAGGGAAAACCTTTAAAAATCTTCTTGTCTGAAACCAGAAGACTCAGGTATCTGATATTTGGTATGAAACTTCATCTTTATGACCTTTATAAAGACTGTTAAAATTATAGCCATTGGGCCGAAAAATGCCCCCGCCCTGGGGCCCTTTGCTTTGACATTGACTTATATAGGGAAAATCTTCTCCTCTGAAACAGCAAGGCCCAGGTCTTTGATATTTGGTGTGTAGCTTTATCCAGGAGACCTCTACCAAGATTGTTCAAGTTATAGCCCTTGGGCCATGGGCCAAAAATGCCCCTGCCCTGGGGCCCTTTGTTTTTACTTAGACTTACATAGGGAAAACCTATAAAAATCTTCTTGTCTGTGACCAGACGGCTCACCTGTTTGATATTTGGTATGAGTGTGTGTGTGTGAATTCGGGTTTAACGTCGCTTTCAACAATTTTTCAGTCATATCACGACGGTGTCTGGTTGCGACAGGGAGCTCAATACTCACGTTTATAGTGCTGCCTCACTGAAGTATCATGTCCCAGACACATTACATGATACCACACCCAGTCACATTATCCTGACACCGGGTCGACCAGTCCTAGTTCTACCCCGTAAATCTGAGTGCCAAGCGAGGAGCAGCTAGTACCATTTTTAACGACTTTGGTATGTCGCGGCCTGGGATCGAACCCGAGACCTCCCGTTCCCCGGAGCGGACACTCTACCAACTGAGCTATCGGGGCCGGTGATATTTGGTATGAAGCTTCCTCTTGTGGATCTCTATCAAGATTGGCCTAAAATGTCCCTGCCCCAGGCCCCTTTAGTTTTACATTGACTTATATAGGAAAAATCCTAAAAAATCTTCTCCTCTGAAACCATAGGGCCCAGGTCTTTGATAATTGATGTGTAGCTTCATCTAGTGGACCTCTACCAAGATTGTTCAAACTATAGCCTTGGTGCCAGAAATGGTCCCGTTACAAAGACCTTTAAAATGTTCTTCTCCGAAATCACAAGGCCCATGTCTTTGGTATTTAGTATGAAGTTTCATGTAGTGCACCTCTTCTAAAATTGATCCAATTATAGCACTGGGGCAAAAGTGGCTCCCATCTAGGGGCACTTGATTGGTACAGTTTTTTTAGACATCAGAATGTATAAAATACTTTAGTGAAAATTGAATCATTAAAAGAGACTGTTTCATGGTTTACCATCATTGAAAATCTCCAAAGCCTTTAGAGAGCATTTTGATGTATGCATGGTAATATAAAAAACAATACATTGTTGTACATGTATAGTTAATGATAGTAAGTATTTTATTATGTCTCCCCCCGAATTTTTTTTTTCGGAGAGACATATTGTTTTTCCCCCGGGCGTCTGTCTGTCCGTCTGTCACACATTCGTGTCCGCTCTATAACTTGAAAACCTTCGAGCTATCTTCACTAAACTTCATATAAATATTGTTATGTTCTGGTATTTAGGCCTATTCCAATTCCTGCTGTACGAACTGATGATACACACGGGAAAACTTAACTGTCTAGATGTGAAATTTTAAAAAGTTAGGTAACTATTTAATGTTGTAAAAAGTTGACAAAAGAGGTTACTTTGAAATGGATTTAAGTTTCTTCAAAAACTACTGTCATAGACATGCACTTTACCTATGTGCTAATCGAATATTCATTATATGGATTTTTCCAATACTGAAGTTATTTATAAAACGGAAGTGTATCGATAGCTGCAGTTGCTAAGTAATTTGTAAACAATGTCGGAGTAGACTGAATTGTCAAATCACAGTTGTCATCTTGTCATCAAAAATGCATCTATTTCCCGAATCTTTATTATTTTCTCACTGTAATGGTCATTTAGAGAATTCATTTAGCTATCGTTCGGCTTGGTCCTCATGTTAACTATAATTCGTTTGTAAAGAGATATTTCGCTTTTTATGCGACAACCCTATGAAATTTAATGTGTAATGGCGCTGGGTTGTCGTTTCCTACAGCATCATACACGTCATTACGATGTAGGGTCACGCGCTTCTGCAATCCTACGTTGCTTTCAACCGTAGGAGTCGTAGACCTACACTCTGTTTTCCTGTTGGATGTAGGCATGTAGGGTGTAGGAGGCTGTAGGATATATAAGTGATGACTGTAGGATGCTGAAAGGACTCCGAATTTTGATCTCATTGAGAGCAGACGTGTTTTTGCCTCCGTCTTGCTTGTTCTTTTTTTTATTTTGGCTTTAATTTTGATCCTTTTGAGTTTTAAAACGCTAAACAACTGAAAATTAATCAAAGAGGATAAAAGAAGCATCTTTTGTGCATTTTATTGTAGTTTTTCAGGAGAAAGTAAGGTTTTATAAGTTTATTTTAAGAAACTCTTCATCGTTTCATATCGTCTCACGCTACCATTTTTACATTGTTGAACACACCATTTTCTCTCCTTTGAAATTCGGTTATATAGATCTAGATCATTGTTTTATTAAATTTCGCAAATGTAGTCGAAGTGCTGTGTACTGCACCTTGTCAGAAATAAATATTGCAAACTAAGAAAAGAGCTTTAGTCGTTTTTCATTTCCATTGCACTTCATATTTTAATCTATAAACCATCTGTCTGATTATTCTGTATCAAAAGTCATTTTTAGTTGGAGTCCACCGTTTTATTTACTTCTGTTTGGCTGTCTCTGTCTGTGTTTTCTGAGAAAAATATGACTGCCGACTCCCAGGTTGGTCTTCGACGGGCATATGCAGGAGTGAAACGCGAGCCCGTAACAATATTAATCAGCATTAGACGACGTGTAGTGCGCAAGAACTATAACTCTCGCATTTATATTTTTTGAATTATCTCCCTTGGAAGTTTGTCGGTATGTATATATGTATGGGCAAATCGTGTCCGGTCAATAGCTTTCTTATTTTGAGATGGATTTTAAAATTACTTGGCAGAAATATTAACAACCATAAGACGATGTGTGATGCGCATGAGGCAGGTCGGTACCTCAAAGGTCAAGGTAATACTTAGAGGTCAAAGGTAAAAAGTGGCCTTTTTTCGTGTTTGGTCAATAACTTTATTATTTTTAGATGGATTGTAAAATTACTTGGCAGAAATATTAACAACCATGAGACTATGTGTGGTGCGCATGAGGCAGGTCGGTACCTCCAAGGTCAAGGTCATACTTAGAGGTCAAAGGTCAAAAAGGGGCCTTTTTTCGTGTTTGGTCAATAACTTTCTTACTTTGAGATGGATTTTGAAATCACTTGGCAGAAATGTTAACCAATATAAGACGATGTGTTGTATGCATGACCCAGGTTGGTACCACAAAGGTCAAGGCCATACTTAGAGGTCACAGGTAAAAAGGGGCTTTTTGTGGGTTTTGTCAATAACTTGCTTATTTTTAGATAGAATTTGAAGTTACTTGGCAAAAATATCTATCATGAGACGATGTGTTGCATGCATGATTCAGTTAGGTACCTTAAATTTCAAGGTCAAACATAGAGGTCAAAGATCAAAAAGGGGCCTTTTTTAGTGTTTGGTCAATAACTTTCTTATTTTTAGATGGATTTTGAAATTGCTTGGCAGAAATGTTAACCACCATGAGATGATGTGTTACATGCATTACCCAGTTTGGTACCTGGAAGGTCAATGTCATACATAGAGGTTAAAGGTAAAAAAGGGGGCCTTTTTGTGTTCTGTCAATAACTTTCTTATTTTTAGATGGATTTTAAAATTACTTTGCAGAAATGTTAACCACCATGAGACGATGTGTTGCGTGCATGACTCAAGTTGGTACCTCAAATGTCAAGGTCGTACTAAGAGGTCTAAGGGCAAAAAGGGGCCTTTTTTAGTGTTCAGTCAATAACTTTCTTATTCCTGGATAGGTTGTGAAATTACTTGGCAGAAATGTTAACCATCATGAGATGATATGATGCACACTAGACCCAGGTCGGTACCTTCAAGATCAAGGTCATACTAAAAGGTAAAAAAAGTTTGTTTTTTTTTGTGTCCAGTCAATAACTTTTTTATTTCTGGATGGACTTTATATTTAAAGTAACCATGCAGAAATGTTCAGCGTCATTAGACCATGAGTCATGTGCAAGACCAAGGTCCATACCTCCAATGTCAAGGTCTTACCTAGAGGTCAATGGCACATAAAGTGACAGTCAAAAACTTCCTTATTCTTTGATGGATTATGAAATTACTTGGCAGAAATGTTAACCATCATGAGATGATGTGTTGTACCTCAAAGGTCAAGGCCATACTTAGAGGTCAAAGGTTAAAAAGGGCTTTTTTTGTGTATGGCCAATAACTTTTTTATTTTTCTATGAATATTTTTAAAGTTACTTTGCAGAAATGTTCATCTTCATTAGATGATGTGTTGCACACAAGACCCAGCTCAATACCTCCAATGTCAAGATTATACTTAGAGGTCAAAAACGGCGGAGACATCTGTGTTTTTGTAGAAAAACAAATTCTAGTTTAGTTTTTTTTATTCCAGGCATCATTTGAAGCCATGAAGATCCATAGTTTGCAGCTGGAGCCAATTACAATTTGTTCTGATGATGACTCCTGAATGACCTGGACCTATTTTATGCTAAGGTCAAATTTGGTCAAGTAGGCTTTTGTATGGAAAAAACAACAAAACCATGTACTTTTCAGAAACTGTTGCCTGTGACCTAAAAATGGTAGATGCAGTTAGCTAATGAGTTATTTAAACTACCTAAGTATTCAAGGTCAAGGTCATTCCTTGTTCTTAGCCCAAGGTTACTCAGATTAAGAATTACAACACATTTTTCTCAAAATCACTGGGACGTTCGTAACCAAATTTTATATGAAACCTTTAGGCAACAAGGAAATGAAATTTGATTAATACAAATTTAGTCACTTGACCAATATGGCCACCATGCCCATATATGGTATAAACCCATTAGAAATCTTCGGACCCAGTGGCTGATTATCATGAAACTTGGTATGCGTAATTAGGAACTCGAGCCAATTAAAATTTGTTGAAATGATTACCTCTGAATGATCTTGACCTATTTTAAGGGGAAGGGAAATTTTGTTCCGATAGGCTTTTTTATGGGAAACAGTCAAAATCATTATTTTTCAGAAGCTGTATCAGACTGTGATCTGTAAATTGGTAGATGGAGTTGGTTAAATCAGTAAATTAAACCACATGTAAATTCCATGACCTTAGCCCAATTTGACTCAGATATGAAAATGTAAATATGTTTTCTCAAAATCGCTGGGCCAATTTGTAACCAAATTTCATATGAAAGCTTTAAGGAACAAGTAAATAAAATTGATTAATACACATTTAGTCACATGATCAATCCTTATTTGGTAAAAAAGATTCAGAAACCTTTTTCCTCTGGAACAAAAGGGCAAATTGCCTTGAAAATTTGGTATGTAGCATTGGGGACTTAAGTCAGTTATAACTTGTTCAAATGATGACCACTGGGTGAACTTGGCCTAGTTTAGGCCACTTGGCCTAGTTTAGGCCAAGGTCAACTTTCAATGCATAGGCTTTTGTATGGGAAAAAGTCAAAACTGTGCATTCTCTTTTGAATCCATTGCAGCCTGTGAACTGAAAATTGGAAGATGCTTTTAGCTAAATGAGTAACTGAAACTCCATGAGTACTCAAGGTCAAGGTTATTCAGATATTTTAATCAAAAATGATTTTCTTCGAAAGCACAGCGCGATTTGTAAACAAATTACATATGAAAGCTTATGGAAGAAGGCAATGAAACTTGTATGAGTTTTGTCACATTAACAATATGGCCGCCATGCCAGTATATGGTAAAAATACTCCAAAAACCTTCTTCTCTGGACTGCCTTGAAAGTTTGTATATTCGTAAACTATTGCAGTCTGTGATCTGAAATTAGGTTGATGCAGAAATGAAAGTACTCGATTATTTATGGTCAATGGCTTTCTTTCGTGAGCGCCCATGGTAATTCATATATAAAAATTAAAACTGGTTTTTGTTTCCAGAAACCACTGAGCAGTTTGTAAGCCAATCTCATATGAGAGCTTTTAGAAACAAGGAATTGAAATTTAGATGTAACATTGGTTGTATGACCAATATGGCCATCATGGCCATATGTAATAAAAACTGTTAAGAAACCTTCTGTTCTGGTACAAATGAGCCAGTGCCCCTAAACATTACTTTGTAGCAAAGAGGACTGTAGGCCATCACAATTTGTTCTAATAATGACTCTAGGTTGGTCTTGACCATTTTTGGCAAGGTCAAGTTTTGTTATATTGAGTCTTCCATGGAGAGAAAGGAAACCCAATGGAATTGTTTTAAAAATCTATTGAAGAATCTTAAATTTTAGTTTGTAGATGGACTATTCTAAATGAAAAGATGAACTTACATGAGTATCAAAAGGCAAGGTAGTTCTTTATTCTTTGAACTTTGCCCAGCGTTGCTGAGATTTGAAACATTGAATAGGTTTTTAAAAGCTCTTCAGTAGTAGTTGAAAAATTTTGTTTATCGACAGTGTTAAAAAGTCTGCATTTTTTTCTATTTTCAGATGAATAATCATGCACATGGAAAAAGCTGGAGTATGAGTGGACCACAGCTGTTCTTGCATGGAGAGAAGACAGATGATTTGATAAGGCGATTCAGGACATATGCGTATCTGGTTTGTTTTTTCTGTCTTTGACTGAGTACTATGAGTTCATGTTATTAAGCCTATGCCATGAACACCCCTGTAAAACCCACTTTTCATAGGAAAAATGGAATTTTAATAGGGGTGTTCATCATCTTGCTTATTACAGCTGCAAAGCATAGTTTTTGGGTAATTTTGGCAGAAAGTTGAACAAAAATCTAACTTTTAAGGTTAAAAGTTTCATTTTTCCAGTGGCAAAAAAAAAAAAAAAAAAAAAAAAAAAAAAAAATGGAAAAGGCATGTTAACATGAAACTCATATTTGACAGTGTTAAACTTTTTTATACAATCTGTTTTTTTTTTCTATTTTCAGGTGAATAATCAAGCCACGCAGGAAATCGTGGAGGAAGACAGAGCGTCACAAGGCTGTGCTTGAAGACAGAGGAGGGATGACAAGACAGGTAAGTATCTAGAAAGTCCGGAACGGATGCCGGCAGGAAGTCCTGAAATGATGCAGGCAAGAAGTCCGGAACTGATGCCGGCTCAAAGTCCTGAAATGATGCAGGCAAGAAGTCCGGAACTGATGCCGGCACAAAGTCCTGAAATGATGCAGGCAAGAAGACCGGAACGGATGTCGGCATAAAGTCCTGAAATGATGCAGACAAGAAGTCCGGAACTGATGCCGGCAGAAAGTCCTGAAATGATGCAGGCACAGGACAAAATTCATGAAAAAAGTACTGTACAAATACATTCACAGCTTTATTCAAATGATTTCATGTGCAACTTGCCAGACAATGATGAAGACAGTTCTGCTGTTCTTTCAACATCCTCTCCATGGAATGCATGCTTAGTCATATTTGGGAGTTTTCATCAAAATGATGCAAGGTTTTCTATGCAGTCAAGAGGTTTTCAATGTACAGGAAATGCTGTGTGTATGCTAGCATACTCAGTCTGTCAAGAAGTAACAACTGGTTTAATGCTAGATCAGATTCTGTGAGATGGAGATTCTCTGTATCAAAGAGTCAATAACAATTTTAAAAGCAAATGGAACTTTTAGTCATTCATTGCTGACATTGGAAGAGATCCAAAATAACTTAGTTCAAATTGGAAAGTTTTTTGTGGAAAAAACATGATGTTGTTAGTGGAATTTTGGTGGATACACGCAATCATCAAGGTTTACCAACACTCCATTGTGCCATTCAGTTCGCTTTTACCAGTGTGTCAGCTGGTCTTTTAATTATAGGAGCTATATGTTCTGCCATATTCAGGAAGAATAGTTTGTATCTTTTTTTTATTCTCATTCACATGGCAAGAATGGGCTCTCTGCTGCAGATGGTACATCAATTTTAATAGCTTTCTTATGTCTGGATGATCTCATTGCTTGTTTATATGCTTTTTATGAGAGTATGAGAATAGATATGAACTTGCAGTTTGACTTCTTGCCAGTAACAATCAGAACGTATGAATAAAAAATATTTCCAAAAGGAAGATTGACTTTGGTCTTGAAGCTTACTTTGATGAATAAAATTTACGTCAGACCAAAAAGTCACAGGCTCAGATAAAATACATACATTGTTCTAAGAGAACTACTGAGAGTATTGACCAGAACAATGAGGAAACTAGGCCAGAAATGTCAAAACATGATAAAGAAGAGTTCAGTTTACCAAGAAGAGATGTTGAATCATTTGCAGAGAGTTTGCTGCAGAAACTAAAAGGTTTGCTGAGCATTTTGCAAAGGATCAAAAGAATAAACTTGAAGAAAAGACACGGAATAGTACAAATGTGACTAAAAATCAAAAGATGAGGAACACAGAAATTAAAATAAACAAGAAAAAAGCTACAGAAAGAAAAGCATATATGAGAGTTTATATGCAGAAAAGAAGGCAAGACTCTAACTTCAAAGGATAAGACAAAGAGTATACACGAATATCAATGCAGAGTGCTAGACAGTCCGTAGAATATCGAAAAAAGGGATAAAGAATATACACTAAAATCAATGCAGAGTGCTAGACAGTCTGAAGAATATCGAAAAAAGGATAGAGAATATACACGTAAATCTAAGCAGAGTGCTAGACAATCTGAAGAATATCGAAAAAAGGATAGAGAATATATAATTAAATCAATGCAGAGTGCCAGACAATCTAAAGAATATCGTAAAAAGGATAAAGAATATACACTTAAATCTATGAAGAGTGCTAGACAGTCTGAAGAATATCGAAAAAAGGATAAAGAATATACACTAAAATCAATGCAGGGTGCTAGACAGTCTGAAGAATATCGAAAAAAGGATAGAGAATATACACTTAAATCAATGCAGAGTGCTATACAGTCGGAAGAATATCGAAAAAAGGATAGAGAATATACACTTAAATCTAAGCAGAGTGCCAGACAATCTGAAGAATATCGAAAAAAAGGATAGAGAATATACAATTAAATCAATGCAGAGTGCTAGACAATCTGAAGAATATAAAAAAGGATAGAGAAAATACACTTAAATCTAAGCAGAGTGCTAGACAATCTGAAGAATATCGAAAAAAGATAAAAAATATACACTCAAATCTAAGCAGAGAGCTAGGCAGTCTGAAGAATGCCGGACAAAAGACAAAGCTATGATAAAGGCATGTATAAAAGGGCTAGATTAGTAGATGAATGCAAAAAATGGGAAAGTGAAAAGAAACGAGAATCTCGAGAATGCCTTGAATTAAAAAAAAAGATATTGCAATAAAAAATCTATCAAAGAGGAAGGCGAGATCAGATACATACAAATTAGAACAAGAAAGGGTCGCAAAACAACAGTGGAGACTAAATGAAAGAAACAAGAAAGCTGAAAACTTTATAGACAGTAAAAGAAAAGCTACCAAGCGTAAAGATCCATCTTTTTCACAAGTTGAAAAGATAAACATAAAGCGCAGAAAATGTGGTAATGAGATTGATGTTTGTATTGAAAACTTTCACAAGAATATATCAGTTTGAAGAGACTGTATCAAAAGCTAAAACATGTGTTTATAATGACAAGGAAAAATACTTAACAGGTGTGAAATCAGTCAATGAAGAAGAATGGATATTTTTTACCTGCAAAGACAATATTAAATGTGGTGAAGTACCCAAATTGTCTGTTTTAAACGGAATGAAGTGGCCAGAAAAACCAAAAGAATTGAAGCTGTTTCCACTTGAAGAACGCCTTATTGCTCCACGTATACCATTCATGCAGATGCGAGAACTACCTAGAGGTCGCCAGTTATCAGTAAAGGGAAATGTTGTTAATGTACCTGTTGATATACAACCAGTTGTTAATGCTTTACCAAGACCTTTTGATGAACATGTCACAGTTGCAGTGATATTAAAGAAGAAGGTGTCATTTCAGTCTTATGTATTCTCAGAAAATGTTCGACCATTTCATGTGATTTGTGCTTTGCACTGGTTAATGAGTGGGAGTGAATTGTACAAACATGAAAATATCGAAATAGACCAGCAGTGGTTAAAGAGAATCACAGAAGAAAGTAATGAAACACTGCATGCATTTTTGAGTCACAAAAAAAGCCTCCCCAGAAACATATAATGTTGATTTTGATGGTGTTTCGGATGAAAGTCTTCAGGCTTTTCCACGTGATCAGAACCAAGCTGAGGTTATACATAAATTTTTCGAGTCATGCACAAAAGAATGTTCTAAGTATGATATTGTTGATTTTGACAGTGTTGTTAGTGAAATGTGTGACAATTGTTCAATTGATCAGATAGAAAAAAATGATAATATTTCAAATGATAACACATCTCATGTGGAAGAACTTTATGATTCAGAGGCAGAAGAAACCGCACAGGGAAATGTGGGAAATATTGACACTCTATTGGATGATGGGGATCTTGAAAACAGGAATTCTACTTTCACCTTTGCTCCTGGAGAAGGTCAGCGACAACTCAGTATATTTCAAGATAAAGATTCAGAATATCTTTGTTTCCCAACCATATTTTGTGGGCAGAGGCGAATAGATAATGCTGAAAGAAAAGTGCCTGTACATTATAGTGATATTACAAAGTGGGAATTGAGAAGTCAGGATAGGCGAGCTGCTAACAGTGTACCTAATATATTTTTAAACTTAAAAAATACAAATGAAGCAATTGAATGATAAAGCAAACCTTGCTGTAAGAAGGTGTCAAACTGGAACAAATAATATTACTGCTGTACAAGCAAGAAACTCAGACTATATTGACAGTTTTGTAAAAAATGATGAAGGTTACTATTTGTTTAAACAGCTTAGAAATTCTCCAGTATATTAAGAATCTAGAAAAAAGATGTTTATGCCAACTTGGTTCATGTCATTGTCCTCGGCTGATACAAGATGGATTGACCTTTTGAAAATGTTAGCTGTCTTAAATAAAAAATTGAACTACACTGATGATCAAATTGAAAACTTGGCTTGGGAACAAAAGATAAAACTCATTCAGTCTGATCCAGTCACTTGCTCCAGATATTTTGAGCATAGGGTTAAAGAATTCATCAATACAGTTCTAAAGAGTGAGCACCAACCTCTTGGAAAAGTTGATTACATTTTTAGAGTGGAATTTCAGCAACGTTGATCGCCACACATTCACATGATTGTATGGATACAGAATGCACCAAAATTCAATGTGGATTCAGATGTAGAGTTGGCTGCTTATGTGGATCAGTATTTAAAATGTTCTATAGCCAATCCGCATATTAGTCATTTAATAGAACTTCAAATACACAAACATTCTAGAACATGTAGAAAACGAGAAGATACGATCTGTCGATTTGATTATCCATTGCCACCTCTTTCCAAAACTATGGTCTTACAGCCTCTTGAAACTGAAAAAGACAAGTATTATAAATTATACCAAAACTTACAGAAAACAATGAACAGTAAGAAAGATGGATATGATATGTCTTATGAGGAGTTTCTGACAAGTGTTGTCCAAATGAGTGAGGAAGAATATATTAAATGTATCAGAAGTTATTTAAACTCTTCAGAAGTGTTTTTGAAAAGAAATCCGAGTGAGATCCGTGTAAATTTGTACAATGATAGTGTGTTAAAAGCTTGGAAGGCAAACATTGACATACAATTTGTGTTAGATCCATATGCTTGTGTTATGTACATAGTTTCATATATTAGTGAATCTCAAAGAGGAATGAGTAATTTGTTGCATGCTGCTGCAATAGAAGCAAGGAATGGCAATATGGATCTCAAAGGGCAAGTTAGACATATTGGAAATGTATTTTCAAACAACATTGAAGTAAGTGCACAAGAAGCAGTGTATTTGGTTCTGCAAATGCCATTGACTAAAGGTTCAAGGAGTGTTGTCTTTATAAATACGTCAGTTCCAAACCAGAGAGAAAAGTTACTGAAACCAAAGTCAGTACTTGATGAACTGCCAGCAGAGTCATCAGATATAATGTCAGACAATAAAATTAAAATATACTCTAAGCGTCCCAAACCATTGGAAAAGTATTGCTTAGCCGATTATGTGTCTGAGTTAGAAGTCATTTACCCAGATGGACAGAATGGCACTAGAGATGAGGAGGAGCAAGATCATGAGAAAGGTGCAGAAATGTCAGATGAAGAATGCTTTGGTGATGGTGAAACTATTTTAACTTTAAAGAATGGCATAAAAATCAAACGATGTAATACTAAAATAATTAGGTATGTTAGATTCAATCGCAAAACAGATGAAGAGAACTATTATAGAGAGAAACTTTTACTTTTTCATCCATGGAGAAATGAAGAGACTGACTTACTTGGAACATTTAGAACATATAAAGAACACTATGAGGCTATGAAGCATGTGCTAGATCATAAATGTTCCACTTATGAACATTATGCTGAAGAGTTGGAATTAGCAAGAGATTTAGCAGAAATCGAATATGATGCCTTTGACGATATAGCACCAAGTACACAACAAGTTGAAGGTGATGGTGCTGAAATGGAACCAGTTCAGTATGAAGAGTTTATATATTTTAATCCTGATAGAATTGAACATAGAGACATGATATAGGGACTGAACTTGGATGTTATGTTTCTGCTCCTCAAATTGATGTGTATGAAAATATTCTTTCAGATATTGATTATAGAATTAAAATCAAAAATGAGTTTCTTTAAGAGCAATGAAAACATTCATAAGAAAGATAATGGGTCATACTACGTAGTTTCGGCTAATAAAGCCTCATCAGTGACCCTGTAATGATCCGGCAACGAAAGCCAGAGGAAACATACTGCAAATTTGCGAATTTCGAAAAGGCAGTCGATTCAAAGACTGATATAAATCAAAATGGGGTCCAAATAATAAAAATACCTGTCTAGAACATGAGTCTAAACCAATAATTAATTTCTGATTTCTCAGAATATTTACGCTGATCTCAAAGGACCAAAAGTAAAATATAAACTGCACTATGGTTGATGTACGGGGAGACGTTTTACGGCCGCCACACGGCACAACACCAGCTGCAGTGAAGGCAAATTAAAATAAAAAATGAGTTCCTTTAAGAGCAATGAAAACATTCATAAGAAAGAAGATGGGTCATACTACGTAGTTTCGGCTAATAAAGCCTCATCAGTGACCCTGTAATGATCCGGCAACGAAAGCCAGAGGAAACATACTGCAAATTTGCGAATTTCGAAAAGGCAGTCGATTCAAAGACTGATATAAATCAAAATGGGGTCCAAATAATAAAAAACCTGTCTAGAACATGAGTCTAAACCAATAATTAATTTCTGATTTCTCAGAATATTTACGCTGATCTCAAAGGACCAAAAGTAAAATATAAACTTCACTATGGTTGATGTACGGGGAGACGTTTTACGGCCGCCACACGGCACAACATCAGCTGCAGTGAAGGCAAATTAAAATAAAAAATGAGTTCCTTTAAGAGCAATGAAAACATTCATAAGAAAGAAAATGGGTCGTACTACGTAGTTTCGGCTAATAAAGCCTCATCAGTGACCCTGTAATGATCCGGCAACGAAAGCCAGAAGAAACATAATGCAAATTTGCGAATTTCGAAAAGGCAGTCGATTCAAAGACTGATATAAATCAAAATGGGGTCCAAATAATAAAAAACCTGTCTAGAACATGAGTCTAAACCAATAATTAATTTCTGATTTCTCAGAATATTTACGCTGATCTCAAAGGACCAAAAGTAAAATATAAACTTCACTATGGTTGATGTACGGGGAGACGTTTTACGGCCGCCACACGGCACCACATCAGCTGCAGTGAAGGCAAATTAAAATAAAAAATGAGTTCCTTTAAGAGCAATGAAAACATTCATAAGAAAGAAAATGGGTCGTACTACGTAGTTTCGGCTAATAAAGCCTCATCAGTGACCCTGTAATGATCCGGCAACGAAAGCCAGAAGAAACATAATGCAAATTTGCGAATTTCGAAAAGGCAGTCGATTCAAAGACTGATATAAATCAAAATGGGGTCCAAATAATAAAAAACCTGTCTAGAACATGAGTCTAAACCAATAATTAATTTCTGATTTCTCAGAATATTTACGCTGATCTCAAAGGACCAAAAGTAAAATATAAACTTCACTATGGTTGATGTACGGGGAGACGTTTTACGGCCGCCACACGGCACAACATCAGCTGCAGTGAAGGCAAATTAAAATAAAAAATGAGTTCCTTTAAGAGCAATGAAAACATTCATAAGAAAGAAAATGGGTCGTACTACGTAGTTTCGGCTAATAAAGCCTCATCAGTGACCCTGTAATGATCCGGCAACGAAAGCCAGAGGAAACATACTGCAAATTTGCGAATTTCGAAAAGGCAGTCGATTCAAAGACTGATATAAATCAAAATGGGGTCCAAATAATAAAAAAACCTGTCTAGAACATCAGTCTAAACCAATAATTAATTTCTGATTTCTCAGAATATTTACGCTGATCTCAAAGGACCAAAAGTAAAATATAAACTGCACTATGGTTGATGTACGGGGAGACGTTTTACGGCCGCCACACGGCACAACACTTGCTGCAGTGAAGGCAAATTAAAATCAAAAATAAGTTCCTTTAAGAGCAATGAAAACATTCATAAGAAAGAAGATGGGTCATACTACGTAGTTTCTGATTGATCCTGTAATGATCCGGCAACGAAAGCCAGAGGAAACATACAGCAAATTTGCGAATTTCGAAAAGGCAGTCGATTCAAAGACTGATATAAATCAAAATGGGGTCCAAATAATAAAAAACCTGTCTAGAACATGAGTCTAAACCAATAATTAATTTCTGATTTCTCAGAATATTTACGCTGATCTCAAAGGACCAAAAGTAAAATATAAACTGCACTATGGTTAATGTACGGGGAGACGTTTTACGGCCGCCACACAGCTTCTGCAGTGTTTAAATAGTAAACTTAAACAGTAATACTATCATGTGATTCACTGGATGAAAACAAAGGATGCCCCTTTATATGTATTTCTTTCTGGCGGAGCTGGTGTTGGAAAAAGTCTAGTTATTCGAGCATTGTATCAGATTTTGTTTAGAATATTAAATCTGAAAGAAAGAGAAGATGCGGATCATACAAGGGTTCTTCTTTGTGCATTTACAGGAAAAGCAGCATTTAATATTAATGGTTCTACCATCTCATCTGCATTTAAACAAAAATATAAGCAATCGGATCAAACATTAACCTGTGACAGTCTGAATACCTTTAGATAAAAGTACCGTGATATGTCATTTGTGATTATTGATGAAATTTCAATGGTTAGTAATTCTATGTTGAATTTTATTGATCAGAGACTTCAAGCATTAAACGGAACAAGAACACCTTTTGCAGGTGTTAGCATGATTGCTGTAGGTGATCTTTATCAGTTGAAACCTGTGAGTGGTGATTGGATATTTAATGACTTGAAACATGATGCAACTGCTTTATCACAAACTCTCTGGAAAGATTTATTTACCATGTTTTAATTAACAGAAATTATGAGACAGAAAGATGACCTTGAATTTGCAGAATTATTAAATAGGTTAAGGAGCAATGCCTTGACTGCTGAAGACAAGACTAGGTTTAAGCAGTGTGAAGTAACTACAAATGATATTGAGTATCAAAAAATGCACCTCACCTCTTTGCAGAAGACTATTTCATGCATATTTTTAATGATGAAATTATAAGAAATATGGCAACAGAAAAGGTTGAAATACCTTGCATGGATACGTATGTCTCACCTAAGTTATCTAAAGAAAAGATAGACTGTGCACTCAAGAACATAAAGAATGTAACATATTCAAACCAAACAGCAAATTTACATTGCTCTTTAACAGTTGTTGTTAACATGATTTATGATTTAACAATAAACATAAAAAACAGAAGATGGGCTAGCAAATGGAGCATCATGTGTAGTTAAGTTTATTGAGTATAAACTACAAACCACACGACGTCCAAGCATAATTTGGGTTCAGTTTGATGACAAAAAAGCAGGAATGGAAACAAGAACCAAATACAAAAACAGGGGACTGTATCATAGCAGTATTGATGATAATTGGACACCAATTTTTGATGTCAACAGGTCATTTACTACAACAGAAAGACATTTCAGAGAGTTCAATTCCCTTTGCAACATTCTGCAGGGCGTTCGGTACATAGAGCACAAGGTAGTTCGCTTGAAAGAGTTGTCATTGACTTATCACGACGTAAAACCCGCAAAGTTCCACATTTACACTATGTTGCACTCAGCAGAGTAAGGTCAATTGAAAAGCTTCAGATCCTTAACTTTAATGAGAAAGCATTACAAATTGATGATCAGGTTAAGACAGAAATGCAGCGATTGCATGAAACAGTAATGCTTCAACTGTGTAATACATCTTTAGAATTGATAGATCTAGTTTCACATTTTAAAGTTGCTTTCAATAATTGCAGATCCTTGAATCTTCATTTTGATGATGTAAGACATGACAACAATCTGTTGTCAATCCACATATTTGAATTAGCAGAAACACGACTACATAAGCCTGACAATGGTAGTGATTATGCAATAGAAGGCTATGTTTTGATAAGAAATGACCAAATTGGATGCAATACTTGCGAAAGACCTCCTCATGGTTTAGCAGTTTATGCCAAAGATAATATCATTGTAACACAGGATAGAAAGTATAGTTCAGATCCATTAGAATTTATTATGATAACTGCCAGGCATGTCTCGATTGAAAAGTAGAAGTAAAACAAAGATCAGGAATTGATACAGTTAACTTACTCCACCCATAAAAGACACCAAAGGGAAAGAAATACAAACAATAAGCGACCAGACCATAATGAAAACCTAAACAAAGGAAGGCCATAAGGACAGTTACTTTCCCACAAAATGGCCATATGGCCATCCAAAATTAAAAGACACAAGTGATACACACAGTAAGTAACAAACAACAACATAAATAAATCGCCACAGAAGAGCCGCCTTGGAACGGTCAGTGGAAGATTTCCACTGGGGGGCTTAAATCGATTTTACGTGGCCACAATCCTCGCCCTTACTTCCGTCGCGATTTAGACAAATAATTTGTTCAGTCCGCATGAAGGCCTCCTAACTCATCAGTGCAACATCTCCGTGAACACAAAAATCAAAGAACCACAGAGGTGAGACAACGGTGAGGACTCGACAGCAAGAAACCACTGAAATGCTGGAGCAAAAGAAAACCAACAGTTAGACTCCGATGGGCCCGACCAGAGACAAAAGTCAGATTGTATTTTTGTATAAGTCACCTCAAATGTCTGACAGTAATCTTCTTTCTTGTCTGAACAAAGAACTTATTCCATATTTGACCCCATCAAAGCCGTTGGTGATAATTGGAGATTTCAATATTGATGTTTTGCTGAAACATAGCATTGTTAGCAAATTAAGTGTTAAGTTTTCATGCAAAATGCTTATAAATGAATGTACCACAGATGATATGACAACGCTTGATTAGATATTTTCGAATGTTGATTTTTCATATGTTGATGGTGCAGTTGGAACATGTGAAACATTCTGGTCAGATCACAAAATAGTCTTTTTCCACACAAAATCCACATAGTTGAAGACTTTTGACCTGCATATTTTTAAATGTATAAAACCAGCCTCTCATATTAAGGTTGCTGTTTTTTTACCAATTGTCTTGGTGAAATTGGAACAGAGAAATCTATTGGTCAGATCATAAGTAGTGCACTTTTTGCCTAACGACTTGGAAATTGTGTCAGGTTTTTTATGCTACTTTTCAGTGCACTCACCCCCCACATAAAATGCAGTATTTACGTTTTTAAAGGTAGATATTGCTGGTGGTTTTGCAAGATTTGGGTGGCCACCGCTAACAGATATCAGGAAATGAGCACCCATGTAAAACTCCTTATATAGAGAAAAGTAGAGTTTACAGGGCTATTCTTTATTTTTTTTTTACATATTTTTTTCCATTTTCTCACTCAAAACATCGACTGTTGGTACACCTAAGAGCTGCCTCAGTGAGGTGGTTCTCACAATGATCTATGTTTGGAGAAGAAATAAGAAAATATATAAATTTTCATTTCAAAAACGCCATTTTTTACTGTAATGAAAGAAAGCATCAGATTTTATGGTATTCTAATGGAATAGGTGTCCTTTTTTCATTCATAAGTGAAAAATAGGATACCTTGAAAAAAAAAAAAAAAAAAAAAAAAAAAAAAAACAATATGGGAAAATAAAATTTTAATCTTAAAGGGCCTTAACCACCACTGATTATCAACCAATCAGATTTCTTGATGCAAATCATTGTACTAAATTCATAAACTGAATGACAAACAGTGAAGATCCTGATCAGATGGCCATCTCTTCCTGGATCTACATTGTTTGAAAGCACAACATATCTGGGCACAGCAGGACAAGGGTTAATACTATTTAATATTTTACTCGTTTTTTTTTCAGTTTTATAGTAGATAAAAAAATATATTTTTTTAGTATCAGTAGAATTTGCCAGGAATGAACAATTTACCTTTTTTTCAATGATTTCAACCATTTTCTTAAAACTTATGTGTGCAAGATGAAAGAACACATTCTGTTGGAATAAAAATTTTGAAGATTATATAGCTTCAGATAGTCTGTTGATACAGTAGAGGTTTCAAAGATTGAGTTGTATATGTGTATATTTTTATGATGTCGTATTACATGTATGTTGTTGATGTTTTGGTTAATATTAATAGTACTCTACAACAGGATTCACATCAAGTGAACAAGTCCCTGAAATGCACACCCCCTTAAACCCCACTTTATATAGAGAAAACAGGGTTAATGGGGGTATATATTATTTTTCTTATTTCTGCTCCAGTACATAGGTAATGGGTTCTCATTAAAACTGCAATGAGGCAGTTCTAACGAGCACCTGCAACCTTTTTTTGCACTATAAATAAGGAACATATCATGGATTTTCTTCATAAAAGTAGCTATTTTGAAGGTGTGAAAAATGCTAAATGTCGAACAGGTGTATTATCTTAATGCATTGTTAGATGTATTGCAGAATAATTAAAAAATTATTAATTCTTTAATTATAAACAAACATTTGCTACCCTCATAATAAACATCTGACAAGACACTTTGACATGAGAAAAATTGACTTACAGTATACATTCTGTCCATTTTTCCACCGAAGTGAGTCGAAGGGGACAACAGTAACGGGTTTGTCTGTCTGTCCACAGTCCATCAGTCTGTCCATCCGTATACACAATCTTGTCTCTGCAACCCTTCCTACATTTTCAAGGGATTTTGATGAAACTTTACAGTTATTGTTCCCATTACCTGAAGACTATCATATTTTATCAAGGTTATGCTAGACTGATTTTTATCAGAGTTATGGCCCTTTGTCAGTTTTTGCCATTTTACCAACAGACGTTCTTGTCTCCGCAACTCCTTCCGCAGTGTTTAAGAGATTTTGATGAAACTTTGTTTGATTTGAGGTTTAATATCCCCCTCAACACTGTAAAGGTCATTTTGGAGAAGTTGCTCACAATTTTGTGGGACTTTTATCCAACATCGAGATGAAATGACATCTCAAGCCCTGCTGGCCATGAAACCAATAGGGTTTTTAATCATGGAAAGTCTGGCTCGCACCGCTTTACCTGGGCAGGCTTAGATCCTCTAAGTGGTTTACCAGTACTCGTGTGCAGGTCAGTTTCAGCTCTGCATGGAAGCATCATGCAGCCCATCTATTTCTTCAAGCCCCGATGGCCAGGAGGCCAATTTGATTAAACTTTCCAGTTATTGTTCCGATGACCTGAAAATGGTCATATTTTATGGAGGTTGTTCCTGATTGATCTGTACTAGAGTTGTGGCCCTTTGTCAGTCTAAGCCCTGTTATCAACAGAAGTTCTTGTCTCCAAAACTCTTCCTACAGTTTTCAAGGGCTTTTGGTGAAACTTTCCAGTTATTGTTTGCATGACCTGAAGATGATCATATATTATTGAGGTCATGCTCAATTAATTACTGAATTTTCCTAGGGTTTTGGCCCTTTGTCATGCAGTGTTTGAGATCACATTTTTTCCTAAAACTTTAGGAAAATTAAAAAAAAAAAAGTCTGTTGAAAGTGTTTTAAAATTCCAAAACATGGCTTTCGACATAAATGTTATAGACATATTCACCACATACTGACATTTCAAAGATGGGGGACACTTGGCCTAAGACCTTTTATTAACAATATTCTGAATTATGCCTGAAAACATGCTGTATTGTATTAGCAACACTGTTTTGACATGTAACTCTGTTGTTCTTAGAGAAAGGTTTATCCATGTGTATTTTGAATTTTGCCAATATTTTATTATTTCTTATTTGCAACAATAATTTCACATGTAAATCTGTTATTAATTGAAAAGGCAGAAAACAGATTTTCTTCAAAAAGATTTAAATAACAATTTTTTACATACTTGCAAGATCAGGAAAATATTCATTGGTGATCAAGAGAATAAGGTGATGCATTTGTATTCTTCGGATAGTAATGACTCTTATTATTTTTAGCTGTTCTTTATCTTGTGCACCTATAGATAGCTTTTTGGCACATATCACACACAGATTCTACACATGTTTGTGTGTCTTAGTTTATGCCTTATTATGATTATGCCCACTGTAACAATTAATTCTTTGTAGGTTTAGCATTTTAAAACTAGTGAATAAACGCATTTCTTTCTATTCTCAAAATACTAACTTATTACCTCCTAAGCCCAAGACGTCTTTACGTCATCTTAAACTAGGTATTCAAGAATTTCATAAGAAGTTTGTTTTGGCCCCTGCAGACAAGGCCGCTAACAACGTCGTCGTTGTGTGACGGCTCCACTATGTTAACACGCTTAAGCAGGAGCTTGGTGGTACTAAGGCCTATGAACTTCAGCCTTTAGCTGAAGAGAGAGCTATAGTAGATAAACATGTTTGTCTTTCAGCCACCAAGTTTGCTGTGTGTGTTAACGAAGGCCAAGACAAGCTTCCTACGCTATACTGGTTACCAAAACTTCATAAAAAACCTTACAAAGCACGGTTTATTGCAAATTCTAGCTCTTGCACTACCACTGAACTTTCTAAATTATTAACTTCCTGTCTTACTGCTATTAAAACGCATGTAATTAAATATTGTGATAAAGTCTTTGAAAGATCAGGAAGAAATCTGTTTTGGTCTATAAAAAATTCGAATGATGTTTTAAATAAATTGAAATCTAGACAGTTTCGTGCTTCTAGTCTGTCTACCTACGATTTTTCCACTCTTTACACTACACTTCCTCATAATCTTATAAAAGAAAAGCTTAATGATTTAATTGAATGGGCTTTTCACAGAGAAGATTCTCTCTATCTTGCATGTAATGTCAGAAATGCATTTTTCACTTCTAAAGAGCATAAGAATTATACACTTTGGTCATGTCAGAAAGTGTGTGATGCCCTCACCTTTCTACTTGACAATATTTATATTAGATTCGGTACTAAGTTATTTAGACAAATTGTGGGTATTCCGATGGGTACTAATTGCGCACCTCTTGTGGCTGATCTGTTCTTGTATTGTTATGAAAGAGACTTCATTTTGTCGCTTTCCATTGATAACCAATCTGAAATTATTGAAGCTTTTAGCTCTACTTCTAGATATTTAGATGATTTATTAAATATTGATAATACCTATTTTGATGGTTTGATCAGTCAGATTTACCCCCTAGAACTTCAGTTAAATAAAGCAAATTCTTCTGATACCGAGGCCCCGTTTTTGGATTTACATCTATCTATTGTAGATGGATTTGTTTCGTGCAAAATTTATGATAAACGCGATGACTTTGATTTTGAGATTGTAAATTTTCCTTTTTTGGATGGTGATGTTCCTCGTGCGCCATCCTATGGCGTTTATATTTCGCAATTAATTCGATTTGCTAGAGTGTGTAGTCATGTAACTGACTTCAACACTCGTAATAAATTATTAACGGCTAAACTCCTTAATCAGGGTTATCGGTACCATAAACTACGCAAAGCCTTTTCAAAATTTTATAGACGCCATTCTGATTTAATTTCAAAATTCAATATTGGACTTAAATCTCTTCTGCAACAAGGTCTATCGGAACCCGAATTTTATGGTGACTTAGTATTTAAATTCAGAAAAATATATAACCGCAATGACTTCAGTACCCAATTTCGTAAAATCATTCTTCGATATAAAAAGATTGGGTACAACATGGATATTATACGACAGACTGCATGCATGGTAGTTAACCCAATCACGGTTGGCAACTTTGCTTCCCTCTTTAATTGCACGCCGGTGGGTCAGGCCTCAGATTCTATGACGGCTCCAACGTAAAGGCTTATTGAGAATTAGAGAGATCTAATTCAAGGTAATGTTGGTTGGTGCCTGATGCTCTGTCTCTGGTCGGGCTCATCGGAGTCTAACTGTTGGTTTTCTTTTGCTCCAGCATTTCAGTGGTTTCTTGCTGTCGAGTCCTCACCGTTGTCTCACCTCTGTGGTTCTTTGATTTTTGTGTTCACGGAGATGTTGCACTGATGAGTTAGGAGGCCTTCATGCGGACTGAACAAATTATTTGTCTAAATCGCGACGGAAGTAAGGGTGAGGATTGTGGCCACGTAGGGTCGATTTAAGCCCCCCAGTGGAAATCTTCCACTGACCGTTCCAGGGCGGCTCTTCTGTGGCGATTTATTTTATGTTGTTGTTTGTTACTTACTGTGTGTATCACTTGTGTCTTTTAGTTTCGGATGACCATATGGCCATTTTGTGGGAAAGTAACTGTCCTTATGGCCTTCCTTTGTTTAGGTTTCCATTATGGTCTGGTCGCTTGGTGTTTGTGTTTCTTTCCCTTTGGTGTCTTTTGTGGGTGGAGTAAGTTAATTGTATCAATTCCTGATCTTTGTTTTACTTCTACTTAAGATAGATGTAACAACCAATATGTTCATGATGGAAAGGTAACTTAATCTATTATATGAGCCTTATACATCAGTGTGACTGAGTAGGTGAGAGTGTTTGAGTTTTACGTCCCACCAACAGCTAAGGTAATACGGAGACGGGACCTCGGTTTAAAGAGTGTGACTGAGTAAAGGTCAAAGATACAGTCTGGGTAAAACTAAGGAGACTTGCCTCTCACTTTTCATATGGAAGCAGCTATTTCAGATCATCAGTGTTTCTTATGTAAATTTTGTCATACCATGTAATACTGTTGTTAACCATTGTCTTGAAAGGAAATCATAGTAACATATATTGATTTCTTTGCAAATTATGACTACATCATGAACAAAGACTAACTGCATGGATTCAAGAAGTCTTGTGTATACTCTACATCTTGGCCTTCAAGATTTCATCCTGCAGAGTTCAACTGATGTACAAGCATATTGACAACCCTGGATCTCTGAAAACATTTATATCAGTCAGGTAAAGAAACTTGTCTTTCTTCACATTTTTTTTCTAAACATCACTCATGATTTTCTGGTACACAGGTGAGCGATAAAGGGCCATCATGGCCCTCTTGTTTTTTGGTTTACGGCCCTTTCAAGATTATTTCACTCATATCGAGCCGAACGTTAATCATAGGTGGGCGAAAACCGGAGTACCCGGAGAAAAACCACCTGACCTTCCGTTGCAGAAGTTGGTGCCTCACATGTGACCCGAGCAAGGCTCGAACCCACAGCAGTGAGAGACCTAATGGTTAAGAGTCAGCGCTCTTATCCACTAGGCCACGGAAGCCCGTGTGGAATGAGTGACTGTAAAAACTATTCTTTGCCAGCTCAAAAAGGCAGTTACCAGCTAAGTGACAAGAAAGACACTGCAGGACAAAAGGTTCTGATGCATAACTTTTGGCATGTAGTTCCCGCATGGGCTCCACTACATGCCCGTGGGCAACAGAAACTGGCAAGACTGCGCGTAGCAGAGATACCTCTCCAGTACCCTTAAAGGCATTTATTCTTGATTATTGAGGACTATCATTTCATTACATAATATTATGTAGCCCACAGTGCTGGCAAAAGAGAAGTCCTCTGTCTTCAACAGGTAAGCGGCTTCCTTGGGGAAAATCAATTGATTGCTAACTGTTGACTTGATGTACATTATTGATTTTCCTCTTAAGTGCCTCAGTCAGGGGATTTAACAAGAGCTACTGATCACCCTATTAAGGGCCCCATTTGATCTGCTATAGACAGTATATCACAGGGGTAATAAAACAATTATGAACACACGGTGTGTCCTACTGTTATCAGAATAAATGCCTTTAATTATTTGTTGTATTCTCTCTCCACTGATGCCAAAGCGATATAATTGTTAAATCCTGACTTTTCCGTTTGAAAAGCTCCCACCTCATGTACGCGCGCTTGGCGGTTTTCCCGATTTGATCGGTAAAAGGTATGTTGTGTACTCATTAGAATCGCCTCAATGAGACCATTCTAATGCGTATACACAACATACCTTTGTTTTATATAAGATCTCGGAGATATTAAAGTGATCCTAGTTATGCTTCAAAACCTGAAAATATGATTAAACCTCAGTAGCTCGAACTATCCCTATTTCGAACAAACGTTCATGGTCCCAAAGGTATTCGAATTTTCGAATTTCAACTGTAATACGAATTTGTATGCCATGTGAGTTATAATGTTTGTATATTACAATGTAGGGGAATGGTCGTAACTAATGTTGTGGGAACTTGTGGTCCGCCCCCTTTCTACATTTCAAGCAATAAAATGTTGTTGTATTCTCTCTCTCTCTGCAGGTGCAAAAGCGATGCGCGTGCTTGGCGGTTATTGCAGGACACAGGTTCTGGGTACTCGTTAGAGGCAGTTCTAACGAGCATCCACAACCTATGTTTGCAGTATAAATAAGAAAAATATCACAGATTTTCATCAGAACAGTAGCCAATTTGGAGATGTGAGACAAATGCACTATGTCGTACGGGTGTGTTATCGTAATGTAATTGTACAATCCTAACTTTTCCGTTTGAAGTTGTCTCCCTTTGAAAAATGGCAGAATAACCATTCCCCTTTTTAATTTGTTGTATTCTCTCTCTCTCTGCAGGTGCAAAAACGATGCAATTGTACAATCCTAACTTTTCCGTTTGAAAAGTTCCCACCTCACGTGCGCGTGCTTGGCGGATTCAGCTGGAAACCTCTGATAATTAAGGTAATATGGGAACACCTGGCAGATTTTTCCGCCATTTTTCAAAGGGAGAAAACTTTTGGAACTCCCTGTTAGCTTTATCACACGGAAAAAGGGGTCAACTCATAAAGGAAAGAATTTGTTCCTTCCTTAGGAGCTAATTTTTTCCTTTTCCTATTGAAATGGGAGACAAAAATATGTTTTGCAGGCGTGTCCTCCGCAAGAGGCGTTCACTTTCCCTTTAAGGTAATTTTGTTTGATTTGAGTTTGAACGTCCCAGTCAACACTGTAAAGATCATTTTGGAGACGCTGCTTCCAATTTTGTGGGACTTTTACCCGACATTGAGATGAAATGACATCTCAAGCCCTGCCGCCCAATGAAAGCAATAGAGTTAATAAGCATGGACGGGCCGACTCGCACCTCTTTGCCTGGGCAGGCTTAGATCCTCAAAGCCGTTTACCAGTACTCGTGTGCAGGTCGGTTTCAGATCTGCGCGGAAGCATCATGCAACCCATCTATTTCTTCAAGCCCCGATGGCCTGGGGCCGTCCCTTAAGGTAATATAAAGTTATGTTGTTACAAGCTGCAAATGCTTGAACGCCGATGGCATATTCGCAACTCTTCCTTGGATCACTAAGACTTTGTCACACCAGTCTTCCCTTGACGCTTAAAGGGTCTTATGCATCACGTGAACAAGTCCTTGAAATGGACATAGATTGTGGGTACCCGTTAGCACCGCCTCGTTTATGCGGTTCTAACGAGCACTCACAATATATGTTGAAAGCAGAAATAAGAAAGATATTATTATTATTTTTTTACCTAAAATGTGTCATTTCTGACACCATGTTTGACGCCATTATTTCACACGAACATGTTTTCCTAATGTCATTTAAGTCCATGTACAAAGATATAGAAGCCCATTAAATTAAAAAACAAAACAAAACAAAACAAAAAAAAAAAAAACAACAGAGATTGATTAAAGGTATCGAAGGGAGAAAACCGTATCAAATTGTGACGAGTTTTAGACCCCACCTTTCTTTTCATTAAGTGCAAAAGTAAGTTTCACAGATGGTGATTTTCACGATCACACAGATGCTTAGTAAAAAATCAATAGCAATTAGTGTTATCCCGATTGGCGCTTCATTACCATCGCCATATTGATTAAAACTTGTCAACAAAGAAACTGTTTGAATGTTAGTTACATAGAGGATATTTGATTTTTTCAGTGTAAGATTGAATTTTATTTCATCGAATGAACACCAAAACTGTTATTTTCACGAGTGGCGTAGCCACGAGTGAAAATAGCAGTTTTGGTGTTCATGAAATAAAAAAATAAAATTTGATCTTGCACTGAAAAAATCAAATTTTCTGTTTCTTGCATGCTTCAAAAGGCAATATTTAGCGTCTTTAATGGTGTCGCTCACATTCGAAGAAAATTATCTTTGTTCCTGTTCGTTTCGCGTCAATTTAGTGGTGTCCATCGTGTTTAGTGGGTATACTATTGGGTGTAAACTGAAAGTTTGCACCTGAGAAATGGCCTGGGATGGTATTATTATGAATGATTAATGAAATAATTGAGAGAGTAGTTTTCCAAAGAAGTTGCTGGCAAGTCTAACGTCGCGCGACAAAAGACGTGACGTCAGCGTCATAAATGACGTCAGTAACGTCCCCGTCACACATGAACGGGCTATGCGTCAATTAGAACACATTTCAGTATTGTTCAGTTATCTGACAAAGATAAAATTGAAATTAGAGTTAGATTTGAAGAAAAAAGTAGTCCCAAACAGTGAAAAATAAAAAATCGTATTTTCACTGTTTAAAACAGTGAAAATATCGATTTGTATTTCACTGATAAATCTCTATCATTCATTGAAAAGCATGTAAGAATCCCTCTATCTAGGATCTTGAGGATCGACCGGAGACCGGGTTACAAAATTATCCTTATTAGTTTCAAAGATATTGATTGATTTGAGGTTTAACGTCCCCATCAACACTGTAAGGGTCATTGTGGAGACGTTGCTTCCAATTTCGTGGGACTTTTATCCGACATTGAGATGAAATGACATCTCATGCCCTGTCGCCCAATGAAAACAATAGGGTTTATAAGCATGGACGGCCTGACACTCACACCGCTTTGCCTGGGCAGGCTTAGATCCTCTAAGCGGTTTACCAGTACTCGTGTGTGGGTCAGATTCAGCTCTGCGTGGAAGCATCATGCAGCCCATATATTTCTTCAAGCCCCGATGGACGGGGGCCGGTTTCAAAGATATTACAATTTGAAATGTGAAAAATTTCACGAGAACAGAGCAGCTTCAGACTGCCTCATTAATATTCATGAGGTATTCTATGATATGATAGATGCACATTAAAATTTATTTAATTTTTTAATTATGAAAAACATTGTGTTTAATAGCCCCAAGGAACTGTATAATCACCTTTTTGAATTATTGATACTGAACTCAACTCATATGCTAAACTAGTTTTCTCATATTTTCAATTGCAAACCTTTAATTCAAACTTTAAATATTTATTTTTAAATTAAATTCAAGTTCCTGTATTTGTAAGTGGATGATATGACATACAGAACTTACTGAGCTGTTCAAAAGGCATGTAAAACATTTACATTAACAAGTTGGAATGAAATTTTGAATAAAATGGTTGTTTTAAACATTAAAACAAATACTTAAATTGTAAATTTAAGCTTGAATTTCGAAATAAATTTCTCATTTCTATCCTAAATTATGAACAAGATACACACTTATCAAAGGGCATGAGAAAACTGTATTAGGCAACTGCAAAATGGGAAATATGGTAGTTTAATATTATTAAAAAAAATGTTTAAAGCCTCTATGACATCACAGAATATTGCATTGAGGGTTAAAATCATGGAAAATTCAGGAGAAAATACTCTTAGCGGAAAAAAGGTTTGTATCAAATATAAATGAGCATAACTTTGGAAAGCCAAGGATTTTTATGAACCCCCCCCCCCCGAGAGTCTTTGGTTCGGGGGTATGTAGTATTTGCCCTGTCTGTCTGTCTGTTTTGTTTGTTTGTCTGTCTGTCCGTCACCAAAACTTGAACCTTGATCATAACTTCAAAAGTATTTGACCAGCCCCATGAAACGTCACACACTTATTCACCATCACAAGGGCTACATTCTGACTAAGGGCCATAACCCTGTTGACATTTTTTGGCTGAATTATCTCCCCTTGAATTTTTGCAAAAACTCAGAAATTGGCTCCCGCTGACAGCTCTTGTTTCATGATGTTTTCACTAAAATGACCCTCTTTGTGTCTGCTTTCACCCTACTTCATAGTATTTTTTTAAATTTCTTTGTAATTGCTATTTAAGGTAATATTGGGTTACGTTGTTACTAGCTTCAAATGCTTTAACGCCGATGGCACATTCGCTACACTCTTCCTTGGATCACTAAGACGTTTTTCAAACAAGTTTTCTGTGGAGCTTAAAGGATCTTATACCTCCGTCGTCCGTCGGTCGTCAAAACATTTTCAAAAGTGAATTTTCATATGATCATTAAATCTACTTAAGATCGCTGAAGACTTGAAAATTCAAGTGGTCAGAAATATACAGTCGCCCGTGGCTTAAAATAGCTTCCGTTTAAAAACAGCTCCAACATGACAAGTCAGATTGATTTAGAGGTCATGTAGATTCTGGAATGAGGATAACTAGACAGAAAATTGCAGAGGAACACATAAAGGGTGAGTTCAGCAAAATTCTCAGCAAAATGTATTTTATGAAACACATCACGAAAACACAATACGAATTTACAACCTCACCCCCCCCCCCCCCCCCACCCCCGCCTCCCAAATTTTATATGGTGAAACTGAGGTTTACAGGGGTATACACTGTTCTTCTTATTTCTGCTCAAAGAACTCGTTAGACATTTTCGGGATATCTAAGAG
Source organism: Lucinisca nassula (assembly GCA_963580285.1). NCBI lineage: Eukaryota > Metazoa > Mollusca > Bivalvia > Lucinida > Lucinidae > Lucinisca > Lucinisca nassula. Next base: position 95,417,512 of record OY757012.1, read on the forward strand.
GTTAAAATGATGAATTTGTCAATTGGCCATAACTCAAGAAGAATATTTTGGCAATTATTTTTTTTCAAAAGTGAATCAGGCAATCTACTTATCATCCCCTATCGGCCGTTCAATGTTCAAGAAAATAGCTTGCACAATTTCATTACGAAAACTGGCCTATACAAATACATTGTATACCTCACCACTGAAAAACTAAAATTTTTATATAAAAAATTGTGATATTTTTCAATCAATATTATAGAGCAGAAATAAGAAAAATGAGATCTACCCCTGTAAACCGCAGTTTGACTATATAAAAGTGTGGTTCAAGGGGGTCAAAATTATATAGGCGTATTTTCGTGATGTAGAGTAATTTTGCTTTCAAAGTTATGATACCAAAATTTTCAATGGGCCATATTTAAAAAATAAAAAAAAATAAATAAATAAAAAAAATCATCACGAAAACATGCCTATATAATTTTGACCTCCTTGAACCCCACTTTTATATGCATGGTAAAACGCGGGCTTAGAGGGGCAAACCTTATTTTTCTTATTTCTGCTCTAAAAATATAGATTGTGGGTACTCATTAGAACTGCCTCGATGAGGCGGTTCTAATGAGTACCGACAATCTATATTTTGAGCAGAAATAAGAAAAAATATCACAATTTTTCATCTTAAAATTTTCATTTTTTTCGGCGATAAAGGCTACAATGTATTTGTATAGGCGTGTTTTCGTAATGGTAGGATTTTTTTTCAAAAGTAATTCAGGTCATCTAGTCATCATTCCCTATCAGTCTGTAAAGTAACAAGGCAATATCTCAAACAGTTTTTGAGATATGTTGCTTACATAGAGGATCTAACATGAGTGCTCATGCATTATTGAATTTATTAAACGAGTTGAGGTAAAGGGATAAAATGCGAGGCTTGCCGAGCATTTTATGCCTTTTCCTCAAAGAGTTAAATAAATTCAATAATACATGAACACGAATGTAAGATTCTATTTATCATATGACATTTAAAACGCATTTTATTCACGATTGTTTACAAAAATGTTAATATTTCACCGTTAGTAAACGCGACGTCGTTGAGGACGCCGTACATGTAACATTACGGGACGTATCTAGCTAATTTGCATATTAAATCCACTAGTGGATTATCGAAAATATTACATGGCGGTATTACACTCTCAGACGCGAGGTCATATGACAAACAATGTTAGAATGCCTAGAGTGTACAAGGGGGCAAACTGTCGTCCTTTCGCTATATATAAATTTTACCAAAATTTAAACAGATCACATTCACTATGATCTCAAACAGCCTGCAAAATTGGAAATCCTAGCACGGGTGGTTCTTTAGGTATTTGCTTGCAAGCTTTTACCATGTAAAATGCCTAAGTTCTCAAAGGGACATGATTTAGTTAATTTTTCACAAAATTAAAGAAACTTTAAAATGGTCGACTCCACATTAGTTCCAAATCGCCTGCAAAATTTAGAGAGCCTAACCCATGCCATTATTGAGATATTTTGCTGAGCAGCTTTTTCCAATTCCGAAATGTCTGCAAAGGGGAATAATTTGGTCCAGTATTTGTAAAACTATACCAATATTAAACAGATCATCCATTACGAGAACACGCCTATACAAATGCATTGTAAATTTTACCACCGAAAAAAAACCGAACGGTTTTAGTTGAAAATTGTGATATTGTTCTTATTTCCGCTCCAAATTTAGATTGTGGGTACACATTAGAACCGCCTCATCGAGGCGGTTCTAATGAGTACCCACAATCTATATTTTAGAGCAGAAATAAGAAAAATAAGGTTTACCCCTGTAAACCCCAGTTTTACTAAAAAATGTGGGGTTCACGGGGGTCAAAACCATATAGGCGTGTTTTCGTGATGCATAACGAACACACACAATTATACTCTTGACCCCCTAGAACCACACTTTTATAAAGTAAAATGGGGTTTACAGAGGTAAACCTTATCCTCCTATTTTTGCTCTAAAATATAGATTTTGTGTACAAGTTAGAACGGCCTCGATGAGGCGGCTCTAACGTGTACCCACTGTCTATATTTTGAACAGAAATAAGAAACATATCGCAATTTTTCATCTTAAAAGTTTCTCTTTTTTAGCTATAAAGGTTACAATGTATTTATATAGGCGTGTTTTCGCAATGCTTGTTTAGGTTCCAAACTGCCTGCACAAACTTTTATGAGCCTAGGTCGTGCGGTTCTTGTTATACATGTAATTTGCTTACAGGCTTTCTTTCATGTATTAAAATGCTTATATATTATAAGTCCAATATTTAGTCAAGTTTTCATAAAATGATATTACATGTATACCAACATTTAATCAGGTCGTTTTCACATTGTTTCCCAATAGTCTGCAAAATTTCAAGAGTCTAATCCAAGCGGTTCTTGAAATATATTGCGTACAAGCTTTTCCTATGCCAAAATGCCCAAGTCCACAAATAGGCATTTTTTGATCAACTATCAGTAGAATTAAACCAAAATTTCATCAGATCATCTTCATAAGTGTTCCAAACAGCCTACAAAATATCAAGAGCCTAGCTCATGTGGTTCTTGAGGTGATTTTCGTACAAGCTTTTCCCATGCCAAAATGCCTGTGTCCGCAAAGGGCATAATTTTGTCATTGTTTCATAAAATTATTCCAAAATTTAATTAGATCATTTTCATATCGGTTGCAAGCAAGCTGCAAAATTTCAAGGACCTAGCACATGCGGTGATTGAGATATTTTACTTACAATGTTTTCCTATTCAAAGTGCATAGGTCTACAAAGAGCCATAATCTTCATGTTGGTTCCGATCCGCCTACAAAATTTGAAGCGTCTAGCCAAAGCAGTACTTGAGATATTGAGCTTACAAGATTTCCCTATACCAAAATGCCTGAGTCGGTAAAAGAGCATAACTTGGGCAAATGTTCATAAAATAACACAATAATTTATTCACTTTATCTTCACATTAGTTCCAACTAGCCTAGCTTTTTAAGGGCCTTACCCAAACGGCGTGTGAGATATTTTGCTGACGAGCGTTTCTTATGCCAAGAGAGCACAAAGAGGCATACAGATGTAATTCCGTCACATTGTTTATAAGATTATACCAAATTCTAACACAACGCGCCTATATAGGCAATGAAAAATGACTGTGTTTTATTCTACAACAAATCTCGGCAAGGAAGAGCGTGACGAGTGACGTCATTAAAAACTGCAAATTCTTTGACGTCACTAGTTGATTTCCTTGACGTTGGATGGTGTAACGTCATATTCTCGCATCTAAAACGTTAGAAAAGGATATAAATGCATGTGTTTCAGTCGATAATTTAAGCGGGATTTCTTCTAACAGTGGCGAAAAGGTGTGAGATTTTGAAGGAAACAACAGCATTTTTGCCGATTTTCAACCTGTTAGAATCGAAATAGATCAGCTCTAGTTTGTGATTTGCTGAGTAATAAATCACAGTTTTTCGGTCAGTTGTAAGTAGACAAATCACGCGCGCTACGCGCTCGTGATTTGATCTACTTTACAACTGACCTCCAAACTGCGATTTATTACTCAACAAATCACAGTTAGAGCTGGTCTATTTCTTAAATAACATCAGATCATCTCCACAATGGTTACAAACAGCTTACAACATTTTAAGAGCCTAACCCACCAAGAAGTGCTTGAGATATTTTGCTTATAAGCTTTTCCTATGCCAAAATGTCTAAGTAAAAAAGGGGCATACATTGGTCGATTGATCATAAAATGAAACGACAATTTAATCAGGACATTTTCTCCTAACCCAAGCGGTTCTTCAGATATTTTGCTTACAAACTTTTCCTATGCGAAAATGTCCAAGTTCACAAAGGGTCATCACAACCGGCCCCGATAGCTCAGTTGGTAGAGTGTCCGCTCCGGGGAACGGGAGGTCTCGGGTTCGATCCCGGGCCGCGACATACCAAAGTCGTTAAAAATGGTACTAGCTGCTCCTCGCTTGGCACTCAGATTTACGGGGTAGAGCTAGGACTGGTCGATCCAGTGTCAGGATAATGTGACTGGGTCTGGTATCATGTAATGTGTCTGGGACATGATACTTCAGTGAGGCAGCACTATAAACGTGAGCATTGAGCTCCCTGTCTCAACCAGACAACGTCGTGATATGACTGAAAAATTGTTGAAAGCGACGTTAAACCCGAATTCACACACACACACACACACAAAGGGTCATAATTCGGTCAATTGTTTCATACATTTAAACAAACATTTAATCAGGTCTCCAAACAGCCTGTCCAAGCTGTTCTTCAGATTTTTGCTTACAAGCTTTTCCGATCCAAACACGTCTATGTCTGTGACGGGCCATAACCCTGCAACAAGACATCTGACTGAAAAAAAATACGGGTCGGCTATTTTTTGATAAGCGATTCACATATAAATTTCAGAACCATAGCATAAACGGTTCCTAAGATATGATACATCCTTTTGTTACGAGCCAGGCGTAGCAGAAAGAAAAAGCAAACAAGCCTTTTGGAAAATTTTAACAAAATTTATTTACAAGTTAACTTTAACCTGTAGAAGTAAGAAAATTAAATGTACTTAGCTCTGTTATGAAATATCCTGAATGAATCTATTTTCCTTGATCCCACAGAATTCACAGTCCAAAATGAAAAGTAATATCCTTTAACAATCCAACACAGAATTTAGAAATAACTTTTCTTAAATGCCCAAACATCAAACTCCAGAGTCTGACCCAATGAGAAAAATCAAGCTCTTTTATAGACCCTAAGATTTCTCTAGAACATTCCAGAGGGCTGTGGAATAAGATGAGGTAATTTTTTAAAAATAATGCAAACCTGAACTTTCTGGAAGGTTCTGAAGTACTTTTCCTAGTAAACATGTTGTTTACAAAAACAAAATTAATCTGTGACTCAGTTTTCTAGAATCTTCTATAAGAAGATTAACAAGATATTTATAGCACTATTAGGTATACAGTGGGGTGAAAGTGGGAATCAGAAAAATAAATTCTAATGCATAACACTTTAATGGGGACGGACGGACGGACGAACAAAGCAAAAGTAATAAGCCCCCACAACTTCTTCGAAGTTGGGGGCACATTGAACTTGTTGGTGGTGTTGTTGTGCATGAAAAAGAATTTAATATGGTGATGACAAAAAGCAAACCACATATGAAATTTCAGAACCATAGCATATACGGTTCCTAAGATATGATACATCCTATCTTCGAAGTTGGGGGCATAATGAACCTTTTGGTGGTGTTGTACCAGAAAAAGAATTTAATATGGTGTTCTGTTGTAGATGGGCGTTTCCAACTATCGGAATGACCGTTCAGAGCGGAACCTCGGCGTAGCTTCGGATCCATTCAGAACGGTCATCTCTCGGGTTGGAAACGCCCATCTACAACATAATCTCTTATCAGATTCTTATAATCCATCCATGGATAACAGTCCGACATAGTGAGAAAGGAATTTCAATGATAAATTCTTTTTCATACATACCTCTCATGTCTGCGCGTGATTTTGAATAATGCCGTCCACCATATTGTGCTGTCATTACGATCAGAGGTTTACAATAACCTTAACGATACCGAACGTGATGTGTTATACAGCCAGTTCACATCAGAAACGTGAGAATTTAGATCGGTAGGATAACCTTAGCAGGATATGAATTCGTACCCAAGGGTAAAATTCATGTTTTACACCCGAAGAAACCGCGCCATCCGTTAAGAACTTTTCACACTCTTGTTTTCTGGGCGTCTTATCTCGGTCACAAAAGCAGTGAAGGTAATGATCAGGAATCGAAAATATCAACCCACACCTCAAATCAGATACACCAAAAGGAAAGAAATACAAACATTGAATAACTAGGCCCTAATGGAAACATCAATATCGGAGAGCCAAAAGGACCCTTACCGTCCCACAAAATGGCCAGTTGGCTATCCAAAACAAAAATATATAAGCGATACACACACTCAAAAACAGACCATAACAAAAGCAAACCGCATCCGAAGAACCCCTTTGGAACGGTCAGTGAAACGAATTCCACTAGGGGGTTGGGGGGCCTTAAATCGAGTTTACCCGGCCACAATGCTCACCCTTACTTCCGTCGCGGTTTAGGCAGATGCAGCACTAAACAAATGACAAATAAACTAACAGATGGACTCCGGTTGGCCCTCTCTGTACAAAGCCCATTGGCTACCTAATACAAAAAGAAACCAGCAACACACATGCAGGCGAAGTGCATCAACAATAATTCACAACACAATAACCGCCTTGGAAGGTCAGTGAACACTTGTTTTCACTAGGGGTGGGGTGGGGGGCTTAAATCGATTTTACGCGGCCGCAATCCTTGCCGTTAGTTCCGTCGCGATTAAGACAAATAATTGGGCCACGTCAAGCGATTTTGGTACTTATCGCCTATGCGAGCAGTGAATCAAGAGGAACCTTCAGACAGAAAGCCATATCCATGGTCCCTCTGAATGGCTGGGCATGCACAGTTAAAATTTGTCATGACGGAATGTTCGAAGACACAAATTCGCTTGGCGGGGCTCAATTCGTCCAGTCATGAAGACTCATCAGAACAGCTTCTCCGAGAATACAAAAATCGAACAACCACAGAGATGAAACAGTGGTGAGGACCCGAAAGCCAGAAACCACTGAAATACTGGAGCACAAGGAAACCAGCGTTAGACTCGGATGGGCCAAACCTGAGGCACAAAATCAGGCAGCAACCAACATTGCAGAAAATTAAATTATCTCTAATTCTCTGTAAGCCTTTAGAATGAAGGGCCTTCATGCGGACTGAACAAAGTATTTGTCTTAATCGCGACGGAAGTAAGGGCGAGGATTGTGGCCACGTAGAATCGATTTAAGCCCCCAGTGGAATTCGTTTCCGCTGACCGTCACAAGGCGGTTCTTCTCTTGCGGTTTATTTTTGTTATGGTTTGTCTTTTGGTGTTTATGTCTCTTATATTATTTTATTTTGGAAAGCCTATTGGCCATTTTGTGGGAAAGTAATTGTCCTTTTGGCTTTCCGCTATTGATGTTTCGATTAGGATCTGTTGTTTCATGTTTGTGTTTCTTTCCCTTTGGTATCTCTGATGGAAGCTGTGGGTTAATTGTATCGATTCCTGATCATTGCCTCCACTTCTATTTTACGCTGTCATAGAATCTGAGGCCTGACCCACCGGTGTGCAATTTAAGAGGGAAGCAAAGCTGTCAATCGTGATTTGGTTAGCTACCATGTATGCAGTCTGTCGTATAATATTTATGTTGTACCCATTCATTTTATATCGAAAATTGATTTTACGAAATTTAGGGCTGAAGTAATTGCGAATATGTATTTTTTTGAATGTATATACTAAGTCACCATAAAATTCGGGCTCCGATAGACATTGTTGCAGAAGAGGTTTGTCCGACATTGAAATTTGAAATTATATCAGAATGACGTCTATAAAATTTAGAAAAAGGCTTTGCGTAGTTTATGATACCGATGACCCTGATTAAGAAGTTTAGCAGTTTACAATTTATTACGAGTGTTGAAGACAGTTATATGAATAGACACTCTGTTTAACAATTTACTATTTTGGGGACCTAAGGCGTATCTAGGATAACACACTGGGCATTTAAACCACTTTCCGATACATCTAAGTCATTTGAACTCACTGGGCTCTGTTTTGTTGTAATGTTGAACTTCGTTTGTAAATGATCACCACGTATAAAATATCAGCGAGGGACGAGCAATATACATGAGCAAGATATGAATTCCTACCCAAGCGTAAAATGCATGCTTTTCTGTTTATTATTGCTAACTATGCTGTACTATAGGAAAGTATTGATATGTTTTCATTAGGATATATGTACCCATGTGTTGAAACAGTGTTTATTTATGATTCCAGATGATGACAAAGATAAGCCGCTTTGTAATGTGGATGGACACTTCCATTCGGTTCCGATTAATTGACCTGGATCCATTATTCGATCAAGCTAAACAACAGGGCATAATGCTGCATCGCAATATTTATTCATTACCGGCTCATGTGCACCAAGACACATTCGGATTTCTTGAAGAATCCCCTTGTTCATACAAAAATTTCACTATATTCATGGCAGGTTTTATTTTAATTCACACTGCGCAAAGTGAAATAAAGAGGTTTATCCTTGACCCCTGGGTTAAATGCGCTCTAATTGAAGACTGCATGAAGACCAAACATGATGAGAAAATTATAAGTGTGTGTCATCACGGGAAAAAATTTCACATATGTCATAGGTTCGATCAGGCAGTATTAAGTTTGTTGATTTACAGACTTTTTCATAAGTCATTCATGAAATATAACATTCGTCCTGAATATTTCCGCATTTGTCGTGATGAGCGATGCTGACTGACACGGAAAGAGAACCGCATATGCCAGTGACGTTCGTATAACACAAACATGTACATAAATAGAATATAAGAATCTTACATGTGTGTGAGGGGTGGATAGAAAAATCCGCCCCAAGGATCTTGCCGAGTGATGCCGGGCGCTGATACCGAGGGACGGACTTTTCTATCTACCTGCCACATACGTTTAAGATTCTTTTCTTTTTTGTTGCATACCTTTCATTACTGAGTATGTTTTTTTTTGTAATGCGGTCACTTCGATTTTCGACGTCTGCCATATTTGGATGACACAAGTGCCGCTTTGTGACATCATTGCACGTGCAGTGACGTCAAACGTAACGACGGCGTACTTGACGTCCTATTCAACCAGTGCCCATTAAACACGTAAAATGTCTCGATTTTTAACCTATCACTGAGTAAATTGACCTGGGTAGGATAAGAATTTCTGTCCCAGGGTTAAGTCCTGGATTCTCTTGCCTGGTGTACAAGAATCTTACACCCGTCCTCGACGCAGACTTAGGAATCCAAACCCAATGGACATCGGATAAGGCCGAAACAAGATAACATACCACAATTTCGACTTTATCAGTTACCCCCTATAATGCATTATAACACCTTGACCTGATAAAGAGATGCCATCTCAGGAGAAGTAAGCTTTCATCAGAACAACGTGTCACTGCACTCTTATGACTGAACTGTACTACTGAAAAATTGGCAAAAATGTTATGACTAATGAACAATTGGAAGAACTGCATGAAATTGTCACAAAATTTAAAGCCAGCTGTTAGTAAATATATCGACCGATTATTGCGCGCCGGCGCACTGAGGTCAATCGATGGCAAACTGATGGTAAATCGCCAGTTTAAGAGTGTACAAGGGGATAAACGGATAAATAAAATACCAAATGCGTGTCATTTTATATCAAGTTTATGAGGCTTGGCTTCGAGAACGCATGTAGAATCGCTCGGCAAGCCTCGCAATTCTACAAGCATTCTTGAAGCGTTGCCTGATAAACTCGATACCAATAACAACGAATCAGTGTTTCTCTATTTATCCGTTGACCCTCGGCTTTAGATTTGATCTGTATCGGAGTTGAATGTTTATTTGTATTATTATTATTAATATTGTTATATTACCTACAATATAGATTGTATATTTGATCATGTGTTGTCCTTTTAATTTCTTTGATTTTACGTATTGCAACCAAAGGGGCACGATTCATGTTAATTTTGCATTTGTAGAATAAATAAGAAGTGCATTAGTTATTGGGTGACCAGGGAGGAAAGTTTTCATTACACCGGTTGCAACATCGACCGAGTTCTCTCGTCGATAACTTACAAAATTGATTATGCTCCTTTATGGCACCGACGACTATTTACTCCTTAGACATTCTGTTTATTCCGCGCGGAAATCAAAACTTTCAGATTTCTCCAGTTTCGGTGACATTTAGACGTTTTCCAGCGATCTGTACTTTCGTTTCTCCAGTGCCGACAAACCTACACCAAAGCTCTGCCTACAATAAAAATACATTCCGGAAAAAGGTATTTATTTGGATGAATACAGTGGCTCGGTTTCCCAAGCTTGAATCACAACAACCGTCAACTAATCAAACCGAACTTCCATTTGAATGACACAATTAGGTGAAGGCTTGCTTGAATTGAAGAAACGAAAACGTCTAAATTCCACCTAAATTGGAGGAAATCTGGATTTTTATTAGCTCGAGGACAAACAAGAATGTCTAAGAAATAGATAGAGGTAGGTGTCATAAAATAGCATAAGCAGTCAATTTTGTTTTTAATCGGCGAGAGAACTCGGTTGAGGCTGCAACCTGTGTAATGATAGTTTTCCTCTCTTCCATATATACTTAGTCTAGTAGTTTACGTGATCCTGTGTACGATTTTGTGTACGATTCTGCTGTCTGTCATGCCTTGAAACGACAAAATGATAGTGTGTGTGTGAATTCGGGTTTAACGTCGCTTTCAACAATCTTTCAGTCATATCAAGACGGTGTCTGGTTGCGACAGGGAGCTCAATGCTCACGTTTATAGTGCTGCCTCACTGAAGTATCATGTCCCAGACACATTACATGATACCACACCCAGTCACATTATCCTGACACTGGATCGACCAGTCCTAGCTCTACCCCGTAAATCTGAGTGCCAAGCGAGGAGCAGCTAGTACCATTTTTAACGACTTTGGTATGTCGCGGCCCGGGATCGAACCCGAGACCTCCCGTTCCCCGGAGATGACACTCTACCAACTGAGCTATCGGGGCCGGTGACAAAATGATAGTTTAACGGCGTTTTAGCTCACCTGAGCTTTTAGGGTCAATGGTGAGCTTAAAGTATAGCTATGGTCCGTCGTTTGTTGACCGTTTTCAAACATCGTCTTCGCCAAGACCGCTGGGCCAATCATAGGAGCCAATTCATGAGGAGTATCAGAGGGATGGGCGATGGGAAGTTTGCTCGCGGGGTCCGAGTCACATGACCAAGATGGCTTCCATGCCTATATAAGGTAATATTCCTTCAAACCGGTAGGCCGATTGTTTTGAAACTTGGTTTGTAGCATAGCATCGCGGACACGATCTAATCGTAGTTTGTTTAAACGATGACCTTCGGATGATCTTGACCTATTTTAGACCGTTGTCGAATTTGGTCACATAGGCTTTTGTCATCACGTTAACAAGTCCATGAAAGGAAGACCCCCTAAACCCCGATTTATATAGACAAAACTGGGGTTTTCGGGGGTATTCATTATTATTCTTATCTCTGCTCCAAGACATAGGTTGTGGGTACTCGTTAGAACCGCCTCAATGAGGCGATTCTAACGAGCACCCACAACCTATGTTCGCAGTATTTATAAGAAAAATGTCACGGATTTTCCTGTGAAACGTAGCCATTTTGGAGATGTGAAAAAATGCACTATGGCACACGGATGTGTTATCGTAAAGTGTGGGAAAAAATGTCGAAACACTGTATTTTTCGGAAACTATTGCAGCCGATGATCTGAAATAAAGGTAGATGTAGTTAGTCGAATGAGTAAATGAATAAATAGAGGATCTTACATGAGTGCTCATGTATGATTGAATAAAGGTAGATGTAGTTAGTCGAATGAGTAAATGAATAAATAGAGGATCTTACATGAGTGCTCATGTATTATTGAATAAAGGTAGATGTAGTTAGTCGAATGAGTAAATGAATAAAAAGAGGAACTTACATGAGTGCTCATGTATTTTTGAATTTATTAAACGAGTTGAGGAAAAGTGATAAAATGCGAGGCTTTGCCGAGCATTTTATCCCTTTTCCTCAACGAGTTTAATAAATTCAATACTACATGAGCACGAATGCAAGATTCTATTTATCATATGACATTTTATAGAGGATCTTACATGAGAGTTCTGTATTATTGAATTTATTAAACGAGTTGAGGAAAAGGGATAAAATGCGAGGCTGTGCCGAGCACTTTATCCTTTTCCTCAACGAGTTTAATAAATTCAATACTACATGAGCACGAATGCAAGATTCTATTTATCATATGACATTTTATAGAGGATCTTACATGAGTGTTCATGTATTATTGAATTTATTAAACGAGTCGCGGAAAAAGGATAAAATGCGAGGCTTTGCCAAGCATTTTATCCCTTTTTCTCAACGAGTTGAATAAATTCAATAATTATACATGAGCATGAATGCAAGATTCTTTTTATCATATGACATTTATAATGCATTTTATTCACGATTGTTTACAAAAATGTCAATATTCTGCCATTAGTAAACGCGGCGTCGTTAAGGACGCCGTACATGTAACGTTACGGGACGTATCTAGCTAATTTGCATATTTAATCCACTAGTGTATTATCGAAAATATTACATGGCGTTATTACACTCGTACATGTCGTACATGTAACGTAAAGGGCGTATCACGCTAATTTGCATATTTAATCCACCAGTGGATTATCGAATTTATTACAAAGCGTTATTACACTCTCAGACGCGACGTCATATGATAAACAAGAGTATTCAAGGGCGAAAGTCATTCACTGACCAAGGCCAAAGGCCATTTCTCAGGAATCACTGTGCCGTTTGTGACCAATTTTCATATGAAAGCTTTTGAAGGAAATCAAAATCGATTAATTACGCAGGACTTATATGGCTGGTATGCCCATATAAGGTAAAAACAGTAGTGAAGGCAATGATCGGGAATCGATACAATTAACCCACACCTCCCATCAGAGAAACCAAAGAGAAAAAAAAATACGAACAAATAACTAGACCCTAATGGAAACTCATATTAGCAACATGTGTACTAAGGCTAATAGAACACTTGGCTTATTGAGGCGAAATATTTATAAATGCCCCAAAGATGCTAAAAAAGCAGCATATTTGGGACTCGTTCGCCCCATCCTGGAATATGGTAGTTGCATCTTGGACCCCAATGGAATAGTCCTTCAGGAGGAGGTTGAAAACGTTCAGAATAGGGCAGCTAGATTTGTTACGAGCAATTACAACTTTGAAACTCGAAGTATGATTTGGATACTGAAAAACGTAGGATGGGAGTCTCTCAAAAGGAGAAGAGACAGAAGGCTTATACTATTGTACAAAGGTCTTAAGGGTGCTGCCAACATCCCTACAGATGACCTTATCCTACCAATAAGGAGTGGCAGACAGCATCGCTGTTTGGCATTTCTGGTGCCCTCTGCAAGAACTGTCATCTACAAAGAATCCTTCTTCCCTAAGACAATTAGAGATTGGAATGCCCTTCCAGATTCGGTTATTTCATCCGCAGAAGGTGCTATGGATAATGTAGCTAAGTTTACTTTTTCGACGAGAGCTAGGGACTAACTTCCCTTTTCACAGGTCCTGGTGAATGAATCTCATTTGACGTGTATCCAGTAGAGATTCAGATTCAGATCACTAGCAGAAAGCCAAAATGACAGATACTTCCCACAAAATGGCCAACTGGATATCCAAAACAAAAATTTATAGGCGATACACACTTCAGAGGCGAACTTTAACAAAAATAAACCGCGACAGAAGAACCGCTTTGGAACCGTCAGTGAAAAGTATTTCACTGGGGGGAGTGGGGGTGGGTGGTGGTAAACTAGAGGGCCTATTGTCACGGGACTTGCCAAGTCGCATAAAGGACTTAATAACAGCTGAATGTAAAATTTAGTCGCACAGACTTTTGTAAAACTGTGTATATTTTGAAACTATTTCAGCATGTGATCTGAAAATCGGTGGGTACAATTTGCTAAATATTCAAAGCCTTGACCTTGGTCCAAGGTCATTCACATATAAAAAGTTAAAACAAGTGTTTTTCAAAAACTGCTGGGTCATTTTAAACCAAATTTTATATGGAAGCTTTAAGGAACAAGGAAATGAAAATTAATATGAGTTTGGTCATATGACCAATATGGCTGTTATGCCAATATTTGATATTGTTTCCGGAACCAATGGGCCGATTGCCTTGAAACTATATACGTAGCATTTGGGTTGTTGAAATTACGACTCTGGCTTAAACCTGATCTAATTTACGTCAAGGTCAAATTTGGTAGCATATGATTGCACGACCCGCAGAAAAAGCGACCGACTGAAGTCGGTTGATTTTCTAAGAGTGCCCTAAAATCATGGTGTCATTCTGTCATTCTGTCAGTCTGTCTGTCCGTCCGTAACCCGTTTGTGTAAATTGGTGATAGTGGCTTAACCGCTTGGAATATTTAAACAATTTTTGGCATACTGATAGATATCAATGAGTTCTAACCAATGAACTTGAGAAATATTACATTCCATTTAGTATAGCCTCGCCGAGGCGAAAAATGTGAAAATTTTCGAACTGCTTCTCCTCGGAAACCGTTGGGCCGAGTGAAGTCAAATTTCATATGGATCCTCTATGAGATGGGGGAAACCAAAATTTGCTCATGGGGTCCAGGTCACATGACCAAAATGGCCGCCAAGCCATATATGGTCTGTCTGTCTGTCCATCCGAAACCCGTTTGTGAAAATTGGTGATAGTGACTTAACCGCTTGGAATATTTAAACAATTATTGGCATACTGAAAGATATCAATGAGATCTAACCAATGAACTTGTGCAATATTACATTCCATTTAGTATAGCCTCGCTGAGGCGAAAGATGTGCAAATTTTCGAACTGCTTCTCCTCGGAAACCGTTGGGCCGATTGAAGTCAAATTTCATATGGAGCCTCTATGGGATTGGTGAAACCAAAATTTGCTCATGGGGTCCAGGTCACATGACCAAAATGGCCGCCAAGCCATATATAGTCTGTCTCTCTGTCCGTCCGTAACCCGTTTGTGAAAATTGGTGATAGTGACTTAACCGCTTGGAATATTTAAACAATTTTTGGCATACTGATAAATATCAATGGGATCTAACCAATGAACTTGCGAAATATTACATTCCATTTAGTATAGCCTCGCCGAGGCGAAAAATGTGAAAATTTTCGAACTTCTTCTCCTCGGAAACCGTTGGGCCAATTGAAGTCAAATTTCATATGGAGCCTCTATGGGATGGAGGAAACCAAAATTTGCTCATGGGGTCCAGGTCACATGACCAAAATGGCCGCCAAGCCATATATGGTAAAAACCCTTCAAAAATAGTCTTCTCCAGAACCACTGGGCAGATTTCCACGAAGCTTGATAAATAGCATCTGGGACGTAGGCCCATCATAAATTGCTAAAATGGTGACCCTGGGTTGACCTTGACCTTCTTTGTGCCTAGGTCAAACTTTGACACATATGCTTTTGTATTGGAAAAGTGAGAATGCATTTTATCCTGCAAACGATTCAGAATACAGTACTAAAGTATAAGATATATTTTTGCTCCTTAAAATAAGGCGCATTTATTGGGGGAACCGTTTTAGGTCCAGGTCAAATGACCAAAATGGCCGCCATACCCATATATGGTAACACTCATAAGCTAAAAGCATCCGGCGGGTCGTGCACTTCATTTTGTATAAAAACTATTGTTGTCTTTGAACGATAATGTACAATCAACTAAATGAGTAAATGAAGCTCCATAGAGGATCTTACATGAGTGTCCATGCATTATTGAATTTATTAAACGAGTTGAGGAAAAGGGATAAAATGCGAGGCTTGCCGCGCATTTTATGCCTTTTCCTCATCGAGTTTAATAAATTCAATAATACATGAGCACGAATGGAAGATTATATTTATCATATGACATTTAAAACGCATTTTAATCACGATTGTTTACAAAAATGTCAATATTCCGCCATTAGTAAACACGACGTCGTTAAGGACGCCGTACATGTAACGTTACGGGACGTATCTAGCTAATTTGCATATTTAATCCACTAGTGTATTATCGAAAATATTACATGGCGTTATTACACTCTCAGACGCGACGTCATATGATAAATGAGTATCCATCTTGAGAGTAAAATCAAAACAAAACCCGCTATGCAAATTGAAGTCAAAATTTATATGAAGCTTCTGTGGGATGGAAGAATGATGTAATTTTGTTCAATCGGACCAGGTCACATGACCAAGATGACCGCCATGACCATATATGGTAGAAAAGTTCAAAACGGTTCTTTGGGACCAGAGGGCCAAATGCTTTGAAATTATGAGTGTAGCGTACAATGGTACTTTGTTCAAAATGCAAGCCTGTGCTGACCTTGACTTACTATACGCCAAGATAAAAGTGTCCACGCAAAGCGTAGTGTCCATTTGAATAATAAGTGTTGGGACTGTAACCCTTTTTTTCACATGAACACTAAGCGTCGCGGCTGTCCACAATATGAGCGATCCCCACGCTTATTGTAATCTTTAATGTGCTATTTTTCAAAATTTCATATATCGACTGCCAGTTATCAGAACTCATTCTCAATTGTAATTGTATCGATTTTTGGGTCGATTGTTTATCAATCGACCCAAAGTTATAGAGGACAAAACCTCTGTTAGTGCTGGAGTCCACGTGACTATCACTGATTTGTAGGAATCCACGCAGATTATTTATAGAATTTTATCGCAGTGAGGTCAACGTGTTTGCGTAAAAAGGTTATCCGTAGAATCTGGGCTGGAATCATGGGTTGGGCTTGGCAAACAGTGTAGACCCAGATCAGAAGCCGCAGAACGCGGCGTCTGATCAGGGTCTCACTGCTTGCTTACAGTATAGCAATTTAAGGGTCAGACGCCGAAAACCGCAGCGTCTAACCCGGGTCTACACGGTTTACTTTCAGTAAAGGAGTTTAAGGGTTAAACGAAACTGTCCCCGTTCAGGCCCATTTTTCCTAACTACACCCAGAGACGATCGACCAACCAGTACTCTCAGTGCGTTGATTGTTCATTGCCTTGGTCACAGAGTGAAATAACGGAAGCGGGAGGAAAGCTACCTAAAACAGATTTATCGAAGAGCATAT
Organism: Lucinisca nassula; assembly: GCA_963580285.1. Lineage (NCBI taxonomy): Eukaryota > Metazoa > Mollusca > Bivalvia > Lucinida > Lucinidae > Lucinisca > Lucinisca nassula. The sequence goes on from OY757012.1 coordinate 95,434,281, forward strand.
AGGGAATGAAATGCTTCATTCAAAACTATGGATTGGGCTTAAAGACTCATCATTAAAGAACTCCAGCAACTATAATTTTGATGTGGATACAAAATAGAAGTGAAGGCAATGATGAGGAATCGACACAATTAACCCACAGATCCCATCAAAGACACCAAAGGGAAAGAGACACAAACATGAAACAACTAGACCCTAATGGAAACATCAATAGCGGAAAGCCAAAAAGAAAGTTACTTTCCCACAAAATGGCCAATAGGCTATCCAAAAGAAAGAAATACAAGCGATACACACATTCAAAAGCAAACCATTACAAAAACAAGAAATATCTTTAAAAAAGATATGCGGCGTAGATTTAATTGGAAGGTTGTTTAGAAACCAGTGCTTCAGCTGAAGTGCACGACCCGCCGGATGCTTTTACATGTAGCTGTATGAGTGTTACCATATATGGGTATGGTGGCCATTTTGGTCATGTGACCTGGACCTAAAACGGTTCCCCCAATTAATGCGCCTTATCGTAAGGAGCAAAAATATATCTTATACTTTAGTACTGTTTTCTGAATCGTTTGCAGGAAAAAATGAATTCTCACTTTTCCAATACAAAAGCATATGTGTCAAAGTTTGACCTAGGCACAAAGAAGGTCAATGTCAACCCAGGGTCACCATTTTAGCAATTTATGATGGGCCTACGTCCCAGATGCTATTTATCAAGTTTCGTGGAAATCTGCCCAGTGGTTCTGGAGAAGACTATTTTGAAGGGTTTTTACTATATATGGCTCGGCGGCCATTTTGGTCATGTAACCTGGACCCCATGAGCAAATTTTGGTTTCCCCCATCCCATAGAGGCTCCATATGAAATTTGACCTTAATCGGCTCAACGGTTTCCGAGGAGAAGCAGTTCGAAAATTTTCACATTTTTCGCCTCGGCGAGGCTATACTAAATGGAATGTCATATTTCGCAAGTTCATTGGTTAGATCGCATTGATATCTATCAGTATGCCAAAAATTGTTTAAATATTCCAAGCGGTTAAGTCACTATCACCAATTTTCACAAACGGGTTACGGACGGACAGACAGACCGTATATGGCTTGGTGGCCATTTTGGTCATGTGACCTGGACCCCATGAGCAAATTTTGGTTTCACCTATCCCATAGAGCCTCCATATGAAATTTGACTTCAATTGGCCCAACGGTTTCCGAGGAGAAGCAGTTCGAGAATTTTCACATTTTTCGCCTCGGCGAGGCTATACTAAATGGAATGTAATATTTCGCAAGCTCATTGGTTAGATCTCATTGATATCTATCAGTATGCCAAAAATTGTTTAAATATTCCAAGCGGTTAAGTCACTATCACCAATTTTCACAAACGGGTTACGGACGGACAGACAGACTGACAGAATGACACGGTGATTTTAGGGCACTCTTAGAAAATCAACCGACTTCAGTCGGTCGCTTTTTCTGCGGGTCGTGCAATATGAGCTACAATAGTGACAGCAACAATTGTCTAGCTATGAAATGGTTTACTGTATTCAAACAATTCAGATGTCACGGGAGGAAAAATAGCTTTGCAGAGGGCGGTGTCCCGCCTGTTTGAGCTAAGGTCAATGTAAAAGGTCAAGGTTAAAAACATGACCTCATTTCAAGAACATATGATCTCAAGTATATGCAAAACAAATAAGAAAACGTTATCATTCACTGTTTTTGAACACAAATTCTAGGGTTAACATTTAGGGTTGTCGCTATGGTGAACGTAAACGCATAGACGGACGAACAAACGGACGAGCAGACAGACGGACGGAAACTTGATCTTATGTGCACCTAACTAAAACTCAAATTACACTTATTCCTTTTCAGAAATTATATAACATTAATGATATTCGAAAATGTCCATTTTGTGTTAAAATGGAGGAGATAAAGTATGCTGAAGACAAATGATACACTGCAACTTTTATTTAGCATATATTGTAAATTAAACATCTGCCAATTTGTAATGCGATTATTACATGTTTTTGTCATGCTATATCTCTTTATTGATTTCATCGGGCAACAGGGCTTGAGGTGTCTTTCATCTCAATGTCGGATAAAAGTCCCACAAACTTGGAAGCAACGTCTCCAAAATGACCTACACAGTGTTGATGGGGACGTTATACCTCAAATCAAACAAACAATTCCTTTCGCAGAAAATTCTTCCTTTCGCGAAAGGAACCTTCCTTTCGCGTAATGGTTCCTTTCGCTATATAGACCAACCACGTGAAATTAGGTAAAAATAGCTATTCACCGCAGCAGTTACAGAATTCACAAGAATCCCAATTATACATATGACGTATGGTCTTCAAAGGACAAGACGGTGAGCAAGCCGAAACTGTATATATTTTTCATTCATGTCTCACATAAAAAATGAAACATCTCCCAGGTTAAAACTTCGGTAAACTGTCGTATTTTTTTAGTAGATTTATTTATGCAAATCATTGACCAATGAAATGGTCATCTCCTTGGACATGTGGTTTTATTGGCCAATGGAGTAACGAAAAATGTAGGACAAAAGCAAAACCATAACGGCTACGCCGTAAATAAACCGCGACAGAATAACCGCCAAAGAAACGAAGTCGGGGTGTGGGGTTGTGTGGGGTTGTGGGGGGGGGGGGGGGGGGGGGGGGCTTAAAATGCATTTTACGTGGGCGCAATCTTCGCACTTACTTCCGTCACGATTAAGACGAATAATTTGTTTAGCCTGCATGGAGGCCTCCTAATTAATTAGTGCAGCATTTCCGAGAACACAAAAAATCAAACAACCGCAGAGATGAAACATCGGTGAGGACTCGACAGCAAGAAACCACTGAAATGCTTGAGCAAAAGAAAGCCAACAGCGACACTCCGATGGACCCAACCAGAGATCAGATGTTTGATTTTTGTGTTCACGGAGATGTTGCACTGATGAGTAAGGAGGCCTTCATGCGGACTGAACAAATTATTTGTCTAAATCGCGAAGGGCGAGAATTGTGGCCACGTAACATGTATTTAAGCCCAAAACCCCCTCCCCCCCAGTGGAATTCGTTTCACGGTTTTCCCGCTTCTGTTTCCGTGCATGTGTGCAATGTCTTAGGATGCATGGGAACAGAATCGGGGAAACAAATCATGATGATGATAATAATAATAAAATAATAATAATATTGACGGATAAAAAAAAAACTAGATCAACTTTCATTTTTTTTTTTGCAGATTTGACGTCATCATTCCTCGACTGACGTATAACTAACAAAAATACTGTGCACAATATGATGTCATTACAGAAGCATGCTTCTCTTTTTTCCTAAATGAGCCAGCGCATGGCAAATTCCACAAATGGGAAAGATTTTAAGGGGCTACAGTGCGCACTGCTTATTTCATTTTTATCAAAACCATTAAGAAATCGCGCCAATTCAAATACATGTATATTAAAAATTTTAGCGCTAAAAGCTTCTGATAATTTTCATACTTCTGCCCAGGAATAGATTGTAGGTACTCATTAGAACCACCCCAACAGGTCGGTTCTAACGAATACCCACAATCTATGCATTTGAGCAAGAACTAGAAAAATAATGTATATCCTGTTCACCTCTATTTTACTTTATAAAAGCTTTGTTCAATGTGTGTGTGGGGAGGGGGTGGTGCAGAATGACAAAGGCATGCTTTCGTGACGCATACATGTACATTGTGGGTACTACTTAGACCCACCACAATAATGACTTCTTCACACGCGATCGGTTGTCATTAATTATTGCTCATTTTAATCCGTTTACTGGTGTTTATTAGACGTTATCATCATTATATATACATAGACTTGTCAACAACAAGAGCGGGTTTATGTATTTGGTTTTATTTGAAGTTTAACGTCCCCACCAACACTGTAAATGTCATTTTGGAGACGTTGCTTCCGATTTTGTGGGACTTTTACCCGACAATAAGATGAAATGACATCTCAAACCCTGTCGCCCAATGAAACCAATAGGGATTTATAAGCATGGACGGACTGCGTGGGCATGCTTAGATCCTCTAGAGCGGTTTACCGGTATTCGGGTGCGGGCGGTTTCAGCTCTGCGTGGAAGCATCATGCAGCCTATCTATTTATTCAAGCCCCGATGGGCGGGGGTCGATTATGTAGTCGGTCGAATGCACATATGTCAAAGTCAAGACTGATCAGACTGCGCGGCATAGTCATTGCATGTCGCGCCCATGACATCACAAAAACACACCTATATTCAAGTGCATTGAAAATTTTACCAGAAAAAAAAAGAGAAAAAGAAACAGTATCGGTGAAAAATTACCATATTTTTCACATTTATGCTCAAAACATTAATTGTGTGTATTGGTTTGAACCGCATCGATGAGGCGGTTCGAACGTGTACTCACAATCTACGTTTTGAGCTACTTAGATTGTGTGTACTCATTAGAACTGCCCCGATGAGGCGATTCTAACGTGTACTCGCAGTCTATGTTTTGAGCTCAAAACAGAGATTGTGTGTACTGGTTATTGTCGCCTCGGTGAGACGGTTCTAATGTGTACCCACAAATCATATTTTTGAAGAAAAATAATGTACAACCCCTCTAAATCCCAGTGTTTTTTTTTTTTCTTATTTCTGCTAGAAAACAGATATTGTGTGTACTCATTAGAACCGCCCGCTGAGGCGGTTCTAAGAGGTACCTACAATCAATGGTTTTGAGCAGGAATTAGAAGAATAAAATATACCCCTGTAAATCCCAGGTTTACTTATAACTGTGGGGTTTAACGGGGTCAAACTTATATAAGCGTGTTTTCGCGATGGAACATAGGCGGCCAGCGTATCTAATCACCCTGAATGTGCTGGCTGATCAGTCTCCGCTGTGCCTCGTATGTAAAATCTTTCTAGTTTAAGGATCAGACGCCGCAAAACACAGCCTCTGATCAGGGTCTACATTGTTTGCTTACAGTACAGGAATTTAAGGGTCAAACGCCGTAAAACACAGCGTCTGATCATAGCCTACTTTGTTTGCTTACAGTACAGAAAATTAAGGGTCAGACGCCGCAAAACACAGCGTCTGATTATGTTCTACATTGTTTGCTTACAGTACAGGAATTGAAGGGTCAGACGCCGCAAAACACAGAGCGTCTGGTCAGGGTCTAAATTGTTTGCTTTCAGTACGGAAATGTAAGGGTCATACCCCGCAAAACACAGCGTCTGATCAGGGTCTACCTTCTTTGCTTTCAGTACGGGAATTTAAAGGTCAGACCCCGCAAAACACAGCGTCTGATCAGGATCTACATGGTTTGCTTTTAGTACGGGAATTTAAGGATCAGACCCCGCAAACGGACCTAAGACATTGCACAAATGCATGGAAGCAGAAGCAGGGAAACAAATCGAAACAAATGATGACGATGATGATGAAAATAATAATAATACTAATGTTGACGGATAAAAAAAACCTTGCGGTTGCGGTCCGCCATCCAGGTACTAACGGCAATATTAGTTATAAAGTTTACAAGTGTATACGTTACACGGACTTGCTGTCGAAATGAAACCTACATACTTTAAAGGAGCTCGTTAGAAGAAGACATTATTGTCATGACGAAAACATACCCGTGCGACAAAGTGCATTGCTTCACATCTCCAAAATGGCTCTTTTATGATGCAAATCCGTGGCATTTTTCTTACGTTCCCTGCAAACATAGGTTGTGATAGCTCATTAGAACCGTCTGAATGAGGCGGTTCTAACGAGCATCCACAACCTATGTCTTGGAGCAGAAATAAGAAAAATAATGTGTACCCCCAGTAGATCCTAGTTTTCTCCATATAAATTGGGGTTAAGGGGGTGTTCATTTCACGGACTTATTCACGTGATGGGTGGGTCTAAGTAGTACCCGAAATGTACATGTATGCTTCACGAAAGCACGCCTTTGTCATTCTGCACCCCCCCCCCCCCCCCCCCCCCCCCCCACTGAACATGTCAAACTTTTATAAAGTAAAATAGAGGTTAACGGGTATACATTATTTTTCTCGTTCTTGCTCAAATGCATAGATTGTGGGTGTTCGTTAGAACCGCCCTGTTTAGGCGGTTCTAATGTGTACCCACACTCTATTCTTGGGCAGAAGTATGAAAATTATCAGAAGTTTTTAGCTGAAAGTTTTTTAGTTTTTTCAGTGCTAAAAGTTTTAATATATTTGAACAGGAGCGTTTTCTTAATGGTTTTGACAAAAAAATGAAACAAGGACTGTGTATTGTAGCTCCGTAAAATCTTTCCTATTTGTGTTGTGGATTTTGCCATGCGCAGGCTCATTTAGGAAAAGAGGAGTCTGTAATGACATCATATTATGCATAGTATTTTTTGTTAGGAATACGTCAGTCGAGTAATGATGACGTCAAATCTAGAGGTTTTTTTTTTTTTTTTTTTTTTTTTTGCCAAAGAAAATGAAAGTAGATCTATTTATAGATATTGATATTTTTAGCCAAAAAGTTAGATTTTTAATGCTTTTTAAAAGGATATGAGCTTCCAAGTTAAGTAGCCAAACTGACAGTGGACACCTATTTTCCTTTTTTATTTACTTAGAACAATAATCGAGGGGGGTCCACCTTTGGATCATTGAGTTCATTTAGAATCATTTTGAAAATAGAGTTCTGCTTAAGCCGGTGCTAGAGGGCGTGGCCGGTGTAGCACATTTCAGTACTGGGCATGAACAGACTCAATAAAAGCGAGTCTGCTATTTTCGTTTATTTGGTGTATTCTTTGCTTCCAAAGGATCTAACTATTCAGAACTTATTTATAAATGATTTTTTCGCCGTCCAAGCAACCGGTTACAATACACTGGAGAACAAGATACTTTTTCTATTGCAGAAGTTAAGCAACGCATATTGTGGTTAGTACCAGGATGGGTGACCGGAAAATCTTTTTATCCATCAACATTATTATCATTATTTTCATCATCATCGTCATCATCATCATCATCATCATCATCTGTTTCGATTTGCATACCGGACCTTCCAAACCTTATATTGCTGGTACCATATCTGACTTATACGGACACGACCTTTCTCAGCTATGCTGATAATGAAGGGAATTAACGCGTACAACACAGAAAATAAATGGTTATCTCCCACAGCTCCTAGCCATGGTTTCCTAGGTGACCAAGGTAAACTGGAAATATAAAAAGGGGGCAGTGTATTTCATTTTCAAAAAGGTTCAAATTATTTTCACTTTTATTTTACAAAATGTATATGGGCGTGTTCACAATAAATTTGCAATTTTACTTCCGCTGGCACAGAAAAGAAATAACAATTTACAAAAAAGTTATGAAAAGAAATTCATCAGTTTTTGTCGCTGTAATCAATAGTTTTACTATACATTCTATACATTTAGTGGGTGCTTCCAAATATATGTAAAAAGGACTAAAAAGTTGTTCATAAAATTTCATTAAAAATACATGTGGATAATTGAAAAAGAATGTAAAATCATCAGCCGCTTGCACAGAAAAGATATTCTTATAAGTTTTTATTTTATGCGGAAATAATTATCAAGTTCCTATATGAATCTATGTATTAACTTTAACCGACATCAGTTACCTGGATGTCCGTTAAAGTTCGACATGCACCGACCGTTCCAAGGCGGCTCATGACTAGTCAATTTGTAAGCATGCATTCAGGTATGTGTTTACTTTATTTCATAATCGTGTCGAACATTTGTAAATTATCATAATTGTCATTATTTCATGATTATTTATAATTTGCTATTACGATCTCTCGACCTCGGGCCTGTCTTTGTTTGTTTTTACAGAGTCCAACTCATGGACACACATCTTATATATATTCCTTATTACTAAGCATTCATGTATTTATATATCAAGATTGGCGAGGTTGGAAGAGGGAAGGTTTCATAGCTTCGTACAACTGTGTTGTCTTCACTTAAACACCGAGCCCCATCGGGATAGTAGGATCAGTCAAAAAAAATCTTACCATCATGTGTTTACCACTAACGCAATATATTCCGCTTTAATTTGCATATCAGGGCTTTTTTGTTTGTGTTGTGTAGTGGCTGTAAAAGGTCTTCCCGTACATTCATTTAATGTTCTTATTTTTCGAATCCTTAGGGATTGCATTTGCAATTGCTTTTCGCCGTTCCTTAAATTGACATCGTTTAGACCCAAGTGCCACTCACTCACCCAGTGAAATACATTTTTGTTTGCTGTCCGTTCCATCGTGGTCTATTATTTTGTTATCGTTTGTCTTTGCATGTGTATATTGCTTATATCTTTTTTTTATTTTGGATAGCCGTTGGGTCATTAAGTGGGAAAGTAACTGTCCTCGCGGCTATCCGCTAGTGATGTTTTCATTAGAGTTTAGTTATTTCGTGCTTGTGTTTCTTTCCGTTGGAGGTGTGAGTGAGTTGATTGTATCGATTCTTGATCATTATTACAATAACACACCCGTTCGTCACAATGCAATTTTTACATCTCCAAAACGGTCAATTTTCTGATGAAAAAATGTGTTATTCTTATTTATACGCAAAACATAGATGGTGGATACTCGTTAGAACCGCCTCAATGAGGCGGTTCTAACGAGTACCCACAACCTATGTTTATGAACAGAAATAAGGAAAATAATGTGTGTGTGTGTGTGTGTGTGTGTGTGTGTGTGTGTGAATTCGGGTTTGTCGTCGCTTTCAACAATTTTTCAGTCATATCACGACGGTGTCTGGTTGCGACAGGGAGCTCAATGCTCATTTTTATAGTGCTGCCTCACTGAAGTATCATGTCCCAGACACATTACATGATACCACACCAAGTCACATTATCATGACACTGGGTCGACCAGTCCCAGCTCCACCCCGTAAATCTGAGTGCCAAGCGAGGAGCAGCTAGTACCATTTTTAACGCTAGGGTGGTCACAATATTTTACAAAGTCAGTGGACCATGAAATGTAGGTCAAGGTCAAATATGGATGCTTGCATGTAAGTTGTCATCCCCAGATAGAAGTTTGTACCAAGTATCATTAATGAAGCTCTTATAGTTCTTGAGAAATAAACTTTTAGGGTGGACGCTAGGGTGGTCGCAAATGTTGACGCCTTGACGAACGGATGGACGAACGAACGAACGGTCGAATGAACGGACCAACGAACGGACGGAAAACCGGGCGCCTATATCGCGCCTTGCTAATAGCAGGCCCGACAAAAATCATCAACTTGTCGTCTGCTGATTAGTCCAAGGACTGGTTTTTGTTTGTTTGATTTGATGTTTAACGTCCCCGTCAACACAATAAAGGTAATTTTGGAGACGTTGCTTCCAATTTTGTGGGACTTTTACCCGACATAGAGAGGAAATGACATCTCAAGCCCTGTCGTCCAATTAAACCAATAGGGTTTATAAGCATGGACGGTCGGACTCGCACCTCTTTGCCTGGGCAGGCTTAGATCCTCTATGCGGTTTACCAGTACTCGTGTGCGGTCAGATTCAGCTCTGCGTGGAAGCATCATGTAGCCCAATTATTTCTTCAAGCCCCAATGGGCGGGGCTGGTCCAAGGACTGGTAAAGGTTACAGTCTATGAAAACTATTATCTTCGATAAAAGGGTAATCCTTTCTCTCACGTTTGTGGTTTGAGCCTCGATCATGACACATTATGAAAAAAAAAACAAAAAAAAAAAACACCCATACAAATACATTGTAAATTTTAGCGTCGGAAAAACGACAATTTTCAGAAGAAAAATTGTAATATGTTTTCATATTTCTTCTCAAAATATAGATTGTGGGTACAGGTTAGAACCGCCTCGTCGAGGCGGTTCTAACGAGTACCCACAATGTATATTTTAGAGCAGAAATAGGAAAAATAAAGTTAACCACTGTAAATCGCAGTTTTACTGTATAAAAGTGGGGTTTAAGGGGGTAAAAAGTATATAGGCGTGTTTTCGTGATGAGACGCCATGTCCTGCAACGGAAGGTCATGTGGTTTTTCTCTTCGCCCACCTCTGCTTAAAGATATGCTCGAAATTCCCGGGCGCGTTTACCGTTGGTTAGCTAGTTCTTAATAGTTTGTTTGTTTGATTTGAGGTTTAACGTCCCCGTCAACACTGTATAGGTCATTTCGGAGACGTTGCTTCCAATTTTGTGGGACTTTTACCCGACATTGAGATGAAATGATATCTCAAGCCCTGTCGCCCAATGAAACCAATAGGGTTTATAAGCATGGGGTGTCCAACACGTACAGCTTTGCCTGGGCAGGCTTAGATCCTCTTAACGGTTCACCAATACTGTGTGCGGTCGGTTTCAGCTCTGCGTGGAAGCATCATGCAACCCATCTATTTCTTCAAGCCCCGATGGGTGGGGGCGCTAGTTCTTAATACAAGAACATGGTAAAAATTAGAAAGAGTTAGAACAGTTGTGCTTTGAGTTAGAACAGTTGTTTTTGATAAAGGTCAAGACGCCAAAAGAAGAGTGACTTTTGTGAAAAACAGGAAATTGACATAAACATGCGGATTTGGAACAATTCGCTAGGGACCCAAGAGTGAGTTAGAATAAGCCGTGGTAAACGGATTATCCGTTTTCGAGTTATCGAAGTTTTTATTGTATATGGAAAAGTGGGGTTTCAATGTTTGTTATATAACATACAGTGAAACTTAAATGGCCCCAACACCGATGACTCGTTTATCACGCCTGTTTAGAACTTTTTCTCCAGACCTAAGGAAACATTTCCCCTTAATTGAGCCCCGCCAAGCGAATTTGTGTCTTCGAGCATTCCGTCAGGACAAATTTTAACTGCGCATGCCCAGCCATTCAGAGGGGCCAGGGATATGGCTTTCTGTCAGAAGGTTCCTCTTGATTCACTGCTTGTATGAGCGAGCAGCGAAGGTTCTGGCGAGACTGTGCGGATGCGCAGGCTCGCCTGAACCTTCGCTGCTCGCATAAGCGATAAGTACCAAAATCGCTTGACGGGGCCCAATTGTGGATATAGAGGATCTTACATGAGTGTTCATGAGTGTTGGCAAAGCCTCGCATTTTATCCGCTTTCCACAACTCGTTTAATAAATTCAATGATACATGACGGCCCCCGCCCATCGGGGCTTGAAGAAAAAGATGGACTGCATGATGCTTCCACGCAGAGCTGAAACCGACTCGCGCGCGAGTACTGGTAAACAGCTTAGAGTATATAAGCCTGCCCAGGCAAAGCGGTGCGAGCCAGTCCGTCCATGCTTATAAACCATATTGGTTTCATTGGGCGCAATGGCTTGAAATGTCATTTCATCTCAATGTCGGGTAAAAGTCTCACAAAATTGGAAGCAACGTCTCCAAAATGACCTTTACAGTGTTGACGGGGACGTTAGACCTCAAATCAAACAAACAAATCAAACTCATTGCCAAATAAAAGGCAATTTTGCCAATCGATGGTGCTTTCAGGTGATTTTTGGCCATATTTCATGCTGAAAACAGTACCTTTCATCACCCACTTATAAAATATAACCTATAAAAACAGCCTCTCTATGTCATACAGTCATCTTCAGCAAGGAAAGGAATCGGAATATTCCGATATTTTTTTGATGATGGGTGAAAGAAAAAGGAAAATATCGGAACAAATATCACTTTTAATACTCTGAAAGACAACAATATAGAACTACAAAATTTTTTCCTTCGGAATATTCCGATATTAAGAAACCTAGCTTTTCTATACTTAAGTTCAAGTGGTTTGGTTCAGGATCTGGTATCGGAACATTCCGATGAAGTGCACAGCAAAACTTCATCGGAAGGTTCCGATTCCAGGGATCTGATCATCAACAAACCTTACTATGGAACAGCATGGTATGTTTATACACATTTTCATGTGGTTCAAAATCTTGTATCGGAACATTCCGATAATGTGGGCTGCATAGCCTTCATCATCGGCAGGTTCCGATACCAGGACTCTGACCACCAACAATCTATTCTACAAAATCTTCTCCTTCGGAATATTCCGATATTAAGAAACCTGGCTTTTCTATACTTAAGTCCAAGTGGTTTGGTTCAGGATCTGGTATCGGAACATTCCGATGAAGTGAACAGCAAAGCTTCATCATCAGAAGGTTCTGATCATCAACAAACCTAAATATGGAACAGCATGGTATGTTTATACAAATTTTCATGTGGCACAAAATCTGGTATCGGAACATTCCGATGATGTGGGCTTGTAGCCTTCATCATCGGAAGGTTCCGATACAAGGAATCTGACCACCAACAATCTATTCTACAAAATCTTCTACTTCGGAATATTCCGATACTTTGAAACCTGGCTTTTCTATACTTATGGTCAAGTGGTTGGGTTCAGGATCTGGTATCGGAACATTCCGATGAAGTGCACAGCAAACCTTCATCATTGGAAGGTTCAGATTCCAGGGATCTGATCATCAACTGCCTAAATATGGAAGAGCATGGTATGTATATATACATTTTCATGTGCTTCAAAATCTGGTATCGGCACAATCCGATGATGTGGGCTGCACAGCTTTCATCATGCGAAGGTTCTGATACCAGGAATCTGACCACCAACAGTCTATTCTACAAAATCTTCTTCTTCGGAATATTCCTATATTAAGAAACCTAGCTTTTCTATACTTAAGTTCAGTGGTTCGGTTCAGGATCTGGTATCGGATTATTTCGATGAAGTGCACAGCAAAGTTTTCAGGATCTGGTATCGGAACATTCCAATGATGTTGGCTGCATAATCTTCACCAGGTTCAGATGCCAGGGATCTGATCATTAACTGCCTAAATATGGTACAGCATGGTATGTTTATACACATATTCATGTGGTTCAAAATCTGGTATCGGAACATTTCGATGATGTGGGCTGCACAGCTTTCATCATCGGAAGGTTCCGATACCAGGAATCTGACCACCAACAATCTATTCTAGAAAATCATCTTCGGAATATTCCGATATTAAGAAACCTAGCTTTTCTATACTTAAGTTCAGTGGTTTGGTTCAGGATCTGGTATAGGAACATTCCGATGAAGTGCACAGCAAAGATTTCAGGATCTGGTATCGGAACATTCCGATGATGTGGGCTGCATAGCCTTCACCAGGTTCAGATTCCAGGGATCTGATCATCAACTGCCAAAATTTGGAACATCATGGTATGTTTATACACATTTTCAAGTGGTTCAAAGTAGAAGTAAAACAAAGATCAAGAATTGATACAATTAACTTACTCCATCCATAAAAGACACCAAAGGGAAAGAAATACAAACATTAAGCGACCAGACCATAATGGAAACCTAAACAAAGGAAGGCCATATGGACAGTTACTTTCCCACAAAATGGCCATATGGCCATCCAAAATTAAAAGACACACAGTAAGTAACAAACAACAACATAAATAAATCGCCACAGAAGAGCCGCCTTGGAACGGTCAGTGGAAGATTTCCACTGGGGGGCTTAAATCGATTTTACGTGGCCACAATCCTCGCCCTTACTTCCGTCGCGATTTAGACAAATAATTTGTTCAGTCCGCATGAAGGCCTCCTAACTCATCAGTGCAACATCTCCGTGAACACAGAAATCAAAGAACCACAGAGGTGAGACAACGGTGAGGACTCGACAGCAAGAAACCACTGAAATGCTGGAGCAAAAGAAAACCAACAGTTAGACTCCGATGAGCCCGACCAGAGACAGAGCATCAGGCACCAACCAACATTATCTCTTTAATTTTCAATAAGCCTTTACGTTGGAGCCGTCATAGAATCTGAGGCCTGACCCACCGGCGTGCAATTAAAGAGGGAAGCAAAGTTGCCAACCGTGATTGGGTTAACTACCATGCATGCAGTCTGTCGTATAATATCCATGTTGTACCCAATCTTTTTATATCGAAGAATGATTTTACGAAATTGGGTGCTGAAGTAATTGCGGTTATATATTTTTCTGAATTTATATACTAAGTCACCATAAAATTCGGGTTCCGATAGACCTTGTTGCAGAAGAGATTTAAGTCCAATATTGAATTTTGAAATTAAATCAGAATGGCGTCTATAAAATTTTGAAAAGGCTTTGCGTAGTTTATGGTACCGATAACCCTGATTAAGAAGTTTAGCCGTTAATAATTTATTACGAGTGTTGAAGTCAGTTACATGACTACACACTCTAGCAAATCGAATTAATTGCGAAATATAAACGCCATAGGATGCCGCACGAGGAACATCACCATCCAAAAAAGGAAAATTTACAATCTCAAAATCAAAGTCATCGCGTTTATCATAAATTTTGCACGAAACAAATCCATCTACAATAGATAGATGTAAATCCAAAAACGGGGCCTCGGTATCAGAAGAATTTGCTTTATTTAACTGAAGTTCTAGGGGGTAAATCTGACTGATCAAACCATCAAAATAGGTATTATCAATATTTAATAAATCATCTAAATATCTAGAAGTAGAGCTAAAAGCTTCAATAATTTCAGATTGGTTATCAATGGAAAGCGACAAAATGAAGTCTCTTTCATAACAATACAAGAACAGATCAGCCACAAGAGGTGCGCAATTAGTACCCATCGGAATACCCACAATTTGTCTAAATAACTTAGTACCGAATCTAATATAAATATTGTCAAGTAGAAAGGTGATAAACTCTGGTATCGGAACATTCCGATGATGCGGGCTGCACAGCTTTCATCATCGGAAGGTTCCGATACAAGGAATCTGACCACCAACAATCTATTCTACAAAATCTTCTTCGGAATATTCCGATATTAAGAAACCTAGTTTTTTATACTTAAGTTCAGTGGTTTGTTTCAGGATCTGGTATCGGAACATTCCGATGAAGTGCAAAGCAAAGCTTTCAGGATCTGGTATCGGAACATTCCGATGATGTGGGCTGCATAGCCTTCACCGATTCAGATTCCAGGGATCTGATCATCAACTGCCAAAATTTGGAACAGCATGGTATGTTTATGCACATTTTCAAGTGGTTCAAATTCCGGTATCGGAATATTCCGATGATGTGGGCTGCACAGCTATCATCATCGGAAGGTTCCGATACCAGGAATCTGACCACCAACAATCTATTCTACAAAATCTTCTCCTTCGGAATATTCCGGTATTAAGAAACCTGGCTTTTCTATACTTAAGTTCAAGTGGTTTGGTTAAGGATCTGGTATCGGAACCTTTCGATGAAGTGCACAGCAAAGCTTTCAGGATCTGGTATCGGAACACTCCGATGATGTTGGCTGCACAGCCTTCACCAGGTTCAGATTCCAGGGATCTGATCATCAACTGCCTAAATATGGAACAGCATGGTATGTTTATACACATTTTCATGTGGTTCCAAATCCGGTATCGGAACATTCCGATGATGTGGGCTGCACAGCTTTCATCATCGGAAGGTTCCGATACCAGGAATCTTACCACCAACAATCTATTCTACAAAATATTCTCCTTCGGAATATTCCGATACTTTGAAACTTGGCTTTTCTTTACTTATGCTCGAGTGGTTTAGTTTAGGATCTGGTATCGGAACATTCCGATGAAGGAAGTGCACAGCAAAGCTTCATCATCGGAAGGTACTGATTATCAACAAACCTAAATGTGGAACAGCATGGTATGTTTATACACATTTTCATGTGGTTCAAAATCTGGTATCGGAACACTCCGATGATGTGGGCTGCATAGCTTTCATCATCGGAAGGTTCCGATACCAGGAATCTGACCACCAACAATCTATTCTACAAAATCTTCTCCTTCAGATTATTCCTATATTAAGGAACCTAGCTTTTCTATACTTAAGTTCAAGTGGTTTGGTTCAGGATCTGGTATCGGAACATTCCGATGAAGTGCACAGCAAAGCTTTTATCATCGGAAGGTTCTGATACCAGGAATCTTATCACCAACACAGTCAAGAATGTAGCAGCATGACATATTTATACATGTACCAATTTTCATGTGGTTAAAAATTCTATATCAGAACATTCTGATGCTGTGGGAAGGTTCTGACACCAGGAATCTAACCACCAACAAAACAGCATGGTTGAGATGTTCTTCAAGATCTGGTATCGGAACATTGAGGAAGATTGGACAAAAAACTGTGGCCTCTAGAAAGTTAAAAAGTTTTTCTATGATTCGGCCTACTGACCTACATTTTGACCCGACATGACCCATTTTCCAACTTGACAGAGATATTGTCAGGGTTATCATTCTGAGCAAGTCTTAGGATGATTGGACCAAAACTGTGGCCTCTTGTGTGCTAACAAGAAATTTCTGTGGTTTGACCTACTGACCGACTTTTTTACCCGACATGACCCATATTCGAACTTGACTGAAATATTATCAAGATAAACATCCTGAGCAAGTTTGAGGATAATTGGACCAAAATTGTGGCCTCTAGAGTGTTAACAAGGTTTTCCTTTGATTTGACCTGATGACCAAATTTTTGACCAGACATGACCCAATATCGAACTTGACCTAGATTTCATAGAGGCAAACATTCTGATCAAGTGTCATTAAGATTGGGTCAAAACTGTGACCTCTAGAGTGTTAACAAACAAACTGTTAAAGACAAACGACGGACGATGACGGACGCCAGAAACAGGGTGATGACAATAGCTCACTCTGAGCCTTTTTGCTCAGATGAGCTAAAAAGAGTTATTCGGACAAGTCAGTGATAGTTACGTGGACTTAAGCATTGAAGAGCTTTTCTGCTGAATAACTCTGCCTTGTCAATCTTATCTGCGACTACTATACAAATGAAGCATCAATGTATCCCTGAGGGATAGAAGTTTTGGCGATAACAAAGTTATATTGTCAGGGGAAATAATTCAAATGCCATGGCAGCAAGAATTGCCCGTTTTCTCTTTTGATCTTTCCGAAACGAAATGAAAGATGATGAAAGAGAACAGGTTATATTGTCAAGGGAGATAATTCAAATACCATGGCACCCAGAATCCAGAATTGTCCATTTTCTCTTTTGATCTTTCCAAAACAAAACGAAAGATGATGAGAGAGAACAAGAGGACCATGGTGGTAGATGATTCAATATCCCTGCCCTACGCTAAGATATTTGAATATTTACGTATTACTTAATATTGAAGTTTCCCTGAAAGATTGCTGTAAGACTTTGTAAAAACTTATTGTTAAAGAATTAAGCCAAATGGCCAAAATAAGAGATCCACTAGATGAAGCTGTATACCAAATATCAGGTTACAGACAAGATGATTTTTAAAGGTTTTCCCTGTACAAGTATATGCAAAAGAAATAGACCCCGTGATGGGACCAATTTTGGCCACAGGGCTATAAATTGAACGGGACAATAAAATGAACAATCTTGGCAGAGGTCCTATAGACAAAGTTACATGCCATTTATCAATGCTGGTTTCAGATCAGAAGATTTAAAAAAAAAATTCCTAGATATTGGCCTGTGTTAAACATACGAGTAAAACATATTGGGTCCGTTTTGGTCCCAGGGCTAAAAAATGAACAACCTTGGGAGACGTCCACTAGTTGAAGCTCGTTACCAAATATCAAACCTTGGGAGAAGTCCTCTAGCTGAAGCTAGATATCAAATTTCAAACCTTGCAAGCGGGACATAACTCTGTAACTAGAATACTGTCGATGGCGTGCCATCGCAAATCCCCACGCCTTCTACAGAGGGGCCAAGTACCGAAAACCCCTCACGCTAGGTCCTAATTTGACCCCAGGGTCAAAATATTACCTGTATTATATTCTACTAATCATGCCCTTCAATTTGATATGCCACATGACTATGTTCCAAAAAAAAACTTAAATTTTGACCCTTTGACCCCTCCCCCAGGGCCCCAATCTGACCCCAGGGTCAAAATTTTACTTGTATTGCTTTTATTGTTCTACTAATCACCCTTTTCAATTTGATATTTTATATGACTATATTCGGTACAATTTGAATTTTGACCCCTTGACCCCCCCGGGTCGCAGCCAAAATCCTGTTCAATATGTGTTACATATATCATTAATCATTACTTATGCAAATTTTGGTTTCAAAATCTATAAAATTGACTTTGAAATTGACTTAATTGATATTTGACCTTTTGACCCCTCCCCATGGCCCCTGGGGGCGGAGCAAAAAATAAATGTGTCGTTGCACGCCCTCATCATGTAAGGAAGCTGTGTACCAAATTTGGTTACATTCCGACCAGTGGTTAAAGAGGAGATAGCGTGAGGGACGGACAGACAGTCGGACGGAGGCAATCACAATATCCCCGAACGCTTTTTTTAAAAGCGTGGGGATAATAAATGGGCCGACTGGGCTAGTTTTCAACCTCATCTGAGTTTTTATCTCCAGCCACCTTACATATACCGTATACGCCCTAATTACCGCACCGTGCCCTTAGTTTTTTCAAAATCGTGTAAAAAAAATCATGGTGAAAAATCTACCTAATTAGCGCACACTCGATGCGAAAAGAATAGCTCAGAAGAAGTTTCAGAAAAATTCGATCAAAACTGAAGGGGTTACGACGATGACATGGTCAAAAATCGTCATTTTCAGCAATCAAAGGGACGTAACAATACGATTAATAGGCAGGCTTAGCCGGTATTTAAACTCATCCGAGGTTTTATCCCTAGCCACCTTACATATAAGTTTCAGAAAGATCAGATCACAGCTGAAGGGGCTACCGTGATGACAAGGTCCAAAATAGGCATTTTCAGCTATCAAAGGGATGTAACTCTATGACAAATGGGCTGACTTGGTGGGTTTTTGAGCTCATTCGAGTTTTGTTCCCCAGCCACCTTACATATAAGTTTCAGAAAAATCTGATCAAAACTAAAGGGGCTACAGTGATGACAAGGTCAAAAATAGACATTTTCAGCAATCAAAGGGGCATAACTATGAAAAATGGGCCGACTTGGCCTGTTTTCGAACTTATTCGAGGTTTTATCCCCAGCCACCTTACATATAAGTTTCAGAAAGATTCAATCAAAACTGAAGGGGCTACGGTGATGACAAGTTAAAAAAAATGGCATTTTCAGCAATCCAAGGGATGTAACTCTATGATAAATGGGCTGACTTGGCCAGTTTTCGAACTCATCTGAGTTTTTACCCCCAGCCACCTTACATATAAGTTTCAGAAAAATCCAATCAAAACTGAAGGTGCTACGGTAATGACAAGCATTTACCCATAGCAAGTCTATGGGACCGTCTGGTTGCCATAACAACCAAAGTTTTAGAGGGATTTCGAAAAAAAGTTCATGTCATCAATGCCCCACCTGAGATCAGCCTGCTGGCTGCAGAGATATAGCTGCTCAAAAGTGTGGACGGACGATGGAGGACCCACTATACTATAAGCTCCCCTGGAGCCTTCGGCCCAGGTGAGCTAAATATGCAAAAACACTGACTTTTTCAAAGGGCCATAACTCTTGACACTATTGTAGCTAGAGTAACATAACTTGCCATGAAATTGTTTATTGCTGATGTAATTTTATGTGTAAAGTTTGAAGATGATGAGTTCTACAGTTTGTAATTTGTTTGTTTGTTTGATTTGATGTTTAATGTCCCCGTCAACACTATATAGGTCATTTTGGAGACGTTGCTTCCGATTTTGTGGGACTTTTACCCGACACTTAGATGAAATGACATCTCAAGCAATGTAGCCCAATGAATCAATAGGGTCCGACTCGCACCACTTTGCCTGGGCATGCTTAGATCTTCTAAGCAGTTTACCAGTACTCGTATGCGGCCGGATTCAGCTCTGGGTGGAAGCATCATGCAGCCCATTTATTTCTTCAAACCCCGATGGGCAGGGGCCTACAGTTTGGAATTTTATTTAGATAAAAAAGCATGCAAAAAATATGGATGGACAGACGGACTGAGTGATCACTATACGGCACCCACCAAAATTTTGCAGGGCCCTAATTATACACAATGATGGGCACAAGTAAAGGCACTTGTTCAGTTTTTGGTAAGAAATCGGCCTCATCCACACATGCCAAGGCCGAATACATTCCTATGTGTAGAGAAACTATTTGTATCCACAAGATCATCATCATTTGTAGTGCTACTTGCAAATATCCAGCATGTAGTAAAGTGCAAAACCAATCTATGAAAATAAAACAAGAACACAGCTGTGAAATATTTTCCAAAAGAGTCCAAAAGATGATGAGCCAGATATGTCTTTTATCTTCTAAAACATAGGGATAATAAACAAGTGTGCATATTCTGTGTACTGTAAATATTCTTCTTTGCTGTTTGCCTGAAAGCAGAAACAAACATGATATAAGTTACTGATTATAAAGTCGCAAAAATGAATGCCCATTTTCAAATGAGCTGGCACTTCTCTTTTTTCTGTGGTATTAGGCCTTTTATGAAATGCAGTGAATGTGGCATGGCCCTGATTAGTATTGTATTAGTTTTACGGCTCAAACAAGACTATTTTAAATCTTTTGAGCTGGTCAGTTTACACACTTTTCCTGGGCAGGCTTATATGCCATTGGACCTCTAAAAAGATTGTTCAAAGCATAGTCAGGTGTCAAGAAATGACCACGCCCTGGGGCCCATAGTGGAACCTTAAAAATATTTGAGGGTCACTGACAATGACTAATTGGCCGAAACTAGCTAGTCTGGCCCAAACACCTGTACACTTGATACATTTAAGTTTTTGGTGTATTCTTTGCTTCCAAATAGAACATATTTCAACACCATTGACTTAATCCATCTTATCGTAAGAATACAAGAAAATATAGTTTACTGAGCGAGGATCTTAACCATTTCTGAGATAATAGGCCTTTAATGAAGTGGAGGGGTGGGACATGGTATCGGGGCATCCCAGGGAACGTGCCTGATTGTAAGGAGAAAGTATATATATATATATATATTCTGTTTACATGTGGGGATCTGTTGATATTCATGAGCTGTTGCTGCCACTGAAAACGAATGATCAAAGGGTTAATACTGTTGTAGTTATCTTTCTTTCTGGCTTATTTATTTCAGGAATCTTACAATATTTTGCATGAATGTTGATATAGGTTAGATATTACTGCTGCAAGAGCTAAGCCTGTCCATGCAAAGTGGTGGCAGCATCTC
Source organism: Lucinisca nassula (assembly GCA_963580285.1). NCBI lineage: Eukaryota > Metazoa > Mollusca > Bivalvia > Lucinida > Lucinidae > Lucinisca > Lucinisca nassula. Next base: position 95,455,283 of record OY757012.1, read on the forward strand.
CAAAATGACCTAATTAGTGTTAACGGGGACGTTAAACCTCAATTCCAACAACAAGAGGACCATGATGGTCCTATATCGCTCACCTGAGCTGACAGATTTACATGTGCGCCCCGTGTAAAAACCAGCGGGCCCCAGGGCGTGGTTATTTCTTGACACCTAACTATGCTTTGAACAATCTTTTTAGAAGTCCACTCGGTGAAGCATCATATCAAATATCAAAGACCTGGGCCCTCTGGTTTCAGACGAGAAGATTTTTAAAGGTTTTTTTTCTATATAAGCCTACTGGTGTAAAACCAGTGGGTCCGAATGGAATTCTTTGAACAAATTTGTGAGAGGACCACCTAAAGAACATTTCTGCCAAGTTTGGTCAAAATTTGTTTAGTGGTTTATGAGGATGTTATTTAAACGCATTGTGGATGGACGGATGGACATATGGACGGACGATGACGATGGAAGGTGAGTGATTACAATAGCCCCCCCCCCCCCCACGGAGCTTTCAGCTGATGTGAGCTAAAAGCAATCAAACCATATTTCATCTTGCTGTGAAATAGGCCAAGTTCAACCAAGGGTTATCATTTGAACAAACTTGGTATGGCCCGTGTTCCAAGTGTTGCTTAAAGGCCATTTGCTGTATAGTTCTTCTGAACATTTATACGGATTTTGCTATCTGGCCTAGCAGTTTAAGAGAAGTTACAAAAGTTTGAAGATGACATGGATGATGAAGCAGACAACAAAGCACTGCCTATATAGATTCTATAAGCTCCTTCAAAGCCCTAGGCTCCTGTGAGCACAAAATGTGTAGAAAGCCCCTCTAATATATAGCGGTCAATAAGGACCCTCATTGAATATAACCAAACAAAATATATAGCACAAAGTTCCATTATGAAAACATACCTATAAAACTTTTTAATATCAAAACTTTTGCCACCAAAAGAATTTTTTATCGATAAACATTCTGATATTTCAGAAAAATAATGTATACCCCCTGTAAACCCTAGTTTTAATATATAAGAGAGGGGTTCATGGGGGAGGGGGGTTTGGGGGCAACATTACACACGCTCATTTTTGTGCTGAGTTTGGCATACGCAGTAGTATGAGTGTATCAGTGTTTGAGATAATAAGTGTAAACTGTTAAAAAAACAAGCCTTACTGGTTCTTTTTGTAGTATTCTTCTTTCCAGTTGTTTTCTTTTGACTTTTTCTAACATTTCCAGTTTTACTTCCAGTTTGTCTTTTCTTAATGTGTACCTGAAATTCAAATCATTAGCCTATATAACACCATCTGTGTTTTTTTTTTTTTTTTTTTTTTTTGGTTTTGGTTTTACGGCCCTTTCAAGATTATTTCACTCATATCGAGCCGATCGTTAATCAGGTGGCCGAAAACCGAAGTACGCGGACAAAAACCACCTGAACTTCTGTTGCAGAACTTGGCGTCTCATATGTGATCCGAGCGAAGCTCGAACCACAGCGGTGAAAGATCTAATGATCAAGAGTCAGCGCTCTTAACCACTAGGCCACGGAGGCCCGTAACAATCTGGGAGATATGTTTTGTTTTGTTTTTGTTGTATGGCCCTTCCAGAATAATTTAATTTTGTTTGTTTGATTTGATGTTTAACGTCCTCGTCAACACTGTAAAGGTCATTTTGGGAAATTGCTTACAATTTTGTGGGACTTTTACCCGACAGTAAGATGAATTGACCTCTCCAGCCCTGTCTCCCAATGAAACCAATTGGGTTTATAAGCATGGACGGTCCGACTCGCACCGCTTTGCTAGGGCAGGTTTAGATCCTCTTAGCGGTTTACAAGTACTTGTGTGCCGTTGGATTTAGCTCTGCCTGGAAGCATCATGCAGCCCATATATTTCTTCAAGCCCTGATGGGTGGGGCCGAAGAATAATTAAATAACTAAACACAAGAAAGCATTATGCAATGCCGGTGGGGGTGGGTTGCGGGTGCATGGATCTGAGTCACCATCACAACAATGCCATCACACTGGCTCTGAGTATAAAGATTCCTTTGAATATACTAATGTCAGGATAGTTTCATTTCACAGCGGAAAATGTAAGATTTTTATAACAGTAACTGATGCCTTTTCCTGGAATATATTTACCCTTATCCTGCTGAATATATTAAATTTGCAACACCCAATATCAGCTATCGGCCAATCAGAGTGTTTGATATATGATATACATCCAATGCAAAATACATTCAATTCTCAATCTGCATGACAAAAAACAAGGTAGATCCTGATTTCGAAAGGTCATAACTCCAGTACTTTAGCCAGAGTTATGTTTTTACTTTGTTTTCAGCACCCATCTCATGCTTTCATTTGTGGTAAGATAATTAAAATATCTGAAAAAGTTGGCAACTAACAGAGCGCACACGGGTACACTTGGTATAAAAAGGCTTTTTTCAATATTTACTATGTTCAACTCCAAAAGTTTGTTTGCCTGAGTTTTGTTTTTGTGTTCTGAAGTTGTCTTTACATTTGAGCGAAATTTCATGAAAATCTCTTGAACGGTTTTCAACTTACAGAGCAGACAAGAGTACATGGTAGAAATAGCTATGTTAGATGTTCAAAGGGCAATACCTGGACCAAGTATGTAAATAAGAGTTATGGTTCATAACTTCTACACATTGTCTCATGCCAGGGATAATACGATGGTGAGTGTGCGTGTGAAGTTTCATGAGGCTAAGTCAAATACTTTCGAAGCTATAGCCAATGTTAAGTTTTTTTAATGACACCGACAATGCAGACAGACCGGCTTGTAGAATCGCGAGGCTTGCGGAGCGATTCTAAATGCGTTCTCGAAGCCGAGGCTGATAAACTTGATATCAAATGACACGAATCTGGTATTCTATTTATCAGTTTATCCCCTTGTACACTATTAAATTAACAATTTACGATCACTTATTGATGGTCCTCAGTGCGTTCCAGCATTCTTGCGGGCGATATATCAGCAGACCATATTTTTTTCATATGATATTTTTTTCAAGTATTTTGTTTTTCATTTTTTTCTTGTAACAATGACATTTTTGTCATTTTTCTAGTAGTCCGGTTCATTCATAAAAGTGCAATGTCACGTTGACGTGATAAAGCTCACTTATCCTGAGATAGCATATCGTTATCAGGTCAATTCGTACTAATGCAATATATAGAGAGTAACTGATAAAAAGCATTTAGGGGCTAGGCGCCTATACTATCAAAATGGCCCATAAACCTGTCCTGGATGAAATTTCTAGCTCATAAACCCTCAATGTTCTTGCAGACGGACATCCTGACGGGTATATCTTAATGCCCCACCACTATATATAGTGTGATGGGGTATAAACATCACAAAAAATAGGGGTCAGCTCATTTTTCATGTCAAAAATATATAAAATTTCAGAACATTAGCACAACCATTCTTGACCGTACGCAAGTTGTGCTATCTGCTGCTTACTTTGTCTACTTTCTACACCTCTGAACTGGCAGGAGTCCATGCTTATAAACCCTGTTGGTTTCATTGGGTGGCAACGATTGAGATGTCGTTTCACCTCAATGTTGGGTAAAAGTCCCATAAAATTAGAAGCAATGTCTCCAAAATGACCTATACAATGTTGACGGGGATGTCAAAACCTCAAATCAATCAGTCAATGAATCAATAACAGCTCTGATCTTTGAATTATTTCAGAAAGATATATAAGAAATTTTTGATAGATCGGTGAATAAAAGAAAAAAATAACATTACCTCTGGGATTCGCACTTCCTTGTTCAGCATAGTCTGGATAGCTTCAGGGAGTGGTTCTGCTTCTTCTGCGACAGTTATTTGTTTTGTTTGTTTAGGTAATTTTGGAAGAATCCAGTAACGGGAAGAATTTGAGTATTTTTCCAGATTTTTATAGAATGTTTCCCACCAACTGTAAGTGTGTTCTGAATTCCTGAACATATGCTTTAACTGGCCTATTTGCTTCAAATTTCTTTGTACATCTATTTCCTTGTAATCAGGCTTCAATGGTTTAGGTAGTCCTTTAGGCATCGAATGTAGGAAATTTCCCTCCAAAGGTTTCCATTGTTCATTCCTGTTCCCCCTGTAGTGTGTCATAACTCTATCACCCTGACTTGTAAACTTGTAGTGTAAATGCTGAGTTTGCTGAGTACACTGGGATATGTATGGTTCTAGCCAAGATTTCACATCATACATATTATTCAATGTTTCTGACCCAGGCAATAATTTAATTAAATCATCCAATGTTGAAACATCTGTCACTCTCAACTTCTCTGGGATTCGACTGAATGCAGCACCAACATCCTCATGGGTGTGCCCAACATACAGGAAGGAGAGATGCACCTGCAAAGAATGTAAAGCGAGATTTCTTCAACTGCAAAACAACACCAAGGTCATTTTGGAGACGCTGCTTGCAATTTTGTGGGACTTTTACCAGACGTTGAGATGAAATGACATCTCAAGACCGGTCGCCCAATGACACCCATAGGGTTATTAAGCAAGGCCGGTCTGACTCGCACCGCTTTGCCTGGGCAGGCTTCTATCCTCTTAGCGGTTTACCAGTACTCGTTTGCGGGTCGGATCTTGGTCTGCGTGGAAGCATCATGCAGCCTATATATTTCTTCAAGCCCTGGTGGGCGGGGGCCCTACTGCTTACGTATAAGACTGCCCAGGAAAAGTGTGGATTGGAAAACTGGGCGGCTCAAAAATGACCTAAAATAGTCCATTAAACTCCAATACAAACAATACAAATCAAACTTGTATACAATTGTGCCAAGCACCTTCAATCTATCACAGCTTATTGCCATCACAAGGTTATATTGTCAGGGGAGATAATTCAAAATCCAGGGCGCCCAGAGTCGTGGTTCTTGCACATGTACAACTGTATCCAATTACCATATATATATGTCAAAGCGTATTGGTGATATTGCTATCGCAAGGTAGTGATTCAATTTTATTGGAAGGGGAGATAACTAAACAAGATGTGTTTGTGAAACACTGATGCCCACGGACAGCGCATGTTAAATATGAAAGTAGTATCACTAAGTAATCTTAAAAAAGTAGGTCAAGGTCACAAGGTCAAAAATTATGGGATCGTTGGAAAGGTCTTATGACATAGAATGCATATATGAAAGCCCTATCACTTACCAATCGAAAGTTATGGCAATGTTAATGTTTTTAAAAAGTAGGTCAAATGTCAAGGTCCATGTCACGAGATCAAAAATTATGAATCCACTAAAAAGGTCTTGTGAAAAAAAATGCACATGTGAAATATGAAAGCCCTATCACTTACCAATCGAAAAGTTTTTAAAAAGTAGGTCAAACATCAAGGTCAAGGTCACGACATCAAAAATTAGGGTACCACCAGAAAGGTCTTGTGACAAGTAATGCGCATGTGAAATATGAAAGCCCTACCACTTGCCAATCGAAAGTTATGGCAAATGTTGCAGTTTTCAAAAAGTACGTCAAATGTCAAGGTCACGAGGTCAAAAATTATGGTACCACTAGAAAGGTCTTGTCACAAGGAATGCACTTTGAAAATATACCTGCACTGTTGTGTAATGACAAAAGTATTTTGCTTAGGATAGCCATGCAGCTGTAATCAGGACAGACTGATAATTCTTCGCATATGTACATGATGATCTGAGTCTTCGCTGGTCGCACATGTGTATCATGGTTTTTTGCCGTGTGGTGAATTTCTCGGGGCGATGAATTTCCCGCCGTCATTTTTGCACGTGCTGTTGAGACAGTCAGAAATTGTCCCGCGTTTTTCAATCACAAAACGTCAATGATCATTTGCTTACACGGTTGTTGCATGCAACTTTTTGAAAATATGACAATGAAACCTGTGCGACATGTAAAGGCTCAGATCAACCTGCCAGTCATATATAAATGTTTGCTGTTTGTATAAGCCTTCCGTAGTATGGCTTCTGGGACAAACGTCATTTCACTGTTCAGTTTTGAAGACATTTGCAAGATTCACAAGCTGATCTTTTGTATGAAGAAATGTTTGTTTTTGCTGTATGCTGACTCATTCACATAGGTAAATGTATAATAAAAGACGGTATAATGCAGTTTAACTTGTTGTATATGTGACTCTTTTTGCGTCCGACAAACATGATAGCTAATGAGTATAGTCTTTCAAAACGCAGTGAGACGTAACTGCACTTTTAATTTTGGACTAGTCCGTGTTTTAGGTAAGTCGCCTTCAGTTGGGATTTTACACTGGGATATATAGTTTTACTGAGATTCGTACTGCATCATACTAACCACTTGGCCGCAACTTCTACATAATGGCATTATCAAAAAACTCATTTATAATTTTAAAATCCTTTGAAAAGAAGAAATCCGGCACCTGGTTACCCTAAAACATGGAAAAGTCTTGCCACGCTTGAACGTTGAACTCTCAAAGGTCGTTGATAAACTATATTATGAGTATCTGAAGCAGGACTCGCAGGTAACAAAAACACTGCATATCGCTAAATGAAAACACCGACTTGATCATTGCTTTACTTCTATTTTGATAGTCTAACTTCAAATAAAAAATATGCAGTTTGTGAGATTCATGTCACCCTTAAAGAGGTGCTAAAATGTCGTGCTGTGATTACGTAATACTATGCAATGATTAATCGGGTTACGTAATTAACTGAATCCACAAATTAATTTAGTACAGGCGGCAAACATCAAACAATTGAACGAGTTATTTCACTGCAGACGCATTTTCAATACTACTTACCTGTGTTTAGTGATGAGATCCTTTTCTCACGACGCGGCTTTCAATGCATTGATAACACGGAGTTGTCATGTGATAGGAACAAGTTATACTGTCTTGCCCCTTTTATTATTTGTACAGTACGTATGGATGTATTTTTCTGCGCCAAAGATGTTTAAATATATACAGATGACCCTTGCTATAACGACAACAATCTACTGTAAAAACATACTTACCAGTAGGAAAGGCCGGCCTCGGTAACTCAGTCGGATGCGCGTCTGACTAGTGATCAGGAGGACGCGGGGTCGGCAACACTCTTACGTGGAGATTGTTCATGAAATCTTTTCTCTCTCTCTTCCGCTGTTTCAAGAAGGGCAGTTGTCAGTTTTTTGGTGAAAGAATGCGAACTGTGCTGGTTAACTGCTTACGTATAAGCATTCCCAGAAAACGTGTGTATAGGTAAACTGACCGGCTAAAAATGACCTAAAGTAGTGTTGACTGTGCCGTTAAACCCCAATACAAACAAACAAACAAACCAGAATGAAAAGAGAAAAAAGACGTTTTTCGTTTAATAACTAGACAAACAGATAATGGGAATATCTGTAAGAACATTGTCCTCTGACGGGTAACCGTATCATCTGTTTCTCAATTACAACAATTCATCACGTGAACAAGTCCGTGAAATGAACACCCACCTTAACCCCACTTTATATAGAGAAACTTGGGGTTTACGGGGGTATACATTATTTTCTTGTTTCTGCTCCGAGACGTGGGTTGTGGGTGCTCGTTAGATGAGGCGGTTTTGACGAGCACCCACGACCTATTTTTTGGGGTATAAATAACAAATTTATTACATATTTTCATCAGAAAAGTGGCCTTATTGGAAATTTGAAAACAAAAACTATGTCGCACGGATATGTTATCGTAATGATTAACCCGATTCATCTTGAGTGAAAAAGTCGCACCATGGAAATTGTTCCTCTAACAAGTTTTGTTGTCATATTGAATGTCGGAATAGAAAGGCCTGACCGTACTTTGATGCTGGTTAGCCCAATATTAAAAGATGCCCTTATAGATATTAATGATAAAGTTATCTGAATCTTTGAATTTCTGCGACAAATGCCTTGAAAAGCTAGCAAGGCAAAGAACAGAAATAACGAAATAAGAATGTTTCGCCGATAGTAGCAAACTCTTACATCTTTCGTTTTCGGTAGGAGATTGCTACAGTAATCGGTTGCATTGGGCTTACGGTAACATACAATTACACATAACTAATAACAGTACTGTGTTTAATGATGTTTAATACATATTAAATATTTGCATAGCGTATATTAAGCCCAAGAAACAATCGTACAGGTAAATACCGCTTTAGAAGGTTTTATGTGAGTATGACCACGGTGAGTCCCACCTTCTAGGGAGAGGGTGAGGTTTTGCGTGGATGTGCACACATTACTCTCATATGATTAACCCGGTAGGACCCACCTTTTCTATATGGAGGGTTGGGCTTACATGGATATGCACAAATTACCTTTCACTTATACTCCGAAACATATTACAGGCACTATTCTGAAGACCAATAACTTTGATTGGCTTAAAAAAACTATATTGACAGCATTAGGATACAGGAAACCGGTATATGTCACTTATCATTTTTGAAACACAGCCATACATGTCTGTTGGTCAGAACTGTCTTTTTCTTTATGTCATTATTATCTGCACTAAAGTATCGTCAAACTCCAATAACTCGAATACATTCGTGTTCGGGACAGGGGTAGCTGTAACTATTGAGTGTTACACATACTGCCTGTATATAACACATAATATAGATGACTTTAAGATCTATTTTTGACCTTTAGAAAAAAAAATATTGTATGTTGTGTATACTCATTAGAATCGCCTATACAATGTGAAGCTAATGAGTATGCACAACAAACCTTTTCAAGATAAACTTAAAAATATAAATAAATTGGCCAAAGCACATGGATATGTGGAACTATAGGAAGAATTCTCTAGTAACTCCAAAACGATTTTGAATCAACCATAGTAATCGCATTATCTGTTTTCGAGTTATCGCAGTTTTACTGTATGTTAGAAATAGCTTTACACATCATATTCATAATGTCGGTTTTCAAAGCATATTAAATATGTCCAAGAATACTCCATTGAGAATCACTGGAGCATTCTTATATCGTGCCATCATTTGGCGAACTATATGATAACCGTAACACTGGATGGGTCAGGTTGTGGCATGATTGAACTTTTGTGGGGTTTTGATTTGATTGTAAACGAAACATGTGCAATAATAACAATATAACCTCAAACAATGAGCGGTATCAGTCTTCTTTTGTGCAACAGTTGGACTCCACTTACGGTGTTAAAACGGTGTCATGAAAATACCTCTGGCAATCTGGAACAATATGCACATGCATATATAAGATCGCTTACTCTTCCCAAAATTCAATATCATAATTATGTTACCTTTTTTCTCTTATGTATTTCAATTTATTTCTTGTATTTTCCTTATCCTTTCACTCTCTCTTGTTGCTGCCTTTTACGTGAATAACCTTTTTTATATTCTCTCAAATGACAAACAAAATTTGTTCATATAATGTAAGAGGATTGGGAAATAAAAATAAACGGGGCCAGATATTTGCATGGTTAAAGGAGAAACAATTCGCGATATGCTTATTACAGGAAACACACTCAGGCGAGGGAACACATGATCCATGGGCAAACGAGTGGGGGCAACTTCTTACTTTAGTGGGACCAAAAATAATAGCGAAGGAGTAGCTATATTGATAAACTCAAGTATTTCATGTAGTGGTTTAAAATATAAAGAAATAATGACTGGGAGACTACAAGCCTTGGAACTGGAAATAAACGGAAAAGAACTTGTAATTCTAAATGTGCACGGTCCAAATGCAGATGATGTACTTTATTTCAAAACATTAGAAAATTACTTGAAAGAAAATACAGACAAATCCTTTATAATAGGTGGAGATTTTAATACTGTTTTGAATATTACAATGGATAAAAAGAATGGGCGGTCAGACACTCACAAATAGGGCTGGCTAATCGGAGCTGAAAAGATAATCGATTATCAGTCATGTCATTGCGATCGATCATCGATTAGTAATCGCCAAAGTTTTTGTCATTATTTTACCTTTCTGGCTTCCCGTTTGAGCATGACTCTTACCATATGTTTCACTTTACCATATGTATATTTGAACAGACAGGCCTGAACAAACAGTGTAGACCCAGATGAGACGCCGCGAAATGCGGCGTCTCATCAGGGTCTGCACTGTTTGCCACTCTTCCAGCTATTTTAGGCTTAACTTTGGGTAGTAAATTGTACCTATCAAGTAATCGATTAAAAGCAAATCAGAAATGATAATCATTTTTATGGAATTTATCGATCGATTAATCGATTATTCGATTAATCGTGTCAGCTTTACTCACAAAGCATGCAGAAACCTCTTAAATATGATAGCATCGGAATATAATTTAATAGATATTTGGAGAAGCACGCACCCAACCTTAAAACAATATACGTGGCATTCGTCTAATAAACCACCTATTTTCTGCAGATTAGACTACTTTCTTTTATCAGAAAACCTTGTGAATAATGTTGTTTCGTGTGAACATAGAATTAGCTATAAATCCGATCATAGTATAGTTGAACTAAAAGTTGATATAAACAATATTCAAAGAGGCCCGGGATACTTTAAACTTAACAATACTTTCTTGCTTGATAATCAATATCAAGAAAATATTAGAAATAGTATAAAAGAAATAACGACCATTAACAAAAATGCGAACCCAAATACTTTATGGGAATTAATAAAAGGAACGATTAGAAACGAAACAATAAGATATGGTACAATGAAGAAAAAAGAAAGGCATAAAAATGAACAAAAGCTTACAAAAGAAATTGAAAACCTGGAAAATGTGATGAATAATTCAAACAACAACGATAACGTAGATTTATTAAAACAACAAATTGATGCTAAGAAAACGGAACTAAATACGCTTATTGAAATTCAAACAGAAGGTTATATTTTAAGATCAAAGGCCCAAATTATAGAAGAGGGAGAAAAGAACAGTAAATTTTTCGCAAGTTTAGAAAAGAAGAGAGCAGAAAGTGAAATAATTTCAAGACTTAATGTAAATGGTAAAGTTATCACTGACCAAGATGAAATATTGAAAGAGGAAAAAACATATTATCAAAAATTATACTCAAAACAGATATTGAAATCGACAACACATAACTTTTTTGACCATACTATCGAAAAACTAAATGAAGATGAAAAAAAGTATCTGCGAAGGTGTCTTAACAGAACTGGAATGTGCGACAGCACTTAAAGACATGAAAAATAAGAAAAGTCCTGGATCAGATGGTCTAACGACAGAGTGAGTGAGTGTTTCAGTTTTACGTCCCACCAACAGCTAAGGTCATACGGAGACGGGACCTCGGTTTAAAGACTCATCCGAAAGTCTGGAGAAGCCCGGGATCGATCCTGCGACCCCTGGTTTACAAGGCGAGTAGCGTAACCACTCGACCACGGAGGCTTCTATCTAACGACAGAATTTTATAAAATATTCTGGGCAGATATTAAACGATTCTATTTGGATTCAATAAATCACTCGTACCAAATTGGTAAACTTACAGACTTACAAACACAAAGTATAATCTCCCTTATCCCAAAGTCAGAAAAAGATACATCTTTTCTTGAAAATTGGCGACCAATTAGTCTATTGAATGTCGATTATAAAATAGCAACTAAAGCAATTGCAAACAGAGTGAAACGAGTGATACATAAAATAATTCATAATTCTCAAACAGGATTTCTTAAAGGTCGTTTTATTGGGGAAAATATTAGAATCTTATATGAAATACTCAACTATACTGAAGAACAAGATATACCTGGTATGATCTTCTTTTCAGATTTTGAAAAGGCATTTGATAGCGTCGATCACGAATTCTTAACAAACTGCCTGAAACATTTTAATTTCGGTAATGATTTTATTTCATGGATCGATTTGTTTTATTCCAATGCAAAAAGCTGTGTTTCTAATAATGGGTTCCTATCAGAGTTTTTCCAGATAAAGCGAGGAGTTCGCCAAGGCTGTCCCCTGTCCCCATATTTATTTATACTTTGTATGGAGTTACTGACACATCAGATAAGATTAAATGAAAATATAAAAGGTATAACTATAACTGGCCCTGAGATAAAAAATTCATGTTATGCTGATGACGCCTCTTTCATATTAGATGGCTCACAAAAATCTTTCGAAACACTGGTTGATGTTTTAGAAAATTTCAGCTACATATCTGGTCTGAAACTAAATTCTAGGAAATGCCAAGTGTTACGAGTAGGAATTACGAGGAATACAAACATAATTTACCTGAAGAAAAAACATTTCACATGGAGCTCAACTGAAGCTAAAGCGCTCGGGATGACTTTTTGTACAAATAAGGAAGACTTATTCAAACTGAATCTTGAACCCAAAATTAAGCAATTTCAACATGTACTGAAACAATGGCAGCATCGAAAACTTACATTAATGGGAAAAATTACGGTAATAAAAACTTTTGCACTTCCAAAATTAATATATGCCTTATCGTCTTTACCGAATCCACCTAATACTACGATCAAAGCTATAGAAAAAGACATGTATACATTCCTTTGGAACAATAAACCAGAAAGAATTAAACGTAAGACGCTCATTCAAAAATATTGTAAAGGTGGACTTAAAATGATTGACATACAAAAATTTATGCAAGCACAGAAATGGACCTGGATAAAAAGAATATTAGACCCTAACAATAAGACCATTCTAAATGAGATATATTTACACAGGCTTAGAAACTAGCTAGTCTGGCCCAGAAAACTTTTAAACTCCATATTTTTCAGTTCTGTGGTGTATTCCTTGCTTCCAAAGGATAACCCTTTTATAGAACATATTAGAAAGTTCGGCGGTGCTCTTTATTTTGAATGCAATGTTAATCAAAATGACATTTTAAATAATTTTAAGGAAAATGACTTTTTCACAGACATACTTTTAGCCTGGAACTATAAAGATGTTATACTTGATTACAGTAATGAAATAATATGGAATAATTCAAATATTAAAGCTGGAAACAGAACGATCTATTATAAAAACTGGTCTCAGTTAGGTATTAAATATATAAAAGATATTTACAATTATACACAACGAAAACTACATACATTTGAAAAATTAGAAGAACTATACAAAATACCAAATCATGATTATCTTAAGCATATAAGTCTCGTTCGGAGTATACCAAATATTTGGAAGTCTCGACTTAAACAAGAAAATGGTCATGTTCCATTAAAGCCAACATTGTTAAATCAACTTGTCTGTGTTAAATAAACTAATAAATTTGTCTATAACGTCTTACTACAGCTTGATAGCATTGAAATGACCAAATCAGAACAAAAATGGAGCAACATCTTTTCAGATGAGGAATTGAACTGGAAAATCATATATATCACGCCTTTTGTCATTACATCTGATACAAAACTAAGAGAATTCCAATACAAATATCTGAAAAGAATAATCCCCTCAAATAACTTTTTGAATAAATGCAAGTTAATAAGTTCATCTCTGTGCGATTTCTGTAATATGGAAATCGAAACGCTCAATCATCTGTTTTGGGAGTGCAGGCATGTGCAGGTTTTTTGGATGCAGCTTAGAAATTTTCTCCTTGCTAATGGGATAGAATTAGATGTGACTTTAAGAACAATAACTTTCGGCATAAAAGAGCAATATACAGATAAATCCAATATTAAAAATTACATAATTTTAATTGCTAAATATTATATATTTCTAAATAAATACTATCGATCAATTCCAAATTTACAAACTTTTAAAATTCATATGAAAAAAGGATTGCAAATTGAAAAAGAAATAGCTCTTATGAAAGACAAACTTTTTGAATTTGAAAGACAATGGGGAAATGTTATGAACGTATTTGAACTAGTTTAAGGCAGCACCCTCCTCTCCTCCCCTCTCTCTCTCTCTCTGGTGCCCATCTAGTGTTCTCATCTCGTTATCTTATTACCTCTTTTTTGTATTAATTTATTTATTTGTTTATATACCTATCTGTTACATCTCTTTTTCCCTTATCAACTATATAATGTTGTTTCATGTTATGGAAAATGGTTCTTTTTCATCATATGTAGGTCAACTGCAGTTTTGTATATTTAGGACGGTTTTGTTATTCTTTAAAAATGTCATAGTTTGTATGGTATGTTTATTTCATGTAACATGTTACAATAAAAATTAATAACAAAAAAAAAAAAAAACAATTGAAGAATGATCACTCGATCAGCATGTCACAAGCAGAAAATCTCAAACACTACAAAGGTGTATGTGTATAGGTATTAAAGCTATGATAACCATCACTGACAGGCATATATACTGGAAGCAGCAAGCTATTATTTAGGCGGTGGGTTCTTTCTGTAGTTGGTAGGGATATATAGAGAGCCGTCTCCCCATGATGTTTTTTTCTGGAATAGCCCCAAGGGAATGAATGCTGATATTCAAACACACAATAAACATACACTCTTAGGCCATTGCAATTTTCCTAACTAGTTCTGTAACTCTCAGCCATTTTTATGTGAGTGATATTAACATCTATGAATCATTAATAACAGTACCCGATAGTATCACGATAGTATCGTGATAGTATGCTGCGATAGTGATAGTATCGTGATAGTAGTTTCCACGATAGTAATACTATCACGATAGTCAAAACTGTCCTCGATAGTCAGCTCTACTTTTGAGGTTATGATCAAGGTTAAAGTTTTTGTGATGGACAGATAAACAAACAGACAGATTTCAAGGGGAGATAATTCAGCCAAAATAACAGAGTTACGGCCCTTGGTCAGAATGTAGCCCTTGTGATGGTGAAAAGTGTGTGAATTTTCATGGGGCTAGGTCCAATCCTTATGAAGTTATGATCAAGGTTAAAGTTTTTTGACGGACAGACAAACAGACAGACAGAGCAAATACTATATGCCCCCCCCCCCCCCACCCCCCGAATCGACGATTCTTGGGGGCATAAAAACCATTGCACCCAGAGTTGTAGTTCTTGCACATGACACACAGTCTCAGCCTTGTGAACAATTGTGCAAGGTACCATCAATATATCTCCAAGGCTACAGGAGTTATGGCCGTCACCAGATAGTCTCTCTATTTTATTGGAAAGAGAGATAACTCAAAAGGTATTAGAGTTACGACCATCACACCATCAATGATTCTCAAAGGATATTGGAGTTATGGCCATCACAAGGTTGTGTCTACAGACGGACGGACGGACGGACAGACGAATGGACAATGCCAGCCTGATCGCTATATACCCCGAACCTATTAAGTCGGGGATAAAGAGTTTTAATTTTCATGTCTGAGTGACAATATCGTTTTTTATATGAGGTTTAACATCCCCGTCAACACTGTAAAGGTCATTTTGGAGACGTTGCTTCCAATTTTGTCGGACTTTTACCCGACATTGAGATGAAATGACTCCTCAAGCCCTGCCGCCCAATGAAACCAATAGGGTTTATAAGCATGGACGGGCCGACTTACACCGCTTTCCTGGGCAGGCTTATATCCTCTAAGCGGTTTACTAGTACTCGTTTGCGGGTCGGTTTCAGCTCCGCGTGGAAGCATCATGCAGCCCATATATTTCTTCAAGACCTTTGTGACCAAATCTGACGTTGGCCTGAGCAAATGGTCATCATTTGAAAAATAATGTGATCGGCCCCTGAGTCCCCAATGCTATATACCAAGTGTCAAGGCAGCGGGCCAATTGGTTTCGGAGTAGAAGTTTTTTTAAATGTTCTACCATATATGGGCATGTTAGCCATACTGGTGTTGAGTCCAAACACAAACTGTTTGACCTTGAATACTCATGTAGCTTTATTTACTCATATAACTAACTGCAACTACCAATTTTCAGATCGAAGGCTGCAATAAAATAGCATCTGACCAAATTTGACCATGGCCTATATTATAAAATAGGTCAAGGACATTCAAGAGTCATTATTTGAACATACTATGATGTGTTTGAGTCCCCTATGCTACATACCAAGTTTCATGGAAATCAGCCCACTGGCACCAGTTTCATATGAAATTTGGTATCAAATGCACTAGAGGTTTCAGAGAAAAACAAGTTTTATTTTTCCAATCTGAATAACTTTGGGCCATCTTGAGTAATCATGCAAGTTCATTTACTCCTTTAGCTAAATGAATCTACCAATTTTCAGATCAAAGGCTGCAACAATTTCTGAAAAATACATGGTTTTGTTTATTTCCCATACAGAAGCCTTGGTGACCAAATTTGACCATAGCTATAAATAGGTCAAGGTCCTGCAAGCGTCATCATTTGAACAAAACTATGTCAGATGGGCTCAAATCCCCAATGCTACAAACCAAGTTTTGTGACAATCGCTCCACTGGGTTTCCGAGAAGATTTTTGGAGGGCTTTACCTTGGGTATGGCAGCCATCTTGATCACATGTCCTCAAGACCCCCTAGCACACTTTCATTCCCCAATCCCATGGATACTCTAAATGAAATTTGATTTCAACTGGGTCAGTGATTTCAGTGGATAAGATGTTTGAAAATGTTGGCTGATGCAAGACGACAGACAACAGAGCCTTACCATACAATGAGCTCACCTATACAGGGCACTTTCTGCCTGTTTAGCAGGGCCGAAATTCGGCCCCATTCCCAATGCCCAAATAGCCTAAAGTTTTCCCAATTTCACCATATTTTCCCCCCAAAAAGGAAGAAATAAAAGCCTAAACATGAATATCCACCACAGTGAAGCTACAGCTGTATTGCACTGCTTAGCCATCAAATTTATAAGACTTTCATGACCAAAATTCATTGTCCTGGCATTTCTCCGATGAAATTGTGTTCCCAATTTTGGTAGTTTGTTGGTAATTTTTTTCCCAATTTTGCCCAGGCGCCTTTTCCCAAAATACCTGGATAAGGCCCTGCTATAAGTCTTCGGCTCAGGTGAGCTAAAAAAAACTCCTTGTTTTTTGTTTTGGTAGGTTAAGATCTTGGCCAGCTTCATTATATAGTAGTTCCCTTTTGTTTTGGCTGTTATTAATATCCTAACCTTGAAGGTACTGTTTATGCTAGACTCTGGAATTTTGATATTTCAGCATCTACTTAAAACTTCAAAATGAAGGGTACTTACCTCTTTAAAGATGTTACTTTTTACCAGCAGCTCACAGAAAGAAAGAACAAACTTATTTTTTTCTCTCTCCAACAATTATCAGCCTGGATATAGAGTGTTGATGACAGTACATTCCCCTAAAAAATAAAAAAAAAATACTATAAATTTTGAAGCCATTTTGAGTCAAGTGATGCCATAGTTAAATACAATTTTCTTTTTGTTTTCGAATACAGTGTCTGATCATTTTTTTTCAACTATTTGTACATTTGTAATATTGCAAACACATTCAAGCTTTTATCTCTAGCTTACTTATATGTAAGTTAAGGAAAATCCAAGCAAAAGTTAGGGACTTATAATGATGACAATGTCAACTAGAGCAATGACAAAGTTTTTTTTAAAAAATAGCCACAGTGACCCTGACCTTGACCTCGGGATCCTGAAAGTTGAACTTGCTTGAGATATTATCATACCCAACAATTTTGTGATGTTATATCTAAATCTATCAATAAATGTAGGCACTAGAACAGTGTAAAATGGTTTCTGAGCGGGCATATCTCCAGGTCCTGAGGTTGGTTTTTGTTTGATTTGACGTTTAAAGTCCCAGTCAACACTTTTATGGTCATGTTGGAGATGTTTCTTCCAATTTTGTGGGACTTTTACCCCACATTGAGATGAAATGACATCTCAAGCCCTGTCGCCCAATGAAATGCATATGGTTTATAAGCATGGACGGTCTGACTCGTACTGCTTTGCCTGGGCAGGCTAAGATCCTCTAAGCAGTTTACCAGTACTCGTCTGCGGTCAGATTCAGCTCTGCGTGGAAGCATCATGCAGCCCATTTATTTCTTCAAGCCCCAAAGGGCGGGGGCCGCCTGAGGGATGGTATCGGTGAATTTCTTTTCGAGTAGCAGGATGGTCAAGTATGTGACTGAGCCCATTAATCATTATTCAATAATGAAACAGTCTTAACCCTTATCCTGCTGTTCACGACAACCCCTACCTTTGCAAACAGTGTAGATCCAGAACAGATGGCTTCTGGAGAAGTCATCTGATCAGGATCTACACTGTCATTCAGTTTGTGAAGTTGAAGGAAAACATAATATCATGTAATTTGATTGGTTGATAATAAGATATGGGTGTGGCTAATTAAAATATTCAGCAGGATAAGGGTTAAGTCAAATTCAGTTCTAACCATTTTTCAGCCACACTCAGAGATAAACAAGCCACCACTGACCACCAGTTTTTTAATACATTTTTAGATATTTTTTTCAAGACACAAACTTCGAAACAAATAGCTACACATACTGGTAGGTTGACTTTATAAACTGTTGGTTTTTATGGTTACTGGTAAATATATGTACTTTTCCATCCAAAACCTTGTTTGACACTAGAAGCCATTCAGAAATAATTGTCAAACAAACAAAAAACACAGTAAACTGTTGCAGACTGAAGACCATATCCTTGAGAACATCAAGTATAGTTTCCACATCTCATGGTTTGAACCTGTTTTCAAGCAGCCAGTATCAGCCCCAGTTTATGATAGGGTAGCAAATATAACTAAAAATCTATTTTCATATCATGTTTAATAAAACCTAATCATTGTAAACAAGTTTTATATCAGCTGGTTGTCAGTAGCTTCACAGGCTTGTGACAACCGGCTGTCAGCAGCCTAACAGGCTGGTGACAACCGGTTGTCAGCCGCCAGTTCCAGGTCTGCTGTTTTCATAGTAAGCAATCCCCATACGAAATATCAGAACCCTAGAAAATATAGTTCCTGAGATATGATACATCCTATAGTGCGACAGGACAGACGAACAAAGCAAAAGCATATATATGCCCCCACAACTTCTTCGAGATTGGGGGGGGGGGGGGGGGGGGGGGGCATAAATAGACCTGTGTACGATTCTATTTGTCAAGACAGTCTTAGTTCAGAAATTTCAAACTATGCTTCGATACCTACCAGCTTTTCAGCTGCTTTCTCTAGAGTCTGAAGTAGTATGTTTATCGTCAGATTTGGATCATGTGGATACTTGTTAAAATCAACGTAGGTATTAACCCTTGTTCTGCTGAGCCCGGATATGCCTTGTCTTTGAAACAATGTAGATCCAGATCAGATGGCTTCTGAAGAAGCCATCTGATCAGGATCTACATTGTTTGTCATTCAGATTGTGAATTTGTTGTAACAATTTGCTTCAGGTAATCTGATTGGTTGATAATCGGTAGTGGGTGTGGCATATATTAATATTCAGCAGGACAAGGGTTAAACATGTCCAATCCATGGTTAATTACTCCTGTGATATGAGTCTTTAAGAGATCAGATGTATTGATGACCTGTATTTAAAAAAATACAAATAATTTGTACAGTACTGTTCATTACAGATATGGTAAATAACCATGTTTCTTTCACATCCTACTGCTTATTATAACATATTTTCCAATATAAAACAGTTTCAAAGTTTATTATTGGAAGTCTCTGTGGTGTAGTGGTTATGCTATTCCCCTTTTAAACCAGGGGTCGCAGGAACGATCTCGCGCTTCTCCTGACTTTTGGAGGAATCTTTAAACCGAGGTCCCGTCTTCGTATGACCTTAGCTGTTGGTGAGATGTAAAACTCAACACTCACTCAAAGTTTATTATGAAATTAATAGATTATACCGAAAAAGAATATGTCACACATATGACTGTAGTTCATTGAGAAATGGATGCGTACATTTGGGCTGGTGCTAGGTTTTGTTTGATTTTTTGTTTGATTTGAAGTTTAACATCCCCGTCAACACTGTAAAGGTCATTTTGGAGACGTTGCTTCCAATTTTGTGGGACATTTACCAGACATTGAGATGAAATGAGTTCAAATGACATCTCAAGCCCTGCTGTCCAATGAAATCAATAGGGTTTATAAGGGTGGACGGGCCGAATCACACCGCATTGCCTGGGCATGCTTAGGTCCTCTAAGCATTTTACCAGTACTTGTATGCGGGTCGGTTTCAGCTCTGCCTGGAAGCATCATGCAGCCAATCTATTTCTTCAAGCCCCGATGGGCGTGGGCTTAAGGGCTGATGCAAGGATTGCCACAAATGTTGCCCAATGGAAAAACCTACAAATAATTTCAGAGGAAAACAATGCCCCCCCCCCCCATAAGTATATCTTAAACACCTATTTGACTTTAATAAATAGGTTATGGTCACCAAAATGTAACCTGCAAACGAGCTATCAGTCATTAAAACCTCAGATCACAGAATCTAATCAAATTTGGTAGACTGTACTTAAAAAAATGTACTGTGTTTGACCAACATTCATCAATTCTTAAATGATATAGGGTACAAATAAGCCAATTTTGGCCCAAAAAGAACAGGTTTCTAGCGCCCTTCACCTTCAGTGCAGACAAGCAAATTTTTGGGCCAAAATTGACCGTTTTTGGGGGGTGGGGGCTGTGACCTTGATAAAAGGTCAAGGCCACCAAAATCTAATCAAATCTGCGGAATGTTATATTGCACCAAGTCAGAATAAAATTAATCAATTTGTTAATTAATCAAATGGCTAATCTTATCTGGTGTTGCGTGCAGTAATTATGTAACGTTGGCCCTAGAAGTGACTTCACCAATGACATGCGAATGTGCGTGTGATCATGTCTGACAACCATTATTTACCTGAAGCTAACTGACATTGAATAAACAAAGGATATATGTTAATTCTTGATGATAATATCAAATTCACCAACAATGAAATGCAAAAAAAATCGTATCTTCCCTGTTTGCAGTGACGACATCAATTTATATTTCACTGCAAAATCTCTATTTCACTGAAAAGCATGTGACTGTATTTTATACCAAAAACGAAACTGACCTTTGCTCTTCTTCCAGTGAAGTAAGGCAGACTTGTTTTGGCTGATTTTTTGTTTGATTTGAGGTTTCACGTCCCCGTCAACACTGTAAAGGTCATTTTGGAGACGTTGCTTCCAATTTTGTGGGACTTTTACCCGACATTGAGATGAAATGACATCTCAAGCCCTGTCGCCCAATGAAACCAATAGGGTTAATTAGCATGGACGGTCCGCCTCGCACTGCGGTTCCTGGACAGGCTTAGATCCTCTAAGCGGTTTACCAGTACTAGTGGGGGCCGGATTCAGCTCTGCGTGGAAGCACCATGCAGCCCATATATTTCTACAAGCCCTTATGGGCGGGATCGTTGTTTTGGCTGAAAGATAGCAAAACCAAGTGTATTTATATTTATATACCAAAAAATGCCTTCAGAGGAATTCTAAGTTCCCACCTCTCTCTCCCACCACACATTGCATACGCATGTATCGCCCCCTCCCATCGGGGCTTGGAGAAATAGATTGGGTGCTTCCACGCAGAACTGAAACTGACCACACAATACTGGTAAACCACTTAGAAGGACTAAGCTTGCCCAGGCAAAGTGGTGCGAGTCAGACCATCCAATGCATATAAACTTTATGGTTTTATTGGGCAGCAGGGCTTGTGATGTCATTTCATCTGAGTGTCTGATTAAAGTCCCATAAAATTGGAAGCAACATCTCCAAAATGACCTAAAAAGTGTTGACCAGGATGTTTTTTTGAATTGAGGTTTTATGTCCCCAACAACACTATTAAGGTCTTTTTGGAGACGTTGCTTCCACTTTTGTGGGACTTTTACCCGACACTGAGACGAAATGACATCTCAAGCCCTGCTGCCCAATAAAACCAAAAGGGTTTATACATGTATGTAGGGATGGTCCTACTCGCACCACTTTGCCTGGGCAGGCTTAAACTACATTTCAAACAAAAAACATACTCCTGTAAATGCCGGAGGACCAATGGACCTGAACTACTCACCTGAGTTCCAAGTGTTTTGTTTGTTTGTTTCATTAAAGGTTTAACATCCCTGTCAGCACTGTAAAGGTCATTTTGGAGACGTTGCTTCCAATTTTGGTGGACTTTTACCCATCATTGAGATGAAATGACTTCTCAAGCCCTGCATCCCAATTTCTGATGTTGTGCTACATTTTGATAACAATTTTATGAAAATTGAACCAAAATTGACAAAGTTACAGCTGATTTAAAGTCCCAACTATAAATATTAGCGAGCTGTTTTTCCCAAACCCAGCGGCCCCTGGACACTGATTCTGAAGGGTAGGAAAGTCCCTGTCAGATGTAAAATGTGGGAGGCATTATCCAGAAACAAAATATGTTTAGAAAAATGTGAAAGGGGAATAACTCTGGTAATATTTGGCGGACTGTTACCTCAAAATAATATGGACTGTTCCACATCATGGTCTTAATATATGTAAAGTTTCAGCTTTATCAGATGTAAAATGTAAGGAGTTATCCGGAAACGGAATTTTATAAAAAATCTGTGAAAGGGGTATAACTCTGGTAATATTTGGCAGACTGTAACCTCAAAATAATATGCACTGTTCCATAGCATGGTCTTACTGTATGTAAAACTTCAACATCATCGGATCTAAAATGTAGGAGTTATCCAGAAACAAAATGTGTACAGTTTTTCAAAGGGACATAACTCTATTATTATTTGGTGGACCATAACTACGAAACGATACGGGCTTCCCCACAGCATGGTCTAATTATATATGAAGTTTCAGCTAAATTGGATGTAAAATGTAGGAGTCATCCGGAAACGAAAAGTTACAACAAATTTCAAAGGGGCATAACTCCTTATAATCAAATCTGCAGTATGTTGGAGCGATATATTGACTAGAATAAATCAAATTGTTAATGAGTTAATGAGATAGAGTGCAGACCAGCCATTTATGGCCCAGATTGTGGTGGCCTGTGACCTTGAAAATAAGATCAAGGTCTTCATAACCTAATGACTGTTTTTCCCCATCCAAACGATGTAAGTTTGGACAGAATCAATCCATAGGTAGGGCTGTAATGAGACGGTCACACCACGATACGATATGTATCGTGATACTTGTCTCACGACACGATACATTTCAGAATCACGATCATACTACTTTTTTGCTTAAATCACAGAATGAAAGTTTTCAAACTGGCTCATAAGTTCATAACCATCTGAGTTCAGTCTTGTTAACGAAGCCTCTGTAAGATGCCTATATTTGTCATAGAAGTGATCAATGTATCTCAGTAACAATTAAGATCTTTGTAATTTGTAATGAAATTGGTCTTGAAAAATATTAAAGCTGTAATCTTCTTTGGAAATTGTACTTTTTGGAGTAGCGTACGGTATCCAATATTAGCTCCATGATACGATATGCATATCTTCAGCAAAAGTATCAAGACATGATATGATTTCAACGAATTGTTTCACCCCTATCTAGAGGTTCAGGAGATATAGTGCTTCAAATGGGCTAAGCCGAAGCAAATTGGATCCATACCAAAAAGAGTATGTCCCCCTCCCCTGTTTAGGGGGGCCTGTGAATCATGACCCAATGACTGTTCCACCCATCCTAATGATGTAACTATGCAAGTTTGGTCAGAATCCAGGTTCAAGAGATATAGCGCTTCAAACAGGCTACGCCAACACAAATGGGTTCTGCACCAAAAACAATATGTTCCCCTTCCCAAAGGCGGAGGAGGGGGTGCATAATTTGTCTAATGCAAGTGCCAAGTATTTTTAATTGTCAGAATAGAGTGCAGAAGACCTTTTGTCAAACTTTTTTTTCTTACTTTTGCTCAAAAACATATTGATGGGACTAATGAGAACTGCCACAATGAGGCAGTTCTCAGAAGCACCCACAATCTTTGCTTGGACTTAAATTAAGGAAAGATATCGAAACTTTTCAACCTGAGAAATGATTCTTATAGAGAAATAAAGACACCTTTTTGAGACAACCCATAATAGTGTTCTTAAAAAGAGCAGGGAAATGACTTTTATGGAACAATGCAAACTAATGAGACACCTGAAGCCCGATTCAGAAGATGGAATTGAAATCAGGGCCTGGAACAAAAAGGTGAGGCTTGAACATTTTTTTATACATAGACCACTGCAACCAATATTGATGAAGGTTTGAAGCATCTACATAGCAGTGAAAGCAAATTGTCAGGCAGAACGAATGACATTGCACTCACACAGAGATACAGGGCCTGACAAATCAAAGTTTAGCCACTTGCCCGTCAAAATTAGAATAGTCCCTATATATTCTATATATTCTATACATTTTTTGGGCAAGTGAAAAAAAAATCACTTGCCCAGACAACATTTGGACTTGTCCCAGGCAGTTAGGCAATGGATTTGTCAGGCCCTGGAGATACTTGATTTATTGACAAATGAGGGAAATGAACTTCTTGAATCAGTGAAACAGAAAATGACCATAGAAAAGATTTCATGATCAACCCCCCCCCCACCCCCAATTCGGGCTTGGAGAAATAGATTGGATTGCAATGATGCTTCCACGCTGAGCTGAAACTGACTGCACATGAGTACTGGTAAACCACTTAGAGAATCTGAGCCTGCCCTGGCAAAGTGTTGTGAGTTGAGCCGTCCCTGCTATAAACCCTTTTGGTTTGTGTAATCAACAAATTGATGAAGTTTGATCAAAGTTGGTACAATATATTGTAACCTACCAAAGATTTGAATAGATTTTTGTGAGATTTACCTTATTTTGAAGGGCTTGGTTTTGGCTTGTCTGAACCCTTTCTTGTGAAGAATTGATGAATTTTGATCATACAGTCCAACCTGTATTAAGCAAGCACCTAAGGGATAACCAAAATGTGCTTGCTTAAGACAGGTGCTTGCTTAATACAGGTGAAATTTAACACATAAAATTTGCCTTTTTGGGGAACTGAATGCCTGCTTTCTTAAGACAGGTTGCTTGCTTAATAGAGGTAGCCGCTAAGACAGGTTTTACTGTACATTGTCAAAGTATGATCAAAATTCATGAATTTAAGTTTGTACAACATAATTGACCTTGCTCTAGGGTCAACCATTGGATGAAGGAACAACAGTTAATTATTTCAAACGGTTAAGGTCCCAGGACTAAGATCAATAGCTGCCATGGTAAAACCCTTCAAAAAGCTTCTCCGAAACCAAATGTCTCCACATACACTCAACACTCAGGGGAGAGGATCAAGAATGTTGGTCCTCTGGTTTTCATGGTCGATTTGGTGGTAAATAGGGCTGGCACATCAGAGCTGAAAAGATAACCGGTTATCATTCCTGTCATTGCGATCAATAATCACTGAAGATTTGGTCATAATTTTACCTGTCCGGCTTCCTGTCTGAGCATGACTCCTAGCATATATTGTACTTTGCCATATGTATAAAATTTGAACAGACAAGCCTGAGCAAACCGTGTAGGCCCAGATGAGACGCCGCAGAATGCAGCGTCTCATCTTGGTACAAGATGGCTGTCAGAGTTAAAAGTAGAATGTACTACAGACAGTGACACTCAAGTGAGCGATTTAGGGCCATATGGGCCCTCTCTTGTTAATAGATCTCACCAACACTCTAAGAAGCCACAGTTTTGATCCAACCATCCTCAAATTTGCTCAGGATGATCATCCTGACAGTATCTCGGTCAAGTTCGAATATGGGTCATTTGGGGTCAAAAAGTAGGTCAGTAGGTCAAACCATAGAAAAACCTTGTTAACACTCAAGAGGTCACAGTTTTCGTCCAATCATCTTCAACCTGGCTTAGAATTATCATCCTGACAATATCTCGGTTAATTTCGAATATTGGTCATGTCAGTTCAAAAATAGCCTTCATATCTGGCAAGTAGGGTCCTTGTGACAAGGGCTTCCCAACCATGCAAAATTTTGACCTGTGACCTTGACCTTTAATCGTTTTTGTCGTAACTATTGAACCTTTTAAGGTACTTGAAATTTGACCTGCGACCTTGACCTTGATCTGTGACCTACTTATTCATAACTTTGGAACCATTTGAGATAGAGCCTTCATATTTGGCATGTATATCCCTTGTGACAATGGCTTCACATCCATACAAAAAGTTTATCCTGTGACCTTGACCTTTGACTTATCATAACTTTTGAACCATTTGAGATAGAGCCTTCATATTTGGCATATATTTTCCTTCTGACACGGCACCTTACTGTATTACCTACCATTTCATTGCTACAGTGTGGATCAGGTGAGTGATCCAGGGCCATCATGGCCCTCTTGTTAAGTTTTGAGCTCAACACAGCTGATGGCTCCAGGCTTGTAGGGTAGGCAGTTGTGCATCATCATGTGACGTTGTCTGACATCAACACTTCCAAACAACATATGTGAAGCCACTGGGCTGATCAAGCCCAAATTTAATCTGTAGCAACCTTGAAGGGGGGTCGAAAGTTTGTTTTTAAGGAAAATCGGTTCCTTGGTTTGGTTGCTATGGCTACATAGAGTTTCCTTAGATTTGCAGTGGGGAGAACATGAAAAATAACAAACTGCAGCAGATTTTTTTTTTTTTTTTTGGTTTGGGTTTTACGGCCCTTTCAAGATTATTTCACTCATATCGAGCCGATCGTTAATCATAGGTGGGCGAAAACCGGAGTACCCTGAGAAAAACCACCTAACCTTCAGTTGCAGAACTTGGCGTCTCACACGTGACCCGAGCGAGGCTCGAACCCACGGCGGTGAGAGACCAAGCTGTAGCAGATATTTCGTAAGAACTTGCATAGAAATGTTCCTTAGGCAATCTTGTACCTGCCATATGATTTTAGGCTTACTGCTTATATTTATTGGTTGCCATGGAAACCAACGTGCCCCTTAATAGAAAAAAAAGATTATCTCCTCAGAAACCATAAGCTCTATGAGGCTGAGACTTTATGGAAATGTTCACCTTACTAGCCTTTATGGTTTTTGTGTTTTTATGAAATTCGGTTATACCACTGTGGCTCACGCTTGCCTGGCAAAGTTATGCAATGGAAGGTCCTGTGTTTTTTTTCTCCAGGTACTCGGGATATTGCCCACATCTGGTTAACAGTCAGCACTAAAAAAGTACTACTCCACTGAACTAAATTGTCTCTATGTCTGTTATTGCAGTTTATAAATATATTATTACTATTTTATTGTAATGATTAATCACATTCTACACAGCCTAACAGCTTGGACATATTTTGTTACGTTTGTTTGTATTGGAGTGTAATGGCCCAGTCAACACTATTTAGATCATTTTTGAACTGGTCAGTATACCTACCCACACTTCCCTGGGCAGGCTTATACGTAAGGGGTTAACATGTACATGTACATGTATACCACCAACCAGAGGCGTCAAACTGGGTTTACAAAAAAGGGACTGATATGAAAAACAAGACATATGTTATGGAGTGTGGTGACCATCCAGCCCTCTGCCTGTTCATGAACCTTTTTCGTTTCCATCTAATAGCTCCTTACAGTTTTCAATGGATCAAGCTTAAATTTAAAGTTATATCATGATTTGGAGCAGGGCATATCATTTTGAGATAATTGTCCACCAAATATTAGAAGAGTTATGCATCTTTGGAACTTTCAAGAAATCAAAATCGGCAGTTCATATCCAAATGGTTTTTAACATAGATACCATGGCTGGGTTTTTGGCCCTGTGAGTCAGATCCCATGAACAAACTCTTCCATCCCATAGAGGCTCCACAAATGGGAAATCCAGTAACATTTTGGTATTTTCGGTGGGAATTTTCTGCTTTCAGCATAATCAATAGGACAAATTTTCTGACACTGAACTGTAGTGTTGTTGTTTGTTTGTTTTGAGGTTTAACGTCCCCGTCAACACTGTTATTTTGGAGACGTTACTTCCAATATTGTGGGACTCTTACCGGACATTGAAATGAAATGACATCAAGTCCTGTCAACCATTGAAACGAATAGGGTTTACAAGCATGGACGATCAAACTCGCACCGCGTTTCATGGACAGGCTTTGATCCTCTAAGCTGTTTACCAGTACTTGTGTAAGGTGTTTCAACAGTAGAGGTATACTGTTTAACAAGAAGTCTCATGTTTTGGTTGACGGACTTGTTCAACATGACATTAATAGTGTTGGCTTTGCCATTTTACCTAAAATCAAGACAAAAAGAGCCATGCTTTGTTACACTTTATTTGTAGGAAACTGAACATGCAAGTAAAGATGACAGGCTGGAGGGACTACACAGAATCATAGACAACCTGAAGAAAATGAATAATGATTTGAAGGTGAGAGATGATCATGAATGAAAGCATGAATGAAAGAAAATAACGGGAACAGGCTTGCTTAAATCATGTAAACTGGAAACTGAATTATGTGTACCCTAAACAAGTTAGCTGGCAGTACCTTGACTGTAGGTCTTTCGAAGGAGTCTTTATTCAAGGGTCTCTTCTCGGTATTACCTGAGCTGTTTGTGGGACAGAAAACACACACACACCTTGTCTGTATAGTGCACCATATGTGACCATTTGGACATTATAATTTTTCATAACTTGCTGTCTATCCACCAATGCCCTCCAGTATGGGTAATAAGTTAAAAGTATCACTGATTTTAAACAGGACTGGGCATATCAAAGATTATCCATTTGCCCGGTAGACCACATTAATGTCTTCAGCTGGCTTTTAATTAGACGTTTTTGTATAAACTGACCATTTTTTCTAGAGGCAAATGAAAAAAAAAAAAAAAAGCCTCCATGACCACAAACATGACCTTGTGGTAAGAGCACTGGCTTTAAATCATAATATTTACATTTCCAGTGTAAAGTCTAATGTAACCTGTAGAAGACAATGTAATTCATACTTCCATGAACGCCATGAGTCACATGATTTTCATTGATGTCAAGTGCCGTCGATCTAAACCATTTTTCTCTGCGGGCGTTGCAGACGTCAAATCCGTTCTGCTCTTTGTATTAACCCTTATCCTGCTGTTCACTATTATCCCTACCTATGCAATCAATGTAGATCCAGTTCATAAGCCATCTGATCAGGAACTACACTGACATTCAGTTTGTGAAATTGCAGGAATAAATTACACCAAGTAATCTGATTGGTCCAACTTCAGAAATGGGTGTGGCTAAATTAATTAATCAGCAGGATAACGGTTAACATGATTAAGAAATCTCTGGCATAAAGTGTAGCATTGGCTGTGACTGAGTGAAAGAAGATTGGATAAACATTGGATAAACAGATGAACAAATAAGCTAAGAAGGCTCATTGTTGAATATAAATAAAGCACGTCTTCATCATTGAATTGCATACAAAGTTTTAAGCTTCCAACGTTTATAAGTCGTCATGACTCCATCGGAAATTAAATCTAAAAGAAAAAGCTGACTTTTTTTTTCTCACCAGGATTATGCTCTTGGGGGTTTTGTACCTTGGTAGAAGTTAGGTAAATCTTGTCGGCAAAGTCTCTTGAGAACTCAGTAAGGCTCGCTAACTTTTGAATGAATTCTGTATTTTAGTTACAACCTTGGGCATAAGGATGAAATTGTGTTTTACACTAATGAAGCTGGAACCTTAAAACTAAGTGAATTTGGAGATTAGTCTCAAGTTAACAAAAATACCCCAAATAGTATTTAAGCTAGTCTGGAAGCCCCCGCCCATCAAGGATTGAAAAAATAGATGGGCTGCATGATGCTCCCACGCAGAGCTGAAACCGACCCACACACAAGTACTAGTAAACTGCTTAGAGGATCAAAACCTGCCCAGGCAATGCGGTGCGAGTCAGACCTTCCATGCTTAAAAACCTTATAGGTTTCATTGGGCAGCAGGGCTTGAGATGTCATTTCATCTCAATGTCGGGTAAAAGTCCCGCAAAATTGGAAGCAACGTCTCCAAAATGACCTTTACAGTGTTGACAGGGACGTTAAACCTCAAATCAAACAAAAACAAAATAAGCTAGTCTGGAGACTTGATGGTTAGGTTATGGATGAAGAGTAGATTTGTTTAATCAGTGGCTGTGAGGGTGGTTGGGTGTTGCAAAGGTGATGTGTATCTTGCATCACTGGGCCCTCAAACTGATTTTGGCTTACATTTGGGCAAGGCCTGCTATCCTTGCAGCAGGTAAGGATAGACAGGGAGTTATTGTATTTCTTCTCTTCTAAACTTGTATTCATTTTAGGGATAACTGTAATGAAGATTGTGATTTGGGGAGGTAAATCGTCTATTTCAGGGTCGGAAAATAGTTTTACGACTACGCGTCAGGGGAGCCGTTAAATGTCATTTGCAACCGTAAAACCGACAATTTACCTCCCAAAGTAACAATTTTCAATACAGTTATCCCCTTTCTACAGCACATATTCACTTGATTTGTTGATTTGCGTAAACCCAAATGGCAGCCAATGAAAAGTTGTCGCGTTTATGACAATATATCGCAGAATATACTGTCGCAAATTTTTGACGTTATCCAGTCGAACGTCAATTTCCCTTTCTCCTCTGTGCTTGCGTCTGTATCTTCTATTTCTCCGATCTATTTTTCTTACTATCTCTGGGAGATGACACAAAATGACCCACTATAGTTGACGTGTCTTAAAACCCAAAACGATCAATTCATCTATGGCTGGATTTCGACAAACTAGATGCAACATAAGAACGCGGTAATATAGTGGTTGGATCATAAGCGCCAAGTGTGTGGGAAAAAATTCGTCAGCTTCTTTAGGCAAGTATAACTGGTGTGCACACCATCTCCTTTGGCAATGAATGGCAAGAATTTGACCATGCAGAGTATGTTATGATTTTTTTTCAGACTGAAAACAGCATGCTAAAGAAGAAAAATATAGCACTTAGCCAGGCCCTGAGGAACTCACAAAGACATGACACATCAGAAAGTACAGACGTGTCAACATCTGGCATTGAACAAATTCCAGAAAGTAAGCAATAAATAGAGAAGTTCTTAAGTTACATGTGTCTTAGGACACATCTGTAGAAAACCGCTATTCAATCTGCATGCAAAACCAGACTGTGACGAGAAATGAGAATCTGCCAACTGATTCAACAAAATACTAAATTATTCGCAGTTATCTGCAGGCCTAGGCAGCTCAGTAGGACGTCTGACAGTCGATAGATGGTTGTCTGATACCTGCAAGGTCAGCAACATTTGTTCCTGAATACTGATACTGATACTTTTCTATGGTCCTTCTCATGAGCCTTTTGGATGGGGCTGTTAAGGTCCAAAACATGGAACTAAACCATAATTTTCCTGATTTTTTGGGTGAATAGAGAATTTAGAATACTGTTTGCACAAACTCAAAGGGACTGAAAATTTTGGTTTGAGATAATAATAGTAGAGATAAAAAAGTGGAAGTGAACATCATAACAGTATTGCCCAAAATTACATACATTTGGGTTAAGCCGTGTACAAAATAATGAAATTATGAAAGTCTTGTTTGTTTGTTTGCATTGGAGTTTCAAGGCCTGGTCAACACTATTTTTAGGTCATTTTTGAGCAAGTCAGTTTACCTGTCCACACTTTTCCTTATACCTAAGATGTTAACCAGTACAGTGCACTTTCTTTCGCCAGAAACTGACAACTACCCTTCTTGAATAAGTGAAAGAGAGAATGACCATAGAAAAGATTTCATGATCAATCTCCAACACGAATTTTGCCAACCCGGCAGGTAAGGATCCCGCGTCTTCCTGATCAACAGTAAGACGCCCATCTGACTGAGCAAGTACCATCTGACTGAGCTACCGATGCCGGCATATAATGAGGGTCAACTGATATTTTACAGAAAACAAGATGTTCAACAAAATAATTGAAATGTTACAAAGTAAAGAACATTATACGAACTTATCATTTACTTGTTAGATAACCGGAGACAAAGGCTCATAGGTGAGCTTATAGTATGGCAAGGCTCCATTGTCTGTAGTCTGTGTTGTCTGTCTGTCAACATTTTCAAACATCTCCTCGGAAATCACTGGGCCAATTGGAGTAAAATTTCATAAGGCGCATCCCTTGATGGGGGAACAACAGTATGTTTGCGGGGTTCAGGGCACAAATAAGATGGCCTCCAGGCCCATATATGGTAATAGCCCTTCAAAAATCTTCTCCTGAACCAATGGGCCGATTGCCACGAAACTTGGTATGTAAATTGGGGACGGGGGGGGATTTGGTATACTAATCAGCTCAATATGACCAAGTTTTTTGGCTACTGGGCTGTAAAACTCAAAATTAACAAACACCTACAAGAGTCTTGAAAAAGTTAAAGCCTGTAATGAATTTGGACTGTGCTCACAGAAATGGGATACTGTTGCAAATATATTCGTTGTGATGAGGACCCCCTTCAATTATATTTAGAACTTTAATTTTTAACGGTAAACTGTATTGTTACAGAGGGAATGCAACCCGAAGAAACAAGTACTTCCAGGCAAGAGAAAAGGAAATTACAGGTTAGTATGCACCTTGTCAACATTTTTCGCACTCTAGTGGCTTAATTGCAACTGTCTAGCAGAGCGCCACGTCTCAATGAAGTAAACTTAATTGACCTTTGGCTGTACATTGTGATGGTTAACCCATTTAGTACCAGAAACCCCAAAACGGGTACCCTGGCAAACAGTGCAGGCCCAGCTCTGACGCCACACAACGCAGCGTCTGATCAGGTCCTACACTGTTTGCAAAAAATTAAGCCATTTTCCAAATGAATTTTGAAGAAAACACAACCTGACACCCCTAAAATTCAAAATGAACTCCTGTTATACATAGGGAGGAAGATTCCATTTGGTACTAAGAGGGTAAATGATAGGGCTGTCATATTTCTGGGGCATCACATCTTGTTACTCCATCCTTTTCAGTAGCCATTGCAACTAAATTCAACCTTGGCCTAAAAAGGTCAAGGTCTTTCAAGGGTCAGCCTCTGAAAAAACTTAACTTGACTCAAATCCCAGGTGTGACATACCTATTCATGACAATAGGCCCACTGGTTTCTGACAATAATTTTTGAATTGGCTTTACCTTATATTGGCATGACAACCATATTTGACAAAATTAAGCCAAATTTCATATGGCAAATAGTGAAGGCAATGATTAGGAATTGATACAATTTGTTCATACATCCCAAGCCCAAAAAAAAAAAAAAAGGGAAAGAAGCACAAAACAACTTGCTTCCAAAGGAACTAACTATTCAGAACTTTTTATCTTCACTGCAGCTGGCATTGTGCCGTGTGGTGGCCGTAAAAAGTCTCCCCATACTTCATCATAGTGCAGATTACATTTTCAGGTTCTTTGTGATCCGTGAGTCCATTTAGAATCGTTTTGAAAATAATTTTACTTAAGCCGGAGCTAGAGGACGTGGCCGATGTTACACATTTCAGTCCTGGTCATGAACAGACTCCGGCCCTTGAAGAAACAA
Organism: Lucinisca nassula; assembly: GCA_963580285.1. Classification (NCBI taxonomy): domain Eukaryota; kingdom Metazoa; phylum Mollusca; class Bivalvia; order Lucinida; family Lucinidae; genus Lucinisca; species Lucinisca nassula. The sequence continues at coordinate 95,488,415 of OY757012.1, forward strand.
ATGGGCTGCATGATGCTTCCACGCAAAGCTGAATCTGACCGCACACGAGTACTGGTAAACCGCTTAGAGGATCTAAGCCTGCCCAGTCAAAGCGGTGCAAGTCGGACCGTCCATGCTTATAAACCCTAATGTTTCAGTGGGGGATAGGGCGTGAGATGTCATTTCATCTCAATGTCGGGTAAAAGTCCCACAAAATTAAAAGAAATGTCTCCAAAATGACCTACACAGTGTTGCCGAGGACATTAAACATCTAATCAAACAAAAAATAATCATGAACAGACTCATTAAAACCGAGTCTGCTATTTTCGTTTATTTGGTGTATTCTGTGCTTCCAAACGATCTTATGATTCAGAACTAATTCACCATAATAAAAACATCACAAGTAGAAAGCCACAAGGACAGTAACCTTCCCATAAAATGGCCAAAAATTATCCAGAATAACATTATGTAAGCAATACATACATGCAACGACAAACTGTACACAACAACCACAACAGAAGTGGCCTGAACCATTATGGGATGGAGGAAGAGAAGTTCATCAAATGGTTTGGTCATATAGTTGAGATATTAAACTGTCATGGCAAACAAAACCTTCACGTCTTCTCAGATTCCTATTGGCTTCATAATCAGTTCATATTTGATATAGTGATAGATAAGATTTATTCACCAATATTCATAACTTGACCTAAAGGTCGCTTTACCAGGCGAGCTATGCCGTCTGACGAGAGCTCTTGTTATGTCCATTATGGTCTGTCATACGTAGAGTACATTCTTCAAGTTCTTGTAACTAGACAGAATGTTTTGCCCAAATAGTAATCTGACTATGCATGTAAAGTTTGAGTTTACTATTGGTATATTTTCAGGAGTCGCAGTTTCAAGTAGGAACAAAAGTGGAGGCCTTTTGGAAAGACACCAATAAAGATTTAGAGGACTGGTATGAGAATACCACTATTCTAAGGAAAGAATCCAATGGTAAATCCTATTTGTTATATTAGTTGTATGAGTGATGCACTCAACCCTCTTTATACCGACATTCAATATAACAACAAAAACAAAAGGGAGAGTAACTTTTGTTTACTTAAGGGTTGGTTCTGGATGTTTAAAGGAGCCATTCAATTGATTCTGACCAATTTATTGGATTTTGAGCTTATTGGCCCAGCCAACACACTATAGTTAATGTTATTATTCGGCTTGGCAGTTTAATTAACCACGCTTTCCCTCTTTTCCGCACCAGGCGCGCATATTGGCGACCTTTGCTTCATTTTCAGCATCACAGCTTTTTGGCTTACATTTATAGTGAGGAATAACAAAAATCAAATAGAATCAAACAAAAATAAGTTTTGGAGGTTGGCCTAAAATAATAGCTTTGAAAGCTGCAGCCCAGTCAAATTTACCATCTCTAAGATTCAAACATCAAGCGGTCAGTACCAGTAGAAGGGTTGGTGCATCCATTCATGTGTTTAAAACTTATTAATTTGGCCACCGCCCATTGGGGCTTGAAGAACTAGATGGGCTGCATGATGCTTCCACGCAGAACTGAAACCGACCCGTACACGAGTACTGGTAAACAGCTTAGAGGAGCTAAGCCTGCCCAGGCAAAGCGGAGTGAGTCGGACCGTCCATGCATATAAACCCTATTGGGGTCAAGAAAACAGTGCCGAAATCCTGGTTGCGACAGTCATAATTAACTTTGTGGTTATTATACCCCCAACTTAGAAGATGTTGGAAGGGCATATTGCTTTGGGAGGACTGTGTTTGCATCTGTGTGTTATGCTTTGTGATGCATAGCATAACATATAAACCGTGCATGGGGGCATATTGCTTTGGGAGGACTGTTTTTGCATCTGTGTGATATGCTTTATGATGCATAGCATAACGTATAAACCGTGCATGCTAAAGTTTTGAAATTTCATGTATGGATTCCACAAGAAAAAGAACTGACACATTTTTAGCTCACCAGAGCTGAAGGCTCCGGGGGAGCTTATAGGATAGGCAATTGTCCGTCTGCGTTGTCGTCTGCAACACTTTTAAACGACATCTCTGAAGCCACTTGGCCGATTGGGCCAAAATTTTATCTGTAGCATCCGTGGGCTGGGGGATTGAAGTTTGTGTTTTGTATGAAATTCTGTTCATTAGTTTGGTTGCAATGGCAGCTTAGAGTTACAATAGACATAATGGGGAAAATTGAAAAATTGCATTAGCTGCAAAGCTTTTACAGATATTTTGACAAAACTTTCACAGAAATGTTCCATAAGCAACTTGCTATCTGCCATATGATTTTTGGCATGCTGCTCCTTTTTAGCTCACCAGAGCCTAAGGCTCCGGGGGAGCTTAAAGGATAGGCAGTTGTCCGTCGTCGTCGTCGTCGTCTGCGTCTGCGTCTGCGTCAACACTTTCAAACGACATCTCTGAAGCCACTGGGCCGATTGGGCCCAAATTTTATCTGTAGCATCATTGGGCATGGGGATTGAAAGTTTGTGGGTTTTTTTTATCAAAATCGGCTCATTAGTTTGGTTGCTATGGCAACTTGTAGTTTCCATAGACTTATAATGGGGAAAATTGAAAAAATGGCATTTACTTCCAAGCCTCTGCAGATATTGTGACAAAACTTTCATAGAAATGTTCCATAGGCAATCTACTATCTGCCGTATGATTTTAGGCCTTCCGCTCATTTTTATTGGTTGCCATGGAAACCAAAATGCAGAAAATAGACAAAAAAAATCTTAAAAAATTATCTCCTCAGAAACCATATGCTCTAGGAGGCTGAGACTTTATGAAAATATTCACCATATTTCCCTTGACAGGTTTTGTGTTTTTTATGAAATTTGGCATTTTAGTTTTGTTGCTATGGCAACTAAGAGTTTCCATTTACTTATAATGGGGAAAACTGCAAAATGGCATTTACTGTCAAGTCATTGCAGATATTTTGACAAAACTTATATAAACATGTTCCTTGAGTAAACTTTTCTCAGCCATATGCTTTTATGTCAACCTGGGGGTCCCCTAGGTTGTGCCGGGCCTATGCCCCGCCTCCTCCACTTCATAAAATGCCTTATATCTCAGAAACCTTACAGATCCCAACCCCTAAACCATATATATTCTTGTTCCTTATGATAAGATGCATTAAGTGACACCAACTTGGGGGTCCCCCGGGATGTGCCGGGGACATGCCCGCCCCCCTCTATTTCATAAAATGCCATTTATCTCAGAAACTGTTCAGATCCCCACCCCTAAACTATATATATTCTTGTTCCTTATGCTAAGATGCATTAAGTGACACCAACCTTGGAGTCCCCCCCGGGATGTGCCTGGGACATGCCCCACCCCTCCACTTCATAAAATGCCATTTATCTCAGAAACCATTGAGATCCCCACCCCTAAACCATATATATTCTTGTTCCTTATGATAAGACACATTCAGTGATACCAACTTTGGGTCTCTCGGGGTTGGGCTGGGGCCATGCCCCACACAAATCTGAGGGTACCCTAGGATGTGGCGGGGCTTATGCCCCACCCCCTTCACTTCGTAAAAGGCAGAATAATTCAGAAACCGTTCAGATCCCCACCCCTAAACCATTTAAATTCTTGTTCCTTATGATAAGATGCATTCAGTGATACCAACCTTAGGATCTCCCTGGCCGTACGGGGGCTATGCCCGACCCCTCCACTTCATAAAAGGCCCAATATCTCAGAAACCGTTTAGATCCCCACCCCTAAACCATATAGATTCTTGTTCCTTATGATAAGATGCATTCAGTGATAACAACCTAAGGATCTCCCAGGCTGCACCAGGGCTATGCCCCAACCCTCCACTTCATAAAAGGTGATATATCTCGGAAACCCTTCAGATCCCCACCCCAAAACCATGTATATTCTTGTTTCTTATGATATGACGCATTCAGTGACACCAATCTGGGGGTCCCCTAGGTTGTGCCGGGGCTATGCCCCACCCCCTGCACTTTGTAAAAGCCCAATATCTCAGAAACAGTTCAGATCCCCACCCCTTAAGCATATAAATTCTTGTTCCTTATCATAAGACGCATTCAGTGATACCAACCTAAGGGTCTCTTGGGCCGCACGGGGGCTGTGCCCCACAGCTCCACTTCATAAAAGTGATATGTCTCGGAAACCATTCAGATCCCCACCCCAAAACCATATATATTCTTGTTTCTTATGATAAGATGCATTCATTGAAACCAACTTGGGGGTCCCCTGGGATGTGCCCGGGCTATGCCCAACCCCCTCCACTTCGTAAAAGGCTCAATATCTCAGAAACCATTAAGAACCCCCCACCCCTAAACCATATATATTCTTGTTCCGTATGATGAGACACATTCAGTGATACCAACCTAGGCGTCTCTGGAGGTTGTGCTGGGGCTATGCCCCACCCTTCCACTTCATAAAATGCCATATATCTCAGAAACTGTTCAGATCCCCACCCCTAAAATATGTATATTTGTGTTCCCTATAATAAGACTTATTCACTCACATCAATGTGGGGTCTCTATGTGCTAGGGCAACATGCTGATGCCATGGCCCACCCCTCCACTTCATAAAAGGCCATATATCTCGGACACCATTAAGATCCCCACCTCATAATCATATATATTCTTGTTTCTTATGATTAGACACATTCAGTCACACCAACTTGGTTGTCCTTAGGGGCCATTCCTCTCCTCATCATTTCATAAGAGGGCTTCATATCTTGGAAACTGTACATATCCCCACCCCTAAACAATATATTTTCTTGGTCCTTATTATAAGACACATTCAGCGACAACAATCTTGGCTTTCCTGGGGTCTGCCAGGGCCATGCTCCAACCCCTCCGCAGCTTAAAAGGCCTTCAGGAACAGTACACATCCCAACCCCTAAACCATATATATTCATGTGCCTTATGATAAGATGGATTCAGTGATACCAGCCTGGGCTTTGTTGGGTCCATGTCTCATCCCTCCTCCTCATAAAAGGCCTAATATTTCAGATACAGAGTCCACATGGGTGCTCATTTGGAAATGGGGGTTTGTTTGGCAGACTTTATAATCAATAAATTAAAACCTGAAACCATACATGGCTGCCAGTTGGCAGTGCCTGCCCGAGCTCTGGTGAGCATTGTGGCTCATGGGCCTCTTGTTTATGGTTACCATGGAAACCAAAATGAAAAAAAAAAATAGAAAAAATTACTTAAACAATCATCTCCTCAGAAACCATATGCTCTATGAAGCTGAGACTTTATGGAAATATTCACAATATTTGCCTTTACCGGTTTTTTGTTTTTCATGAAATTCAGCTCTTTAGTTTGGTTGCTATGGCAACTAAGGAGTTTCCATAGACTTATAAGGGGGAAAATAGAAAAATGGCATTTACTGCCAAGCCTTTGAAGATAGTCTGACAAAATTTTATAGAAATGTTCCATGAATAAACTCCTCTCAGTCATATGCTTTTATGCCAACCTAGGGTCCCCCAGGTTGTGCCGGGGCCGTGTTGGTTTCATTGGACGGCAGGGCTTGAGATGTCATTTTTTTTATCTCCATGTCGGGTAAAAGTCCCACAAAATTGGAAGCAACATCTCCAAAATGACCCTGTTGGTTTCATTGGGCGGCAGGGCTTGAGATGTCATTTTATCTCAATGTCGGGTAAAACTCCAACAAAATTGGAAGCTACATCTCCAAAATGACCTTTACAGTGTTGACGGGGACGTTAAACCTCAAATCAAACAAACAAACAACTCAGCCCAGAGACTGATATATTTTCTTCGAAAGAACAGTGTGAGTGAAAGGGGATTGAAATGACAGGAAAATATAGTTACTGAGACAAACACTGTTTAAACTTCAGTCAGGGTGGAGCTTGCATTATTGGTATTTTATATTGAACCGAGTTGCCGTTTCCACTTTTTCTTACATTTCGTTCTGGTAAGGGATGAATGAAGATGGTAACTTGTATTACAGATTCACTGTTAGAGTTAACCACCTTTTCAACTTTTTCTTACATTTCGTTTCGGTAAGGAACAAATGGAGGCGCTCACTTGTATTACAGATTCAATATTAGAGTTAACCATCTTTTCAACTTTTTCTTACATTTCGTTTCGGTAAGGAAGGAATGGAGGTGTTAACTGTATTACAGATTCAATATTAGAGTTAACCATCTTTTCAACTTTTTCTTACTTTTCGTTCTGGTAAGGAATGAATGGAGGCGTTAACTTGTATTACAGATTCATTACTAGAGTTAACCACCTTCTAAATTTGTTCTTATATTTCGTTTTGGTAAGGACTTGTATTACAGATTCAGTATTATAGCTAACCACCTTTTCACCTTTTTCTTACATTTCATCTTAGTAAGAAATGAATGAAGGGGTCAACTTGTAGGACAGATTCATTATTAGAGCTAACCACATTTTCAACTTTTTCTTACATTTCGTTTCGGTAAGGAATGCATGAAGGTTGTGCCTTTTATGACAGATTCAATATTAGGGCTAACCAACAGCCGGGAAAGTTCAAATTTCTTCCATTATTTACCTTGAAAATGATGTTACGGTAGCCTAGTTGTAATCAAAATATGCACACTGACAATAAATCCATGCAACTACTTAAGAATCTTTTCAAAGGTCCATAAGGTACCTTGTGAACAAGCCTGATGCTAACTCGCATGCAGTTGAACTTCAATGGCTCAAACTCATTTGGGACCATGAAAATCTGTTAAATACAGGGATCGTTCAAGCCACTGAGTAAGGGGAATAATTGTTGCACTTCTTTTCATTTTTCTCTACAATAAAGAACAATACTTTTGAACCCTTCAAGATAGGGCATTCGTATTTGGCATGAAGGTTCCTTGTGACAACAGCTTCACATTCATGACCTTGACCTTTGACTTACTTAAAAGAAAAAAAAAATAAAAATTGGTCAAAACTTTTGAACTGCTTGAGATACAGCCTTCATATTTGGCATGTATGTTCCTGGTGACAAAAGCATTACATTCATGCCAAAAATTTTGACCTGTGACCTTTTGATGATGAAGGTTGTGCTGCCAACATCATCGCAATGTTCCGATACCAGATTTTGAACCACATGAACATAAACATACCATGCTGTTCCAAATTTAGGTTTGTTGATGGGCAGATTCCTGGTATTGAAACCTTTTGTTGATGAGGCTGTGCTGCCCACAGCATCAGAATGTACCGAAACTAGATTTTGAACCACTTGAACTTAAAGGAAAACAACCACAAAATTAACTTTTACTTCTGAGCAAAGGTTTTGAGGAGACAAACATTTTGGTACAAGTTTTGAGAAAATTGACTGAGTGGTTTAGAAGTTATGGCCTTTTGAACATTTCACAAATTCTGGTTTAGTTAGTCCAGAACGAGGCTGTAAGTAAATGACGTCATAAACTCACAATTAGAAAACTTTGAATTACAGCGATTCTCGTGCAATAAAACAGCAATAAATAGTTCAGTATGCATTCCATTTATTCAATGTGATGATAGTTTACTTTTTTGAAGTACAAAATCTGAAAAGTATGCTGCAAATTATTATTTTTCTATTTTGGTCACGTGACTAGATTAACAAAATAGCGGCCCTCATAGACAGCAATTGTAAAATGTTCAAAAGGTCATAATTTCAAAACCGCTCAACCGATTTTCATAAAATTTGTACCAAAATATTCGCCTCATCAAAGGCAATATTTTAAAGTGACAGTTAATTTTTGTGGTTGTTTCCCTTTAAGTAAAGAAAAGCTAGGTTTCTTAATATCGGAATATTCCGAATAATATTTTGAAGAATAGACTGTTGGTGGTCAGATTCCTCGTATTGGAACCTTTTGATGATGAAGGCTATGCTGCTCACATCATTGGAATGTTCCGATACTAGATTTGAACCACATGAAAATTACAAAAACATACCATGTACAATATTTAAGTTTGTTGATGGTCAGATTCCTGGTATTGAAACCTTTTGTTGATGAAGGCTTTGCTGCCCACATCATCGGAACGTTCCGATACTAGATCTGAACCAAACCACTATATTTTGTAGAATACATTGTTGGTGGTCAGATTCTTGGTATCGGAACCTTCCGACGATGAAGGCTATGCAGCCCACATCTTCAGAATGTTCCGATACCAGATTTTGAACCACATGAAAATGTGTATAAACATACCATGCTGTTCCACATTTAGATTTGTTGATGATGAGATCCCTGGATTCTGAACCTGGTGAAGGCTATGCAGCCCACATCATCGGAATGTTCCGATACCAGATCCTGAAAGCTTTGCTGTGCACTTCATCGGAATGTTCCGATACCAGATCCTGAACCAAACCACTTGAACTTAAGTATAGAAAAGCCAGGTTTCTTAATATCGGAATATTCCGAAGGAGAAGATTTTGTAGAATAGATTGTTGGTGGTCAGATTCCTAGTATCAGAACCTTCCGATGATGAAAGCTGTGCAGCCCACATCATCGGAATGTTCCGATACCAGATTTTGAACCACATGAAAATGTGTAGTGTATAAACATACCATGCTGTTCCATATTTAGGCAGTCGATGATCAGATCCCTGGAATCTGAACCTGGTGAAGGCTATGCAGCCCACATCATCGGAATGTTCCGATACCAGATCCTGAAAGCTTTGCTGTGCACTTCATCGGAATGTTCCGATACCAGATCCTGAACCAAACCACTGAACTGAAGTATAGAAAAGCTAGGTTTCTTAATATCGGAATATTCCGAAGAAAAGATTTTGTAGAATAGATTGTTGGTGGTCAGATTCCTGGTATCGGAACCTTCCGATGATGAAAGCTGTGCAGCCCACATCATCGGAATGTTCCGATACTAGATTTTGAACCACATGAAATTGTGTATAAACATACCATGCTGTTCCATATTTAGGCAGTTGATGATCAGATCCCTGGAATCTGAACCTTCCAATGATGTAGCTTTGCTGTGCACTTCATCGGAATGTTCCGATACCAGATCCTGAACCAAACCACTGGAACATACATATTAGAAAAGCCAGGTTTCTTAATATCGGAATATTCCGATGGAGAAGATTTTGTAAAATTGATTGTTGTTGGGCAGATTCCTGGTATCGGAACCTTCCGATGATGAAGGCTATGCAGCCCACATCATCGGAATGTTCCGATACCAGATTTTGAACCACATGAAAATTTGTATAAACATACCATGCTGTTCCATATTTAGGTTTGTTGATGATCAGAACCTTCCGATGATGAAGCTTTGCTGTTCACTTCATCGGAATGTTCCGATACCAGATCCTGAACCAAACCACTTGAACTTAAGTATAGAAAAGCCAGGTTTCTTAATATCGGAATATTCCGATGGAGAAGATTTTGTAGAATAGATTGTTGGTGGTCAGATTCCTTGTATCGGAACCTTCCGATGATGAAGGCTATGCAGCCTACATCATCGGAATGTTCCGATACCAGATTTTGAGCCACATGAAAATGTGTATAAACATTCCATGCTGTTCCATAGTTAGGTTTGTTGATGATCAGATCCCTGGAATCGGAACCTTCCGATGATGAAGCTTTGCTGTGCACTTCATCGGAATGTTCCGATACCAGATCCTGAACCAAACCACTTGAACTTAAGTATAGAAAAGCTAGGGTTCTTAATATCGGAATATTCCGAAGGAGAATAGTTTGTAGTTCTATATTGTTGTCTTTTAGAGTATTAAAAGTGATATTTTTTCCGATATTTTCCTTTTTCTTCTCCCATCATAAAAAAAAATATCGGAATATTCCGATTCCTTTCCTTGCTGAAGATGACTGTATGACATAGAGAGGCTGTTTTTATAGGTTATATTTTATAAGTGGGTGATGAAAGGGTCTGTTTTCAGCATGAAATATGGCCAAAAATCAGCTGAAAGCACCATCGATTGGCAAAATTGCCTTTTATTTGGCAATGAGTTATCAATAATACATGAATACGAGTGCACGATTCTATTTATCATATGGCATTTAAAACGCATTTTATTCACGATTTAAAAAAAATGTCAATATTACGTCATTAGTAAAGGCGACGACGTTACGGAGGTCGCACGTGTTGCGTTACAGGGCGTATCTAATTTGCATATTTAATCAACTAGTGGATTATCGAATTTATTACATGACGTTATAATATTCTCAAACGCGGCGTCATATGATAAATAGAGATTATCATATGGCATTTTTCATATCATACCCCATATCAGCCCTCGACCCATATCAACCCTCGGGCCGAAGTATTTATCATACATTTCACTTTAAAAAAAAATGTTCAAAATTAATTGTATTAATTGCAGCTGCCTAATACCAAAATTACATTTTTCTCTCATATTCGCTGCGCCGTGCCATGTTTTTTTTTTTTTTTTTTTTTTTGCCAAACAGTTCGAACAGACGAAAATATTTCAAATTGCAAATGGCGTCCTGAACAACAAACGAGAAATGCCGCAAAAGGAAGAACGCCGCGTGTTCCGTATAGGGTGACGTCAGGGGTATGATAAAGGCTTAGGGGTGCGATAAAGGGTTGTAATATGGATTTTTGGGGTATGATAAAGCCCATGCGATATGGCAGCACGTGCAAGCGTGATACGTACATTGGTGTCACGTTCGTATCGCATATTCACAAACTAAGTATTTTATACTAAATGTATGATAAATTAATTTATTGCATATCGAGGGTGATTTCGGGAGAATATTCTAATTTGAGCCAGCGCACGACAAAACCTACAATAAGACATGTACGCCAAACGAAGACTCAGATCAGCCTGCGCATCCGCGCAGTCTGATCAGAGTCTTCGTTGTGCGCTCTAAGAATAGCGAAGGGCCCAATGCTCCTTCATGAGGCAAGAGAAGTCTCTGGTCGGACTACATGGATGCGCAGGCTGATCTGATTCTTCGCTGGACGCACATGTTAATTGTAGGAAATGCTGTGCTCCGGCTCATTTATCTTGTAAATGTATGCTGTGTGCACTCCTTAAAATCGCCTCGATGAGGCGACTAATGCATGCTGTGTGCATTTATTAGAACCGCCTCGATGAGAACACACGACATACCTTTATTCGTAAGAAAAAAAAGAAGAAGATTTTCCAGCTTTGCCTCCCGGCATGGCGGTATTATTAATCCTTTTAGGCTTGGCATTTTGCACAGAAGAGGCAAAAGAGTGGAAACTATTTTACTGAGGAATACCTCTCGGTAAAGAACAACTCTTCATGGTATCACTGAAGGCCTAGTCATAGACCTAGTGCCTACAGTTTAGTTTGCCTGGTTTGTTTGTTTGTTTGATTTGAGGTTTAACGTCCCCGTCAACACTGTAAAGGTCATTTTCGAGACGTTGCTTCCAATTTTGTGGAACTTATACCCGACATTGAGATGAAATCACATCTCAAGCCCTGCCGCCTAATGAAACTAATAAAGTTTATAAGCATGGACGGTCCGACACTCGTACCGCTTTGCCTGGGCAGGCTTAGATCCTCTTAGTGGTTTATTAGTATTTGTGTGCGGGTCGGTTTCAGCTCTGCGTAGAAGCAACATGCAGCCCATCTATTTCTTCAAGCCCCGATGGGCGGGGGCCGACAGTATTGTTTGCCTTTTTAGTTTTGAACCAATTCGATTACTTGATGTAATTCACAATCTGAATGTCAAAAAGTGTAGGTCCAGCTTAGAAGTGATCTGATCTGGATCTACACTATTTGCGAACAGCAGGGCAAGTGTTAAATAGATATTGTCTGGAATTTCAAGGTCAGTCCAGACAATTACACAAACCCAGATTAATTTCATCTGCCTAGAAGTTAGAAAATGAATCTTCCCAATTTCTCTGAAGTTTGCAAATTCCGAGAGAATAAACTTGGAAAAAAGTAGTGCATAATTGCAATTTTTATTGAAAAAAATCTATATACATGTTCGAGTCCATCACGAAAATATGCCTATATAATTCTAACCCCCTTGAACCCCACTTTTATTTTGTAAAACCGGGGATTTACAAGGGTAAACCTTATTTTTTCTTATTTCTGCTTTAAAATATAGATTGTGGGTACTCGTTAGAACCGCCTTAATGAGGCGGTTCTAACGTGCACCCACAGTCTATATTTTGAGCAGAAATAAGTAAAATAACACAACTTTTCATCTCAAAACGTTTGTTTTTCAGCGGTACAATTTACAATGTGTTTGTATAGGCGAGCTCTCGTATTGTCTGAGAGAATAAACTTGGAAAAAATAGTGCATAATTGCAGTTTTTTATTGAAATAAAATCTATATACATTCATATTTTAGTCAAACAGGTTTGCTACACTTGTCACTGTCCTTTTGAGACAGTACCATTTTCAAATTCTGCTCGGGATACACTCTGAGGTAGCTGGCCACTCTGATAATAGTATCTCTTTATGCACGTTTTTGCATTCAATTGCTAACCTGCTAATTGAAACATAGCTTTAGGGTGAGTGGTATCTGTATATGTTCATATAAGCCATTAGCAAAGCAACTTTAATAAAGGAGGACCTGGTGGTTCAGGTAAGAGGTGAAATCTAGGGCTTTCAGAGGCATTGAGGATACAATTTGCAACAGCTACTTAAATAAAATAGAAGTGGGGGCAATGATCAGGAATCGATACAATTAACCCATAGCTCTCATCAGAGACACCAAAGGGAAAGAAACACAAACATGAAACAACAGACCCCAATGGAAACATCAATAGCGAAAAGCCAAAAGGATAGTTACTTTCCCACAAAATGGCCAATTGGCTATCCAAAATAAAATAATATAAGCGACACAAACACCTAAAGACAAACCATAACAAAAATAAACCGCGACAAACAGAAGAACGGCCTTGGAACGGTCAGCGAAACGAATTCCACTGGGCGGGGGCTTCAAACGATTTTACGTGGCCACAATCCTCGCCCTTACTTCCGTCGCGATTTTGACAAACAATTTGTTCAGTCCGCATGAAGGCCTTCTAACTTATCAGTGCAACATCTCCGTGAACACAAAAATCAAAGAACCACAGAGATGAACAACGGTGAGGACTCGTTGAAAACACCATCATCACAAACCATTTTTTTTTATTTTTATAAATTCAAGTTAGTACTCTTAATCAGTAACACATTATATCACACAAAGTGAGAGATCTGTCATAGCCACTCATAGGTTGGGCTTCAAACTTCAGTCATGCACATTATGTCAATTCTAAGAAAATTTTCTCTGCTGCCACTGGGTCTACTGGGGGCAAATGCGATAACTCCCAATGGAAAGCATAGAAGAAAAAAGACGGCACTTATTTCTAGACTTTAAATCACACATAGTGAGAGATCTGTCATAGCCACTCAAAGGCTGGGCTTCAAACTTCAGTCATAAGCATTATGTCAATTTTAAGGAATTCTTCTCTGCTGCCACTAGGTCTACAGGGGTCAAATGTCATCTACTGGATTGAAACTTTGTGCTAAAAGTTGTCATAACTTTTAATGGAAAAATAGAAGAAGAATAAACGACACTTATTTCTTGACATTATATCACACATAGTGACAGAGCTGTCTTAGCCACTCATAGGTTTGGCTTCAAACTTCAGTCATGAGCATAATGTGAATTATAAGAAATTCTTCTCTGCTGCAACTACATGTAGGTCTACTGGGGGGGGGGGGTTGTCATTTACTGCATTTGCTGGATTGAAACTCTGTGCTAAAAAGTTGTCATAACTTGTTATGAAAAATATATAAAATAAAAAACAACGACCCTTATTTCTCACATAGTGAGAGATTTGTCATAGCCACTCATATGTTTGGCTTCAAACTTCAGTCATGAGCATAATGTGAATTTTAAGAAATTCTGCTGCAACTACATGTCGGTCTACTGAGGTGGGGGATGTCATTTACTGCATTTGCTGGATTGAAACTTTGTGCTAAAAGTTGTCATAACTTGTTATGGAAAAAATAGAAGAAAAAAAAAAAAAAAAACGACCCTTATTTCTCACAAAGTAAGAGATCTGTCATGGCCACTCATAGGTTGGGCTTCAAACTTCAGTCATGCACATTATGTCAATTCTAAGAAATTCTTTTCTGCTGCCAGTGGGTCTACTGGGGGCAAATGCGATAACTCCCAATGGAAAAAATAGAAGAAAAAAGACGACACTTATTTCTAGACTTTAAATCACACATAGTGAGAGATCTGTCATAGCCACTCAAAGGCTGGGCTTCAAACTTCAGTCATAAGCATTATGTCAATTTTAAGGAATTCTTCTCTGCTGCCACTAGGCCTACAGGGGTCAAAGGTCATCTACTGCATCTGCTGGATTGAAACTTTGTGCTAAAAGTTGTCATAACTTTTAATGGAAAAATAGAAGAATAAACGACACTCATTTCTTGAAAGTATATCACACATAGTGAGAGAGCTGTCTTGGCCACTCATAGGTTTGGCTTCAAACTGCAGTCATGAGCATAATGTGAATTATAAGAAATTCTTCTCTGCTGCAACTACATGTAGGTCTACTGGGGGGGGGGTCATTTACTGCATTTGCTGGATTGAAACTCTGTGCTAAAAGTTGTCATAACTTGTTATGGGAAAATAGAAAAAAATAAATAAAAACAACGACCCTTATTTCTCATATAGTGAGAGATTTGTCATAGCCACTCATATGTTTGGCTTCAAACTTCAGTCATGAGCATAATGTGAATTTTAAGAAATTCTGCTGCAACTACATGTCGGTCTACTGAGGTGGGGGATGTCATTTACTGCATTTGCTGGATTGAAACTTTGTGCTAAAAGTTGTCATAACTTGTTATGGAAAAAATAGAAGAAAAAAACAAAACAAAAAAAAACGACCCTTATTTCTCACAAAGTGAGAGATCTGTCATGGCCACTCATAGGTTGGGCTTCAAACTTCAGTCATGCACATTATGTCAATTCTAAGAAATTCTTTTCTGCTGCCAGTGGGTCTACTGGGGGCAAATGCGATAACTCCCAATGGAAAAAATAGAAGAAAAAAGACGACACTTATTTCTAGACTTTAAATCACACATAGTGAGAGATCTGTCATAGCCACTCAAAGGCTGGGCTTCAAACTTCAGTCATAAGCATTATGTCAATTTTAAGGAATTCTTCTCTGCTGCCACTAGGCCTACAGGGGTCAAAGGTCATCTACTGCATCTGCTGGATTGAACCTTTGTGCTAAAAGTTGTCATAACTTTTAATGGAAAAATAGAAGAATAAACGACACTCATTTCTTGACAGTATATCACACATAGTGAGAGAGCTGTCTTGGCCACTCATAGGTTTGGCTTCAAACTGCAGTCATGAGCATAATTTGAATTATAAGAAATTCTTCTCTGCTGCAACTACATGTAGGTCTACTGGGGGGGGGGGGGGGGTCATTTACTGCATTTGCTGGATTGAAATTCTGTGCTAAAAGTTGTCATAACTTGTTATGGAAAAATAGAAAAAAAATAAATAAAAACAACGACCCTTATTTCTCATATAGTGATATAGTGAGAGATTTGTCATAGCCACTCATGTTTGGCTTCAAACTTCAGTCATGAGCATAATGTGAATTTTAAGAAATTCTGTTGCAACTACATGTCGGTCTACTGCTGGGGGATGTCATTTACTGCATTTGCTGGATTGAAACTTTGTGCTAAAAGTTGTCATTACTTGTTATGGAAAAAATAGAAGAAGAAAAAAAAAAAAAAAAAAAAAAACGACCTTTATTTCTCACATAGTGAGAGATCTGTCATAGCCACTCATAGGTTGGGCTTCAAACTTCGGTCATGCACATTATGTCAATTCTAAGAAATTCTTTTCTGCTGCCACTGGGTCTACTGGGGGGCAAATGCGATAACTTCCAATGGAAAAAATAGAAGAAAAAAGACGACACTTATTTCTAGACTTTAAATCACATATGGTGAGAGATCTGTCATAGCCACTCATAGATTGGGCTTCAAACTTCAGTCACGAGCATTATATCAATTTTAAGAAATTATTCTCTGCTGCCACTAGGTCTACTAGGGGGAAATGGCATTTACTGCATTTGCTGGACTGAAAGTTTGTGCTAAAAGTTGTCATAACTTTTAATGGAAAATAGAAGGGGAAAAAACCCGACACATTTCTAGACATACCTCACTGGAGATGTTTATTCAATTTTAAGAGACACCCTGAATAGTTCTATACTAGGCAGATGATCCAGTGATGATTTTCTGTCCAGTGCTTATTTTAGTTGGATGTCAAGGCAAAGGTGGTTGTCATGGCAATCAAAATGCAATAAGGAAACTTTTAATTATGTTCTGTAAAAGGGTTATCCCTTGGAAGCAAAAAATACACCACAGAACCGGAAAATATGAAGTGTACATGGTTTCTGGGCCAGACTAGCTAGTTTCGGCCAATTAGGCCTCATCATTGACCCTCAAGTATTTTCAAAATTCCACAATGGAATCTATGATCCCAAAGGACAAGAAAATATAAACTACACTATGATGTAGAATTAAGAATTATTTCAGAAACCGTATGGAATATCAGACTGAGGCTTCGCATAAATATATAGTTTTCATATAAGCCTCCACATTTTTGGTTTTCCTTGCTATCGCTCAAAAGCTTTCGTTGCAATGCCAGCTTCAAATATATTCTATGAAAAGGTTATCCTTTGGAAGCAAAGAAAACACCACAAAACTGAAAAAGTATGATGTGTATAGTTTTTACTGGGTCACAGGGATTTTCCTAGTGCACCTTTGGGACCGGTAATCGACCCCTATTTTTCCCAATTTAGAGACAGATATTCCCAAACTTTATAACAGATTTCCCAATTTCTGATGATGTGCTACATTTTGATAAAAAATTCATGAAAATTGAACAAAAATTGACAAAGTTACATCTGATTTAAATTCCTGACTATAAATATTAGCGAGCTGTTTTTCCCAAACCCAGCGGCCCCTGGACCCTGATTCTGAAGGGTAGGAAAATTCCTGGGTCAGACTACCTAGTTTTAGCCAATTAGGTAGGCCTCATCAGTGACCCCATAATACTTTCAAAATTCTACAATGGAATCAATGACCCTAAATGACAAGGAAATATAAACTACACCATGATGAAGACTTACAAGACTTACAATGGAAATGCCAGTTCTAGACACATGTATTGTTAAGCCACTGCAGGTATCCTGACAGAATGTTTTTTTATCATATGACGTCGCGTCTGAGAGTGTAATAACGCCATGTATTATTTTCGGTAATCCACTAGTGGATTAGATATGCAAATTAGCTAGATACGTCCCGTAACGTTACATGTACGCCGTCCTTAACGACGTCGCATTTACTAATGGCGGAATATTGACATTTTTGCAAACAATCGTGATTAAAATGCGTTTTAAATGTCATATGATAAATAGAATCTTGGATTCGTGCCCATATATTATTGAATTTATTAAACGAGTTGAGGAAAAGAGATAAAATGCGAGGCAAAGCCTCGCATTTTATCTCTTTTCCTCAACTCGTTTAATTAATTCAATAATACATGAGCACTCATGTAAGATCCTCTATAAAATGTCCTTTGAGCAGTCATCTACCTGGCAGATGACTTTTCTATCCTTTGTTGTCATCAATGTCATGGCAATTAAAAAGGGAAAAAAAAAAAAAAAAAAAACACCGAAGCAAACTACTTATAGAAAAATTTTCAATTACTTTTAATAGTCAACCAAAGCAATGCAACGTTATGATGTTGTATCGACGTTAGTATGTCAACGTCAGTGTATCGCCATAATGCTACATTGATGTTGACACGATGTATACACTTTGTATGTCTGTTGACATGGAGTTATCTCACCACAGAAGGTGTAATTTACATACATCCGATGATTGATGGCATAAGATATTTGCGGTAAAGGTCTTTAGCTTGAATGGAAGAAGAATTTCCCTGTTTTTGGAGACTTCCAGCTAACTTTCTGATCCGAAAGACGGGACACAACACGTGAACAAATCCGTGAAATGAAGACCCCCTAAACCCCACTTTATATAGAGAAAACTGGTGTTTACCGGGGTATACATTATTTTTCTTATTTCTGCTCCAAGACATAGGTTGTGGGTACTCTTTAGAACCGCCTCAATGACCCACAACCTATGTTTGCAGTATAAGTAAGGAAAATATTACGGATTTTGATCCGAAAAGTAGACATTTTGGAGTTATGGAAAAATGTTCTATGTCGCATGGGTGTGTTATCGTAAATCTTCTTGTCTGAAACCAGAAGGCCCAAGTCTTTGATATTTGGTATAAAGCTTCATCTAATGGACCTCTACCAAGATTGTTCAAATTATAGCCTTGGGGCCAAAAAATGTGCCCGCGCCGGGAACCACTAGTTTTACATAGGCTTATATAGGAAAAAAAACTTTAAAAATCTTCTTGTCTGAAACCAGAGGGACTAGGTCTTTGATATTTGGCGTGAAGCTTCATCTAGTGGACCTCTACTGAGATTGCTCAAATTATAGCCCTGGCGCCAAAAATGTCCCCGCCCCAGGGCCCGCTGGTTTTACATAGGCTTATATAGGGTATTCCTTTAAAAATCTTCTTTTCTGAAACCAGAAGGACAAGGTCTTTGATATTTGGTATGAAGCTTCATCTAGTGGACCGCTACCAAGTTTGTTCAAATTATAGCCCTTGAGCCAAGAATGCACTAGAGACACGGATACTCAGGTGAGCGATCTAGGGCCCTCCGAGCCCTTTTGTTAGAACTGGTAGAACTGCAAGTACGTCACAAAAAGCTCATGAAATTACTGATTATAGACAGGTAATACACAGTGAACAATGACGGTTTATTTATTTATTCATTCTAAAAATGTTAAGTGCATTTAAAGTTTAGAAGCCATATTCCTTATTAAATGTTTAAAATAAGCAAAAGGGTATAAGTAGTTGTGTTCGGTATAATAAAATTAATATTACATTACTGAAAAGAGGGTGATAGTGAAAAAAGTCGTCCTGAAGACTATGAATATCAACCGAGGCGCAGCCGAGCCTTTAATGAATGTGATATTTACAGTGGAACTTCGATGGCTCGAACACTGATGGCTCGTTTCCCATGGCTGGGTCGAACTCGTACTTGAGCCCCTAGGGAAATCCTCAAGATAAGAAATGGTGGGGTATGATAAAAGAGATTTTTGTCTTTTATCTTGCAAATGTGTGTTATGTGTACTCATAAGAATCGCCTCGGTGAGGCGATTCTAATGAGTACACGCAGCAAACATTTTCATTATCTAACATCGAAACATGTTCAAAAGTATCTCGTTATGCCTCTTGGCAGTGACCTTCAGTGGCTCGAACTACCGCTGTCTCGAATAAAATTTCATGGTCCCAAAGGGGTTCGAGCCATCGAAGTTCGACTGTATGTTGTTTAATCTTTGTGGTTGTTTGATGTTGTGTTCTTCTGTCGGGGTTTATTTTTGTTATGGTTTGTCTCTGAGTGTTTGTATCGCTTATATTATTTTGTTTTGGATAGCCAATTGGCCATTTGTTTGGAAAGTAACTGTCCTTATGGCTTTCCGTTATTGATGTTTCCATTAGGGTCTTCTTGTTTCATTTCTGTGCTTCTTTCCCTTTGGTGTCTCTGATGGGAGCTGTAGGTTAATTGTATCGGTTCCTGATCATTGCATTCACTTCTATTTTTATATCATGGTTGTGTCTAGTCATTAGTGCATTTTTAATGACAGATTCTATCTGTCCATTCTTGCTGTGCTAGACGTTTAAAGTAATTCAGGCTTCAGTTCTTCCGGCTTTGACAGCCATAGAAATATGAGTCCGCACAAAATGTAGTCCGGTTTGGCGCAGTAATCAAAATTGTACAAGCGTGTTAGTTATCCTGTAAGCGTAATATAAACTTTTGAAGCAGACGACTTGACGATTTTATCTTACGATTCAGCTGCATCATGCGACGGGTTTGGCGACAACTGTAGTTGAAAAAGTTCCATGAAAGATCAGACGACACATGTCTTTCGTAAAACGAACAATGAACGTGTTAGTTATCTTAAAAGCCCCATACAAAACATGAAGCGGACGAATTTACATTTTTATCTTATTTTTCAGTGATTGGATTTCATTTTAATCAGCTGCCTGCAGATGAATCGTAAGGAATATGAAGTTTGTGTCGCAATTTAAGAGAAAAAGGGGGAAAAAGATGAAATGGCCTCTGCTACTATGGCGTGGGATATGTTGCAAAATTCAATAAATAAAATTTATATGCATAAAATATATTTAAATGATATATTGAAGTATTTGAATGCAAAATCGTTATGTAGGTGCAATATTTTTTTTTTAGATGCAATAGCTTTTTATTTTAAATGCTATATAATTATTTAAATTGCGAAAAATTATTTCTGTTTAATTTTATATTTAAATGATATAAAATGATTCAAATGCATAAACGCGGTTTAATTTTTCAAAGCACATTTAGATTCACAAAAATCATTTAAATGATATAAACTCATTTAAATGCATAAACAGGTTTAATTTTCAAAACACATTTAGATTCACAAAAATCATTTAAATGATATAAACTCATTTAAATGCATAAACAGGTTTAATTTTCAAAACACATTTAGATTCACAAAAATCATTTAGATGCATAAGCATACCGGGAAGGTTAATAGCGTGACGTAGTCAATCGATACCGAGTACAAGTAATAGCTTTACACATAGATATTATTATCAATCAACGGTCTCTTGGTTTTGCTTTGGTTTAGCGACCCTTTCAAGATTATTTCACGTATATTGAGCCGAAAGTTTATTCAGAAGGTGGGTAAACACCGGTGTACCCGGAGCAATACCACCTGAGATTCCGTTGCAGAACTTGGCGTCTCACATGTGACCCGAGCCAGACTCGGACCATTGCGATGTGAAATGGTATTTTGATCTCACGGTATATAGAGTGGGTGCTCATTTCATAAAAGATGCGCGCAATGAAACAAATCTTATTTAAAGGACTGAATTAGCGTGACTGCTACTGCTGGTAGTAGTACCAGTAATGCTGCTGTTACTGTTATCTTCACGTCGAACTTCAATGACTAAATTTTATCCTAGTGCGCAGATTTCTCATATGCGCAGAAGTGTGTGTGTGTGTGTGTGTGTGTGTGTGTGTGTGTGTGTGTGTGTGTGTGTGTGTGTGTGTGTGTGTGTGTGTGTGAATTCGGGTTTAACGTCGCTTTCAACAATTTTTCAGTCATATCAAGACGGTGTCTGGTTGCGACAGGGAGCTCAATGCTCACTTTTATAGTGCTGCCTCACTGAAGTATCATGTCCCAGACACATTACATGATACCACACCCAGTCACATTATCCTGACACTGGGTCGACCAGTCCTAGCTCTACCCCGCAAATCTGAGTGCCAAGCGAGGAGCAGCTAGTACCATTTTTAACGACTTTGGTATGTCGCGGCCCGGGATCGAACCCGTGACCTCCCGTTCCCCGGAGCGGACACTCTACCAACTGAGCTATCGGGGCCGGTCAGATGCGCAGAAGTAAGCTACATGGTTCTAAGATACTCTTTTTATGAAAGGCATGACCACTCATGAAATATACTCTATATACCGTAAGACCAAGAGTCCCAAAGATGGATAATGACGTCTGTCTCCAAGACTTGATTGTTCGATTTGAGGTTTAACGTCCCCGTCATCACTATTAAGGTAATTTTGGAGACCTTGCTTCCAATTTTGTGTTGTTTTTTTTCGACACTGAGATGACATTACATCTCAAGCCCTGCAGCCCAATGGAACCAATTGGGTTTATATGCATAAACGGCCCGACTCGCACCACTTTGCCACTCCTAAGCGCTGTATGAGTACTCATGTGCGGTCGGTTTCAGCTCTTCGTGGAAGCACCATGGAGCCCAATCTATTCCCCAAGCCCCGATCGACGGCGTTCTATTACATGTACTTAGTATACCTGTTAGCACAAGACATGGACGTGGCTCTATTACATGTGCTGAGTATACCTGTTACCACAAGACATTTCTAACATTCTAACTTCTAACTTCTAATTTCTAACTCCTAACTTCTCAAGCCCTGTCGCCAAAAGAAACCAACAGAGTTTATAGGCATGGACGGTCCGACTCGCACCGCTTTGCGTGGGCAGGTTAACCATAGTGTAGTTTATATTTTCTTGTCCTTGGGGGGCATTGATTCCATTGTGAAATTTTGAAAATATTTGAGGGTCACTGATGAAGCCTAATTGGCCAAAACTAGCGAGTTTGTCCCAGAAAACCTGTACACTCCATGTTTTTCAGTTTTGTAGTGTATTCCTTGCTCCCAAAGAATAACCCTTTCTAGAACATATTTAACGTCACTACATCTGGTGTCTGGGAATGTGTGGCGGCCGTAAAAGGTCTCCCTGCCCTACACCATATTGTAGTTTATATTTTCTTGTCCTTTGGGACCATTGATTCCATTTTAAAATTTTGAAAATATTTGAGGGTCACTGATGGGGCTTAACTGACCGAAACTAGCTAGTCTGTCCAAGAAAACCTGTACACTCCATTTTTTTCCAGTGTTGTAGTGTATTCCTTACTTCCAAAGGATACCCATTTCTATAACATATATAACGTCACTACAGCTGGTGCCTGGGAATGTGTGGCGGCCGTAAAATCTCCCTCCCTACACCATAGTGTAGTTAATATTTTCTTGTCCTTTGGGATCATTGATTCCATTGTGAAATTTTGAAAATATTTGACGGTCACTGATGAGGCCTAATTGACCGAAACTAGCTAGTCTGGCCCAGAAAACCTGTACACTCCAAGTTTTCCAGTTTTGCAGTGTATTCCTTGCCTCCAAAGGATAACCCTTTCTAGAACATATTTAACGTCACTACAGCTGGTATCCGGGAATGTGTGGCGGCCGTAAAAAGTCTTCCTGTCCTACACCATTGTGTAGTTTATATGTTCTTGTCCTTTGGGATCATTGATTCCATTGAGAAATTTTGAAATTATTTGAGGGTCACTGATGAGGCCTAATTGGCCGAAACTAGTTAGTCTGGTCCGGAAAACTGTACACTCCATGTTTTCCAGTTTTTTAGTGTATTCCTTGCTTCCAAAGGATAACCCTTTCTAGAACGTATTTAGATCCTCTAATCGGTTTACCAGTACTCTTGTGCTGTCGGTTTCAGCTCTGCGTGGAAACAGCATGCAGCCAGTTTCAGCTCTGCGTGGAAACAGCATGCAGCCAATCTATTTCTTCATGCCCCAACGGGCAAGGGCCGATGTATTAGGGTAGGGTAGGGTAGGGTAGGGTAGGGTAGGGTAGGGTAGGGTAGGGTAGGGTAGGGTAGGGTAGGGTAAGGGTAGGGCAGGGTAGGGTAAGGTAGGGTATTAGGATATTAGGGTAGGGTAGGGGTAGGGTAGGGTAGGGTAGGGTAGGGTAGGGTAGGGTAGGGTAGGGTAGGATAGGTTAGGGTAGGGTAGGGTAGGGTAGGATAGGGTGGGTAGGGTAGGGTAGGGTATGAGGATATCGGGGTAGGGTAGGATATTAGGGTAGGGTAGGGTAGGGTCGGGTATTAGGATAGGGTAAAATAGGGCAGGGTAGGGTAGGGTCGGGTATTAGGATATTAGGGTAGGGTAGGGTCGGGTATTAGGATATTAGGGTAGGATTGGTAGGGTAGGGGTAAGGTAGGGTAGGGTAGGGTAGGGTATTAGGATATTAGGGTAGGGTAGGTAAGGTAGGGGTAAGGTAGGGTAGGGTAGGGTAGGGTCGGGTATTAGGATATTAGAGTAGGGTAGGTAGGGTAGGGGTAAGGTAGGGTAGGGTAGGGTAGGGTCGGGTCGGGTCGGTAGGGTAGGGAAGGTAGTGTAGGGGTAGGGTAGGGGAGGGTAGGTAGGGTGGGGTAGGGTAGGGTACACAAAAACCCACCTACCCTCCAACACCTACCTAGCTACCTACCCACCCATCAGTCCCGCCCACCCGCCTGCAAGCCCACCCACCCATCAACCCGACCACCCACCTACCTACCTAAAATCGACCTACCTACCTACCTTGCTACCTACCTAACTTCATACCTATCTACCTGCTTACCTTACTAATTACCTCCCTGCTCAACTACCAACTAGCCTGTCTACCTGCCTGCCTACCTACTTACCTTCTGAACCTACCTACCTACTTACCTGCCTGTCTACCTTCCATAAAGACCTCCCTTCCAACCTATCTACATACCTGCCTACCTGTCTGCCTGCCTATCTGCCTGCCTACTTACCTACCTATCTGACTACCTACCTACCTAAAACCGTTCATTACTACTGTATGTATGTAAGTATGTAGGTAAGTAGGCAGATAGGTAGGTAGGTAGGTAGGTAGGCAGGAAGGTATGTAGGTAGGTAGGTAGATAGGTTTGATTTGAGGTTTAACGACCCCGTAAACACTTTATATGACATTTGGACGTTGCTTCCAATTTTGTGGGACTTTTACACGACATTGAGATGAAATGACATCTCAAGCCCTGTCGCCCAAAGGATTAATAAGCATAGATTGTCCGACTCGCAGCACTTCTACCCGAACACTACTACTGTATGTATGTAGGTATGTAGGTAAGTAGGTAGGTAGGTTGGTAGGTAGGTAGGTAGAAATCACCATTCATTGGCGTTTCAGACCCTTACTGCAACATCTGACATTTATAAAGTATGGTTCTTCCCCCGAACCATTAGAGATTGGAATGCCCATCCTGATTCAATTATTTCGACAGCTGAAGGTGCTGATGACTGTGTAACTAAGTTTACCTCTTTGGTTAGAGCTAGGGACCAACTTCCCATATCACAGGTCCTGGTGTATGAATGTCACTTGACGTGCCACCAGGAACAATTCTGATTCTGATACTTTGCCTTGGCAGCCTTAGATCTTCCAAACGGTTTACCAGTACTCGTGTGCGGTCGGTTTCAGCTCTGCGTGGAAGCATCATGCAGCCCATCTATTTCGCCAAGCCCCGATGGGCGAGGGCCGGTAGGAAGGGCGGGCGGGCAGACAAGCAGGCATGCAGGGGTTAGTAGGTAGGTAAATTGGGAGGAAGATAGGAAGGTAGGTATGTAGGAAGTTACCTACCTGGAAAGGCAGGTGGGTGGACACGTAGATATATAGGTAGGTTGTGGGGGTTAGTATTTGGGATTGTAGGAAGGTAAGTTGGTAGGTATGGCGGGTGGGTAGGTAGGTAGGTAAGAATGTGAGTAGTTAGGTAGATAGGTAGGTTAAATAGGGTGGGTTGGTACCTACCTACCTGAAACCGTACATTACTACTGCAGGCAGGCAGGCACGCATGCACGCACCTATCTACACAAAACACACCGACCCTCCCCTTCCCTACCTACCTGCCTGCCTGTACCTATCACCTACATACGTATCTTACTACGTACATAACTACCTACCTACCTACCTACCTACCTACCTACCTACCTACCTTTCTACCCCAAACTCACCTAAACTCCAACACCTACCTACCCGAAACGTACCTGCCTGTCTGTCTACCAACGTACCTGTCTGTCTGCCTACCAACGTACCTGTCTGCATGCCTGCCAACGTACCTGCCTGCCTGCCTACCAGCGTACCTGCCTGCCACCGTACTGCCTGTCTGCCACCGTACTGCCTGCCTGCCTGCCTGCCTACCCGCTCTGCCTGCCTGCCACCCTACCCTTTCTGCATGCCTGCCTATTGGTTCTGTCTGCCTACCTACCCGTTCTGCTTGCCTGTCCTCCTACCCGTTCTGCTTACCTGTCTGCCTACCCGTTCTGCTTGCCTGCCTACCTACCTGTTCTGCCTGCCTACCTGTTCTACCTGCCTACCAAGTCTGCCTGCCTGTCGGCCTGCCTTCCCGTTCTGCCTGCCTACATGCCCGCTCTGCCTGTCTACCTGCCTGCCCGTTCTGCCTGCTTGCATGCATGCCCGTTCTGCCTGTCTGCCTGCCAGTTCTGCCTGCCTGGTCTGCCTGTCCGTTATGCCTGCCGCCTACCTGCCCGTTCTGTCTGCCATCCAGCAAATTCTGCCGCCTGTCTGCATGCCCGTTCTGCCTGCCTGCCTGCCAGCCCGTTCTGTCTGTCTACCTGTTCTGCCTGCTTGCATGCCTGCCCGTTCTGCCTGCCTGCATACCTGCACGTTCTGCCTGCCTGCCTGCCTGCCTGCCCGTTCTGCCTGTCTGCCTAACTGCCCGTTCTGCCTGCCTGACGACCTGCCTTCCTTCCTGCCCATTCTGCCTTCTGCCTACCTGCCAGCCCGTTCTATCTGCCTGCCTGCCTGCTCGTTCTGCCTGCCTGCCCGTTCTTCCTGCCTGCCAGCCCGCTCTACCTGCCTGCCTGTCTGTCCGTTCTGCCTGCCTGTCTGCCTGCCCGTTCTGCCTGCTTGCCTGCCTGCCCGTTCAGCTGCCTGCCTGCCTGCCCGTTCTGCCTGCCTGCCTTCCCGTTCTGCCTGACTTCCCGTTCTGCTCGCCAGTTCTACCTGCCTGCCCGTTATGTCTGCCTGGCCTGCGTGCCCGTTCTGCCTTGGCTGCCTTGACTTCCCGTTCTTCCTTGTCTGCCCTACCCTGTCTGCCTGCCTATAACCGTATACTACTACTGTAGGTAGGTAAGTATGTAGGTGGGTAGGTAATGAAAACTGTACACTCCATGTTTTCCAGTTTTGTAGTGTATTCCTTGCTTCCAAAGGATAACCTTTCTAGAAAATATTTAGATCCTCTAACCGGTTTACCAGTACTCTTGTGTGGTCGGTTTCAGCCTTGCGTGGAAACATCATGCAGCCAATCTATTTCTTCATATCCCAACGGTCAAGGGCCGATGTGGTAGGTTAGGGTAGATTAGGTCAGGGTAGGGTAGGGTAGGGTAGGGTAGAGGGTAGGGTAGGGTAGTTAGGGTAGGGTAGGGTAGGGAATTAGGATATTAGGATATTAGGGTAGGGTAGGGTAGGGGTAGGTACCTACCTACCTACCTACCCCCCGTCAGGCCCGCCCGCCTGCAAGCCCACCCTGCTACCAACCCGGCCAACAACCTACCTACCTAAAATCTACCTACCTACCTTGCTACCTACCTAACTTCATAGCTACCTACCTGCTTACCTTACTAATTACCTCTCTGCTCACCTACAAACTAGCCTGTCTACCTGCCTGCCTACCTACTTACCTTCTGAACCTACCTACCTACCTACTTACCTGCCTGCCTACCTTCCCTAAAGACCTGCCTACCTGTCTGCCCGCCTACTTATCTACCTATCTGACTACCTACCTACCTAAAACCCTACACTACTACTGTATGTATGTAAGTATGTAAATAAGTAGGTAGGTAAGTTGGTAGCAGGCAGGCAAGCAGATAGGTAGGTGTGTAGGTAGGTAGGTATATAAGTAGGAAGGTATGTAGGTAGGTAGGTCGCCCAAAAGATTTATAAGCATAGATGGTCTGACTCGCAGACATTCTACCCGTACATTACTACTGTATGTATGTAGGTATGTAGGTAAGTAGCTTGGTAGGTAGGTAAAAATCACTATTCATTGGCGTTTCAGACCCTGACTGCAAGAACTGACATTTACAAATAATAGTTCTTCCCCCGAACCATTAGAGATTGGAATGCCCATCCCGATTCGATTATTTCGATAGCTGAAGGTGCTGATGACTGTGTAACTTAGTTTACCTCTTTGGTTAGAGATAGGGCCTAACTTCCCATATCACAGGTCCTTGGGTATGAATGTTATTTGACGTGCCACCAGGAACAATTCTGATTCTGATACTTTGCCTTGGCAGCCTTAGATCTTCCAAGCGGTTTTCCAGTACTCGTGTGCGGTCGGTTTCAGCTCTGCGTGGAAGCATCATGCAGCCCATCTTTTTCGTCAAGCCCCAATGGGCGGGGCCGTTGGTAGAGCGGGCGGGCAGAGAAGCAGGCATGCAGGGGTTAGTAGGTAGGTAAACAGGGATGTAGATAGGAAGGTAGGTTTGTAGGTAGCTACCTACCTGGAAAGGCAGGTGGGTGGACACGTAGGTATGTAGGTAGGTTGTGGGGGTTAGTATTTGGGATTGTAGGAAGGTAAGTTGGTAGGTATGGCGGGTGGGTAGGTAGGTAGGTAAGAATGTTGGTAGTTAGGTAGATAGGTAGGTTGAATAGGGTGGGTTGGTACCTACCTACCTGAAACCGAACATTACTACTGCAGACAGGCAGTCAACACGCACGCACCTATATACACAAAACACACCGACCCTCCCCTCCCTACCTACCTGTCTGCCTGCCTACCTATCCCCTACATACGTATCTAACTACGTACATAACTACCTACCTACCTACCTATCTACCCCAAACTCACCTACACTTCAACACCTACCTACTTACCTATCTACCTACCCGAAACGTACCTGTCTGTCTGCCTACCAACGTACCTGTCTGCCTGCCTACCAACGTACCTGTCTGCATGCCTGCCAACGATCCTGCCTACCTGCCTGCCTACCAACGTATCTGCCTGCCATCGTACTCCCTGCCTGCCTACCCGTTCTGCCTGCCTGCCAGCCTACCCGTTCTGCCTGCCTGCCTATTGGTTCTGCCTGCCTGTCTATTGGTTCTGTCTGCCTGCCTACCTACCTACCCGTTCTGCTTGCCTGTCTTCCTACCCGTTCTGCTTACCTGTCTGCCTACCAGTTCTGCTTGCCTGCCTGCCTACCTGTTCTACCTGCCTACCTGTTCTATTTGCATACCCGTTCTGCCTGCCTACCCGTTCTGCCTGCCAACATGCCCGCTCTGCCTGTCTACCTATCTGCCTGTTCTGCCTGCCTGCATGCATGCAAGTTCTGCCTTCCTGCCAGTTCTGCCTGTCTGCCTGCGCGTTATGCCTGCCTGGTCTGCCTGTCCGTTCTGCCTGCCGCCTACCTGCCCGTTCTGTCTGCTTGCCAGCCAATTCTGCCGCCTGCCTGCCTGTCTGCCCGTTCTGCCTGCCTGCCCGTTCTGCTTGCCTGCCTGCCTGTCAGTTCTGTCTGCCTGCCCGCCCGTTCTGCCTGCCTGCCTGCCAGCCCGTTCTGCCTGTCTACCTGCCTGCCCGTTCTGCCTGCCTGCATGCCTGCCCGTTCTGCCTGCCTGCCCGTTCTGCCTGTCTGCCCGTTCTGCCTGCCTGTCTGCCTGCCTGTCCATTCTGCCTTCTGCCTACCTGCCAGCCCGTTCTGTCTGCCGGCCTGCCTGCCTGTTCTGCCTGCCTGCCAGCCCGCTCTGCCTGCCTGTCTGCCCGTTCTGCCTGTCTGCCTGCCCGTTCTGCCTGCTTGCCTGCCTGCCCGTTCTGCTGCCTTCCTGCCCGTTCTGCATGCCTGCCTTCCCGTTCTGCCTGACTTCCCGTTCTGCTTGCCCCTTCTGCCTGCCTGCCCGTTCTGTCTGCCTGGCCTGCGTGCCCGTTCTGCTAGCCCTGTCGCCCAAAGGATTTATAAGCATGATTGGTCCGACTCGCAGCACTTTGCCTGGGCAGCCTTAGATCTTCCAAGCGGTTTACCAGTACTCCTGTGCGGTCGGTTTCAGCTCTGCGTGGAAGCATCTTGCAGCCCATCTATTTCGCGAAGCCCCGATGGGCGTGGGCCGGTAGATAGGGCGGGCGGGCAGATAGACAGGCATGCAGGGGTTTGTAGGGGTAAATAGGGAGGTAGATAGGAAGGTAGGTATGTAGGTAGTTATCAACCAAGAAAGGTAGGTAGGTGGACACGTAGGTATGTAGGTAGGTTGTGTGGGTTAATATTTGGGATTGTAGGAAGGTAGGTTGGTAAGTAGGTAGGTATAGCAGTTGGGTTTGTAGATAGGTAGGTGGGTAAGAATGTCGGTAGTTAGGTAGATAGGTATAGTAGCCGCAGATAAGATTGACAAGGCGGAGCTATCGTTTGTACCTGCCTTAGGAATATTCCATTAACAAAACGGTAAACCAAGTCATCCGATTGTGTGAATTTAACTTAAGCATAGTTGCGGCGTATATGACCATTTCGTCCGCTTGTAAAAAGCATGCGAAAGGCACTCTACCGAATCTTCTGGTGGACCCAGCGAATTCGCCACATACTGACAGCACCTGAATAGATCCGCCAAGTCAGTCTTATCTGCGACTACTATAGGTTGAATAGGGTGGGTGGGTACCTACCTACCTACCTAAAACCGTACATTACTACTGCAGGCAGGCACACATCTACACAAAACACACCTACCCTCCGCTCCTTACCTACCTGCCTACCTACCACCTACCTTGGAAACTATCTACGTACATAACTATCTGCCTATCTATCTGTCCATATCACACCTACCCTCCCATACCTACCTACCTACCTACCGGTAAGCCCGCCCGCCCAACAGCCAACCAGCCACCAACCCACCAACTCACCCACCCACCTACATACTTATCCAAAACCGACCTACCTTCCTACCTGCCTGTCTACCAACGTACCTACCCGCCTGCCTACCAACGTATCTGCCGGCCTGCCTACCAACGTACATGCCCGCCTACCAACGGACCTGCCTGCCTCCGTACTGCCTGCCTGCCTACTCGTTCTGCCTGCCTGCCTACCCGTTCTGCCTACATGCCTTCCTACCCATTCTGCCTGCCAACTTGCCTGCTTTCCCGTTCTGTCCGCCTGCATGCCTACCCGTTCTATCTGCCCTCCTACCCATTCTGCCTGCATACCTGCCTCTCTGCCTACCCGTTCTGCCTGGCTGCCTAACCGTTCTGCTTGCCTGCCTACCGGTTCTGCCTACCCGTTCTGCCTGCATGCCTGTCCGTTCTGCCTACATGCTAGCCTACCTTTTTGCCAGCCTGTATGCCTGCCTGCCCTGCCCGTTCTGCCTGCCCGGCCTGAATGCCCGTTCTGCCTGCCCGGCCTGTCTTGCCTACGCGTTATACCTTGCCTACCCTGTCCTGTCTGCCTGCATTTAAACGTATACTTCCACTGTAGGTAGGTAGGTAAGTAGGTGGGTAGGTAGGTAGGTACCTATCTACACAAAATCCACCTACCCTCCCTGACCTTCCTACCTACCTACCTACCTACCTACCTACCTACCTACCTACCCACCCATAGTCCCGCCCGCTCGCACGCCTGCCTGCCATCCCACCCACCAACCAACTTAACCACCACCTTCCTGCCTAAAATCTACATACCTTCCTACCCAACTACCTACCTTCCTACCCAACTTCCTACCTTCCAACCTACCTGCCTGCCTACCTGACTACTAACCCGACCCTGCCTGCCTGCCAGCCAAAGACCAACCTGCCATCCCACTCCTACCATCCCACTCCTACCTATCTACGTACATGTACCTACTTTGGCGGCCTCGGTAGCTCGGTCGGATGCGCGTCTGACTGTTGATCAGGAGGACGCAGGTTGGATACCTGCTAGGGTCGGCAACATTCTTTTGTCGAGATTGATCATGAAATCTTTTCTACAGTCATTCTCTCCCTTCCGCTGTTTCAAGAAGGGCAGTTGTCAGTTTCTGGCGAAAGAATGTGCACTGTACTGATTAACCGCTTACGTTTAAATCTGTCCAGGAAAAGAGTGGCTAGGTAAACTGACCGGCCTAAAAATGACCTAACTAGTGTTGGCTGGGCCGTTAAACTCCAATTCAAACAAACAAAACCTACTTACCTACCCCCCCCCCCTACACACACACACAAACACCTACCTACCTGTATACAAAAAAAAAACGACCTTCCTACCTACCTACCTACTTACCTACCTACAGTAGTAGTACGCGGTTATAGGCAGGCAGACCGGGTAGGGTAGGCAAGGCAGAACGGGAAGGCAAAGCAGGCCGGGCAGGCAGAATGGAAACGCAGGCCAGGCAGACAGAACGGGCAGGCAGGCCGAACGGGCAAGCAGAAGGGGCAGGCAGGTAGATCGGGAAGGCAGGCAGGCAGAACGGGCAGGCAAGCAGCAGAACGGGCAGGCAGGCAAGCAGGCAGAACGCGCAGGCAGACAGGCAGGCAGAACGGACAGACAGGCAGGCAAGGCAGAACGGGAAGGCAAAGCAGGCCGGGCAGGCAGAACGGAAACGCAGGCCAGGCAGACAGAACGGGCAGGCAGGCCGAACGGGCAAGCAGAAGGGGCAGGCAGGTAGATCGGGAAGGCAGGCAGGCAGAACGGGCAGGCAAGCAGCAGAACGGGCAGGCAGGCAAGCAGGCAGAACGCGCAGGCAGACAGGCAGGCAGAACGGACAGACAGGCAGGCAGGCAGAGCGGGCAGGCAGACAGGCAGAACGGGCAGGCAGACAGAACGGGCTGGCTGGTAGGCAGAATAGGCAGGCAGGTAGTCAGGCAGGCCGAAAGGGCAATTAGACAGGCAGGCCGAGCGGGCAGGCAGACAGGCAGAACGGGCAGGCAGACAGAACGGGCTGGCTGGTAGGCAGAAGGCAGAATAGGCAGGCAGGTAGGCAGGCAGTCAGGCAGGCCGAAAGGGCAATTAGACAGGCAGGCCGAACGGCAAGGCAGGCAGAACGGACAGGCATGCCGACTGGCAGAATGGGCAGGCAGGCAGAACGGGCAGGCAGACAGAACGGACAGGCAGGCAGATCGGGCAGGCATGCCGACAGGCAGAATGGGCAGGCAGGCAGAACAGACAGGCAGTCAGAAAGTGCAGTCAGGCAGTCTGGCAGAATGGGCAGGCAGGCAGACAGGCAGAACGGGCAGGCAGACAGAACGGACAGGCAGGCAGATCGGGCAGGCATGCCGACAGGCAGAATGGGCAGGCAGGCAGAACAGACAGGCAGTCAGAAAGTGCAGTCAGGCAGTCTGGCAGAAGGGGCAGGCAGGCAGACAGGCAGAATGGGCAGGACGACAGAACGGCAGGCAGACAGAACGGACAGGCAGGCAGATCGGGCAGGCAGTCACTCTGGCAGAATGGGCAGGCAGGCAGGCAGACAGGCAGAACAGGCAGGCAGAACGGGCAGGCAGGCAGAACGGGCAGGCAGAACAGGCAGGCAGAACGGGCAGGCAGGCAGAACGTGCAAGCAGACAGAACGGACAGGCAGGCAGATTGGGCAGGTAGTCAGTCTGGCAGAATGGGCAGGCAGGCAGGCAGGCAGAACAGGCAGGCAGAACGGGCAGGCAGGCAGAACAGCAGGCTGAACAGGCAGGCAGGCAGAACGGGCAGGCAGAACGGGCTGGCAGGCAGGCAGAGCGGGCGGGCAGGCAGGCAGGCAGTCCGAATGGGCAGGCAGGTAGGCAGGCAGAACAGGCAGGCAGGCAGAACGGTCAGTCAGTCAGGTAGGCAGGTGGCAGAATTGGCTGACAGGCAGACAGAACTGACAGGTAGGAGGCAGACAGAACGGACAGGCAGGCAGACAATGCAGGCAGAACGGACAGGCAGGCAAAACGGGCATGCAAGCAGGCAGGCAGAACGGGCAGGCAGGTAGACAGGCAGAGCGGGCATGTAGGCAGGCAGAACGGGTGGGCAGTCCGGCAGAACGGGTAGGCAGGTAGAGCAGGTAGGCCGGAAGATCAGGTAGGCAGAAAGGCAAGCAGAACGGATAGGCAGACAGGCAAGCTGAACGGGTAGGTAGGCAGGCAGGCAGACAGAACCAATAGGCAGGCAGGCAGAACGGAAAGGCTGGCAGGCAGGCAGAACGGGTAGGCAGGCAGGCAGTACGGGGGCAGACACGTACGTTGGTAGGAAGGCAGGCAGGTAGGTTGGTAGGCAGGCAGTCAGGTACGTTGGCAGGCATGCAGACAGGTACGTTGGTAGGCAGGCAGACAGGTACGTTGGTAGGCAGACAGGCAGATACGTTTCGGGTAGATAGATAGGTAGGTGTGGGAGTGTAGGTGAGTTTGGGTTAGATAGGTATGTAGTTAGTTATGTACATGTACGTAGTTAGGTACGTATGTAGGTTGTAGGTAGGCAGGCAAGTAGGTATGAAGGGGAGGGTCGGTGTGTTTTGTGTAGATAGGTGCGTGCGTGCGTGCCTGTCTGCCTGCAGTAGTAATGTACGGTTTCAGGTAGGTAGGTAGGTACCCTCCCACCCTATGCAACCTACCTATCTACCTAACTACCAACATTCTTACCTACCTACCTACCCATCCGCCATACCTGCCAACTTACCTTCCTACAATCCCAAACACTAACCCCCACAACATACCTACGTGTCCACCTACCTGCCTTTTCAGGTAGGTAACTACCTACATACCTACCTTCCTATCTACCTCCCTATTTACCTACCTACTAGCCCCTGCATGCCTGCTTGTCTGCCCGCCCGCGTTACCTACCGGCCCCCACCCATCGGGGCTTGACGAAATAGATGGGCTGCATGATGCTTCCACGCAGAGCTGAAACCGACCGCACACGAGTACCGGTAAACCGCTTGGAAGATCTAAGGCAGCCAAGGCAAAGTATCAGAATCAGAAATGTTAATGGTGACACGTCAAATGGCATTCATACACCAGGACCTGTGATATGTGAAGTTAGTCCCTATCTCTAACCAAAGAGGTAAACTTAGTTACACAGTCATCAGCACCTTCAGCTGTCGAAATAATCGAATCGGGATGGACATTCCAATTTCTAGAGGTTCGGGGAAGAACGATTCTTTATAAATGTCAGTTCTTGCAGTAAGAGTCTGAAACGCCAATGAATGGTGATTTCTACCTACCTACCAACCTACCTACCTACTTACCTACATACCTAAATACATACAGTAGTAGTGTACGGGTAAAACTGCTGCGATTCGGACCAGCCATGCTTATAAATCCTTTGGGCGACAGGGCTTGAGATGTCATTAGGGCCCCGCACTGAAAGTGTGGGTGCCCTATAGTAATCACTCTATCCGTCCGTCTGTCTGTCCGTCTGTCTGTCTGTCTGTCCGTCTGTCCGTCCACAATTTTTATTTATCCTCCATAACTTTCTTATTCATGGATGGATTTAAATATTACTTGGCAGAAATGTTAACCATAATATGATGGAGTGTTGCGCGCAAGACTCAGGTCCGTACCTCAAAGGTCAAGGTCATACTTAGAGGTTAAATGTAAAAAAAAGGTCTTTCCTGTGTCCAATTAATAACTTTGTTATTATTATTCCTGGATGGCAGAAATGTTAACCATAATGTGATGGAGTGTTGCGCGCAAGACTCAGGTCCGTACCTCAAAGGTCAAGGTCATACTTAGAGGTTAAAGGTAAAAAAAGGGTCTTTCCTGTGTCCAATTAATAACTTTGTTATTATTCCTGGATGGATTTAAATATTACTTGGCAGAAATGTTAACCACAATGTGGCCCCGCACGGAAAGTGCAGGTGCCCTATAGTAATCACTCTGTCCGTCCGTCTGTCTGTCTGTCTGTCCGTCTGTCCGTCCACAAATTTTTTTATCCTCCATAACTTTCTTATTAGGGCCCCGCACTGAAAGTGTGGGTGCCCTATAGTAATCATTCTGTCCGTCCGTCTGTCTGTCTGTCTGTCCGTCTGTCCGTCCACAATTTTTTCCTACTCCTCTGATAGCGCTGCCGGGGCCCTAGTCAGTTTCACTGACAGCTCTAGTTTCATCTCAATGCTGGGTAAAAGTCCCACAAGATAGGAAGCAACGTGTCCAAAATGTTATGTAATGTGTTGACGGAGTTGTTAAACCTCAAAACAAACCTACCTACCTACCAAAATTGGAAGCAACATGTCCAAAATGTTATATAAGGTGTTGACGGAGTCGTTAAACCTCAAATCAAACCTACCTACCAACATACCTGCCTGCCTGCATGCCTAACAACCTACATACACAGTAGTAGTGTACGGTTTTAGGTAGGTAGGTAGTCAGCTAGGTAAGTAGGCAGGCAGGCAGGTAGGTTGATAGGTGGGTTTGTTTGTTTGATTTGCGGTTTAACGTCCCCGTCAACACTGTAAAGGTCATTTTGGAGAAGTTGCTTCCAATTTTGTGGGACTTTTACCCGACATTGAGATGAAATGACTTCTCAAGCCCTGTCGCCCAATGAAACCAATAGGGTTTATTAGCATGGACGGTCCGCCTCGCACCGCGGTTCCTGGACAGGCTTAGATCCTCTAAGCGGTTTACCAGTACTAGTGTGCGGGCCGGATTCAGCTCTGCGTGGAAGCATCGTGCAGCCCATATATTTCTTCAAGCCTCTATGGGCGGGGTGATAGGTGGGTAGGTAGGTCTTTACGGAAGGTAGGCAGGCAGGTAAAGAGGTAGGTAGGTAGGTTCAGAAGGTATGTAGGTAGGCAGGCAGGTACACAGGCTAGTTGGAAGGTGGGCAGGGAGTTAATTAGAAAGGTAGGCAGGTAGGTAGGTATGAAGTTAGGTAGGTAGCAAGGTAGGTATGTAGGTCGATTTTAGGTAGGTAGATTGGTTGCCGTGTTGGTGGGTTGGCTTGCAGGCAGGCGGGCGGTCGGTCGGGCGGGCCTGACGGGTGGGTGGGCGCGTTGGTGGGTTTTGTGTACCCTACCCTACCCTACCCTTTATTCTACCTATACCCTACCCTACCCTACCCTATCTGCCTTTCCAGGTAGGTCACTTCCTACATACCTACCCTGCCCTGCCCTGCCCCGCCCCGCCCCGCCCCGCCCCGCCCCGCCCCGCCCCGCCCCGCCCCGCCCCGCCCTGCCCTGCCCTGCCCTGTCTACATACATACATCGACCCTTGCTCGTTGGGGCATGAAGAAATAGATTGGCTGCATGATGCTTCCACGCAGAGCTGAAACCGACCGCACAAGAGTACTGGTAAACCGCTTAGAGGATCTAAATATGTTTTGTAAATGGTTATCCTTTGACAGCAAGGAATGCACTACAAAACTGGAAAATATGGTTTTCTGGAGGGCAGGAAGACTTTTTACGGCCGCCACACATTCCGAGACACCAGCTGTAGTGACGTTAAATATATTCTAGAAAGGGTTATCCTTTGGAAGCAAGGAATACACTACAAAACTGGGAAAACATGGAGTGTACAGGTTTTCTGGGCCAGACTAGCTAGTTTCGGTCAATTAGGCCTCATCAGTGACCCTCAGATATTTTCAAAATTTCACAATGGAATCAATGATCCCAAAGGACAAGAAAATATTAATTGCACTATGGTGTAGGGCAGGGAGACTTTTACGGCCGCCACACATTCCCAGACACCAGCTGTAGTCGCGTTATATATGTTATAGAAAGGGGTATCCTTTGGAAGCAAGGAATATATTACAACACTGGAAAACATGGCGTGTACAGGTTTTCTTGGCCAGACTAGCTAGTTCCGGTCAATTAGGCCTCATCAGTGGCACTCAAATATTTGCAAAATTTCACAATGGAATCAATGATCCCAAAGGACAAGAAAAAATAAATTACACTATGGTGTACGGCAAGGAGACTTTTACGGCCGCCAAACATTCCCAGACACCAGCTGTAGTGACGTTAAATATATTCTAGAAAGGAAGCAAGGAATGAAAACATGGAGTATGCAGGTTTTCTGGGCCAGGCTAGCTAGTTTCGGTCAATTATGCCTCATCAATGACCCTCAAATATTTTCAAAAATTTCACAATGGAAGCAATGATCACAAAGGACAAGAAAATATAAACTACACTACGGTGTAGGGCAGGGAGACATTTTACCGCCGCCACACATTCCAAGATACCAACTGTAGTGACGTTATATATGTTATAGAAAGGGTTATCCTTTGGAAGCAAAGAATACACTACGAAACTGGAAAACTTGGAGTGTACAGGTTTTCTGGGCCAAACTAGCTAGGTTCGGTCAATTAGGCCTCATCAGCGACCCTCAAATATTTACAAAATTTCACAATGGAATCAATGATCCCCAAGGACAAGAAAATATAAACTACACTATGGTAAGCCTGCCCACGCAAAGCGGTGCGAGTCGGACCGACCATGCCTATAAACCCTGTTGGTTTCTTTGGGCGATAGGGCTTGAGAAGTAAGGAGTTAGACATTAAAAGTTAGAAGTTAGAATGTCAGAGATGTCTTGTGGTAACAGGTATACTCAGCACATGTAATAGAGCCACGTCCATCGGGGCTGGGAGAATAGATTGGGCTCCATGGTGCTTCCACGAAGAGCTGAAACCGACCGCACATGAGTATTCATACAGCGCTTACGAGTGGCAAAGTGGTGCGAGTCAGACCGATTATGCATATAAACCTTATTGGTTTCATTGGGCTGCAGGGCTTGAGATGTAATTTCATCTCAATGTCGGGAAAAAATCCACAAAATTGGAAGCAAGGTCTTCAAAATTACGAAAATAGTGATGACGGGGACGTTAAACCTCAAATCGAACAATCAAGTCTGGGAGACAGATGTCATTATCCATCTATGGGACTCTTGGTCTTACGACATAAAGAGTATCTTTCATGAGCATTCATGCCTTTCATAAAAAGAATATCTTACAGCCATGTAGCTTTTGTTTGTTTGTTTGATTTGAGGTTTAAAGTCTTCGTCAACACTGTAAAGGTCATTTTGG
The DNA here is from genome assembly GCA_963580285.1 of Lucinisca nassula. NCBI lineage: Eukaryota > Metazoa > Mollusca > Bivalvia > Lucinida > Lucinidae > Lucinisca > Lucinisca nassula. Next base: position 95,526,735 of record OY757012.1, read on the forward strand.
AGACGTTGCTTCCAATTTTGTGAGACTTTTACTCGACATTGATATGAAATGACATCTCAAGCCCTGTCGCCCAATGAAACCAATATGGTTTATAAGCATGGGCGGTCCAACTCGTGCGCACAGCTTTGCCTGGGCAGGCTTAGATCATCTAAGCGGTTTACCAGTACTCGTGTGCGGGTCGGATTCAGCTCTGCGTGGAAGCATCATGCAGCCCATATATTTCTTCAAGCCTCGATGGGCGGGGGCCGGACAGCCATGTAGCTTACTTCTGCGCATCTGCGAAATCTGCGCACTAGGATAAGATTTAGTCATTGAAGTTCGACATGAAGATAACAGTAACAGCAGCATTACTGCTACTACTGCCAGCAGTAGCAGTAACGCGTATTCAGTCCTTTAAATGAAGCTTGTTTCATTGCGCGCATGTTTTATGAAATGAGCACCCACTCTATATAGCGTGAGGCCAAAATACCATTTCACATCGCAATGGTCCTAGTCTGGCTCGGGTAACATGTGAGATGACAAGTTCTGCAACGGAATGTCAGGTGGTTTTGGTCCGGGTACACCGGTTTTGGCCCACCTTCTGAATAAACATCGGCTCAATATACGTGAAATAATCTTGAAAGGGTCGATAAACCAAAGCCAAGATGGATAATAACATCTATGTGCAAAGCTATTACTTGTACGCGGTATCGATTGACAACGTCACGCTATTAAACTTCCCGGCATGCTTATGCATCTAAATGATTTTTTGTGAATGTAAATTGGCGTGTTTTGAAAACTTAACACAAGGTTATGCATCTACATGCTATTTTAGCATATGAATATTCTTTTACACACATAAAACATTTTAAGCATTTAAAGCGAAAATACATCATAAAAAAGTTCATGCATCTAAAATCTTTTTTTATCATTTAAAGCTAAAATATAATTGTAATTATATTTTGCATTTGAAACACTTCTATAGCAGTTAAACGAACATTTGTACATCTGAAACAAAACAATTATTGAACCTAAAACATTTTATACCATTTAAAGCTAAAATAAAAATAAAATTAAAGTTTGCAATCAAAACAATTATATAGCAGTTAAAATAAAACAAAATTACATCTACAACAAAAAAATATTGCACCTACATAACGATTTTGCATTCAAATACTTCAATATATCATTTAAATGTATTTTATGCATATAAATTTTATTTATTGAATTTTGCAACATATCCCACGCCATATGCTACACTTCAAAATGGCCAGGTTAAGATTTTACCCCTTCCACCCACGAGTTTTCAAGTTCACTCTTCAGTCACTGAATTTGTACGCGTCCATTCTACACATGTAAATTGGGTGATTAGTCACTAGTCGTCAACAGCATGTCAAACCATGTAGAACAGAATGCGATGTATCAGTATGAGCCATTTCACCAGGTTCTACAGTGTTTGCATCTGTAGGTATCTGTATTTGGCTATAAAGGGCTGAAAGGGTACAAACTCATAACACCTACATGACCTAATTAAATGAGAAGTACGTGACGCTAGAAACTTCACCGTACGGTAGCAAGCCAGCAATAATATACTCCTAACAGTTATCACTGTCCAATTCTGTTGTAGGTCTGAATAACTGAATATGTAAGCACAATGTTGTGATAAATAATTAGTCACATGCCGCAACACTTCAAACATCGCACAAAAAGTGTTTTCCTTTATTGTAGCGCACGACATAAGGCAGGTTCTTGACTGAGCCGCGAAACACATCTCAGTCAACAAGTGTAAGCTTTTACAAGAAAGTTGCGTCTACGCTTTGTGTTGTCATAAATCTGGCAACTATCCCAGCAGGCACATGACGTAATTGTGACGTTGATTTGACGTTGCCATAGCGACGTGTGCGGCCTGCTGGGTAGTAATTTGCATGTTGTATTATCTATAATGTGCAAGTAAAATGATGATGAACGTGTATAACAGCCGATTCACCTCAGTTTTGTGAACCAAACAAAAAAATCAGCACTCCAGTGCCATTGTCCTTATCACTAAAGAAAGTAAATTAAAATCAAAAATGAGTTCCTTTAAGAGCAATGAAAACATTCATAAGAAAGAAGATGGGTCATACTACGTAGTTTCGGCTAATAAAACCTCATCAGTGACCCTGTAATGATCCGGCAAAGAAAGCCAGAGGAAACATACTGCAATTTAGAGAATTTCGAATAGGCAGTCGATACAAAGACTGATATAAATCAAAATGGGGTCCAAATAATTAAAACCTGTCTAGAATATGAGTCTAAACCAATAATTTATTTCTGATTTCTCAGAATATTCACGCTGATCTCAAAGGACCGAAAGTAAAATATAAACTGCACTATGGTTGATGTACGGGGAGACGTTTTACGGCCGCCACACGGCACAACACCAGCTGCAGTGAGGGCAAATTAAAATAAAAAATGAGTTCCTTTAAGAGCAATGAAAACATTCATAAGAAAGAAGATGGGTCATACTACGTAGTTTCGGCTAATAAAACCTCATCAGTGACCCTGTAATGATCCGGCAAAGAAAGCCAGAGGAAACATACTGCAATTTAGAGAATTTCGAATAGGCAGTCAGAAAAATCTGAATTTTTCACAGAATCTGTCATTTCAGTGCCTTTTGGCGCTTTGATTCACTTCGGCATCCTTCAACAACATTTGCTATCATTTCACCAAACTAGCTGCTGTATAAATATATGAAATTAGCCCGCGCCATTGATCGGGGCTTGGAGAAAACCTTAATGCAAACAAATCAAATAAATATATGAAAACGAGAAATCACGTCTGTCTGAAATAAGGTTTTTCGCCGTCTTCAAAAAAGATGATTCGTCAACAAATCATGCCTATATAATTCTGACCCCCTTGAACCCTACTTTAATATAGTAATACTGGGGTTAATTTACAGGGGTAGACCCTAATTTTCTTATTTCTGCTCCAAAATATAGATTGTGGGTACTCGTTAGAACCGCCTTGATGAGGCGGTTCTAACGTATACCCACAATTTGTATTTTGAGCAGAAATAAGAAAAATATCACAATTTTTCATCTTCAAAATTGCTTTTTTATCGGCGGTAAAGTTTACAATGTATTAGTATAGGCGTGTTTACGTAATGTCAGGTAAGATTATGTATTACATCGATATTAAATACTGAAATTCATTACAATAACTAACCTGCATTGTTTCACATCTCCAAAATGAAAATCTGAGATATTTTTCTTATTTATACTATAAACATAGTTTGTGGGTGATCGTTAGAACCGCCTTATTGAGGCGGTTCTAACGAGTACCCACAACCTATGTATTGGAGCAGAAATAAGAAAATAATGTACACCCCCGTTTTTCTCTGTATAAAGTAGGGTTTAGAGGGGTCTTCATTTCACGGACTTGTTCACGTGATGTATTCAGAAAGAATACAGCTTTATTCATCAATGTACAGTCTATTTTGAAATTCGTTCGTTTCATTCATATTTACAGCTGTTGACTTTCAGATCAGTAATTTAGATATACAATTGCTAATTAGTACAGTACAGTACAATTCCTTTATTTTCAATCCAGGTCATACAATGACATATGGACAATAATAACATGTTCAACATATAAAATGAAGCATAGTGATCAACAGTTTTTAGTGATATATTGTGTTAAATATTTGGCATTCTGAATTTGTAGTTTCTTTTCTTTCGGATCAGACATTTGCTTATTATAGACAAGCGTCTGATCCAAAAGGAAAGATATGGTTCGTATGGGTGGGGGTCAATCGGGGCAGTGATTAGTACAAATAATAATAATAATAATAATAATAATAATAATAATAATAATAATAATAATAATAGTAATAAATATATGCTTGTTAAACAAAATCTGTGGTTCGAGCCTAGGTTCAGGTATTCTCAGGGTCATCCGGGGAAGGGCCAGTGCTAATCAGGTAACTATCACTAGCCCCAGCCCGTATCCAAAAGTCGTTATCTAGTAATACCAAATTTCCGTTAGCCGGCCTTACGTTACAGAGATTGTTATCTCACATATGATCTCCGTACGCCCTGAACCACATCGGTGGGAGTCCTAATAGTTGGGAGTCGTAGCTCTGAACCACCAATCCTAGAACCGAAATAAGTACGACAAATTACGTCCCCGTAAACCCCACTTTTCTCTGTGTGAGTTGGGGTTCACTGGGATATGCAATACACAGGCGTCGAGATGCCAAGGTAAGTGCTGCGGAGCCACCAGTGACTCTGCGCAACGACTTGCGCAGTCTCATCGGGGTATTCTTCGCACGCTCTTGCGACAGCAAAGAAAGTCTAGAACTGTTCACGTTTTTGCTTCCTCGGGCATCATGCCCATTTTAAGGTAAAATAACCCCTATCTTGCTGTTCGCAACAACTCCTATCTTTGCAGACAGTGTAGATCCAGATCAGACGTCTTCGGCCATCCGACCAGGATATACCCTGTCTGACACTCTGCTCATGAACCTGTAGCAATGAATTATATCACGTTTGATTGGTTGATAGACAGAAACGGGTGTGGTTTAAATGAACATTCAGCAAGACAAGGGTTAAAACAAGTCTATCAACTTGTCATTAACTGTTAAATTCAAACCGTTTTTAAAGATGTTAACCGTGGCTTGGAATTTTGTTTCTTATAAAAGATTTGGATTATTTGGCTTCATATACCAACATTATCAAGCTGTCAGCCTGTTTCGAGGCCTAAAGAGGTAAGTAATCTTATTAATGTTGTTAACATATACCGAGTGGTTTTTGCGACCTCTTTAACAGTGTTTCGGTGATTAGACCTTGGACATGGGGGCCGGGTTTAAATGAGTTCATGGTAAATAGATAAGTCGTTAGATTTACTTATAATAGGTGAAGAATAAATAAATAAGTAAGTAAGTAAATAAATAAATAAATAAATAAATAAATAAATAAATAAATACTTTATAATGAATGAAACAGATGTTTCCACACGGTTTATTAAAAAAATAGAGCTCAGTATCTTGGTACTGTTATTGCACCGTACTAACGAGATTTTTTGCAAATAATGCTAATTGTTTTAGTTTAGATTCTGAGCTGCAGTTCATTAGTTCTTTAAATTTCAAAATGTTTGGACGTGTAAAGTAGTATCTAGAGACATATTTTTGTCGTTCTTCATGAAAATGTGGACAAACTAGACAGTAATGGTATTCGTCTCCGGTATCTTGTAGGGTACATAATGTACATTTACGGTCTTCAAGCTCTATTCCTAACCATCTGCCTCGTTCACATGGGAAGCGATGGTTACCAGTTCGTAGTTTTGCTAAATTTAAGTACATGTTTACAGGGAGTTTAGTCAAATACTGTTCAAAGTGGATGTTTTCTTTAAAAATACGGTAATTAATTCCTTTCGAAGATTTATCTAAATTTGCCGCCCAAACTTGTAGGTATTGGTCCATCAATGATTGTTTTACTATACAAGCACAATTAGAACTTGGTGATTCCGATAACCAGATATCTGGTCGGCCTATTTCGTCAAAGATGTTTTTGATTTTGCTTATCCATTTAGAATTTATTTCCGGCGTTGTTCTCAATTTATGGTACATTAGAAATGACAATTTGGATGTTCCTTGCCTTAGGAGACGAGTCCAGTAGTTAACCATGCGACATTTGATTGTTAAATCGAGCGGGTATCTGCGAAGTTCTCCATATAACATGTATAGGGGCGTGCTTTTCCGCGCATGGATTATGTTCCGCAGAAATTTTGTATGTATTGTTTCAAGTAGTCCACAATTTTCGTATCCATAGACCTCAATTCCATATGTTAATATAGGTGTTATTGTTTGGTCAAAAAGTTTGAGTTGGAGGTCGACAGGTAGATATAGGTTTTTAATGCGCATAAGTAACAGATGCATCGCCTTTTTGGCCTGTTCTACTACGTGTTTACGAGCGTTTAGGAAACCTCTGGATTTCGAGAAGAATAACCCTAAATACTCGTAGTTGTCAGTTATTTCCAGAATGGTGTCATCAAGTTGGAACGAGAACTGGTTTACTTTGCGAGATCCGAAAATAACTATCTTGGTTTTGTTTTTGTTAATGTCAAGTTGCCATTCCTTACAATACTGTGAAAAGATATTTAGGCTATTTTGAAGTTCTTCCGCACTATCCGCAAGGATCACAGTGTCATCAGCGTAGAGAAGCACACATATTTTAAGATATGTGTACATTATATCGGTATCACAGTCTACTGCTATGCCTGCTTCTGAGAAATAATCGTCTAGGTCATTCAAAAACAGGGAGAATAATACGGGTGAGATATTATCCCCTTGTCTCACCCCGCGGTTACTGAAAAAGAAGGGTGAATCTTCTCCTTCGACCGTTACACAGGATTTTATATTAAGGTACATATTTTGCAATATCCGTAAAAAGTTGCCATTAATTTCATTAAACATAAGTTTTCTCCAGAGCCCCGCTCGCCATACCGAGTCAAAGGCTTTGGAGACGTCTACAAAACAGCAGAATAGTTTTTTATTTTCATGCTTTAAAAGTTCTATTATTGAATATAAAGTAAATGTGTGGTCTATGGTCGAGTAGTTTTTTCTAAAGCCAGCCTGGTTCTCCTTAAGAATGTCATTTTCCTCGAGATAGTTTGTAAGTCTTTCGTTCAGGACGGCAGTGAACAATTTTCCCATGCAACTTAATAACGTGATAGGGCGATAGTTGTTCGGGTCATAGATGTCTCCTTTGTGTTTATATATGGGTTTTATTCTTTTATAAATCAACGTACACTATCAAACTTTTAAATCTACCATTATTTGTTCTCGAAACAATATGATAGTGTCACAGGTGTCTTTATTTTTTTTTCTTCAATAGCCCCATTTGAACAATTAAAGGGATCAGCCATAGTTTTTCATGAATAACATTTGCAGGATTCCTAAAAAGCTGTCTGAATATCTTCGAGGGACCAGACAAATGATATAGCAATGAAATAAACAAACATGGTCGTCATTCTTGCATTTTCTATGGCAAATTGTGACGAAAACACCCCACAACCCCATATTACCTCTTCAGATGCGACTAAAGGGGCATGGCGGCTAGTTCAAAACGTTGTTGAAACGATAGCGTCTTTTCTGCAACACTTAAAAATGTTACGTTAACTGGGACAACGTTACATCGCTCTAACGTGTAACGTAAACAAAGCGAGGTCCATTTTTGATATCCAAAGACCAAAACTCATGTTTCAACAGAGAAGTAACATGGGTTTTGTTGCGTTAACAGGACTTCTGGCCCAGCTTCATACAGCTATTTTCATTGGATTTTATTTAAAAAAATATATTATTTATGAGTCTGCTTTAAAATACCAACCAGACGCTAAAATTGCCTAACCCTATCCATTGATCACAACCTATAACCCTATCAGCACCCTCAGTGCTTTGATTTTTTTATTGTAAAACGAATACGCATGCTTTCGTATTGATCTATCCCGCGCTTGCGCGGGTCGATTTCTAGTATACGAGGTTATGCGTGTTGGGATCAGACCGTCTTAGCACAAAATGAAAACGTATCGAAAGTTGTTCATTACTTTAAAGTGTCTCTGTGTTTTTCTGATGCTGTTTGCAGGTAAAGTTTTTACTTTATAGTTGTAAATAATCTAAATTCAATCGCCGGCCTGGGTAATTCATTCGGATAGCGCGTCTGACTGGTGATCAGGAGGGCGCTGGTTCGATACCTGCCGGGGTCGGCGGCAGTGTTTCGTTGAGATGGATCATGAAATTTTTTCTACGGTCATTCTCTCCTTTCCGCTGATTCAAGAAAGGTAGTTGTCAGTTTCTGGCGAAAGAATGTGCGATGTACTGGTTAACCGCTTATTTATAATCCTGCCCAGGAAAGTGGAGATAGGTAAACTGACCGGCTCAAAAATGACATAAAACAGTGCTGACTGGGCTAACACCAAAACAAAAAAAATCCCGCTACGATAACACGCACATGTGACATAATGCGTTCTTTCCTATCTCCAAACTGGCTAGTTTTCCGATGAAAATTAATACTCAAAGCATATGTTTTGAGTGCTTGTTAGAACCACCTCGTTGAGGCGGTTCTAACGGTACAAGATACAAGATATTTATTAGGAATTTTCGGCTCACATAGGAGCATATACAGATGTATCATAATGTAACTATACTAACAAATGAATAATCTAGGAAAGAGTTCCAAATGACAGATCCTCAAAGGAAAGCCAAAAACAATAGAACAAGACATAAATGACCTATATGATTTAGAAAAGGTTGCTTTTCATAAACCTGTATCAACCTATTCCCCCGGTATGTTTTCACTGGTGCATTCATTTTAACAAGGTGCCCACCATAAGCCCCTGAACAAAGTGGCCCAGAGCATACAGCCAGTACCCTCCGGAATCACTTCGACCAGCGGATTTGGTGCACACATCATACTGTGTACCCAAGACAACCCCCCTTGTTAAGGGGGCGATGGCATACCCGTCACTAAACCCTTCCGCCAGTATTGTCACATCCAGGGAACAGGGAACATAACATCTACTTGTGAAATGACAGGAGTTATCATCAGCATGCAAGACACGTATATGGCATATTCTTCAATGTGAACCATACTATGCTATTACTTTGAACTGTGCATGTATTTGCTAACACAACCTCGTTCTCTATAGCTTAATGTGAGTAGAATACATATATAACAAATTGATAACATACATTATTCTGCACACATGAGGCGGAATATTCAATCATGTTCTTGTTAAAAGGAAGTTCTTCAAGTATATACTAGTCTTTAATATGAACAAATTTAGCTAGTTCTTGTATTATTTTATCATTTTCACAATTTAACAGCCAGAAATATTTATCAGAATTACTCATCATGTTAAAATTTCAACAGTTATTGACCACAACTGTTATGAGAGGTTCTCTGGATGCCTGAAAAGTAGGACATTCTAGCATATAATGTATTTCATCTCCTAAAACACCCATTGGCATTTTGAACATATGCGATCAGATCTTTCAATTCTAGCATACCTACCTATTTCTATATTAAGCCTGTGAGATGAAATACGTAGTCTAGTCAAATCTTTTCTATGGGTGAAATGAGGGGAACTTAGGTATTTCTCAAAACCAAAATTGCTTTTAATTCTTGAATATGTATCAAGTTTACCGGTAGCAAGTGACTGTTTTGTGGAATACCATTCATGCAAATATTTATCTTTTAGTAGTTTTGACAGCTTTACATTAAAAGAAGCTGGTTTCATGTGTATGAAAGTGTTTAGAGGTACTCCTAAAATATTGGAATATTGTTGAACAGTATTATACCAAGAATTACTAATATGAGAAAGGCTCTTTGAGCATTCAAGAGCATCAGTTAATAAGGAATTCTGATCAAAATTTTCGAGTCTATGCCAAAATTTCAATGAAGCCTTTACAATATTAATATAGTATGGGAATCTTCCTAACTCAGACATGATTGCAAAACTAGAACTCTTGCGATGAACTCCAAGAATAAACTTAGAAAACTTTAAATGAAGTTTTTCAGGTTCAACATTCTTAAAAATTTTCTCGTTGAAGAAAAGGGATAAAATGCTCGGCGAAGCCTCGCATTTTATCCCTTTTCCTCAACTCGTTTACTAAATTCAATAATGCATGAGCACGAATGCAAGATTCTATTTATCATATGACATTTCAAACGCATTTCATTCACCATTATTGTATAAATAATAATACATGAGCACTCATGTAAGATCCTCTATATACTGAATATACTTAGTCAAAAAAGTAACTATATCAACTTCCGGGTGAAACTCACTAGATATCTGGCAGCTATTGAGCTAAATTTGGCTGTAGACATATAAATCGACCGTTTAGCTAGAGTATGCCCAAACTTGCATTTGCTCATACCTTTCTGCTCCAGAGTTGTCTTGCAATATGTGTCTAGAAAGATTTTGGTAGAAAATGGACATTGCGCATGCGCAGAAATCTCTTTTTCTAAGATGGAAGAAAATGTCGTCTGGACATCGGATAACACCTCATAATATCTCATGATCTCGCATTTTAAGCGAGGTTTTAATTTGTGAAATTCTGAAATTATCTCCCTTGCAATTAAAAGTATATAGATATAGCAATTTTCGAACTGCTGTAAGTTTTATTCCTGTCAATCAATTTTTGCCATTTTTCAAACAAACGCTTTGTTTCCACTATTGCTGTTCATCACAATGGTAAAAAATACAGAAAAATCATGTAGCATGTAGCACTATCGATTGCTAATTTATATGGAGTTCCCATTGAAAGCGGCATTTGCACACAACTTCTAAGAATTGGAGGCCAGTATGTGATAGCCTGTTTCTCGTTGCTGATGCAACTAAGTTCCAAACCTTTAGTGAATAGACGCAAATGGTATCTAATGAAATGTAACTTGTATCAAATTTTAGAAATGTAGGGTACAGGGAAATTTTGTGATGTTAAATCATAGCAGGTTTTAATGATTTTCTCTGTGAAAATGACACAGTGACCCCTTGGGTGTTTAAAGCAATAGTCTACAGTGATCGTGTTTACGAAAACAAAAACGAATGGGGCTTTTACACGGAAAAATGCGTCTTCTTACCAAAACATAACAGACTTCATGTAGTTTTTTTCTGTAGTAGCTATAGTAAAAGAACAATTTTACGTACAGGAACTTTTTTGACTGAGTATATTTCTTTGTAGGGTAAGTTTATAAATAACAAAATCACCTATTCACTTTTACACAGTCAGCTCTCTCCTAAAACTAAGTCAAAACCGGTGGACTAGTAACACACCAACCAAATAATAAGAAAACAAAAATAAGGTGCACAGTGCAAAGCTTATAAGAGAGAGAAAATAATAATAAAAAAAATAATGTTACACTTTTAGCTCCGATTAAAACCTTCGGCCGCTGACGAGTACCCAAAACAAATGTCTTGGAGCAGAAATAAGCAAAATGATGTATGCCCCTCTAAACCCCAGTTTTCTCTATACAAAGTGGGGTTTTAGAGCGGTGTTCATTTTACGGACGTGTTAAAGTGATACAATAACTCACACACCATGACGGCCCCCGCCCATCGGGGCTTGAAGTAAAAGATGGGCTGCATGATGCTTCCACGCAGAGCTGAAACCGACCCGCACACGAGTACTGGTAAACCGCTTGGAGGATCTTAGCCTGCCCAGGCAAAGCGGTGCAACCCTATCGGTTTCATTGGGCGACAGGGCTTGAGATGTCATTTTTGTATCTCAATGTCGGGTAAGAGTCCCAAACAAACCTGCGTCTTTATTGGATCTGGTTTCTTTGTTTGGAGCTATGTGTTTTCATAGATAAGGCATTAAATGCTAATTGAATAATGAGAAAATCATATCGGTACATCTCAAACCAGCTGCTTCCCAGCAAAATAAAACGATCACGCACACACCCATGACGAAAACGGGCCTGTATAATTTTGACCCCCCCCCCCCCCCCCCCCCCACCCGCTTGAACTCCACATTTATATAGTAAAACTTGGGTTTACAGGGGTAAACCTTATTTTTCTTATTTCTGCTCTAAAAAATAGATTGTGGGTACTCGTTAAATGGCCTGCACGAGGCGGTGCGGTTCTAACGTGCGTGTACCACATTCTATATTTTGAGCAGAAATGAGAAAAATATTACAATTTTTCATCTGAAAAATTTCGTTTTTTTTTTATTCGGCGATAAAATTTACAATGTATTAGTATAGGTGTGTTTTCGTAATGATTTCGGGACCATAATTACTAAAGCACGCCTATACAGATACATTGTAAATTTTATCGAATTTTTTAAGCTGAAAAATTGTGATATTTTTCTTATTTCTGCTCAAAACATAGATTGTGGGTACACGTTAGAACCGCCTCAACGAGGCGGTTCTAACGAGTCCCACAATCTATATTCTAGTTGAGGCGGTTCTAACGTCTACCCACAATCTATATTCAAGAGATGATGCGGTTCTAACGAGTACCCACAATATATATTTTAGAGCAGAAATAAGACAAATAAGGTTTACCCCCTCCAAAACCCCAATTCTACAATATAAAAGTGGGGTTCAAGGGTGTCGAAATTGTACAGGCGTGTTTGATTGAAAACTTGTTCGAGATAGCGGTAGTACGAACTACTGAGTAGGTTAATCACAATGACAGTTCATCATCATAATGTGGATTATTAAGGGATTATTTATATTTTTGATCTTCTATAATCTAAACGTTTTGGTGTGTGTGCTCATAAGTTTGTTTGATTTGATGTTTAACGTCCCCGTCAACACTATATACTCGTCGGTAATTTTGAAGACGTTTCTTCCAATTTTGTGGGACTTTTACCCGACACTGAGATGAAATGACAGCTCAAGCCCTGTCGCCCATTCAAACCAATAGGGTTTATACGCATGGATGGTCCAACTCACACCGCTTTGCCTTGGCAGGCTTAGATCATCTGAGTGGTTTACCAGTACTCGTGTGCGGTCGGATTCAGCTCTGCGTTGAAGCATCATACAGCCCATCTATTTTTTGAAGCCCCGATGGGCGGGGGCCCGTGTGTACTCACTAGAAACACCTCGATGAAGCGTTCTAATGAATACAAATTATATTCATTTTCAATATAGAATAGAAAAATCCTCTTAAGATCATCCTTAAAACATCCCTTTACCCATTTAGTACCGTAAAACCCCTAAACGAGTAGTTGGCAAACAGTGCAGGCCCAGATCAGACGCCGCAGAAGGGCGGCGTCTGATCAGGGCCTACACTGTTTCCTGAAATTTCAGCCATTTTCCGAATAAATTTTGACAAAAACACAACCTGACACCCCTAAATTTTGAAATGAACTCCTGTCATATATAAGAAGGATGGGTCAATTTGCTACAAAAAAGGTTAATATTAGATATCCGCAGCTACTGGAAGAATTTCGTAGGGAATCAAAATGAGTTTGAATCCTATAAATGCATTACGAAAACACGCCCATTCAAATATATTGACATTTTACTACCAAAAAATGAAAATTTTCAATAAAATGTTTGATGGTTTTCGTATTTTTGCTCAAAACATAGATTGTGCATCTCGTTAGAACGGTCTCGGCGAATTGGTTCTAACGAATACCCACAATCTATATTTTTGAACTGAAATAAGAAAAAAATGTAGTGCCTATACCCGTCTTACAGCCCTGTTCTACTGTATGAAAATGGAACTTAACCTCTGAGATCATAACAATTAGTTCGAGAAAAAAATTGGATGATCCCTATAATACAACCCTTAATAACTCGAACACCTCTGAATCCATAGCAATTTGTTCGAGAGAAACCATGGATGATCCCATGGTGACCTTACATAACTCGAACACCGGTTACGTCTGGGACAATAGCAAATAGTTCGAACTGCATTCGCGCAGTCTGATGAGAGTCTTCGCTGATCGCATGTACCTACTAAAGGCTAATATCGATGCAATGAGACATAAGCAAAAGGACTTATCATAGTGGATGGGTGCGCATGTTGATTAGAGTCTCTTTCTGGTCACACCGGTCTTATTGTAGGTTTTGCTATGCTCAGGCTCAGATGACAAAATCTACAATAAGACCTGTACCACCAGCTAAGACTCTGATCAACCTGCGGACCCCCCCCCCCCCCCCCCCCGATAGCCCAGTTGGTAGAGTGTCCGATCCAGGGAACGGAGGGTCACGGGTTCGATCCCGGGCCGCGACATTCCAAAGTCGTTAAAAATGGTACTAGCTGCTCCTCGCTTGGCACTCAGATTTACGGGGGGTAGAGCTAGGACTGGTCGACCCAGTGTCAGGATAAAATGACTGGGTGTGGTATCATGTAATGTGTCTGGGACATGTTACTTCAGTCAGGCAGCACTATAAAAGTGAGCATTGAGCTCCCTGTCGCAACCAAACACCGTCGTGATATGACTGAAAAATTGTTGAAAGCGGACGTTAAACCCGAATTCACACAAACACACACACAACATGCGCATCCGCGCAGTCTGGTCAGAGTGTTCGCTGTTCGCTTGAGTTTTCTATAGCCTCTGGGATATTCAACGGGCAACAAGAGAATGCTCCGACCAGGCTAATCTGACTTGCCGGCTGATCTGAGTCTTCGACCATTAGCACGGGTCTTATTGTATGTTTTGTCATAATGTCTTCGATGCAGATTGTTCCGATTATTCGCTTGCTGGTTGCATATAGTATCTCTGGTTCCTTTGCTATCTCTAGCGCATACAGTTTAAGACTCTGATCAAAATGCGAGGATACGCAGGTTAATCTGAGTCCTGTCTGTGTGCAGTGTTAACCTCGGCTTACGGGTTAATTTCACGTTTTCATATTTCAAATGTTAATACAGGCCCCCGCCCATCGGGGCTTGGAGAAATAGATTAGGCTGCACGATGCTTCCAACGCAGAGCTGATACCGAACGCACACGAGTACCGCGGTAGAACGTCTTATCCTGCACAGGAAAAATTGCTGCGAGTTGGCCCGTCCATGCTCATAAACCCTATTGGTTTCATTGGGCGGCAGGGATTGAGATGTCATTTCATCTCAGTGTCGGGTAAAAGTCCCACACAATCGGAAGCAACGTCCCCCAAAATGACCTAAATAGTGTTGACGGGGACGTTGAATCTCAAATAAGACAAAACAAAACAAATGTAAATAAAACTGACATAACTAAATGGCTTGCTCTCTGGTTTCTAACAACACACTATACCTTGTCTAGGTGTCGTCATTAACTAAGATATAGTCTGTCTGAGCAATCAAATTTATTTCCATGAAAAGTTCTTGTTGCTAGTAAGAAGTTTACCCTTCGAGAAGAGATTTTCAATTACTGGCTATCAGTATGTTACATGTCTGTAATTACAGTCGAACTTCAATGGCTCGAACACCTTTCGGACCTCGAAAATCTGTTCGAGACAGGGGTAGTTCGAGCCACTGAGGTTACTGTCAGGAGGCATAAAGAGATACTTTTAGACATCTTTTCGGTTTTCTATAATGAATATGTATGCTGTGTGTACTCATTAGAATCGCCTCATTGAGGTGATTCTAATGAGTACACACAGCATACATTTTTAATTTAAAAGGCGAAACTCTCCTAAATTCTCTCCCCCCCCCCCCCCCCCCCCCCCCCCCCCACTATTTGTTATGTAGAGCATTTCCCTAGGGGCTAAATGACTGGTTCGACTCAGCCATGGTAAACGAGCCATCTGTGTTCGAGCCATCGAAGTTTCATTGTATTTCCAAAACGTGGATCGTGTGTACTCGTTTGAACACCACCAACAAGACAGGTCAGTTTATTAAGCTTGAAAATGCAGATCGTGTATACACGTTTGAATGCCATAACAAGGCGTTTCGGGCTATATAGTATCCACGATCTATGTTTTAAACAGAAGTTAGAAACAATATCGCATTTAATCCATTTATACGGTATTATGACTATTGTAAAATGAGCAGTGCCTAATGCGTCGAGGAGTCAAACGATGAAAACTGACTGAAGTCAAAAATTGATGCTGAGCATGGCAGACAGACAATGATGCCTAATATTAACAAACATTAATTAATTGGTTCAAACTTTTCAGGGACCAAATGGATTGTAAAACTTCACATGGCTGCTTATATGGGTAAGAGTTGTCAGTTTTAAATTATTTTCACTTTCAGCTGTTTTTCACATGTTTGAACGGAAAGGTACCGCACCACCTCTCGACTTACATGTAAACTGCCGCAAATTTTGTTTGATTGAGGTTTAACGTCCCCGTCAACACTGTAAAGGTCTTTTTGGAGACGTTGCTTCCAACTTTGTGGGACTTTTACCCGACACTGAGATGAAATGACATCTCAAGCCCTGTCGCCCAATGAAACCAATAGGGTTTATTAGCATGGACGGTCCGCCTCGCACCGGACAGGCTTAGATCCTCTAAGCGGTTTACCAGTACTAGTGTGCGGGCCGGATTCAGCTGTGCTTGGAAGCATCGTGCAGCCCATATATTTCTTCAAGCCCCTATGGGCGGGGGCGAATAATGCCGCAAAAGAAAGATAATTTCCTGTTACGAACGCGAACAAATCCGTGAAATAAACACCCCATTAAACCCCACTTTATATAGAGAAAACTGGGGTTTACGGGGGTATAAAGTCTTTTTCTTGTTTCTGTTCCAAGACATAGGTTGTGGGTACTCATTACCCACATCATTGAGGCGGTCCTAACGAGTACCCACAGCCTATGTCTTGGAGCAAAATAAAGAAAAATAATGTATACCACGTAAACCCCATTTTTCTCTATATATGGTTGGGTAGGGGGGGGGGGGTCATTTCACGAACTTGTTCACGTGATGATGAGACATGTTTACATGAACAAAATGCTTTAGGTTGGTTTGCATTCATCCTGCTTTGTTAAAAATTTTATTCAAAGCATTTAAACCTGCATAAAATTGCGTGTAAAAGGGGATACACTGATAAATAGAATACCAGATCCGTGTCATTTAATATCAAGTTTAACAGGCTCGACTTCGAGAACGCATGTAGAATCGCTCGGCGAGCCTCGCCATTCTACAAGCGTTTAGCGTTTTCGCAGCCATCCTGAAAAACTTGATATCAAAATACACGAGTCTATCTATCTATCTATCTATCTATCTATCTATCTATCTATCTATCTATCTATCTATCTATCTATCTATCTATCTATCTATCTATCTATCTATCTATCTATCTATCTATCTATCTATCTGTCTATCTATCTATCTATCTATCTATCTACCTACCTACCTACCTACCTACCTATCTACCTATCTATCTATCTATCTATCTATCTATCTATCTATCTACATGTATGTTCCTCTCACCCTTGGTGAGGTGACATGAAAAGACAAAGCTTCTCAAGAAGCTGTTATGCGTCAAGTTACTGCATCATTTTTTCGTGTTGCTAGGACAAATTGGCGGTGCCAACGTGAATTTTAATGAGATTATTTGGAGTTTCTTGATAAAATTTTGAGCCAACGCATGACAAAACCTACAATTAGACATGTGCGCCGAACGAAGACTCAGATCAGCCTGCGCATCCGCGCAGCCTTAACAGAGTGTTCGTTGTGCGCTCTAAGGATATAGCTAAGGACCCAATGCTATTTCATGAAGCAAGAAAAGTCTCTGGTTAGACTATATGGATGCGCAGGCTTATCTGAGTCTTCGATGGGCGCACATGTCTTATTATAGGTTTTGTCGTACGCTGGCTCAAATATAATCCTTCAGCTTTATGTTCAAGTTTGAAGCATTGGAAACTTTACCGCCGAAAAAAGAACATTTTAAAGGTGCATTATTGAGCTATCTGGAAAAATGCTTCCAAAAATAAAATACATATAGCCGATATTTTTCTTTGAAACAATACAAATTAATGCATTTTATGCAAAAATGCGAACAATTATGATGACAGGTAGACGAGTTTAAGAGGGATTCCCTAACTAGGTTTCGAACACTAGTTAGATCTATTTTTAGTTCGTGACAAAAATAGAATCCCCATATATGACGTTATGCGACGTTCATTTGTGGCCTTGTTTGCTTAGGTCATGCCTGAATCGGGAAAAAATATGACGCTGAATACCATGCCATAAGTAACGACACTCAGAGACGATACTGTCACCATGTATGTGTAAAGTGACAGATTTATTTTTAGAACAGAAATTCCGAACACATGTTCAGAGCGAAGGGTAAACATGAATGAAAACGACCATTTTCACAAGGTTCTGAAGCTGTATTTGGCTCCAAAAGTGTACACATGACAAAGGAGTGTGCATTGAAGATAAAAACCAGAAAAAAAATTTTGAGACTCGGTAGCTCAATAATGCACCTTTAAGATGAAAAATTTGTGTTATTTTTCTTATTTCTGCTCAAAATATAGATTGTGGATACTCGTTAGAACCGCCTGAACTACTCATTAGAACCGCCTCGTTGAGGCGGTTCTAACGAGTATCCACACTATATGTTAGGGCAGAAAAAAGAAAAATAAGGTTTACCCCTGTAAACCCCAGTTTTACTATATAAAAGTGGGGTTCAAGGGGGTCCAAATTATATAAGCTTGTTTTCGTGATGACTAGCATGATGACGCATGTCATTAAAACGGTCACAATTAAGAAGAACTGAACATTTTTTGAAAGAAAAAAAGGACAGTTTTTGTCTTTCACATGTGCTGCCATGGCCTTACATGCAAAAATATTTCTAGACTTATATATTTTTATTCTAATGTGTCACCTGGCAAACTATGAATGGGTTTGGAAATGAGACCAAAAATGCACCTTACAAACCCTAGCCCTTTTTAACCGTCCCAGTCCGGCAGTTAAAGCCATTTATTACATTTCTAACAATGAATTACTTTTTCTCGGTGAAAGAAAACCCGATAATCGTTGAACAGTGAATTATTTCATTTCTTCGTTTCGAACGTTTTGACGTCATGATTGCTAGGCGACGTTGCTGATGTCATTGGTAACAACAATAACAAAAGTTGACGTTTGGCGGAAAATCTGATAAAAGCATAGAAATCAGGCTTCAATTTTCGCGTCCATTTGACGTTCTTTAGGAGAGACCTGCATCACGAAGATAAGGTATTATTTTCTTGAAAATACAGTTCTAATTTCATGACATTTGTGCATCTGTATTTCAAGGACAGGATGATTTTTGCATTGAAATGAAAACAGGATGGCGACTGATTTTCAAACTAAACCACGCCTCCTGAAATCCATACCCTGACTGGAACTATTTTGCTTGGAAATCAGAATGGTTGGATTTGAAAATTCAAAGGTAAAACATGGATGGAAATGTAATAAACAGTTTATTTTGTTGTTTTGATTGATAATGGAGAAATCATTCACTCGTGTTCCAAGGCTTTCGTGTAAAAAAAACTCGTTCGCTATCGCTCACTCTTTTTTTACTCGCAAGCCTTAGAACTCTTGTGAATTATTTCACCGTAATCCATCACGTGAACAAGTCCGTGAAATAAAGACCACCCTAAACCCCACTTTATATAGAGAAAGCTGGGGTTTAAGGGGGTAAACATTATTTTCCTTATTTCTGCCCCAAGACATAGGTAGTGGGTACTCGTTAGAACCGCATCGATGAGGCGGTTCTAACGAGCACCCAAAACCTATGTTTGGAGTATAAATAAGAAAAATATCAAAAATTTTCATCAGAAAAATTGCCTTTTTTTGAGGTTTGAAAAATGTACTATATCGCACGGACGTGTTATCGTAATGCGATAAAAAACAACAACAAAAAAACAAATAAACTCTATTTATTAATGTCATTTGAATAATTATCATTTCAGACAGATAATATTTTTCATACATGCGTAGTCTACTTGTGATCAAACTAGGAATTTCAGTCAGTCAGTGGAAAATCTAACACAGCGCGCCTATATATAGGCAATGGAAAATAACTGTGTATCATTCTATACAACAAATCACGGCAAGGAAGAGCGCGACGAGTGACGTCATTCAAAACTGCCAATTCATTACGTCACCAGTCGGTTTCCTTGACGTTGGACGATGTAACGTCATTTTCTCGTATCGAAAACGTTAGAAAAGGATATAAATGCATGTGTTTCAGTCGATAATTTTAGCGGGATTTCTCCTAACAATGGCGAAAAGTTGTCAGATTTTGAAGGAAACAATAGCATTATTGCCGACTTTCAGTGTGTTAGAATCGGAATAGATCAGCTCTAGTTTGTGATTTGTTGAATAATAAATCACAGTTTGTCGGTCAGCTGTAAGTAGACAAATCACGCGCGCTACGCGCTCGTGATTTTATCTACTTTACAACTGACCTCAAAACTGCGATTTATTATTCAACAAATCACAGCTAGAGCTGATCTTTTTCTAAAATATTATCGTAATGGCATGGTAATAGATATAAGCAGTGTTGAAGAATAAGATCCTGGGGATCGATTACCCGCGGGTGGCAAGAACTTGAGTACCCGGGTTAAAAAACGACAGCTAAGACTTCGCATACATTTGAGCGTGGAGCAAATCTTTTTTGGCAGACGTAAAGCAGAATGCCTTAACCATTGATCGATTTGCAAAGAAGTGATAATACGAGGGGAAATTCAAAAAGCGTTTTTGGAATAAAGTCAAGGAAAGTTATTGCGAAAGGGATAAAATCAATTGCAAAATGATATTTTAAAAAATATTCTAACCATAAGACTTTAAGGGAGCTTTCCACTAAATGTTTTCCATAGGCGACACTCGTAACCTTTTACCTGCTCCCATAAAAACTACACATACAAAACTTTTCAAACCTTACTTGTTTATAGAGCCATCCTAGCCCAACAAGTTAATGACAAAAAATCCACATGTTGACCTGCTCCTTTTCAAGTTACTGTCGACCATGTTTGTTTTACCTACTAGAACGGAGTAAATACAAACCAACATTTTTAAAGGAGGGGTGACCATATAAAATCAGCAATAATTTCTTTGAGATTGCAGATATATTTATAAAACATGCATCATTTTAGTCCCTTATACCTATCATTTTCTCACATTGAAATAAAACATGGGATATATATCCAATGGAAGCAAGTCTGGTATTTAGAACGCAACTAAAAGCTCGGTCCAAAAGTGATAAAACCCGGTACCTCCTTGTATTTAGTGCAATGCTACCTATACCGAACCCTTATTTTCTTTATGATGCATCAAAAGAATTGCCAAATAGAAAATTAAGTCATATCTAATAATTTAGTCATGCATTATAAAAGTTCAGTCACAAAGAATCTTTCAAGTTTGCGAAAAAGTTATCGCTTACAGATTCAACAATGAAAGCCGAACAAACCATAGTTTTTGAAAAGCGCAAAGTTTATCTCTTTCTTGAATGGAACCCAGTCAGCGGCTTGCATCAGTGGTTCTTCTCCAATGTCTTTGGAACAATTCAATACTAAATTGCTCAGAATTATGCCTAAATAGCACCAATACACATTTTTATGGCTATTTTCACACCTACACCCCCTATTTAAAGTAAACAAATGGCATTTTGGGGATATTTTGAGGTCAAAAATGCCAAGAAAATGTTTATAAATGCATTAATTCCATGAGGAAGAGCTGAATATATCTGTTCATATCCTTTTACATGAATACAATAAAACAGACCTTATAACGGATGAGAAAACTTTTCCGGATATTGCAGCGGGCGGTTTCGGAGAGACAATTTTGAAGTTTCTTGTGTTTGTGCAAATACAATTACTGCAAGTCTCCTTTCCAAACACATAAATAAAAACTGATTTACATGGCTTTAAAGTAACCCCCCCCCCCCTCCCAAGAACATAGATCAGAGGCAAAAATTCATCAAATACACCCAGTTAGACCTAAATTAGCACTACCATCACATTTTTTTTACAGTATCTATGGCAAAATACATGCCATGAAGATACATTTTATGAAACAGAATTGGACAGAACCTACAAATGTGTGGAAATAGTATGTAATGACTGAAAACAGGACAGCGGTCCTACTTTTGCTATAGGGAGCTTTCCACTAAATGTTTTCCATAGGTGACAATCGTAACCTTTTACCTGCTCCCACAAAAACTACACATACAAAACTTTTCAAAACTTACTTGTTTATAGAGCCATCCTAGACCAACAAGTTAATGAGAAAAAATCCACATGTTGACCTGCTCCTTTTCAAGTTACTGTCAACCATGTTTGTTTACCTACTAGAACGGAGTAAATACAAACCAACATTTTTAAAGGAGGGGTGACCATATTAAATCAGCCCTTATACCTATCATTTTCTCACATTGAAATAAAACATGGGATATATATCCAATGGAAGCAAGTCTGGTATTTAGAACGCAACTAAAAGCTCGGTCCAAAAGTGATAAAACCCGGTACCTCCCAGTATTTAGTGCAATGCTACCTTAACGACAACTAAATGGCCCAATGACCACAGATTGAGAAAACCTACAACGCATAATTGGTACCGAAAGACCATCTGTGTTACCACTGAGTACAATATCAAATTACCTTAATAGAATTATAACCCTAAATCAAGCGAAAAGGCATTGTGTAGATTGTTAAAAAGTATCTTTCTAGTACAAAATGTAAATACACAAAACCTAAATGAAATTCTTCCATAAAAAAAAAAAACAACAAAAATAAGCAAAAAAACAAACAAACAAAACAAAACAAAACATCTGAATTTCCCCGCACTGATGCTTTCAGCACATTACGAAAACACGCCTAAACAAATACATTGTAACCTTTATCGCTGAAAAAATGAAAATTTTAAGATGAAAAAGTGTGATATGTTTCTTAAGAAAAATAAGGTTCACCCCTGTAAACCCCAGTTTTACTGTATAAAAGTGGGGTTCATGGGGGTCAAAATTATACAGGTGTGTTTTCGTGATGACATTCGATGAAATATTTTTGGTATACGCATCAAAAAAGTAAATATTTTCTGTCTATCAATAAAGATTCAGATCACCCTGCCGATTTTCTCGTCTGCTTCAAAAAACTGCGGAGCAGCAGACACTCTAGTAGCGCAAAGTGAATTCTCTGTGCAGGCTGATCTGAGTCTTTGATGGATGCACGAATCCGATGCGGTCTGTCTTGTAAAATTGTTTGATTTGAGGTTTAACGTCCCCGTCATTAGGTCATTTTGGAGACGTTGCTTCCAATTTTGCGGGACTTTTTCCCGACATTGAGATGAAATGACATCTCAAGCCCTGTTGCCAAATGAAACCAATAGGGTTTATAAGCATGGACGGTCCAACTCGCACCGCTTTACCTGGGCAGGCTTAGATCCTCTGAGCGATTTACCAGTACTCGTGTGCGGTCGGTTTCAGGTCTGCGTGGAAGCATCATGCAGCCCATTTATTTCTTCAAGCCCCAATGGGCGGGGGCCGCTGTCTTGTAAAATACATAAGGATTAGTACTCAGGGTAAATACCCAAGCAGACAACATTTTAAATTCACAGAAAACAGGTTTTGATATTCCATTGGAGACAATTTGCAGGAAATGTCAAAACGTGTTTTCAAGTTGAAACATTACGATAACACACCCGTGCGACATAGTGTATTTTTTCAAATCTCCAAAATGGCTACTTTTCGGATAAAAATCCATGATATTTTCCTTATTAATACTGAAAACATAGGTTATGGGTGCTCGTTAGAACCGCCTCTTTGAGGCGGTTCTAACGAGTACCCACAACCTATGTCTTGGAGTAAAAATAAGAAAAAATAATGTTTACCCCTGTAAACCCCAGTTTTCTCTATACACAGTGGGGTGTAAGGGGGTATTCATTTCACGGACTTGTTCACGTGATGATAAGATAAATACCAGCAGTTTGTCGTCTGCTGAATTGCCCCCACAGTGTGATAAACGTCACGTGAACAAAATAGATGTGGAGGCAATGATCAGGAATCGATACAATTAACCAACAGCTCCCAAGAGAGACAACAAAGGGACAGAAACACAAAAATGAAACATCAGACCCGAAAGGAAACATCAACAGCGGCATGCCAAAAGGACAGTTACTTTCCCACCAAATGGCCAATTGGCAATACAAAAGGGCCGTGAAGTGAACACCCCCTTAAATCCCACTTTATATAGAAAAAAACTTGGGTTTACGGTGTTAACATTATTTTCTTATTTTTGCTCCAAGACATAGGTTGCGGGTACTCGTTAGAGCCCCCTCAATGAGGCGGCTCTAACGATCACCCATAACCTATGTTTGCAGTATAAATAAGAAAAAAGATCACGGATTTTCATCAGAAAGTAATCACTTTTGAGATGTAAAAAGCATTGTGTTGCATGGGTGTTGTACATTAATGAAGGTTTAAATACTTCAGACGCCACAAACGCCACAAGCAAAGGGAATGTAATAAGTGCGTCGCCACAGAAGTTGTCGGCTGAAAGGAACAACGACCACAACATGATACAAAGGATCCAAAGCAAAATTAGGAAAGGTAGGCCATTTTATTATATACCTTCAAAATACTGTTGTCTACTACCAGGTTTGCAACACGAAAAAACACGGCCCCCGCCCATCGGGGCTTGAAGAAATAGATGGGCTGCATGATGCTTCCACGCAGAGATGAAACCGACCCGCAACGAGTACTGTCTAAGTAGAGTAGAGGATCTAAACCTGCCCAGGCAAAGCGGTGAGCGTCAGACAGCCGATGCTTATAAACCCCATTGGTTTCAATGGGCGGCAGGGCTTGAGGTGTCATTTCATCTCAATGTTGGGTGAAAGTCCCACAAAATTAGAAGCAACGTCTCCAAAATGACCTTTACAGTGTTGAAGGGGACGTTAAACCTCAAATCAAACAATCAAACAAACACGAAAATACAGAACCCGTTTCATCTACACGCGTTTTTTGATTCCTGTCGGGTGGCTGTAGCTAAACCCCAATCGGTGGTAGTTGTATCTTATCTAAGTATCTTCTCTAAGTAAAATTATCCGACCCCGCCATTGGGGCTTGAAGAAATAAATGACCTGCTTGATGCTTCCAGAGCTGAAACCAACCGCATATTAGTACTGGTAAACCGCTTAGAGGTTCTAAGCTTGCCCAGGGAAAGTGGTGCGAGTTGGACCGTCCATGAAAATAAACTCTATTGGTTTCATTGGGCGGCAGGGCTTGAGATGTCATTTCATCTCAATGTCGGGTAAAAGTCCCACAAAATTGGAAGCAACGTCTCCAAAATGACATATACAGTGTTGAAGGGGACGTTAAACCTCAAGCAAACAAAGTAAAATTCTAACACAGCGCGCCTATATAGGCAATGGAAAATAACTATGTTTTATTTTACAATAAATCACGACAAGGAAGAGCTTGACGAGTGACGTCATAAAAATGCCAATTTATGACGTCACTAGTCGATTTCCTTGACGTTAGACGGTGTAAAGTCATTTTCTCGCATCGAAAACGTTAGAAAAGGATATAAATGCATGTGTTTCAGTCGATAATTTTAGCGGGATTTCGTCTAACAATGGCGAAAAGTTGTGAGATTTTGAAGGAAACAACAGCATTATTGCCGATTTTCAGCCTGTTAGAATCGAAATAGATCAGCTCTAGTTTGTGGTTTGTTGAGTAATAAATCACAGATTGTCGGTCAGTTGTAAGTAGACTAATCACGCGCGCTACGCGCACGTAATTTGATCTACTTTACAAGTTACAACTGACCTCCAAACTGTGATTTTAGTACTCAACATAGAGCCGATCTATTTCCTAATAATAACTGGCATACTAACCGCCTTGGAACGGTCATTGAAAAGAATTTCACTGGTGGTGTGTGTGTTTGTGTGTGTGTGTGTGTGTGTGTGTGTGTGTGTGTGTGTGTGGTGGGGGCGGGTGGGGTCGGGCTTAAATCTATTTACGCGCCCTTACTTCCGTCGCGATTTAGACAAATAATTTGTCCGTTCCGTATGAAGACTTCCCAACTTATCAGTGCAGCATCTCCGAGAACACAAAAATCAAACAACCACAGAGTTACAGTGATGAAACAACGGTGAGGACTCGACAGCAAGAAACTACTGAAATGCTGGTGCAAAAGAAAACCAACAGTTAGACTCCGATGGGCCCAACCAGAGACAGAGGATCAGGCAGCAACCAAATGTACATAAAATAAATTCTTGTTTACACTGGAACCTTCATAGAATCTGAGGTCTGACCCTCCGGTGTGCAGTAAAGATGGAAGCAAAGTTATCAACCGTGGTTGGGTTAACTACCATGCATGCAGTCTGTCGTATACCATTTATGGTGTACCCCATCTTTTTATATCGAAGAACGATTTTACGAAATTGGGTGATGAAGTCCTTGTCAGTATGTGTTTTATGAATTTATATACTACATGTAAGTCACCATAAAATTCGTATTCCGATAGACCTTGTTGCAGAAGAGATTTAAGTCCAACATTGAATTTTGAAATTAAAGCGGAATGGTACGGAACTCGGGTAGGGACATTCAGTTTTTAATATGTTGTGTGAACAAGATGTTAAGTTGTGCGAACAAGATATTATCTTGTGCACACAAGATGATATCTTGTGTGAAAAAGAAAATATCTTGTGCGGACAACATAATATATCTTGTGCGGACAAAATAATATCTTGTGCGCAGATAATATTTTTTTCGCACAACTTAATATCTTGTGCGCACAAGATATTATCTTGATTGCACAACATATATCTTGTGCGGACAACATAATATCTAACGCGTCTGATTAAATTGTGCTAACAAGATAATATGTTGTGCGAGCAAGATATTAAGTTGTGTGGGTTCAGAGAAGAAGATGTTTTTGGAGTTTTTCCCATTATAAGTCTATGGGGACTGATAAGCCCCGTGGCATGGCCAATTTGGAACCCGGGGCATGAATTGCAGGATTTATGTAGGGGACCTCTAGCCATTCCCACATACTAAATATCTAAGCTCTAGGCTTTACGGTTTCATAGAAGAAGATTTTCCAATTATAAGTCAAGGAGAACTGATAAGCCCCGGGGCGTGGCCAATTTGGAACCCAGGGCATGAATTGCAGGATTTATGTAGGGGACCACTAGCCATTGCCACATACTAAATATCTTAGCTCTAGGCTTTACGGTTTCACAGTAGAAGACTTTTTAAGTTTTCCAATTGTAAGTCTATGGTAACTGATAAGCCCCAGGTCGTGGCCAATTTGGACCGCAGTGGCATGATTGGCAGGATTCATGTAGTTGTCCGACATGACGTTGCTACATACTCAATATCTAAGCTCTAGGTTTTCCGATTTCAGAGAAGAAGAGTTTTGAAATTCGTCCCGTTGTAAGTGTATGGGAACTGATAAGCTACAAGGTGCAGCCAATTTGGACCCAAGGGGCATGATTGGCAAGATTTATGTAGTTGACCACTAGACGTTGCTACAGATTAAGTATCTAAGCTCTGGGCCTGATGGTTTCAGAAGAGAAGAGTTATTTAGATCATCTCTCCCTGTAAGTCTATGGGAGCTGATAAGCCCCGGGCCGTTGCCAGTTTGGACCCCATGGGCATGATTTGCAGGATTTATGTAGAGAACCATTTGACGTTGCTTCATACTAAATATCTAAGCTCTGGGCCTTCTGGTTTCGGAAAAGATTTTTGAAGTTGTTCCCATTGTAAGTCTATTGGTGCTTTATTTTGCCATGGCAACCAGAATTCCAATCTGATCAACCCCAAACTCTTACGTAGCCAAATCCTCTACCTGATAGTGCTTCACATGAAATTTGATCAAGGTTGGCCATAGGGTATCAAAGATAAAACATTTTGAAATTGTGCACGGTCGACGACGGACGCTCAGTGAGCTAAAAATCTGCTAAAGGGCTAAATTAAAACCATATTATACCAGAAACCATTCAAGTAATGAGGTTATGAGAATCGAGGAGCCGAAAAAACAGGCATTTAAATATTAGTTTTGCTATTTTGACAATTTTATTAATTTCTTTCGAAAGTGCCAGAGAATATTAGAGTCGGTAGGAAAGAATATATGAATCTTGTATGGGTAGAGGGGTGGATGAAAAAAAAATCCGTCCCGCGTGTCACTGTCCGGCGTCACGAGGCTTGCCGAGTGATGCCGGACAGTGATCCCGAGGGACGGATTTTTCTGTCGACCTCTCACGTGCACACCCATATAGGATTCTTTTTCTTATATACCTACCATTTCTTGGCACGGATTTTAATGCTGCAGTCACTTCGGTTACCGACGTCCGCCGTATTGTGATGACACTACAGGAATGTTTAGTGACGTCACGTAACGTGCTGTGACGTCAACCTTTACGACAGCGCATATGAGGTCGTACTCAACCAGTGCATTTATCAAACACACGAGAATTCGATTTAGGGTAAGAACACCAGGGTTAGAACAGAATCTCTATCCAAAGCTCAAACTATGGATTTCCTTATCTGGTGTGCAAGAAAATCTTTTTTTTTATTTTGTTCTGGATGGCTATAAAAACTGCAGGATCGACACAAAAAATCAGGGTCAGTCGGGTTACCGGAAACACAGGTATCTTTTAGGTTGAACTGTTTAAGAATGCTGCTGACGTCATGAGGTCGACACCGTCCAATTAAAATCGAGAGAAGCATAGTTTATTTTGACATCACTGAATGATCATTTGACGTTACGTGACTCGGTCAATGGCATTTGTCCCCGAGGAACAGAAAGTCCCGAAGGTAGTCCGCCTGTTTAATCACGTGAACAAGTCCGTGAAATGAAACCCCCTAAACCCCACTTCCAGTAGAGAAAACTGGGGTTTATGGGGGTATACATTATTTTTCTTATTCTGGTTCCAAGACATAGGTTGTGCGTACTCGTTGGAACCGCCTCAATGAAGCAGTTCTAGCGAGCACCCACAACCTATGTTTGCAGTATTAATAAGAAAACTATCACGGATTTTCATCAGAAAAATAGCCATTTTGGAGATGTGTAAAAATGCACAAATTCGCGCGGGTGTGCTAACGTAATGAAATGACAGAAAACTGTCTTAACATTACGATAACACATCCGTGTGATATAGTGCATTTTTAAAAACCTCAAAAAGATAATTTTTCTGATGAAAATTTGTGATAGTTTTCTTATTTATACTTCAAACATAGGTTTTGGGTGCTCGTCAGAACCGCCTCATTGAGGCGGTGCAAACGAGTACCCCAAACCTATGTCTTGGAGCAAGAATAAGAAAAATAATGTTTACCTCCATAAACCCCTGTTTTCTCTATATAAAGTGGGGTATAGTGGGGTCTTTATTTCACGGACTTGTTCATGTGATGATATAACAATTTCTACTAACATTTCGAAAACACGCCTATTCAAAATATATTGAAAAATTTTCCACAAATAAAATTAATGAAAATTTTCAGATAAAATTGTGATATTTTTGCATACTTCTGCTCAAAACATAGATTGTTCGAACCCATTAGAACCGACTCCTCGAGGCGGTTCTAATGGGTACCCACAATCTATGTTTTTGAGTATGATGAAGACCTAGATCAGCCTGCCTATTCACCAGCTATTGCAAGAGTTGACATTTATCTTGACAGCCTGAATGCTTATTTGTTTGATTTGAGGTTTAACGTCCCCGTCAACACTGTATAGGTCATTTTGGAGACGTTGCTTCCGATTTTGTGGGACTTTTACCCGACAACGAGATGAAATGACATATTAAGCCCTGCCACCCAATGAAACCATAAGGGTTTATAAGCATGGACGGGCCGCCTCGCACTGCTTTGACTTGGCAGGCTCACAGATGGGCAGGTTTAGATCCTCTAAGCGGTTTACCAGTACCCGTGTGCGGTCGGTTTCAGGTCTGAGGGGAAGCATCATGCAGCCCATCCATTTCTTCAAGCCTGAATGCTTAGAAGGCTTATTTAAACAGCCAAGGCTCTGATCAGACTGGACAAATTCCTCGCTGATTGCAAAAGTCGTTAAGATAATATAAAATGTTGATTTTGTTTCCAGTGTTAAGACCAGGAGAGGGCTGTAATGCTACGTTGGGCAAGACATTAGAAGAGAACATAGAAAAGATCAAGTCGTATAAATTCTCTCAAGCGGAACCCTATTTCCGTGAACTTGATTCACACGACTCTCACTTTGAGGTCACTTTCAAAGGACCAGGGACTTCCAATATAGAGATACCACTAGTAGTAACAGCAGCTTCAAGTAACCACTATATAGAATCGCTTTGGATGCTGAGAAATTTCAACGATGTCGTGAGGCCAGCCTACAAAACTATTCGTTTATACTACTATGATCTGGGACTTGAACCAGAACAGAAAACAGAGGTAATGCATTGACTGATTGTTTTGTGGTCAAAGACACGCCAACCCTTGTTGGTCATTTTGTGAGTGGATGGACGATTTGTCCAGTGGACGATTTGTCCAGTGGACGATTTGTCCAAGACGATTTGTCCAAGGACAAATTGGCCAGCCAAAATGTTTTGGCTGGACAATTTGGCCAAGTTATTTTTTGCTAGTGGTTTTACCTATTCCTATTGTAGCAATCATTTTAATAACATTTTTTTTCATTTGGCTGCATATTTTCGTCATATATACGAAAGGTAGGATAGATCTTTTTGCTAAGTTCTTGCATTTCAATGGCTTCCTTGTCCGTCGGGGCACTGGGCAGAGCAATAGGTGTATCGTCACGTGTCTCTAACAAACGTTCTGCGGCCGACATGTGTTTGATCACCGGAATCGTATTTGTCGCCTCTTTCCTTACCTGCCCGATGGCACCTATATATCTCAAACGCCAGGGTTGTTTGCAATATTTGAAGTAAAGAAATATAGCAATGCCAATAATTATAGAACTACCAGCCGCTATTAATGCATATGCCCAACCTGGGAGTTCCCAAAAGTCGTCTGCTTCCATGGGTTCAAGGTCATGTAAGCTTTCTATAAGAGAGTCCATGGGAATTGATTTTAAGGCTTTGATTTTGTTAGGGAGGTGTGAATGTTTAAAATAAGAAACATTTTTGATGAAAGGTTCCCAAATTTTAAAAAGTAGAAGTAAAACAAAGATCAGGAATCGATACAATTAACTTACTCCAGCCACCAAAGACACCAAAGGGAAAGAAATACAAACATTAAGCGACCAGACCATAATGGTAACCTAAACAAAGGAAGGCCATAAGGACAGTTACTTTCCCACAAAATGGCCATATGGCCATCCAAAATGTGTGATACACACAGTAAGTAACAAACAACAACATAAATAAATCGCCACAGAAGAACCGCCTTGGAACGGTCAGTGGAACGATTTCCACTGGGGGGCTTAAATCGATTTTACGTGACCACAATCCTCGCCCTTACTTCCGTCGCGATTTAGACAAATAATTTGTTCAATCCACATGAAAGCCCCCTAACTCATCAGTGCAACATCTCCGTGAACACCAAACATCAAAGAACCACAGGGGTGAGACAACGATGAGGACTCGACAGCAAGAAACCACTGAAATGCTGGAGCAAAAGAAAACGAACAGTTAGACTAGTCAAGTTCAGATTTTCTTTAATCAAAGAAACTAGGTCATCAGTCACTTGTTCCGTTGATTCTGAGGTAAAGAAGGGCATTTAACTGAGAAAATCATTTTCCACACGGCACCTTTTCCCAAGGCGGACCGTGTCTAATGGAGGTCTAATGACCACGGTTGTCAAAGTAGGAGTTTGATCTTCACATGTGACTGAAAATCGTAAAATCCTTTGTGTAACTACAAGGCAGGCCCCATCCGCGAGATTTACCGCACGAGGAAGATACGAGTTTGGCTGAATAACCCTTTTACAAAACTTATCTACCTTTTCTGGGTGGTCCAAGAACAAGGTCAATATACATTCATTACTCAAGTTAACCGGAAATATAGCTGTCCTAAGATTACAAGTCCCAAGTATTGGCTTTGAGCATTCTCGAAGTTGATACGAATCCAGGAGTACATAGTTTGTTCTTTGAACATTGATAGCGATCCCGCTCGCTTCTAATCGATAGCTAGCAACCAAAGCATGAGTGTCAGAAGTTTCAAAACTACTATTTATCAATGGTAAGCCAAGATTTATTTCCTGATAAATCTCGAAGGAGTGGTCGTATTGAATCAGAGGTACTGTTATGGTAGCGATCATCTGATCTTCATCTAGGAAGGTTGATACTTGCAGAGATCTATAGCATTGCCATAGACCTGTCAAAGGGTCATACGGCAGTTTCAAATTAGGAAGAAGCCGACTACTAATACCATCCAGAATTTGCTTTAGTTCGAAAGGATCTATTATTTCGGTAGACAATTTAGCCAAAGATAGAAACCCAAGTTGTGTCTTAAAATGTTCAAACAGAAACACACCTTGTAATGAGAAACGTTTTAATTCTTCAATAAAAATATCCACTTGCAAATAGAGCTGTGTGAACTCACTGAGTTCGAAAAGATCCAATTGTAACTTTTCTGTAATATTTGAAAGTTTATTGTCCAAGTCCGTCAAGCTGTCAAGTATGTCATTTTTTGTCTGTCTGTTTCGATCTATGCTTAATTTCGACGCGTTTATCATTGATAGACTGTCCTCTAAAACATGGGCTATTTTCTGCTCATTTCCCGCCAAAGCAGCTATGTTTCTTTCGCAAGGAACCTATTTGATCATCAGTCACTACGCCAAAAAGATGAAGAAACGGCGAGAAAATGGACACTACAGAGCGCTTGCTTCGGGGTTGCAGAAATTTGTATTTAGCGAACCCAGCAACATTGTCAATGTAGTTTACCTGGAGTGCATTTACTTCGCGACCCAAGTTAATTATGGTGTCCCTATAATCTGGCGTGCGCGGAGAATCGAACTTTGCAGCAGTACTTTCAACCAGATCTTTTGTTTTCTGAATGTCCTTCGACAATTTGGACAAAAACTGCCTATATGGCGATAGCTCAATCACCATTGATACCATCCAATGTGACCTTGTTAACCCTGCATCACTTATTTTTGTAAACACGGCGTTTTGTCTCAACAAGAACGAATCAGTCATTTGTGCCAGTTGGCTAAGCAAGAAAAGAGGGACCAACGGTGTCATTGTAATCTGCAAAATATTTGTATAGACAATTACCAGCCTGTACCTATTATTATTTACAATAATGTTAATGTATGTGTTTTATTATCAAATGCCCTGCAGGCAGGACACTTTCATTACAATAACAATACATTACCATATTTACAGTACATTATTATTTCAATGATAACATGTCATAAAATACAGTATGAAGCCTATATTAATTCAGCAACAGCCTGAAGCAAAGTCCGTATTTTACTGCTTTGTTCATTTTGATCACTGTTTGATAGTCCTTGCTTGGGAACCGAAGACACCTTTGTTGTGTCAATTTTCATCGGCTCATTACTCATAGTGCTTTCGTCCAAGCTTGGCGTTCGGCGCCGCAGTTTCTTTCTTAATTCAGTGAGGGGAATATCATCATCGGGATTTGTATCTGACGATGATGACCCGTGGGGGTCATCTGTCACTTCTTGATCATTTTGACCTGGGTGGTCACTAATGGAGTTCCTTTCCTCCTCAGATGAGCTTTCACTGTCAAAATCAGGGGGAACAACATATGCGGCCCTGCGCATTGGTCGCCCATTGTCGGTCTTTGGTATAGACCATTCAGTGACATCGGCAGGCCGGATGTTATTACTGTGGACTTTAACTAACAACCTTCTAGTTGAGACCGTATTTCAAAATTATGTATCCCTGTTTGTCGTACGATACGGTAATATGGTATCCACTTACTTTCCAGTTTGCATTTACGTCTATTATTCTTAAGGAAGACGGGGTCACCCACCTTATAGTCTATGTCTTTAGCTTTTTTATTTGCATAACAGGCTTGCCGGCGTTTAGCTTTCCTCAGATTTTTATGCATGGTCATAAAAGCTTCGTGTGACTTCTCAAGCGTTATTAGATGATGCATTTCACCTTGGTATCTTCTTCTAGGTTTAAGCAGAGCATCTAATGGTACAGTGGCTTCACGACCGAATAGTATTGCAAATTGGGAGAAACCTCTGCTTTCACTAGTACTAAATCTTATGCTACTCAGTACTGATGGTAAATTAACATCCCAAAAAGCTACATTATCATTTAATCGCTTAGCCATGAGACTATTCATGGTTTTATTGAACCGTTCAATAACTCCATTACTCTGTGGGTGATATACAGAGCTTTTGATGTGTGTGATGTTAAGTTCTTTAAGGGTCTCACGCATAATTTGATTAACGTACTCAGATCCGTGATCTGACGTTATGCTAATGGGATAGGAATATTTACTGCATATTTCGTCTAACAGAAGTTGTACTACTGTTTCGGCGGTTTTGTCCTTGACCGAAAAGGCTTCTGGGTAACCACTGTACAGGTCAATGAATGTTATGATGTACCTATTTCCAGCCCGACTCAATGGGTATGGGCCCGAGGTGTCAACCGCTATGGAATCATGGTGGAATGTCGAGAATTTCCACTGATGCTTTTGTTTTCTGTTGTGAGTGTTGCTGACAGGTAACACACCGTGAAACATATTCATAGATATCTTTATACAGGTTACCCCAGTAATATTTCTGTCGAACATTGTCATAAACCTTGTCTATTCCGAGATGACCTTGCTGATCATGATACTCAGCACAGACTGCTTGTCTTAAGTGTACAGGTATGCAGAGCCTAATAATGGGGTCATCATCTATATTTGACAGGTAGTCCCGTATATCATCCATAATTAAATATCTACTGTATGTTGCCTTAGATGCTTCATTGGCCATTAATTTCTCTTTTATTACCCGCAATTCATCATCTTTCATTTGCTCAACTGACATGTTTAGGTCAATATCTTTCAAGACGGGTTTTTCTTTTTCATTGTTTACTTGTACATGTGCATTTATGAATTGCCTAGGATTTATTTGATTGGTATTTATGCAATTGACCTGCAAGGTGTGGTCATGTGCAGCTTCTTGCTTTAGGGAACCTGTGTCTGCCTGATCGGCAATGTGCACAATCCTGCTCAACATGTCTCCGCACGAATTGGCCGTTCCCCTTACAAACTGGAGCTCACAATCATACGAAGAGATATGTAAGCTCCATGTGGTCAATTTCTTGTTATTTGAGACAGATGGCTTGTTTATGATATGCATTAGTGGTCACACTTTATAATAAACTTTGACCAATGTAGAAAGCAGTCCAGTTTTTCTAGCGCATATTTAATAGCAAAGGCCTCTTTTTCAATCACTGACCATTTTTGCTAGGACGCGGTTACTTTATGTGATAAAAAGTAAATGGGTTTCTCATTTGATACGTTAGGCAAAATACTGTCTTCTTCATCACAGGGCTGCACAAGTACTGCACCTACACAGTCATTTGATGCATCTGTGTACAAGATATAATTTTTACCTAGGTCAGGGTACCCCAGCATAGGAATAGCCGTCAGATCAGCTTTCAACTGATCAAAAGCTTGCTGTGCCCCTTGACCCCACATGAATTTTGCATATTTCCGGGTCAGCTTAATTAGTGGTTCGGCTAAAGCGGAAAAAGATGGAATGAACCGTCGATAATATGAACATAAACCAATGAATGATCTTACATCTTTTACGCTTGTTGGCTCAGGTAATGCTCTTGTACTTTTCACTTTTTCAGGGTCAGGTTTTATCCCATTTTTACTGATTAAGAACCCTAAGTAGTTGGTTTCTGTTTGCAAGAAAGTGCATTTCTTTAGTTTAAGCTTAAGGTTATGTTGGCGTAGCCGGTGGAAGACTGTTTGTATATGTTCAAAATGTTTTTCTAAAGTGGGACTGAAAAAAATTATGACATCCAAGTATGGGACAGCGAAGTCACTGCAATCTTCAAGGACGATTGTCATAAGCTCTTGGAACTTTGCAGGCCCATTCAAGACCCCGAAATGCATGGTGCGAAATTGGAAGAGACCCCTGTGGCACGTGAATGCCACCTTTTCTCTGTCAAGGGGATTTACCTTAAGCTGCCAATAACCGCTCTTTAGGTCAAGGCTAGAGTAATATTTTGCGGCCCCTAGCTGGGCTAATATATCGTCTATTACTGGTAGAGGAAAGGAATTTGACTTGGTAACCTTATTCAGTTGCCGGAAGTCAACACAAAAGCGATGAGAGTTATCTTTCTTTTGGACCAAAAGGCATTGAAACGACCACGGGCTATTTGATCGTTCTATGATTTTGGCTTCAAGCATTTCATCTATAGCCCTATCTAGTATTTTGCGATCGTTAAGGGGGGTACGCTTAGGACGTAGTTTGATGGGCTTTGCATCATCTGTGTCTACCGAGAACAGCAATGTATCTGTCTGTCCAAGCTGTGTATCTTTCTGAGCAAAGATATCCACATTTTCACAAATTAATTTGTTAACCCTATCTTCATATTCTGGCGGTACATTAACATCAGCCAGTAGGTCTGTCTCTGATGGTTCACTGACCTCATTAATATATTTTGACATGTTAACAAGGCTTCGGAGGATAAACAGCTTGCTCGACCAACTACACAACCTCTACGTAACCTATATGTTTTGTTGGTGGTATTAGTTATCATGATAGGTAATGATCTATCATTGCTAATGTTAACAACAGCGTTTGTCAATGTTAGCCCTGGTTTAGAACTCAAGAAACCTTTATTTACCTCGCATATTTGATAAATATTTGGTGATAAATCGGCCCTCGCACTGATTTTACATGTGCATAGGCAAAAAGTTTGTGGTTTAATAACTTGGGCTATTGTTAACCTGACTAAAGAGGCAATTTGTAGGTCTTGCTCAAAGGGAATGAATGATTTACCAATTTTAAAACAGATCAAAGTAGAAGTAAAACAAAGATCAGGAATTGATACAATTAAGTTACTCCACCCATCAAAGACACCAAAGGGAAAGAAACACAAACATTAAGCGACCAGACCATAATGGAAACCTCAACAAAGGAAGGCCATAAAGACAGTTACTTTACCACAAAATGGCCATATGGCCGCCCAAAATAAAAAGACACAAGTGATACACACAGTAAGTAACAAACAACACCATAAATAAACCGCCACAGAAGCACCGCCTTGGAACGGTCAGTGGAACGATTTCCACTGGGGGGCTTAAATCGATTTTACGTGGCCACAATCCTCGCCCTTACTTCCGTCGCGATTTAGACAAATAATTTGCTCAGTCCGCATGAAGGCCTCCTAACTCATCAGTGCAACATCTCCGTGAATACAAAAAATCAAAGAACCACAGAGGTGAGACAACGGTGAGGACTCGACAGCAAGAAACCACTGAAATGCTGGAGCAAAAGAAAACCAACAGTTAGACTCCGATGGGCCCGACCAGAGACAGAGCATCAGGCACCAACCAACATTACCTTGAATTAGATCTCTCTAATTCTCAATAAGCCTTTACGTTGGAGCCGTCATAGAATCTGAGGCCTGACCCACCGGCGTGCAATTTAAGAGGGAAGCAAAGTTGCCAACCGTGATTGAGTTAACTACTCTTGAGTTAGCAAATCGAATTAATTGCGAAATATAAACGCCATAGGATGGCGCACGAGGAACATCACCATCCAAAAAAGGAAAATTTACAATCTCAAAATCAAAGTCATCGCGTTTATCATAAATTTTGCTCGAAACAAACCCATCTACAATAGATAGATGTAAATCCAAAAACGGGGCCTCGGTATCAGAAGAATTTGCTTTATTTAACTGAAGTTCTGGGGGGTGGGTGGGGGTAAATCTGACTGATCAAACCATCGAAATAGGTATTATCAATATTTAATAAATAATCTAAATATCTAGAAGTGGAGCTTAAAGCTTCAATAATTTCAGATTGGTTATCAATGGAAAGCGACAACATGAAGTCTCTTTCATAACAATACAAGAACAGATCAGCCACAAGAGGTGCTCAATTCGTACCCATCGGAATACCCACAATTTGTCTAAATAACTTAGTACCGAATCTAATATAAATATTGTCAAGTAGAAAGGTGAGGGCATCACACACTTTCTGACATGACCAAAGTGTATAATTCTTATGCTCTTTAGACGTGAAAAATGCATTTCTGACATTACATGCAAGATAGAGAGAATCTTCTCTGTGAAAAGCCCATTGAATTAAATCATTAAGCTTTTCTTTTATAAGATTATGAGGAAGTGTAGTGTAACGAGTGGAAAAATCGTAAGTAGACAGACTTGAAGCACGAAAATGTCTGGATTTCAATTTATTTAAAACCTCATTCGAATTTTTATAGACCAAAACAGATTTCTTCCTGATCTTTCAAAGACTTTATCACAATATTTAATCACATGCGTTTTAATAGCAGTAAGACAGGAAGTTAATAATTTAGAAAATTCAGTGGTAGTGCAAGAGCTAGAATTTGCAATAAACCGTGCTTTGTAAGGTCTTTAATGAAGTTTTGGTAACCAGTATAGCGTAGGAAGCTTGTCTTGGCCTTCGGTAACACACACAGCAAACTTGGTGGCTGAATGACAAACATGTTTATCTACTATAGCTCTCTCTTCAGCTAAAGGCTGAAGTTCATAGGCCTTAGTACCACCAAGCTCCTGCTTAAGCGTGTTAACATAGTGGAGCCGTCACACAACGACGACGTTGTTAGCGGCCTTGTCTGCAGGGGCCAAAACAAACTTCTTATGAAATTCTTGAATACCTAGTTTAAGATGACGTAAAGACGTCTTGGGCTTAGTAGGTAATAAGTTAGTATTTTGAGAATAGAAAGAAATGCGTTTATTCACTAGTTTTAAAATGCTAAGTTTCCAGTCCTTAAGGGCTTTATGCTCAACATACTCTCACTTACACCATCGAGCCCCCCGCCCATAGGGGCTTGCAGAAATATATGGGCTGCATGATGCTTCCACGCAGAGCTGAATCCGGCCCGCACACTAGTACTGGTAAACCGCTTAGAGGATCTAAGCCTGTCCAGGAACCGCGGTACGAGGCGGACCGTCCATGCTAATAAACCCTATTGGTTTCATTGGGCGACAGGGCTTGAGATGACATTTCATCTCAATGTCGGGTAAAAGTCCCACAAAATTGGAAGCAACGTCTCCAAAATGACCTTTACAGTGTTGACGGGGACGTTAAACCTCAAATCAAACAAAACTTACACCATCGATTACCGAATTTCGATTACCGATCAAGTCATAATAAAGTCTATCCCCTTTATCTGTAAGAAAGTCCAAACCTAAGATTGCATTTCTGTTTATAGTGTTAACTACATAAAATTTTTGACTTATTTTCTCACCACCAATTTTAATCGTTAACTCAACACTGCCATCAACCGACAGGGTTGTACCGTTTATACCCTGAAGGTTTACATGTACAATTTTTGAGATTTTTGGTTGAGGTTTTAATCTTTCATATATTTGTCTATGTAAAAGAGAAACAGAATCCCCACTATCCACTAGTGACCTAATTCTTTGTTTGCTTATTTTCAAATAATACATGAATTTGGGCTTCCAGCCAAGTTTTTTGAAAATACGTCTTTTGCTTCAGTTTGTTTGCTGATACATCCACTCCTTACAGCGGCTTCTTTCTGTAAGGGGCGCTTTAGTTTTCTTGTCGCTGTTTAGTATGACCTAAATTCGGACACCTCGCGCGAATGTGTCCTTGTTGTCCGCATGACCAGCACGTAATTTTTCTTGCCTGTCGTGGCTGTCTTTCATTTACGGCGTTGACCTGCCTTTCAGGTCGCACTCTACAGCGAGCGGCAATGCGTCCCTTTCTATTGCACTTATAACATCGCTTTGATGGTCGCAAGTGATACACTTCCATAGGGATCTCTTGTCTTGTAGCTGTATTTGCATCGTCGGACCGTGGTCGTCCATACTCACGACCAGACCTTAAATGGAATCGTTTTCTAAGATTCTGCTGATATAGAGCACTTCGAACGGCGGCTTCGAAGGTAGCCGGATTCTCCCTCATAACCTTAATTCGAAGGTAATCGTGGTGTAAGCCATCCACGAAAAATCCTATCAGCTGCCTTTGCACAGCGGCCAAATTGTGGTCCTGCCCCGCGAAGGCATCTCGTGCAAGGGCGAGAAGTCGCTCGCCATACAGCTGCACGTTTTCATCGTATTTTTGCTTCACTTTTCTGAGCAAGCTAAAGGCCTGCATTGGGTTAGATATTTCTGCAAAACGCGCGGTTAGCTCGTTTTTTAAGTCATCCCAACTAAGCCCGGGCGTATTTATTTCGCGGTTTATAAAATCACTTACACCACCGCGACTTGATTGGTAGGCTATAAATTTCTTTCTGTCGTCAGTCAACCCAGTCAGTAAAGCGTATTTGTCAATACTTTTCATCCAGTCCTTGAATTTTGACGAATCACCCCAAAAGTTTCAACATGCTGGGAAATACCGTGAGCCCCAGTAGCAAACGCCAGGTTTACCATTTTATTTGCTAAAGACTGAGACGCATTGCCAGATGCGGTCGCAGCAGCTGTCATCTGCTGTGCTAAATTTGCAAACACTGCCCCAGCGTCGAGCTCATCCTGATTTGCCATCTTTACAAGCAGAAAAGAATAAACAAACACTTACCGGATCTCGGAGCTGTAATTGACGTTGTTCTGCCGTCGTCGTCGTGTCGTCGTTACCCTAGTTCGTCATTCTGTCGTAAGGCACCAAAAGAAAACAGGTGTAACACTACCGGTCTTAAAGAATAGAGAAGTTAAAAGTCAATATGTTTTAATGTTCATCAATTCATGCCGAAAGCAAAGTGAGCCTGTCGTCTTAAATAGGTGAAAAACAGTCTGCTAGGCGAACGAAATGCCCAGCCTATATAGTGCTCCCCACTCGGGCAAGCCCTGTGCCTAGTGATTCTGCAACATGACATTTTGACAGGTTTATGATGTCCATTGATCTCAATCAATTACCCTGGTAGTTTCGTCTGCCGTGAGGTGACCAATGAGAGCCCTAAAACGGACGGTTTCCTGGAGGAGAGACAGATTGCTTACAATTAAAGTTGTCATATAAACAAATTATAACATCCTCACCCTTGTTTTACTTTTTATCATTAATTAAATATCTTTATTATAAGGTTGGTGACCGTTTGTTTTATAACCTCTTATGCGTAGGACAAAAGTGTTACACCCTCAGTGCTTGTAAAAGAGAAGTCCTCTGTCTTCAACAGGTAAGCGGCTTCCTTGGGGAAAATCAATTGATTGCTAACTGTTGACTGATGTACATTATTGATTTTCCCCTTAAGTGCCTCAGTCAGGGGATTTAACAAGAGCTACTGATCACCCTATTAAGGGCCGCATTTGATCTGCTATAGAGAGTATATCACAGGGGGTAATAAAACAATTATGAACACACGGTGTGTCCTACTATTATGAGAATAAATGCCTTTAATTATTTGTTGTATTCTCTCTCCGCAGATGCCAAAGCGATGTAGTTGTACAATCCTGACTTTTCCGTTTGAAAAGTCCCCACCTCATGTACGTGTGCTTGCCGGTTTTCCCGATTTGATCGGTAACAGGTATGTTGTGTACTCATTAGAATCGCCTCAATGAGACCATTCTAATGCGTATACACAACATACCTTTGTTTTATAGAAGATCTCGGAGATATTAAAGTGATCCTAATTATGCTTCAAAACTTGAAAATATGATTAAACCTCAGTAGTTCGAACTATCCCTATTTCGAACAAACGTTCATGGTCCGATAGGTATTCGAATTTTCGAAGTTCGACTATAAATTGAATGTGTATGTTTATTGTCATTGTCGTCTGAGTTGTAATCAGACAAGGTAGGGGAAGGGTCGTAACTAATGTTGTGAGAACTTGTGGCCCGACCCCTTTGCTACATTTCAAGCAATAAAATATTGTTGTTTTCTCTAATAGCGATGTAATTGTACAATCCTAACTTTTTCGTTTGAAAAGTTCCCACCTCACGTGCGCGTGCTTGGCGGTTATTGCAGGACACAGGTTCTGGGTACTCGTTAGAACCGCCTTAATGAGGCAGTTCTAACGAGCACCCACAACCTGTGTTTGCAGTATAAATAAGAAAAATATCACAGATTTTCATCAGAACAGTAGCCAATTTGGAGATGTGAGACAAATGCACTATGTCGTACGGGTGTGTTATCGTAATGTTATTGTACAATCCTAACTTTTCCGTTTGAAGTTGTCTCCCTTTGAAAAATGGCAGAATAACCATTCCCCTTAATAATTTGTTGTATTCTCTCTCTCTCTCTCTCTCTCTCTCTCTGCAGGTGCAAAAACGATGCAATTGTACAATCCTAACTTTTCCGTTTGAAAAGTTCCCACCTCACGTGCGCGTGCTTGCCGGATACAGCTGGAAACCTCTGATAATGAAGGTAATATGGGAAGACCTGGCAGATTTTTCCGCTATATTTCAAAGGGGGAAAACTTTTGGAACTTCCTGTCCGCTTTTCTGTGAGCTTTATCACACGGAAAAAGGGGTCAACTCTTAAAGGAAAGAATTTGTTCCTTCCCTAGGAGCTAATTCTTTCCTTTTCCTATTAAAATGGGAGACAAAAATGTTTTTGCAGGAGTTGCCTCCCCTGAAGGCGTTCCCATTCCCTTTAAGGTAATTTTGTTTGATTTGAGTTTTAAGGTCCCAGTCAACACTGTAAAGATCATTTTGGAGACGCTGCTTCCAATTTTGTGGGACTTTTACCCGACAGTGAGATGAAATGACATCGCAAGCCCTGCCGCCCAATGAAACCAATAGAGTTTATAAGCATGGGCGGGCCGACTCGCACCGCTTTGCCTGGGCAGGCTTAGATCCTCTAAGCTAATTACCAGTACTCGTGTGCGGGTCGGTTTCAGCTCTGC
Organism: Lucinisca nassula; assembly: GCA_963580285.1. Taxonomy (NCBI): domain Eukaryota; kingdom Metazoa; phylum Mollusca; class Bivalvia; order Lucinida; family Lucinidae; genus Lucinisca; species Lucinisca nassula. The sequence goes on from OY757012.1 coordinate 95,568,984, forward strand.
GCGGAAGTATCATGCAGCCCATCTATTTCTGCAAGCCCCGATGGGCTGGGGCCGTCCCTTTAGGTAATATGAAGTTATGTTGTTACAAGCTGCAAATGCTTGAACGCCGATGGCACATTCGCCACTCTTCCTTGGATCACTAAGACTTTTTCACACCAGTCTTCCATTGACCCTTAAAGGGTCTTATGCATCACGTGAACAAGTCCTTTAAATGGTCACCCCCTAAACCCCACCTAATATAGAGAAAACTAGGGTTTACGAGGGTATACATTATCTGTCCCTTTTTTGCTTAAAGACATAGATTGTGGGTACCCGTTAACACAGCCTCGTTTAGGCGATTCTAACGAGCACTCACAATTTATGGTGAAAGCAGAATTAAGAAAGATAGTATCATTATTATTTTACCTAAAATGTGTCATTTCTGACACCATGTTGGACGCCATTATTTCGCACGAACATGTTTTCCTAATGTCATTTAAGTTCATGTACAAAGATATAGAAGTCCATTTAATTTAAAAAAAAGACTTGATTAAAGGAATCGAAGGGAGAAAACCGTATCAAATTGTGACGAGTTTTAGACCCCACCTTTCTTTTTATTAAGTGCAAAAGTAAGTTTCACAGAGTGTGATTTTCATGATCACACAGATGCTTAGTAAAAAATCAATAACAATTAGGGTTATCCCGATCGGCGCTTCATTACCATCGCCATATTGATTTAAACTTGTCAACAAAGAAACTGTTTTAATGTTAGTTTCACCCTCTTTCTAGGATCTTGAGGATCGACCGGAGACCGGGTTACAAAATTATTCTTTTTAGATTCAAAGATATGAATATTACAATTTGAAATGTGAAAAAATTTCATGGAAACAGAGCAGCTTCAGACTGCCTCATTAATATTCATGAGGTATTCTATGATATAATAGTATACAATAATTGTTTTAACTTTTTAAATATGAAATACCTTTGTGTTGTATAGCCCTAAGGAGCTGTATAATCACCTGTTTGAATTATTGAAACTGAACTAAACTCAAATGCTAAACCAGCTGTCTCATATTTTCAATTGCAAACCCTTAATTCAAACTTTAAATATATTTTTTTAAATAATTTAAATTCAAGTTCCTGTATTTGTAAGTGGATGATATAACATACAGAACTTACTGTGCTGTTCAAAAGCCATGTAAAACATTTACATTAACAAGTTGGAATGAAAGTTTGAATAAAATGGTTGTTTTATACATTAAAAAAAATACTTAAATTGTAAATTTAAGCTTGAATTTCGAAATGGAATTTCTCATTTCTATCCTAAATTCTGAACAAGATACACAGTATTCAAAGGGCATGAAAAAACTGTAGTAGGCAACTGCAAAATGAAAAAAAAATGGTAGTTTAAAATTATTTTAAAAATGTTTAAAGCCTATGACATCACAGAATGTTACATTGTGGGTTAAAATCATTGAAAATTCAGGAGAGGTTACTCGTAGAGGAAAATAGGTTTGAATCAAATAGAAATGAGCATAACTTTGGATCGCAAAAGGAGTTTTGCATGGTGTTTTCAATAAAATGACCCTCCTTGTGTCTGCTTTCATCCTAATTCACACTAAGAATTTTTAAAATTTCTTTATAATTGCTCTTTAAGGTAATGCTACTAGCTTTAAATGCTTGAACGCCGATTGCACATTCGCCACTCGTCCTTGGATCACTAAGACGTTTTTCACACCATTTTTCCGTGGCGCTTAAAGGATCTTATACCTCCGTCGTCCGTCGGTCGTCCAAACATTTTCAAAAGTAAATTTTCATATGATCATTAAGTCTACTGAATATCGCTGAAGACTTGAAAATTCAAGTGGTCAGACATATACAGTCTTCCGTGGGTTAAAATAGCTTCCGTTTATAAACAGCTTTAAAATGACAGGTCAGATTGATTTAGAGGTCATGTAGATTCTGGAATGAGGATAACGGTAGACAGAAAATTGCAGAGGAAAATTCTCAATAAAATGTATTCTATGCAACACATCACGAAAGCACATTACGATTATACAACCTCCCCACGCCCAATTTTATATGGTGAAACTGAGGTTTTTACGGGTATGCATTGTTCTTCTTATTTCTGCTCAAAGAACTCGTTAGACATTTTTCGAGATATCTTGCTAAGAAGGTTAAAAGGATGAATTTGTCAATTGACCATAACTCAATAAGAATATTTTGGATGTTTTTTTTTTTTTTTTTTTTTTTTTTTTTTTTCAAAAGTGAATCAGGTCATCTACTTATCATCCCTAATCGGCCTTTCAATGTTCAAGAAAATAGCGTGCATAATTTCATTACGAAAACGGGCCTATACAAATACATTGTATACTTTGCCACTGAAAAATTAAAATTTTTATATGAAAAATTGTGAATTTTTTCTTAATTTTGCTCAAAATATAGATTGTGGGTACTCGTTAGAACCGCCTCATCGTGGCAATTCTAACGAGTACCCACAGTCTATATTATAGAGCAGAAATCAGAAAAATAAGGTTTACCCCTGCAAACCGCAGTTTGGACCCCATTTTGATTTATATCAGTCTTTGAATCGACTGCCAATTTGAAATTCGCAAAATTGCAGTATATTTCCTCTGGCTTTCTTTGCCGGATCATTACAGGGTCACTGATGAGGTTTTATTAGCCGAAACTACGTAGTATGACCCATCTTCATTCTTATGAATGTTTTCATTGCTCTTAAAGTAGCTCATTTTTGATTTTTATTTACTATATAAAAGTGTGGTTCAATGGGGTCAAAATTATATAGGCGTGTTTTCGTGATGTAGAGTAATTTTGCTTTCAAAGTTAAGATACCAAAATTTTCAATAGGCCATAATTAAAAAAATAATAATAATAATAAAAAAAATAAATAAATAAAAAATAATGAAATAAAAAATAACAATCATCACGAAAACATGCCTATATAATTTTGACCCCCTTGAACCCCACATTTATATGGTAAAACTGGGGTTTAGAGGGGTCAACCTTATTTTTCTTATTTCTGCTATTAAATATAGATTGTGGGTACTCGTTAGAACAGCCTCGATGAGGCGGTTCTAGTGAGTACCGACAATCTATATTTTGAGCAGAAATAAGAACAAAATCACAATTTTTCATCTTAAAATTTTCATTTTTTCGGCGATAAAGGCTACAATGTATTTGTATAGGCGTGTTTTCGTAATGATAGGATTTTTTTTCAATAGTAATTCAGGTCATTTGTTGAAAGCGTAGTTAAACCAGAATTCACACACACACACACACACACACACACACACACACACACACACACACACACACACACACACACACACACACACACACACACACACACACACACACACAATTCAGGTCATCTATTCATCATTGCCTATCAGTCTGTCAAGTAACAAGGCAATATCTCAAACTGTTTTTGAGATATGTTGTTTACATAGAGGATCTTACATGAGTGCTCATGCATTATTGAATTTATTAAACGAGTTGAGGAAAAGGGATAAAATGCGAGGCTTGCCGAGCATTTTATGATTTTTCCTCAAAGAGTGTAATAAATTCAATAATACATGAACACGAATGTAAGATTCTATTTATCAGATGACATTTAAAACGCATTTTATTCACGATTGTTTACAAAAATGTTAATATTTCACCGTTAGTAAACGCGACGTCGTTCGTTACGGGACGTATCTAGCTAATTTGCATATTAAATCCACTAGTGGATTATCGAAAATATTACATGGCGTTATTACACTCTCATACGCGACTTCATGTGATAAACAAGGTTAAAATGCCTAGAGTGTACAAGGGGGCATACTGTCGTCCTTTTGCTATATATAAATTTTACCAAAATTTAAACAGATCACATTCACTATGATTCCAAACAGCCTGCAAAATTAGAAATCCTAGCACGGGTGTTTTTTTACATATTTTGCTTGCAAGCTTTTACTATGTAAAATGCCTAAGTTCTCAAAGGGACATAATTTGGTTAATTTTTCACAAAATTATACAAAATTTAATCTGGTCGACTCCACATTAGTTCCAACAAACCGCCTGCAGAATTTAAAGAGCCTAACCCATGCCACTATTGAGATATTTTGCTGACAAGCTTTTTCCTATTCCGAAATGTCTGTAAAGGGGAATAATTTGGTTCAATATTTGTAAAACTATACCACAATTAAACAGGTCATCCATTACGAGAACATGCCTATACAAATGAATTGTAAACTTTACCACCGAAAAAGCGAAAATTTTTAGATGAAAATTGTGATATTTTTTCTTATTTCTGCTCAAATTATAGATTGTGGGTACACGTTAGAGCCGCCTCATCAATGCGGTTCTAATGAGTACCCACTATATATAGTTTAGAGCAGAAATAAGAAAATAAGGTTTACCCCTGTAAACCCCAGTTTTACTATATAAATATGGGGTTCAAGGGGGTCAAAATCATATAGGCGTGTTTTCGTGATGCATATCGAACACACACAATTATACTTTTGACCCCTAGAACTCCACTTTTATAATTATAAAAGTAAAATGTGGGTTTACAGGGGTAAACCATGGGGGTTTACAGGGGTAAACCGTATCCTTCCTATTTCTGCTCTAAAATAAAGATTGTGTGTACAAGTTAGAACGGTCTCGATGAGGCGGTTCTAACGTGTACCCACTATCTATATTTTGAACAGAAATAAGAAACATATCGCAATTTTTCATCTTAAAATTCTCTCTCTTTTTTAGCCCTAAAGGTTACAATGTATTTATATAGGCGTGTTTTCGCAATGCTTGTTTAGGTTCCAAACTGCCTGCACAAACTTTCATGAGCCTAGGTCGTGCGGTTCTTGTTATACATGTAATTTGCTTACAGGCTTTCTGTCATGTATTAAAATGCTTATATATTATAAGTCCAATATTTAGCCAAGTTTTCATAAAATATACCAACATTTAGTCAGGTCATTTTTAAATTGTTTCCAAATAGTCTGCAAAAATTCAAGAGCCTAATCCAAGCGGTTCTTGATATTTATTGCATACAAGCTTTTCTTATGCCAGAATGCCCAAGTCCACAAAGAGGCATTTTTTGATCAAATATCGGTAGAATTATACCAAAATTTCATCAGATCATCTTCATAGTTGTTCCAAACAGCCTACAAAATATCAAGAGCCTAGCACATGTGGTTCTTGAGGTAATTATCGTACAAGCTTTTCCTATGCCAAAATGCCTGTGTCCGCAAAGGGCATAATTTGGTCATTGTTTCATAAAATTGCACGACCCGCAGAAAAAGCGACCGACTGAAGTCGGTTGATTTTCTAAGAGTGCCCTAAAATCACCGTGTCATTCTGTCATTCGGTCAATCGGTCATTCTGTCAGTCTGTCATTCTGTCAGTCTGTCTGTCCGTCCGTAACCCGTTTGTGAAAATTGGTGATAGTGACTTAACCGCTTGGAATATTTAAACAATTTTTGGCATACTGATAGATATCAATGAGATCTAACCAATGAACTTGCGAAATATTACATTCCATTTAGTATAGCCTCGCCGAGGCGAAAAATGTGAAATTTTTCGAACTGCTTCTCCTCGGAAACCGTTGGGCCGATTGAAGTCAAATTTCATATGGAGCCTCTAAGGGATGGGGGAAACCAAAATTTGCTCATGGGGTCCAGGTCACATGACCAAAATGGCCGCAAAGCCATATATGGTCTGTCTGTCTGTCCGTCCGTAACCCGTTTGTGAAAATTGGTGATAGTGACTTAACCGCTTGGAATATTTAAACAATTTTTGGCATACTGATAGATATAAATGAGATCTAACCAATGAACTTGCGAAATATTACATTCCATTTAGTATAGCCTCGCCGAGGCGAAAAATGTGAAAATTTTCGAACTGCTTCTCCTCGGAAACCGTTGGGCCGATTGAAGTCAAATTTTATATGGAGCCTCTATGGGATGGGGGAAACCAAAATTTGCTCATGGGGTCCAGGTCACATGACGAAAATGGCCGCCAAGCCATATATGGTAAAAACCCTTCAAAAATAGTCTTCTCCAGAACCAATGGGCAGATTTCCACGAAACTTGATAAATAGCATCTGGGACGTAGGCCCATCATAAATTGCTAAAATGGTGACCCTGGGTTGACATTGACCTTGTTTGTGCCTAGGTCAAACTTTGACACATATGCTTTTGTATTGGAAAAGTGAGAATGCATTTTATCCTGCAAACGATTCAGAATACAGTACTAAAGTATGAGATATATTTTTGCTCCTTACGATAAGGCCCATTTATTGGGGGAACCGTTTTAGGTCCAGGTCACATGACCAAAATGGCCGCCATACCCATATATGGTAACACTCATAAAGCTAAAAGCATCCGGCGGGTCGTGCACTTCAGCTGAAGCACTGGTTATACCAAAATTTAATTAGATCATTTTCATATCGGTTGCAAACAAGCTGCAAAATTTCAAGGACCTAGCACATGCGTTGTTTGAGATATTTTCCTGTGTCAAAGTGCATAGGTCTACAAAGGGCCATAATCTTCATAATGGTTCCGATCAGCCTACAACATTTGAAGGGTCTGGCCAAAGCGGTACTTGAGATATTGAGCTTACAAGATTTCCCTATACCAAAATGCCGTAAAGGAGCATAATTTGGGCAAATGTTCATAAAATAACACCATAATTTATTCACTTTATCTTCACTTTAGTTCCAACTAGCCTAGCTTTTTTCAATGAGGGCCTTACCCAAGCGGTTTGTGAGTTATTTTGCTGACGATCGTTTCTTATGCCAAAAGAGCACAAAGGGGCATAATTCCGTCATATTGTTTATAAGATACTATCATATGACGTCGCGTCTGAGAATGTAATAACGCCATGTAACATTTTCGATAATGCACTAGTGGATTAAATATGCAAATTAGCTAGTTACGTCCCGTAACGTTACATGTACGACGTCCTTAACGAAGTTGCGTTAACTAATGGCGAAATATTGATATTTTTGTAAACAATCGTGAATAAAATGCGTTTAAATGTCATATGATAAATAGAATCTTGTATTCGTGCTCATGTATTATTGAATTTATTAAATTCGTTGAGGAAACAAAGCTTCGCATTTTATCCATTTTCCTCAACTCGTTTAATAAATTTAATAATACATGAACACTCATGTAAGATCCTCTATATACCAAAATTACATCAGATCATCTTCACAATGGTTACAAACAGCTTACAAAATTTAAAGAGCCTAACAGATATTTTGCTTATAAGCTTTTCCTGTGCCAAAATGTCTAAGTCAAAAAGGGGCATACATTTGGTCGATTGTTCATAAATGAAACCACAATTTAATCAGGTCACTTCTCCTAACCCAAGCGGTTTTTGAGATATTTTGCTGACAAGGTTTTCCTATGCGAAAATGTCCAATGTCTGTCACGGGCCATAAGTCTGCAACAAGCCATCTGACTGAAAACAATACGGGTATGCTATTTTTTGATAAGCGATGCACATATTAATTTGAGAACCATAGCATATACGGTTCCTAAGATATGATACATCCTTTAATGGAGACGGGCGGACGGACGAACAAAGCAAAAGTAATAAGCCCACACAACTTCTTCGAAGTTGGGGGCACAATGAACTTGTTGGTGGTGTTGTGCATGAAAAAGAATTTAATATGGTGATGACAAAAAGCAAACCACATATGAAATTTCAGATCCATAGCATATACTATTCCTAAGATATTATACATCCTATCTTCGAAGTTGGGGACATAATGAACCTTTTGGTGGTGTTGGGCCAGAAAAAGAATTTAATATGGTGTTCTGTTGTAGATGGGCGTTTCCACCCATTGGGATGACCTTCAGAGCGGAACCTCGGCGTAGCTTCGGATCCATTCAGAACGGTCATATCTCGGGTTGGAAACGCCCATCTACAACAGAATCTCATATCAGATTCTTATAATCCATCCATTGATAACAGTCCGACATAGCGAGAAAGGAATTTTTATGATAGATTCCTTTTCAAACATACCTCTCATGTCTGAGTGTGATTTTAAATAATGCAGTCCACCATATTGTGATGTCATTACGATCAGAGGTTTACAATAACCTTAACGATACTGAACGTGATGTGTCATACAGCCAGTTCACACCAGAAACGTGAGAATTTAGATCGGTAGGATAACCTTAGCAGGATATGAATTCGTACCCAAGGGCAAAATTCATGTTTTACACCAGAAGACAGCCGCGCCATCCGTTAAGAAATTTTCACATTTTCTGGGCGTCTTATCTCGGTCACAAAAGAAGTGAAGGCAATGATCAGGAATCGAAAATATATCAACCCACACATCCAATCAGATACGCCAAAAGGAAAGAAACACAAACATTAAATAACTAGACCCTAATGGAAACATTAATATCGGAGAGCCAAAAGGACCCTTACCGTCCCACAAAATGGCCAATTGACTATCCAAAACAAAAATATATAAGCGATACACACGCTCAAAAACAGACCATAACAAAAACAAACCGCATCAGAAGAACCCCCTTGGAACGGTCAGTGAAACGAATTCCACTGGGGGTGGGGGTGGGGGGTGCCTGAAATCGAGTTTACGCGGCCACAATGCTCGCCCTTACTTCCGTCGCGGTTTAGACAGATGCAGCACTAAACAACTGAAAATTAACTCACAGATGGACTCCGGTTGGCCCTCTCTGTACAAAGCCCATTGGCTACCTAATACAAAAAGAAACCAGCAACACACATCATCAGTGCAGCATCTCCGAGAATACAAAAATCGAACAGCCACAGAGATGAAACAGTGGTGAGGACTCGAAAGCAAAACCCACTGGAATACTGGAGCACAAGAAAACCAACGTTAGACTCGGATGGGCCAAACGATAGGCACAAAATCAGGCAGCAACCAACATTGCAGAAAATTAAATTATCTCTAATTCTCAGTAAGCCTTTGGGATGCCTTCATGCGAACTGAATAAAGTATTTGTCTTAATCGCGACGGAAGTAAGGGCGAGGATTGTGGCCACGTAAAATTGATTTAAGGCCCCAGTGGAATTCGTTTCCGCTGACCGTTCCAAGGCGATTCTTCTGTCGCGGTTTATATTTGTTATGGTGTATCTTTTGGTGTTTATGTCGCTTATATTATTTATTTTGGATAGCTTATTGGCCATTTTGTGGGAAAGTAACTGTCCTTTTTGCTTTCCGCTATTAATGTTTCCATTAGGATCTGTTGTTTTCATGTTTGTGTTTCTTTCCCTTTGGTATCTCTGATGGAAGCTGTGGGATAATTGTATCGATTCCTGATCATAGCTTCCACTTCTAATTTACGCTGAAGCTGTCATAGAATCTGAGGCCTGACCCACCGGTGTGCAATTTAAGAGGGAAACAAAGTTGTCAACCGTGATTGGGTTAGCTACCATGTATGCATTCTGTCGTATAACATTTATGTTGTACCCAGTCATTTTATATCGAAGAATGATTTTACGAAATTTAGGGCTGAAGTAATTGCAAATATGTATTTTTCTGAATGTATATACTAAGTCACCATAAAATTCGGGCTCCGATAGACATTGTTGCAGAAGAGGTTTAAGTCCGACATTGAAATTTGAAATTTTATCAGAATGACGTCTATAAAATTAAGAAAAAGGCTTTGAGAATTAGAGAGATCTAATTCAAGGTAATGTTGGCTGGTGCCTGGTGCTCTATCTCTGGTCGGACCCATGGGAGTCTAACTGTTGGTTTTCATTTGCTCCAGCATTTCAGTGATTTTTTAGCTGTCGAGTTCTCACTGTTGTTTCATCACTGTGGTTGTTTGATTATTTGTGTTCACGGAGATGTTGTACTGATGAGTTAAGAGGCCTTCATGCGGATTGAACAAATTATTTGTCTAAATCGCGACGGAAGTAAGGGCGAGGATTGTGGCCACATAAAATCGATTTAAGCCCTCAAGCGGAATTCGTTTCCGTTGACCGATCCAAGGCGGTTCTTTTGTCGCGGTTTATTTTTGTTATGGTCTTTGTGTGTTTGTTTTATTATTTTATTGGGTTGCCTGTTGACCGTTTAGTGGGAAAGTAACTGTCCTTTTGGCTTTCCGCTATTTATGTTTCAATTAGTTCTGTTGTTTCATGTGAGTGCTTCTTTCCCTTTTGGTGTCTCTGATGGGAGCTTCGGGTTGATTGTATCGATTCCTGACCATTGCCTTCACTTCTATTTTGCGTAGTTTATGATACCGATGACCCTGATTAAGAAGTTTAGCAGTTTACAATTTATTACGAGTGTTGAAGACAGTTACATGACTAGACACTCTTTATAACAATTTACTATTTTGGGGACCTAAGGCGGATCTAGGATAAGAAACTGGGCATTTAAAACCACTTTCCGATACATCTAATTTATTTAAACTCATTGGGCTCTGTTTTTTGTAATGTTGAACTTCGTTCGTACATGATCACCACGTATAAGATATCAGCGAGGGACGAGCAATATACATGAGGAAGATATGAATTCCTACTCAAGCGTAAAATGCATGTTTTTCTGTTTATTATTGCTAACTGTGCTGTACTATAGGAAATTATTGATATGTTTTCATTAAGATATATGTACCCATGTACTGAAACAGTGTTTATTTATGATTCCAGATGATGACAAAGATAAGCCGCTTTGTAATGTGGCTGGACACTTCCATTCGGTTCCGATTAATTGACCTGGATCCAATATTCCATCAAGCTAAACAACGAGGCATAATGCTGCATCTTAATGTTTATCCATTAACGACTCGTGTGCACCAAGACACATTCAGATTTCTTGAAGAATCCCCTTGTTCATACCATAATTTCACTATATTCATTTCAGGTTTTATTTTAATTCACACTGCTCAAAGTGAAATAAAGAGGTTTATCCTTGACCCCTGGGTTAAATGCGCTCTAATAGAAGACTGCATGAAGACCAAACATGATGAGAAAATTATACATGAGTGTCTTTCGCGGAAACAGTATCACGCATGTCACAGGTTCGATCAGTCAGTATTAAGTTTGTTGATTTACAGACTTTTTCATAAGTCATTCATGAAATATAACATTCGTCAAGAATATTTCCGCATTTGTCGTGATGAGCAATGTTGACTGACACGGAAAGAGACCCGCATATGCCAGTGACGTTTGTATAACACAAACATGTACATAAATAGAATATAAGAATCTTACATGTGTGTGAGGGGTGGATAGAAAAATCCGTCCCAAGGATCTTGCCGAGTGATGCGGGACGGTGATACCGAAGGATCGACTTTTCTATCTACCTGTCACATACGTTTAAGATTCTTTTTTTTTTTTTTTGGTGCAAACCTTTCATTACTGAGTATGTTTTTTTTGTAATGCGGTCGCTTCGATTTTCGACGTCTGCCATATTTGGATGACACAAGTGCCGCTTTTTGACATCATTGCACGTGCAGTGACGTCAAACGTAACGACGGCGTACTTGACGTTTTATTCAACCAGTGCCCATTAAACACATAAAATGTCTCGATTTTTAACCTATCACTGAGTAAATTGACCTGGGTAGGATAAGAATTTCTGTCCCAGGGTTAAGTCCAGGATTCTCTTGCCTGGTGTACAAGAATCTTACACCCGTCCTCGACGCAGACTTAGGAATCCAAACCCAATGGACATCGGATAAAGCCGAAACAAGATAACATGCCATAATTTCGACTGTATCATTTACCCCCTATAATGCATTGTAACACCTTGACCTGATAAAGAGATGAAGTAAGCTTTCATCAGAACAACGTGTCACTGCACTCTTATGACTGAACTGTACTACTGAAAAATTGGCAAAAATGTTATGACTAATGAACAATTGGAAGAATTGCATGAAAAAATATCGCAAAATTTAAAGCCAGCTGTTAGTAAATATATCGACCGATTATTGCTGAGGTCAATCGATGGCAAACTGATGGTAAATCGCCAGTTTAAGAGTGTACAAGGAGATAAACGGATAAATAGAATACCAAATGCGTGTCATTTTATATCAAGTTTATGAGGCCTGGCTTCGAGAACGCATGTAGAATCGCTCGGCAAGCCTCGCAATTCTACAAGCATTCTTGAAGCATTGCCTGATAAACTCGATACCAGTAGGAACGAATCCGTTATTCTCTATTTATCCGTTGACCCTCGGCTTTAGATTTGTTAATCAGTATCGGATTTATTTATGTTTATTTGTATTATTATAAATATTATTAAAATTACCTACAATATAGATTGTATATTTGATCATTTGTTGTCCTTTTAATTTCTTTGATTTTACGTATTGCAACCAAAGGGGCACGATTCATTTTAATTACACGACCCGCAGAAAAAGCGACCGACTGAAGTCGGTTGATTTTCAAAGAGTGCCCTAAAATCACCGTGTCATTCTATCATTCTGTCAGTCTGTCCGTCCGTAACCCGTTTATGAAAATTGGTGATAGTGACTTAACCGCTTAGAATATTTAAACAATTTTTGGCATACTGATAGATATCAATGAGATCTAACCAATGAATTTGCGAAATATAACATTCGATTAAGTATAGCCTCGCCGAGGCGTAAAATGTGAAAATTTTCGAACTGCTCCTCCTCGGAAACCGTTGGGCCGATTGAAGTCAAATTTCATATGGAGCCTCTATGGGATTGGGGAAACCAAAATTTGCTAATGGGGTCCAGGTCACATGACCAAAAAGGCCGCCAAGCCATATATGGTAAAAACCCTTCAAAAATAGTCTTCTCCAGAACCACTGGGCAGATTTCCACGAAACTTGATAAATAGGATCTGGGACATATGCCCATCATAAATTGCTAAAATGGTGACCCTGGGTTGACCTTGACCTTCTTTGTGCCTAGGTCAAACTTTGACATATATGCTTTTGTGTTGGAAAAGTGAGAATGCATTTTATCCTGCAAACGATTCAGAATACAGTACTAAAGTATAAGATATATTTTTGCTCCTTACGATAAGGAGCATGTATTGGGGGAACCGTTTTAGGTCCAGGTCACATGACCAAAATGGCCGCCATACCCATATATGGTAACACTCATAAAGCTAAAAGCATCCGGCGGGTCGTGCACTTCAGCTGAAGCACTTGTAGAATAAATAAGAAGTGCATTAGTTATTGGGTGACCAGGGAGGAAAGTTTTCATTACACAGGTTGCAACATCGACCGAGTTCTCTCGTCGATAACTTACAAAATTGATTATGCTCCTTTATGGCACCGACGACTATATACTCCTTAGACATTCTATTTATTCCGCGCGGAAATCAAAACTTTAAGATTTCTCCAGTTTTGGTGACATTTAGACGTTTTTTCAGCGATCTGTACTTTCGTTTCTCCAGTGCCGACAAACCTACACCAAAGCTCTGCCTACAATAAAAATGCACTCCGGAAAAAGGTATTTATTGGATGAATAGAGAGGAACGGTTTCCCAAGCTTGAATAACAGTAACCGTTAGCTAATCAAACCGAACTTCCATGTGAATGACACAATTAGCTGAAGGCTTGCTTGAATTGAAGACGAAGTCTAAATTCCACCTAAATTGGAGGAAATCTGGATTTTTTATTAGCTCGAGGACAAACAAGAATGTCCAAGGAATAGATAGAGGTAGGTGTCATAAAATAGCTTAAGCAGACAATTTTGTTTTCAATCTGCGAGAGAACTATTTTCCAAATGATTTCCAGTAAAATTTATGTTATTTACAATAAAAGTATCTTGTTATCAATTACATGCCTTCATATTATTTTTACCTCGACCAGCACCTTAATGATCCCCATGACAACTGCATCCTCGAATTTAAATGCCATTTTGAAAATGACTAGGAAATGGGTCATTCGATAAATAATAAGCTCTGTCGATCTTTGCTCGTTAATTTTAATGTTTGTTTCTGACAGTTTATTCATCAAATGTTGTTTGATTATTTTGTTGCCAACTTTTTAATATATTGCTATTTAAAGAAATATAAACCGCGTCGAGTCGCTTACGTCCTCGAACTTCGGTCCTCCCAGTATACGTAGCACTTGGGATGTTGAAATTACGACTCTGGCTTAAACCTGACCTAATTTACGTCAAGGTCAAATTTGGTAGCAAATGAGTAAATGAAGCTCCATGGGTATCCATCTTGATGGTAGACATGATCAAGATGACCGCCATGACCATATATGGCAAAAAAGTTCAAAACTGTTCTCCGTGACCTGTGGGCCAAATGCTTTGAAATTATGAGTGTAGCGTTGGAGACACCGTCCAATGGTACTTTGTTCAAAATGCAAGCCTGAGCTGACCTTGAATTACTTTACCCCAAGATAAAAAGTTCGCGTTGTTACAACGCTTAGTGTCCACGCAACGCGTAGTGTCCATTTAATTATAATAACTGGTGGGACTGCAACGCTTATTTTCCACATTGGATACACTAAGCGTCGCGGCTGTCCATTATATGAGCGATCCCCACGCTTATTGTAATCTTTAAACCGCTATTTTCCAAACCGGCCCCGATGGCTCAGTTGGTAGAGTGTCCGCTCCGGAGAACGGGAGGTCACGGGTTCGATCCCGGGCCGCGACATACCAAAGTCGTTAAAAATGGTACTAGCTGCTCCTCGCTTGGCACTCAGATTTACGGGGTAGAGCTAGAACTGGTCGACCCAGTGTCAGGATAATGTTACTGGGTGTGGTATCACTTCAGTGAGGCAGCACCATAAAAGTGAGCATTGAGCTCCCTGTCGCAACCAGACACCGTCGTGATATGACTGAAAATTTGTTGAAAGCGACGTTAAACCCGAATTCACACACACACTCATTCTCAATTGTAATTGTATCGATTTTTGTTCATTGCCTTGGTCACAGAGTGAAATAACGGAAGCGGGAGGAGATTTATTGAAGATCATATGAGGAATGAAACGCTTCATTCAAAACTATGGATTGGGCTTAAAGAGTCATCATTAAGGAACTCCAACTATAATTTTGATGTGGATACAAAATAGAAGTGAAGGCAATGATCAGGAATCGACACAATTAACCCACAGCTCCCATCAAAGACACCAAAGGGAAAGAGACACAAACATGAAACAACTAGACCCTAATGGAAACATCAATAGCGGAAACCCAAAAGGACAGTTACTTTCCCACAAAATGGCCAATCGGCTGTCCAAAAGAAAGAGAGGGTTGTGGGGTGGGGGTGGGGTGGGTGGGGGCTTAGATCGATTTTACGCGGGCGCAATCTTCGCACTTACTTTCGTCGCGATTTAGACGAAAAATTTGTTTAGCCCCCACGCAGGCCTCCTAACTAATTATTGCAACATCTCCGAGAACACAAAAATCAAACAACCACAGAAATGAAACATCGATGAGGACTCGACAGCAAGAAACCACTGAAATGCTTGAACAAAAGAAAACCAACCATGAGACCCCGATGGACCCAACCAGAGACCAGATGTTTAAGTTCACGGAGATGTTGCACTGAAGAGTTAGGAGGCCTTCATGCGGACTGAACAAATTATTTGTCTAAATCGCGACGCAAATAAGGGCGATGATTCTGGCCACGTAAAATCGATTTAAGCCCCACCCCCAGTGGAATTCGTTTCACTGACCGTTCCAAGGCGGCTCATGGCGAGTCAAGTTGTAGGCATGCATTCAGGTATGCGTTTACTTTATTTCATAATCGTGTCGAACATTTGTAAATTATCATAATTGTCATTATTTCATGTTTATTTATAATTTGCTAGTACGATCTCTCGACCTCGGGTCTGTCTTTCTTTGTTTTTACAGGAGTTAAACTCACGCCCAACTCATGGACAGACATCTTATATATATTCCTTATTACTAAGCATACATGTATTTATATATTAAGATTGGCGAGGTCGGAAGAGGGAAGGTTTCATAGCTTCACACATCTGTGTTGTCTTCACTTGAACACAGAGCCCCCTCGAGATAGTAGGATAAGTCCAGAAATCTTACCAGCATGTGTTTACCACTACCTTAATATATTCCGCTTTAATTTGCATATAAGGGCTTTTTTGTTTGTGTTGTGTAGTGGCTGTAAAAGGTCTTCCCGTACATTCATTTAATGCTCTTATTTTTCGAATCCTTAGGAATTGCATTTGCAATTGCTTTTCGCCGTTCCTTAAATTGACATCGTTTAGACCCAAGTGCCACTCACCCATCCAGTGAAATACTTTTTTGGCTGTCCGTTCCATCGTGGTCTATTATAAGAATCTTATATGGGTGTGAGGGGTGGATTGGAAAATCCGTCCCGAGGGACACTGTCCGGCATCACGAGGCTTGCCGAGTGATGCCGGACAGTGATCCCGAGGGACAGATTTTTCTATCCACCCCTCACACCCATATTGGATTCTTTTTCTTGCATACCTTCCATTTCTATTGCGAATTTTTAATGCTGCTGTCACTTCGGTTACCGACGTCCGCCATTTTGTGATGACACAACAGGAATGTTTAGTGACGTCACGCATGACGACGCCGCGCATGAGGTTGTAATCAACCAGTGCATTTATCAAACACGCGATTATATTCGATTTGGGGTCGGAACACCAGGGTCAGAACATAAATTTCTATCCCAGGCTAAAATCACGGATTTCCTTGTCTGGTGTGCAAGAATGTAACTGCCCTCGCGGTTATCCGCTAGTGATGTTTTCATTAGGGTTTAATTACTTCGTGCTTGTGTTTCCTCCCCTTTGTTGTCTCTGGTTGGAGGTGTGAGTGTTTGAGGTTTACGTCCCACCAACAACTAAGGTCAAACGGAGACGGGACCTCGGTTTAAAGACTCATCCGAAAGTCTGGAGAAGCCCGGGATCGATCCTGCGACCCTTGGTTTACAGGGCGAGTAGCGTAACCACTACACCACGGCGGCTTCTACAGTTGAAATGCTTAAAGTTAACGCGTTGACACCTTGCTTGTTGAAGAAAGAGAACTGATCTGTAATATTGGTGACAGTGACCTAGATTTATTTTAAGGTCAGATCCTGGGAGACAAACAGTCTTCAAGACATAAGACAAAATCACTGATTGGAGGTGTGAGTGAGTTGATTGTATCGATTCCTGATCATCATTACAATAACACAACAACCCCGTGCGTCACAATGCATTTTTTACATCTCCAAAACGGTCAATTTTCTGATGAAAAAATGTGTGATATTATTCTTATTAATACTCAAAACATAGATGGTGGATACTCGTTAGAACCGCCTCAATGAGGCGGTTCTAACGAGTAGCCACAACTTATGTCTATGAGCAGAAATAAGGAAAATAATGTATACCCCCTAAACCCAAGTTTTCTCTATATAAAGTGGGATGTAAGGGGGTGGTCATTTCACGGACTTGTAAGCGTGATGATTGCCTTTATTTTTCATCTTTGAACCATCTGTACTATGGGGGGTCGGCTTTCATGCATGCTCATGGCCCCAGGGTTTGATTTCCCGGG
Source organism: Lucinisca nassula (assembly GCA_963580285.1). Lineage (NCBI taxonomy): Eukaryota > Metazoa > Mollusca > Bivalvia > Lucinida > Lucinidae > Lucinisca > Lucinisca nassula. The sequence goes on from OY757012.1 coordinate 95,586,434, forward strand.
ATGGGGCTAGACATCAAACTCTTCTTGACTTTTTGATATATGAACAAAATACTACGGTATTATGAGCCAGTATGCCACAGCATTTTGGCCTCAAAATATTTGCAGGTCACTGTGACCTATATTACATTATCCAGTGATTTTGCCTTATACCGTGGGAGTTATTTGATCTCTTCAGGAGTTGTCTACAGTTAAATCGTACACATTCCCTTAATTTACATTATGAAAACACGCCTATACAAATATATTGTAAAATTTACCGGCAAAAAGTTAAGATTTTAAGCTGAAAAATTTTGATATTTTTCTTGTTTCTGCTCAAAATATAGATTGTGGGTACACGTTAGAGGTTCTAACGAGAAGCCATAATCTATATTTTAGAGCAAAAAAAAGTAAGGTTTACTCCTGTAAGCCCCAGTTTTACTGTATAAAAGTGGGGTTCAAGGGGGTCAAAATTATATATGTATGTTTTCGTGATGTATAAGTCACGCGAGTTCTTGACCATGAATTCGAGGGGCTTCGATCTCAGATTACTGGAAGCTCCAGAGGTTCCAGCCTTTCGGTATACCTCGTTTGATTCCGTGTCATGTGTGTCTCAACTTTTATAATTTTGGAATCAAACGTGTCACCAGGCAGTCCATTCAGAACCTGAAGGGCGGGTGCTGGGCTGGGATTGATTAGTGAATTTAAAAGTAGTCCGACTAGTATAAACGGATTGGCACCAGTGTTGGTATATAATGGAAATCGGTAAAGGCTCGCGATGACCTGGTTTTGTTAGGTCAGCTAATATCAGGAACAAGAATGCTTACCGTCACGTATTTTGGGGACAGTTCACTGACACATTTGAAAATAAGGCACCCACATCACCGACAGTTTTGTCACCATTTATTTGAAATAGATGGGCTGCACGATGCTTCCACGCATTGCTGAAACTGACCGCACACGAGTACTGGTAAACCGCTTAGAGGACTTAAGCCTGCCCAGGCAAAGCGGTGCGAGTCGGATTGTCCATGCTTATAAACCCTATTGGTTTCATTGGGCGACAGGGCTTGAGATGTCATTTCATCTCAATGCCAGTAAAAGTCCCGCAAAATTAGAAGCAACGTCTCCAAAATGACCTATACAATGTTTACGGGGACGTTAATCCACAAAACAAACATGAAACAAACAAACAAATACTTACAAATCCTGTTCCTCTCTGAATGATGTACGTATTTTTAAATAAAGGATATTACATGAGTGTTGTTTAGAAAGAAGCCTCCGTGGTGTAGTGGTTATGCTACATGTACTCGCCTTGTTAACCAGCGGTCGCAGGATCGATCCCGAGCTTATCCAGACTTTCGGATGAGTCTTTAAACCGAGATCCCGTCTCCTTATGACCTTAGCTGTACTCAAACACTCACTCACTCACTTACATGCGTGTTCATGTAATGTTGAATTTACTAAAACTCGTTGAAGAAAAGGGGTGAAATGTTCGGGACGAGCTGAGGAAAAGGGATAACATGCATTTTATCCCCTTTCTTAATCGAGTTTAATAAATTCCAAATCAAGTTTAATAAATTCAATAATGCACGAACACATCTGCAAGATGTTGTTTATCATATGACATTGAAAACGCATTTTATACACGATTTTTTTTTAAAAAATGTCAATATCCCGCCATTAGTAAAATATTTTAAAACTCGGGCCAATACAGAAACCCAAGCTTTGGGGAGCGCTATTACCATGGATATCAGTGTTGGCTCTGATTAGTTACATGTAGGAGGCCTTCATGCGGACTGAAAAAATAATGTGTCTAAATCGCGACGGAAGTAAGGGCGAGGATTGCGGCCGCGTAAAATCGATTTAAGCCCCCAAGTGGTAGAAGTTTCCACTGACCGTTCAAATGCGGTTCTTCTGTTGTCGATTATTGTTGTTATACTTCACCTGTCTGTGTTTGTTGCTCTCCGGGCGTCTTTTTGTTTTAAATAGCCGATTGGTCTTATTCACAGAGGGCCCAGCCACCGCTCAAGTGTAATTCGTTTCGCTGGCCGTTCCAAGGCGGTTATTCTGTCGCGGTTTATTTTGATGTTGGTTTGTCTCTGAGTGTAAGTGTTAGGTATTGAACATTTCGGCCCCCGCCCATAGGGGCTTGAAGAAATATATGGGCTGCATGATGCTTCCACGCAGAGCTGAATCCAGCCCGCACACTAGTACTGGTAAACCGCTTAGAGGATCTAAGCCTGTCCAGGAACCGCGGTGCGAGGCGGACCGTCCATACTAATAAACCCTATAGGTTTCATTGGGCGACAGGGCTTGAGATGTCATTACATCTCAATGTCGGGTAAAAGTCCCACAAAATTGGAAGCAACGTCTCCAAAATGACCTATACAGTGTTGACGGGGACGTTAAACCTAAAATCAATCAATCAATCAATGAACATGGGTTCACTCAAATGTAGGCAACAGGGACTAAATTTTATCTCCAGTATTTATTAAATTGTACTTTATCCTTATTGATTATTATTGTACTTTGATTTTGGTTCATCACCTGTTCGTAATTTATGTTAGTTTTAGAGTACAACTTCAAAAATAACTTAATAGATTCAGTCATTACACAACGAACTGCTGCATTGCTACGAGGGGCATATTAAAAGTTGTTAATCATTTTACGCAAAATATAGAAAAGACAATAATACAGAGAAATCCTTCCTCTAATCGAAGGCTCCCCATACGGTAACATACCTTTACGACATAGTGCATTATTTCACACCGCCAAATAGTGCATTATTTCACACCGCCAAAATGGCTACTTTTCTGATGAACTTCAGTGTTTTTTTCTTATTTTAACTGCAGACAGATGTTGCGGGTGCTCGTTAGAACCGCCTCAACGAGGCGGTTCTAACGAGTACCCACCACCTCTATCTTGGAGCAGATATAAGAAAGGTAATGTATGTCCCAATTTCCTTTCCTCTCAATGAATTGGGGTTTAAGGGGATGTACATATCACGGACTAGTTCACGTGATGAATATTTTCTGAATGTCTTTATTCATTGAGTTATCCTACTTTGCATTGTGCATATGTTAGGTCATGGAAAATATCTAAAAACTAACATGGGAATCATTAAGGTCCGAGTTGACTTGTCCGATTAATGAGCACCCTGGAAATCGCACGTTATGAAGAGAAAACTTGGATTCACCAGGGTATAAGAGAATATAATCTTTATTCTTCTTTATAGATACATCTAGTAGGTACTCGTTAGACCCGCCCCATTGAGGCGGTTCCATCAAGAAAACACGCCTACATGTATTAAATTCCGACCCCCTTGACCCCACTTTTATATAGTAAAGCTGGGGTTTACAGGGGACATCCTTAATTTTCTTATTTCTGCTCTAAAATATAGATTGTTGGTGCACGTTGGAACCGACTCGATTAGGCGGTTCTAACGAGTACTCATAATCTGTATTTTGAGCAGCAATAAGAAAAATATCACAATTTTTCATCTTAAAATTTTCGTTTTTCCGGCGGTGAAACATGTATTTGTATAGGCGTGCTAACGAGCACCCATTATCTATGTTTGAAGCAGAAATATCAATAAATAAATAAATAAATAAATAAATAAAAATAACACAATTATTCATCAGACAGTTTATTCTTTTACAGCGATAAAAGAGCACATTACATGTATATCCTACATTTTTCATATAGGATTCGAAAAGAAAGTAGTTTAGATCGTAGTACCAAAGCGTTAATCCAAAATCGTTAATCCATAGACAAAATGGCAAATATCAATGTTCAGATCAACAGACATGGACTCCAGAAGAGTGTAATCAGTCGTCCGCGGATATTAAGCATTACTTGGTAAGCAAGCTTCGCCCATCATGACCTTCGACCCGAACGAAGAAAAGGTGTAAATGCCGGGAAGGGTATGTCCGAGATTTTGGAAGTCTTCCTATGGCTTTCCATTTGCAAACGTATTAGAAATAATTCTAAAAATGGCCACATTGTACGGATCAACAAGATCATGGTGCCTCTCATAAACTTCTTTAGTGTTGATACCAGTTTGGTGTTTTGATACCCCTGGCATAACAACCTGGAAGTGAGCACCTTTTCACGTTCCATAAAGGCCTGATACTTTGAACAGGCTCTAGCATAACGGATTAACTGTGAAACGTAAACTCCATATGCTGGTGCAGACGGGATATTACTGCTCAGGAAGGGGAAGTTAACAATGAGAAAATTGAAGTTATCTCGTTTATCGTACAGCCTAGTAGTAAGCTTCCCGTTGTCAATATAGAGATAACAATCCAAGTATGAGGAGGAGGTTACAGTCTCTGTTGTTTCCTTAACTTCAAGTTCACGTGGATAGATGAATTCCAAGTACTCTGCAAATTTAGCATTTTTCAGAGACAATAAATCATCTATATATCTGTAGGTGAAATTGAATTGTTGTGCAAGGCGTTTCTTGCCTGCTTTGAGGAGACCTTGTACAAACTCCGTCTCATACGAGTACAAGAACAAGTCGGCAAGCAACGGTGCACAATTAGTACCCATTGGTATGCCAATTGTTTGCTGAAATAATAGGCCACTGAACTCCACAATATTTGCTGACCCAAGCAGATTAGATTTTGAGCTCCGACTCTATTTTCTAGGTTCTGACGGCTATTACCATATGGCCATGGTTTGTACCTTCCATTTGAATACCTTTCAGACCTTCAACATTGACATTTGTATGATGAAAACTTGTGATATGCTCCAAACATCGACACGTAAACAAGTCCATGAAATGAATACCTCTCTAAACCTCTCTTTATATAGAGAAAACTGGGGTTTCCGCAGTATATATTATTTTCTTTATTTCTGCTCCACGACATAGGTTGTGGGTACTCGTTAGAACCGCCTCAATGAGGAAAAATTTATGGAAAAATTTAACAAAATATATTTGCAAACAATCTTTAACCTGTAGAAGTATGAAAATTAAATGTACTTACATGTAGCTCTGTTATGAAATATCCTTGAATGAATCTATTTTCCTTGATCCCAGAGAATTCCCAGTCCGAAATGAAGTATAATATCCTTTGACAATCCAACACAGAATTTAGAAATCACTTCTCTTAAAAGCCCAAACATCAAACTCCAAAGTCTGACTCAAAGAGAAAAATCAAGCTCTTTTTATAGACCCTAATAATTCTCTAGAACGTTCTAGAGGGTTGTGGAATAAGATTAGGTAATTTTCTAAAAATAATGCAAACCTGAACTTTCAGGAAGTTTGCAAAGTACTTTTCCTTGTAAACAAGTTGTTTTCAAATAAACTTAATCTCTGACTCATTTCTTTCCAGAAAGTTCTTAGCACTATTAGGTCACCCAGAGGGGTGAAAGTGGGAATCAGAAAAATAAATTCTTATGCATAACATAATGTAGGTCGATAGACCTTACAGAAGAAAACTTGTATATATCTCTGCACATGCAATTGTCTCTATACAAAGTGAGGTTTACAGGAGTGACAATATGGAATTGTTGGCGTGATGGTCCAGTGCATATAACTCAGATAAGTTCTGCTTACGGAAGATCATGCGCGTTTTTCGTTTCTGTAGAGATTTCAGAATTCACCCCGGTGATCTCAGATGAACATTCTAAAAAATGAAATACTCTTGCCAGGACCAGAATAATAATAATAATAATAATAATAATAACAACAACAAATTCAGTAGAATTTATACAGTGATGACATTAAATTCTGTAAGGCTTTATCGCCCAGGTAAGAGTATAAAACAGAACAGCGGATAAATAAAATTTGAAATATAGTTTATCAACGACCTTTGAGAGTTCAATGTTCAAGCATGACAAGACTATTCCATATTTTAGGAGAGACAGGTTTCAGATACATTTTTAGCTCACCTTGTCACTATGTGACAGGTGAGCTTTTGTGATCCCTTTTCGTCCATCGTCAGTGCGTCCGTGCATGCGTGCGTGCGTCCGTCCGTAAACAATTCTTCAAACGGCATCTCCTAAACGCTGATCGGATTGTGACCAAACTTCACAGGACTGATCCTTAGGAGGTCCCCTTTCAAAGTTGTTCAAATGGTTCCAGTCCGTTACACATCTAGGTCACAGGAGCCAACAATTGATTTTTTTTTATGAAACTTAAAAAATCTTCTCCTCTGAAACAGCATGGCCAAGGCCTTTGATATTTGGTATGAAGCTTCATCAAGTGGACCTATACCAAGATTGTTCAAATTATAGCCCTGCGGCCAAAAATGCCCCCGCCCCGGGGGCCTTTGGTTTCACATAGGCTTATATAGGGAAAATCTTTAAAAATCTTCTTCTCTGAAACCACAAGGGCCAGGTCTTTGATATTTGGTATGAAGCTTCATCTAGTGGACCTCTACCAAGATTGTTCAAATTATAGCCCTGGGGATAAAATGCCCCCGCCCCGGGGCCCTTTTGGTTTTACATAGACTTATATAGGGAAAATCTTTAAAAATCTTCTCTGAAACCGCAAGGCCCAGTTCTTTGATATGTGGTGTGAAGCTTCATCTAGTGGACCTCTGTCAAGATTGTTCAAATTATAGGCCAAGTGCGGTAAATGCCCCCGCCCCGGGGGTGGGGGGGGGGGGGCTTTGGTTTCACATAGGCTTATATAGGGAAAATCTTTAAAAATCTTCTTCTCTGAAACCGCACGGCGAAGGTCATTGACATTTGGTATGAAGCTTCATCTAGTGCTCCTCTACCAAGATTATTCAAATTATAGCCCTGGGACCAAAAATTGCCCCGCCCCGATGGCCTTTGATTTTATATAGGCTTATATAGGGAAAATCTTTTAAAAATCTCTTTCTCTGAAACCACAATGCACAGGTCTTTGATATTTGGTGTGAAGCTTCATCTCGTTAACCTCTATCAAGAGTGTTCAAATTATAGCCCTAGGGCCAAAAATGCCCCCGCCACGGGACCCTTTGGTTTTTTATAGGCATATAAAGGGAAACTATTTAAAAAATCTTCTTCTTTGAAACCACAAGGCCCAGGTCTTTGATATTTGGTATGAAGCTACATCTAGTGGACCTCTACCAAGATTGTTAAAATTATAGCCCTGGGGCCAAAAATGCCCCCGCCCCGGGGCCCTTTTGATTTTACATAGACATATATGGAACATCTTTAAAAATCTTTTTCCCCGAAACCGCAAGGCCCAGTTCTTTGATATTTGGTATGACGCTTCATCTAGTGGACCTCTATCAAGATTGTTCAAATTATAAGCCTAGTGCGAAAAATGCCCCCACCTGCGGGCCCTTTGTTTTAACATTGGCTTATACAGGGAAAATCTTTAAAAATCTTCTTCTCCGAAACCGCACGGCCCAAGTCTTTGTTATTTGGTGTGTAGCTAAATCTAGTGGACCTCTACCAAGATTGTTCAAATTATAGCCCTTGGGCCAAAAATGCCTCGGCCCTAGGGCTCTTCGGTTTTACATTGACTTATATAGGGAAATTAAAAGAAATCTTCCACTCTGAAACCGCAAGGCCCAGGTCTTTGATATTTGGTGTGAAGCTTCATCTAGTGGACCTCTATCAAAATTGTTCAAATTATAGACCTAGGAAATAAAAGTCAAGGCAATTAAAACATTTGAAAATCTTCTTGTCTGAAAGCAGAAGGCCAAGTTATTTGATATTTTGAATGAAAATTCGTCTTGTGGATTTCTACCAAGATTGTTCAAATTGTAGCCGGGGTTTGGGGAAGGGGGGGGGGGGGGTCAAAATGGCCCGCCCCGGGGACTCCAACATTTATATAGACTTATATAAGGAAACCCTTTAAAAATCTTCTTGTCTGACCAGAAGGCTCCGGTCTTTGATATTTGGTATGAAGCTTCACGTTTAAGACCACTACCAAGATAATTCAAATTATAGCCTATGGCCAATAATGGCTCTCCCAGGGGCCCACTTGTTACCCTATGGACCAGGTGAGCGATCTAGGGCCATCATGGCCCTCTTGTTTTTTTTTTTGTTTTGTTTTTTTCACAGGATTTTGGAAATATACATAAGTTTTTTTGATAATGCCATTATGTAGATGTTGTGGCAAAGAATTTAATGTGATGCACTACAAATCTCAAGAAAACTATATCGCCCATTCTGCCCCCGCCCACAGGGGCTTGAAGAAATATATGGGCTGCATGATGCTTCCACGCAGAGCTGAATCTGACCCGCACACTAGTACCGGTAAACCGCTTAGAGGATCTAAGCCTGTCCAGGGAACGCGGTGCGAGGCGGGCCGTCCATGCTAATAAACCCTATTGGTTTCATTGGGCGACAGGGCTTGAGATGTCATTTCATCTCAATGTCGGGTAAAAGTTCCACAAAATTGGAAGCAACGTCTCCAAAATGACCTTTACAGTGTTGACGGGAACGTTAAACCTCAAATCAAACAAACAAATATCGCCCAATGTAGATTACCAGGTAAAGGCGACTTACCTAAAACACGGAAGGGTACAAAATTAAAAGTGCAGTCACGTCTCACTGCGTTTTGAAAGGCTATAGTCCGATTGATAAACCTGACATTACATAATCATTGTATTTGAACAACATTACATTGATAGGGGTTTTCCTTGTTTTGAACGGTTCATCTAAAGACTTGAACCGCGGATAAGTTCTGCTTACGGAAGAACCTGTGCGTTTTCTTTTGTTTCTTTAGAGATTTCAGATTTTACCCATCTCAGATGAACATTCTAAAAATGAAATATTCTTGCCAGGACCTGAAAACAAAATAAAAATAATAATAATAATAATATTAATAATAACAACAACAAATTCAGTGGAATATACAGTGATGACATTATATTCTGTAAGGCTTTAACGTCCCAGTCAGAGTGACGGGTGTTTCCCTTGTTTTGAACGGTTCATCTGAAGAATTGAAGCATCACGAAAACACGCCTATATAATTTTGTCCCCCTTGAACCCCACTTTTGTATAGAAACACTTGGGCTTACAGTGATACACCTTATTTTTCTGATTTCTGTTCTAAAATATAGATTATGTGTACTCGATGGAACCGCCTCGATGAGGCGGTTCTATCAAGTACCCACAATCCATATTTAGAACCGCCTCGATGAGGTGGTTCTATCGAATACCCACAATCTATATTTAGAGCAGAAATAAGAAAAATATCACAATTCTTCATCTTAAAAAATTCGTTTTTTGTTTTCGGCGGTAAAGTTTACACTGCATTTCTATAGGAGTGTTTTTGCAATGATTATGTTGAGTTTTTTATTTGAACCATTCAGCAGAGGCATATTACCGACTTTTTTACATACAGTGGGACGGCCCCCGCCAATCAGGGCTTGAAGAAATAGATTGGCTGCAAGATGCTTCCACGCAGAGCTGAAACCGACCCGCACACGAGTACTGGTAAACCGCTTAGAGTATCTAAGCCTGCCCAGGCAAAGCGGTGCGAGAGTCGGACCGTCAATGCTTATAAACCCTATTGGTTTCATTGGGCGGCAGGGCTCGAGATGTCATTTCATCTCAATGTCGGGTAAAAGTCCCACAAAATTGGAAGCAACGTCTCCAAAATGACCTATACAGTGTGACGGGGACGTTAAGCATCAACTCAAACAAACAAACAAACATACAGTGGGAAATGCTAAGAGAGACATTATTGACAAAAAAAAAAAGAAAAAATACGAAAGCGTATGCATGGTCATTACGAAAACACGCCTATTCAAGTACATTGACTATTTTACCGCCGAAAAATCGAAAATTTTAACATGAAAAATTGTGATATTTTTCTTATTTCTGCTCAAAATATAGATTGTGGGTCCTCGATAGAACAGCCCATAATCTATATTTTAGAGCAGAAATAAGAAAAATAAGGTTTACCACTGTAAACCCCAGGGTTTCTATACAAAAGTGGGGTTCAAGGGGGTCAATCTTATACAGGCGTGTTTTCGTGATAGTTCAAGTCTTTAGATGAACCGTTCAAAACAATCATCATCGAGGCGGTTCTAACGAGTACCCACAATCTATATTTTAGAGCCGAAACAAGAAAAATAAGGTTTACCCCTGCAAACCCCAGTTTTACAATATAAAAGTGGGGTTCAAGGGGTTCAAAATTATATAGGCATGTTTTGGTGACGTGAACATGGATTCTCATTGTATAAACAATCAAATTCTGTATTAAGACCACATTTGTGACTGTTTGAAAGTGGTCTATAAGTGGTCTGAATGTACTCTAAAAGCAACAAATATTTTATAAGCGGTATGTCGTGAGCAGAAGAAATCCTAATAATGTCAGACATGGCGGAAACTAAGTTATATTGCAATAGTGGCGAGTCGGAACCGCTTCTCTCTGGAAAATGTTCAGCATCTGATAAACATGATAAAAGGGATCCTGTAACTGATGATAACGAACAAATCCATACGAAAACAACATTGCGGCACTTGCTGATTTTACCCGTTTTCTGCTTGTACACCTTTGCCATGGTCAATTCCCTCATGCTGTTAGTGGAATATACAAATATATATTGCAGGAAAGAGGAATACAAACAATCAAATCTCTCACTTACAAACATTTCCTCGCCATGCGATACGAATGTCTCTGAGTTAGTTACTGACACAGGAGCACGAGCCTCTTCAAGGGCTTCCGAATGGAATTTATACTACAGTCTCGCTGGTGGGGTACCTGGTGTAGCTGCTAATCTATTCTTAGGCTCTTATTCAGATGTTCTGGGACGAAAGTTCTTGTTTATTCTCACAATTCTTGGAACGTTTCTTCGTTTGACTATAACTTCTGTTGTAATTTATTTGGAAGCTGAATTGATTTATTTAATCATTGCTTGTTTTGTCGAAGGTTGCACGGGACAGTCAACGACGTTTGTGACAGTCTCCTTGGCGTACGCCGCGGACCTAACCATTCCTGGAAACCAAAGAATAACAGGAATTCTAGTATTAAACGTATTATTAGGAATCATCGGTAGTTGCGGTGTGTTTGCCTCTGGTTATATGGCGGAAGGTCTAGGTTTTGAAAGGACCATGTTCATTAACGCTGGTATCATGGCGCTTAGCCTCTTTATTTCGATCAGTTTTCTACCGGAACCATTATCAAAAGAACGCAGACGAAAAGAAAAATCAGCTTTTCAGACATTTAGAGTTGCCTTTGACTTCTTTGTTCGAAACAACGAAAAGAATGATCGATGGAAGTATCAGATTGTGGTAATCATCCATGCCCTATCGAATATGTCCTTTGCTTCCCGCGTTCCAACAGAGACACTCTACCAATTGGCCAAACCCTTCTGCTGGTCTCCAACCAAAATTGGTATCTACGTTTCTGTTCGAGACAGTTTGTCTATGATGATAAGTAAGTAATAATATTATGCACACATCCAGGGCTCAGTTGTAGGAAAACATCCATTGCTTAAGGCGCCCGTAAGTGGCCAAAAGTTTAACTGTTCTAGCAAATGGAATATATAATACTGTGGTATTTTTGCTGAAATAAATGTGAGTAGCTTTTGCAATTGCAATGGAAGGTCAGGTGGTTTTTCTTCGGATACTCCGGTTTTCGCAAACCTCTGATTAAAATTAGGCTCGATATGAGTGGAAAAATCTTGAAAGGGCTGTACATGTAATACCAAAACCAAACATTACAATAACACACACGTGCGATTTTGTGCATTTTTTATATCTCCAAAATGGCTGTTTTTCTGATGAAAATCGGGGATATTGTTCTTATACATACTGCAAACATAGGTTGATGTTGCGCGTTAGAACCGCCTCGTTGACTCGGTTATGACGAGTACCCACAAACTATGTCTTGGAGCAGAAATAAGTAAAATAATGTATACCCCCTAAAACCCTGGTCATGAACAGACTCAATACAACTGAGTCTGCTTTTTTCGTTTATTTGGTGTATTCTTTGCTCCCAAAGTATCTAACTATTCAGAACTTATTTATCTTCACTGCAGCTGGTGTTGTGCCATGTGGCGGCCGTAAAACGTCTCCCCGTATATCATCATAGTGCAGATGATATTTTCTGGTCCTTTGGAATAATTGAGTTCATTATGAAAATAGAGTTCTGCTTAAGCCGGCGCTAGAGGGCGTGGCCGGTGTTGCACATTTCAGTACTGGTCATGAACAGACTCAATTTAACAGAGTCTGCTATTTTCGTTAATTTGGTGTATTCTCTGCTTCCGAAGGATCTAGCTATTCAGAACTTATTTAGGGGTGTGTTCATTTCACGGACTTATCTACATGTACGTGATGAAATACCAGTAAATTATCGAAGGTTTAACGACAAATTAACTAACGACATCGTTAGTGTCAAAGAACAGGAGGGATATTCAACTATACAGTGAAACATCAAGTATCCGAATACCGATGACTGGTTTACCATGTTTAAGTCGAACCCGTGTTTGAGTCCAAGAGCGCAAGGATATATCTTCTCATCACGTAAACAAGTCAGTGAAGTGAACACCCCATAAACCCAACTTTATACAGAGTAAGCTGGGGTTTACGAGGGTATATATTTTTTTTTCTTATTTCTGCTCCAAGACATATGTTGGGGGTACTCCTTAAAACCGCCTCAGTGAGGCTTGACACTTGACGTGACTGAAGTAAGAGATGCACATGCAGACATAGGCAGGTATACTCTGTTGAATGTGGTCATACATGTAGCATAACTAATTTTATCATATGACGTCGTTGATAAGCAGTGGATAAAGTCGTGTAATAAAAATCGTATGACCACACGTGTAATAACACTTTGGCGGAATTAAGTAACGTCATGACGACGTCAATGTCAACAATACATTTTTGCGTGGAAAAATTGTCATATTAAAAGGCGATAAAATCCAATTTGAAGTGGTCATATGAAAAACAGAATCTTACACTCGTGGTCATTTCATATGATATTTATGAAACTCGCAGAGGCTCGTTTCATAAATATCATATGAAATGACCACTCGTGTAAGATCCTCTATTACACACAAGGGTCTTGGAGAAAAAGATTCAGCTGCACGGTGCTTCCATGTAGAGCTGAAACCGACCGCAAATGAGTTCTGGTAAACCGCTTAGAAGGTTTAAGCCTGCACAGGCAAAGTGGTGCGAGTAGGACCGTCGGTGCATATAAACTCTATTGGCTTGTTTGGGCGGTTGAGCTTGAGATGTCATTGCATTTCAGTGTCGGGTAAAACCCCCACAAAATAGGAAGCAACGGCTCCAAAATGACCTCGTGTTGACGGAGACATAAACCCTCATTTCAAAACACATGTACGCATGATACGCTTGAATCTGTTATAGTGTACCTTGTGTGAAAAATATTAAAAAAGTGTCAATGAATATGAAATGCAAGAATGGTTTACATGCATAGAGCATAGGTTCCCAATTTTACAAGCCAATGAAATTTACAAGTGACTATGTATTAAGAGGTTAGTATATACAAGAATATGATGTACATGTATATACATGCCAATTTTGGTGTTCATGACCGGGATTTTATCTTTGAACGAACCCTTTTTACTGTAGAAGAGAACCTCCCGATAGGAGTCGGGGGAATCCCCTTTTACAGTTATATTTTGATTCCATATTTAGTAATTTTAGCCCGATCGGGGGACAAAAAGGCCATTTTGGGGTATGTTCGCAGAAATCAGTCTGCGACAAAAGTTAGTCATCCAATCAAATAGCTTAAAACACAAACTTTTAGAACACATAAAGGTCCTTATGCTTTTATTTATTCAGTCCATCATCACACCACCTTAATATTGTTAACAATAGATGGCATCAAAGACATCCTGTAATTTAACCAGTTTAAACGGTTCATTTTAGTAGATAAAAACAAAAGTTCCAAACTTCAGGAGCAAATAGCAGCATAAGATACCAACACAGCATACCGTCCCAAACAAACTTCTCCAAAGAACAGCCTGATCCAGGTCTGTACCCATGTAAGCAGTGCAGGCCCAGGTCAAGGCCAGTGTTCCAAAGAAAAAATCTGAACCCGAACCATCCACAATGACAAGCATGCCCTAAAACCTGTGATTCTCCCCCCCCCCCCCGGGTTGTTTAACTTGTTAATAATTCAGCCCATCATCAATGAAGCCTGACCATCAACCACGAACTGCATATCCTATAAACAAGATTAATTGTTCTTGAAAAATTCCTGAAAGGTTTCACAAGCACTTTGCAGAATTTCGCAACTTTAAAAGGTAACTGACAATCACTAATTTTTGAACTCTTTATAGTCTCAAATTTTATAGAACATATCTCTTGGTAATACAACATTTATTTTCGAAATAAGTTTACTCCAACACAGAGTGGTATTCACCTACAAGTCTGTGAAGTGAACATAGCTCACAGATTCGGAACGTCCCTGGCAGTACCAATGAATTTTCCCCTATCGATAGGCATTTCATGGTTGAGAGATCACAAGTGGTAGCAAGGAATTGAAAAATCAGTTGGTAAAATGTTGAAATAGTTTTGATGGGAGGTGTGAAATAATTGTATCGATTCCCGATCACTGCCATTACGCAAACACGCCTACACAAATGCACGGCCACCTTTATCGCCGAAAAAAAAAAATGAAAATTTTATGATGAAAAATTGTGATATTTTTCTTATTTCTGCTATAAATTTAGATTGTGGGCACTCGTTAGAACCGCTTCATTGAGGCGGTTCTAACGAGTACCCACAATTTATATTTTAGAGCAGAAATAAGAAAAATAAGGTATACCCCCAGAAACCCCAGTTTTACTATATAAAAGTGGGGTTCAAGGGGGTCAAAATTATATAGGCGTGTTTTCGTGATGCTTTACTTTTATTTTATACTGTTACTCCTTCTTAAATACCTTAAAGTGTAAACATTTAGGAGCTTCATAAACAGATCTTTTTAGGTTAACTTGTAACTCTCTGTTAGTTTGTGCTTAATGTTTTTTTGTTGTTGTTTTTGCAATACGAGTAGGGACCTCTTGTTGCAGCCATAATTCTGCCTTATCACATTACGAAAATGTTCTTTATTCTTATTTATCATATGACGTCGCGTCTGAGAGTGTAATAAAGCCATGTATTATTTTCGATAATCCACTAGTGGATTAAATATGCAAATTAGCTAGATACGTCCCGTAACGTTACATGTGCGACGTCCTTAACGACGTCGCGTTTATTAATGGCGGAATATTGATATTTTTGTAAACAATCGTGTATAAAATGCGTTTTAAATGTCAAATGATAAATAGACTCTTGCATTCGTGCCCATGTATTATTGAATTTACTAAACTCGTTGAGGAAAAGGGATAAAATGCTCGGCAAAGCCTCGCATTTTATCCCTTTTCCTCAACTCGTTTAATAAATTCAATAATACATTGCCCATGTATTATTGAATTTATTAAACTCGTTGAGGAAAAGGGATAAAATGCTCGGCAAAGCCTCGCATTTTATCCCTTTTCCTCAACTCGTTTAATAAATTCAATAATACATGAACACACATGTAAGATCCTCTGTGTCAACAATTTATTAAACTCGTTGAGGAAAAGGGATAAAATGCTCGGCAAAGCCTCGCATTTTATCCCTTTTCCTCAACTCGTTTAATATATTCAATAATACATGAGCATTCATGTAAGATCCTCTATGTCAACAATTTATTAAACTCGTTGAGGAAAAAGGACAAAATGCTCGGCAAAGCCTCGCATTTTATTCCTTTTCCTCAACTCGTGTATAATACATGAGCACTCATGTAAGATCCTCTATTTACGTGGCCACAATCCTTTCCCTTGGTTCTGTCGTGGTTTAGACAACTAATTTGCTCAGTCCACATGAAGTATTTCTAACTCATCAGTGCAACATCTCCGAGAACATAAAACCCAAACAACTACAGAGATGAAACAACGATAAGGACTCGACAGTATGAAATAACTGAAATGCTGAAGCAAAAGAAAACCAACCATCATGAAAACACGCCTATATAATTTTGACCTCCTTGAACCCCACTTTTATATAGTAAACTGGGGTTTCCGGGGGTGTACCTTATTTTTCTTATTTCTGCTCTAAAATATAGATTGTGGGTACTCGTACTCATCGAGGCGGTTCTAAAGAGTACCCACTATCTATGTTTTGAGCTGAAATAAGAAAAATATCACAATTTTTCATCATAAAATTTTCATTTTGTCGGCGATAAAGGTGGCAATGTATTTGTATAGGCGTGTTTGCGTAATGAGACTCCGGTGGGCCCAACGAGAGACAAAGTCCACACTTGCTTATTCGATAACTAACTACCAACTTTAACAGGTATTTGATTGTACTTTCTTGCATGGTCACAGATGAAGTTGAGTGTGAAAAATATACACGACATATCACTTGGATTCATGTCTATCATTGGTAAAAATGTAACTGATGACTGGCCTGGATATTCAGCTTCATGTACCATCTGCATTAGCCCAGCCCACTCTGGCCCTGGTGGACGGACTGGCCAAGTAACTTTAGCAAGTAAGCTGAGCTTCCAGCTTTGATCTATGGTACGAAAATCCTTTAAGACAGAAAATGCTATGTATGGTTTTACTGATTCACTAGGTTTGTAAAATGAAACAGCGATTTTTCCAGCAGACAACAGTTGTTCGGTTGAAACAGTCTGTCTTGGAACTGGCTGACTACCAAAGCTTCCTGGTGTTACACAGGCAATCATTCCCATACCATGGACAGTATTGTGACCATCCAATGTCCTGATATTGCGGTCTACATTATCTGCTGCATACTGAATGAACTGGTCAGGATGAAACTCTGGTATATCAGTTTTTTTGGCGACTGCTGCACTTGATTCATATTTCTGCATTTCTGGGTAGGATATACAAAATCCCATGCTATATAATGTGTCAGTTAAAAACTTGGAGGTAAAATGATGGTGAAGTTGTACACCAAGACCGAATTGTAAAGGAGCAATTAAAATTCTAGGTCGGGAAGCTTGAATAATGGCTTGACCAAGGGTCGCAATTTTTACCTCTGCACTTTTCTCACTGAAAATAATTCTAAGAGCAACTCTCAAACTTTCTGGCAAATACTGAAAATTAGCATACTCTGAAGAAATTTCTTCAGGTGTTGGATACTGCATTTTAGAAGAACTTACTGCTTTTATCTCACTCTTGATATGTTAAGCTGCTGTTTTGATTAACTCTAACTTTTCTGTATGTGAATCATCAGATTTTTGTCGCTCATAAAAAGCATGCAAAATAGAAGAAGCTGTGCTTTGCAGTGTTACAACATTATGTTTTCCATTTATCTCTGTGATGATTATAGATTCGCCAAAATGTTCTTCTAGTTTCTTCTTCATGTATGTTACACTGTAACTATCACCACAGATATCATGCATTTTATTCACAAGATCAGTGTAATAGTAATTTGCTCGTTGTCATTATCCTCCAAATAGGTGAGATGTGACTTGTGTCCAAAAACGCCGTCTTGAGTTCATCATCTACTGTCCTTCCCCGTTGTTGTTTGCTGCTCGAACCCCGAAAAATAGGATCGCCTCATCGAGGCGATTCTAATGAATAAAAACAACATAAGGTATGCCCTCAAGTAGGCGATTCTAATGAATACCCACAAAATACCTATATTCTAAAGAATATCGAAACTATATCCTAAAGTGATTCACATTATACCTAATAACCTGGCGCTATTAATAAACCTCAGTTATACGAACTGCTCTTATCTCGAACAAATTTTCATGGTCCAAGAGGAGTTCGAGTTATTGAAGTATGGACTGTATGTTTTGTTCAATAATTACAGGTCTTTGTGGTCTTAAATTGCTTCAATGGCGAGTTGACGAAGTGTCTCTTTGTATCCTTGGAAACCTTGCGTATTGTGCCACGTATTATTGGACAGCGTTTATCTCGGACGATACTTCTTACTACATAGGTATGAGAGCATAATTTTGGATCATGCTTACAAGTCCATCTATTGAATTCGGGTTTTGATTTTATGGCCATTTCAAGTTTATTATAGCCCCGCAAAACGAATTTTGAATGGGTAAATAGGATTCAGTCTGTTGGTTGATCTATGTATTCGTCCGTCCGGTAACACATTTCTACTTGTTATGCGAGCTACATGTACCGCCACATTTCTTCACCGAATGATTTCCAATTTCGCATATGCATTCACAATATGATGTAAATTTGCGTGACATAAATGCCATGTGCGTCAAGGCAAGGACAAGGTCACTGTTGCTAAAAATAGAATAGAAATCCATGACAACCATCTTGTTATGCGAATTTCTTCCACATTTCTTCACCTATTGACTTCAAATTTTGCATATGCATTTACAATATTCTGTAGATGTGCGTGACATAAATTTCATATGCGACAAGTCGGGGTAAAAACACTGTTGCTAAAACAGAATAGAAAGACATGACAACCATCTTGTGATGCGAACTACTTCCCCAATTCTTTTCTCGATTGACTGCAAATTTTCATATGCATTCACAATGAGATGTAGGTGTGCATGACATAAATTTCATGTGCGTCAAGGTCAAGATCACGGTCACTGTTGCTGGAAATAGAACAAAAATCAATGAGCGAAGTACTCCCACATTTCTTCATCGATTGAGTTCAAATTCTACATATGCATTCACAATATGGTGTACATGTGTGTAACAAAACATTTGAACTCGTCAAGTCAAGACCAAGGTCACAGTTGCTAAAAATAGAATAGAAATCCATGACAACAATCTCGTGATGCGAGCTTATTTCGCATTTCTTCACCGGTTGAGTTCAAGTTTTGCATATACGTCCACAATGAGGTGTAGATGTGTGTGACATAAATTTCATATGGGCCAAGTCAAGGTCACAGTTATTAAAAATAGAAAAAAAATATGAAGCGAATATTTTTAACATTTCTTCAACGACTGAGTTCAAATTTGGCATGTGTATTCATAATGACATAGATGTGCGGCGTAAGGTTCATATGGGTCAAGTCCGGCCCCGCCCATTGGGGCTTGAAGAAATAAATGGGCTGCATGATGCTTCCACGAAGAGCTGAATCCGACCCGCACACGAGTATTGGTAAACCGTTTAGAGGATCTAAGCCCGCCCTGGCAAAGCGGTGCGAGTCGGACCGTCCGTGCTTATAAACCCTATTGGTTTCATTGGGTGCCAGTGCTTGAGATGTCATTTCATCTCAATGTCAGGTAAAAGTCCCACAAAATTGGAAGCAACGTCTCCAAAATGACATTTGTAGTGTTGATGGGGACGCTAAACATCAAATCAAACAAACAAATCATATGGGGCATGTCAAGTTCATTTTTACTAAAAACAATATAAGCCTTTGATGTGAACTTTTTCCACATTTCCTCATCGATTGAGTTCAAATGTTGCAGATGAATTCATTATGAGGATATGACATAATTTTCATACACGTCAGATCACGGCTGAAAATATAATAATCTTGTGATGGGAACTACTCCCTCATGTCTTCACCGATTGCGTTCAAATTTTGCATAAGCATTCTTAATGAGGTCTATATGTGCGTAACATAAATTTGATATGGGTCAGGTCAAGGTCAAGGGCACTGTTTCTACATTTTGTTTAGAATTTTGTCTTGATAATCATCACGAAAACATGCCTATATAATTTTGACCCTTTCAAACCCCATTTTTATTCAGTAAAACTGGGGTTTACATGGGTATACATTATTTATGTTATTTCTGCTCAAAAACATAGATTGTTGGTACTCGTTAAAACCGCCTCGTCGAGGCGGTTCTAACGAGTGCCCCCAATCTAAAACATAGATTGTGGATACTCGTTAGAACCGCCTCGTCAAGGCTGTTCTACCGAGGGCCCACGATCTATGTTTTGAGCAGAAATATGAAAATTATAACGATTTTTACTCGGAAAATTTCATTTTTGGTGGTAAAATTTTACCAATATATTTGAATAGGCATGTTTTCGTAATGGTAGCTGTATGATGACGTATCATCACTTAAACCAAACAGGTCTGTGTAACGATCCTCGTTTCAATAAAATGCGCCAAAGCGGGGGTATAACAGTCAGATCCTCTGTCAGTTTTAGACCTTATCTTGCTGAATATTCAATTTAGCCACACCCTTTCTGTCTTTGAACCAATAAGATGTAATTTATTCCTACAAATTAATAAAGTGGATGTCTACAGTGTAGATCCTGATCAGATGGCTTCTGAAGAAGCCATCTGATCTGGATCTACACTGTTTGCAAAAATAGGGGTTGTCGTGAACAGCAGAATAAGAGTTAGTTTCACTTATTTCGAGCCGATCGTTAATCTGATCTTCCGTTGCAGAACTTGGCGTCTCACATGTGGCCCGAGCGAGGGTAGAACCACAGCGGTGAGAAGCCTAATGATTCACCGTCAGCGCTCGTACCCATGCACAGCTGCCCGTCCATCTGTTGAATACCATTGTAAACCACTTTGTTTATGTAAAAGTGGGTGTTACAAGGGTTTGTGTGCTCAACAACATAGATTGTGAGTACTGCCTCAATGAGGCGGTTCTAACAAACAAAATATGTTTGGAACAGAAATCAGGAATAAAGAGAATATCAGGTTCGTGTCTTTTTATATCAAGTTGATCAGGCGCTTGTAGGATCGCGAGGCTTGCCGACCGATTCTACATGCGTTCTAGAAGCCGGGCCTGATAAACTTGATATAAAATGACACGAATCTGGTATTCTATTCATCAGTTAATCCCATTGTACATGTACACTCTTACATGTTTGCCTATTTTTCCAGCAGTCCAGTTCATAGAAGTGCAATGTCACGTTGACCTGATAAATAAATATGTTCTATAAAAGGGTTATCCTTTGGAAGCAAGGAATACACCACAGAACTGAAAAAATATGGAGTGTATATGTTTTCTGGGCCAGACTAGCTAGTTTCGGCCAATTAGGCCGCATCAGTGACCCTCAGATATTTTCAAAATTCCACATAGAATCAATGATCCCAAAGGACAAGAAAATATAATCTACACTATGATGTGTATAAAGCTCACTTGTCATGAGATAGCATGTGTTTATGAGGTCAAGGTGTAGGGGGTACATGTAACTGATAAATAAAAATGATCATTTGAAAACTCCTACTTTTACAAACATGAAAAACGCTATTGCAGCACACAAGTATGTTGTCATTATGCAGAGTCAGTCGATATGATTATGATATATGTATTATGAACATACAAGGTAAAGCAGCTGCTGTATGACACGGTGTCAGAAGCGAACAGATATCCGCTGAGCATCTGTGACAAATTCTAATTTATGCTCCAAAGATAGGCTTGGTGCTCCCAAGAGACGCGGTTCAACTGAGCACCAATAGACTGAGACAGCTTTTTTGAGTACCTACAATTGACGTGAAAAGGCATCGGGTTTACGTCTATTCGACGCTTCAATGAAACAAGGCGTCACAGCTATTTTTGAATACAACGTTACTGCTTGAACAGGTACTCTGTGCCAGTGGCTCAAAGTCTTCCGTGGAACAAAAAGCAAGATGGCCTTCAAAGACAGTCAACCCACCAGTCGTCTAAGTGCTTTGATTTCTAAAGCTCAGGAGGTCTCAGCGCCATCAATGACAATTTTTCTTACTATTCATCTAATTTTCTTACCAGTCCATGGTAGAAAATTAAAGCTAAGACTTTAACAATGGGTGGGTGTAAAAATCACCAATGACAAGACTCAGACCACATGCAACTCTCTCTCTCTCTCTCTCTCTCTCTACTTTTTTGATGAAAATCCTTGATATTTTTGTTATAAATGTTCCAAACATAGGTTGAGGGTGCTCGATAGAAGCGCCTCGGTGAGGCGGTTCTATCGAGTACCCACAACCTATGTCTTGGAACAGAAATAAGAAAAAAATAATGTATACCCCCGTTAACCACAGTTTTCTCTTTATAAAGTGGGGCTTAGGGGAGTCATCATTTCACGGACTTGTTCACGTGTTTGCCACTGAATCTGTATATTCACCTGTTTCGTTCCAGTTGTTGCCATTGGGATATTTGGTCCAATTTCTATCGCTATGGTAAGGACGATTGTGTCACATCTGACTCCATCTGATAAACAAGGTACTGTGATGCCGGATTTTGTTTGTTTGTTTGATTTGAGGTTTAACGTCCCCGTCAACACTGTAAAGGTCATTTTGGAGACGTTGCTTCCAATTTTGTGGGACTTTTACCCGACATTGCGATGAAATGACATCTCAAGCCCTGTCACCCAATGAAACCAATAGGGTTTATTAGCATGGATGGTCCGCCTCGCACCGCGGTTCCTGGACAGGCTTAGATCCTCTAAGCGGTTTACCAGTACTAGTGTGCGGGCCGGATTCAGCTCTGCGTGGAAGCATCATGCAGCCCATATATTTCTTCATGTGATGCCGGATTAAAGGACCATTTCATTAAGAAAACGCGCCTATACAAATACATTGCCACCTTTATCGCCGAAAAAATGAAAATTTTATAATGAAACATTGTCATATTTTTCTTATTTCTGCTCAAAATATAGATTGTCGGTACTCGATGAGGCGGTTCTAACGAGTACCCACAATCTATATTTTAGAGCAGAAATAAGAAAAATAAGGTATACCCCCGGAAACCCCAGTTTTACTATATAAGAGTGGGGTTCAAGGGGGTCAAAATTATATAGGCGTGTTTTCGTGATGGAGTGGAATGGAAACAACTTCATCGGCGACAACTCTGTCAAAAATATTTTGTCTCCCTTATCAAAAGGGGTAAACCCTTAAGGGAGAGAATTTTCTCTTCAGGGGCAAATTCTTTCCCTTGAGAGTAAATCTTTTTAGGCTTACAAGAAAGCAAACATGACGATTGTCTCCCCGTCAAACATGTTGCAAAGTATGTCAGGTGAGTACATTTCCTTTAAACGGTCCTACTGCATCATTTTCTGTAATTACAGCCGAACATTCAATCGAACACCTTTGGGACCATGAAAGTTTATTCGAGATAGGAGTAGCTCGAATTACTGAGGTTTACTTAAAGTGCCAGGTCATGGGCATAATGGGGATCACTTTAGGATATCTATACAATATACTATAAAATAAAGCTTGAGGCTATTCTAATGAGCTCACACATAATATGTGTAATCATTAGGCGATTCTAAAGACTACACACACCATTTTTTTTTTTTTTTTTGGTTTGGGTTTTACGGCCCTTTCAAGATTATTTCACTCATATCGAGCCGATCGTTAATCAGAGGTGGGCGAAAACCGGAGTACCCCTACACACACCATACCTTTCCAAGACAGAACGAGAAAAATCTAGATATTATTCTAAATTCTAACACAGCGCGCCTATATAGGCAATGGAAAACAACTGTGTTTTATTCTGCAACAAATCACAGCTCGGAAGAGCGTGACGAGTGACGTCATTAAAATTCCCAATTTATGACGTCAATAGTCGAATTCCTTGACGTTAGACGGTGTCACGTCATTTTCTCGCATCGAAAACGTACGAAAAAGATATAAATGCTTGTGTCTCAGTCGATAATTTTAGCGGGATTTCTTCTAACAATGGCGAAAGGTTGTGAGCTTTTGAAGGAAACAACAACATTATTGCCGATTTTCAGCGTGTTAGAATCGAAATAGATCAGCTCTTGTCTGTGATTTGTTGAGTAATAAATCACAGTTTGTCGGTCAGTTGTAAAGTAGACAAATCACGAGCGCGTAGCGCTCGTCATTTGTCTACTTTACAACTGACCGACAAACTGTGATTTGTTTCTTAAATATGGATATCTGGAGCTTTGAAAAATATTGTGAAGAGACTGCAGAACAAGTTCGAATTAGCCATGGTAAACGAAATATCCGCGTTCGAGTTATATTTTATTTTTTGCTGTTCATGAAAGTATGAACGCAGTGGGTCGCGTGCAAAGTAATAGAGAATACCAGGTTCGTGTCTATTGATATCAAGTTTATCAGGCAAGGCTTTGAGAACGCTTGTAGAATCGCGAGGCTTGCCGAGCGATTCTACATGCGTTCTCGAAGCCGAGCCTGATAAACTTGATATCAATTGGCACGAATCTGTTATTCTATTTATCAGCTAATCTCCTTGTACACTCTTACAGATTTGCCAATTTTTCCAGTAGTCCAGTTCATAGAGTTCATAGAAGTGCAATGTCACGTTGACCTGATAAAGCTCACTTGTCCTGAGATAGCACATCTTTATCAGGTCAATGTGCTACAATGCAATTAATACAAGCGGTAACTGATAAAATGATTTATGGTTTCATTTTTGAACAGTCCGAAGGGTGGGCTGAAAATGGAATTGAAAACAATCTTGAATGGGCCTTTAAAGTAAAACCAAAACCAAATCATACCATTGAATCAAGAAAAGTGAACATATACATCTTCGAATATATTCACGTAGCAAAGACTTTAAGATCACTCTGTGTATCAGCGCAGCAAGGCCACAGTCTAAACTGTTCATTATATGGATGACCCTTAGCACAGGCCTTCTTCATGCAGACAGAGATTGTTGCAGTGTGTGTTTAAGTTTTACATCTCACCAATAGCTAAGGTCATACAGAGACGGGACCTCTGTTTAAAGACATCCGAAAGTAGGGATACGCCCGGGATCGAACCCGAGACCCCTGGTTTATTGGGCGAGTAGCACATTCACTACACCACGGAGGCTTCTAATGGTTACAATGGTATAGTAGTGTGTACAATGTATTAATGCAGGCCAAAACGTTTATTTTTTATTGGGCCGCTTGCTTTGACAGGATGTGTTGCCCGGATTTATAACTTACAGTGAATTTTAGAAGGCAATGTCTCATAGAAAATCAGGAAAAAAAAATTCATCCAAAATCGAACAAATGTTCAGATACAATAGAATTTAGATGGCTCGAACGACGATGGCTTGGTTTAACATGGCTCAGTCGAACCGCTTTTTGAGTCCCGAGGGAATTCCTCTACATTAGAAGGGATAATTTAGAAGATTTTCGGCTTTTATCTTGCAATGAATACTGTGTGTACTCATTAGAATCACCTCATCGAATCGCCTCGATGAGGAGACCCTAATGAGTACACACAGCAAACATTTTTATTATAGATCACCAAAAAGATGTTGCATAATTAACCCCGTTATGCCCTCTGGTAGTAACCTTCAGTGGCTCGAACTTCCCCTGTCTCGAACAGATTTTCATGGTTCCCATAGGTGACCGAGTTATCGAGGGCCAACTGTACACAGTAGATGCATGTAGGTCTGTATTGCATGAATATCACATAAGCCCCGTTCTTACAAAACCTGTCTTCAAGTTTACATGTAGCAAACAGGTCAAACATAAACCTGTTTTCTCGGCTCCAGAGCAAGTTCGATCATCGACCGTATTACGGTACAGGAAGTTAAGCTGCGCATATTCTTTCACCGTTGTGATCGAACTAGATTTTTGGTAAACAAACATGGCCGTCCCCTTGTCACGATTGGAGTTTTTGGACGACGAGGAAGATCACCATTTTGAACACTGCAGAAATAGCAGTTCATACTGTGCCTGAGTTACTTCTATTTACAAATATAAACATGCTTTAACAACACTTAAAATGTGTATTTTTTCTTTGGGCCAACATATTTTCTTACTTTTCGCCGCCATCTTGTAAACTGTTTACCAGAGAAACCAACGCTTTAGTCTGGTTGGACCAGAGTGACGTCACGACTTTCCCGCCACTCAGCCAGACTGAGTTCGATCACACTTTGGTAAACTATTGGTTAACCATGGTTAACTACGGTTCGTAATCGAACTACTTCATTATAGATCGAACCACGTCAAATAGCAACGAAGGTATCAGTTGAACATAGACGGCTAGTACTATTGGCAGGCCATGAGCTCAGTATCTGCGCAATTCAATAAAACCAATGACACCGTGGCCGACTTCACCTGGAGCCATTGGCTATCTTTTCCTACTTTGATTGCTGTTCCATGTTCCTGTATCACACCGCCTACGGCAAGGATTAAAGTTAGGCAATAGAAGCCTCCGTTTTCTAGTGGTTACGCTACTCGCCTTGTAAACCAGGGGCTGCAGGATCCACCCCGAGCTTCTCCAGACTTTCGGATGAATCTTTAAACCGAGGTCCCGTCTCCGTATGACCTCAGCTGTTGGTGGGAGGTAAAATTCAAACACTCAAAATGAGGCAAATCCATAAATAGCCAATCAAAAACGAAGACTTAAAGAGTGCTCGTGAGTGGACATGCGTGGAAAACCGGACTTACCATTCCTTAAGGCACGGTATCGTTAGTTTATTGACATAGGCAGATACTGATCACATGACCTGTCAATAGACCAACAGTCTATGTTCAACTGATACCGTCGTTGCTATTTGACGTACTCTGGTTCGAGATGAAGTCGGCCCGGGCCTTAATGAATGAAGCCGACTTCACTTGGAGCCAGCATCTAGCTTTGGCTACTTTGGTTGCTGTTCCATTTTTCTTTACCGATCTTACGGGAAGAGTCAATGTTAGGCAAATCCACATACAACAAATAAAAAACAAAGACCGCTACCTCCATTTTAAAGAGTGCTCATGCATGCGCATGCGTGGAAAACCGGACTTACCATTCCTATAGGGCCGACTTCACCTGGATTCAATGGCTACCTTTTTGCTACTTTGGTTGCTGTTCCATTTTCCTATTTCAAGCGTACGACAAGAGTCGAGTCAAAGTTAGGCAAATCCATAAACAACCAACCAAAAATGAAGATTGCTACCTCACTTTTAAAGAGTGCTCATGAGTGCGCATGCGTGGAAAACCGAACAAACCAGGCCGACTTCACCTCGAACCACAGTACGTCAAATAGCAACGACGGTTTCAGTTGAACATACACGGTTAGTACAATTGGCAGGTCATCTTGATTTTTTGGAAACCTGGATGAATCTAGTGAAATCCGTGAAAAAAAAGTTCGTGTAGTAGCTCGTCAACAGCTTCATGACATTGTTTCGTGTTTCTTCTTCTTAGCACATAAACAGGTCTGAGAGTTTAGCTATGGCTAAAGACTGTCCATAAAAATAGACAGTCTTTAAATTTATGGACTAACGTGTCTGTAGAAAGCAATGCAAATCGTACAAATTTTCAAAAATTCGAAAGTCGCAGTACATGTGTTATGTAACCTTCTTTATTACATGATAATCTGCATCTAGCTGAAAACTGATTATGATCCGTTGTCTTGTTGATTAAATAATTCAAGAAACTGGATAATTTATTCTGTGTAGTTCAGGCTTTCTCCCTTGCACTATAAATAATGAAATACAGTAGAACTTCGATGGCTCGAACAACGATGGCTCGTTTACCATGGATGTGTCGAACCCATTCTTGAGCCCCTAGGGAAATGCTCTACATAAGAAATAGTGGGGATAATTCAGGAGATTTTGGTCTTTTATCTTGCAAATGTATGATGTATGTACTCATTAGAATCGCCTCGATGAGGCGATTCTAATGAGTACACACAACATACATTTTTATTATAGAACAGATGTCTTAAAGTGTCTCGTGATGCCTCCCGGCAGTAGCCCTCAGTGGCTCGAACCACCCCTGTCTCGAACAGAATTTCGAGGTCCCAAAGGTGTTCGAGTGATTGAAGTTCGACTGTATGTCACCTAAAGCGTGGCACACTTGTTGTAAATAAAAAAAAATGAGTTCCTTTAAGAGCAATGAAAACATTCATAAGAAAGAAGATGGGTCATACTACGTAGTTTCGGCCAACAAAGCCTCATCAGTGACCCTGTAAGGATCCGGCAAAGAAAACCAGAGGAAGCATACTGCAATTTTGCGAAGTTCGAATAGGCAGTCGATTCAAAGACTGATATAAATCAAATGGGGTCCAAATAATTAAAAACCTGTCTAGAATACGAGTCTAAACCAATAATGTATTTCTGATTTCTCAGAATATTCACGCTGATCTCAACGGACCACAAGTAAAATTTAAACTGCACTATGGTTGATGTACGGGGAGACGTTTTACGGCCGCCACACGGCACAACACCAGCTGCAGTGAAGGCAAATAAAAATAAAAAAATGAGTTCCTTTAAGAGCAATGAAAACATTCATAAGAAAGAAGATGGGTCATACTACTAAAGTATATGAAGGGAGAAAACCTAAACAAGAATATCTTCCGTGGCCGTTCTATATAAATACTCGAAAATTAGACAACAGATTCGAGAATAATCTTTCTTTGCATGCAATTCATCATGTAACGAAGAAGTTTATATAATACATAATCTGCGATTTTCGAATTTTTGAAATTTCTTACGATTTGCATTGCTTTATAGAGACACGTGAGTCCATAAATTTAAAGACTGTCTTTATTTTTATGGACAGTCTTTAGAAATAGCTAAACACTCAGACCTGATAAAAACTTAATTACTGATCTCAGCAGAAGAAAAGGACATTGTAATATTTTACACAATAAAAAGTACAATGTAATATTTTAAGAAGGAAAAAGAAAAATGTTGTACTGAGGCTCGAACCCACAGCTATAAAGTACAAAATATTTGACGAGCTATTAATCGGCCAAGTTGAATGTATAACAAGTATACAACAAAATCGCATTATATTGAATATTACCGACGCTTGCTTACCTTTCGACAACAGTGGACTATGCTCAATAACAAAAACATTCGCTGACATCACTGTCAACTTGTCCTCCGACACAGTAGCTCATATCTTTGTTTTGCTTATCATACTTTCAGGTGCCATCTTCTCGACCATTGGTGTGTTTGAGACAGTAACGAATCTCGTGGCGAGCGTATCAACCAGCGCCATCTATGCGCAAACAGTGACAATAATGCGCGGGCTTGTCTTTCTGGTACTCGGTTCTTACAACGCCATTGCATTACTTCTGTCCATGTAAGTGACTGCAAACACAGATTTTCTAACATTTGACGGAATTCCTTTTACCAGTAGTTTGAACGATCACTGTACTGCCCTCTGACTGGCGATAGCGACACCTAATTATATGTGTTGCGTCGAATGTAAACGTGTTTTAAGGGGAATGGGAACACCTAGAACATTTTTTCCGCCATTTTTTTTTCAAAGGGAAACGACTTTCGGGGCTTCCTGTTCCCTTTTCTATAGACTCAGGCCAACTGAATAAGGGTCTACTCTTAAAGAAAAGAATTTGCTCCTGAGGAGCAAATTCTTTCCTTTAAGTGTTGACCCCGATCGACATGATTAATAAAAATACATCAACAGAACAGGAATTGCCTCCCCTGAAACTGTACCCTTTCCCCTTAAACATGAGCCAGCTTTTAGCGAGTCAACAACTTTCAGCATCACAATACGTCACAAAACGACATCTTATTGGGCGGGCTCTTCTACCATATGCCAAGTGCTTTTGTTGCAGATTTTTCCGGCTCTTATTTCGCCTGGAGTCGATCGTTAATCACACGTAGGCGAAAGCTGAGTACCCGGAGAAAAATCACCTGACCTTCCGAAGGCCCCAGCCATCGGGGCTAAAAGCAATAGGTTGGGCGTTATGGTGCTTCCACGCAGAGATAAACCCGTCCGAACATGAGAAAGACTGTCATGCGCAAAGTGATGCGAGTCGGACCGTCCATGCATACAAATGCTTTTGGTTTCAGTGGGCGGCAGGCTTGAGATGTCATTTCATCTCATGGTCGGGTAAAAGACTCACAAAATTTCGAAGCAACGTCTCGAAAATGACCTAAATTGTGTTAACAGGGACGTTCAATCTCTATTCATACCAAACCTGTCCTTCTGTTGCGCAACATGTGACCCTTCTGTTGCGCAACATGTGATTCTTATCTTTAGGCGACGGAGGCCACTTGTAGAATTAACCGATTCTTTGGTGTGTTAGAGTATCGATAATGAAGACCATCACTACGGTTGTCCTTGTTATAGTTCGAACAATTTGACAGGAAATATATGGGCTGCATGATGCTTCTACGCAGAGCTGAAACCGACCCGCACACGAGTACTGGTAAACAGCTTAGAGGATCAAGCCTGCCCAGGTAAAGCGGTGCGAGTCTTCTCTGAAACTGCAAGGCCCAGGTCTTTGATATTTGGTGTGAAGCTTCATCTAGTGGACCTCTGTCAAGGTTGTTCAAATTATAGCCCTACGGCCAAAACTGCCCCTGCCCCAGGACTTTTGGGTTTACATAGACTTATATTGGGAGACTTTTTAAAAATCTTCTTCCCTGAAACAGGAAGGCCCAGATCTTTGATATTTGGTATGACGCTTCATCTAGTGGACCTCTACCAAGATTGTTCAAATTATAGCCCTGGGGGCAAAAATGCCCCCCTACCCGGGGCCCTTTGGTTTTACATAGCCTTATATAGGGAAATCTTTGAAAATGTTCTTCTCTGAAACGGTAAGGCCCAGGTCTTTGTTATTTGGTGTAACGCTTCACGTGGTGGACCTCTATCAAGGTTGTTCAAATTATAGCCCTATGGCCAAAACTGCCCCTGCCCCAGGACTTTTGGGTTTTCATAGACTTATATAGGAAAACTTTTTTAAAAATCTTCTTCTCTGAAACTGGAAGGCCTAGATCTTTGATATTTGGTATGACGCTTCATCTAGTGGACCTCTACCAAGATTGTTCAAATTATAGCCCTGGGGGCAAAAAAATGCCCCCGCCCCGGGGCCCTTTGATTTTACATAGCCTTATATAGGGAAATCTTTGAAAATGTTCTTCTCTGAAACGGCAAGGCCCAGGTCTTCGATATTTGGTGTAACGCTTCACCTGGTGGACCTCTATCAAGATTGTTCAAATTATAGCCCTATGGCCAAAAATGCCATCGTCCCGGGGCCCTTGGGTTTTCATAGACTTATATAGGGAAAATCTTGAAAAAAATCTCTTCTCTGAAACCGCGAGGCCCAGGTGTTTGATATTTGGTGTGAAGCTTCATCTAAAGGACCTCTACCAAGATTGTTCAAATTATAGCCCTGGGGCAAAAATGCCCCCGTCCCGGGGCCCTTTGATTTTACATAGCCTAATAAAGGGAAAATCTTTGAAAATTTTCTACTCTGAACCGGCAAGGCCCAGGTCTTTGATATTTGGTGTGACGCTTCATCTGGTGGATCTGTATCAAGATTGTTCAAATTATAGCCATAGCGCAAAAAATGCCACCATCCCGGGGCCCTTGGGTTTTACATAGACTTATATAGGAAAAATCTTAAAAAATCTCATTCTCTGAAACCGCGAGGCCCAGATTTTTGATATTTGGTGTGAAGCTTCATCTGAAGGACCTCTATCAAGATTGTTCAAATTATAGCCCTACGGTCAAATATGCCCCTGCCAAGGGGCCCTTTGATTTTACATAGACTTACAGATAAGCTCGAGAAGAACCTAACCATTTTCGCGTTTTGTCCGCGGGACACACGCGCATTGCGTGCGTGTAAAATTTTCGGGTTTCAATACGCGGTTCATCGCGTTCATACGCGATTGCAACGCGTTTAATATCAGCCAATGAAAGTGATTATTCGTAACGCGTTAGGCTAACTCAATACGCGTTTCTTTGCGAGAGAATTCCAACCAATAAGAATAAGACAGGTAAGCGAAGATAAACCGCGTGAATGCGAAAGAGCACGGACCAATCAAAATCCTCTTGGCTCGTATGTTTGACAAATATTCTTTATTTTATTTTTTCTTAATTATTGATAAATTAATGGCGGTATTGGCCTCTCTTATCAGTAGTGATTTCTTCGGATAAACACACACAATATATTTATATTTAAAGACAAATTTTGGATTGCATATCACCCTAATGTCTGGCAGTTTAGAGATAATAAACACTCGGGGTATTCTGAGGCATATGGTGTAGGGGACCAAGAGGGTAACTGTTTATCCTAGGATATTTGTTTGACAAGTTACGTCTATTTACTTGTTTGTGGGCGCTTATCAGAACCGCCATTTAATGGGTGTTTATGGTGTTTCTAACACATCTTGAAACACACTATACATATTTGACCCCGCTACCACTTTTAAATAGTAAAATTGGAATTTAGGGGGGTAATTATTCTTCTTCTTATTTTTGCACAAAATATAGATTGTGGGTACTCGTCAGAACCACCTAGCCAAGTCGGTTCTAACGAGTACAACAACCTATGTCTTGTGCAGAAATATTAAAATAACGGAAAATATTCAGTTTTGATGGTAAAAAAATCAATAGATTTGTATAGGCGTATTTTCGCAATGAAGTACCTACAATCTCTGTTTGCATCAAAGACAAATAAATGAATATATAAGCACATAAATAAAAATAAGGAAATGGTAAAGGCTGAAATACGCACATTCCTTAAAGTTCATAAAGTTTAGCGCCAAATGGCAAACAGTGCAGGCCAAGTTCAGACGCAAAAAAACTAGGCGTCTGATCGGGGCCTACATTGCTCAGAAAGCTTCAGACATTTTCATAATATTTTTGAAGACAACACAACCTCACACTCTTAAATTTTGAAATTGTTTTGTGCCATTTAATAGGTGCAAGATTCCATTTGGCGTCAATTGGCAAAAAGTGCAAACCAAGATCAAACGCAACAGAATTAGCGTCTGATCAGTGCCTAGATTATAAAAGATTACAAAATGTTCAGTTATTTCCCAAATAAATTGCGAAAAAAAAAAAAAATGATTCTCCTACATTTGGAAATGAACTAATGTTATGTATGTTAGGTGGAAAAAAACATTTGGTAAAACAAATGTGTTAATTAAAACAAAATAAATGAAAATTACAACAATAAATAATTAAATAAATGAGCTGCTTCTGTAAGTGACGGAACATCAGTTATTTCGGAAATTTGAAAAAAAAAAACCTCACACTCTTATATTTCGAAATGGTCTTATGCTATTTACAAAGTGGAAGATGCCATTTGGCGCCAATTAGCAAAATGTGCAGACCAAGATCATACGCAACAGAAATAGGCACCTGGTCGGGACCTACATTGTTTTAAAAAGCTTCAGATATTTTCAAAATAAATTTTGAAGAAAACACACCCTCACACTCTTAAATTTTGAAACGATCTTGTGCTTATTACAAGGTGAAAGATCCCAGTTGACGCCAAATGGCAAAATAAAGTGCAGATCCAGATCAGACCTAGCAGAAGTAGGCGTCTGATCAGGACCTACTCGGTTTGTCAAAATAAACAAAGAAAACAAAACTTCATACTCTTTAATTTTGAAATGGACTTGCTCTATTAACAAGGTGGAAAATTCCATTTGTTGCCAAATGGCAAAACCATGCAGACCCAGATCAGACGCAACAGACGTAGGCCTCTGATCTGGGCCTGCATTTTAATGCAAAGGGTTCAGGCATTTCGAAATAAATAGCGAAGAAAACGCAACTTGATTCTCCGAGTAAATTAAATAAAATAAATGATAATTACAAAAATAATTAATTTAAAATTGGGCCGCTTCTGTGAGTGAAAGAATAAATGACGATAATCAGATGTTGTTTTAAACAGCTATCTTTATATCCCCCCAGTTGCACCTGGGTGTCATAAAACTTTTGGTCAATAAACATCTTGCATTTTGACAGTCAACTTCAATCACGACTCAGTACCTGTATTTTAACCTTTACCCCCAGGCAAATATAAATGGATAATTGACTTGTCCGCCAGATTTGTTATGTTCAAACTGAAAAAAAATCTAGAATAAGGAAAATTTGAAGAAATAAAAAAAGAAACAAAAATGAAGGATAAGTGTGAAATAGTTACGCAGCACTGATTAGTTGCCTTTGAAACGCGAAGCAGTCTGTGAATGTGCACTATCTGCGTTTTCGACACTCATGTTTGATTGGCTGGTCAACAATCGCGATTTACACGCAATATTGCGTTATTCATAAAAGCATCTGATCGGCTAAAATGTCATTCGGAACTGATACGCGTAAATCACGAGTGCGAATCTCGCGCGTTACAAATGCGAAACAAATGCGTGTGCGCTGTAAAGTTCTTCTCAATCTTAACTGTATCTAGGGAAAAATCTTTAAAAATGTTCTCGTCTGTAACCAGAAGGCTCAAGTCTTTCATGATATTTGGTATGAAGCTTCATCTAGTGGACCTCTATCAAGATTGTTCAAATTATGGCCCTGGGGCCAAAAATCCCTGTTCACTGGGGCCAACTGGTTTTACATAGACATTTTAGGGAAAATCTTTATAAATCTTCTTGTCTGAAACCAGAAGGCCCAGTTCTTTGAATTTGGTATGATCCTTTGTCTAGTGGACCTTGACCAAGATTGATCAAATTAAAACCCTGGGGCCAAAATGGCTCCGCCCTGGGACCCACTGGTTTTACATAGACATAGGAAAAAACTTTAGAAATCTTCTTGTCTGAAACTAGAAGGCTCAGGTTTTGACATTTGATACGGAGCTTTGTCTAGTCGACCTCTATTACCCTTGGGCCAAAAATGGCCCCGCCCCGGGACCGGCAGGTTTTATGTATACTTATGTAAGGAACACCTTTAAATATCTTCTTGTCTGAATCTGAAACCAGAAGACGCCGGTCTTCGATTCACCTTTTAGACCAGTACCAAGATAATTCAAATTATAGCCCTAGGGCCAATAATGGCTCTCCGGGCCTCCGTGGCCTAGTGGTTAAGAGCGCTTACTCTTGATCAATAGGTCTCTCACCGCTGTGAGTTCGGGCCTCGCTCGGGTCACATGTGAGACGCCAAGTTCTGCAACGGAAGGTCAGGTGGTTTTTCTCCGGGTACTCCGGTCTTCGCCCACCTTTGATTAACGACCGGCTCGATATGAGTGAAATAATCTTGAAAGGGCCGTAAAACCAAACCAAACCAAACAACAACAAAAATGGCTCTCCTTGGTGCCCACTTGTTACTCTATGGATCAGGTGAGCGATCGTGGGCCATCATGGCCCTCTTGTCCTTATTTCTGCTCTAAATTCTTTATTCTTGTTCGAAAAAACATAATTAGAACTGCCTTAAAGAGGCGATACAAATGAGAACACACAATTAATGGTTGAAGCAGAAATTAGAAAACTAACACAATTGTCATTAGAAAGTTTCGATATGAAAGAATGCATTTTCTTTCATACCAGATATATGTAAGAATACCCGATATCTGCACCGGGTATAGAATATAAGAATCTTATATGCCATATAATATGGGTGTGAGGGGTGGATGGAAAAATCCGTCCCGAGGGGCACTGTCCGGCATCATGCGGCTTGCCGATTGATGCCGGACAGTGATCCCGAGGGACGGATTTTTCTACCAGTGCATTTATCAAACACGCGATTATATTCGATTTTGGGTCGGAGCACCAGGGTCAGAACATAAATTTCTATCCCAGGGTAAAATCGCGGATTTCCTTGTCTGGTGTGCAAGAATACCCGATATCTGCACCGGGTATAGAAATTCTAATATCACCCTGTTTATCCCATCCTGCTCTGCAATATTCGCAAGGCGCTGATAGAGAGGGGTGGGAAAAATACAACTGAAAATGCATTTAGAAATACCATCGCGAAAACACGGCTATATAATTTTGACCCCCTTTAACCCCCGTTTTATATAGTAAAACTGAGGTTTACGGGGGTCAACCTTTTTTTTTAATTGTTGCTCCAAATTAAAGATTGTGGGTACTCGTTAGAACCGCCTCGATGAGGCGGGTCTAACGTGTACCCACAATCTATATTTTGAGAAGAAATAAGAAAATTAATACAATTTTTCATCTTAAAATTTTAGTTTCTCGGCGGTAAAATTTTCAACGTATTTGTATAGGCGTGTTTTCGTGATGCAGTTTGCATTTGTTAAAATTGTTTTTTCATCAACTATGTGTTACATGTAAGCACTATTCATAGTGCCTTATGTTTTAACCTAGCAAGGCAGAAACAAACAGGTAATACGTTCGACCGAACGAGATAATCGCATCACGCTAATTGCCCGTGTAAACAAACAGGTGATACGGTCTACCGAAAGAGATAATCGCATCACGCTAATTGCCCGTGTAACGAAGAACTCTCTACAACCCACTTTATATAGAGAAGAATGGGGTTTACGGCGGTAAACATTATTTCCCTGATCTTTGCTCAAAAACAAATTGCGGGTACTCGTTACGAGGCGGTTCTAACGAATACCCACAATCTATGTTTGAAGCAGTCACAATTTTTGCTAATATTTGTCATTTCTGACACCATGTTGGACATTATTTTTCCTAACGATAAAGATAATGAATACATGTGAATCAGGACGAAAATGTTGTGATATGCAAGGGAAATAATCTTTTATTTCTATGGATACGCAATAGTCCATTCTAACCCTCAGGATGCCAGGACCGAACGGTTCCTAGGCTCACCGTGGGTTCAGACTGGCCGGACATCCCTCGGGTTGGAAACGCCTTTTCCTGCACATCAGATAAGGAAATCCATATTGTTTTAACTTGGGATAGAAATTCTTATCAAACCCCGGTGTTCTTACCCAGGGACAGAGTAAAAATCGAATATTCTCCCGTGTTTGATAAATACACTGCATTAAGGCCGTCGTTAAGGTTGACGTCACACCACGTTCCGTGACGTCAAAAACAACAATGTAGTGTCATCACAATATGGCGGACGTCGGCAACCGAAGTGAATGCAGTATCAAAAATCCACGCTCAGAAATGGATGGTATGCAAGGAAAAGAATCCTACATGGGTGTGAGGGTGAAGCCTCGTGATGCCGGACGGTGACCCTCGGATCCACCCCTCACATCCATGTAAGACTCTTATATTATGAGAGCTTCTGATATTCGTTATTTTTGCTAAGAAACATATACAGACGAAATTCCATGGCTCGAACACCGATGGCTCGTTTACCATGGCTGAGTCGAACTCGCTCAAGAACCCCTAGGCAACTCCTCTGCATAAGAAAAAGTGTGGGATAATTAAGGAGATTTTCGACTTTTATCTTGCAAATGTACGTATGCTGTGTGTACTCATTGGAATCGCCTCAATGAGGCGATTCTAACGAGTACACACAGCATACATTTATGCTACAGAACACCGAAAAGAAGTCCAAAAATATCCCCGTTATGTTTTCTGGATGTATACAACAGTGGCTCGAACTACCGCTGTCTCGAACAAATTTCCATGGTCCCAAAGGGGTTCGAGCCATCGAAGTTCGACTGTATTGCGGATACTCGCCATGAGCGGTTCTAACGAGCACCAACAATCTATTTTTGTAGCAGATATAAGAAAACTAATACAATTTCCATCAGAAAATTTCGATTTTTACGGCCATTAAAAAATACACAATATAACATGGATATGTTA
Source organism: Lucinisca nassula (assembly GCA_963580285.1). Classification (NCBI taxonomy): domain Eukaryota; kingdom Metazoa; phylum Mollusca; class Bivalvia; order Lucinida; family Lucinidae; genus Lucinisca; species Lucinisca nassula. The sequence continues at coordinate 95,623,583 of OY757012.1, forward strand.
GCCTAATGATATGAAACTCATCGCGAAAACACGCCTATATAATTGTGACCCCCCTCATACCCCACTTTTTATATAGTAAAAGTGGGGTTCAATGGGGTTTTCATTATTTTTCTTATTTCTGCTCAAAAACATAGATTGTTGGTACTCGATAGGACCGCCTCAACGAGGCGGTTCTAGTTGAGGCGGTTCTATCGAATCCCCGCAATCTATGTTTTGAGCAGAAATAAGAAAAATATCACAATGTTTCCTCTTAAAATTTCTAATTTTTGACCAAAAAAATGGCAATATATTTGTATAGGGGTGTTTTCGTAATGGCTTTGTTTGTTTGAATTAGGGTCTAACGTCCCCGTCAACACTATTTAGGTCATTTTGAAGAAGCTGCTCACAATTTTGTGGGACTTTTACCCGACATTGAGATGAAATGACATCTCAAGCCCTGCAGTCCAATGAAACCAAAAGGCTTATATGCATTCGGAAGTCTGACTCACACCACATTTCCTGGGCAGGCTTAGTCTTTCTGAGCGGTTTACCAGTACTCGTGTGTGGTCAGTTTCAGCTCTGCGTGAAAGCATCATGCAGCCCAATCTATTTCCCCAAGCCCGATGGGCGGGGGCGTCTTGTACGTAATGCGTCCCTCTCATCATACATATACGAATCCAAATAACTCATAAAAGTTTCAATATGGGAACACCTATGGTATGCAAAACATACTATTTTTACAGCTCAGGGGCCAGTTGTTCAAAACTAACGACGTCGTTAGTTTACGTATCGTTAAAACTTTGATTATTAAATATGGTTCAGTTGACAGTCAATGTGTTTCTTTTTTTTTCAGAGTTTTAAAGATAGGGTGGCATATAGAACGGCGCGCACAGCAACTACCGAACGGATAGGACAATCAAGTTACAATCAAGAACTCCTTTACATCGGCTGAGGATTTTGTGAAAAACATCAACAAAATATCATATATTTCGCTTATTATTCTGACATGGCAAGGGGATAACGCAGCCATGTAGGATACATTACGCAAACACGCCTATACAAACACATTGCCACCTTTATCGCCGAAAAAATGAAAATTTTATGATGAAAAATTGTGATATTTTTCTTATTTCTGCTCAAAATATAGATTGTGGGCACTTGTTAGAACCGCCTCATCGAGGCGGTTCTAACGAGTACCCACAATCTATATTTTAGAGCAGAAATAAGAAAAATAAGGTGTACCCCCGGAAAGGGGATCAAAATTATATAGGCGTGTTTTCCTGATGATTCTTCCTTTCAGCATACGAAAGTGCCTCTTTTTCTGTCGACAATTTATGAAAATGTTTAATTTATGATTTGTAATTTATGCACAAACTATGTGTTTGATAATAAATATAGAAAAACGCTTTCTAGTTTTGAAATTCCCCCTTTTCCCTATATAAACTGAAGTTGGCAAGGATGTTCTTCACACGGTCTTTGTTAACGTGAAAGCTTATTACATATAATGGATAACTTAAGGGGGATGGAAAACATTCAGGGGAGGCGACTCCTGTAAATCAATAAGAATGAACTCTTAAGAAACAATTTGCTCCTGAGGAGCAAATTCTTTCATTACGAAAACATGTCCGTAAGAGTGAGTGAGTGTTTGAGTTTTACGTCCCACCAACAGCTAAGGTCATACGGAGACGGGACCTCGGTTTAAAGACTCATCCGAAAGTCTGGAGAAGCCCGGGATCGATCCTGCGATCCCTGGTTTACAAGGCGAGTGGCGTAACCACTACACCACGGAGTCTTCTATATGTCCGTAAGAAATAATGGCGTCCAACATGGATCCAGAAAATAGTAAATATTAGGTAAAAATGATAACATCTTAATTATTTCTGCTTTCAACATAGATTGTGGGTGCTCGTTAGAACCGCCTCAATGAGGCGGTTCTAACGAGTACCCACAATCTATGTTTTTGAGCAAAAATAAAGCAGAAAATGTATACCCCCGTAAACCCCACTTTTACACCAGATAAGGTGGGGTTTAGGGGGGGGGGGGGGGTCTTTGCTTCACGGACTTCTTAGCGTGATGCATTTAAGAGTACCTGAGGTGCAAATCCTTTCCTTTAAGAGTAGACCCCTTTTTCAATGGTTTTGTGCCTATGGATTAGTAAACGGGATGTCCTGAAAGTTGTCTCCCTTTGAAAAATGGCTGAAAATGTGCAGGTGTTCCCATTCCTCTTAAACAATGGACGAGCTTACAGAGCGTCATTTTCAATGAAGACTGGCAAACTTGTCTAAAATTTGGCCTGGTCGGAACTTCAACGGGAGCACTCAGAGTAAGAAAACTACTGGTGTTGGAGGAAAATGCATGTGTTGTCTTTAAAAGTCAGGCGTCAGTTGTTTTAAGCATCGTTAGCTTAACGATCTCGTTAGTGGTCATATTGCTAACTCTTCTAGCAAGTACAATATCGTAAATTTTGGTATTTTTGCTAAAAAATCTGAGCAGCTTTTGCTTCCGCAAAAGCTGCTCATATTTTTTTCAGCGAAAAAATTCAGTATATTTGCCATATTAAATGACCAAAGTTTTAACGATACGTTAACTAACGACGTCGTTAGTTTTGAACAATTGTCCCAGCTGATGATTACCTTAACAAATCCGTGCAACGAATGCCATTTTAAACCCCAGTTAATACAGAGATATAAGCGGGTGGTTCAGGGTTGTACAATATTTTCTTTATTCTTGCCCAGAAACATAGATTGTGGGTACTCATTAAAACCGCCTCAATGAGGCGGTTCTGACGAGTACTCCATTACGAAAACACGCCTATACAAAATACATTGTAAATGTTACCGCCGAAAAAGCGAAAATTTTTAGATGAAAAATTGTGATATTTTTCTTATTTATGCTCAAAATATAGATTGTGGGTACTCGTTAGAACCGCCTTATCGAGGCGGTTCTTACGATTTCCCACAATCTATATTTAGAGCAGAAATAAGAAAAATAAAGTTTACAGTGAAAACCCAAGTGTTTCTATATAAAATTGGGTTCAAGGGGGTCAGAATTGTAAAGGCGTGTTTTCGTGGTGCATATTGTGACGATAAAACCATTACGAGAACACACTTATACAAATACATGTACATTGGAGACTTTCCCCACCGAAAAAATGAACATTTTCAGAAGAAAAATTGTAATAATTTTCTTATTTCTGCTCAAAACATAGATTATGAGCACTCTTTGGAATCGCCTCAATGAGTCTGTTCTAACGAGTACCCATAATCTATATTTTAGAGCAGAAATATGCAAACTAAGGTTTACCCCTGTAAACCCCAGTTGTACTATATAAAAGTGGGGTTCAAGGGGGTCAAAATTATATAGGCGTGTTTTCGTGATTAAAATCACAATTTTTCGATAGAATTCACTGTAGTATACGGGTGTGTTATACGGGTGTGTTATCGCAGCGTAACGTGGTTACTCTGCGCCCTTTTCACTGTAGTATACGGGTGTGTTATACGGGTGTGTTATCGCAGCGTAACGTGGTTACTCTGCGCCCTTTTCGCTGATAATAAGATCCAAAGTATAAAGAAGTAATGAAGAAATACACATCATGGGAAAAAGCCCATGAGAAATACTCTCCAACTTCGATGGCTCAAACACCTTTCGGACAGCGAAAATCTGTTCGAGACAGGGGCAGTTCGAGCCACTGAGGGTAACAGCCAGGAGGCATAAAGGGATTAATTTTGGGACATCTTTTCGGTGTTCTATAATAAAATGTATGTTGTGTGTACTCATTAGAATCGCCTCATTGAGGCGATTCTAATGAGTACACACAGCATACATTTTCAAGTTTAAAGTCGAAAATCTCCTTACTTATCCCACACTAATTCTTGGGACTCAAATACGGATTCGGCTCATCCATGGAAAACGAGCCATCGGTGTTAGAGCCATCGAAGTTCCACTGTATATAATAAGAATCTTGTTTTGGTTTGAATTTAGGTCTTACGTCCTCGCCAACTTTATTCAGGGCAGTTTGGAGATTTGTGGGACTTTTACCCAAATGAGATCTCAAGCCCTGCCGCCCTGTGAACTAGAATTTCCAACCAATAGGGTTAATATACGCACACGGATCAATTTGCCTGGGCAAGCTTACCGAGGAATGGCCGGGCCAGTGTGCAAAGGTTCTGGTCGGCCAGGGCATCCCCATGAAGGGTTAGAGACGCACATATCTCCTGATCCCAATAAAAAAAATCTTTTTGCATACAATATTTTTTTCCTTGCGATTTTATGTTTATTTATTTCTGTGAAGCGGGTCACCTCGCCAATGTATAAATTATTGCATTGCCCCACAAGGTGGTTGTCCCGGATGCCCACAATCTATCTGAGCGAACCATTGCGAAAACACGACTATACAAATACATTGCAAATTTTACCATGGAAAAATGAAAATTTTCAGCTGAAAAATTTCTATATTATTTCTGCTCAAAACATAGATTGTGGATACTCGTTAGAACCGCCGCGATGAGGCGGTTCCAACGAGTACCCACAATCTATGTACTTGAACAGAAATAAGGAAAATAATGTATACCCCTGCAAACCCCAGTTATACTGTATAATAGTGGGGTTTACGGGGTCAAATTTATATAGGCTTGTTTTCGTGATGCATGCCCTGAAACGCGTTGGCCAGTTGTTCAAAACTATAAATTACGGGCCTCCGTGGCCTAGTGGTTAAGAGCGCTGACTCTTGATCATTAGGTCTCTCACCGCTGTGGTTCGAGCCTCGCTCGGTTCACATGTGAGACGCCAAGTTCTACAACGGAAGGTCAGGTGGTTTTTCTCCGGGTACTCCGGTTTTCGCCCAACTCTGATTAACGATCGGCTCGATATGAGTGAAATAATCTTGAAAGGGCCGTAAAACCAAAACCAAAAAAAAAAACAAAAAAAAACAAACAAAAAAAAACCTAAAAATGTCGTTACATGTACTCACATTTGTAAAGCCCCCGCCCATAGGGGCTTGAAGAAATATATGGGCTGCATGATGCTTCCACGCAGAGCTGAATCCGGCCCGCACACTAGTACTGGTAAAGCGCTTAGAGGATCTAAGCCTGTCCAGGAACTGCGGTGCGAGGAGGACCGTCCATGCTAATAAACCCTATTGGTTTCATTGGGCGACAGGGCTTGAGATGTCATTTCATCTCAATGTCGGGTAAAAGTCCCACAAAATTGGAAGCAACGTCTCCAAAATGACCTTTACAGTGTTGATGGGGACGTTAAACCTCAAATCAAACAAAACTCACATTTGTAACATATCGTAAAAACCTCGATCATATAATATGGCAAATCTGCCAATAGGTTTGCTGAAAACAAAAACGAAAAAAAAAGAAAAAAAAAAAAAAAAAAAACGTGCGCAGCTTTCTCCAGCAGATGATCGTGTTTCCAAAGCTAGGCACTGTAGAAAGCACCATTCAATGGCGTTTCAGACCCTTACTGCAAGAACTAACATTTATTCCCCGCGAACCATTAGAGATTGGAATGCCCTTCCCGATTCGATTATTTCGACAGCTGAAGGTGCTGAGGATTGTGTAGCTAAGTTTACCTCTTTGGTTTATTCTACTGGGGTATGGATGTTCTTTGACGTGTCACCAGTAACAATTCTGATTCTGGTATTGTTAAAGCTACTTTGGGGTTGATGAGAAGATTAACTGGTTAACATTTGAAAAAAATCCATTTTTTTTTCTTGAGTTATGCCCTTTTAAAATTTTGCGCGTTTTAAGCTTGTAAGCAAGATATCTCAAAAACTGTACGAGCTATTGCCCTGAGACTTTAAGGCTGGTTCAGCATGTAATCACGTTTTTTTCAGCAAAAATACAATTGTAGTAGATACTGTCCTTGCTGCAACCGTTAACATTTTCACCCACAACAGGTTCGTTAAGCTACATGTAACGAGATTTTTAACATCTGGGCCCCCATGCCTTTCATTATGACGAACATAATGGATGTTACTTTTTTCTTGCTTTCTTTATATGTGCTGAGACAGATATGGGATCGGCGTTAGCAGAAAAGCGTGTTTTTAAAACTATGGGCCCGACTTTATATTGTGTTTAAGAATTTAAAAACATGTGTGAGCCGGAAACAGCGACAGGAACAAGTTTTGTTTGCGACCTTCGAAGATTCTGATCAAACTGCGCATCAGCGCAGTCTGGTCGCATGGGTCATCTTGTCATCACGTGAACAAGTTCGTGAAATGAAGACCCCCCCCTATACCCCACTTTGTATAGAGAAAACTGGGGTTTACGGGGGTATACATTATTTTTCTTATTCTCGCTCCAAGGCATAGGCCTCAATGAGGCGGTTCCAACCAGCACTCACAACCTATGTTTGCAGTATTTATAAGAAAAATATCAAATATTTTCATCAGAAAATTGGCCATTTTGGAGATGAGTAAAAATGCACTAATTTGCACGGGTGTATTATCGTAATGAATGCTCTGCATGCTAGGTATATATATATATATATATATATATATATATATATATATATATATATATATATATATATATATATATATATATATATATATATATATATATATATATATATATATATATATATATATATATATATATATATATATATATTTTTTTTTTTTATTTTTCAGCAGACGACATTTTGAAATATTATTACTAAGAAAAATATCAACAATTTGTTGTCAGCTGAACGGTAATGGTTAAGATACAGTCTCATCCCCAGAGTGAAAATGAAGACGCTAAGACTGTATACTATTGGTGCGCATGCTGATCAGAAAGTTTGGTGATCGCACATGTATGCCAGCGTTTAGATTTCCTTGTGCCCCGGTCCCTGTATTGTCAGGCGAAACAATGCTGCCATACCCGGATATAATCTTTATTTAAATACCACGTAATTTAAAAAGATAAAAGTTTATTCAACTTAGATACAACTTAGATACATCAAGAGAAAATATGTTTTTTTTTTTTTTTTTTTTTTCAATTTTGAATAAACAACGGCGCAGATCAGACTACGATTCCGCACTTGAATAGAACAATATCATCAGTTTCTTAACCTACCGTAAAGATCCTAAAAATTCGGGCACCTTTATAACTTGCTGTAATTTTAACACATTTGGGAGTCCAAAAGGTGCATTCGGAATGGCAAACTATGTAGACTTTGATCAGATTCAGGAGCAGTCTGATCTTGGTCCGCGCTGTTTGCTCAGGTCTCTCTGTCACAATACTTAGGATCATTACGGTATAAAATTTCAAGACTCGTTAGTTTGTGTAGCTAACTGAGCTGGTACCAGGTCTGCACCGTTTGCTCAGGTCCATCTGTCCCAATACTTAGGATCATTACGGTATAAAATTTCAAGACTCATTAGTCCGTGTAGCTGACTGAGCTGGTACCAGGTCTGCACTGTTTGCTCAGGTCTATCTGTCCCAATACGTAGGATCATTACGGTATAAAATTTCAAGGCTCATTAGTGGGTGTAGCTGACTGAGCTGGTACCAGGTCTGCACCGTTTGCTCCGGTCTATCTGTACCAATACTTAGGATCATTACGGTATAAAATTTCAAGGCTCATTAGTGGGTGTAGCTGACTGAGCTGGTACCAGGTCTGCACCGTTTGCTCCGGTCTATCTGTACCAATACTTAGGATCATTACGGTATAAAATTTCAAGATTCATTAGTCTGTGTAGTTGACTGAGCTGGTATCAGGTCTGCACCGTTTGCTATGGTCTATCTGTCCCAATACTTGGGATCATTACGGTATAAAATTTCAAGACTCATTAGCCTGTGTAGCTGAGACTGAGCTGGTACCAGGTCTGGTATATTTGTCCCAATAATTAGGATCATTACGGTATAAAATTTCAAGACTCATTAGTCTGTGTAGCTGAGACTGAGCTGGTACCAGGTCTGGTATATTTGTCCCAATAATTAGGATCATTACGGTATAAAATTTCAAGACTCATTAGTCTGTGTAGCTGAGACTGAGCTGGTACCAGGTCTGGTATATTTGTCCAAATAATTAGGATCATTACGGTATGAAATTTCAAGACGCATTAGCCTGTGTAGCTGAGACTGAGCTGGTACCAGGTCTGGTATATTTGTCCCAATAATTAGGATCATTACGGTATAAAATTTCAAGACTCACTAGCCTGTGTAGCTGACTGAGCTGGTACCAGGTCTGGTATATTTGTCCCAATAATTAGGATCATTACGGTATAAAATTTCAAGACTCATTAGTAGGTGTAGCTGACTGAGCTGGTACCAGGTCTGGTATATTTGTCCCAATAATTAGGATCATTACGGTATAAAATTTCAAGACTCATTAGCCTGTGTAGCTGACTGAGCTGGTACCAGGTCTGGTATATTTGTCCCAATAATTAGGATCATTACGGTATAAAATTTCAAGACTCATTAGCCTGTGTAGCTGACTGAGCTGGTACCAGGTCTGGTATATCTGTCCCAATAATTAGGATCATTACGGTAGAAAATTTCAAGACTCATTAGTAGGTGTAGCTGACTGAGCTGGTACCAGGTCTGGTATATCTGTCCCAATAATTAGGATCATTACGGTAGAAAATTTCAAGACTCATTAGTAGGTGTAGCTGACTGAGCTGGTACCAGGTCTGCACTGTTTGTCCCAATACTTAGGATCATTACGGTAAAAAAATTTCAAGACTCATTAGTCGGTGTAGCTGACTGAGCTGGTTGGTACCCGGTTACAAACCCCGCGGACAGGGCCGGAGGTTATAAAGCATTTTACATGCTCAACTCAGCTGAGCATGAAATTTATAATGCTCATAAATATTAAAATACAAAAGATAGAGGCATATTTCTTGCTCAGATCAGCACATAATGGCATTTATCCTGCTCATAACTTTTAAAATGCCAACTTTTGTTGGCATTTTAAAATTTATGAGCAGGATAAATTTCATGCTCAAGTGAGTTGAGCATGAAAAAAGTTTTATAACCTTTGGGCCAGGTTTTCCCTTGATAGAACCTATATATAGTACGAATATGAATCAGCTATTTATTATCTTTGCTGTTGTTTTATATATCTGCGATATGTTCAAGTGATACAAGCCCCGAAGAATGCACAATGAATAAGCAGTTTTCGGGCTGATTGTTCATCAATCGACCCAAAGTTACTAAGTACCAAAGCTACCCGTCTGACATTGTCCATGTGAGCATTGCTGCTCATGTACGAAATCCAGGTAAGGGTTATTAATAGCTTCGCTGTGCTTCTCTCTGTGACGTCACTCCGATGTAAATTCTGGACTGGTCTGACGAACTGGGTCATTTGCAAACAGTGAAGACCCTGATCAGACGCCGCAAAACGCGGCGTCTGATCAGGGTCTACACAGTTTGCTTGAAATACTGGCATTTAGGTCAAACAAAGCATCAGGAGTACGTTACCAGCCTAGAAGCCTTCGTGGTCGAGTGGTTACGCTACTCGCCTTGTAAACCAGGGGTTGCAGGTTCGATCCCGGGCTTCTCCAGACTTTCGGATGAGTCTTTAAACCGAGGTCCCGTCTCCGTATGACCTTAGCTGTTGGTGGGACGTAAAACTGAAACACTCACTTACTCACGTTACCAGCCTACACTCAGAGACAATCGACCAATCAGCGCTGTCAGTGCTTTGATTTTTTCATCGACCACATTACGAAAACACGCCAATACTAATACATTGTAAATTTTACGGCCACCCAAAAATGAAAATTTTCAGATGAATAATTTCGAAAATTTTCTTATTTCTGCTCGTAACATAGATTGTGAACACTCGTTAGAACCGCCTCGATGAGGCGGTTCTAACGAATACCCATAATCTATGTTTTAGCAGAAATAAGACAAAATGTATAACCCTGCAAACCCCTATATAAAGTGGGGTTTAGTGGGCTCAAATATATAGACGTGTTTTTTAGTGGTGACGAACTCGGAAATTCTTGTACTCTTCTTTCTTTATTCACCATATTTGCATTATTTGCTGGCTCCCAGCTTGCACATTGTCAATATTGGAAAAACAGGTAACCAGACCCGCCTGAACTTTTAAGGTCAGGGGGGTCTGGTTACCTGTTTTTCCAACACTGATAAGCTTCAGACTAGGAACCAGCAGATAATGCAAATAAGGTGAATAAGCTCCGTCGCGAAAACAACTATTCGATGTTCTACAAACCGCTTCCACAGCTATGAAGACGATCTATTTCTTCAAGTCCCGATTGCTGGTGGACACTGGGTGACGTTAGGTGCGTTTGGGTGAAGAATGGGGTGTCTTTTAGACTCTGTGTTCCTCACCTGTGGGGATAGGCACACCCCTCATAGCAAGAATTTAATAAGGCAATGCACCCAAGTAACCGAAATAATATCTACATGTATCAAAGTACAATTACACTGCCATTTTATCAGCGTTGTTGCAGTGGGGGCTTAGTTATTTACTGAAATCTATCAGTATTCATTCAATTTATTAGACTTAATATCTTTGAAACCAATATAAAAATGTTTGATATTTCAATTGCTTGTGACATTTCAAACCTGAAGGGCATACATCAGCAAGTCCATTTAGAAATGTACCCCAGCAAATGCGAACAGGGAAGGTTCTGGCGCGCCTGCGCGTATGCGCAGGCTCGCCAGAACCTTTCCTGTTCGCAAACGGGTAAAATGTGCATAAACGCAGCCGATTTTACATTCGCGCATGCGCAACTGAAGAACCGCGTTTCGTGTTGTGCTAGTGTCACTTTTCTCGTGCGGTGGCTCAGCTGATCTACCAATATTGATCGTTATACGGTTTAAATACATGCTTCAAAAATGGTATTTGAATATATTCAGTAAAGGATGTTAAATTGAACTCATACAAATTCATTTATTATTTTGGCCTACTATTCAGTAATATTATGACTTTTAATCCAGGTACAAAGGAAGATTACAGAAAAGAATTAAATAACAACAAATGTGAAAGCTCTAAGCCAAAGAGATATTTTAAGCGGTAGAACTTTCAAAAAGGATTACGACACATTTTAGAATTTTAACAGGATATTATCTGTATACTTAAAGCCTGTGTTAAATTTCTGTACACATGACAACAAATAAATAAAGTGACTTTTACAACACCTGTTACATGGAAAGGTGGAAGAGTGGGCCTAAGAGTTTATTTATGAGGATGTTCTGGGACTGTGGAAGGTTATAATGTGGAAGAATTAGAACATATTATACACCATACAGTTCAAAATATAGAAAAAAAAACATCAGGCGAGTTATACATGGGTTATTGATAAAAAGGATATTCTATAGTAAAATGTAACAAATGAAACAGAGTTCAAAATATACCTATAGAGTTTAAGAAAGAGTGAAAAAATATGTTTATCCTAGTGAAATATGGTAATAACGAAACATTATTATGCAACCCAAGCTGTGCTGTAATAAATTTATTACACAGTATAAAGACACGTGCTGGATACGGCAAAACAAATGTAACAGTTGATCTTTCGGACGACACAGGTACTCGTTTATTCTGTTTCAAGTTGACAACGTTATTCAATCTAACATCACGAAATCACGCCTATATCATTCTGACCTCTTGAACCCCACTTCCATATAGTCAAAACCGGGCTTTACAGGGGTAAAGCTTATTTTGTTCTTATTTCTGCTCTAAAATATAGATTGTGGGTACTCGTTAGAACGCTGAGGCAGTTTGAACGTGTAACCACAATCTATCACAATTTTGCATCTTTACAATTTCGCTTTTTACAATGTAATTCTATAGGCCTGTTTTCCTAATGAAGTTTACCACGGTGTTTTGAAAATTTACATTTCAGTCTCATAGTGTAATTTTTATTTTCTTGTCCTTTGGGGTCATTGATTCCATTGTGGAATTTTGAAATTATTTGAGGGTCACTGTTGAGGCCTAATTGGCCGAAACTAGCTGGTCTGGCCCAGAAAACATGTGCATCCCATATTTACCAGTTCTGTGGTGTATTCCTTGCATCCAAAGGATAACCCTTTCTAGAACATATTTATCGTTAATGTTTGTAATTACATGTAGCGGATTTAAGCAAAATCATTAAAAGAATGGAAGTGTTCATCCTACTGACACGGTTCATATGGGTCTACACTGACATCATATTAACAAGTCGAGTAATGAACACCCAAGTAAAGCCAACTTCATACAGAGAAAACTGGGGTTTACAGGGGTATGCGTTATTTTTCTTATTTCTGCTCCAAGACATAGATAGCGGATACTCGTTAGAACCGCCTCAACGAGTACCCCAGATGCGGTTCAACCTGTGTTTTGAGTATACTTCAAAATAATATAACATTTTTTTTCATCAGAAAATTGACCGTTTTGGATATATAAAATAATGTTCTATGTCGCATGGATTGCATAAGGATTAGGCCTACATGTCTACAGGGCAGAAAAGGGGCATTTGATCTTTACTTTCACGAAAGCTGCCGAAAGGTCAAAGGAGTTAAATTTTGTTGGCAGATTGAGGTTTATCGACCCGTGAACACAATTTAGGTCATTTTGGAGACGTTGTTTCCTTGTTTCCAATTTTGTGACACTTTTACCCGACATTGAAATGAAATGACATCCCAAGCCCTGCCGTCCAATGTAACCAAAAGGCTTATATGCATTAGATGGTCTGACTCACATCACTTTGCCTGGGAAAATTTCTAAGCAGTTTACCCGTACTCATGTGTGGTGAGTTTCAATTCTACATGGAAGCAATATGCATCCCAATCTATTTCTCTTCAAGCCCCGACTGGCAGGGGCAGAGGCGAATTTGTATACAAGGACCTGTTGTGGGAGGTTAGTCCGGTGTGAATGTGCCGTGAAGCCATCATGTTAACAAGTCCGTGTAATGAACACCTCTCTAAACCCAACTTTATGTAGAGAAAACTGGGGTTTACGGGGGTATACATTATTTTGCTTATTTCTGCTCCAAGACATAGGTTGTGGGTACTCGTTAGAACCGCCTCATGCGGTTCTAACGAGCACCCACAACCTATGTTTGGAGTAAAAATAGGTGAAATAACAGCAATTTTCATCAGAAAAATATGAATTTTGGATTATGTCATATAATGCACTATGTCACACGGATGTGCTATCGTAATGTTTTCAGTGCCAGGGCGCTCTGCTGCTTTGGCTTCAGCAGGGCAAGGGCGTGTTGTACTTACAGCAGGTGTGAAATGGGGACATTTTTTTGTTTTGATTTTTTTTCTTCTACTTCATCCTTTCTTTTCCTTTAATGCCTCATCTCTTGGGAGACGGTTTGAGATGGACTGCTGCTAGAAGAAGTCGGTCGTTTTATTTGTTTGATTTGTTTTTAACGTCCCCGTCAACACTGTATAGGCCGTTTTGGAGACGTTGCTTCCAATTTTGTGGGACTTTTACCCGATATTTAGATGAAATGACATCTCAAACCCTGTCGCCCAAAGACACCAATAGGGTTTATAAGCATGGACGGTCTGACTCGCACCGAATTGCCTGAGCAGGCTTAGATCCTCTAAGTAGTTTACCCGTACTCATGTGTGGTGAGTTTCAATTCTGCATGGAAGCAAGATGCAACCCAATCTATTTTTCAAGCCCCGATTGGCAGGACCTGATGTGGGAGGTTATTTCAGTGCCAATGTGCCGTGAAGCCATCATGTTAACAAGTCCGTGTAATGAACACCTCTCTAAACTCAACTTTATATAGAGAAAACTGGGGTTTACGGGGGTATAGATTATTTTGCTTATTTCTGCTCCAAGACATAGATTGTGAGTACTCGTTAGAACCGCCTCAATGAGGCGGTTCTAACGAGCACCCGCAACCTATGTTTTGAGTAAAAATAGGTAAAATATCAGCAATTTTCATCAGAAAAAAATATGAATTTTGGTTTATGTCATATAATGCACTATGTCACACGGATGTGTTATCGTAATGTTTTCAGTGCCGGACCACTCTGCTGCTTTGGCTTCAGCAGGGCAAGGGCGTGTTGTACTTACAGCAGGTGGGAAATGGGGACATTTTTTGTTTTGATTTTCTTTACTTCTACTTCATCCTTCCTTTCCTTTTTATTGTCTCATCTCTTGGGAGACGGTTTGAGATGGACTGCTGCTAGAAGAAGTCGGTCGTTTGATTTGTTTGATTTGTGGTTTAACGTCCCCGTCAACACTGTATAGGATCATTTTGGAGACGTTGCTTCCAATTTGGTGGGACTTTTACCCGATATTTAGATGAAATGACATCTCAAACCCTGTCGCCCAATGACACCAATAGGGTTTATAAGCATGGACGGTCTGACTCGCACCGAATTGCCTGAGCAGGCTTAGATCCTCTAAGCGGTTTACCAGTACTCGTGTGCGGTCAATTTCAGCTCTGCGTGGAAGCATCCTGCAGCCCTTCTATTTATTCAAGCCTCGATGGATGGGAGCCGAGAAGTTGGTCGTAGACCCCCGGCTGTTATCAAGGACTGTCCGAGGGCGAACTCATTCAGTACTGGTAAACCGCTTAGAGTGTCCAAGTCTGTCCAGGAACTGTGATGGTAGCTAACCGGTCCGACATGACCTTAGATGTTGACTGGGATATAACACCACAACACGCACAAACATGTGTAGGATCCCAAAACGTCCGACATCCCTAAGTGTCCGACAAACTCTAAGTTTTTCGGGAAGCTGTTGAAAACGATGGGAAATGATCAATTATGTCATATTAAGTGAAAATTTCGCGAAATAATTTATTGTAAAATATTCAAAATTAAACTTGAAATTATTTTGTTGTCGGACACTAAAGGATGACCCAAACATCCCTAAATGTCCGCCATCCCTAAATGTCCGACATGAAAATGTGTTTAGATGAAGATGTTTATAGTTTCAGCAAATTACATTTTGCATGCTGTAAACAGTTTTTTAATCCACAGCTCCCAGTACTTTCCTTTGATGTTGGAAGTACTAATAAATTTCGATAAATGTATTGTTATCATGTACTGATATCATGTACTGATATCATGTACAGTTTTGAATGGACCAATCAGCTGAGCTACAATTAAAATGGGAAGGGGCTTCTAGCTCTGCATGACAAAGTTAACATTGTGGGTATTTCTTAAAATAGCCTCGCCGAGGTTATTTGAATGAGTACCCACATTTAAACTAGCTTCTACTTAATGGCAAACAGTGCAGACCCTGATCAGACTGTTCCTTCTGATCTTAAAATGGGAAGGGGCTTCTAGCTCTGCATGACAAAATTAACAATGTGGGTATTCATTCAAATAGCCTCGCCAAGGTTATTTGAATGAGTACCCACATTTAAAATAGCTTTTACTTATAATGGCAAACAGTGCAGACCCTGATCAGACTGCTCCTTCTGATCTTAAAATGGGAAGGGGCTTCTAGCTCTGCATGACAAAATTAACACTGTAGGCTTTCATTAAAATTGCCTCGCCGAGGTTATTTGAATGAGTACCCACGTTTAAAATAGCTTCTACTTAATGGCAAACAATGCAGACCTTGATCAGACTGCTCCTTCTGATCTTAAAATGGGAAAGGGCTTCTTGCTCTGCATGACAAAATTAACAATGTGGGCATTCATTAAAATTGCCTCGCCGAGGTTATTTGAATGAGTACCCACATTTAAAATAGCTTTTGCCGAATCAGTGCAGACCCTGATCAGACTGCTCCTTCTGATTAAGTTTCTCCAATTCTCCATAAAATCAAATTGTAGGTACTCGCTAGAACCGCCTCATCTAGGCAAGTCCAACGAGTACCCACAACATGTTTTTGTGGGATGAGGCAGTTCAAATGAGTACCCACAACATACCTTTTTATGGAGAAAAAATATCCCTGAATTATCACAAAATACACTCCCATTTACTGGTGCCAAACATTTTATGAAACATTTGCATGCAGCAAAAGCTTACATCTGAGTTCAAAGTAAGTCCTTTCACTTGAAGGTTCAGCATTAAAATGCCCCAGTGATAAACATCAGGTAAAGAAAAACATGATCAAATAACCTGTGGTCAGTTGGATTCAGACCAATCAAATCCAATTGAATATTAATGAAGCAGAGAAGGTGACAGTGTCCTTTCAGACAGGACAATCCATTTTCCAGACGGGGTAAATCAGGTCAAATAAAAGAAATTGAAATTTACAGTAAATAAAACAAATATGCTTTAATAGGTTTTATCTATTACCTTTGGTGGAAGTTACAATAAGCTGTGGATTAAAACAGATATATCCAATTGTTTTTGAGAAATATTGGTAAATATTTGTACTGATTGACATCTGTACAGGATAATTAGACTCGCCCTGGCGGGCTCGTCAAATTATCCTGTACAGATATCAGTCAGTACAAATATTTACCAATATTTCACAAAAACAATGGATATATCTATTACATCAAACAGCCTAAGACTACTGCTTTGCAAAATTAAGACTCATCTCCCAGTCATACACGTTTGTATGTTTATATATACATTTGATACAGTAGTGCCCATTTTTGTATGTTGATTTGTATATTGTAATTCTGTGCTTTTTTGTATTATTTTTTTTTTGTAATCTCATTATTTGAGGAAATAAAGAAATATGATGATGAAAAGACAAAATAAAGTTAACCTATGTAAAAAAAATATACTTTCGGTAATAAGCATCCAACATGTCCGTCATCCCTCAATGTCAAAATATGGTGATAATGAGTAAAGTTTACACTAAAACTCGTGTGAATTCGAACAATACGCCATTTGGGGTGTAAAATGTCACTTTGAGTAACAATACACTGATAACTTGTTTAGTTTACTCAAAATTTTGTGTAGGGCTGCAAATTTGGTGTTTGGTGTAACGATTCTGTAAAACAAGTGTAACGTTTCATATCAATTGGTGTTTGAAATAACGTTTGCTACTAAAAAGAGTAATTTTAGTCATACTACAGGGTAACATTTTTTGAAGGGCGGTGTAACTGTGAACATTACACATTTCAGTGTAACTAAATATTGGTGTAATATTCCATCAAATGATGGATAATATTATGTTATGTTCAGTGTAAAACAGTAATTACACTTTGAAAGTGTTATCTCTCCAGCTTACCGGTGCTTTGCTGCACAAAACTGGTGTTTTGTTAAATCGTAACGTAAGTTAACGTTTCTTGTCGAATCGTGTAACTAGTCGTATAAGATGCGTTATATGTACGACACATGTTATTTTGTTCCTCTTTCGTGTCATATAGCTCAAAACGGCATAAATATCATACAATTTTTTTAATTATTAATATTGATAATAGGGTTGTTTCATGTGCAATGAAAATCCTGCTAAATAAGATTAAAATGAGATAAACTCCATTTCAGTATAAACACAATTTCTGTTTAATAAAGAATTTACACAAAATCTGATGGAAAGTGCAGATTTTTGCACCAGCATTTTACGGAGGCTCTGATATTACCATTGAAAAAATGGTAACTGATACCCTATAAGAAGTGTATCAAAGGTACCCTATGAAAGGGGTATCAGAGTATGATAAGTTCTATACCAATAAATAAATAAATAAATAATTACACTACAAAAATGTACACTGTGTAGCCAGTCTTAATTATTGGTGTAATGTTTCACCTGCTGAAGGAAGGAAACATTACACCCGGAAACGTTTCCTTCCAAAAATGATGGCAAATTTACACCGGTAATGAAGATCAGTTACACTGTAGTGTAAACTTTCCGTCGATTTTCTAGGGCGTAATTACACCATTTATCTGGATTAATAGCCGGCTATTCGGTGAAAAGTTACCGAGCATATAATGGAGATAACTTACACCAAAACTGGTGGCACCAGTTTTGGTATAATGTTTCCATTAATTTTTTTACAGTGCAACATGACAAGTAGCTTAGATGACGGACATATTGAGATCCATTAACAAGATGGCTTATTTCCGAAAGTAGACTTAAAAAAAATAGGTTTGTCGTTATTTTGTCTTCTTCCCAGCAGGCACTCACCATTGAACTAACGTTGAAACAACGTTGAAAACGTTGTTTCAACGTTAGTTCAACGTTGAGCCAACGTTTTGTGCCTGTAGGGTTGATTATTAGTCATGTAAGTGTATAGACCATAATCATATAAATACATAGTCATAGTCGATGACAAGTTACGACTAAACACTCCTATGGCTTCATATGGTAATTAAATAAATCGCTTTTAGATGTTTATGTTAGCCATTTAAGAAATCAATTATGTACGGTTTAAAGTTTACAATTGGTAAGGGTCGAAGGCTAATTTTATCAGATAAAAGCCCCATTTGGCGAGAGATAAAATCGGGTACAAAAATTCGACTGCATGGGGTAATATGATTAATGTTGTTAATGTTTGAGTGAACAAGTCACCTATTCAAATATATATATATATATTGAAACATTAACCACCAAAAATAATTTTTTTCTGATAAAAAAAAATTCTGATATTTTTCATATTTCTGCTCAAAATATAGATTGCGGGAACTCGTTAGGTCCCCCCCCCCCCCCCCAACCCCGTACAATCTGTTTTGGGGCCTGAGAAATAATAATAAAAATAATTTATACCCCTGTAAACTCCAGTTTAACTACAAAAAGAAATGGGATTTAAGGGGACAAAATAATATAGATGTGTTTTTTCGTGATGGTAATTTTAAGGTTTTACGTGCAAGCCAACGCTATTTAGGTCATTTTGGATACGTTGTTTCAAGTTTTATGGAACTTTTATCTGACATTGAGATAAAATGACATCGCAAGCCCTACCGCCCACAAACAGACCGGTATATATAGGCAGGGAACCACTTTGTCTGTGTATTTTTAGACCTTCTAAGCGGTTTACAAGAACACATGTTCGGTTGCTTTCAGCTCTGCGCGGAAGCAGCATGCAACCCGATGCAACCAAGTAGGTTTCGCAAGCCCCGATGGGGTGGGGCACTTCCGTATATCCGATACAAACCAGGAACCATATTATTTGCTTTGGTGATTTGTTTCTAGGAGAAAGCCCCTGAATTGCCTATTGTGCGACCAGCAAAGACTCAGATCAGCCTGCGCATTCGCGCAGTCTGATCAGAGTCTTCGCTGATCGCATTACCTACTATAGGCTAATATCTATACAAAGAGACAGTTGCAACAGGTCTTGTCGAAGTGGATAGGTGCGCAGGTTGATTTGAGTCTATGCTGGTCGCACCGGTCTTATTGTAGGTTTTGTCATGCGCCGGCTCATGTACTCTCTTCGTGCATCCTTATTAAGCTTATTGAGAGTTTGAATTTCGGCTAATTTCCATTACGGCCAAATAGAACTGTGGTAGGGATTTTAATCATAGCACTGAGAGTACTGGTGGGTCGATTGTCTCTGAGAGTAGTTTGGTAAAGCAGTCCTGAACTGAGAATTGAACTGTTGATTGAACCCTTAAATTCCAGTATTTTAAGCACGCAGAGTAGAGCTGATCAGAAAACGCGTTATGTGGCGTCTGATTAGGTATATTCCCACGTTCACGAGCATGCACAGTCCAGAATGTACGTTTTACACTGCGCTCTGACGTCTTAGGGAGGCGACTCATTACGACGCTTATACAAATATATTGTAACCTTTATCACCGAAAAAATGAAAATTTTAAGATGAAAAATTGTGTTATTTTTCTTATTTCTGCTCAAAATATAGATTATGGGTACTCGTTAGAACCGCCTCGTCGAGGCGGTTCTAACGAATACACGCAATCTATATTTTAGAGCAGAAATAATAAAAATAAGGTTTACCCCTGTTAACCCCATTTTTTACTATATAAAAGTGGGGTTGGAGGGGGTCAAAATTATATAAGCGTGTTTTCATGATGATCGATGCTAACCTGTAGCTGGATTTTGTTAAGGATCAGCGGCAGTCAGTAAGTAGATAGCATACGGGAAGCTTCTGTACCTAGTATCTTCTGGTCGATTGATAAGCTAATACCTCTAGTACGAGCCCAGTCCAGATTTTTTTTGGATCGACTGATACAATGTAAGTTAATACCTCGTACACGATCCCAGTCTAGAATTTACCCTGATGTCACAGGGAGAAGACTAAAAACTGCTGTAAATAACCGGTACCTGGGTTTTGTACATGGGCGGACATTGCAAGCAACAGGAACAGTGCTTTGTAACGTAGATTGTGGGTACTCGTTAAAACGCTTCATTATTAGAAAAGTATTCAGTCCAATTGTTTGTCTGAAAAAATGACGTTCTTGTTGTTGCATTAGTAGCATTTTCCTTCAAGATTTCAAAATTATCTTCTTTCTGAATTTACAATATTTCATTGATAATGCTTAACCTCACATGAGCTGGAAAAGTTATCGCGTGTATAACATTTTATCCTACCGCTCCTTTGCAAATAGTGTAGAGCTATCGATGGCTTCTGCTGATCAGGACCTACACTGTCATAGTTTCTCCTCTCTCTCTTCTCCTCGCTCAGTCCCACCAATGCACCCCAGCTACCGAATAACAGTGATCTTATACAGAGCCCCTTCGGCGCAGTGTTGGAACATAATTGTTCATTCTACCTGTTGATGCCGGCCCGTACACAGAGTGGGGAGGGTGCAAACGCCCCCTCCCTCCCCACCATCTCTCTCTCTCTTAAATTATCTCAAATTTATGTAGTATTTCACCCTCTGCAAAATACCCGAAATTCGGACCCCTCTCCCTCTTTTCAGAGTCTGCGTTCGGGCCTAAATCATGTTCTAAAATGTTGCTGTATGTATGGCGAACAGTGCCGACCCTGATCAGATGCAATGTACTGTCTATCCGATCTGGCTCTATGCTTATGTCTAATAACGATACCACCTTTAAAAGTTTTGCTCTAAAACATTTCTAGGTTCTAAAAGTTATGTTCTTAGCAAAAGTGCGAAAAGTAACGTTATTTTTGTCTATTTTTGTTTGAAAGAAATTTAAACGTCCATTTCGAGCAGTTTATAATGGAATGTTCCGAAAGTCGTCACATGACAGCGCGGGCTATATTAAGGTATTGTTTTTGTTTTCCTTTCATGATGTAGGCAGCCTGGCTTTGGCCTGAACTATTTCGTTTAACCCTTAAATGCCAGTATTTAAACAAACAGTGTAGTCCCTGAGCAGCCGGCTGAGCACACGCCACATTCTGCGCCACATTCTGATCTGGGTATTCGGTGTTTGCCAAACCCAGATCACGATTCCTGACCAGACTCTATTGATAGTTTTGACTTACATGTAACATCGATAAAAATAGCGCGACGTTTTCTATTAATAACCATAATATTTGTTTCCAAAAATCAATGATAGTCACGTGGACAACGGTATTTATTTTTGATTTGCCATTTAGTAACTTTGGGTCGATTGTAAACCAAAACATCTGTTAAAGCTACGTGTTACATATGAATAACTATCGATTATAAATTCGTTGATCTTTCACCGTTTTCTTACATGTAAATCGTCTAAGAAGCAAAAATCGGTTAACATGGATTAATATGAGGCGCTAAATGAGAAACCGATTTTTGTCTTTAGCGAACAACAAAGGTGCAGATCAGCCTGCGCATGGATCAGCCTGCGCGCATGCGCAGGCTGATTTGCACCGTTGTTGTTCGATGCTTAGACAGTACAATACCTCTAGTTGCTATATCTAAAATTTCAAGACTCTTGCTAGTCTGTGTAGCTAAACAGACTGGTTTATATCTGACCTGGTCGCAAACCCATAAGACTGGTTTCTCGCGTCGCGGCTCAGCATAAATTACGTTTGTGACGTTATGTTACACCAGCTTTGAGAAACTGTTTCAATGTTTGGTTTTGATCAACTATCGACCGAAAAACTTATTGAATAGTGTATCATAAAAAGTCATTTACTTCAAACAGTGGTTCTATTTACATTAAATATAATCAGCCTTTGCACTATAAACCTGTTAGTTTGAATATTTTAAACCTATATTATTTTGTCTGTTGAGATCAAGTTTCATTTTAAAATTGTAAACTAAAGTCATGGTAAATTCAACTTTTCGATTTTTTGTTTGTTTGATTTGAAGTTTAACGTCCCCGTCAACACTGTAAAGGTCATTTTGGAGACGTTGCTTCCAATTTTGTGGGACTTTTACCCGACATTGAGATGAAATGACATCTCAAGCCCTGTCGCCCAATGAAACCAATAGGGTTTATTAGCATGGACGGTCCGCCTCGCACCGCGGTTCCTGGACAGGCTTAGATCCTCTATGCGGTTTACCAGTACTAGTGTGCGGGCCGGATTCAGCTCTGCGTGGAAGCATCATGCAGCCCATATATTTCTTCAAGCCCCTATCGGCGGGGGCTTTTCAACTTTTCGATTGTTTTGTGTGTGTGTGTATGTTGGGGGGGGGGGGGGGGGGTGGGGTTGGTGGTGACATTAGTCAACATTAACTCATGCATGTCGAGGCGGTCTTCTCCTTCTTCTCTCTTCTTCTTCTCCTAAATTTTGTTCTCTTGAATCAAGTTCGCAAATAGCGGTACATGTATACTTATCATAAAATCATGGTAAATTCAACTTTTTGAATGCATATTTTTTTATTTATTTTTTTTTTTTGGTTTGGCGTTTACAGTAGTCATTAGCTCATGCTTGTCGAGGCGGTCGTCGTCTTCTTCTTCTAAATTCTAAGTTCTCTTGAATCAAGATCGCAAACAGCAGTACACTTATCGTTTCATTTTTCAGCAAAAAAACAAACAAACTCTGATCCTACACAAAATACTTTAGTCATCATTAGCTTATGCATGTCGAGGCGGTCTTCTTCTTCTACTTCTTCTTTTTCTTCTTCTTCTTCTTCAAAATTGAGTTTTCTTGAATCAAGATCTTATTTGTTGCATTTTCAATTGTTCAGATAGCAATATTTATCATTTCATTCTAAAGCAAAGACACCAGAACCTTTTGTTTGAATCGAAGTTTACTGTTCCCGTCAACACCGTATAGGTCATTTTGGAGATGTGCTTCCAATTTGGTGGGACTTTTACCCGACAGCGAGATAAAATGACATCTCAAGCCCTGCTGCCCAATGAAACCAATAGGGTTTATATGCATGGACTTTTCCTGGGCATGCTTAGAACCTCGTAGCGGTTTACCAGTACTCATGAACGGTCGGTTTCAGCTCTGTGTGGAAGCATCATGCAGCCCAATCTACATGTACTTCTTCAATCCCCGATGGGCGGGGGCCTAAAAACCTGATCCTAAGGCAGGATACTTTTGCATAAGTATATTCACATTGCGTGGACTCGTGAGATCTATATTGTGAAGCAAGTTTAAATCTATTAAGAGCCAACCGATCAGTAAATGGCTCTTATCAATCTCCATTCTTACGCAGGTTCTTCAATTACGAGAATGCAGCCAACTAATAACACCAGAAGCGTGACCTTTTGCACGAAACTGTGTCATGGCCTACACTACGCGTCTGCGCATGCTCGCCTGTGCCTTTAATGGTCGTCTTTGCGCCAAGGTACCCTCTTCTCACAAGCTGACTGATAAAATGCCCCCGCCCATCTGGCCTTGGAGAAATAGACTGGGCTGCATGATGCTTTCACACAGAGCTGAAACCGACCGCACACGAGTAGTGGTAAACCGCGTAGAAGGTCTAAGCCTGTCCAGGCAAAGAGGTGCGAGTTGGCCCGGCCATGCATATAAACCATATTGGTTTCGTTGGGCGGCAGGGATTGAGTCAATGTCGAGTAAAAGTTCCACAAAATTGGAAGAAGTGTCACCAAAATGACCAACAGAGTGTTGACGGGGACGTTAAACCTCAGATCAAACAAAACAAACTTTACTGATCAAATTAAGTTGACATAATCGCAGAAGAAAGGCGTCGGTCCTATGGGCAATATTAGAATGAAAATGCCTGATTGCAGAGTATACGATGAAACGTGTGACTTGTTAGGACACAGATCAGACTGTGTTACATTGTTGTTATATGGTCAAGGATAAGGTAGGGAAGGTCTATAGTTACAGTGAAGGATGATCAATCTGTGTGGCTATTCATGCTCATCTGGGCCTTCGGCGGATCCAATAAGGTTTTGTCGCGCTACGGACATAGCTGGAATGATTTATGGGCTTAATATTGCGCTCTCAAGGTTCACCTGTCGCATGAATTATGTACATAATCCTGTCAGATAAAGCCTTATCAGTCGCACGATTGAAGTTTAATAGTTTATGTATATGATCTCTCAAAAGAATAATTGCAAAGCTCCTTACACTGCGTTTTCCTTGCTTGTTTGCACCAAATAACCGGACCAAAAACTGTCGACGATAATAGATAATATGAAAAGATATAGGAATCCCGAAATTAATTTTTATCTTATCATCTGCATTTCAAACGACTGTTCCATTTAAAGATTAACATTATACGCTCGTTTGTCCCGTACAGAGGACTCGCGTTATAACGGCAGTATTAGTTCCCTATTATTGTGCCGTTAAAATGCATTGTCATTATGAAGTATCCCAGTTAGGAGTATGATAGGTACTTGCATAAATATAATGCGCATGGCTGTTTGAAGCCATTGTAAAATGGACCGAAAGCCGTGCTCAAACAGCAAAAACCAATGTTCAAACCATAAAATTCGCGTGCTGTTTGAATATGGATTTTGAGCTTTTGATATCACAAGAATGGCATTGCTTTGTTTACGTTACGTTGAGCGACGTAACGTTATCGCCCTGAACGTAGCGTTTTAGGATTCTATGATGACGTCAGATGGTTACTGCGTTACAACGTAATTGTAAACAACATTCTGAACTGGCCGCCATGTTGGTTCGTCGGTCGCATTTTGAAGAGTTTATATGGAGTTTATATGGAGTTTTGGGCGTTTTCGTCAAAATTTGCTATCGGAATCGTAAGTTATGCAAGAACAACGATCATCCATGGTTATTTCATTGCATTAACATTTGCCGGATCCCTCGGAAGATATTTGTACATTCGGCCTGGTGGCCTCATGTTCAAACAGCTTCCTCGGGACCCGGCGAATGTTAATGCATGAAAAACCATGGTTGATCCCTATATTAGAAAAGGTCTTTTCCACATCATTACTCCAAGAAACAAATGTTATAGACATTTGTTAGAATCGCCTCGGGGAGGCGATTCTAACAAATATATATAACAAATGTTTCTTGGGGTATTAAATTACAAGAATATAGTGACTATGGACTCGATTTGGGCATTTCTAACCCGAGGGAAGCCCACGTCGCTCGGAATCAAAGCTAAGCCTTGAGCTAAGAATTCATTGAAATTAAGAAATAGATCAGCTCTAACTGTGATTTGTTGAGTAATAAATCACAGTTTGGAGGTCAATTGTGAAGTAGATCAAATCACGAGTGCGTAGCGCGTGTGATTTGTCTACTTACAACTGACCGACAAACTGTGATTTATTACTCAACAAATCACAAACTAGAGCTGATCTATTTCGATTCTAACAGGCTGAAAATCGGCAATAATGCTGTTGTTTCCTTCAAAATCTCACAACTTTTCGCCATTGCTAGAAGGAATCCCGCTAAAATTATCGACTAAAACACATTCATTTATAACCTTTTCTAACGTTTTCGATGCGAGAATATGACGTTACACCGTCTGACGTCAAGGAAATCGACTAGTGACGTCATAAATTGGTAGTTTTTAATGACGTCACTTGTCACGCTCTTCCTTGCCGTGATTTGTTGTAGAATAAAACACAGTTGTTTTCCATTGCTTATACAGGCGCGCTGTGTTAGAATTGTCGGTATAACGTGGTTTGCCGTTCTAACGATTGTCGATATAAAGGGGGTTGACTGTATATGTCTAACATCCGGTTCAAAGAAATATAGAGATTTCTCAGTAAAATCGAAATCGATATTGTCATTGTGTATCATTGAAAAATAACCATTACGAAAACACGCCTATACAAATACATTGTAAATTTTACCACAGAAAAATGAAAATTATCGGATGAAAAATTGTGATATTTTTCTTATTTCTG
This sequence comes from Lucinisca nassula, assembly GCA_963580285.1. Taxonomy (NCBI): domain Eukaryota; kingdom Metazoa; phylum Mollusca; class Bivalvia; order Lucinida; family Lucinidae; genus Lucinisca; species Lucinisca nassula. The sequence continues at coordinate 95,649,470 of OY757012.1, forward strand.
CTTAAAACATAGATTGAGGATACTCGTTAGAACCGCCTCGACGAGGCGGTTCTAACGAGTACCCACAATCTATGTTTTTGAGCAGAAATGAAAAAATAATGTATACCCCTGCAAATCCCAGTTTTTCTATATAAAAGTGGGGTTCGAGGGGGTCGGACTCATATAGGCGTGTTTTCGTGATGATATAACTAAACGTTATATATATATGTGTGTGTCAGAAATTACGTCACGCACGTTTTCACGCCATTCGGACGTTGATGACGTTACTTTTAGCACCTTCACATAGTAAATAATGCAAGCGGCACCAGACGAGCTTAGCGATTTCAAGTGAAGAATTTGATTAAGCAACATTCCAAGCTATTTTCCAGTTGCAAACTTTGAGTTTACTCCTATTATACCCAGTTAACACGCTGAACACCGCGAAATCGACTCGAAATCATCCCAAAAAATTGTTCCCCGTATTGACGACTGGCGCTTTAAAATTGTTTTAATAATTATAGTTAAACCATATAAAAACATTTTTTTTTCAGTGTAAGATTTGTAAGATTTGCATGATTTGCATTTCACTCATGAACACCAAAACAAGCATTTTCACTCGTGGATTCGCCACTCGTGAATATTCTCCTTTTTGCGTTCATTCGGTGAAATAATAATCGATCTTTTCTCAGGTGTTTTTTCTCCGGATACTCCGTTTTCACCCACCTCTGTTAACGATCCGCTCGATATAAATGAAATAATCTTGAAAGGGCCGTAAAACAAAACAAATCTAGTCGATCGTTAAACAGAGGTGGGCGAATACTCGAGTACCAGGAGAAAAACCATCTGACCTTCCGTTGAAGAACTTGACGTTGAAAGACGTCTCACAATGTGCCTGAACGAGGCTCGAACCAAAGCGGTGGGAGTCCTAAAGATTAAGCGGCAGAACTCTTACCCATTAGGCATGTTGTTGCTTCATTTTTTTGTTTTGTTTTGACAGAATATCTTTAAAAAGTTTGCATCCCCTAAATGTTTACCCATTACCAACAGTGTTGTTTGAATCTCATTTCAGGACTTATAAAAGAGCTGGATGCCCACAAGTATGACTACGCCAATAAACATCTCGCATCGCACGCCACCTATGTTCTCGTTCAGAAAGAGATTATGCGAGACCGGGAGAACACGGACACAGATTCTACCCCGACACCGATTCAGTATAACTATAAACCACTGTTAGACAAATACGAAGATGTGTTTCCAAATTTTCAAATCAGATCTGCAGAGATACAAAAACCTCTGAAAGTAAAGGCACGAGGAGGGAAATCTCCAAGTCCGGCCGGAAGATACACCACAAAGCCTGCTGGGAAGAAAGGGGCCACCGGGCGTCCAAGCGGTCGACGGAAATGACGGACATTGTCGTAGCAGTTTTTGCCAATTTTAGGACATTATATATATTTTTACATTTTTATAAATTTCCTGGAGACTTCCGGATGCTTTTATATAGAAATATTTAAAAACTTCCATCATGTTACTAAAACCAAGTTATCATGTCCCGTCAAAATTCATTTAAAATTCAAACCATGGGTTTGTACCTGATTAATCAATAGCTGTCGCATCAAGAGAAACATGCCTATCAAAAATTGACGCCCTTAAACTCCCCTTTTATATAGAAAAACTGGGCTTTGCAGCCGTATACATTATTTTTTTTTTTATTTCTGCTCAAAGACATAGATTGTGGGTACTCGTTAGAACCGCCTCGTCGAGGCGGTTCTAACGAGTATACACAACCTATGTCTTTGAGCAGAAATAAGAAAAATATCACATTTTTTTCATCAGAAGATTTTCATTTTCATGTTAACATTTACAAGGTATTTGTATAGGCGTCTTTTCGTAATGGCATTCGTCTCAGAAACAAATGAGGTTCCATCGAAATGTTTGGAACATTTGCATAAAAGAACATGTAGCAGAATTTTCGTGTGCGTAAAAAAGTTCTATAAGCACTTATCATTACGAAAACACGCCTATACAAATACATTGTTACCCTTTATCACCGAAAAAAACTGAAATTTTTAAGATGAAAAATTGCGATATTTTTCTTATTTCTGCTCAAAATATAGATTGTTGGTTCTCCTTAGAACCGCCTCGATGAGGCGGTTCTAACGAGTACCCACAATCAATATTTTAGAGCAGAAATAAGAAAAATAAGGTTTACCCCTGTAAACCCCAGTTTTACTATATAAAAGTTGGCTTAAAGGGGGTAAAAATTATATAGGCATGTTTTCGTGTTGTATGGACAGAAATACTGTCACTGAACGAGCTACATGAAAGATCCTTAGTACATTTCGGATAGTGATTACTGTGGGGGAGGGACAGTATGCATAACTATTCTATATACTGTAATGCCAAAAAAAACGTGTATGGCCTATATACTATGGATATTTCTGTACTTTAAGGATTTCACTGTTATAATAGCCCCTGGTCCGTGGTCTTAATTAGATACGCATCCTGCTGGATGTCGCGGGTACGATCCCCTGGTCTGTCTTATTTCTTTCGTGGAGAATTGACCATGAACAATTTTCAACGGTCATTCTCTGCCTTCCTTCACAGATACTTGGGGCCTGGACTCAGGTAAGTGATCATGGGCCGAACTGACCACTTGGAGTTCGATTTTTGCACAGTTTTTCATAGCTAAACATGGCTGAGCACTAGTATACATGTAACCAGTTCAAAAAGCTTCATCATCATCACGAAAACACGCCTATATAGTGTTGACCCCCTTGAACCCCACTTCTAATAGTAAAACTGGGGTTTACAAGGGTAAACCTTATTTTTCTTATTTCTGCTCTAAAATATAGATTGTGGGTAATCGTGAGAACCGCCTCGATGAGGCGGTTCTAACGAGTACCCACAATCTATATTTTGAGCAGAAATAAGAAAAATATCACAATTTTTCCTCTTAAAATGTTCGTTTTTTCGGCGGTAAAGTATACAATGCATTTGTATAGGCGTGTTTTCATAATGTGTCTAGAAAGGAGCGTGATAGCTCAGTGCACTTGCCTCTGATGCTAGAGGTCCCGGGTTCGATCCCCGGCAGCGGCTTTAAAATTTCGGTGTCCGAACACGCTCCATTGGCATCATTTGCAGGGATGAATGTCATAAAGTGCACCGTTCTTCGGATCGGGACGTTAACTGGAGGCCCACTGTCCAGGGAGAACCATCCCGTATGCAGGTTAAAGACCCCTACTGTAATTACATGATTACTGTGTAGGCTTTCATCCTGCAAACCTGGATGTACACCTGTAGTAATGGTCAAATGTGTCACAGTGACCGACGCAGTATCGGTAGACAGACAGACAGAAAGCTTATAAAGAAAGTAGTTATGGCTATACAGCTCCTTTATGGATAAATTTATTGATGCAATTTACTGGTGAACCACAAAGTAAGTCGAAGTCTGAAAAAAGCGTAGTTAGCTTAACTGACCGTGCCAACATGACCACTTATATTGGCTAGGGCGTCAGCAACAGAATAAGAAATATTATATGTGTACGCAAGTGCGTAAGCAGGTATTTTACAAGAAAACAAAACAAAACCTTTAGAGACAAACCTTGACCCTTTCTTCCATGTAGACTGATACAGGTACATGTACCCGTAGTACGCAAACAGTGTAGATCCAGATAAGACGACACTGGCAGTTTTTCCGCCATTTTTCAAAGGGAGACAACTTTCGGAACTTTGGTTCGCTTTTCTATAAGTCCTGTCCCACTGAAAAAGGGGTCTTCTCTAAATGGAAAGAATTTGCTCCTCAGGAGCAAATTCATCCTTTTAGAGTTGACCCCTATTGACAAGGGAGACAAAAATACTTTTGCAGGAGTTGCCTCCCCTGAAGGTGTTCCCATTCCCCTTAAGGGAATCGGCCCCCGCCCATAGGGGCTTGAAGAAATATATGGGCTGCATGATGCTTCCACGCAGAGCTGAATCCAGCCCGCACACTAGTACTGGTAAACCGCTGAGAGGATCTTATCCTGTCCAGGAACCGCGGTGCAAGGCGGACCGTCCATGCTAATAAGTCCTATTGGTTTCATTGGGCGACAGGGCTTGAGATGTCATTTCATCTCAATGTCGGGTAAAAGTCCCACAAAGTTGGAAGCAACGTCTCCAAAATGACCTTTACAGTGTTGACGGGGACGTTAAACCTCAAAACAAACAAACAAACAAATCCCCTTAAGGGAATGGGAACACCTTCAGGGGAGGCAACTCTTTCAAAAGTATTTTTGTCTTTCATGTCAATAGGGGTCAACTCATTAAGGAAATAAAATTCTTTCCGAATTTGCTCCTGAGGAGCAAATTCTTTTTTAAGAGTTGACCCCGTTTTCCGTGGGAAAGAGCTTATGGAAAAGCAAACAGGAAGTTCCGAAAGTTGTCTCCCTTTGAAAAAATGGCGGAACAATCTGCTAGGTGTTCCCATTCCCCTTAATGAGCCGTCTATTCTGGATCTACACTATTTGCCAGTCTGATACTGATTTTTGACAAATCCCCTATTTACAACAATGGAAACGTCCAGATGCAAAGATGGAAGAGTTCAATCAGAAACTAAGGAGTGAATGGCTTTTGTATGGCTTTTTTACTTTGACCTTTTTGGACCAAATGGAATCTTCCACCTTATATATCCCTGAAACCCATTTCAAAATTTAGGGGTGTCAGGCCGTGTTCTCTTCAAAATCTAATTGAAAAATGTCCAACCTTTTTGCAAACACTGTAGGCCCTGATCAGACACCGCGTTCTGTTGCGTCCGATCTGGGCCTGCACTGTTTGCCAATTACCCGTGTTAGTGTTTCTGGTACAAAATGGGTTATTATCAATGGGCAATATAAAGAAATACACAGGACAGTTTGTCGTACCTTCAGCACACCGTTTACCGCGGTACAACGTGACGCGACTGAGTACAACAAACGCTACCGGTTTTTTTTTGACGGGAGAAAAGTGTGAGTACAATGTTTCTTTTATTTTGTCGAATATACCGTGATTTACGTTTTTCTGTTGTTTTTGCGATGACAACAGATTGTGTTTTTGTTGTTTTGTCCAAATTCTAAGTTATGACACGGTCAGAGAAGGGAAATCAAAGCCATAAATTAGGCCAAAATAGGTAGAAAAACAAAACTTCAAGTTTTTAGGGTCTATCAATCAAAAACAAATGACATATACACGGGCATTCTTTGGTTTTCCATGTCTCTAGGCATCGAAGCAAGTATATTATTTTTAATAATTCATAAAATCATTTTAAATCAGAATCGTACCGAATTTTCTTGGCCCACTACCTTGAAACACGGGTACACCTTACCACGGATCATGTGTTGTGTTTGAGTACACTAAACACGGAACAAATGAAACAACAAACACGGATATGGAAAACCGACTCTGGACGGTTTTACCCATTATAAGCGCCATTTTTCAAGAAATAGCCAAGATGAACGATACATATTTGCCCTTAAGTTGAACAATTACAATATGTACACTATGCGCTTGGCCATTCCTAAAACAGAAAAGTGTTTTGGGTTGTATGTGTGTTTATGACATGGAGACAACTTTTTACAACAGATGCACAATAAACAGTCGCTATAATCCATCAAAAAATGTCACATACAAAATAACCTGTTTGTTTGTTTGAATTGAGCTTTTACGTCCCCGTCAACACTATAAAGGTCATTTTGGAATTGTTTCCAATTTTGCAAGTCTTTCTATCTGTCATTGAGTTTTAACGACATCTCAAACCTACCGCCCAAGGGGAATAATAGGGTTCACATGTATATGAAGGAACGGTCGGACTCGCACCACTTTGCCTGGGAAGACTAAGACCTTCTAAGTGGTTAACCAGTAGTCCTGTGCGACGGGTTTCAGCTCTGTGTGGAAGTATCATGTAGCCCGTTTATTTCCCCAAGCAGCGGTGGATGGGGCCCAAGAATAACCTGTACATAAGCATGCAAACAACATAAAACTACAGAGGAACCGTTCAAATAGCCAACAATGAGCTATACTGAGCAAATCCAACTTCAATGAGACAACACTTCCAGTGCAACCACAAGAATCTGCAAAATAATTTGTTAGTACAGAAAGTCGAGAATTCTGAGGTGTTAAACTCAAAGGGTGTCTGATGTGCGCTACTTGTATAGAAAGTCGTGGTTGCTACCCGTAATGCGACGTCACTAAACGTCACAATAGACGTCAGCAGCCGAAGCGACCGCATATTCAAAATCTACGTTTTCAGATTTAAGTAATGCAAGAAAAAGAATCTGAAATGGGTGTGTCATGAAATGTTCTTTTTGGTAATCATTCTGTTTTACTCACCTCATAAACCAGGGGTCCTGGTATCGATTCTTGGCTTCTCCAACCTTTCTGGCGAGTCGATAAACTGAGGTCCACTCTATGTATAACCTTAGTGGGTTGCTGGGACGTATAACTCAAAATACACACACGGTCATTCTCTGCCTTTCACTGGCTCAAGAAGGGCGGTTGTCAAATTCCGGCGTAAGAATATGCACTGTGCTGGTTTTATAAGCCTTCAAGGTAAACTAACTGGCTCGATGTGACCTAAATAGTGTTTGCTGGGCTGTTAAACTCCCAACCAAGCGAAGAAACAATCCAGCCAAAGAAATCGGTGTGAGGGATAGATAGGAAATTTGTCCATCACACTCAGGGGCGTAGCTACCTGTACGCTGATACGCACATAATACAAACGTAAAAATAGACGTAGAAGAATTTTATATTATATATATTATAGTAGTTTAAGGCCTAATGCCACTATTATTTATTTATTATTATTTTTTTTGCGAAGTCGTTAGTTAACGAGTCGTTAAAGTCGCGATTCCAACGCTTTTTCTTCACCATGTCAACGCTTTTTCTTCACCATGTCATTTTAACTTAGAAATTATTCAACTGCAAGGATTTTTTTTTCTCCAAAATTTTCGTATGTCGACTGCCACTCTTCAGAAAGCAGCCACTTTCATGCCATGAATACTGACCCCAGGTTTGATGTCCCGGAATGCGGCTAGACATCAAAATCGTTTTTACTTTCTGATATATGAAAACCATAGTTCAGGACAGGTAGGCCAAGTTAGAAGAACAGCGGAACGAGCAGAACGAAATGGTCAAGTAAGCAGAACAGCAGAACCATCAGCAGAAATGGTCAACTTGGCAGAACAACAGAACCAGCAGAAGAAATGGTGAAGTTAGCAGAACAACAGAACCAGCAGAAAATAAAAATGACGAAGACTACTTTTTAGTAAGTTAGTAGCTGAGATATACAGAAAAAAAACAGCATTTTGTTCCTCCGCTGGAAAGATAGAGAAAACTTTCAGTTCCCGAACTTCGGATTTTTCATACCTATACATAGTCACTATAAAAGGAGTTTAGGTTGTAGTTACGAAGCGTTAATCCAAAATCATTATTCCATAGACAAATGGCAAATATGAATTTTCAGACTCCAGAGTGTAATCAGAAGTGTATCACTTTAAAAGTGATACTAGAAGACTGTCGATTACATTTATTTGCTTAGCTATTGAGAAAAACAGCTCTTTTGTGCTGGAAAGATCGAGAAATATTTTTGTCTCCGAACTTCGGATCTTTTCTCTCTATACTTCGTCGCTATAAAAGTGATTCAGACTGCTGTTTATCACGCCTTCCTATCGCATATTGAGGAAACTATCATTTTCTTCTTCTGCTGGAAAGATCGAGAAAAACGAATGTCTCCATACTTCGTTTTTTTGCTCACCAGAACCGAAGGCTCCGGGGGAGCTTATAGGATAGGCAGTTGTCTGTCGTCTGCGTCGTCTGCGTCTGTGTCTGCGTCTGGTGACGTCAACACTTTAAACAACATCTTCTCTGAAGCCGCTAAGCCGATTGGGCCCAAATTTTATCTGTAGCATCCTTGGGTTGGGGGATTGAAAAGTAGAAGTAAAACAAAGATCAGGAATTGATACAATTAACTTACTCCACCCATAAAAGACACCAAAGGGAAAGAAACACAAACACCAAGCGACCAGACCATAACGGAAACCCAAACAAAGGAAGGCCATTAGGAGAGTTACTTTCCCACAAAATCGCCACATGGCCATCCAAAACCAAAAGACACAAGTGACACACACAGTTTGTGTTTTTTATGAAATTCGGCTCATTAATTTCGTTGCTATGGCAACTTAGAGTTTCCATAGACTAATAATGGGGAAAATTGAAAAATGGCATTTACTGCCAAGCCGCTGCAGATATTTTGACAACACTTTCATAGAAATATTCCTTAGGCAATCTACTATCTGCCATATGATTTTAGGCCTACTGCTTACTTGTATTGGTTGCCATGGAAACCAAATTGATAAAAATAGAAAAAAAAAAATACTTAAAAATTCATCTCCTCAGAAACCGTGTGCTCTATGAGGCTGAGAGATTATGAAAATATTCACCATATATGCCTTTACATGTTTTGTGTTTTGTTTTTTTTTTGAAATTCGGCTCTTTAGTTTGATTGCTATGGCAACTTAGATTTTCCATAGACTTATAATGGGGAAAATTGAAAAATGGCATTAACTACAAAGCCTTTGCAGATATTTTGAAAAAAAAACTTTCATAGAAATGTTCCTTTAGTAAACTTCTCTCAGCAATATGCTTTTATGCCAACCTGGAGGTCCAGTAGGTTGTGCCGGGGCCATTCCCCTCCCCCAGTACTTCATAAAATGCCTTATATCTCAGAAACCTTACAGATCCCCACCCCTTAACCATATATATTATTGTTCCTTATGATGTGGTGCATTAAGTGACACCAACCTGGGGATCCCCCGGATGTGCCAGGGACATGCCCCACCCCCTCCACTTCATAAAATGCTATTTTTCTCAGAAACCATTCAGATCCCCACCCGTAAAGCGTATATATTCTTGTCTCTTATGATAAGACGCACTCAGTGACACCAACCTTTGGGTCCCCCAGGATGTGCCTGGGCCATGTTTGGTTGCTAAGGCAACTTAGATTTTCCATAGACTTATAATGGGGAAAATTGAAAAATGGCATTAACTACAAAGCCTTTGCAGATATTTTGAAAAAAAAACTTTCATAGAAATGTTCCTTTAGTAAACTTCTCTCAGCAATATGCTTTTATGTCAACCTGGGGGTCCAGTAGGTTGTGCCGGGGCCATTCCCCTCCCCCAGTACTTCATAAAATGCCTTATATCTCAGAAACCTTACAGATCCCCACCCCTTAACCATATATATTCTTGTTCCTTATGATAAGGTGCATTAAGTGACACCAACCTGGGGATCCCCCGGATTTGCCAGGGACATGCCCCACCCCCTCCACTTCATAAAATGCCATTTTTCTCAGAAACCATTCAGATCCCCACCCGTAAAGCGTATATATTCTTGTCTCTTATGATAAGACGCACTCAGTGACACCAACCTTGGGGTCCCCCAGGATGTGCCTGGGCCATGCCCCACCCCTCCATTTCACAACAGGCCCAATATTCCAGAAACCTAGCAGATCCAACCCCTAAATGAAATATATGTTTGTTCCTTATGATAAGTTGCATTCAGTGACCCCAACCTGGGGGACACCCGGGATGTGCCGGGGATATGCCCAACCCCCTCCACTTCATAAAAGGTTGGCCCCGCCCATAGGGGCTTGAAGAAATATATGGGCTGCATGATGCTTCCACGCAGAGCTGAATCTGGCCCGCACACTAGTACTGGTAAACCGCTTAGAGGATCTAAGCCTGTCCAGGAACCGTGGTGCGAGGCGGACGGTCCATGCTAATAAACCCTATTGGTTTCATTGGGCGGCAGGTCTTGAGATGTCATTTCATCTCAATGTCGGGTAAAAGTCCCACAAAATTGGAAGCAACGTCCCCGAAATGACATTTACAGTGTTGACGGGGATGTTAAACCTCAAATAAAACAAACAAACAAAGCTTCATAAAAGGCCAAATATTCCAAAACCTAACAAATCCCCACCCCTAAACCATATATATTCTTGTTCCTTATGATAAGAAGCATTAAGTGACACCAACCTGAGGGTCCCCCCAGATGTGCCGGGGACATGCCCCACCCCCTCCACTTCATAAAATGCCATTTATCTCTGAAACCATTCAGATCTCCACCCCTAAACCAAATATATTCTTGTTCCTTCTGATAAGACGCACGCAGCGACACCAAGCTGAGGGTCCCCCGGGATGTGCCGGGGTCATGTCCCACCCCTTCGTATTCATAAAAGGCCAAATATTCCAGAAACCTTACCGATCCCCACCCCTAAACCATATTATTCTTGTTCCTTGTGATAAGACACATTCAGTGACACCAACATAGGGTTCCCCCAGGGCTTGCCCGGGCCATGCTCCATTCTTCAACTTCACAAAAGACCATATATCTGAGAAGCTGTTCAGAGCCCTACCCCTAAGCCATATATATTCTTGTTCCTTATGATAAGATGCAATCAGTGATACCAGCATGGGCCCCCAACCCCTGTGGTGCCACGGGCCATGTCCCACCCCTTTACTCGATTAAAAGCCATATATCTCAGAAACCGGTCAGATCCCCGCCCCTTAACCATAAATATTCTTGTTCCTTATGATAAGACCCCACTTCATAATAGGCCATATAGCTCAGAAACTATTCAAATCCCCACCACATAATCACATATATTCTTGTTCATTGTCATTAGACACATTCAGTCAACCCATCTTGTGGGGTCTGCAGGGGCCATTTCTCTCCCATCCACTTCATAAAAGGGCCTCATATCTCAGAAACTGTTCAGCATTAGTTGCAACAATCTTGGGCTTTTCTGGAATCCACCATGCTCGAATCCCTCCACTGCTTAAAAGGCCATACATCACAGGAGCCCCGCCCATAGGGGCTTGAAGAATATATGGGCTGCATGATGTTTCCACGCAGAGCTGAATCCGGCTCGCACACTGGTACTGGTAAACCGCTTAGGGGATCTAAGCCTGTCCAGGAACCGCGGTGGGAGGCCGTCCATGCTAATAAACCCTATTGGTTTCATTGGGTGGCAGGGCTTGAGATGTCATTTCATTTTCAATGTCGGGTAAAAATCCCACAAAATTGGAAGCAACTTCTCCAAAATGGCATTTACAGTGTTGACGGGGACGTTAAACATCAAATCAAACAAACAAACAAACATCTCAGGAGCCATACATATCCCACCGCTAAACCATATATGTCTCTTTTTTTGTAAGACACATTTAGTGACACCAACCAGGGCTCAATTGGGTTCATGCCCCACCCTCTCTACTATATAAAACACCTAATATGATTTGAGGGTGTGTGGGTTTGGTCCATGGTAGAGGGATCAGATTGCCTCATGAGGGGTACGTGTCCATTTTGTAGGCCGTTCATGGTTCTTCTCACACCAAGGGTTTTGCGCCTTATTGTTCTTTCTTCCCTTTGTGAGTCTATATTCATTATTTGGCCGTGATCTGACATTTAGGTGTAAGATTTGTTCCTCGATTGAATGTGGCGCTTTTTTCCATCTATATCTATTACGAGGACGGCCCCTGCTCTTGCAGTTTGTATCATAGGTATTGAAGTGTGATACGAGTTATTACCGTTTCGCAACTTTATTCAGTAGACAATAACTGAACTGCGGTAACGTTTTCTGGACCGAAGTCCCTTCTTCAGCCGCTATAAAGTTGGAACGATATGTTTTTACGGCTATTCTCGTGTCAAAGTGTAGGATGCTTACACTGTTTCCTAGTTCTTTAAAGCCAGCATTTAATGATGGCCAGGGTGATTTTTTAGAACTATTCCACTAGAGGTTTTAGTGGTTTTGTTCAGTGGGGTTTGAACCCACTTTTTGCGCAGTGTGCTTAGTTGGGGTCTGAGCCCCGACTATTTTATTTAAAACGCTTGTGGGGTATGATTCAACAATGTGATGTAGGGCTGTATAGCCGGATTTTTCCGGGGTTGGCCTAACTGGGGGTCTGAACCCAGATAAGATTTAGGCGTGTTTGTCCGGGGTTTACCCGGGTGCCTGGCTGGGGGTCTGAACCCAGATTTTATTTCAGGCACCAAAGTTTTTTTACCGGGGTTTCCCCGGTGACACACAACACACTCACGCTCTTTCTCGCTTTTAAAATGAAGCTTCGGGTTTAGGCCGAGTAGAAAAGCTTCCAATTTTAGCTTTGAAAAAAGCTGTTTTTAAGGTTAGAATTCATTAACACAATATCCAAGAGAACGTGTATGGTGTCTAGCCTTTCTCCTAATTACATAGAAATGTTCCTTTAATAACGTTCTTTTAGGCCTATTGGTTGCCACAGATGGGAAATTGTCAGTTGTCATCTGTTGTCCTGCAACAACACATTCAAGCGACATCAAATCTCTGATGCCACTAGGCTGATTGGGTCCAAATTTTATCTGTAGCATCCTTGGGCGCAGGGCTTCCATGGTTAATTAAAATACTTGCTGTTAGTCGGCAGTGCCCCCTGAGCTCTGGTGAGCATAGTGGCTCATGGGCCTCTTGTTTTTTCTCTCTATATACTTAGTTGCTATAAAAATGATGAAAACCGGTGTTTATCGCGACTTACTATCACATTTATTAATGACCTGAGATATTGAGAACAACGTCATTTTTTTCTTCTGCTGGAAAGATCAAGAAAAACAATTGTCTCCGAATTTCGGAATTTTTCTTTCTATACTTAGTTGCTATTAAAATGATGAAGACTGACGTTTAATGCGCCTTCCTATCGCATTTAATAGCTGAGATATTTAGAAAAACTTTTTTTTTCTTCTGCTGGTAGGATATAGAAATAATTTTGTCTCCGAATCACTGGGTCATGAAATATAGATCATGGTGATATGAAATTAATTTGAGGTCACACTGACTTATTGTCCTAAAAATGGTGCTCATATATCAAAACGTCTTCAGTATATAAGATAAAGTCGCTAGACCATGAAATATGGTCAGGTTTGCCTACATTTACTTTGAGGTCAAATATCGAGTCTTATTGGCTCATAATATCAAAGCATGTAGCTCATATATTACATAGTCTTCAAGATATAAGGCAAATTCACTTGACCGTGAAATAGGGTTCAGAAATATATATATCCCGATGAAAGCCCGAAACCAGCTCCGGTAATGCGTTACAGGTCACTTTTGACCAATGCATGTTAAATTCTGATCAAGACGTAACATTACGAAAACACACACATACAAATACATTGTAAATTTTATCGCCGGAAAAGCGAAAATTTTAAGATGAATAATATTGACATTTTTCTTATTTCTGCTCAAAATATAGATTGTGGGTACACGTTAGAACCGCCTCATCGAGGCGGTTCTAACGAGTACCCACAAACTATATTTTTGAGCAGAAATAAGAAAAATAAGGTTTACCCCTGTAAACCCCAGTTTTACTGTATAAATGTGGGGTTGAAGGGGGTCAAAATTGTATTGGCGTGTTTTCCTGGTGACTATTGTAAAACATAACAAGTTGGACACTAGCGGTTGATACTGTGTCCCGATCTACATGATCGACGCCTATTGTCCAGTGGGCAAAACTGGACACTAAGTCGCAACGCTTAGTGTTCATATGGAAACTAAGCGTCGTATGGACACTAAGTGTTGTTACAATCAAATATAACAATAACTAAAAACACTTTGTAAACCCGCTTTATATGGAGAAAAGTATGGTTTACAAGGTTCACATTGTTTTAGCATGTTTTTCGAGTACGTGTAAGAACTGTCCCAATAATGCGGTCCTAACGAGCACCAACATTCTATTTTTGCAACACCATTGCAAATTTTCGTAAAAAATGGCATTTTCGAGTCATGAATGAATGCATTAGATTATCTTAATGGAACCAGATGGAGGCTTCCTAGCCATCACGTGAACAAAGCCGTGAAATGTACACCCCTAAACCCCACCTAATATAGAGAAACCTAGGGTTTACATGGGTTTATATTATTTTCTTATTTTTGCTCGAAGACGTGTTGTGGGTAATGAGGCGGCCCTAACGAGCACCCGCAACCTATGTGTGCAGTATAAATATGAAAAACATCACGGATTTTCATCAGAAAAGTAGGCTTTTTGGAGATATGACAAATGTACTCTTTCGCATAGGTGTGTCATCGTAATGCTCAACAGACCACTATGACAGCGAAATTCAGGGCAACGGAAAACGACTCTCATGTATCAGGGTTCCGCTCTTAATTTAATCTACCTGTCAGAGCAGAAAAAAACATTACACGTCCGGATCGAACCCAAGCCAATGAACATTAGGTTCCAGCCCTCGCCAACGGTTTAGGATGAGTCCAGCGTTCTGTCCACTGCCCTGCAACCTTAGAGTTTAGAAAAGTTCTCCACCGTTAAAGGGTTCGGCAACCAAGAATGCGGTCTGTCAGATAATTTACATGTACCTTTTTGTAAGAGACAATGATTTTATTGAACTATCCGGAAAAAATAATGAAACCCATTTTTTTTAAATTTATAATCACATCAACATTAACATGAATTCAAACTTTGACCCTTGCATCGACACAATTTTATGAGGTATATGTACAGACTGTCTGTAAATAAAACATAAAAAAATATGACTGTCAAATATTAAATTTAGATTGAAAACAAATAACCTAGATCTAATTGAAAGTTATTACATGTTAAAAGAATAAACAAATGTCAACTCATGTCTATTTCAACATTTCATATTATCAAAATTCTACAATACCGTCACTTAATGTCGACATTTCTGGTTTACAGGGGTATACAAAATTATGTTTCTTCTTTCGGCTCCAAGACATAGGATGTGGGTACTCGTTAGAATCGGCACAATAAGGCGATTCTAACGAACACCTACAACCTATGTTTTGAGTGCAAATAAGCCTAATATCACATTTTTTTCAACAGAAAATTAACTTTTTTGAGATATGATATAATGCACTGTGACGCAAGGATGTGTTATCGTAATATACACTTTCAAGATTGTTATCTGTACATGTCAGAATAAGTTGGCCCTCTTTTTACCAAATGGGTTCATCCTCTTTATATATAGCAGGAGTGCATTTCAAAATTTAGGGCTGTCAGGTTGTGTTTTCTTCAAAATTGATTTTGGAAAATGGCTTAACTTTTTGCAAATAGTGTAGGCCCTGATCAGACGCCGCGTTCTGCGGCGTCTGATCTAGGCCTGCACAGCATTACGCAAACACGTCAATTCAAATATAATGATAAAATTTTACCATAAAAAATGAACATTTTAAAATAAAATCCTGATATTTTTCATATTTTCGCTCAAAATATAGTTTGTGAGTACCTCCGAGGCGGTTCTAACGAGAACCCACAATCTATGTACCCACAATCTATGAATTTGAGCAAAAAAAAAGGAAAAATAATGTATACCCCTGTAAACCCCAGTTTTACTATATAAAAGTGGGGTTCAATGGGTTCAAAATTATATAGGCGTGTTTTCGTGTTGTTTTCGTTTTTTTCGACGATAAAGTGTACAATGTATTTGTATAGCATTACGAAAAACACGCCTATACAAATACATTGTGAACTTTACTTACGAAAAAACGCAAAATTTCAGATGAAAAATTGTGACATTTTTCTTATATCTGCTCGAAATATAGATTGTGGGAACTCGTTAGAACCGCCTCATCGAGGCGATTCTAACGAGTACCCACAACTTATATTTTAGAGCAGAAATAAGAAAAATAAGGTTTACCCCTGTAAACCCCAGTTTTACTATATAAAACTGGGGTTCAAGGGGATCAAAATCATATAGGCGTGTTTTCGTGATGTGTGTTTTCGTAATGTGTTATCTGGACATGTCAGAATAAGTTAGGTGACCATCAAGAATAAGTTCGAATAATCCGTGATAAACTAACCGTTGGGATTCGAATCATCCAAGTTTTATAGTATTTGCAGTTACAGTCGAACTTCAATGGCTCGAACACCTTTGGGACCATGAAAATATGTTCGAGACAGGGGTAGTTCGAGCCACTGATGGCAAATGCCAGGAGGCATAACGACATACTTTAGGACATCTTTTTCTGTGTACTATAATGAAAAATGTATGCTGTGTGTACTCATTAGAATCGCCTCATCGAGGCGATTCTAATGAGTACACACAGGATACATTTGCAAGATAAAAGACGAAAATATCCTAATTTTTACCCTCTCTATTTTATGTATAGAAATTCCCCGAAGGACTAAAGAACGGGTTCGACTCTGCCATGGTAAACGAGCCATCGGTGTTCCAGCCATCGAAGTTCCACTGTATAGTAGACTCGTGACGTGAAGGCGGCATTATCTTGGTGCACCAGTGCGATAATGCACCTGTGAGACATAATGTATTCTTTCATATCTCCAAAATGGCTACTTTTCCGATTAAAAGTTTGGGATAATTTTCTTATTTATACTCCTAACATAGGTTGTGGGTGCTCGTTAGAGCCTCCTCGGCGAGGCGGTTCTAACGAGTACCCACAACCTATGTCTAGGAGCAGAAATAAAAAAAACTAGAGCTGTCAGTGAAACTGACTAGGGCCCCGGCAGCGCTATCAGAGGAGTAGGAAAATGTTGATGTTAAAAAAGACGTTTTTTTTTCCTTTCACCTCTAAGTATGACCTTGACCTTTGAGGTACGGACCTGGGTCTTGCGCGTGACACACTGTCACATTATGGTTAATATTTCTGCTAAGTAATATTTAAATCCATCCAGGTATAAGAAAGTTATAGATTGGACACAATAAAAAAGACGCTTTTTTGACCTTTTATCTCTAAGTATGACCTTGACCTTTGAGGTACGGCTGTGGGTCTTGCGTTTGACACTTCGTCACATTATGGTTAACATTTCTGCCAAGTAATATTTAAATCCATCCAGGAATAATAACAAAGTTATTAATTGGACACAGGAAAGACCCTTTTTTGACCTTTAACCTCTAAGTATGACCTTGACCTTTGAGGTACAGACCTGAGTCTTGCGCGCAACACTCCATCACATTATTGTTAACATTTCTGCCAAGTAATATTTAAATCCATCCAGGAATAAGAAAGTTATGGAGGATAAAAAAATTTGTGGACGGACAGACGGACAGACAGACAGACAGACAGACAGACAGACAGACGGACGGACAGAGTAATGCCAAGTAATATTTAAATCCATCCAGGAATAATAAAAAGTTATGGAGGATAAAAAAATTTGTGGACGGACAGACGGACAGACGGACGGACAGACAGACAGACGGACGGACAGAGTGATTACTATAGGGCACCCACACTTTCAGTGCGGGGCCCTAATAATGTATATGTATATTAGAAAATAGAAGTGAAGACAATGATCAGGAATCGATACAATTAACCCACAGCTCCAATCAGAGACACCAAAGGGAAGCACAAACATGAAACAACTATACCCTAATGGAAACCACAATAGGGGAAAGCCAAAAGGACAGTTACTTTCCCACAGAATGGCCAATGGGCTATCCAAAACAAACTAATATAAACGATACACACACTCAAAGACAAACCATCCAAAATAGACCGCGACGGAAGAACCTCCTTGGAACGGTCAGTGAAACGAATTCCACTGTGGGACTTTTACATGACCACAATCCTCGCCCTTAGTTCCGTCGCGATTCAAACAAATAATTTGTTTAGTCCGCATGAAAGCCTCCTAACTCATCAGTGCAACATCTTCGTGAACACAAAAATCAAACAACCACAGAGATGAAACAACGATGAGGACTCGACAACAAGAACCACTGAAATGCTGGAGCAAAAGAAGACCAACAGTTAGACTCGGATGGGCCCGACCAGAGACTAAGCATGATTCGATTGCTCTGTGGACTGCATCCATGAGTCCAGATGATCTGATTGTCAGCGGATTGTATTTGGATGAGGTGAAGAGCTTCTGGGCATCTGAAAACAAGCCTTCTAATTTACTGGAATAGTCTTCAGACAGAAGTTTTCTATATATATAAAATGGAGTTTAGAGGGTGTTCATTTCACGAAATTGCTATCATGATGGATGGATGTTTCTTGAGACGACAGTAAATCATGACTTTCAATGGATTTTGCTACATCATTACTAGTAACACAAAGCATAGGGGTAGCGTTCTTTTCTTCATCTTCTATACTGACCTCCAAAGTTTCGGCGATTTGGACTTGCTCATTGCTACAATGAAGAATTAGGTAGGCAGAGGCAAAGCATGCCGTACATAGTATTGACTCTATGAATAGCACATACAAAAAGCACATAATTGTGTACTTTTCCATGAGATAGCCAATAAACGGCGGATTGCTGGCAATGCCTATGCCTGTAGACATCATTATTAGTGAAGAAATCTTTCCTGATACCGTACATACGTACGCCTCTGTCCATGAGATCACGTTTGGAATGATTACCACCATACACATCCCAGACAGAGGGATAAAAATCCAAATCAAGAAATGAAAATAAAATTGAGCACAGAGTAGAGCGCCAAGAAAAGAAGACATCCATATAAAGTATGCAGAAAGCGTCATCTTTGCGAGACCCAGTCTTCTTACGAAAAATATGCCGATTATTCCACCCAGGCAACTTGCACCCCAGTATAACGCTAGCAAAATGACACTTTTTGTCTTGTCCCATTCCAATTGATAAAGACTAAAGGTGACAAGAAAGGCTCCTATACTATCTTCTGTAGCAGCGTATAGAATATTTACAAAGCAAACAAAAACGATTATAAATAATGTTCTATATTTGGATGCCTTTGGTTTTCGGTGTCTTATTTCAACGGAATTCTCCTTGGCTCTTACGTCATAATTGCCTAGGAATGACATCACAAAATATGGAATAGCGGTAAGTAACGTCGCTAGACCGATTAAGATAAAAGCAAAATGTATCCGTATATTTTCCATTTCTTTACCATCGTTTGTATTTCTTGAAACATTTTGCCCGTACATGTTCACAGTGGTATTATAGAAATTTGCGCCATCACTTCTTGTATTCACTAGAGCGGCTGAAGTCTGTTCAAAACTTTCATGGCGGAGTGAACTGGTATCTTTGACATCCGTTGTCATGAATGGTCTCGTCAAGAGTGGACAAGCAATGCCACCCAATGTAAGGTATAAAGCCTGCATAAAAGGTCCAGCCTTGCTGCCCCATATGGATGGAACAATAGTATTTGCTCCTGCAAGAAAGAATAATTTCTGTTAATCTATTTACAGCAGGATCCGGGGGTAGTTTCAGGAATTCAGTATGAAAATAATTGAGTCTTTTTAATATACCGAAGACCTAGATCAGACGCAACGTTCCGTGGCGCCTGATCTTGGTCTAAGCTGTTTGCCCGTACTCCCGTTTTGAAGTTTCCCATCAGAAATGGATTTATGAAAGGTGAGCTATATCCGCATTGCCAATGCGAGAAGTGAATGGTATGAACACATGTGTAAAGCAAAACCTCAGATCATCTTGCGTTTTCGCAGTCTGGGTCCAGTTGTTCAAAGCATCATTAGCTTAACGAGCTCGTTAGTGGTCATATTGTTAACCATTCTAGCAAAGTTAATATGTAAAAGTTTGGTATTTTTGCTGAAAAAATGTGAGCAGCTTTTGCGTCCGCAAAAGCTGCTCACATTTTTTCAGCAAACATTTCAGCATATTTGCCATATTTAATGATCAAAGTTTTAACGATACATTAGCTAACGACATCGTTAGTTTTGAACAACTGGCCCCTGGACAGTAATTGTTATGGCACGCTGACCCAAGACTTTGTCACGAGGAGAGGCAATGTGGTATTCTTATTGGCTGCGCAGGCTCATTTGTTTATACACTGCATTTAGTCCGAAAGCATGATCTAGTGTTTTCAATGAAAGGACAATAATCGCGAGAGGCTTGCACAACGTAAAATACATTATTGCTCCCCTTAATTTGATGGTCACATGACTATCACACGTTCCGGTCAAAAACAGCTGATGTAAAGAGAACATAACTTAATTCGATATGTTATAGCAAACACACGAAGTGTTTGCTTTACTGTAGAGAGGCTGGAACAACATACTTATGCACCCAAATCTCGCCTGGAATCTCGTTCTATTTCTCGCGATAATCCGCCATCTTTACAGAGTTCATGAGAATTGTATTCACATCCAAAAATTATTCTTCAAAAGCAAAAGGAGTCAAGTCCCGTTACAAAAGAAACACAAAAAGCGTATAAATAATTTTAAAAGGCTCTTTTCGAAGACCGTTCCATCAAACGCTGAAGTTTGATCGCGGGTAAGTTTCGAAACTACGTCACGCGCACTGAGCCGAGAAGGTTAGCCGGAAAATCCAGCACCGCGCTTGGACCAACGAATTACCGGAGCATTTACCGAAGTATTTACCGGAGCTTCTCGGTAGTGTGGAAAGCGCTTCTCGTCTGGCCAAGCAATTAAAACTTTTCACAAACTATTGCTCAGGGACATAAAATAAAGCCCTGTGAATAGTTGAGGACACAAAGAGCTATGTTGCTAAACCAGTCGTTTCGCCCCAGACCGTTTCCCCCCTAGTCGTTTCGCCAAAAAGAGGTTTCCTCCCTTGTCGCCCCTCCCCCGCCCCTGGTCGTTTCGTCCCCCAAGTCGTTTCGCCCACTTTCCAAGGTAAAACTAATTTCCACTGCAGAAATTGTATTCATTTTTAACTTAACAGAGGTGAGAAGAGGCAAATATTAAAGTAGCATCATCGCCCTCTCACGTGAGTCCAAGGATGGCTGATCCATAGTTACTGGCCGACACCGGGCCTTAAAAGTGGCTACTCGGGGAGTTGTGACTAGAACTTGTTACACAAAAATTATTGATTGATTGATTTATGGTTTCGGGGCGAAACGACTGGGGGCTATAAAGGGAGGCGAAACGACTAGGGTGGGTGTGGGGAGGAACGTCTTGGGAGCGAAACGTCTTGTTTTCAGCTGGCTACCTGTGGATTTCTACCTTGCCAAGATTTTTAAAGTGATGATGAGCCCCAAATCCATAGCATAATGCTAGTGCTTCAGGACACTTTAAAGTGCCCATGCTTCAAATTAACTGAATCACCCTATGTAATTTTCTTCCCATGAATTGCACACAGGACCAACACTGGAGCATGTCAAACTAAGGCTATGTGCAAAGCAGCTGTGGAGCTCAAACAATTGCTTTGGGTTTAACCACACGCCAACCCTGGTTGGTCAGTTTGTGTTATCTCCCAGAGAAAGGGACTAAAGAGTGTGTGTGTGTGTGAAATCGGGTTTAACGTCGCTTTCAACAATTTTTCAGTCATATCACGACGGTGTCTGGTTGCGACAGGGAGCTCAATGCTCACATTTATAGTGCTGCCTCACTGAAGTATCATGTCCCAGACACATTACATGATACCACACCCAGTCACATTATCCTGACACTGGATCGACCAGTCCTAGCTCTACCCCGTAAATCTGAGTGCCAAACGAGGAGCAGCTAGTACCATTTTTAACGACTTTGGTATGTCGCGGCCCGGGGTCGAACCCCAGACCTCCCGTTCCCCGGAGCGGACACTCTACCAACTGAGCTATCGGGGCCGGTAAGGGACTAAAGAGATAGAAGAGTTAGCAGAGGAGAAGAGAGGGAAGGACAGGGGAGAAAGGGGAAAATGAATAAAAATGTACAAATAGAAGAGATAACAACACTCCTTTTCTACCCCTACCTGCAGCAAGGACAGCAGGCCTCGCCCAACTGTAAATCAATAAATGTTGTACTCCGGTCACCTTGGCCTCACAACAGAACAAATTAAAAACTTTGAAAACAGTTTAATGTAGTTTATGGAAGATCCCTCTTGAAGCACTCAAAGATCCCTGAAGTGACAATATTCTTTGGAAGTTGGTCTTAAGTCTGATGCCCGTGCCGATGAAGGTGGGCTGATAGCAGATGCCGGTCCATATACCCCAGGGAGTATCCTCTACTGTTCGCTGCTTTCAGGTCGGAGAACCTGCAAGCATGGATGCCCAGAGATAGATGATGCCCGGGATTGACATCTTGATGTCACTGCTATCGAGTTTGCATGTCAAGGTGTTGTATCACTCGGGAGGTAATGCTGGTTGTCACCTCGAGACAAACCGAGTTGCTCGCCGTTGCACCGTCTCGAGCTGATACTATATGTGGGCCCCCCCCATACTGATGTGGAATAATCCAGGATAAGTCTTATCTTAGTCACTACATCATGCTTTAACATCTTCAGACCACTGGTTATCTTCCTTCCAAAGAAACACCAGGGTGCAGTTTGGCTTTTAACAGTTGCATAAAAAAAGGATGTCAATGTACTTTCAAGTTTTTAAGACTGACAGTACATGGCTGTGATCCATTATAGACATTGCTGTAGTCTGTAAAGATCCCTCTGAAGTGCTGCAGTATCAGCAATGCTTGAGATCTTGTGGTATAAAAGGCTGTTATTAGCAAAGAGGTGAACTCCAGAGCTGACTTTATGTGGCAGGTCATTTATGCGTGGGCAGAACAACAATGGTCTGAGAATGGCACCTTGAGGGACACCAGATACAGCTGGGCCAATCGCGGTAATCAGGCCTTTTTTACCTGGTCTGGTTAACCCCTGTTGGTCAGAAAGCTCTGGATCCACTGTAAGTGTTTTTTATTTTGTCGTGTCTGAGCTTGATAGTGCTCAAGCCATTCATGTGGAACTTTGCCAAACACCCCTCTCTCTATATATATCTATCTATCCTTACTGCGTTAGGTCACATTTGGTTATTGCTCACTTGAGATTTGAAGGACAAACGCCTACGCAGTAATCATGACATTGCGGTAAGGATCTTAACCTGCAGAGGAGATTATTCTTTCTGCACGTCGGTGGTGGGGTGGGGCTCCAGTTATCGTCCCGATCCGAAGGACGGTGCACTTTGTGACATTCATCCCTACAAATGATGCCAGTGGAACATGTTCTTCGGATACTAAACTGTATTGTCGTTGCCGGGAATAGAACCGGGGGTCTGCAGCATCAGAGGCAAGTGGTTTAACTCGTAAACAACCAATGTTTGTGTGTTTTTGATGTTCAACACCACTACTCTTTCTTTCTCTATATATATTGCAACACCCCCGCCCACGAGGATTACGTGCAGGTGTACATTTCATACACGCAAGGTCCTACACAGTAATCATGTAATTACGGTAGGGATCTTTCTTTCTTTCTACTTATACTCCGATCGGTCACATTTGACCATTACTCGCAGGAGATGGTTCTCCCTGCACATGGGGGCCTCCAGTCCAGTTAACTATTAACTATCTAAGGGGTGTAAATGAGTGTGTTTGCTCAAAAGGCAGTGCCTTTATTTCATATTAATTTAATGAAGGCTAAAAAGTCCCAGGAGTATAATTCCAGGTGTTAGGAGAAGCTGAGCACATTCGAAAAGGGACACCAGGCAAACTAAGGCGGTCAAGTTTAACACAAAAAGTTAATGCTCTTTTTCAAAAGTGTGCCATTCAAACAAAATTGTGCAGTGAGGGATTCCATGTGCGGGTTGTCAGGGAGGACAACAGGGATAACAGAGTACATTGGTGCAGGGGTAACAGATACAACACTTCTGACACGAATGACTAGAGAAAGCAGTGATTTTGAGTGATGAATGCACGATAGATGTCAGTGCTGAGAAAAAATCTTTTTTTTTTTATGGCGAGATGTTGACGAAGACAGGTACCCATGTTGTCTGACTACTCCGTCTACTCTTAAATTTAGTTTGACGATACGGGTGTACATAGCATACAATGGTGGTGAAAAAAAAATCACTGTTTTTTTGGATGAAAAAATAAATGCTCAGCAGTATTATGAGACTCTAGAAGATATTTTGTGGCCAGTTATAGTTCGTTATTGTCTTATTGAAGAGTACAGATAACAATGCCCTCAGTACATAGAGACCGTGTCGTAGCCAAATATAAAGTCCAGAACAATACGCATCGGAGACTTGAACATGGACTCCCATCACGAAAACACGCCTATATAATTTTGACCCCCTCCAACCCAACTTTTATATAGACAAACTGGGGTTTACAGGGGTAAACCTTATTTTTCTTATTTCTGCTCTAAAATATAGATTGTGGGTACTCGTCAGAACCGCCTCGTTGAGGCGGTTCTAACGAGTACCCACAATCTATATTTTGAGCAGAATTAAGAAAAATATCACAATTTTTCATCTAAAAATGTTCATTTTTTTCGGCGATTAAGGTAACACTGTATTTGTATAGGCGTGTTTTCGAAATGACAACCACACAGAAAAACTCAGGTCAAAGGAAAACCTTGAAGTAGCCATAAGATGTGTAGACAAATAACCAAGTTCAATTGAGCCCCGCCAAGCGAATTTGTGTCTTCGAGCATTCCGTCATGACAAATTTTAACTGCGCATGCCCAGCCATTCGGAGGGGCCAGGGATATGGCTTTCTGTCTGGAGGTTCCCCTTGATTCACTGCTTGTATGAGCGAGCAGCAAAGATTCTGGCGAGACTTCGCTGCTCGCATAGGCGATAAGCACCAAAATCGCTTGACGGGGCCCACATAACCTAGTGCACTTAATTCTTTATTCGTCACATCCGAAAATAATTCACAGAGTTCGTATGTAAGTATATTTGTGTTGAGGTTTTCGTCCCCGTCAACACTATTTAGGTCATGTTGGAGACGTCGCTCCCGATTTCGTAACTTTTATCCCACATTGAGATGAAATGACATCTGAAGCCCCATCACCCAAAGAAACCGCTAGGGTTTAAGGAACGGCCCTACTCAGGTTACATAACAGAATATTAAGGTACTTCCGTTGTTACAAATTAAACCAGTTCACTTAATGTTTACTAGGACGACCATTTCGGATTTTGACTTTAATTTCTGGCACAACTATATTAAAATTGTCATTTCGGCGGTTTTATGGTCGGAAATGTTAACGGACGATTTACCTGCAGTAATGACAAAATACAATTGTAAAAGTATTAACATTAAGTCTTACTGCCATGAAAAAGCATGTGATTGAATATTGCAATAAAGTCTCTGAAAGATCTGGAATAAATGTGTTTTGATCTATAATACTTTCAAATGAGATTTTAAATGAACTAAAATCCAGACGTTTTCGTGCATTTAGTCTGTCTACGTATGATTTTTTCCATGCTTTACACTTCACTACTTCATTATCTTATCAACGAAAAAGGTAAGTAAAGTTTAATTTAATGGACATTCCATAAAGAAGATTTCCTCTGTATTGCATGTAATGTTAGATTTTTTAACTTCTAAGGAGCATAATAAATACACAATATGGTCATGTCAGAAAGTGTGTGAAGTTCTCCTATATAGATAATATTTAGAAAAGATTTGGTACTAAGTTATTTAGACAAATTGTGGGAGTTCCGATGGATACGAATTGCGCACCTCTAGATGTCCGTTTCTGTTTAAAAGCAAGTTAAGTAATTGAAGCCGTCAGCTCGACGTCTAGGTACTTGGAAGAAATATTACGTACTGGCAATACCTACTTCGTTAGATCGATCAGTCAAATTTACCTTTCAGAACCTGAATTCGATTAGCAATTTCTTCTGATACCGAAGCCCCTTTTCTGGATTTACATTTATCTATTTCAGATGGGTTTATTTCGTGCAAATTCTATAATAAAGGTGATGATTTGGATTTTGATTTAGAGATTGTAAATTTTCCTTTCTTGGATGGTGATGTTCCTCGTCCCATATCCTACGGTGTTTATATATCGAAATTAATTCGGTTTGCTAGAGTGTCTCGAAATGCTACTGACTTCAAAACTCGATATGAATTAATAACTGCAGGGTTATCGGTATCATAAACTTTGCAGAGCGTTTGCTAAATTTTAAAGAAATCATTTCGATTTAGTTTAAAAATTCAACGTTGTACTTAAATCTCTTCTACAACAAAGCCTATCGAAACCTCAAATTTATGGTGGCATGTATATAAATTCAAACAAAATATATGCTTGCAGTGATTTCGGTAAATAATTGCGTAAAATCAGTCTTCGATATCAAATGATTGGGAACAACAAATGTTATACGACAGACTGCATGTATGTTAGTTAATATTTCACAATTAATTCGATTTGCCAGAGTGTGTAGTCTTGTAAACGTCGTCAACACTCGTAATAAATTGTTAACGGCTAAACCTCTTAATCATGGTTCTCGGTACCATAAACTACGCAAAGCCTTTTCAAAATTTTATAAACGTCATTCTGATTAAATTTCAAAATTCAATACTGGACTTAAATCTCTTCTGCAACAAGGTCTATCGGAACCCGAATTTTATGGTGACCTAGTATATAAATTTAGAAAAAAAATATAACCGCAATGACTTCAGCACCCAATTTCGTAAAATGATTCTTCGATATAAAGAGATTAGGTATAACATAAATGTTATACGACAAACTGCATGCGTGGTAGTCAACCCAATCACGGTTGACAACTTTGCTTCCCTCTTTAATTGAACGCCGGTGGGTCAGGCCTCAGATTCTATGACGGTTCCAACGTAAAAGCGTATGTTGGCTGGTACCTGATGCACTGTCTCTGGTCGGGCCCATCGGAGTCTAACTGTTGGTCTTCTTTGGAGTCCAGCATTTCTGTTGTTTCTTTCTGTCGAGTCCTCACCGTTGCTTCATCTCTGTGGTTGTTTGATTTTTGTGTTCACGGAGATCTTGCACTTATGAGTTAGGAGGCCTTCATGCGGACTGAACAAATTATTTGTCTTAATCGCGACGGAAATAAGGGCGAGGATTGTGGCCATGTAAAAATCGATTTTAGCCCCACCTGTGGAATTTGTTTCCGCTGACCGTTCCAAGGCGGTTCTTCTGTCACGGTTTATTTTTGTTATGGTTTGTCTTTGGGTGTTTGTGTCGCTTATATTGCACGACCGCAGAAAAAGCGACCGACTGAAGTCGGTTGATTTCTAAGAGTGCCCTAAAATCACCGTGTCATTCTGTCATTCTGTCAGTCTGTCAGTCTGTCAGTCTGTCATTCTGTCTGTCCGTCCATAACCCGTTTGTGAACATTGGTGATAGTGACTTAACCGCTTGGAATATTTAAACAATTTTTGGCATACTGATAGATATCAATGAGATCTAACCAATGAAATTGCGAAATATTACATTCCATTTAGTATAGCCTCGCCGAGGCGAAAAATGTGAAATTTTTCGAACTGCTTCTCCTCGGAAACCGTTGGGCCGATTGAAGTCAAATTTCATATGGAGCCTCTATGGGATGGGGGAAACCAAAATTTGCTCATGGGGTCCAGGTCACATGACCAAAATGGTCGCCAAGCCATATATGGTCTGTCTGTCTGTCCGTCCGTAACCCTTTTGTGAAATTTGGTGATAGTGACTTAACCGCTTGGAATATTTAAACAATTTTTGGCATACTGATAGATATCAATGAGATCTAACCAATGAACTTGCGAAATATTACATTCCATTTAGTATAGCCTCGCCGAGGCGAAAAATGTGAAAATTTTCGCACTGCTTCTCCTCGGAAACCGTTGGGCCGATTGAAGTCAAATTTCATATGGAGCCTCTATGGGATGGGGGAAACCGAAATTTGCTCATGGGGTCCAGGTCACATGACCAAAATGGCCGCCAAGCCATATATGGTAAAAACCCTTCAAAAATAGTCTTCTCCAGAACCACTGGGCAGATTTCCACGAAACTTGATAAACAGCATCTGGGGCGTAGGCCCATCATCAATTGCTAAAATGGTGACCCTGGGTTGACCTTGACCTTCTTTGTTCCTAGGTCAAACTTTGACACATATGCTTTTGTTGGAATATTTAAACAATTTTTGGCATACTGATAGATATCAATGAGATCTAACCAATGAACTTGCGAAATATTACATTCCGTTTACTATAGCCTCGCCGAGGCGAAAAAATGTGAAAATTTTCGAACTGCTTCTCCTCGGAAACTGTTGGGCCGATTGAAGTCAAATTTCATATGGAGCCTCTATGGGATGGGGGAAACCAAACTTTGCTCATGGGGTCCAGGTCACATGACCAAAATGGCCGCCAAGCCATATATGGTCTGTCTGCCTGTCCGTCCGTAACCCGTTTGTGAAAATTGGTGATAGTGACTTAACCGCTTGGAATATTTAAACCATTTTTGGCATACTGATAGATATCAATGAGATCTAACCAATGAACTTGCGAAATATTACATTCCATTTAGTATAGCCTCGCCGAGGCGAAAAATGTGAACATTTTCGAACTGCTTTTCCTCGGAAACCGTTGGGCCGATTGAAGTCAAATTTCATATGGAGCCTCTATGGGATGGGGGAAACCGAAATTTGCTCATGGGGTCCAGGTCACATGACCAAAATGGCCGCCAAGCCATACATCACGTGAACATGTCCGTGACATGAACACCCACCTAAACCCCATTTTATATAAGGAAAACTGGAGTTTACGGGGGTATATATTATTTTTTTTTTCTGCTCAAAGACATAGGTTGTGGGTACTCGTTAGAACCGCCTCAATGAGGCGGTTCTAACGAGTACCCACAACCTATGTTTGAAGTAAAAATAACAAAAATATATCATATTTTCATCAGAAACGTAGCCATTTTGGAGAAATGAAAAAATGCACTATGTCGAACGGGTATGTTACCGTAATGTATGGTAAAAACCCTTCAAAAATAGTCTTCTCCAGAACCACTGGGCAGATTTCCACGAAACTTGATAAATAGCATCTGGGACGTAGACCCATCTTAAATTGCTAAAATGGTGACCCTGGGTTGACCTTGACCTTCTTTGTGCCTAGGTCAAACTTTGACACATATCCTTTTGTTGGAATATTTAAACAATTTTGGGCATACTGATAGATATCAATGAGATCTAACCAATGAACTTGCGAAATATTACATTCCATTTAGTATAGCCTCGCCGAGGCGAAAAATGTGACAATTTTCGAACTGCTTCTCCTCGGAAACCGTTGGGCCGATTGAAGTCAAATTTCATATGGAGCCTCTATGGGATGGGGGAAACCAAAATTTGCATGGGGTCCAGGTCACATGACCAAAATGGCCGCCAAGCCATATATGGTAAAAACCCTTCAAAAATAGTCTTCTCCAGAACCACTGGGCAGGTTTCCACGAAACTTTATAAATAGCATCTGGGACGTAGGCCCATCA
Source organism: Lucinisca nassula (assembly GCA_963580285.1). Classification (NCBI taxonomy): domain Eukaryota; kingdom Metazoa; phylum Mollusca; class Bivalvia; order Lucinida; family Lucinidae; genus Lucinisca; species Lucinisca nassula. Next base: position 95,678,555 of record OY757012.1, read on the forward strand.
TAAATTGCTAAAATGGTGACCCTGGGTTGACCTTGACCTTCTTTGTGTCTAGGTCAAACTTTGACACATATGCTTTTGTATTGGAAAAGTGAGAATGCATTTTATCCTGCAAACGATTCAGAATACAGTACTAAAGTATTAGATATATTTTTGCTCCTTACCATAAGGCGCATTTATTTGGGGAACCGTTTTAGGTCCAGGTCACATGACCGCCATACCCATATATGGTAACACTCATAAAGCTAAAAGCATCCAGCGGGTCGTGCACTTCAGCTGAAGCATTGGTTATTTTATAAAAATTAGGGTTTAATTTTTTCAAGTTTGTGTTTCTTTCCCTTTGTAGTCACTGGTGGGAGCTGTGGGATAATCGTGTCGATTCCTGATCATTGCCTTCACTTCTATTTTATCAACGTGTCGCAAGTTTAATACACTGAAAAAGTCTGTATTAAAACCACAGATCACTATTAGAAACTTTGAGATTCAGCAACATAGCGCTTAATGACATGTTAAGAAGCGAAATCGAAGGCAAAAATCATCTGATATCTCCAAGGTGTATAAAGCGTGGGAACCCATGAGAAGCGCCTCGACAGAGGTGATTCAAACGAGAAATGCATAAAAAGGTTGATGAAAATCTGAAGAGAAAGGCCCCGAAATAGACATCAAGTATACATGTATGTATTCCGTGGGGTTTAAAGGGGCGTTCATTGCATGGACCTGTTATCGTGATGAACTTATTATTAACATTGCTAGTGATACTCGCTTAGCAGTTGAGAAAGACAGAAGATCAACTTCTATCGTACATGTAGTCTACACTGAAATATACTCCAACAGCCTTGTTTACTTTATTTCTCAATAATTCCCTCTTCCCTTTCTGTACTAACTTTTAAACAAATTATTTTCGAATTTGACGTATCATATTATAATGTATTTAAAATATCTATATCCTGAATACATCTGTTAGTATGTATGTATTTAAGATGTTTACACTCATGTTTAGTCTAAATAAAAAAGTATATGTACAGTAAAACTTCGATGGCTCGAACTCCGATGGCTCGTTTACTATGGATGAATCGAACCCGTTCTTGAGTCCGCAGGGAGTTCCTCCAAATACGATATAGTGGTAATTTAGGAAGATTTTCTTCATTTATCTTGTAAATGTATGCTGTGTGTACTCATTAGAATCGCCTCGATGAGGCGATTCTAATGAGTACACAAAACGTACATTTATAATACAGAACACCGAAAAGATATCCACAACTATCTACATTATGCCTCCTGGTATGGCACTAATATTATCCCTCTGTGGCTTGAACTACCGCTGTCTCGAACAAATTTTCACGGTCCCAAAGTGGTTCGAGCCATCGAAGTTCGACTGTATTCCTTTAAGCCACATACTGTTTACCTGTGTCAATTGCTCCACAAAACCACCCAGTAGCCGCTCTCACCACCAGCATAACAGGAAAGGATGGTGACCAAGGTAACACCATACTAGATAGGCCACAACCAATGGTACAAAACCCAATGTACTTTAAACGGTTCCATCTGAAAACAATGATCAGGAATAAATACAATTTACACACACCACCCATCAGAGACACCAAAACCCGTGACTACTTCGGTAACGGAACGTTACGTGCTTGAGACGTCTCGCCCCACGTCTGGACGTCATAGGAAGCCATTGCTCCTATTCCTCAATTATTCTATGTAGGTGTTATAAGTGGGATAAGAAACGGAGAATCAAGTTACAACCTATTAATTGAGCCCCCCAAGCGAAGTTCTGTCTTCGAGCATTCTGTCATGACTAATTTTGAATGCGCATGCCCAGCCATTCAGAGGGGCAAGGGATATGGCTTTCTGTCTGAAGGTTCCTCTTGATTCACTGCTTGTATGAGCGAGCAGCGAAGGTTCTGGCGAGACTGCGCGGATGCGCAGGCTCGCCTGAACCTTCGCTGTTCGCATAGGCGATAAGTACCAAAATCGCTTTACGGGGCCCAACTGATACATTGTTGATTAAGGAGTTTGTTAAAGATACCACTTTAGTAACTATATACATGTACAAGGGATATGTTCCATGAAAGGGTTATCCTTTAGAAAGAAGAAATACACAATGGAACTGAACGTGTGGAGTATACAACTTCTTCATGGCCAGACTAGCTAGTTTCGGCTAATTAGGCTTCAGGGAGACATTTTAAATCCACCACACATTCCCTTAACACCAGCTGTAGTGACGTTAAATATGTTCCATGAAAGGTTTATCCTTTGGAAGCAATGGATACACTACAGGACCGAATATATGGAGTGTACAAGTTTTCTGGGCCAGGCTAGCTTGTTTGAACAAATCAGGCCCCATTAGTGGGACCAAGGAATACACCACAAAACAGAAAATATTGAGTGTACATGTACAAGTTTTTCTTGATCAGGCTACCTAGTTTTGGCCAATCAGTGTAACCAAGGAATACATCACATAACTGAAAGTCGGCCCCCGCCCATAGGGGCTTGAAGAAATACATGGGCTGCATGATGCTTCCACGCAGAGCTGAATCTGACCCGCACACTAGTACTGGTAAACCGCTTAGAGGATCTAAGCCTGTCCAGGAACCGCAGTGCGAGGCGGTCGGTCCATGTAAATAAACCCTATTGGTTTCATTGGGCGACAGGGCTTGAGATGTCATTTCATCTCAGTGTCGGGTAAAAGTCCCGCAAAATTGGAAGCAACGTCTCCAAAATGACCTTTACAGTGTTGACGGGGACGTTAAACCTCAAATCAACCAACCAACAAAACTGAAAGTATGGCGTGTACAAGTTTTTTGGGCCAGGCTACCTAGTATTGGCCAATCAGGCCCCATCAGTGTGACCAAGAAACATCACAAAACTGAAAGTATGGAGTGTACAAGTTTTTCTGGACTAGGTCAGCTAGATTTGGCTAATTAGGCCCCATCAGTGTGACTAAGGAATAAACTACAAAACTGAAAGTATGGAGTGAACAAGGTTTTCTCGGCAAGACTAGCTAGTTTGAGTCAATCAGGCCCCATCAGTGTGACCAAGCAATACACCATAAAATGAAACTATGGAGTGTACGTGTTTTTCTGGGCCAGGCTAGCTAGTTTTGGTCTATTAGGCCCCATAAGTGCGACCAAAGAATACAACACAAAACTGAAAGTATGGAGTGTACAAGTTTTTCTCGGTCACGCTAGCTAGTTTAAGCCAATCAGGCCCCATCAGTGTGACCAAAGAATACACCACAAAACCGAATGTACGGGATGTAAAAATACTTTTTTTTTTCTTAATCCTTACAATTTTAGGAATATTGAGCCGGCGCATGACAAAACCTACAATAAGACCGTGCTTGTGTCGAAGACTCAGTTCAGCCGGCCTGTCAGGTCAACCTGGACGGAACATTCTCTTGTCGCTGAGGCTTAGGAAGAAATTCACCAAAGAAATGAACATGTCGAGTTTACATTTTTTTTTCTGGGCCAGGTTAGCTTGTTTCAGTAAATTCGGCCTCATCAGTGACCCTTCAGTATATTCAAGACCGATTTAAACTACTATATTCTTTAAGCCTGATTTAAACTACCAACCAGACGCAAAACTTGCAAGACTGTTCAAAGTTCTCAAACAAAAGCAAAGTCAGCACTCTCAGTTCTTTGATTATGACACGACGTTAAATATCAGTTAAGATTAATAGTTTCTCGCGTTTCGGCAGTATAGCGAGAAACTGTTGTCTTAATGGTATGAATATTCATCAAGTGGTCTGACTGGTGGTTAGTTGGTCAGTGTCTAGTCATGTGACACTGGTTTTAGCGCCGTTTTGGTCGGCGTTGGTCAGTTCTTGGGTGGCGTTCTCACAGTTCACATCAACTTGCAATATGGAGAGAGGCGAAATTGAAAATATGGTTGGTGATACATTTGGAACTGTCGTGTCAGAGAGACAGAATGAGTTACTAGATGGTATTAATTTCATGTTATCCGCAAAATTTGATATAATGGAAAAACATTTCAGTGAGAAGCAGTCGGCAATTTCTGAAAGTCAGATTTCACGGCTTCGTTCATCAGCGCTGGGACAATATCAGTTTAAACGCAAAAGCTGTGAAGAGCAGTTTCTTTTCAATGCTTCATTAGAGGACAAATTTTCGAACATAGACTGTAGTTTGTCAAACTTGAACGTCGAAAGTGTGGATAGAGCCAAAACAAGTGTACAAGAAGGTAAATCTTTGCTTCAACAACGGCAAAAAAAATGTTGAAACTGGCGGATATGTCAGAGTTGGGCTGGAAGGTCGTTTCGGAGTATCAGGCGAATCCATTAGCGTCTGGTTCTGAGGACGAGAGAAAAAATTTATAAAGCAGAAGTCCGGGCGGAGCGGAAAGCTCGGAAAGACCAGGCTAAAAGGTTACGTACACGGAAATCATCATTTAGGGGTAGGCTGTTTTCCTCGGGACAAACTATGCAGCCACAGTCGCAGGTGATGGGTAATGAGAGACCAGCAACAGCTACAGCGACGACGAGCGTGGTAGACCAGGCAATTAAAGTAAGTAAGTAAGTAAGTAAGTAAGTAAGTAAGTAAGTAAGTAAGTAGACTTTATTTATAGAGGGTTACTCAGTTGGCATAGCCAATCTTCCCTGAGGCCCTCGTAAAACATATATAGTGATTACATACATAACAATTATATTAGACATTTAAGCAAACACAAGAATTAAACAATCATAGATTTTAACATGAAATGGATGGAAAAATGAGACGGACGCATGAAAAGATAATAGTTACATGCAAATACTCGCTCACCCATATAAAAATCTCGCACGTAATCAACAAATTATTCATGAGAACGTGCAATATATGCAATCATGCTATTGCACAGCTACAAATACTTAATGTTAAAAATGTGAAACAGGCATACAGATACCATGTATTATTGCCAAGTTTTCTATTCAAGATGCCTTCGTTTGGTACCGTTTTATGACGATACATTGGATGACGTCGTACGGCAATAACGTTGCGCGAAACTTTGTCAAATTTATGCTTACAAGTGTAAAATCAAAATTTGGAGCTTTGAAACTTGCTAATACACAGAAATAACAAAACATTTATCTGTTTACAATCAGTTACAATGAAAGGGCTACAACAATGATACCTGAGGCCCCCTTCCCATCAGGGCCTGAAGAAACAGATCTGGTTGCATGATGCCCTTAGGCAGGGCCAAAACCGACTGCTCATGGGCACCGGCAAATCACCCAGCGTTTCTAAGCCTGCCCAGACGAAGATGTGCGAGTAGGACCGTTCATTCAAGCATACACCTTATTGGTTTGATTGGGCGACGGGGCCTGAGATATCATTTCATCTCGACCTCGGGCAAGAATCCCAACACATTGGAAGCAACGTTGCCAAAATGACCTTAACAAAGTTAATGTAATGGGGGGGGGGGTTAAACTTCAATTCTAATCCACTTACGTATTTAACGAGGCCTTTAATTGGATAGCGTCAGAAAAAAATCAATAGTATGTCCTGCGATATTATGTAGGAACCCGACGTCATGATGTAACGTCGCTTTTCATTGGCTGACGCTTGGTTTTACGCAGCTCACAGCGCTTAACGCTTTGTACAAAGAAGCACAACCGAAAAAGTGCATCAAAATGGGGATAACTGTATTGAAAACCGTCACTTGGGGAGGCAAATCCCCGGCACCACGGTCGAAATTTACGTTGAACGGCTCCGCTTACGCGTCGCCGTAAAGCGAAATTTCCAACGCAAAACCCGCAATTCACCTCCCCAAAATGACAATCCATATACAGTTATCCCCGAAATCAACAAATACTGATACCGGCGTATACTTTCCCGTTAGTACATCCACTCGCATCCATCGATATTTCAACCACAGCTAGACAACACTCATCCACACCCAGTGCTTTAAATTGTTGGTACTGCGGGTCCGGATGTCATTGGCGTTTCGAGTGTGAGGTTTTTAAAAAGGCAAAGATGAACAATAAGATAAGTAATTTATATTTTTTCGAAGGTCGGTTCAGTACACAGGTATAGTCTTTCAAAACGCAGTGAGGCGTGCCTGCACTTTTAATTTTGGACATGTCCGTGTTTTAGGTAAGTCACCTTCCGTTTGGAATTTACATTGGGAGATATAGTTTTACTGAGCTTTGTACTGCATCATACTAACCAATTTGCCACGACTTCTACATAATGGCATTATCAAAAAAAACTGATTTATAATTTTAAAATCCTGTGAAAAGAGAAATCCGAAACCTTCTACCCCAAAAACATGGAATAGTCCTGCCACGCTTGAACGTTGAACTCTCAAGTGTCGTTGATAAACTATATTATCATGTTCAAGCCACAACAATATTACGCATGAGAGCACAGCAGGTATTATTACTAGTAGTAGTACGACTGAAGTCGTCATTCAAAAAGACGCGTCAAACGAAAAGGTATGTAGTAAATCTTTCTGTAGTCAGTCTGGTTTAAAAGATATTTCTCCGATGGGGAGATTACAGTCCAGGTTTATTTGTCTAAATCGCGACGGAAGTAAGGGCGAGGATTGCGGCCACGTAAAATCGATTTAAGCCCCCCAGTGGAAATCTTTCCACTGACCGTTCCGGGGCGGTTCTTCTGTGGCGATTTATTTGTGTTGTTGTTTGTTACTTACTGTGTGTATCACTTGTGTCTTTTAATTTTGGATGGCCATATGGCCATTTTGTGGGAAAGTAACTGTCCTTATGGCCTTCCTTTGTTTAGGTTTCCATTATGGTCTGGTCGCTTAATGTTTGTATTTCTTTCCCTTTGGTGTCTTTGTGAGTGGAGTAAGTTAATTGTAATTGTATTAAGTGGTCTGACGGGTGGTCAGTTGGTCAGTGTCTAGTCATGTGACACTGGTTTTAGCGCCGTTTTGGTCGGCGTTGGTCAGTTCTTGGGTGGCGTTCTCACAGTTCACATCAACTTACATAATTTAAAATTTATAAAATTTATAAAATTAATGCTAAGTGATTTCAGAGCATTGTTAAAAACATACCATTTTATTATATTAGCTCTATAATATGTGACAGAATGATATCGTTTAGATGCAACGATATAAGGATATCGGGTGAGGTCGACACCCGACTCTTCGACGCATACTTAGCATTGGCATCGACGCACGTTCCAGAGCATTTTTCCCACGTGGTTTTATCTCTGGTTTCGCGCCCGGCTAGTATATGATTCAGGGAAAGATGAAAAGCTTTTGTATTACATACGCATTTGACACTTGGCATTCAGCTATATGTTTGATGCAGTTGTAGTACGGACATCGTGGAATGGAGCAATAGATTTGTGCACACATGTTTTACAGTTTGGTTTCTCTCCATACTTGCATTAAACGCTCGCAGCCAGCAAAACGTATAATTGTTTTGTGTGTTCTGATGATGATTGAGTATAGTTAAGACTGTTTATTACCTGTCATAAACAGCTCCACTGGCCAGTGATCCTACTATGTAACCGACTGACCAAGCAGTGAACAGCCATGATATAGTCTCTAAATCAACTTGAACGAGAACTTGCAAGTCCGGTAGAGCGGTACCAATCTGTACAATTACACAACCCTGTGCAAAAAGATATTCATAATCTAACATGTAGACAAAGAAATCCAAACTCGAGGGATAAAGAGTTAGGGATAGACTACACCTTGGGGCAGTGGTCAATTAAAATGATTCTTGCTCAAAGTTTACAAGCCGCAATCCTATTATGTTTTACATAGAGGATCTTACATGAGTGTTCATGTATTATTGAATTTATTAAACTCGTTGAGGAAAACGGATAAAATGCTTGGCGTTTTCCTCAACGAGTTTAATGAATTCAATAATACATGAGCGCGAATGCAAGATTCTATTTATCATATGATATTTCAAACGCATTTTATTCTCGATTATTTAACGAAAAATTCAATATTCCGCCATTAGTAAACGTGACGTCGTTAAGGGCGGCATGCATGCAACGTTACGGGGCGTATCTAACTAATTTGCATATTTAATCCACTGGGGGATTATCGAACGTATTACATGGCGTTATTACATTCTCAGAAGCGGCGTCATATGATAAATCAATTTAAAGCTCAGTAACTGAAGTTTAATATAATTACTTTATATATTGTAAAATAAAGTTATGTTGATTTTATTAAAAAGTAGAAGAAAAACAAGTATGAGTTTTTACATTTTTGTGTTTATCTTTTTACCATTTTTTATAAAAGGCCCTTTAACATTGGATTGGCATTACAGGTACATGCTCTACAATACTGTACCCCAGATTTTTCTAACCTTGTCCAAAAGAAGGATAAGGCATTTTTTACTGTCTGGGACCAAAGTAAATAGTAAGAAAAGACAGAATTGTCGATGATACGATAGATTGGCCAATCTAATGTTTTAGTGGCGACAGATATGATAGTGAAAATAGAGGATCATACACGAGTGGTCATTTCATATGAAATTTATGAAACGAGCCTTCGGCGAGTTTCATAAATTTCATATGAAATGACACGAGTGTAAGATTCTCTTTATCATATGACCACTTTAAATTTGATTTTATCGCCTTTAAATCTGATATTTTTTCCACCAAAAATGCATTGTTGACATGGAGGTCGTCATTAATCCCTCCAAATTGTTATTTCACGTGTGGTCATACGATTTTTATTACACGACGTAATCCACTGCTTATCAACGACGTCATATGATAAAAACACATTTTGCATGAGGTCTTTTTTTGATCCTTGATCAGATGTCAAAAGCTGAGTTTATACCTTTCCAGTACATGTACGAGTAGTACTTGACCCTGTCCCTAACTTTCATTCCGTCTACTTTTAGAAGCCTCCGTGGTGCAGTGGTTACGCTACTCGCCTTGTAAACCAGGGATCGCAGGATCGACCCCGGGCTTCTCCAGACATTCGGATGAGTCTTTAAAACCAAGGGCCCGTCTCCGTATGACCTTAGCTGTTGGTGGGACGTAAAACTCAAACACTCACTCACTCATTTCGTCTACTATCTCTTCTATCTTTTTCCTCCTTTCTCTGAGGGCGAAATAAAAATGACCCACAAGGGCTGACGTGTCCATATTCCTAAGTCAGAAGGAGTGTCCAACATCGGCGCTTAAAGGAATAGATCGGCTGCATGATGCTTCCTGGCAGTGCTGAAACCGGCCGCACACGAATACTGGTAAACAGCTTAGAGGATCTAAGCCTGCACAGGCAAAGCGTTGCAAGTCGGACCGTCCATGCTTATAAACCCTATTGGTTTCTTGCTTTCTTTGTACTTGTACTGCGATAGGTCGAATTTGACCATTACTCGCAAGTGTACATTACATACACTCCAGGTTGCAGGGCTGAAAGCCTACACAGTAATCATGTAATTACGGAAGGGGTCTTTAACCTGCACAAGAGATGATTCTTTCTGCACAGGGGGCCTCCAGTTAACGTCCCGATCCGAAGGACGGTGCACGTTTTGGCATTCATCCTTGCAAATGATGTCAATGGAGCGTGTTCGGACACCGAAATAATCACCGCCTCCGCCGATCGATCCGGGGGCCTCTAGCATCAGAGGCAAGTGCACTGACCACTGAGCTATCATTGGGCGACAGGGCTTGAGATGTTATTCCATCTCAATGTCGGGTAAAAGTCCCACAAAATTGGAAGCAACGTATCTCAAATGACCTATACAGTGTTGACGGGGACGTTAAACCTCAAGTCAAACAAACAAACTACAGCAGTATGGATATTGGTTTTGTTTGTTTGATTTGAGGTTTAACGTCCCCGTCAACACTGTAAAGGTCATTTTGGAGACGTTGCTTCCAATTGTGTGGGACTTTTACCCGGCATTGAGAGGAAATGACATCTCAAGCCCTGTCACCCAATGAAACCAACAGGGTTTATTAGCAAGGACGATCCGCCTCGCACCGCTGTGTCTGGACAGGCTTAGATCCTCTAAGCGGTTTACCAGTACTAGTGTGCGGGCCGGATTCAGCTCTGCGTGGAAGCATCATGCAGTCCATATATTTCTTCAAGCCCCTATGCGCGGGGGCCAGTATGGATATTGGTAAGGATCGTGTCGTAGTCGGTTATTCACGCACAATTAACAATAAATACTCTAAAGTGTAAACGTTATTAATATTGGATAATTAACGGAAACGTTTACTTACATCACGAAAACATGCCTGTATAAATTTGCATCCCCCCCACCCCCGAACCCTATTTTAATTTAGTAAAACTGGGGTTTAGTGGAGTAAACCTAATTTTTTCTTATTTCTGCTCTAAATTATAGATTGTGGAGGCGGTTCTAACGAGTACCCACACTCTATGTTTTAGAGCAGAAAAAAGAAAAATATCACATTTTTTCATCTTAAAATGTTCGTGTTTTTTTTCTGCGGTAGATTTTACAATGTATTTGTATAGGAGTGTTTTTTTGTAATGATTCTTCGTAAAACATAAGTTTTTTTTTGTTTGTTTGATTTGATGTTTAACGTCTCCGTCAACACTGTAATGGTAATTTTGGAGACGTTGCTTCCAACTTTGTGGGACTTTTCCCCGACATTGAGATAAAATGACTTCTCAAGCCCTGCCGCCCAATTAAACATATAGGGTTTATAAGCATGGAAGGACCGTCTCGCACCGCTTTGCCTGGGCAGACTTACTTAGATCCTCTAAGTGGTTTACCATTACTCGTGTGCGGTCCGGATTTAGCTCTGCGTGTTTGTTTGTTTGATTGATTTGAGGTTTCACGTCCCCGTCAACACTGCAAAGGTCATTTTGGAGACGTTGCTTCCAATTTTGTGGGACTTTTACCCGACATTGAGATGAAATGACATCTCAAGCCCTGTCGCCCAATGAAATCAATAGGGTTTATTAGCATGGACGGTCCGCCTCGCACCGCGGTTCCTGGACAGGCTTAGATCCTCTAAGCGGTTTACCAGTACTAGTGTGCGGTCCGGATTCAGCTCTGCGTGGAAGCAGCATGCAGTCCATCTATTTCTTCCAGCACCGATGGGCGGGGACCGAAACAAGTAACCATAACAATGGCAAAAAATAAAGAGTATTGTCCACTAATTATCTTTGTTGTTGCACCTTATCAAGAGAGAGAGAGAGAGAGAGAGACAGACAGACAGACAGACAGACAGACAGACAGACAGACAGACAGAGAGAGAGAGAGAGAGAGAGAGAGAGAGAGAGAGAGAGAGAGTTTCTGTTTGTTTGGTTTGTGTGAGAGATAGAGTGAGTTTCTGTTTGTTTGGTTTGTGAGGTTTAACGACCCCGTCAACACTGTATAGGTCATTTTGGAGATGCTAAGCGGCTCATCACGAAATTAACAGCCCCCAAACCCCGCTATATAGTGAAAACTGGGGTTCACGGGGGTAGACATTATATTGTTTATTTTTTGCTCCAAGACATAGGTTGTGGGTACTCGTTAGAACCGCCTTAATGAGGCGGTTCTAACGAGCACCCACAACCTATGTTTGCAGTATTTATAAGAAAACTATCACAGATTTTCAGCAGAAAAACAGTCATTTTGTAGATGTGAAAAATGCACTTGGTTACACGGGTGTGTTATCGTAATGTTACCAGTACTCGTGTGCTGTAGGTTTCAGCTCTGCGTGGAAGCATCATGTAGCCCATCTATTTCTTCAAGCCCCGATTGGCGGATGCAGAGAGAGAGAGAGAGAGAGAGAGAGAGAGAGAGAGAGAGAGAGAGAGAGAGAGAGAGAGAGAGAGAGAGAGAGAGATAGAGACAGAGAGACAATGAGAGACTTACCAAAACAACATAGGAGCTGCACACAACGCATGTTAGTTGAAATTTTCTCCGGTATTGTAAGTCTGTGTTGAATCGACGACAAAACGATCTGTCATTGTCTGCCATTTAAACCATAACAGCTTTTACACAGCTTAGTGCAGAGAGTTTGCGTGTATGAAAAACGATCGACTCTCATACATACCAGTATGAAATTACTAAATTACACGGTGTGCTTTGAAGTGCATTAATGGCCATTGTAAACGCGCGATTTACACATATACATGTATGACGATGAAATTGCCACCTAATAAGACACAAGTTAGAGTGGTCCATTTCCAATTATAGGGGTGTCAGGTTTTCCTTGTTAGCGATACATGTACTTTCAGCAAACAGTGTAGAGCCAGATCAGACGCCGCAAAACGCACTGGTTGCCAATGTCCAAAAAGGGCCGCTTTAGCATTATGGGTTAATATAAATTGCCATAGCCACCAATTTAACCAATCTGTGTAGTTAAGCACAATTGAATACCCCACTTTATAAAGTAGACAGTTTGATTTACAATTGTATATATAATTTTCTTTATTTCTTTTCCAAGACAATTTATGGGTACTAATCGAGCAGCCATTGTCAATATTTACAGCAGAAAAACAAAATGTCACACATTGTTATCTGAAAAAAAAAAGTGAAGAAAAAAATGTCAATTTTGGAGATATGGCTTAATAATAATAATAATAATAATAATAATGATAATAATAATAATGCGCTATGCTGCACGGGTGTACTACCGTGTTAACCCTAAATATTCGGACACCTCAATTTCTTACCACACTTGTTGGTTTGGTCGCCATGAGGCGGGCAAATCGGTTCTAATGACCAGATTGTAACTGTTCCATGGAGGGGCACGTGACGCGATCAACCCATCAGCTTTAACGATGATGCAATACTATACTGCAATTACAGGAAACAGCCTGTCTGAATAGCGAAACAGACCGAAAAGCAAGCGTTTCAACTCCAACAATAAATATCTTAAGGGAAATGGATACACCTGGTAGATGTGGCATTTACTCTTCCATTTTTACCGTATTTCGAAACTCACCTGTACAAATACATTGTCATTTTATGGCCAAAGAAAAAGAAATTTTACAAAGAAAAATTGGAATATTTGCCTTTTTTGCTCAAAACATAAATTTCGGGGAGTCCACAGAAACGCCTCGACGAGGCGATTCTATCGAGTACCCACAATCATGTATCTCAGAGCATGAATACGGAAATTAATGTATACCCCTGCAAACCCGAGCTTCACTATATAAAAGTGAAAATTATATTTTCTTGTCCTTTGGGATCATTGATTCCATTGTGGAATTTTGAAAATATCTGAGGGTCACTTATGAGGCCTAATTGGCCGAAACTAGCTAGTCTGGCCCAGAAAACGTACACTCCATATTTTTCAGTTCTGGTGTATTCCTTGCTTCCAAAGGATAGCCCTTTTATAGAACATATTTAACTTCGCTTCAACTGGTGTATGGGAATGTGTGGCGGCGGTAAAACGTTTCCCTGCCCTACATCATAGTGTAGATTATATTTTCTTGTCCTTTGGGATCATTGATTCCATTGTGGAATTTTGATAACATCTTAGGGTCACTGAGAGGCCTAATTGGCCGAAACTAGCTATTCTGGCCCAGAAAACATGTGCACACCATATTTTTTCAGCTCTGTGGTGTATTCCTTGCTTCCAAAGGATAACCCTTTTATAGAACATATTAAAGGGGATCACAATTCTATAGGCATGATTTCGTGATGGAAATACAACTTTAAGGACCTTATGGTTGCTACTCTGTTGGCTCTGTCCAACTGAAAAAGGGGTCTACTCTTAAAGGGGAAGAATTTGCTCCTCAAGGGCTCTACTCTAAAAGGGAAGAATTTGCTCCCCAGGAGCAAATTCTTTCCTGTAAGAGTATACCCCTTAGACATATCCAAAGAGAAACTACTTTTGCAGGAGTAGCTCCACCCCCTTAAGGCGTATCTATTTCCCTTATTGGGAACTTATAACAGCCGCAGTCATTTTCGCAATTTTTACGTCTTGCAATGCCATTATGGAGTAAGTCCATGGGGCCATAGGAACGAAAAAGAACAGAACGTAACTACTACTATACTCACAAAGTGTGGGTGGCTGCGGTAGCTCAGTCGGATGCAGTCTGACTGGTGATAAGGAAGACTCGGGTTCGATACCTACCGGGGTCGGCAACATTCTTTCGTGGAGATTGATTATGAAATCTTTTCTTTGGTCATTCTCTCCCTTCCGCTGATTCAGGAAGGGCAGGGTTCAGTTTTTGGCGACAGAATGTGCACTGAACTGGTAAACCGCTTGCGGATAAGCCTGCTCAGGTAAAGCGTGGATAGGTACACTTACAGGCCCAAACATGACCCAAATCAGTGTTGACTGGGCCGTTTAATACAAATAAACAAAACTTGCAAAGTGTACTTCACACAGCTATATAGGAACATATTTATATTATTCTGAACATCTTTCGGTACGCTGATAGCTCTAATAATACGTATATGTAGATGTTGGAAAGACAGAGAACGTTATTTTTCCTCACTTATAAAGATCGCTGGGTGTAACGTGCCTCCGTGGCCTAGTGGATAAGAGTGTTGACTCTTAATCATTAGGTCTCTCAACGCTTTAGGTTTGAGCATGGCTCAGGTCACATAATGAGAAGTTCTGCAACGGAAGGTTATGAGGTTTTTCATCGGGTACTCCAGTTTTCGCTCACCTCTGATTAACGATCGGCTTGATGTGAGTGAAATAATATTGAAAGGATCGTAAAACCAAACATAAAAAAGATCGCTGGGTGTGTAAAAACATGTTCATGTCTTTGCTACAAGAATTAAAGTCAGTGCCTAGGTCGAAGGTTCTGACTCTTTCAAATATATAAAATATTAAGGGAGCGAAACAAAGTCATAACGTTGATTGGTCGTTGTTTATTGTTCTTGAGCCCAGCACAGATAGCAATAGTTTCTGTTACAAAACGTCATGACTTCTAAGTGACCTGCCATCAGTTACAGACTGAGTTGTTAAAAGACTTTTTGGCGCATTCGATGGGAGCTATTGTATCTGATAAGCCGAGAGTGGTGTTCTTTATTTCCACTCAATACTTGACATTTTACTAATCAGTTTCTTTTACAATTAAATTGTGATCCAGAAAGATATACAAAAGGATTGCAAATTTCAGCTTTTTGCGGAGATACTGCTCAAAGAAACTGCCGAGGTTTAAGATACAGTCTGATTCGCAGCACTTTGTCTGGGCAGGCTTAGATCTTCCTAGGCGGTTCAGCAATACTTCAAAGTTCGGTCGGTTTCAGCTCATGCAGTCCAATATATTACCCCAAGGTCTGATCGGCCCCCGTCCATCGGGGATTGAACAAATAGATTGGGCTGCATGATTCTTCCAGGCAGAGCTGATTCCGGCCGTACATGAGTAGTGTTAAATCGCCTAGAAGTTCTAAGCCTGCCCAGGAAAAGTGGCTCGAGTCGGACCGTTCATGCATTTCAACCATTTAGTTTCATTGGGCAACAGATTGGAAGCAATGTCTCAAAAATAGTTTCTGTTCGAAAACACTATGACTACTAAGTGACCTGCCACCAGTTACAGACTGAGTTGTTAAAAGACTTTTGGCGCATTCGATGGGAGCTATTGTATCTGATAAGCCGAGAGTGGTGTTCTTTATTTCCACTCAATACTTGACGTTTTACTAATCAGTTTCTTTTACAATTAAATTGTGATCCAGAAAGATATACAAAAGGATTGCAAATTTCAGGTTTTTGAGGAGGTACCGCTCAAAGAAACTGCCGAGGTTTAAGATACAGTCTGATTCGCAGCACTTTGTCTGGGCAGGCTTAGATCTTCCTAGGCGGTTCAGCAATACTTCAAAGTTCGGTCGGTTTCAGCTCATGCAATCCAATATATTGCCCCAAGGTCTGATCGGCCCCCGTCCATCGGGGATTGAAGAAATAGATTGGGCTGCATGATGCTTCCACGCAGAGCTGATTCCGACCGTACATGAGTAGTGTTAAATCGCCTAGAAGTTCTAAGCCTGCCCAGGAAAAGTTGCTCGAGTCGGACCGTTCATGCATTTCAACCATTTAGTTTCATTGGGCGACAGATTGGAAGCAATGTCTAAAGAAAAACTCATACAGTGTTAAGAGGGACCATAGAAGGCCTGATGACTTAGAAAAATCTTTTTATATACCTGTTTGAAAAAAACAACAACAACAACAACAAAAAAAAAAAAAAAAAAAAAAAAACGGTCGTATTAACTTATAGGGTTGGTGTCCGTCCGTTCGTAAACTTTTTTTTTTGTTTCCGTATAACTCCTGCTATACAGTTTTCATCCGATCAAGCCTAAAATGTGTATGTAGTAAGGCTAAGATGTGAAGATGTGCCTTAAGTTTCGAGAATTACTGTCCACCAAATATTAACAGAGTTATGACCTTTGAAAAATTCGGTTTACATTTCCGTTTGGTTAAGTTTTGTGCTATACATGTGTAAACCATATGTAAGTTACATTTAGTTTATACTTGCCATAGCGTTAAACAATTTACCACATAATACTCTTCACTACCTACCCCTCCTGATACCAAGGTCACAGACTTCGAAATTTTATATACACGTTTTGTATTAAAAACAGAAGTGGAGGCAATGATCAGGAATCGTTACAATCAACCCACAGCTCCCATCAGAGACGTCAAAGGAAAAGACACACAAACATGAAATAAAGACCCTAATGGAAACACCAACAACGGAAAGCCAAAAGGACAGTTACTTTCTCATAAAATAGCCAATAGGCTATCCAAAATAAAACAACATAAGCGACACAAACATCCAAAGACAAACCATAACAAAAACAAACCGCGACAGAAGAACCGCCCTGGAACGGTCAGCGGAAACGAATTCCACTGGCGGGCTTAAATCGACTTTACGTGGCCACAATCCTCGCCCTTACTTCCGTCGCGATTTAGACAAATAATTTGCTCAGTCCGCATGAAGGCCTCCAAACTTCAGACAAACAATAAAAAAATATACCGCGACAGAAGAACCGCCTTGGAACGTTTAAAGTTTATTATTTTCATTCATAAAATGGATAATGATATCAGCTGGCTCAAATCAGAATGTAGACTGACAAGACCAAACCTATTGGATGCTTTTTGAAAGCAGCCAACTTGTTCTAAAATTTGAACAAGTACAATTTACTATCTGAATAGCAAGAAGTACCATATTTAACCTAAATATTCGGACACCTCAACGACTTACCATACTTGTTCTAAAATTTGAACAAGTACAATTTACTATCTGATGTTGTGTCTAAGAATAGCAAGAAGTACCATATTTGACCTAAATATTCGGACACCTCAACGTCTTACCATACTTGTTCTAAAATTTGAACAAGTACAATTTACTATCTGATGTTGTGTCTAAGAATAGCAAGAAGTACCATATTTAACCTAAATATTCGGACACCTCAACTTCTTATCATACTTGTTCTGAAATTCAAACAAGTACAATTTACTTCACTATGTTGTGCCTTAAGATACATGTAGCCGAATCATCACGAAAACACGCCTATATAATTTTGACCCCGTCGAATCCCACTTTTTTATAGTAAAACTGGGGTTTAGAGGGGTAAACCTTACTTTTATTAAAACATCACAATTTTTCATCTTAAAATTTTCATTGTTTTGGCGATAAAGGTTACAATGTATTGGTATAGGCAGGTTTTCGTAATGGAGTGGCAAACAGTGTAAACCCTGACGGGATGCATCTCATCTGGGATTACACTCTTTGCTCAGGCTAATCTGTCTAAATACGTACTGTAAACACTGTACCTCATATGTCTTGTAAGCTTAAAATGCTTGATTGCGTGATCTGAGGTTTAACGTCCCCGTCAACACAGTATTTGACATTTTGGAGACCAGTACTCATGTGCGGTCTGTTTCAGCTCTGCGTAGAAGAACCGTCCAGCCCAACTATTTCTTCAAGCCCCGATAGGCGGGGGCCGGTTCTAAAATTTGAACAAGTACAATTGACTTCCCTGTGTTGTGCCTTAAGACAGCCGAATGAGTCGCAAACATTGTAAGCCCTGATGAGATGCTGCGTTGTGCCGAATCTCATCCGGGTTTACACTGTTTGCTCAGGTCAATCGGTCTAAATACATACAGTAAATACGGCGGGCCCCCACACATCGGGGCTTGGAGAAATAGATTAGGCTGCACGATGCTTCCACGCAGAGCTGAAACCCACCTAAGACCGGTCTAAGCCTGCCCAGGTAAAGTGGTGAGAGTCAAAGGTACATTGCAATATTTTTCTATGCAATAAGATGATACATGTAATGCTTAAACAATAGCAAAGCTATACGTAAAAATATTAATTACCTATAAATTCATGAAACTTTGGAGAAATTGCATGTGCTGTGAGTATTCATTGAACCTTTAGAGCACTACAGACGAGCGGTCTTAACCACTCGGCCAAAGGAGCCAGCCTTCGAGGACTTAGTGTCTTCAGGTACGAAATATTCAACAAAATGAGCCGCATCGTCACACGTCTCTCTTCATCCACAGAGCGCATAGTAAATACTCTGATCAGTCTGCACAGAAATGCAAAACGACCTATGTGATATTTATAGGTTATTGACTTTATATTGTGAAATATTCGGCACGAGTTCATATGGCGAAGGACGCACGAGCTTGCGAGTGCGTCTTCGCCATAAGAACGAGTGCCGAATATTTCACAATATAAAGTCAATAACCTTTTTATTATATACCAAAATTTCAAATGTCGGCTAGAATTCAGGATTGCCTGGTATGAGTTTCTGAACGTAAAATCAGATTATACATCTTTAAGTGGTTTGAAATGGAAAATAATGAAGGTCGTTAAGTGTCTGCCTACACGTTGAAAAACCACGCCCAACGGCGCCAAAGTGAAGACGACGTTTACGTTGGTGGATGTGACATCATTAAAAACATTGACATTTCCCAACACAGGACGCCATTTTTTTCCGAAGCGCCGGTTATATTTCTTTCAAAATACTCCTGATTTCTTCGAAGAAAGTATTGAAAATCTAAACAGATTGCAGGTAGGTCATATTTGACAGCATAAAATGCTGTTTATGCACTTTGTCAGAACCTATATTTGTTTTGTTTTACGTTCATTCAGTCGATACGCACGACAAGATGGCTGCCGATTTTTAGTATCGCAATGAACAAATTTGAAAGTAGTTCTATTGTGCACGTGGCTGCTTATCTACGGGCAATATGAACTTGACTACGGGCAATATGGAAAAAAATATTGACCGGTAACTTCTGTAGAAAGTAAACGGGACATTTTCTGGGTATATAATAAAATTAGTTACGGGCTATTTGTTCAAGATATTAAGAGCCATTCTCTGTAACCACTTAAAAAGTTTGGCCACGCATAGTCACCAATTTTGCTTAAACTTTCCTATATTGCATATTGTGACCCAAAACCAAGCTATCCATGTTTCTTTCATTTCTAGACATTACCGTTGCCATGGTAACAGCAGATGAATATCTGACCCAAAAATGAGGTTAAATTTCACCCAAAATTGACAGTTTTGCTACTGTAGCAGTGGCTATCAGAAAAATCTTATGCATTTAGTTGTTCCTTAATAACAGAAAATAGTTTATTGTTGGCAGAATCAAGATATATTACATTGCCCATGGGTATTCTGTAACCCTCATAATGATCTTAGAAGTTGGTGGGGTATCTGTATATTGAAAAAGGCAGTTTTTAAGCATTTCCAACGCGTTTTTCCCAGTCTGTGCATTTGTGTGCACATATATGCATATTTTCACAAGATACAGGAATGTTTGCAGAGTTAATTTGTTGAAAGACATGTTTGGGATTTTACCATTTTTTAAGCGTTACCATGGATACTGTAAGTGAACTGTCCCAAAAATGAAAAACAAATGGTATTGTTATAATAATGACACCATACAGCCCTTTCCTTGGTGCAAGTTGTTTTCTTACTTCAAACATATATTACACGCATCCTATTGTTCAACAGTATACTTTGTATTGTTTTAAAGGTCAAGGCCAATGTCAAATGAACAGGAAATGACTTTAAAAATGGCATTTTTCCCTAATTTTTCCTGTTTAAAACATATATTTACTCATAGTCTGTTTTGAAATTGCCACCATACGTGGCTGTTTTATGCGTCAGTATCAAGTACTTCACATTGAAGTAATTTTTATCTACAAACATTCTCCAAGATCAAAGGTCAAGGTCAGAATAGTCAGCAAAAATGGCTTTACGTCATGTCTCATTTCCCTCTAACACAAGCATATTTTTGAATAATTTTGAATAGTCTGTTGAAATATGATCATCATATATCGGTATTATGTACATCATTTCTATGCTAATCATATTCAAATATATTGTCTGTCCAAAGTTCAAGGTCAAAAAAAGAATAAAATTGACCTAAAATTTTCTACTTTTCTGTCCATATTCAATTAAACAGCTAGTAAAATATGCTCAAGAAGAAGGTTACATGACTTATATTCTCATCAATGGACAAAAGTAAATAATAAGAATTGTTAACTGGTGATATGTCCATAGATAAATATGCAGTATACTCGGCGCAGAAGGCTTACACTTATACAAATCAATACAAGAAAG
This sequence comes from Lucinisca nassula, assembly GCA_963580285.1. Lineage (NCBI taxonomy): Eukaryota > Metazoa > Mollusca > Bivalvia > Lucinida > Lucinidae > Lucinisca > Lucinisca nassula. Next base: position 95,698,995 of record OY757012.1, read on the forward strand.
ACACGGTAACTGTGCTAATAGCCAGTACGGATGAGTTTGCAAAACACACTTTATTAACTGCTTAAAAGAAGAGCTTGATTTGAGCACTATGACAGGCAACCCATCATATAAGCTTTCTTCTTTGTCCAAAGATGAAATTCTGCGAAACCACCAATCGGTGATGCTTTCGTTTGGAATGTCCCTCCCAGAGGAAGATATGGAACTTCCAAAGTTGTACTGGATTCCTAAGCTTCACAAGAATCCGTAACAGCAGAGGTATATCGCGGGTTCAGCTAAATGCTCCACCAAGCCTCTTTCACAGATCCTAACACGAATCTTTACTGCAGTTAAAGATGGCCTTCAGAAATATTGTGACACTGCATATGCCAGGAGTGTTGTGAATCAGATGTGGATCTTGAAAAACTCCAAAGAGCTTCTTGAACATCTTCAGTCACAGTCTTTTCTCTCAGTAAACAACATAAAATCTTTCGATTTCTCAACATCCTACACAACTATTCCTCATGATAAATTAAAATCTAAACTCAAGGAAATCATAAATCAATGTTTTTTCTACAAGAATGGTAACCGTCGCTACCAGTATGTTGTCCTTGGCTACAAAGACACATACTTCGTTGGAGATCACTCTGATGCACCACAAAAGTACACTGATGCAGATGTCATAAGGATGCTGGAATATCTAATTGACAATATTTTCATGGAGTTCAGTGGCCTATTATTTCAGCAAACAATTGGCATATCAATGGGTACTAATTGTGCACCGTTGCTTGCCAATTTGTTCCTGTACTCTTATGAGGCGGAGTTTGTACAAGGTCTCCTCAAAGCAGGCAAGAAACGCCTTGCACAACAATTCAAGTTCACCTACAGATATACAGATGATTTATTGTCTCTGAAAAATATTAAATTCGCAGAGTACTTGGAATTCATCTATCCACGTGAACTTGAAATTAAGGAAATAACAGAGACTGCAACCTACTCCTCATACTTGGACTGTTATCTTTATATTGACAACGGGAAGCTTACTATTAGGCTGTACGATAAACGAGATGACTTCAATTTTCCCTTTGTTAACTTTCCCTTCCTGAGCAGTAATATCCCGTCTGTACCAGCATATGGAGTTTACGTTTCACAGTTAATCCGTTATGCTAGAGCCTGTTCCAAGTATGAGGACTTTATGGAACGTGGGAAGGTGCTCACTACCAGGTTGTTATGCCAGGGGTATCAAAAAACCAAACTGTTATCAACACTAAAGAAGTTCTATGGGAGGCACCACGATCTTGTCGATCCGTACATGGCCATTTCCAGAATTATTTCTGATATGTTTGCCAATGGAAAGCCATAGGAAGACTTCCAAAATATCGGACATACCCTTCTCGGCATTTACACCTTTTCTTCGTTCGGGTCGATGGGCATGGTGGGCGAAGCTTGCTTACCAAGTAATGCTTACTATCCGCGGACGCCTGATTACACTCTTCTGGGAGTCTATGCCTGTTGATCTGAACATTGATATTTGCCATTTTGTCTATTGATTAATGATTTTGGATTAACGCTTTGTTACTACGACCTAAACTACTTTTCTTCCCTTGGTTGTTGTAAATGTAAACAAAATGTGTTGCCTCTACTTCTGGTTGAAAGCAACATGTTCCGATGACCGACAGTTTGATGATTTAAGAGATTTTTTACCAGACTTAGGCATAAGTATACTGAATAAGAAAGAACAGTTATATATGTGGTTCACATATAAAGGAACTGAGGAGAATATTGTATAACAGACAGCGTAATGTGAATTGTGGGGTGCCGGCTATTTTGAGTGTTCACAGCGGGATCCGAATGAAGAAAGACCGTTATTTGAGTGCTGATGCAGTTCAAGAAAATTAACATTCTGTACGGGGTGTTAATTCCGGTAGGAACAGGTAAAACAAGCCAAATATATGAAGATACCCCCCCCCCACACACACACACACACTACCCACCTATTGTGTTTTAACCCCGGTCTGTCAATCGATGTTTCTGTCTAGACACCACGTATTCATGTCCGCTGCTTAACATTTAGTCTCATGAAACTTTACAGAAACCCCCCTCCCCTCCTCCCATATTGTGTTTGGCCCCGGTCTGTCAATCCGCGTTTCTGTCTGAACATGTACACCACGTTTTTATGTCCGCTGCGTATCATTGAAACCATCTGAGATATTCTCCTGAAACTTTACAGAAAAAAAAACACCATAAGACAACATGTAGAAGACAAAAATGATAATTCTTGCTGTACTGCTTATGGCCATTTGAGCATTGAAAAGAGCGATTTTGTCATTTAATTGCACCCTCTCTCTCTCTCTTGAAAATGTTGTGGGATATTTAAATGCAATTTATAGACGTATTTTAAACCTTCAGCAGATGATGCACAGAAGAAACATGGCAATTCTTATTTTGCTTGAGCCTCTGTTGCCCAATGGGTAAGAGCGCTAGTACAGGGATCTAACACTCAACCCCAACAGCAATCTACATAAACTACTGTGACTACTTAAAAAAACATGCTACCGACAGCTGCAGTAAGCAGACTGGCATGTTGTCTTCAAATTTCCATTTTGAATGTGTTCCTCTCCTTACTTAACCTTTTTGTACCAAATTGACTCTTCTTCCTTATATGTAGCTGGAGGCCATTTCAAAATGAGTGGTGTCAGGTTGTGTTTTCTTCAAAATCTATTTGGAAAATGGCTGAACGTTTTGTAAACAGTGTAGGCGCTGATCTGACGCCGCATTCTGCGGCGTCTGATCTGGGCCTGCACTGTTTGCCCTGAAACCGTTTTGGGGCAAAAGCAAACCAACAGTTAGACTCCGATGGGCCCGACCAGAGACAGAGCATTAGGCATCACCGACTTTACACAGAATAAGATTGTCTCTAATTCCCAGTAAGCCTTTAAGCTGGAACCGTCTTAAAATTGGAGGCCTTTCCTACCGACGTACAATTAAAGAACGAAGCGAAGTTCTCACCTGTGAGTGGATTAACTACCATGCATGCAGTCTGTCGCATAACATCCATGTTGTACCCAATCGTTTTTATATCGAAGAATGTTTTTACGAAATTGGGTGCTGAAGTCATTGCAATTATATATATTTTTCCTGAATTTACATACTAAGTCACCATAAAATTCGGGTTCCGACAGACCTTGTTGCAGAAGAGATTTAGTTTCAATATTGAATTTTGAAATTAAATCAGAATTACGTCTATAAAAGTTTGAAAAGGTTCGGTGTCTCTGATGGGAACTGTGGGTTAATTGTATCAATTCCTGATCATGGCCTCTACTTATATTTTGCGTAGTTTATGATACCGATAACCCTGATTAAGAAGTTTAGCAGTTAAAAATTTATTACGAGTGTTGAAGTCAGTTGCATTACTATACACTCTAGCAAATCGAATTAATACCAACCTACATAGTTGTGACCTGTTAAGTCTGAGTATTTTACAGGTTGTAATGATTGCAATTTTTATCCCCACACTTTTCGAAGAAAAAGTGGGGATATTGTAATGGTCTTTGTCGTTCGTACGTACGTCCGTCTGTCTGTACGTCCGTCTTACCGGATAACTCCTCCTAGACGGTTATAGATAGAAACTTGAAACTTTGGGAACTGATAGATCTTTGGTCTGGGGAGTGCATGACACTTTCGGAATTTTGATCACACCACTACGGGTGGGCCTAGGGGTTGGGGCCCGCGGGGGTCAAAAATCAAAATTTGCAGAACATGGTCGTGTAATATATCAAAGCGAACGGCATGATGAGTAGAAAACATTACAACCAAAATTTGACCCCTGGGGTCAATTTTGAGGTCACCAGAGGTCAAAAACTGATTTTGACACTTTTACCGGCTAACTCCTCCTAGATGGTTATACATAGAAACTTGAAACTTTGGGAACTGATAGATCTTTGGTCTGGGGAGTGCATGACACTTTCGTAATTTTGATCACACCCCTACGGGTGGGCCCAGGGGGTGGGACCCGCAGGGGTCAAAAATCAAAATTTCCAGAACATGGTCGTGTAATATATCAAAGCGAACGGCATGATGAGTAGAAAACATTACAGCCAAAATTTGACCCCTGGGGTCAATTTTGAGGTCACCAGAGGTCAAAAACTGCTTTGACCCCTTTACCCCCATACATTACTGTTACCGGATAACTCCTCCTAGACCGTTATAGATAGAAACTTGAAACTTTGGGAACTGATAAAACTTTGGTTCGGGGAGTGCATAACATTTTCGGAATTTTGATCCTACCCCTGGGAGTGGGGCCAGAGGTGGGGCAGCTCGGGGATAAAAAATCAAAGTTTTCAGAACATGGTCGTGTAGCATATTAAATTGAACGACATGATGAGTAGAATACATCACAATCAAAATTTTACCCCTCGGGTCAAACACCCCTAGGGGATGGCCCAGGGGGTGGGGCCCGCGGGGAAGCGTGGGGATATGCGATGGTTTGCCATCGACTGCGCGATTCTAGTGATAGATTGTGGATTTAACTAGAGGTTATCATATGCTGAAAAAATAAATATTTGTCAAATTAAGGTTCACCTTTGTCAGTCTGTGCAAGAATTTTAAAAATGGTCTGGACAAGGATACCAACATTATAATCAAGAATTTAGGACGAGTAACATTTGGCTATATTTTGGTCAGGGTGAAAATGTGAAAAGTGACATTGTTAATGCTTTTAAAGTAGAAGTAAAACAAAGATCAGGAATTGATACAATTAACTTACTCCACCCATAAAAGACACCAAAGGGAAAGAAATACAAACATTAAGCGACCAGACCATAATGGAAACCCAAACAAAGGAAGGCCATAAGGACAGTTACTTTCCCACAAAATGGCCATATGGCCATCCAAAACCAAAAGACACAAGTGATACACACAGTAAGTAACAAACAACAACATAAATAAATCGCCACAGAAGAGCCGCCTTGGAACGGTCAGTGGAAGATTTCCACTGGGGGGCTTAAATCGATTTTACGTGGCCACAATCCTCGCCCTTACTTCCGTCGCGATTTAGACAAATAATTTGTTCAGTCCGCATGAAGGCCTCCTAACTCATCAGTGCAACATCTCCGTGAACACAAAAATCAAAGAACCACAGAGGTGAGACAACGGTGAGGACTCGACAGCAAGAAACCACTGAAATGCTGGAGCAAAAGAAAACCAACAGTTAGACTCCGATGAGCCCGACCAGAGACAGAGCATCAGGCACCAACCAACATTACCTTGAATTAGATCTCTCTAATTCTCAATAAGCCTTTACGTTGGAGCCGTCATAGAATCTGAGGCCTGACCCACCGGCGTGCAATTAAAGAGGGAAGCAAAGTTGCCAACCGTGATTGGGTTAACTACCATGCATGCAGTCTATCGTATAATATCCATGTTGTACCCAATCTTTTTATATCGAAGAATGATTTTACGAAATTGGGTGCTGAAGTCATTGCGGTTATATATTTTTCTGAATTTATATGCTAAGTCACCATAAAATTCGGGTTCCGATAGACCTTGTTGCAGAAGAGATTTAAGTCCAATATTGAATTTTGAAATTAAATCAGAATGGCGTCTATAAAATTTTGAAAAGGCTTTGCGTAGTTTATGGTACCGATAACCCTGATTAAGGAGTTTAGCCGTTAATAATTTATTACGAGTGTTGAAGTCAGTTACATGCATTTATTACATTTGGTCTATTGAAAATGAAAACTTCCACTTTTGTGGGACTTTTACCCGACATTGAGATGAATTGACATCTCAAGCACTATCAAAGCCTTAGCTGTTCCGTACACAAGCCTGGGCCTGAGAAATATTTCATCAAACAGCCATATCCATGGTGCCTTTGAGTGGTTGAACATGCACATATGTTATCAAATACAACTTTTCTTCGTTTATTTTTTAACAGATAAATCATGTGATGGCCGCAAAGCTACGATCTTCCAATACCCTAATGACGGCTGCTCAAATGAGTTTGCAAGTCAGACTACCGTTGATGCACACGTGGTACTTGGAAACTGCCTAATAGAACAGAAATTAACTGTGACGGAAAAGGCAAAAAATATCTATGCCAAGAAGGTCAACACCCTGTTTCCGTCACGAGAGAAAGCTGTTAAACTCACAGTTCCAGGAAATAAAGCTGAATGTCAATAAAACCGAGTCTGCTAATTTCGTTTATTTGGTGTATTCTTTGCTCCCAAAGGGTCTAATTTCAGAATTTATTTATTAAGTTATTTTGTTGGAAAGAAAGATAAAAATGACGGTGTCCGTAATGGTCACTTATTTTATCATTTTGTGAAAAAATATTTAAAATTAGTTAACCCATTTAGTACTAGAAACCCCAACACAGGTAATTGTCAAACAGTGCCGGTCCAATTCAGACGCCACAGAACATTGGATCTGATCAGACCCTATACTGTTTTGAAAGGTGTTCTGACATTTTCCAAATAAACTTTGAAGAAAACATAACCTAACACCCCTAAATTTTGATGTGGACTAACGGTGTATTTTAGGTGGAAGAATCCATTGGTATAAAATGGGTCCAGGAGAAAACCGGTTATTTTGTGTCGGTTTTATTGTTTTTGTGACCTTGACCTTTATCATAGAGAGTGTTTTCTATGGCCTCTCGTTTCAATTTGAGAGCATATTAAGGAAATATTTAGTGTTCACATATGGTGTCAATATCACAACAGCATATGTAGAATATGTGCAAGTAAGGTAAGTAAGTAAGGGAAAATATACATTCTAGTGATGAGAAAAAAGGCCCTATTTGGCCATTTTTCTCGTTTTTGTGACCTTCAACATAACCTTAGATAGTGCTTCCTAATGCTATGCTCTTTAAAATGAAGAGCATATACATGGAACATCTAATGTTCACCAATGATGGCATTATCACAACATCATATGTGAAAATATTTGTTAGCAAGCGTAGTATATGCCATTTTGAGTCCTTTTTCTTGATTTTGTGACCTAGACCTTGACTTTCAAGACGGTTTTCAATTATATTTCCCTTGTATTTGAAAGACTTGGAACTGTTGAAGATAATGATCACACAGGATTACTGTATTACAGCAGTATATGCAAAAACATATGTAATAAAAAAGGAAAAAGGTCAATTTTAAAGACATTTTCTAATGTCTGTGACCTTGACCTTGACCTCCATGAAGTAATTTTGAAATACGCATAGTCTATTTGGAAGATTAGTTATATTTGCAACTTCAGTTGCTATTTATAAATCCATTTACCAACTGGAAATGGCTTTAAAATGTCATCATTTTTAAGATACCTTATTTTTTTATTTTTTGGACGGTACAGTCATAGTTACCATGTTTACGCTTCAAAAAAGATAAAATCCCAAACATGTCTTTTTATAAATTATCTGTGGAAACCTTCCTCTACATCAAGAATTTACGAATAAATATGCACACAGATGCACAAACTCAGAAATCGACATTGAAAATGTGTAAAAACTGGCATTTTCAAAATACAGATACCCCACCCACTTCATAGATCATATACAGTGTAAAACATTATACATACGTATATGTAAATTTCTGGATTTTAGCCAGGATGAACCATAGTTTATAATGGTTGAAAAATAAAAAGCTCATCATCTTTATAATAGTCACTACTTTAACTTGAAAAACTGTCTTTTTTGGTCATAATTAGCTTGGTTTTAGGTCACAACATAGAAGATAGGAAAGTATCAGCAAAATCGGTGACTATGCGTGCCACGGCCCTATGTAAAAATTCAAATGGTTACAGAGAATGGCTCTTAACATTTATACGAAGAAAATGAAGAGCTGTGGATCAGTCTGTGAAATATATTTTCCTTTTTATTCCCCAACCGAAGAAGTTTGTGGGATATAGCGATCGGCATGGTGTCCGTCTGTCCATCCGGTCGTCCATCCGTACATACGTCCGTGCGTCTGTCCGTCCGTCCGTACACCAGTCCACACTTAGACGCAATCTTGTAATGGCCATAACTCCCAACACCATTCGAGATATATTGATGATACTTGGCACAATGGTAAACAATGTGGAGACGGCGTGTCATGCGCATGAACCACAACTCTGGATGCCATGGTATTTGAGTTATCTCCCCTTCCAATAAAATAGAGTGACTATCTTGTGATCGCTATAACTCCAATACCCTTCAAGATATATTGATGATACTTGACAAAATTGTAGGCGTGTCTTGCGTAAGAGCCACAACTCTGAGTGCAACGGGTTTTGAGTCTTCGTTGTCCGTGTGAAGAAAACTCGAGTAGTTACCTATCCATCAAGCGCACAGCGAAGAATCTGATCAGACGTGTTCGATGGGCAAGCTGATCTGAATCTTCGTTGGGCGCAATCATTTTGTCATGTTTTGTGTTTCATCTGTGACAGTATGAAGAACCCGCTGAAAAAAGTGTACATGTATATATGCCAAAGTTCCACAATTCAGAAACAAAATCGCCAACATATTTATAATTAAATGTTATCCTACGAAAATATCGAGATTGCTCTATAGTATTATCAGCAAACACTATATAGTATGATCGGAGCTGAGAAATCAGTTTTGCGACATGCGGTACAAACCAGTTTTTGACCCCTCTATCGTTTTCTTTCAAAATAATTGCCCTTACATGGCAAGATGTTTAGTAATATTAATAAAAGCTGACGCAAAATACATCATAAGAGTTAAATTGCAATTACAGTCGTTTCATATTAGGTTGGTGGCAGAAGTTGATTAAATTGCAACGGTTCAGCGTTTGAAATTGACAGTGGGATAATGATTTTCTAAAAAAAAACATAAAAAACAAACAAACAAATGTGAAAATAAAAGAAATCATAGCAATAAACAGAAAACCAAGGTAGCATGTCGAAAAGACTTTTATTTATGCTTCCCGAACCACTGGTATGAAGTTGAAATTCTCATGATTAATAATTTTAAAACACAAAATAACCATTCTGAAACTTAGCCGACACATTAGAACAAGGATCTGTCCACTATTCGGATTAAGTGTTACGCTCCCACCCTGTGATATATGCATTAATGTTTCACCTCATTACGAAAACACGACTATACAAATACAATGCAAATTTAACCCCCAAAAATGAAAAATTTGAGATGAAAAAGTGTGATTTAATTTCTTATTTCTGCTCAAAATATAGATTCGGTGTACACCTTAGAACCGCCTCATCGAGGCGGTTCTAACGAGTATCCACAATCTATATTTTAGAGCAGAAATAAGAAAAATAAGGTTTACCCCCCTAAGCCACAGTTTTACTGTATAAAAGTGGGGTATAAGGGGGTCATAATTATATAGGCTTGTTTACATGATGTGTTGGATTAGGGGGTGAGTTACTCCACCTACTTTGTTTTGATATACAGTGAAATTGCTATATTAAGACTACCTTTGGGACTGTTCAAAAGTGGTCTTTTAAGACCACTTTTGAACAGTCTCAAAGGTGGTCTCTGACCAGAGGACACTATGGACAGAAAACACAAAGAAAAAATTAGTGCAGCCTTCAAAATAAGTTTTTTAAAACAGAATTAGTCTTCATTTTAGGTGGTCTTAATAGCAGAATTTCACTGTATCTGCCAAGCACAATCTCCGTTCCAAGTAATATTCTACATACATAAGGCCCATATATTATTGGTTAATATTGGGGATTTATAAGAAGATTGGGTTGAGTAACGAAAGGCGCCTATTGACACTGACCCTTTCCAAAGGGGCATCACTTTATAAATATACAGCGGACCATAACCTCGAAACCGTATGAGCTGCTCAAATGCATGGCCTAATTATATATCAAGTTTCAGTTTGGTCGGATCTAATTGTAGGAGTATGCTAGAAACGAAACAGTTACAGAAATATTCAATGGGGCACAACTCTATTAATAGTTGTTAGACCGTAACCTTGGAACACTGTGCACTGCTCCACATCATGATACTATATGTCAAGTTTCGGCTTGATCGGAGCCAAATTGTCGGAGGAGTGAGCAGAAAGCCGAAATATTTACAGATTTTTAAAGGGCCGTAACACTATGTTAATATTTGTAGACCACAACCTCAAACAATATACAATGCTCCACATCTTGGTCTAACTGCATATCAAGTTTCAGCTTAATCAGCTCTAAATTGTAGGAGGACTTAGCCGGTAACAAAATATTTACAGAAATTTTCAAACGTACATAAATCTATAAATATTTGAAGGACCACAACCTTGAATCAATATGCTTCGCTCAAAATCATGGTATAACTATATATCAAGCTTCAGCTAGATCGGATCTGAATTGTAGGAGGAGTTAACCAGAAACAAAATGATTACAGAAATTTTCAAAGAGTTAATTTATTAATGTATAGTGGACCGTTACCTCGTAACAATATGCGCTGCTTCACATCACGGTCTAGCTGTATTGCAAGTTTTGGCTTGATCGGGTCTCATTACGCAAACACGCCTATACAAATACATTGCCACCTTTATCGCCGAAAAAATGAAAATTTTCAGATGAAAAATTGTGATATTTTTCTTATTTCCGCTCTAAATATAGATTGTGGCTATACGTTAGAACCGCCTCATCAATATTTTAGAGCAGAAATAAGAAAAATAAGGTATACCCCCGGAAACCCCAGTTTTACTATATAAAAGTGGGGTTCAAGGGGGTTAAAATTATATAGGCGTGTTTTCGTGATGTGATGTATTGTAGGAGGAGCTAGCCAGAAACGAAATGTTTACAGAAATGTGCAAACTGGCATACATTTTGTAACTCTGTTAATATATGTTGGACCGTAACCTCGAAATAATATGCGCCGGTACACACCATGGTCACACTAAACATTGTATATTAAGTTTCAGCTTGATATGATGTAAAATACAGGAGGAGTTATACGGGAACGAAATGTTTACATAAATTTTCAAAGGAGCATAGGTCTTTTGATATTCGGTGGACCGTATGCGCTGCTCCACGTCATGGTATATATCAAGTTTCAATTGATCGAATGTGTTTATTGTACATTGTGTAGGCGAAGTTAGACGAAATATAAATCGTGATGTAGTTTTGCAGTGACCTTTTGCAGGAATGAAAACACATGATCCCAATCCACCAGGCATGCAAGAAAAAAAAATAAATGATAATAAAAAAATAACAACAAATGTAACACATACACTAGCACTGTAAGTTGTTTTTTTTTGTTTCATTAGTGTCCTTTCGCTTACTTTTCTTGTAGAATAATGATAATAACAACAATAATAATAATGATACAATTACTACAACCGTACTACTACTAATGATAATATTTTAACAGAAAAAGATGATAATGATAATTATAATATCACTAATTCTTCCACTAATACTACCACTACAACTATAGCTTCTACTACCACTTTTATTATTATTATTATTATTATTATTATTATTATTATTATTATTATTATATATTAATTACGTTCTGAAATAAATAGATATACACAAAAACCAATATTGTTTGTAGGAAAGTAAATAATAATAATAATAATTATAATAATAATAATAATAATAATAATAATGTAATAACAATGATAATAATAATGAAAAAAAAAACGAAAATAATAATTATTATTACAAAATAATATAACATTAATAATAATTGTTTTTTGGTTTTTTTTATACGGTCCTTTCAAGATTATTTCACTCATATCGAGCCGATCGTAAATCAGAGGCGGACGAAAATCGGAGTACCCGGAGAAAAAACAAACTGACCTTCTATTGCAGATCATGGCGTCTCACATGTGACCCGAGCCAGGCTCGAACCACAGCGGTACTAATGATTAAGAGTTAGCGCTCATATCCACTAGGCAATAATAATAATAATAATAATAATAATAATTATTATTATTATTATTATTATAAGTATTATAGAAGTAATAATAATAGCACTGTATCAATACAGCATTTATTGTTGTTGTTGAAAACTTGAGGATGCACAGTATAAAGTGCTGATCGCCCTTGTCGGTTTTTTATTTCGCTATTGCTTTGCCCAGATGATCGTTCATTCTGGAATCAACTCTACGCTGTATTCAACACAGGTTTCCTCAAATATCAGCTGTCAATTCAGATGTTCAATCTATCGTATTCAAACAGTAACAACAACAACTATTACATCATAAAACAAGGAAACAATAAAGAAACAAGACAACCGGTCTTATTGAATCGACAGAGGCTAATACTGAAATAAGAAAGAACGGTTTTAATTATGAGACATCATTGCATGTTCCTTTTCGATATAGTACAATGCAATTACTCTCGAGTCACTTGATATGACATTGTCTTTTCTCAGGAGTGAAACGTTTAATAAGTAGGCAGCTTCCCACGCTAAGGGGGTGGGGGGGGGGGGCAGTGTAACATCATATTATGCATCTGTCACAGTTAATGTCACACCAGAAAACATAAAGAGTCTCGGTTTCAAAAGCAAATAAACAGAAGAAAAATGATCATCCGAATTTTCCCTAATAATCATCTCGTAGTTGCCAATATTAGTTGAAACTGAAATTACAGAAGCTGGTGTGAATTTGGGGTCAGATGTTAAATATAGATCAACGTCACCAGATCCTCGTGAAGTTGTTATTCGTAGACTGTGTGGTGTAGAGGCTTTTAAACGTTTAATTTTGAAAATGATATACTGCCCTAATAAAGCTTCAAGGTCAGTAATAGTAGAGTTTGCTACTAGCTGTCTGATGTATCCTTCAATGCTACAAGTTTCTATCCCTACATTGTAGAAAGCAGTTTGGACAGGACTTATATTATGACCCAGATCATAAGCGGCTTTTATTACACCGCAAGCAGCATCAGTAAACCCCGAAGTAGGGTGCCAATAAAATCTGTTGGCGTGAGCAAATACTTGGAAAACAGATTTGATATTCCATTCCTGTGATTTGGATATTTCACAGGCTACCTTATTGAATATACCGCTCAAGAAATGAACATCTTTATCATCGGTATACTGGTCCATATGGGTTATAGACATTCCGTCATCGGACTGGTCGCACAGGTTTCTGACATAATCCTTCTCTTTTAAAACGTCATTTCCAGCTTTCCAATCATTGTAACCAAAAATGTAAAACTTTGCAGCCTCGCCTGTCAGATCAGAAAATGCCTCATCAATACCACCTGATTGTCCACTGTATTCCAAGCCAGCATGATATTCTGTAAAACAATGACCAACTTCGTGTGCAACTATCCCAACGGTAACAAACGGGTATTTGTTTTCATCACCATCGGTAAATTTAAAGTCTTCTCCGTCAAAGTAAGCACTGTAATCTCCACTTAAATGCACGTCGATTTGCAGGGGTGATATTCCACAGGCCTCAGCATTGGCCCACGTTTTAAACATGTTCACTATCATTTTACCGAAATAATAGGCATCCGTTGCCGGAGAATACGCACCGTTAACATTGTCGGAAACACCTTCCTCACAGTCAAATTCCACAATGTCTGCTTCTTCTGATTCTGTTTGACTGTAATCAAATACTTTAACTTCTTTACTTTTATAGCGACATCTTCCATGTCTGCTTTCAACATCAAGTAATGGCATATCAATCCCATATAACAGCTCACCAACTTTCTTATTGCCACCTTTTCCCTTTATTTTGTATTTTCTGAGCGAATTATAACACTTTATCATTTCACCGCTATGCGCGTCAATGAAGCAGGTAGGTCTTGACGGAATGCCATGATCTTCAAAGAAAAATGATATTCTCCAGACTAGTCTTGCATCGTCTTTGTTTGGATCTTTGTAGATAAATAAATGTGATTGCAATGATTTGTAGCTGCTTGTTCTAACATGACCCATCATTAAAGCCATAGCTTGCGCCTTGCTTACTGATGGTAGTACGTCATTTAAATCATATCCAATCTCATTTAATACATGTCCAGATGCTTGACCTGTGAAATGACCGCTAGTCTTATCAACTTCAACCGTAACTATTGCATCATAAACAGGAATACCTTTGAACGTTTCCTCTATTCGAAATACTTCTGTTCCTTCTAAGGTAACTGTTGAATCAGTTGTTTCTAAGCTTTCTTCATTGGACAGATTAAAGGGCATTATTTGACTGTCGGACCCCCTTATTGTTAGTTTATGTTTGTGCTGTCTTGTTAACAAGTTGATTATACGAGAACTGGATTTGTCTTCTGAACGTTTATGGGTGGTTTCACTTCTGTCTAGCCGAACATCTGTGTAAATGTTGTCAACCCACTGTTTAGCATCAATCCATCTTGCACAATGGCACAGCTTCATACCAAGACAAACTGTTAGATAATGCAAATAATAATATAAATGATTATAATAATAATATTAATCATTCATGGAAAGGCACCCAGACCGGATGCCCGGATGTTTAATGTCGACTGCGGTGCAAAGGACTGCGGTTTCGAATCCTGTTCGAGAAGTGCCTGACAAATTCACTGCGAAATCAGGAAAGGTAATAACAGCTTATATGTGCCAGAGACACAGTGGAGTGCCATCATTTTATTATCCTAGAGCCCATACGACCATTAGCTTACAAGGAACATTAGTATTTTCAATTTAATTACGACAACACACCACATGCTAAAACGGCGTCTATCCTATCTGGAAAACTAGCATTTTTAGATGAATATGTTTGGTCTTTTTCTGATATCTAGATCAATATACGAATCTACATAAGTGTGAGGGGTGGATGGAAAAATCCGTCACGGGGGTCACTGTCCGGCATAACGAGGCTTGCCTAGTGATGCCGGGCAGTGATCTCTAGGGACGGTTTTTTCTATCCACCCCTCACATCCATGTAGGATTTTTTTCCTGCATACCGTGGATTTTCAATACTGCAGTCACTTCGGTTGCCGACGTCCGCCATATTTTGATGACACTGCAGTGATGTTTAATGACGTCACGTAACGTGCTGTGACGTCAACCTAAATGGCGGCGCAAATATGATGTCGTATTCTACCAGTGCATTTATCAAACACGCGTGGGGTAAGAACACCAGGGTTAGTGAGTGAGTGAGTGTTTGAGGTTTTACGTCCTACCAACAGCTAAGGTCATACGGAGACGGGACCTCGGTTTACAGACGCATCAGAAAGTCTGGAGAAGCCCGGTATAGATTCTGCGACCTCTGGTTTACAAGGCGAGTAGCGTAACCACTACACCACGGAGGCTTCTAACACCGGGGTTTGAATAGAATTTCTATCAGAAGCTAATACTTTGCATTTCCTTATCTGGTTGCAAGAACAGAAAATGCCAGATTCGTGTCTTTTGATATCAAGTTTATCAGGCAAGCCTTCGAGAACGCTTGTAGAATCGCAAGGCTTGCCGAGCGATTCTACATGCGTTCTCGAAGCCGAGCCTAATGAACGTGATATCAAATGACACGAATCTGGTATTCTATTTATCAGTTTATCCCCTTGTACATGTACACTCTTGAATTGGCTATTTACAAACAGTTATCGTTTGTCCTCAGTGCGTCCCAACATGCCGGCGCGCAAAAATCCATCGACATATTTAATATCAGCTGACCGTAATTTTTGCTATTATACTTTCGTCAAGTGCCTTTCCATTTTTAGCTCACCAGAGACGAAGGCTCCGGTGGAGCTTATGGGATAGGCAGTTGTCCGTCGTCGTCGTATGTCGTATGTCTGACGACAACACTTTTAAACATCTTCATCTCTGTAGCCACTGGGCCGATTGAGCCCAAATTTTATCTGTAGCATCCTTGGGCTGGGGGATTGAAAGTGTGTTTTTTTTTTTTTATGAAAATCGGCTATTCAGTTTGGTTGCTATGGCAACTTAGAGTTTCCATAGTCTTATAATGGGGAAAATTGAAAAATGGCATTTACTGCAAAGTCATTGGAGATATTTTGACAAAACTTTTGTAGAAATGTTTCTTGAGTAAACTTCTCTCAGCCATATGCTTTTATGCCAACCTGAGGGTCCCCTAGGTTGTGCTGGGGTCATGCCCCACCCCACCACTTCATAAAAGGCCATATATCTCAGAAACCATTCAGATCCCGACACATTAACCATATATATTATTGTTCCTATTGATAAGACGCATTTAGTGACACCAACCTGGGGGTCCTCCGGTATGTGCCGAGGCCATGCCCCACCCTCTCCACTTCATAATAGGCTCAATATCTCGGAAACCATTCAGATCCCCACCTCTGAACCATATGTACTCTTGTTCCTTATTATAAGACCCATTTAGTGACATCAACCCGGGGTCCCCCCAGATGCGCCGGGGCCATGTCCCACGCCCTCCATTTCATAAAAGGCGCAATATCTCGGAAACCTTACCGATCCCCACCCCTAAACCATATATATTCTTGCTCCTTATGATAAGACACATTCATTGACACAAAATTGGGGTCTTTCGGGGTGCGCCGGGGCCTTGCCCCACCCTCCACTTCACAAAAGGCCACATATCTCAGAAACTGTTCAGATCCTCACCCCTAAGCCATATATATTCTTGTTCATTATGATAAGACGCATTCAGTGACTTCAATCTGGGGGTCCCCAGGGATGTGCTGGGGCCATGCCCCACCCACTCCATTTCATAATATCACAATATCTCGGAAACCTTACAGATCCCCACCCCCTAAAGCACGTATATTCTTGTTCCTTATGATAAGACACATTCATCGAACCCAACCTAGGGGTCTCCCGAAGCCTTGCCCCACCCCTCCACTTTACAAAAGGCCTTATATCTCAGAAACTGTTCAGAGCCACACACCTAAACCATATATATCCATCTTCCTTATGATAAGATGCATTCAGTGACACCAGCTTGGGAGTCCCAGGGGCATGCCCGGGCCATACCCCACCGCTTGACTTCATTAAAAGCCATGTATCTCAGAAATCGTTCAGATCCCTACCCCTAAACCATATATATTCTTGTTCCTTATGATAAGACTCGTTCATTCACACCAACTTGGGGGTCTCTTTGTGCTGAGGCAACGTGCCTCACCCTTCCACTTCATAAAAGGCCATATATTTCAGAAACCATTGAAATCCCCAACCCATAATCATATATGTTCTTGTTCCTTATTATTAGCACACCTACTGTAGGGGTGTCCGCAGGGGCCATTCCTCTCCTTCCACTTCATATCTGGGAAACCGTTCAGATTCCCACCCCTTAACCATATGTATAATTGGTCCTTACGATAAGACACATTTAGGGACAACAATCTTGGGCTTTCCGGGGATCGACATGGCATGCTGCAACCCCTCCACTGTTTAAGAGGCTTTATATCTCCGGCCATACAGATCCCCACTGCTAAACCATATATATTCTTGTTTATTGTGATAAGACACATTTAGTGATACCAACCAGGGTTCCATTGGGTCCATGCCCCACTACCTCTACTTCATAAAAGGCCTAATGTTTCATATACTGAGTCCACATGGGTGCTCATTTTGATACGGGGGTTCATTTGGCAGATTAAAATGATATCATGTTAAAATACATGGCTGCCATTGGGCAGTACCCACCTGAGCTCTGGTGAGCATAGTGGCCCATGGGCCTCTTGTTTCCAGTAATAATAACATGTTTGCCTTTTTTCAATAGCCCGATTCGTTTATAGAAGTGCAGTGTCATGCACGTTGACCGGATAAAGCTCACTTATCCCGATTTGTCAGGCCAAGTTGTTACAATACATATTATATAGGGGGTAACTGATCAAATACACAACGTGTGTGCTCGTTAGAACCGTTAGAACCGCATGGCGGTTCTAAAAGACTACCCACATTTTAAGTGTTTGAGTAAAAGCACGGAAAATTATAAGCGGGGTTTAGAGGGATGTTCGTTTCATTGACTATTTCACATCTTTCATGCGAATAAAAATGCCCTTTCCTTGCCTCAAACGAAATCTTCTGAACGCTTTTGGGACAAGGACCTTTATTCGAGGCAGGGGTAGTCCGAACCAGAACGCAATGTCAAGTGGGGTGGTATAATAGGGTTATATAGGTATATCTGTGTGATGTTCTATAAAATAATAATAAATTGTGTTACTGTAAGACTCGCGAATTTAACGGATGTACACAACATACATTTTTTTTTTCGAGAAAATAATAACTCTCCGAATTATCCCTTAATATTTAATAATAATAATAGTAATAATAATAAAAAATCCGTAGGCAGGCGAGTGGGTTCGACTCAGCCATGTCCACACGTCACGAAGAGAATATATATAATTTTGACCGGTTTAACCTCACTTTTATATAGTAAAACAGGGGTTTACTGAGGTACGAGTTTTTCTAATTGCTGCTAAAAATTGAAGTTGTGGGAACCCGTTAGAACCATCTCGTGTCGATTGACTTGAGTGTAGGCTTGGAAAAATAGTCTTAAACTGAAACTTACACTGTTTCGTTTGTCTCGTAAATGGCATTATTTTAAGTAAAACGTTGTACACCATGATCAGACACCACTGCTTTCTGCTGCGTCTGACCTGGATCAGCACTGTTTGCTTTGCCAATGATCGAGTACACGAGTCAAGTCTAGATTTTAGAGATGGCACACATCACGGAAACACGCCTATAGTATTTTGCCCCCCCCCCCCCCCTTGAACCCCACTTTTATATAGTAAAACTGGGGTTTAGAGGGGTAAACATTATTTGTCTTATTTCTGCTCTGAAATATAGATCGTGGGTACTGGTAAGAACCGCCTCAATGAGTTGTAACAGGTACCCACAATCTATATTTTGAGCAGAAATTAAAAAAAAGTATCATAATTTTTCATCTAGAAAAGTTTACAATGTATTTGTATCGGCGTGTTTTCGTAATGCAGGAAGTAGAATAGCGCTGCTATAAATACCCGTTACCTGGATTGTGTTTTGTTTGATTTGAGGTTTAACGTCCCCGTCAACACTGTAAAGGTCATTTTGGAGACGTTGCTTCCAATTTTGTGGGACTTTTACCCGACATTGAGATGAAATGACATCTCAAGCCCTGTCACCCAATGAAACCAATAGGGTTTATTAGCATGGACGGTCCGCCTCGCACCGCAGTTCCTGGATAGGTTTAGATCCTCTAAGCGGTTTACCAGTACTAGTGTGCGGGCCGGATTCAGCTCTGCGTGGAAGCATCATGCAGCCCATATATTTCTTCAAGCCCCTAGTTACCTGGATTGTGTACATAAATAGCAGGCAGAAAGCTCTTGTAGTTAGTATCTTTGGGCCGATTGATAAATAATCGACCGAAAGAGTGCTCATTGCAGTGGGCATTCCTCGTCAAGGGAACAAGTCCATGAAATGAAGACCCCCCCCTAAACCCCACTTTATTTAGAGAAAACTGGGGTTTACGGGGGTATACATTATTTTTCTTATTTCTGCTTCTAGGCATAGGTTATGGGTACTCGTTAGAACCGCCATAATTAGGCGTCCATGCTTATAAACCCTATTGGGTGCTTTGGGCGACAGGGCTTAAGATGTTATTTCATCTCAATGTCGCCGGGGTAAAACTCCCACAAAATTGGAAGCAACGTCTCCAAAATGACCTATATAGTGTTGACGGGGACGTTTAACATCAGATCAAACAAACAAACAAATACATTACGAAAATACGCCCATTCAAATACATTTTAAGTTTTACCGCCGAATAAGCGAAAATTTAAAATGAAAAGTTATTATGATATTCTTTCTTATCTTTCTCACAGTATAAAATGTAGCTACACGTTAGAACCGTTTCATCAAGGCGATCCTAACGAGTACCCACAATCTATAGTGTAGAACAGAAATAAGAAAAAAAGGTTTATAGTGTAGATTATATTTTCTTGTCCTTTGGGATCATTGATTCCATTGTGGAATTTTGAAAATATCTGAGGGTCACTGATGAGGCCTAATTGGCCGAAACTAGCTAGTCTGGCCCAGAAAACATGTACACTCCATATTTTTCAGTTCTGTGGTGTATTCCTTGCTTCCAAAGGATAACCCTTTTGTAGAACATAATTACCCCTGTAAACCCCAGTTTTGTTTTCTATATAAAAGTAGGATTCAAGGGGGTCAGAATTATATAGGCGTGTTTTCGTGATAATATTAAAAACAAAGGAGGCGGTTCTCTGCTGCTCATTCTCTGAGCATCCACAATCTAAGTTGAGATATAAAGTATGAAAAATACCATTTGTTTTCCTTGAAAAGATTTAAGTTGAAAACCATGACATATTTTGAGGATCTTACACGAGTTGTCATTTCAAATGACTTTTATGAAACAATCATTCGGCGAGTTTCATATATTTCATAGGAAATGACTACGAGTTTAAGATTCTATTTATCATATAACAGTTTTCAACCGGATTTTGTCGCCTAAGAGACTCAACAGAAAACATTGAGTTGTCATAGGCAACGTCACGATGTTATGTGCAAGTCATTACAAAAACACGCCTATACAAATACATTGCAAACTTTACCGCCGAAAAAAAAAATAAATTTTAAGATGAACAATTGTGATATTTTTCTAATTTCTGCTCAAAATATAGATTGTGGGTACTCGTTAGAACCGCCTCATCAAGGCGGTTCTAAAGAGTACCAATAATCTATATTTTTATTTCATTTCATTTCAAAACCTGCCACTGGCCGAGATAGCTCACAAGTATAATCATATTTTAGAGCAGAACTCTGAAAAATAAGGTTTACCCCTGTAAACCCCAGTTTTACTATATAAAAGTGGGATTCAAGGGGCCAAAATTATATAGACGTGTTTTGGTGATGAACCATGGATAATTACGAATGTGGTTTCATGTGTATCATTTTGGGGTCGATTTTTTATCAATCGACCCAAAGTTATAAAGGACAAAACCTCTATTAGTGCTCGTGACCACGTGACTATCAAAAATTTGTAGAAATCCACGCAGATTATTTTTAGAATTTTATCGCAGTGAGGTCAGCGTGTTTGCCGTAAAATCTAGGCTGGAATCATGTTTTGGGCTTGGCAAACAGTGTAAACGAAACTGTTTAAGTCCCGGTTCAGACCCATTTCCCTTATTTACACCAAGAGACAATCGACCCACCAGCACTCTCAGTGCTTTGATTATGACACATAACAGCGACATTGTGTGATAAGGCTTTTTTATCTTATATATGTAGTCTCAACCCCAAAATCACACTAATCAAAAATATTAAGGGGAAATTAATCTCTGCTTTCTTTCACAAGGGAGGTAACTTTCGTAACGTTGATTTCTATTAACACACCCGAAAAAAGTTGAAAAGTTGTCTACCCCTAATACAAAGATTTGGCTCCAAAAGAGCAAATTCTTTACCTTAAAAGTAGACCACTGTTATTAAGTGTAGACCCCTATCAGACACAATTAACTGAAATTTCAGAGTTATCGCCCCTGAATATGTAGTTATCTCCCTAAATTAATGGATCTTACCGTAAATTAAGATTAGATACTGAGGTTTGAGATCCATTCGCATCCTTCGTATGACAGAACCTCCTTGAAAGAACGTGTTTACGACAAGAAATGGCGAAATCCTATACAGTCTAACAC
This sequence comes from Lucinisca nassula, assembly GCA_963580285.1. Lineage (NCBI taxonomy): Eukaryota > Metazoa > Mollusca > Bivalvia > Lucinida > Lucinidae > Lucinisca > Lucinisca nassula. The sequence continues at coordinate 95,720,481 of OY757012.1, forward strand.
TTACGCGCAAGCTGTCTCATATTTATACCATGCAATAATGTTCTTTTTTTTTTAGAAAATTATCGTTAATTTCTCAGCAATGACATGTAATTTTGATGTCAGATTTGTATATATAAGGTCAAATGCGTGTAGATAAACAAATGTCATTTACTCTGTTTGCGATATATTTGCATCCTCTTAATGCTGGGATATTTGAATTCAGGCCAGTGACGTACCCAGAATCTGAAAATAAAACTGTTTTCTCCGAGGAGGGGCTACTCTAACAGGGAGCTAGTTCTTTCCGTTAAGAACAGCACTTATGTTTTTTTTTTTTTGGCTTTACGGCCCTTACAAGATAAGTTCACTCATATCTAGCCGATCATTAATCACAGGTGGACTAAAACCGGAGTACCCGGAGACAAGCCACCTGACCTTCCCTTGCAGATATTGACGTCTCACATGTGACCCGAGCAAGGCTCGAACCACAGCGTCTTATGAAATAAAAGAAAAGCGCTTAAGAGTTCAGTGATTTCCATTTTTAACACATATTTTTCAGTACGCACATGCGTAATATGGAACGTATCACATTTGCGCAAGACATACCTGTCATCAGCTGTCACAAAATATGTCAGGCAGCGTTAAGCGGAAAAAATAAGATCTTTCTGAGATACAGTGATACGGAATGAAAATGCTTTATTTTTTGACGATTTTTTATTTTTGTGTAAATGCATATGACGTACATGCGTAATATTCGTTATGAGGGCTACGCCTGGGAAACGCATCGCGTTTGCGCAATACATACCTGTCGTCAGCTGACACGGAGTATGTGAGTCACGTCAACGAAAATGTGATCCAGGGCACGTGCGCTAAGATTAAGAAAACACACCTATACAAATACATTGAAAACTTTACCACTGAAAAAAAGGAAAATTTTAAGATGAAATATAGTTATATTTTTCTTATTTCTGCTCAAAATATAGATTGTGGGTACTCGTTAGAACCGCCTCATCGAGGCGGTTCTAACGAGTACCCACAATCTATATATTAGAGCAGAAATAAGAAAAAATAAGGTTTACCGCTGTAAACCCCAGTTTTACTATATAAAAGTGGGGTTCAATAGGGTCAAAATTATATATACTTGCTTGTCGTGATGATAAAACATAGAGTCAGCGTGCGTTACCCACTTAGCCAGAATACAGTTTTTTTCAGTGTGCATAAAGAAGCCTTGGTTCAAAGTACATCACTAAAGCCACGGTCGCAAATCACTATTCGAGCCCCCGCCCGACTACTTGGCGACTGAAATCGGGCTGGAGTCCGGCCGGCGTCCCGCCGGATGTTTGGGCGTCGGTGGTGGTCGGGAGGGCTAAGAATCAGATGCAGTTTATATACCCCTTGACAAATGGACCATTCCCGATGGGTGTAAATTTAAACCCGTCCCTCGCCGGGAGACGCGCCATGCCCGGCCGGGAACTGGTCGGACATCTGCGGAACATCGACCGATGCTCGGCCGGCTAGTAACAATCGCCAGATATACGGACGGCGTACGGCCGGTAATCTGCAGTGCACCGGCCGATTTCGACAAGGCTTATATGCCGATGCTTCCCCGCAAAGTCTGACAAACACCGCCCGGTTCCCGGCGGATGTCCCTCGTGGTCCGCACGGCATACTTTTTGCCAAAACCGAGCCAGAGACCCGCTTCCGAACCCTTCTCGACTTGGACAGCTCGGCCGACCACCACGACTAGTATAGCTCGGCCGAGGTACGCCGAATTAGTGACCGAGGCAAAAGCGAACAGCGAAGACTCTGATATGCACAGGCTGATCTGAGTCTTCACTGTCCGCGTATGTCCGAAGATACGTTTTTCCTTGCCGCGCCAGGCACAATTTTTTAATTTGTTATGAGAAATTTAGATTACTAAGAACATTTATCACGCAAATTGCTCAAAACCAAGCAAATAAATACATGTAATAATATAGACCGGCCCCGATAGCTCAGTTGGTAGAGTGTCCGCTTCGGGGAACGGGAGGTCACGGGTTCGATCCCGGGCCGCGACATACCAAAGTCGTTAAGAATGGTACTAGCTGCTCCTCGCTTGGCACTCAGATTTATGGGGTAGAGCTAGGACTGGTCGACCCAGTGTAAGGATAATGTGATTGAGTGTGGTATCATGTAATGTGTCTGGGACATGATACTTCAGTGAGGCAGCACTATAAAAGTGAGCATTGAGCTCCCTGACGCAACCAGGCACCGTCGTGATATGACTGAAACATTGCTGAAAGCGACGTTAAACCCGAATTCACACACACACACACACACACACATGTAATAATAATCACATTTTAGCCGTGACAAGCGAAATTTGTATTCGGGCAGATGCGACAAATTCCTATTGCCGCTTAATGGATGGCTGTTGTCCGAAAGCCTCTGCATGCGCACAGAGAATGGTGTGTTCTGAGGTGGTTGTGCAGACTGATACATCACGCAAACATGCCTATATAATTTTGACCCACTTAAACCCAACTTTTATATAATAAAAAATGGGGCGGTTTTAACAAGTACCAACAATCTATATTTTGAGCAGAAATAAGAAAACTATCACAGTTTTTCATCTTGAATTTTCATTTTTGTCGGCGGTTAAGTTAACAATGTATTTGTATAGGCGTGTTTTCGTAATGGTTCTGAGGTGAGTGTGCAGACTAACATTTTTCGTTGTTGTGTGCATTTTATGCCCTGTTACATTTTGTGTAAAGGACTGTTTCTCTATGTATAGTCTTGGGCAGTATGATGGCAAAAGCTTTGAAAGCATTTACTCTTCACAGCATTTCCTTTTAACCCTTGTCCTGCTAATCCCGGATATGCCTTATCTTTGAAACAATGTAGATCCAGATCAGATGGCTTCTGACGAAGTCATCTGATCAGGATCTACATTGTTTGCCATTCAGATTGTGAATTTGTTGCAATAATTTGCATCAAGTAATCTGATTGGTTCATAATCGGTAGATGGTGTGGCATATATAAATATTCAGCAGGACAAGGGTTAAGTTTGTGCATTACGATAACACATCTACGGAAGAGCATTAGGGTCAGGTATACTTTTTTTTTCTTTTAGTTTAAACGTTTATTTGTATAATACATAAAATACATATACAGTAGAGCTTCGATGGCTCGAACACCGATGGCTCGTTTACCATGGATGTGTCGAACCCATTCTTGAGCCCCTAGCGAAATCCTCAACATAAGTAATAGTGGGGGATAATTAAGGAGATTTTAGTCTTTTATCTTGCAAATGTATGCTGTGTGTACTCATTAGAATCGCCTCGATGAGGCGATTCTAATGAGTACACACAGCATGCATTTTCATTATAGAACACCAAAAAAATGTCTAAAAGTATCTTGTTATGTCTCCTGACAGTAACCTCAGTGGCTCGAACCACCCCTGTCTCGAACAGATTTTCGAGGTCCCAAAGGTGTTCGAGCCATTGAAGTTCGACTGTACTTAACTAACTCTATAAAAACAACATTATACAATGGGATTCAGAAGGAAGTCGAATGACTTATGGAAGTTGTCTCCCATTTTTACAAAAGATCTAAGTACAATACTAGTATTGTGACTTGTGATAATGCAAAACAGTAGTTGGAAATGAAATATGGTATTTTGGATATTTTTGTTCAATTTTATCAAGTTATCTAAGCGTCTAGCTATATTGGCTCCACGGGGGCGCAGAAATATAAAGTTCAATGGCTAAATGAAATTGGTGCAATGTCATATGTCCGGCTAAGTTAGGCTAGAGGTCTAGTATAACATAAATTCTTCAGTAAGGAGTATTATTAATTGATATTGAAACAACTATGTTTGAGAAATCGTCTTGTTGAGTAGAATTCCGAATGCAATAAATATCAGTAGGTATGTCTATTTATAATAGGTTTGCAATAATTACTGGATTTTATTAATTTACTTCGAAACCGAAGTTGAGTTTTGATTAAGAACTCTTGAACGGCCGAGAATATTTGCTTGTTGTTAGAATCCGCGCCTTATCGTAAGGAGCAAAAATATATCTTATACTTTAGTACTGTATTCTGAATCTTTTGCAGGATAAAATGCATTCTCACTTTTCCAATACAAAAGCATATGTGTCAAAGTTTGACCTAGGCACAGAGAAGGTCGAGGTCAACCCAGGGTCACCATTTTAGCAATTTATGATGGGCCTACGTCCCAGATGCTATTTATCAGCTTTCGTGGAAAACTGCCCAGTGGTTCTGGAAAAGACTATATTTGAAGGGTTTTTACCATATATGGCTTGGCGGCCATTTTGGGCATGTGAGCTGGACCCCATGAGCAAATTTTGGTTTCCCCCATCCCATAGAGGCTCCATATGAAATTTGACTTCAATCGGCCCAACGGTTTCCGAGGAGAAACAGTTCGAAAATTTTCACATTTTTCGCCTCGGCGAGGCTATACTAAATGGAATGTAATATTTCGCAAGTTCATTGGTTAGATCTCATTGATATCTATCAGTATGCCAAAAATTGTTTAAATATTCCAACAAATGCATATGTGTCAAAGTTTGACCTAGGCAAAAAGAAGGTCAAGGTCAACCCAGGGTCACCATTTTAGCAATATATGATGGGCCTACGTCCCAGATGCTTTTTATCAACTTTCGTGGAAATCTGCCCTGTGGTTCTGGAGAAGACTATATTTGAAGGGTTTTTATCATATATGGCTTGGCGGCCATTTTAATCATGGGACCTGGACCCCATGAGCAAATTTTGGTTTCCCCAATCCCATAGAGGCTCCATATGAAATTTGACTTCAATCGGCCCAACAGTTTCCGAGGAGAAGCAGTTCGAAAATTTTCACATTTTTCGCCTCGGCGAGGCTATACTAAATGGAATGTAATATTTCGCAAGTTCATTGGTTAGATCTCATTGATATCTATCAGTATGCCAAAAACTGTTTAAATATTCCAAGCGGTTAAGTCACTATCACCAATTTTCACAAACGGGTTACGGACGGACAGACAGACAAACCATATATGGCTTGGCGGCCATTTTGGTCGTGTGACCTGGACCCCATGAGCAAATTTTGGTTTCCCTCATCCCATAGAGGCTCCATATGAAATTTGACTTCAATCGGCCCAACGGTTTCCGAGGAGAAGCAGTTCGAAAATTTTCACCTTTTTCGCCTCGGCGAGGCTATACTAAATGGAATGTAATATTTCGAAAGTTCATTGGTTAGATCTCATAGATATCTATCAGTGTGCCAAAAATTGTTTAAATATTCCAAGCGGTTAAGTCACTATCACCAATTTTCATACACGGGTTACGGACGGACAGACAGACTGACAGACTGACAGAATGACCGATTGACCGAATGACAGAATGACACGGTGATTTTAGGGCACTCTTAGAAATCAACCGACTTCAGTCGGTCGCTTTTTCTGCGGGTCGTGCAATTTCTCAAGAACTATAAAACTAGAGGCCCTAAACATGTGTATCATGCAAGAGACAGAGGGTTTTCGGACTCATCAGGACGTCACGCATTCAATCCCGTTTCAGTAAAATGAAAGCGGGCTAAAAATCATATTTGACAGTTTTAGCTCTTACGGTAGTTTCGGTACATGTATCAAACTTTCTCATGAAATGATTACTGTAAAAATCGTTTACAGATCGAAGCACTGACAACACTGGTGGGTCGATTGTCTTCTAGTGTTGATTGGTACATGTTTCGGTTAACCTTTAAATTCCTATACTATAAGCAAAACGTGTAGATCCTGATCAGACGCCGCGCTTGGCTTCCCGCCTTCTATTGTCCACCTTACTATCACTGACCATGTTCAAAATCCACGTACCAAGCAGTTATTTATAGCAGCGCTACTCTTTCCTTGTGACGTCAGTGCGCCATGTAGACTGGGCCGGTGAACATGGACATTATGTACACCCTGATCAGACGCCGCAGAACAGAGCTTCATTAAATACCGGTACCGTCATGGTAGATGGTCAGCGATAGTCACGTGGACAGTAGCAGGCGAGAAGCTTCTGTAGCTAGTTACTTTGGGTCGAATGATAAAAACATCGACCCAGAAGATGGTAAACTATGCAACACGTACAACATGACTAATATAATAAAGAAACAACCGGCCAGAAAATGCGGTATTGAGCTGTTGAATACGTTGCGTGTTCAAGATGTATCGTTTTGACGTCTGTTTAAGAATAGAGCAGCAGATTCCTAGACCCTTCGTTTCATCCAATCGGTCAGACGTCTAATTTGATGACTGGCCACGCGCGCAAGTGTGTGTGTGTGTGTGTGTGTGGGGGGGGGGGGGGGGGGGTCAATGTTCTGTATTCGACATCCAAGAATCTCCCAAATATGTTTCAGGGGTTCAAATCTGGGCTTCTAGGTAGCCAAGCCAATGTCTCACTTCCGTAACGGCGGGGTCTAGCACACAAATCTAGTGGCAAATGGTTCGTTCTCAAAATGAGGCATGCTTTCTGGCGCTAAACATGCAAAAATACCCAAACTTCATATTTTAACCGTGATAATGAAGTTGTGGAAAGTTGGTTCTGAGATCTGAGGTCTTCTTTCAACTCTGAGTTGACCATAACCAGATTCCTGTTATGGCCAATCCCAAATTCAGAGTTGAATGCACATCGCAGGTCACAGAGTCAACTTCGAGTCATTATGTCGAAATTTCGAGATACTAAGTCGAAATTTCGAGTTATTAAGTCAAAATTCCGAGATAGTAAGTCAAAATTTCGAGTTATTATGTCGAAATTTCGAGATACTAAGTCGAAATTTCGGGTCATTAAGTCGAAATTTCGAGATAGTAAGTCGAAAATTCGTGTATTATGTCGAAATTTCGAGTTACTAAGTCAAAATTTCGAGATACTAAGTCGAAATTTTGAGTTACTAAGTCGAAATTTCGAGTTAATAAGTCGAAATGTCGAGATACTAAGTCGACATTTCGAGTTGCTTAGTCGAAATTTCGACTTATTAAGTCGAAATGTCGAGATACTAAGTCGAAATTTCGAGTTAATAAGTCGAAATGTCGAGTTAATAAGTCGAAATTTCAAGATAGAAAGTCAAAATTTCGAGATACTAAGTCGAAATTCCGAGTTATTATGCCGAAATTTCGAGTTACTAATTTGATACCTATCAAAAGAAATAAAAGTGAACCTGGCCCTAATGCTCCATCGTAAACATCCGAGTGATATTGTGCATTCATTCATATCTCTAAAATGGTTAGTTTTCTGATGAAAAAAAAAGATATTTTCTTATTTCTACTCCAAACATAGGTTGAGGGTACTCGTTAGCGGTTCTAACGAGTACACACAACCTATGTCTTGGAACAGAAATAAGAAAAAATATTATACTCCCTATACCCCAGTTTTCTCTATGTAAAGTGGGGTTTAGTAGGGTCTTCATTTCAGGGACTTGTTCACGTAATGTGGGTGAGAAATATAATCAATGGTGGGACGGAGACCTTGCCAAGGAACTCTCAGGCTCGTTTTCAATACTTAGACTGAAATAAACTGAAAACTTGCCTGAGATTTCCCTGTCTCGGTCTCCACCCTATCATAGATTCTATTGTTCTTTCATGAATCCCCGCCCCACCCATCGGGATTGAAGAAATAGATGGGCTGCATGGTGCTTCCACGCAGAGCTGAAACTGACACTCATGACTACTGGTAAACCGCTTAGAAGGACTAAACCTGCCCAGGAAAAGTGGTGTGAGTCAGACCGTCTAATGCATTATAAGCCTTTTGGTTTCATTGGGTGACAGGGCTTGAGATGTCATTTCATCTCAGTGTCGGGTAAAAGTCCCATAAAATTGGAAGCAACGTCTCCAAAATGACCTATTTTGTGTTGACGGGGACGATAAACCCCAATCACCACAAACAAACAAAACAATCTTTCATGACTCCGAAAAATGGCATTTTTCTGTTGAAAGATCATGCTTGTTAGAATCACCTTATTCACCCTGTATTAATGAATCAATCATGCTGTAACAGGTATAAGTAAATAGAGGATATTTACTTTTTTAAGATGAATATCAAAAATATTTCATCGTGCATGTGTTAAAGATATAAAAATTTTCACGTGTGCGAAGCACGAGTGAATATCGTGATGTTTTCAACACACGAGATGAAATATTTTTGATATTAATCGAAAAAAAAAGTAAATTTTCTTTTTATTTTATAATATTTTAGGACGCTTACTTTAATTGATCAATCGGATCTTACGTCACAATTTTTGACTTGGCTATTGCGTCACAACTGTCAGTTGCAAAACATTAACAGATCGCCATTTTCAATACAGCATTTGTACAGTACATGGATTGTTTTTTCAAGGTATTTTACAGAATTATTTTATAGATAACATATGAATTTTGGCGAGAAAAGAAGTCCGGGCTGCTACTGTGAAATAACACGGCCATGTATATTTTCACGGAAAATATCACTTTTATTTGTTTCAGATATGCATTGATTTCACTGCAATGTATGAAATAAAATAAGATACAGTACATGTAACAGTAAACTTCCTTTATTGAAAAACCGTTTGGGAATGTTCGAACGTTGTCTGTGAACAGTTCCAAAGTGAACAATTACAAGTGGGCACTGGGTGTAGAAAACCCAAAGACTGTCCGTTCTGACAGATCAGGTTTAATTTTTACTGGTGCTTTTGCTATGGTTCCTTCAGGTTCTGATTCTTTCCCTAATCATTTATGTTGTTACGTTGATGATTCCGATTCTTCCCCCTGTATGGTTTTTCTTTTTTAGTTATGTTAGTCCTTCCAGTTTAATGTTTGTCATGTTGGTATTCTGATTCTTCCCCACACCCACATTGTGTATATTGCTCCTTTTTAGTAAGTGAATTGTGTGTGTGTGTGTGTGTGTGTGTGTGTGTGTGTGTGTGTGTGTGTGTGAATTCGGGTTTAACGTCGCTTTCAACAATTTCTCAGTCATATCACGACGGTGTCTGGTTGCGACAGGGAGCTCAATGCTCACTTTTATAGTGCTGCCTCACTGAAGTATCATGTCCCAGACACATTACATGATACCACACCCAGTCACATTATCTTGACACTGGCTCGACCAGTCCTAGCTCTACCCCGTAAATCTGAGTGTCAAGCGAGGAGCAGCTAGTACCATTGGTATGTCGCGGCCCGGGATCGAACCCGTGACCTCCCGTTCCCCGGAGCGGACACTCTACCAACTGAGCTATCGGTAGTTAGTGTATTTTGAAACTAAATCGGAATGACGTCTATAAAACGTAGACAATGCTTTGCGTAGTTTATTATACCGATAACCCTGATTAAGAAGTTAAGCAGTTAACAATTTTTTACGAGTGTTGGGATCATCTATATGTTCAGACACCACTCTGGCCAATCGAATTAACTGCGAAACATGCCGCACGATGAACATCACCACCCAAGAAAGGAAACTGTACAATCTCAAAATCAAAATCATCGCGTTTGTCACAAATTTTGCAGGAAACAAACCCATCTACAACAGACGGATGTAAATCCAAAACCGGAGCCTCGGTATCAGAAGAATTTGTTTTATTTAGCTGAAGACCTGGGGGTAAATTTTACTGATCAAACCATCGAAATATGTATTAAGTATTGACAATATTTAATAAATCACCTAAATATCTAGAAGTCGAGCTAAAGGCTTCAGTGATTTTAGATTGGTTTCCAACGGTAAGAGACATCCTGAAGTCTCTTTCCATATATCCCATATATCAGACAAAATTGCTAACTGAACATTCTGTTTGTTTGTTTTGAAGTTTAACGGCTCAATTATCACCATTAGGCCATATCGAGCCGGTCAGTTTACCTGTCCACACCTTTTCTGGGCCAAAACGTAAGTGGCTAACCAGTACAGTGGATATTCGTTCGCAAGAACCTCACAACTGCCCTTCTTGAATCAGCAGAAGGGAGATGACGACCGTATAAATGATTCCATTATCAATCTCCCTGAAAGAATATTGCAGACCCCTGTAGATATCTAATCTTAACATTCTGTATGTTCCACATGATCAAAATGTGTCTTTGGCGCTTTTTAAGCATTGGCCTGTGGCCAGTCAGTTAAGTTTTTTTTTTTATTTTCTGTTGAGCCCGACATGTTATAGAAATACCATATAGCCGAATATTTACAGAACCCTTTTTGTACCAAATGGAATCTTCCTCATTATATATAGCAGGAGTCCATTTCAAAATTAAGGGGTGCCAGGTTGTGATTTTATCAAAATTTATTTGACTGAACTTTTAGCAAACAGTGGAGACCCTGATCAGACGCCGCGTTCTGCGGCGTCTGATCTGGGCCTGCACTGTTTGTCAGGGTACCCATTTTGGGGTTTCTGGTACTAAATGGGCTAACAATGCCAGAAAAAACAATCAACAATATTCAGGAACACATTCAGGATGACTAAATAAAACGGCAAGTAACTAAAAGAAAGCGAACTGAACCGTAATGTTTGAACTGCAGTTTATTCCCCTAATACATGAATAAGCGAGATATGAATGAAGGTCTGTTGGACTAATTTGCTAAGCAAAGCATGACACTGACTTTTAACGATATATATCTCGGCGACCACATTGTTTACATGTTTATGTAAGGTCTGCGACGCTGAAATAGTTAATCAGGGTAAATTGCCATAGTGGCTATGCCACACATATTCTTCATATTTCTTGCCATCAACATATATCCTTTCATGCCCCAGTTCTCTCCTGAAACAAAGAGAAAAAGTGTTTCAAACAGTTTAAACAAAACAACTGTATACCATGCACAAAATGCAGATTGTTTAAGATACGGATCATTTCCGTGGTGATTTGCAGAACAGTAAAGCAAGGGCCTCAACATAAAACTGACAACGGAGTGTACACGTTTTCTGTCCAAACAAGCTAGTTTCGGCCAATTAGCCCTCATCAGTGAACCTCGAGTTCTTCAAATTCCGCAGCGGAATTAGTGATCCCAAAGGATTACAAAATACGCACATTATGATGAAGGGCAGGGAGACTTTTTACGGCCGCCACACATTCAATAAAACACCAGGTGTGGTGATGTTATGTGTTCTGTCATCACAAAAACATGCCTATATAGATATAGTAAAAATGGGTTTACGGGGGATATACATTATTTTTCTTATTTCTGCTCTAAAATATTGATTGGGGGTACTCGTTAGAACCGCCTCATCGAGGCAGTTCTAACGGGTACCCACAATCTATAATTTGAGCAGAAATAAGAAAAATAGCAAAAATTTTCATCTTAAAAGTTTCTTTTTTTTCGTAGGTAAAGTTTATAATGTATTTGTATAGGCGTGAAATAAGGTAACCCCTTGGAAGCAAGGACTTCAACACAGAACTGAAAACAAAAGAGTGTAATGTTTTCTGGGCCAGGCTAGCTAGTTTCGGCCAAATAGGTCTCATCAGTGACCCGCGAATAATTAAAATTCCGCAGTGGAATCGGTGATCCCAAAGGACTAGAAAATATATCATTCACTATGATGAAGGGCAGGGAGACTTTTTACGGCCAGCACACATTGGCTTAACGCGAGATGTGGTGATGTTAAATGTTCTATATAAAGGGTAATCGCTTGAAATCAAGGACCGCAACATAGAAGTGAAAACAATGGAGTGTACATGTTTTACTGGGCCAGACTAGCTATGCCTCATCAGTAATCCTCGATGTCTTCAAATTCTGCAGTGGAATCAGTGATCACAGAGGACTTGGAAATGTAACGCAAACTTTGATGAAGGGTAACAGTCACACAAAATAGGAAGCAACGTCTCCAAAACGACCTATACAGTGTTGACGGGAACGTTAATCCTCAAATCAAACAAACAAACAAATGTATACTGTCTGAATTAAATATACATGAACAATAAGTTATCTAAACCTTTTTCGTGGAGATCGATCATGAAATCTTTTCTCCCTTCCGCCGATTCAAGAAGGGCATTTGTCTGTTTCTGGTGAAAGAATGTGCACTGTTCTTGTTAACCGCTTACGTATAAGCCTGCCCAGAAAAGGTGTGGTTAGGTAAATTGACCGGCTCACAAATGACCTAAAATAATGTTGACTGGGCCGTTAAACTCCAACGCAAACAAACAATAATTTAACTCGCATTGTAGTTTTTCGTCTGACCCCTCGTTTGCAGTGCCTTTTATGTTTTGGTTTAACGTCCTTTCAAGCTTTCACTTATTTCGAGCCGATCGCTAATCGGAATTAAGCGAAAACCGGAGTATTCGGAGTAAAAACACCCGACCTTGAAGAACTTGGTGTCTCACATTTGACCGAGCGAGGTGCGAACCACAGCAGTGGAAGACCTAATGATTAAGTGTTGGTGCTTATATCCGTAAGGCCACGGAGGCCCGTCGGCCCTCACCCATCGGGGCTTGAAGAAATAGATGGGCTGCATGATGCTTCCACGCAGAAATCAACCCGCACACGAGTACTGGTTAACCACTTAGAGGATCTAAGCCTGCCCAGGCAAAGGGGTGTGAGTCGGACCGTTCATGCTTATAAATGCTATTGGTTTCATTGGACGGCATGGCTGGAAATGTCATTTTATCTCAATGACGGTTAAATGTCCCAATAAATTGGAATCAACGTCTCGAAAATGACCTATACAGACTTGACGGGGACGTTAAACCTCAAATCAAACAAACAAATTATTATTATTATTATTATTATTTACATGTTAAAAATAAAAAAACACTTGCTGAAAGTTCATTAATAATAATAATAATAATAATAATAATAATAATAATAGAAAATGATGATACAGCCGATAATAGAAAAAATAATAATGTATAAACACGCACGGCATTAATGTGCTCGTGTTGTTCTTGGTGTTGAAAAGGAGGGTGCTAAGTATAAAGAAGACATGTCTTTTTGTTATTTGAGTTTATCGGTTTGTAATACCCCTAAGGCTTTATAAGCATGGACGGTCCGACTCGCACCGCTTTACCTGGGCAGGCTTAGATCCTCTAAGTGGTTTAACAGTACGCATGTGCGATGGGAATTAAGCTCTGCGTGGAATTCAGCTCTGCCCATCTATTTTTTCAAGCGAGGGCCGGATAATAATAATAATAATAAACAAAATCATAATGCTTGTTGTAGAAGTTGCAATAGCAGTTGAAGTAATAGTGGAAGGAGTAGTAAGTATAATTAGTATAATCATTTTGATTAACGAAATTATCATTTTCATTACTATTGTAGTAGTAGTTGTAGTAGTAGAAGTAGTAGTGGTGTTGGGAGTAGTAATAAGTGTGGTCATGTTTGTTTGATTTGATATTAACGTCCCCGTCAACACTATGTAGGTCCTTTTGGAGATGTTGCTTCCAATTTTGCAATACATGACTAGGGTTTATAGGCTTTAGCGGTCCGACCCGCGCCACTTTGCTTGAGCTAGTAGTAAGAGTTGAAGTAAGAGTATAATACTTATTGTAATTATTTTTATCGTTTTCATTATTAACATTATTATCAGTAGTTGTAGTAGTAGTTATCGTAGTGGTACTAGTTGTTGTGATATTAGTATTATTAATTTTATAATTATTATTAGCATTTTTACTATGTGCATTCCTATAACGATGTTGGCTAGTGTTTATATAATTTCATTTTCATCTTGTAACGCCCTTATAAATCCGATTTTATGTCATCTACATTATTTTGACAATATTTCAACCCGCAACTTACAGTTGAATTGTTAGAAAATTGCATTTTGTACAGTCAAGAAACACATCATTATTATGGTTGAATTGTAAAATGTTATCTGTCCTTATGAACTTCATTTGGAACAAGTACTAAGAAACATAATAAAACGATATCTTGTGGGCAGCTTTATATTTATTTTCGTGACTAAAGTGCTTATAGCAGTTATACATCTTCTAAGTTAGCATATAGATTGTGGTTATCCAAAGTCAGGGCACAGCAAAATGTACAAGTTGGCAAGTCTGAAACACAACTTCCCATAAAAAAGTCTACTACGTTCCTTACGCATCATTATTTAAATATCCGTCAAATTATCTTTTAATATGGTATGTAAAATAATCAGTCAATTTTTCTCAATCAAAATGTGATGTGCAACCTATACTTGTTGAACTGCTAGAGGAGAAAAAACACAGTTTTATTTATAGCTCGTGTAAAAAAGTCGTGTAAGAATTGTTGCGTAATTGGAGTGAATTGTGATATTAGTGACCTATGAATGTTTAGGTCAATCTAAATTTTCGAGTCACAAAAAGTCTGCTTACCCCAGCTATTTTTGATAATCCAATAATCCGTACCGTTGGTTGAACCATATCCAACAATTTGAACCACGTGATCGATTTGTGCCGGGTTGCACATGTCATCCTTATAAACCCCACTGGTATAAAGCTGCAATAAATAAAGCACTTGTACATGCACATGTAGCACAATTGGGTCGGGCTGAAACCATCACGTGAACAAGTCCGTGAAATGAACACCCCACTAAACCCCAGTTTATATAGATAAAACTTGGGTTTACAGGGGTCTACATCATTTTGCTTATTTCTGCTCCTAGACATAGGTTGTGGGTACTCATTAGAACCGCCTCATTGAGGCGGTTCTAACGAGTACACACAACCTATGTTTCATAGGCTGTGGGTACTCGTAAGAACCACCTCATTGAGGCGGTTCTAACGAGTACCCGCAACCTATGTTTGAAGTATAAATGAGAAAAATTTCACAGATTTTCATCGCAAAGTAGCCATTTTGGAGATATGAAAGAATGCACTATGTCACACGGGTGTGTTATCGTAATGATTACGATAACACAACCGTGCGACATAGCGCATTTTTTTACATATGTCCAAAATGCCTCCTTTTCTGATGAAAATCTGTGATATTTGTGTTATTTTTACTTTAAACATAGGTTGTGGTGCTCCTCAATGAGGCGGTTCTAACGAGTAGCAACAACCTATGACTTAGAGAAGAAATAAGAAAGATAATGTATACCCCTGTAAACCTCAGTTTTCTCTATATAAAATGGTGTTCAGTGGGGTGTTCATTTCACGGACTTGTTCACGTGATGAAAGGTTGTGGGCGAACAAGCACATGTCTGTAGACCTGATTCTCTTTTCATTACGATCACAAGCGCATTTTTATATATCTCCAAAATTGTTGCTTTTCTGATCATTTATCAATTTATCATCAAAACATAGGTTGTAGGAGCTCGGTAGAACTGCCCCGTCGTGGTGGTTCTAGCGAATATACACAACATATATCTTTGAGTATAAATAAAAAATAAGGTGTATATCCTCGCAAACCCCAGTTTTATCTTTATAAAATGGGTGTACGGGGGTGTTCATTTCACAAACTTGTTAACATGATGCCTTGGCTTTCGAAATGGTTCTGTCCGATCGAAGGTTTTGGATAGCATTCTTACTACATGATCTAAACATATGAAATCTTTTCTATGGTCATTCTCTCCCTTCCGCGGATTCAAGAAGGGCAGTTGTTAGTTTGTGGCGAAAGAATGTGCACTGTACTGGTTACATGTAACCGCGTATGTATAAGCCCACCGTCGTATATCTGATACCGTCTAGAATTTTTAAGCCATCATGTAGTTGTAACCAAGATGGCGGATTATTTCACATAGAAAATGTAAGTTTTTGGATAGCATTCTTACTACATGATCTAAACATTCATTGGAAGTGCGCCGGTGTCGGTAACATTCTTTCGTGGAGATTGATCGTGAAATCTTTTCTATGGTCATTCTCTCCCTAGGCTTCCGCTGATTAAAGAAGGGCAGCTGTTATTTCTGCTTGATGGACTAGGTTTTTCAAAGGCACTTATTTCAGACGGCACTATCAAGTAGCGTTTCGTGCTCATATCGAGTCGAATCCTGCCTACTTTAACCCTGTTTGTACCAAATGGAATCGTCCGTCAAAAATCAGGGGCGTCAGGTTGTGTTTTCATCAAAATCTATTCGGAAAATGACTGAAATTTTAACAAACAGAGGAGGCCCTGATCAGACGCCGCGTTCTGCGGCGTCTGATCTGGGCCTGAACTGTTTGTCAGGCTACCCGTTTTGCACGGGTGGTAATCAGGGGAACTAGCTCGAAAATGAGTCAATGGAAATTTGTTCCCTCGACACATCCGGGAGCTCTCGAGCTAGCTCCATCACCATAAAACTTGAAAACAAAGGTAGGTCTCGAAGAGTTTTATCACCATTTTTTTCTTTGTAAACTATTTATAAAAAAATCCGGCAATGCAGTTCCACATAGAAATGATTAAACTTTGTACCTCGCTAGAATTTGCCATGGAAATGTGCAGCGCTGGAGTATGAATGAAACTAAACTTTTTATCACGGACCTGAAAAATTGTCAATTTATGTCAACACGGGGATTTTGGTCGACGATTTTTTCATTTTCCGTCAAAAGTACGCCCTTCACACCCCCAGAAGTAACAGTCCTAGTGAAATGAAACATGGAACGTTTGAAATAAGCAAAATATTTTGGCCGTGATTACGTTACTTGCCACTTATGACGAAATTACTGTCCGAGCTAGTCTTCTCGACA
Organism: Lucinisca nassula; assembly: GCA_963580285.1. Lineage (NCBI taxonomy): Eukaryota > Metazoa > Mollusca > Bivalvia > Lucinida > Lucinidae > Lucinisca > Lucinisca nassula. The sequence goes on from OY757012.1 coordinate 95,737,001, forward strand.
ATCGAGCTAGTTCACTCGACATGGAGATAGTGCCCTCAAAGATGAAACATTCATCAGATGACTGGGGCCTGATTCGATGTCTTTCTATGGTCCCACCCAGTTTATCCAACTGGTTTCTTTACCTCTGGCTATTGGGCCTGGTGGTTAAGTTCGCTGTCTGTCTGGTTTAACCATTTAGCTGCAAACTCAAATTGAGATTTGACATAATACATTTTTATATTGAATGTTCGATTTTCTTTTCAGATGGGCGCTTTCCAAGGAAAAAGTTCCAAAGGACTATTCCTGAGCAGAAAAATACCGGACATGCAACAAAAAATATATATATTATATATATTCCTGTGCTAGATAATCGGGCGCCTCTTTACTTTTTGTTCCCTAAATTATTATAGTTATTCATGAATCATTCGACTAAGTATCATCCCTACATTTTGAGTATTATATTCGATAGAGGCTTTTGTCTGTCTGTCTGTCTGTCTGACTGTCTGTCCATCCGTCTGTACGTTTGTTCGTTCGTTCATCCGTCTTCCAATGGACCCATCCATTTAAATACCCACTTACTTACCCCTCTCTGCAGTGTACCCATCCATCCAACCAACATCCATCCATCCATTGATCCGTTCTAAATTGGAAGCAACTTGGTGGGCGAAATCACTCAGGGGGCGAAAAGACCAGGCTTTGTGGACGAATTAGCTATGGGTGCAAAATGGGGCGAAACTACCAGGGAGGAACGACTGGGGGGGACGTCTTGTGGGCATAGTATCTTGTTACTCCAGTAGCCAGAGGTAAAGAAACCAGTTGGAAAAATTACCTGGAAATACACCGAATCAGGCCCCAGTCATCTGATGGATGTTTCATCTTCATTTTTTGAGGGCAATATCTACACGTCGAGTGAATTGGAAGGAGGCGAAGCAACTAGGTGGGCGAAATGACTCAGGATGCGAAAAGACCAGGCTTTGTGGACAAAACAGCTATGGGTGCAAAATGGGGCGAAACGACCAGGGAGAAACGACTGAGGGTCCGTCTTGTGGGTATAGTATCTTGTTACCCCACTAGCCAGAGGTAAAGAAACCAGTTGGAAAAAATAATACCATAGAAAGAAATCGAACCAGGCCCCAGTCATCTGATGGATGTTTCATCTTCATTTTTGAGGGCAATATCTCCATGTCGAGTGAACTAGCTCCTTGTCGAGAAGACTAGCTCGGACAGTTATTTCGTCATAAGTCGCAAGTTACGTAGTCACGGCCAAAATATTTTGCTTATTTCAAACGCTCCATGTTTCATTTCACTAGGGGTGTTGCTTCTGGGGCGTGAAGGGTGTACTTTTGGCGGAAAATGAAAAATCATCGGCCAAAATCTCCGTGTTGACATAAAATGACAATTTTTCAGGTCCGTGATAAAAAGTTTAGTTTCATTCATACTCCAGCGCTGCAAATTTCGATGGCAAATTCTAGCGGGGTGCAAAGTTAACTCATTTCTATGTGGAACTGCATTGCCGGATTTTTTTATAAATAGCTTACAAAGGAGAAAATGGTGATAAAACTCTTCAACACCTACCTTTGTTTACAAGTTTTCTGGTGATGAAGCTAGCTCGAGAGCTCCCGGATGTGTCGAGGGAACAAATTTCCATTGACTCATTTTCGAGCTAGTTCCCCTGATTACCACCCGTGTTTTGGGGTATCCGGTACAATTGGTTAAAATGTAGCATTTCGTTACCGCTTTTCATTAAGTGTTGGCCTATTTACATCTTGGTTGGTACAGGTATGTAGCGGCGCATTGATCAAACAATTCATACACTATATATTTATCACATAAGATCATAATGATTTTGCTTTTGATGCTGTTTATTGTCACGTTTGTACTTAAATATTTTAGTATGCACCGTATGAATGTGTTTTCGTATGCCCTATTTGCGTGGAACGATGTCCCACACTCAGAACACAAATGTACCGCAGTTGCGTGGAAAATCCATGGCTTGGAACCTGAAATGAATTTGGCACACTCATCATTATAAACTCGGCCAACAGATTCTTATACCTAAAATTGCTTCTGTGGTCATAGTTACTACAGATAAAAACTACACGAAATTTGTTATATTTTGGTAATAGGACTTATTTTTCTGTGCAAAAGCTCCATTCGTTTTTGTTTACTTAAACCCAATATCGTAGGGTATTTCTATCAACACCCTATGGGTTACTGTGTCACTTTCGCAGACAAAATCATGAAAAATGCTATGCTTTAACATCATAAACAATTCGCTTTACCCCAGATTTCTAAACATTGATACATGTTTTATTTCATTAGATACCCCTTGAGTCTATTCATAAAGATTAGGGAATTTAGAAACATCAGCTACAAGAAACAGGCGATCGTGTATTGACCTCCGATTCTTAGAAGTTGTGTCAAATGCATAGAAAATCGCAATCGGTAGTTCTACATGCTACATGCTTCATGAATTTTATGTATTCATCTCAATGAACAGCATTGATTGAAACAGAGCGTTTAAAAAATGATAAAATATAATTGACAGGTATAAGAATAACCACATTTCAAAATTGTTATATTTTTACTTGCAAGGGAGATAATCTAAAAATTTCACAAATTAAAACATGGCTTATAGTGCTAGATCACAAGATGTTGTAAGATTAAAGTGTTATCCGATGTTCAGAGGATAATGTCTTACGTCTCAGACAGAAAAGAGATTATCTGCACATGCGTAATGTTCATTTTCTTGCAAAAATTTTCTAGGTACATATTGCAAGGCAACTCTGAAGTAGAAAGGTGTGGGCAAATGCAAGTCTGAGCGATTCGCATGTCTACAGCCATATTTAGCTCAACCTGAAGTTGGTAAAAATACTTTTTTTGACTCGAATGTCACTATCACTTTTCGATAAGGTACGAAAACTTCTTTTCAGCATGATATACTGAGTAGAACATAAAAGAATTTCTGAGCGGTATTTGAACCATTCATGAATTCTGAGATATCAATCGTGTGAAATAGGTCTACAACTCATACAATGTACCAGGCGTGCATTAATAATGAGCTAATTTTGACTTATGACCTTGACGTTGACATGTGACCTACTTTAAAGAAAAAGTAACATTGATCATAACTTTCTAACAGTTTTAGGTAGAGCCTTCATATTTTGCATGTAGGTTCCTTGTTACAAGGGCTTCACTGATGAGGCTTTATTAGCCGAAACTACGTAGTATGACCCATCTTCTTTCTTATGAATGTTTTCATTGCTCTTAAAGGAACTCATTTTTTGTTTTTTATTTGCCTTCACTGCAGCTGGTGTTGTGCCGTGTGGCGGCCGTAAAACGTCTCCCCGTACATCAACCATAGTGCAGTTTATATTTTACTTTTGGTCCTTTGAGATCAGCGTGAATATTCTTAGAAATCGGAAGTAAATTATTGGTTTAGACTCGTATTCTAGACAGGTTTTTAATTATTTGGACCCCATTTTGATTTATATCAGTCTTTGAATCGACTGCCTATTCGAAATGCGCAAAATTGCAGTATGTTTCCTCTGGCTTTCTTTGCAGGATCATTACAGGGTCACTGATGAGGCTTTATTAGCCGAAACTACGTAGTATGACCCATCTTCTTTCTTAGGAATGTTTTCATTGTTCTTAAAGGAACTCATTTTTTGTTTTTTATTTCCCACTCAAATAAAAAATCAACCTATCTATCACCTTGAGCTGTGACCAACTTTGAAGAAAGATTGACCTTGCCCGGGGACATGTTCGTGTTTCACAAACACATCTTGTTTTTAAATAACTATTTGAGCGTTGAAGAATTAAAATACCCTCAAGGTGTCATTTGCATCATTCCTGTTTAGAATGAAATATCTAATGAGAATGCCGACCTTTTTTAATAAAACAAAACATGTCACCATTTTCATCAGTACAATGCCAGTTTCGGAGACATTAAATAAATCCGGAAGTTAACAGGTGTGTGTATGTTAAAAATATGTAGGTTTTGGATGCAGGGGGCGTGTTTCATGTTCTGAGTATATCCAGTATTTATACGTTTGTAAATAAGGACAATATCACCAATATTCTTCAGAGAAATGCCTTTTTGAGCCATGAAGATCCACACTTTCTTGCACACCAGATAAGGAAATCCATAGTTTTAGCTTGGGATAGAAATTCTGCCCTACACCCTGGTGTTCTTACCCAAAATCGAATATTCTCGCGTGTTTGAAAAATTGTACTGGTTAAATAGGACCTACGGCCTCATATGCTCCGCCGTTAAGGTTGAATATAGATGTATGCAAGAAAAAGAATCCTACATAGGTATGAGGGGTGGACAGAAAAATCCGCCCCTCGGGATCACTGTCCGGCATCACTCGGCAAGCATAGTGATGCCGGACAGTGACACTCGGGACGGATTTTCCCATCCACCCCTCACACCCATGTAAGATTCTTATATTCTTACATGCAGGTGTTTTCCTGGTGTGTAAAACAATCACGTACCTGAAATGACGGACGTCCTGCATCTATCGCAGCAAAAACTGGTGTCTTTAAAACGGCTTCAAGAAGCATGTCTTCATCACCAGCTGGAACTCGCTTGCCACCGTCAACCTTGAAATAAATGATCAATTTATAAAACAACAACGACTAATCATATGCAATGCAAAAAAAATAGCCAACAATATACACACTCGGCTAAATGTTGTGTAACACAGTATCAAAATGCAGATTACATGCAAAAGGTAAACTTTGGGTTGTCTGAACGATTTTTCAGAGAATCTATATTCAGAGAATCTATGCGGAGAATTCTAGAAAGTTAGCATTGAGACAAATTTTGGTGGGGCATCAGCAATTATTCAGAGGGATTCTGCAGTATCTTTAGAAGGGCTGCTTATTGGCTCTAAAACGATGACGGGATTAACCGACAGGGCCCAATGAAGAGAAACTGGAATAATTTGCTCCCCTACCAATTACAAAAGAAATAGATTCTTAACGCGAAGGCGACTTGGCAGAAACTAGCTAGTTTGGCTCAGAATCCATTCCCCCACCCCTTCCCCACACACCATAACAAAAGGAAATAAATTCTTAACACGAATGCGACTTGGCAGAATCTAGGTAGTCTGGCTCAGAAAAATCTTATACACTCCATGTTTTTTAGTTATCTGTTGTAGTCCTTGCTTCCAAAGGATTATCCATTTGTACTGTATCTGCTTTATTCTTCTTTATTTAAAGTACTTCGAGAGTGAGAGTTTTTTTTATCATATGACCAATTTTCTTTAGACTTTCTCTGCAAAATTTTCAGAAAATATTATTACGGAAGCACACACAGAGAATACTGAATTTCCTTTTATGAATGTTAAAGTGATGAGGCCTGGTAACGCCATACATGGAAAATTGGAGTTTGCTAGAATGTATAGTATTTTTCTTACTCTTGCTTTAACCCGTAGATTATTGTTCCCGCCCATCGGGGCTTAGAGAAATAGATTGGGCTGCATGATGCTTCCATGCAGAGCTGCAACAGACCACACACTAGTACTCGTAAATCGATTGGAAGGTCTAAGCCTGCCCTGGCAAAGTGAAGCGAGTCGGACCGTCCATGCACATAAACCCTATTGGTTTCGTTTGGAGGCAGGGATTGAGATGTCGGTTCATCTTAATACCGGGTAAAAGTCCCACAAAATTGGAAGCAGCGTCTCAAAAACGACCTTAATAGTGTTGACGGGGAAGTACAACTCAATTCAAACAAACAAAAAAAAAACAAACAAAAAAAAAAAAAAACAAAGATTGGGGATACTCGTTAGAACCGCCTCTAGAGGCGATCCTAACGAGCATTCACAATCTACTTTTTGTGGCAAATATAAGAAAGAGTACATCATTTTTCATCGTGTGCGATGTGATCTAAAATGGAAGTGGTATCCAAATGGCATCGACTTGGTAAAGGGATAAAATAATTATAATCAAACCTGAGCCACAGCCTTGCAGGTACTGTTCATGCACTGGCCTATGGGCTTCGGGTAGTCGGTTTCTGTACATAGCCCGCTTATATTGTGAATACATTCGAAAATTTGAGGGTTTAAAAGAGGGTTGAAAGGTGGTGTGCAGCAATCATGAGTTTCCCCTGCAGAGAGTCTATAGAGGTGTTTAGGATTTTTAGACTGGATAAAATGATAACTCTCCACACATTCTGAAATAAATACAAAATTTTAAAGGTGCATTATTGAGCTATCTGAAAAAATGCTTCCAAAATCAAATACATATAGCCGGTATTTTTCTTTAAACAATACAAATGAATGCATTTTATGCAAAAATGCGAACAGTTATGATGACAGGTAAAAGAGTTTGAGAGGGATTCCCTAACTAGGTTTCGCACACTAGTTAGATCTATTTTTAGTTCGTGACAAAAATAGAATCCCAATATATGACGTTATGCGACGTTCCTTTTTGGCCTTAAAAAATTGTTTGCTTAGGCCATGCCTGAATCGGAAGAAATATGATGCTGAATACCATGCCATAAATAACGACACTCAGAGACGATACTGTCGCCATGTATGTGTAAAGTGTCAGATTTATTTTTAGAACAGAAATTCCAAACACATGTTCAGAGCTAAGGGTAAACACGAATGAAAACGACCATTTTCACAAAGTTCTGAAGCTGTATTTTTTCTCCAAAAGTGTACACATGACAAAGGAGTATGCATTGAAGATAAAAACCAGAAAAAAATTTGAGACCCGGTAGCTCAATAATGCACCTTTAAAGTAAGATCATACATTGGCCATATTCGACTGGGACGTTTCGTGAAATTTTCGTGAAATTCCACGCAGGAGTGTGGTGTTATCTTGTAATAGCCGATCACATGGTCCAATCAAATATAAGTTATTTTTTCAAATACATAAGCGATCGTGGAGCACGATTCTATTCGAAGGAAAGTCGAACCGTTCGTGCACCACGGTCGCTTATGAGCTATACGCAAATAAAATATTTGATTGGACCATGTGACCAGCTATTACAACTAGGAACCACACTCCTACGTGGAATTTCACGGAAATTTCACGAAACCTACCAGTCGAATACCGTCATTATGTTACTGTCTTGATGTGGGTACATTACGAAAACACGCCCATACTAATACGTTGTAAATTTTACCGGGGGAAAAACGAAAATTTTCAGATGAAAAATTGTGATATTTTTCTTATTTCTGCTCAAAATATAGATTGTGGGTACTCGTTAGAACCGCCTCGATGAGGCGGTTCTAACGAGTACCCACAATCTATATATTAGAGCAGGAATAAGAAAAATAAGGTTTACCCCTCTAAACCCCAGTTTTGCTGTATAAAGGTGGGGTTCCAGGGGGTCTAAATTATATAGGTTTGTGTTCGTGATGAGATACACATTTAGGTGAGGTCACTCTTTGAACATATTATGTTGGCCCAATAAACCGGAAATAATTCTTAAATGAAAGAAATTGCTGGAGTGAAGTAAATTCTTTTCCGTTATATAATGTTAACAAGTCCGTAAAATGCACGTTCCTTGTAAACACTCCGCCCATCGGGGCTTGAGGAAATAGATTGGGCTGCATGACGATTACACGCAGCGCTGCAATCGACCCAACACTAGTACTGGTAAACCGCTCAGAGGATCTAAGCCTGTCAAGGAACCTCGGTGCGAGGCGGACCGTCCATGCTAGTGAACCCTTTTGTTTGATTGGGCGACAGGGCTTGAGATGTCATTTCATCTCAATGTCGGGTAAACAGTCCCACAAAATTGGAAGCAACGTCTCCAAAATAACCTTTACAATGTTGACGGGGACGTTAAACCTCAAATCAAACAAACAAATGAAAGAAGTTGCTGAAGTGAAGTAAAATTTTTTCCGTTGCATAATGTTAACAAGTCCGTGTAATGCACGTTCCCTGTAAACACTCCCCCAATCGGGGCTTGAGGAAATAGATTTGGCTGCATGATGATTACACGCAGCGCTGCAATCGACCCCACACTAGTACTGGTAAACCGCTTAGAGGATCTAAGCCTGTCCAGGAACCGCGGTGCGAGGCGGACCGTCCATGCTAATAAACCCTATTTGTTTCATTGGGCGACAGGGCATGAGATGTCATTTCATCTCAATGTCGGGTAAAAAGTCCCAAAAATTGGAAGGAACGTCTCCAAAATAACCTTTACAATGTTGACGGGGACGTTAAACCTCAAATCAACCTAACAAATGAAAGAAGTTGCTGAAGTGAAGTAATTTTTTTTCCGTTGCATAATGTTAACAAGTCCGTGTAATGCACGTTCCCTGTAAACACTCCGCCCATCGGGCTTGAGGAAATAGACTGGGCTGCATGATGATTACACGCAGCGCTGCAATCGACCGCACACGAGTACCGGTAAACCACTTAGACGGTCAAAGATTGCCCAGGCAAAGTGGTGCGAGTCAGCCTGTCCATGCATAGAAACCCTATTGGTTTCATTGGGCGGCATGGATTGAGATGTTATTTCATCTCAATGTGGTGTAAAAGTTCCATAAAATTGGAAACATCGCCTCCAAAATGACCTAAATAGTACTGACGGGGACGTTTAACCTCAAACACACAAACAAACAAACAGACAAACAAACAAAACCTGTAAACACTACTTTATATGAAAAAAAAAACACGTATTTACAGGGTTCCCGTTATGTTTTCTTAATTCTGTTCCAAGATATAGGTTGTGGATACTCATTTGAACCGCCTCTTTGAATCTTACATTACAAAGTGGGGTTCAAGGGGGTAAACATTATACGTACAGGCGTGTCTTCGTGATGATAATGATGTTGATCTGACGTAAAATAGAAGTTTTACGGGGAAATGGTCGATTTCTTTGCCCTTTAAGGGGAATGGGAACACCTTCGGGGGAGGCAACTCCTGCAAAAGTATTTTTGTATCCCATATCAAAAGGGGTCTACGAGGAACAAATTCTTTCCTTTAAGCGTAGACCCCTTTTTGCAGTGGGACAGGGCTTAAAGAAAAGATAACAGAAGTCCCGAAAGTTGTGTACTTTTTAAAAATGACGAAAAAAATATGCCAGGTTTTCCTATTCCCCTTAAACTCTTGGTTTAAACAATATTTATTCATTTCATTTGACAAGTCAATTCGAACAGTACATGTACAATTTACAATGACAGGATTTGAAAACAAGCGAAACGCTTATACTAATCATCTTAAACTCTTGTATAGTAGTCGCAGATAAAACTACTAGGCGGATTATCGTTTGTACCTGCCTTTGGAATGATCTATTAACAAAAAGGTAAAGCAAGTCACCCGATTGTGTGAATTCAACTTAACACAAACATAGCTGTGGCGTATATGTCAATTTGGTCCGCTTGCAGAAAGCATGCGAAAGGCACTCTACCGAATCTTCTGGTGGACTCGGAGAATTTGACATATATTGACAACACTTGAATAGCTCCGCCTAGTCGATTTTATCTGCGACTACTATACTCTAAGCATACAGTAATAGTGCAGACCCTGCACGGTTTGCCAAACCCAACACACGATTCCAGTGCTATAGTTCTATAGATAACCCTTTTTAGCAACACTCTGACCTTACAGCAGTAACCATTATCTGGCCCCGAGGTTAAAAACTTTTTTCATGCTCAACTCAGCTGAGCATGAAACTTGTGGTGTTTAGAAAAATTAAAATACTAAGAAGTCGAGTGATTTTTCTTTCTCAGCTAGCAGAGAATGTTATTTGTCCTGCTCACAAATTTTAAAATGCCAACAATTGTTGGCATTTTAAAATTTGTGAGTAGGACAAATTTCATGCCCAAGTGAGTTGAGCATGAAAAAAAGTTTTCCCAAAAATCAGTGGCAGTCACGTGGACATCAATCGTCAAAACCTACTGGACTTAGTAACTTAGGGTCTATTGACAAACAATAACCTCCCCCGACCCTCCCCCACCCCACCCCCACCCCAAAAAAAAAAAAATGAAAAAAGACGTAGCAAGATTTTGATGAACTGCGTACTAATTACTTTCAATAATCGTCTAAAACCAAAGCTTTGTTTAGAGTTTGTGTGAAGCAGATTCGACTGAGTTTTGTTTGTTTGTTTGTTTGTTCGATTTGAGGTTTAACCTCCCCGCCGACGTCGCTTCCAATTTTGTGGAACTTTTATGCGACATTGAGACGAAAACCATTTCAAGCCCTGTTGCCAAATGAAACCAATAAGGTTTATAAGCATGGGAGGGGCGGGCCGACTCGTACCGCTTTGCCTGGGCAGGCTTAGATCCTGTAAGCGGTTTACCAGTACTCTTGTGCGGTCGGTTTCAGCTCTGCGTGGAAGCATCATGCAGCCCATCTATTTCTTCAAGCCCCGATGGGCGGGGGCTTTCGACTGAGTTTTAATACATCCCCGTTTATGTACATTCACTGTGCATTTACGAGAAAGTTCGACAGTTACATAACTTGGCTCCGCGACGTCACAGGATCGGTGACGTCAAAATGAACTATGGTTACATATACTTACAAGTCAATAAGTAACCAGCCTATTCCATTTCCAGTTGACCGAATAAACCAAGATTTTCATGTTTTGTTTCAATACATGTTTTAGGCATGAGCCTTATCGTGTCGTTCACTCATAAGATATTGCACGTCAAACATGGCCAGCGATGGCGTAAAGTTGAGTACCGTGCTGTAATTCGGAGAGAAAGCAGGTTAGAAAATACATTGCGAGGTTGACCAATGTTTATGGGTCTTCTGCACCATCGTATGCACAAGTCAAATTCTGGTTTGGGGGATTCAAACGCGGTAGACGTCTTTAGAAGACGAAGCCCTCGGATGCCACCGATTAACAAATGTGTATTTGTTTTTTATTGGAGTTTAACGGCCCAGTCAACACTATTTTAGGACATTTTTTTCAGCCGGTCAGTTTACCTCTACACACTTTTCCTGGGAAGGCTTATACCTAAGTGGTTAACCAGTTCAGTGCACATTATTTCTTTCTGTCAACTGCCCTTCTTGAATCATTGGAAGGAACAGAATGGCCGTAGAAAAGATTTTATGATCTATCTCCACGAAAGAACGTTGCTTACACCGGCAGCTATCGAACCCCCGTTCTCCTGATCACCAGTCATACGGGCATCCGACTGAGCGGGAACTGGTTTACTCTGATAGGCGAATTTAGGGGGAAGAAAAAGCGAATGCATTACACATTTCACATATTAGCGTTTATGGTTTTCGTCAAAAGTTGATAACCTACTTGTATTTGATAGAGAAAACGTGTCAGAAAATACATTGTGAGTTGACCAATATTTATGGGCCTTCTGCACCCTCGTATGCACAAGTCAAATTCTGGGTTGGGGAATTCAAACGCGGTAGACGTCTTTAGAAGGAGAAACCATGTCTGGCTGCCCATCAGTTTCCACCGATGGAGAAATGTGTAACAAAGTACGGGATCTGGTATACTCTAATAGGCGAATTAAGGTGGAAGAAATAACGTTGTAGCGTTTCAATATTTTTACATGATCGCTTGGGTATGCGCAAACTAAAAACCTGTTGGTCCCAAAATCCCTTGGAGACGAGCAATTGGCAACCAGAACATCAGTGTGCAGCGCATTGGTAAAGCGGTTTAGGTCAAAGGAAGATGATTTTCTTTCACGTCTGGTGACTGTAGATGAGACCTGTGTCCAATATAATGAGCAAAAGAATAAAACTCAAAGTCGCCAGTGGATAGGGCCTGGGTATCCGAGGCCAAAGAAGTTCAAAACGCAGCCCTCTGGTGGCAAGGTGATGGCAAATGTATTTTTGAACGCTCAAGATCCTATTATTTTGGACTTTCTATCAAAGAACAGTACAACTACAGGTGCGTACTATGCAAATATGCTCTACCAACTGAGAACTGCAATACATGAAAAAAAGCTGAGAAAAACTCTCCAAACGAATTGTGCTCTAACAGGACAATGCAAGAGTCCATACTTGCAAAATTGCAATGGATGCTGTTGAGCGGAATGGGTACGAGCTAATACTACACCTCACATATGCCCCAGACTTAGCTCCTAGTGACTATTTCCTATTCCCAAACTTGAAAAAGGATATCCGTGGACGTCATTTCCGCTCCAACGAAGAAATCGTGGCGGCACTTGAGGAGTGGGTCGGAGACAAGAAACCCTAGCTTCTTCAGTTCTAATTTGATGGCACTAGAACAGCGTTGGTTCAAGTGTATCATTCTAGAGGGCAATTACATTGAAAACGAAGAGATCGATCAAAAATAAGTTAGGCTGTTTTTTTTTATTGGCTCGTCCTCGTGTGTGACCTGAAAAAGCTGTATGTAAATATGATTTATCGTCAAATTATGGACAGAAGGACAGTTCAATGTTCTTATTCGATGTTTTTTCCACTGTTTTCACTCACCTGTTGCAACGATAGCTTGAGCATCTCCCAGCATTCCCTGATTTTTCACTGGGGTCACAGCCCCCTTATCCCGCCAGTCCCAACTAGCTGGATGATAAGCTGGAATTCGGTTCTGTTTTCTCGCTTCATTGACAAAGATTGGTTTTGCATAATGCAATACTGGTCTCTTTGGTACTTCCTAATGGAAAATACAGAACTATCGTATGTAGGATCCCTAAACGTCCGACATCCCTTAGTGTCAGACAAATTCTAAGTTTTTTTCGGGATACTGTAGTAAACCATTACGAAATACATTGTAAATTTTGATATGTTTCTTATTTCTGCACAAACTATAGATTGTGGATACTCGTTAGAACCGCCTCGGCGACTACCCACAATCTATGTTTTTGACCACCACCATTACGAAAGCATGCCTATAGAAATACATTGTAAATTTTACCACCTAAAAATGAAAATTTTCAAATGATAAATTTCGATATGTTTCTTATTTCTGCACAAAATATAGATTGTAGGTACTTGTTAGAACCGCCTCGGTGAGGCGGTTCTAACGACTACCCACAATCTATGTTTTTGACCAGAAATAAGAAAAATAATGTATACCCTGCAAAATCCAGTTTTACTATATAAATATGGGATCAAAATTATATAGGTGTGTTCTTGTGATGGTCAAGAAATGATAAATAATCATATATGAAGTGAAAACATCGCGGAAAATATTTGAAATTTTTCTAAATTTAAGTTGATCTTTTTTTTCTTTCGGACACTTAGGAATGATACAAGCATCCCTAAATGTCCATCATCGCCTAAATGTCCGCAAGCATAACAGTTAACTTAGGACACATTTTATGGTTAATCATCAATTATAATTTTGTAAAAAATACAAGAGTCCTGTAGAAAAAAATCAAACTAAATTTAGAATATTTTTTAAATATTTTTTTCGCGGTTTTTGCACGTAATATGTCATTATTAATCATCCCTCACTGTAATCTACAGCTCCCCTAAGAACTTAGAATTTGTCGGACACTTTGGGATGTCGGAGGTAAAGAGATCCTACAGTCGTATGGTATTTTGCAAATCATACCCCATATCAGCCCAAGGCGGAAGAAAAGTTCTATATCATAATCTGACTTATATTTTCAAGCCGTTTTTACATGTATGAATGTCAAAATATTAAAATGCTAAATTTCTGATAAATAAACAAACAAAAAAGTATCAATACCTTGCCTTTGGACACTATTTCTGAATGACCGGAAATTTCTCCGTATGTTGATGTTTAATCAGAAGCAATTATGCTCAAGGTTAATGAGCCATAAGAAAGAGAAGATTTGTTTTTAAATATTTTCAAATTCTTGCCAAAAATGGTTATGTCGTTGACAGTCATTATAACCTCCTAACATGAGTTGTCCTTAGCGACCGTCGGCAATCACTCGATTGTCAATTGTACCGATATTTTTTCCTTTCCAGATACAACTACCATATTCAAGATTTGGTGAACAAGACCTTTATATGCTGCTTCTTTTACATCCTGTCGGCACTGATGAAGATTTCGTCCCCGGAAACCAAGACTTCTCTTTGCCTTAGTACACATGCTACTTATATGATTATTCCATCTCAAGTTGTGCGTGAGTGTCACTCCAAGGTATTTAATGACGTCCACATTCTCGAGGATCGTTCCCTCTAAGGTGTAAGAAGCATCAATTTTATCAGATCTCTTCCTAGTTACCTGCATCATATTGCATTTAACTGGCTGAAATCTAATGCCCATTTTCGTGCCCAACATCCTAATCTATCTATGTCATTCTGAAGTTTCAGTGAGTCATCTTACCTCTAATTTCCCGGTAGCAAACACAGTCGTCTGCGAACAGTCTTATTTCTGAGTCAATGTCAGTGGAAATATCATTGATGAACAGGGAGAACAATAGTGGACCAAGAACAGTCCCTTGTGGGACTCCAGGCAAAACTGGTGCAGACTCCGAAGATTCACCATTAACAACAACGCGCTGTTTTCTGTAGCAAAGAAAGGAATCCATCCATTTGATGGTCTTCCTCCCAATTTCGTATCCAAATAACTTAGATTTAAGTAGTTCATGAGGTGGGGTGTCAAAAGCCTCTTCGAAGTCCAGAATAAATGTGTCCATCTGTCCCCCTTTGTCCAAGATTTTTGTCCAGTCATTAATAACTGTGCTCAGCTGAGTTTCACAACTATGCCTTTTCCTAAATGTATATTGTCTGTCTGACAAAAGTTTATGTTGATCCAAGTGGGCTATGATGTTTGAGAAGACTATATGTTCAAACAATTTACACAGAACAGGGCGATAATTACGGGCAAGAGCCCTATCTCCATTTTTGAAGAGTGGACAAATGTTCGCTAGGAGCCTTTCTTTGGGGATTTCACCCGTATCAAGAAACTGTTGAAACAGGTATGCAAAAACTGGACCTAACTTATTTGCTAGTCAGTCCTTCAGGACTCTATGATGAAGCTGATCAGGTCCTAAGGCTTTTTTATTTTGCTTTGGATAGCCAATTGGCCATTGTGTGGGTAAGTAACTGTCCTTTTGGCTTTCCGCTAGTGATGTTTCCATTAGGGTCTAGTTGTTTCATGTTTGTGTTTCTTTCCTTTGGTGTCTCTGATGTGAGATGTCAGTTAATTGCATCGATTCCTGATCATTGCCTTCACTCCTATTTTACTAGGGTTTAAGGCTTGAAGTAACTTGATCACTCCTGCAGCTGACACAACTATATTATCCATGAATGAGGCCGATCTTTCAGTCAATGGAACCTCTAGGAACTCAGTTTTATTAAACGCATCATTGAATTGACCAACTAGTTCCTCTGCCCTTTTAGGGTCTGATTCAGCAACCCGTTCCCTCTTCTTTTATTAAGGGGCGGGATACTTTGCCTGTCTTACTTCTGGCTATTGATGTATCTGTAGAAGTCTCTGGGATTTTCTTTTGCATCACCTACCAAGTTATTCACATACAAATCATGCAGATTGTTGTTTTATATCAGTCTTGATTTCACGTCGCAAGTTTTCAAATTTTGAAAGGAGTTAACCACTTCCCGTCCTTTTTGCCTTTGCATGAATCTTATTCCTTCTGCGAAGTTTTCTTCTTATCTCTGGTGTGATCCAGGATATAGAAGATACAGACCTACTAGTTTATTAGGGGATATGATTTCCTCCGAAGTATGAATGAAAGAAGTTATCAAATCAAAATTCTCCTGGACAGACCGAGCTTCTGAATGACCAGTAACTTCATCCGAGGTTTCTTTATTGGTGGAATGTAATTGTTTTAAAAATCCGGAGACAATATCGTGATCACTTAGTTTATCTGGGGACTGAATATCTTCAAACTGTCATGGCAAAATCGTAAGGATCAGATCCAGTGTGTTATTATCACGAGTGGGGAAGTTCACAATTTGTTCTAAGCCACGATCCTTCATAATGTCAATTAATATTTGTCCTTCGGACTGACTCAGCAGTGTGCCTTGTTTGCTGAGCCTGTCGGGCCAAACAATGTATCTGAAGTTGAGGTCACCTAGAATATGTACAGCCGGGAGGTTTTTATACCCTTGTGCTGCGACTAAATGCAATCCAACTGATCTTTAAACAACTGGAAGTTTTTGACCGTACCATTTGGTGATGGATACCAACTTGCAAAAGCCTTGATCAAGACCGATTCGGTGTGATTTTCCAATTCCATGAAAGGCAAGTGAGGGATGTCTCTGTTAATAAGCAACATGACAGCCACTCATAGACACTGTACTGACAAGTTTCAGGGAAAAGCTCAGATGCGGTAATTGAACTGTCAATCTTTGTTTCTTGAATAGCCACGATTTGCGGTTTAAACGTATCGAGGAAAGCCGAAAGTTCAAGAATTTTCCCTCTTGTTCTATTGATGTTTATACTGCAAGGTTTCAAACCTTTTACAAAATTCTACTTATTTCCGTCAGCAGTCGAAGATTTGCCTCTCTTATCCTTTGACAGAGGTTCAAATATGTCGGGCTTCCTCAGTTCTATATATTCGTTGCAAAAGTAGTCTGAAAAGTTGCACATCTCAAATTTTGGACAAATCCAGTAGCAATTTGAGTTTACTAAAGTGCCATATTCCGCATCTGAAATGAAAGAACATTCAGTGTGTATCCACATTTCGCACTGATCACATTGAACTGCTTTGTGGCCATTAAGGACAGCGCCGCTGCAAAGACCACAGTCAGCTTTGCAGTCTTTGCAATACCAAGTTGATGAAATGGCTAAAACTGACAAAGTGTCATAACTCTTGAAAAATCAGCCGAACATGACCTCGATAATATTTGATCATCTCCAGGTTATGAGAACAATAACTAGCAAGTTTCAGCAAATCTCTTGAAAACTGTAGGAGGAGTTGCGGAGAAACGACCTTATGTTGATAAAATGCCAAAAATGACAAAGGGCGATAACTCTGGAAAACTCAGTCGAGCAAAACCTCGATAAAAATATGATCATCTCCAGGATATTGGAACAACAACTCGACTGTTTCATCAAAATCTCTCGAAATCTGTAGGAGGAGTTGCGGAGACAAGAACTTCTGTTGATAAAATGGCTAAAAAATTACAAAGGGCCATAATTCTGGTAAAATCAGTCGACCAAGACCTCGATAAAAGATAAAATATGATCATCTTCAGGTCATGAGAACAATAACTGGAAAGTGTCATCAAAATCCCTTGAAAACTGTAGGAGGAGTTGCGGACAGAAGATCGTGTCTACAGACAGAAGGAAGGGTGTGACGGACAGACGGACTAACCCATTACTATGGTCCCCTTCGACTAACGTCAAGGGACAAAAATGATATGAAAGACGGCATTCCAGACAACAGGTATCGTTACGATAACACATCCGTGCGACATACATGTAGTGCTACCTTTCTGACGAATATCCGTGTTATTTTTCTTATTTTTACTGCAAACATAGGTTGTGGGTGCTCGTTAGAACCACCTAAATGAGGCGGATGAGGCGGTTTTAACGAGTACCCACAACCTATGTCTTGGAGCAGAAATAAGAAATAATACGTTTACCCCCATAAACCCCAAATTCCTCTATGTTAAGTGGGATTTAGGGGTATTTTTCACAAACTTGGTCATGTGACGTGTCATTGTAATCACTTCCTCTGAAAAGGGTAAGATTATTTTGCACCGGCATTACATTGTCAAAATGCTAAGTTTTGACAGAACTACGGTAAATATGAAACACAAAAAAATATTACCTAATAGTATGTAAAACTAGTGCATTTCTATTTTGTTGGCTTTAAACACTGTTTAATACAAACATAACTGAATAACTTCCGCGTTCGATATATTAGAATATGTACATGTGTTTCAGTATGAAATGATCCACCTAAAAGTATGTAGCACAGTGTATGTGGCGTTAATTAAGTTTGACGTCTTTGCTAAAGTGTTCTGCATAGCAAAACATTAATTCATAGGCATGTAACGTTATTGTGTACATGTAATCATGTTCTGACTTAATAAAATGAAAATATCACCGTTATTACTATATTCTTAACTGACAGCCATATTACTTATGAAACCATTTCGCGGGTGTGCGGCACCTCGATACCCTAAATTACTCACCTCCGCTGCAAACTGGTTCAGTCCCATCTTAAATTTCACATCAGCCTTTTGATTGTGATGTTCTACAAAAGCCCTGTTCCTCAGCCATATTTCCTTATGAACACTGTCCACTTTCTCGTTCTCATAACTCTTGTTGTATTTCAGTTTCCATGACAACCATTTGAGCTGATCCTTTATCTTAAACGGGGACTCAGCCTTAACTACTATCCCCAACGCAATGAAGAGAAATACTGCCCCTATATACTTCATGGTGGAATTTCAAACTTCGTTTAACCTTCTTTCAAAATAAGTAAACTTTATATACATTATTTTTATCGATTTAATCATGTGGTTTATATGACTGTCACAATTGTATCACATGCAATATTTTATCATATTTTATAAAGGATGCAGTTGCCTAAAATCACGATGTTATAGTATTCAGGGATAAAGGGACACAGTTTCAAGAAAGCAGATTAAATCACTAGTTATTACACGCAACCTTCTCAACCAAATGTAGAATGATCAAAGTATAAGTCCACTACCCCAAATCCACTGTATATATAATCGGTCAAAAAAGTAAGGATCAGATCCAGTGTGTTCTTATCACGCGTGTATGATTGCCATCACGCTAACAAGTCCGTTAAATGAACACCCACTTACACCCCACTTTATATAGAGAAAACTGGGGTTTAAGGGGATTAACATTATTTTTTTTATTTTTACTCCAAGGCATAGGTTGTGGGTACTCGTTAGAAACGCCTCAATGAGGCGGTTCTAACGAGTACCCACAACCTGAGGCGGTTCTAACGAGTACCCACAACCTATGTTTGTAGTATTTATAAGAAAAATATCAAGGATTTTCATCCGAAAACTAGCAATTTGGAAGATGTGAAAAATGCACTATGTCGCACGGGTGTGTTACCGTAATGTTTATTCTAAACAGCGAGTCAAAGAGGGGAAAAATCACCAGTAGAGAAACTGGTAACAGAATTTCGGGCTCATCATCGAGATAGTTCCAAGACCGAGCTCCATGACGATGTGAGTTTATTATACCTCGAATGTGTTTTAGCTTAGAATTTCAATGGATTTCTTTGTAAACTGGCGGAACCAAATTATCACATGACAATGTTTTGACCTTTGTTCTGCTGAACCTGGATCAGATCAGATAGCTTCCACAGAAGCCATCTGATCCTGTTCTTCCTGTTAATTTCGGCCCCCGCCCATCGGGGCTTGAAGAAATAGATGGGCTGCATGATGCTTCACGCAGAGCTGAAACCGAGGCGCACACGAGTACTAGTAAACCGCTTAGAGGATATATGCCTGCCCAGGCAAAGCGGTGCGAGTCGGACCGTCCATGCTTAAAAACGCTATTGGTTTCAATGGGCGACAGGGCTTGAGATGTCATTGGAAGCAACGTCTCCAAAATGACCTATACAGAGTTGAGGGGGACGTTAATTCTCAAATCAAACAAAAACTGTTAATTTAGTCGGTGAATTTATACAGTTCCGCTTGCGTGAAGCTTTCCAGCGCACACGCATTTGTTTCGCATTTGTATCGCGCGAGATTCGCACTCGTGATTCACGCGTTTCACTTGCAAATGGCATTTTAGCCAATCAATTGCTTTTATGAATAACGCGATATTGCGTGTAAATCGCGATTGTTGACCAGCCAATCAAACCTGAGTGTCGAAAGCGCAGATATGCACATTCACAGACTGCTTCGCGTTTCTAAAGCAACCAATCAATACTGCGTAACTATTTCACACTTATCGTTCTTTTTATTTCCTTTTTTCTATTTCTTTAAATTTTCCTTATTCCAGATTTTTTTTTCCAGTTTGAACATAATAAATCTGATTATTTCCGAAAGGCGGACTTGTCAATTATCCATTTACATTTGCCTGGGGGTAAAGGGTAAAATACAGGTACTGCATAGTGATTGAAGTTGACTGTCAAAATGCAGGATGTTTATTGACCAAAAGTTTTATGACACCCAGGTGCAACTCGGGGCTAAAAAGATAGCTGTTCAAAACAACACCTTATTATCGTCATTTATTCTACATGTCCGAAATAATTAATGTTCTTACACTCACAGAAGCGGCCCATTTTTAAATTATTTTTTTTTATTTTTAATTTTCATTTATTTTGTTTAATTACATGTAACTCGGATGAGAATAAAGTTGAGTTTTCTTCGAAATTTATTTGGAAATGCCTGAACCCTTTGCATAAATGTAGTCCCTGATCAGAAGCCTACATCTGCTGCGTCTGATCTGGGTCTGCATGGTTTTTGCCAATTGGCGAAAAAGGGAATCTTCCACCTTGTTAAAAGAACAAATATATTTCAAAATTAAAGAGTCTGAGGTTGTGTTTTCTTTATTATGTATATTTTGGCGAACCAAGTAGGTACGGATCAGACGCTTACTTCTGCTATGTCTGATCTGGATCTGCACTTTCTTCCATTGGCGTCAAATAGGATCTTTCACCTTGTAAAAAGCACAAGCTCGTTTCAAAATTTAAGAGTGAGAGGTAGTTTCTTCAAAATTTATTTTGAAAATATCTGAAGCTTTTTGAAACAATGTAGGCCCCGATCAGGTGGGTATTTCTGTTGCGTATGATCTTAGTCTGCACATTTTGCTAAATGGCGCCAAATGGCATCTTCCACCTTGTAAATAGCACAAGACAATTTCAAAATCCAAGTGTGTTAGGTTGTATTGTCTTCAAAATTTCCGAAATAATTCATGTCTAGACACTAACAGAAGCAGCTCATTTATTTAATTATTTATTGTTGTAATTTTCATTTTTTTGTATTATTAACACATTTGTTTTACCAAATGGAATTTTCCATTTTATACATAACATTAGTCCATTTCAAATGTAGGAGAATCAGGTTTTTTTGTTTTTTTTTTTCGAAATTTATTTGGGAAATGACTGAACTTTTTGTAATGTTTTATAATTTAGGCCCTGATCAGACGCCTACGTCTTCTGCGTCTGACCTGGGTCTTTTTACCATTACCATTTTTTCCCATTTTCTTCAAAATTTATAATTTGGAAAAAAATGCCTGAACGTTTTGCAAACAGTGTAGGTCCGGATCAGACGCCTAGTTCTGTTGCGTTAGATCTGGGTTTGTATTTTTGCCAATTTGCGCCAAATTGAATCCCCCACCTTGTAAATTGCACAAGACAATTTCAAAAGTTTAAGAGTGTGAGGTTGTGATGTCTTAAAAAATATTATGAAAATGTCTTAAGCTTTCGGAAACAATGTAGGCCCTGATCAGACGCCATTTTTTTCTGCGTCTGAACTGGGTCTGCACTGTTTGCCATTTGGTGCTAAACTTTATGAACTTTAAGAAATGTGTGTATTTCAGCCTTTACCTTTTCCAAAATTTTATTTATTTACTTATATATTGTTTTATTTTTCTTTGTTCCATACAGAGATTGTTGGTACTTCATTGCAAAAATACGCCTATACAAATCAATTGATTTTTTATCACCAAAACTGAACATTTTCCGTTATTTTAATATTTCTGCACAAAACCTAGGTTGTTGTACTCGTTAGAACCGATTCGGCGAGGCTGTTTTGACGAGTACCCACAATCTATATTTTGTGCAGAAATAAGAAAAATAATATATACCCCCTTTAATTCCAATTTTACTAGTTAAAAGTGAGGTATAGCGGGGTCAATTTTGTATAGGTGTGTTTCGAGATGTGTAAGAAACACCATAAACATCCATTTCAAGGCGGTTGTTTATTATCTCTAAACTGCCAGACATTAGGGTGTTATGCAATCAAAAATATGTCTGTGTGTGTTTATCCGAAGAAGTCACAACTGATAAGAGAGACCGATACCGCCATTAATTTATGAACGAATTAAAAAATAAAATAAAGAATATTGGACAAACATACGAGCTAAGAGGATTTTGATTGGCCCGTGCTTTTTCGCATTCACGCGTTTTATCTGCACTTACCTGTCTTATTCTTATTGGTTGGAATTCTCTCGCAGAGAAACGCGTATTGTGTTTGCCTAACGCGTTTTGAATAATCACTTTCATTGGCTGATTTTAAACGCGTAGCAATCGCGTATGAACGCGATGAACCGCGTATTAAAACAAGAAAATTTTACACGCACGCAATGCGCGTGTGTCACGCGGACAAAACGCGAAAATGGTTAAGTTCTTCTTGAGCTTAACTGTAGCTCCAGCAGGTAATTGGATTTGTTGATAGTCAGATATGGGCGGGTCAAATTAATTAATTCAGCAGGAAAAAGCCAGGGTTAATGCCATTATCTAATTTCCGTATACAGCATTTACAGACCAGCTACCGGTAATAACCCATATTTTTTTTCTCCGCGGTAATAGGCTTATTTTTTCTCG
Source organism: Lucinisca nassula (assembly GCA_963580285.1). Classification (NCBI taxonomy): domain Eukaryota; kingdom Metazoa; phylum Mollusca; class Bivalvia; order Lucinida; family Lucinidae; genus Lucinisca; species Lucinisca nassula. Next base: position 95,759,308 of record OY757012.1, read on the forward strand.
GAGAACAAGTTAAGCGAGAAATTTCTCCGAGAAGAAAATATATTCGCGTTTCAAAGCGGTTAATTTCTCCGCGAAACGCCGCGAAATTTCTCCGCGAACATCGCTTTTTCTCGGAGAAAGCCAATTGGTACAGGTGAAGTCGTTCATGGTGTTTCTCCGGGAAATCTGCCTATATCTACATGTATATTTGTTCATTTGCATGTATTTTTTTCATGCATTAAAATTTGGTACACAAAGTTTGAAGCATATTACGAAATGCATGTTCTATGTACAAAGATGGACAACTCTAACGATCGTAAAGTATGATTTTGATATGGTTGGAATCATAAGGATTTGCATCTTATGCACTTTACAACGCAGTATGAACATGATGAATGTTTTCTGTGCTCCTTTTTTTTACTGTTGTGTAAACGCTTCATAAATTGTAAACTGTTGATTTTCTATCGGTTCACCATATTGGGAGTACTTTATTTTTTTCTCAAGTAAATACTTTACAAAAATCAAACTCAATGTATATAATAACGCGTATCCTGCTTGTACATGTATATGTGGGCGCTGATCTCACTCTACATTTTGGTTGCTCTTTTTTTTACACTGCGAGTAATTAAACATCACTGATGCTTACACTTAAGCTCACATGGAGGCCCGCTTGTGTTTCTTGCCTTTACAATTTAATTTTGCTCATACATGTACATTAACCCATTTCAGACTGGAAACCACTAAACGGGTACCGTGGCAAACAGTGCAGGCCCAGATCAGACGCCGCAGAACGCGGCGTCTGATCAAGGTCTACACTGTTTGCAAAAAGTTCGGCCAATTTCCTAATACATTTTGAAGAAAACACAACCTGAAACCCCTAATTTTTTAAATGGACTGATGCTATATATAAGGAGGAAGATTCCATTTGGTACAAAAAGGTTTAATATGGGGAAATTGCGCGGCAAACATTCCAAGGCTGCATATAAGTTTGATCTCTAACTTGGAGCAGAACTACAAAATTCTCCAAGATAATCAGCGAAGTTTGTACAGAAATGCAACCTGGGTATCTTGTTAAGTCTACTGTACACCCCGAAGGTAACTGGCCCCAGTGTCCTAATGGGTAAGAGCGCTGACGCTTAACACATTCAGTACCAGAAACCCCTAAAGGGGTACCTTGGCAAACAGTGCAGGCCCAGATCAGACACCACAGAACGCGGCGTCTGATCAGGGCCTACACTGTTTTCAAAACGTTAAGCCATTTTCCGAACAAATTTTTTTAAGAAAAAAAACAAACCTGACACCGCTAAGTTTCAAATGGACTCCTGTATATATAAGAAGGAAGATTCCATTTGGTACAAAAAGGGCTAATCATTGGGTCATTAGGTCTCTCCGCTGTGGTTTGCGCCTCGCTCGGGCCACAAATGAGACGCCAAGATCTGCTACAGAAGGTGGTCTTCTTCCGGTTTTAGCTCAACTCTGATTAGCGGTCCGTTCGAAATAAGGGAAATAATCTTGAAAGTGCCGTAAATCCACTAAACACCCCGAGGATAATGGGCATCCTTAAAGCGCTGACACTCATTAGGACTCTCACTGCTGTGGTTCGCCCCTAGTTCGGTTCAAATTCTGCAACGTTGCGAGTTGAGCGCTGTCGGCTCGAAATAAATGCATTTGTCCTGACATCATGAAAACACACCTGGGCAGGCTTAGGTCCTGTAAGCGGTTTACCAGTACTCGCATGCGGGTCGGTTTCAGCTATGCGTGGAAGCATCATGCAGCCCATCTATTTCATCAAGCTGAGCTTTTGGTAAATGTCACACATCATTATGGTGTTAATAACCTACATGTACGACTCATTAAGAGAACTCGCCTATTCAAATATATTGTAAAATTTTACCACTAAAAACGGAAAATTTTCGGAAAGAAATTCTGGCATTTTTTTCATATTTCTGCTCAAGATTTTGGGTACACTTCAAAACGACTCGGCGAGGCGGTTCTAACGAGTTCCCACCATCTATGTGAGCAGAAATTAGATAAATAATGTATACCCCTGTAAACACCAGTTAAAAGTTGGGTTTAAGCGGGTGCCAAATAAATAGGCGTATTTTCGTGATGTGAATAAAAGTTGTCATGAGGCTTTTAAAAAGGGATTATACAAAGGAAAAATAAATGACCAAAACGAAATTGTGTAATATGAAAGAATACTTGATTATGATTTAACAATGACTACCATTTGCCTTCGTTTACCAAAACAAGCCAAACAAACGAAGAAATAATAATGAGCCGAAAATTTCACGTAAGCCCAGTTGAATTTTTTTCTCCGTGAAACGCGGGTAATTTCATTTTCAATGAAAGCATCGGTCAAATTTTCGCCGAGAATCTCCGAGAATTTTCTCCGCGAAACCGGGAGAAATTTCAGCGAGAAATTTCTTGCTCATTTTAACTTGACTCGCTGTTTTGCGTAGAAAATATCCGATTTCGCGTTAGGCGGTTTCTCCGCGAAACAAAAAAAAATGGGTTATTACCGGTAGCTGGTCTGTACGTAGCAATATTGCGAAACGTAATTAGACTATGACAACATAATGCTTGTAAAATATTATTTGAGTCGGGGTACAGCATTTCTACAATTGACATATGTGCCCAGCGAAGACTCAGATCAGCCTGCGCATCAGCACAGTCTGGTCAGATTCGTCGTTGTTCGCTTTAAGGAAAGCTAAGAGCCCAGTCTGGTCAGATTTTATGGATGCGCAGGCTGATCTGAAGCTCCACTTGGCGCACATGCATACTGTAGGAAATGCTGTGCCCCGGCTCATTTCGAAGCTACACGTATATGAATATTGAATGACTAAAGTGTGCGACTAACTCCGAGGAAAAATTGTGCTGTATTGCGTCAACATTACAAAAACACACCCATACAAATACATTGCAAATTTTACCGCAAAAAATCTAAAATTTTAAGATGAAAAAATGTGATATTTTTCTTATTTCTGCTCAAAATATAGATTGTGTGTACACGTATTGACCGCCTCATCGAGCCGGCTCTAAACAGTGCCCGCAATCTATTAGTGCAGAAATTAAATAATATGGCTAACCCCCCGAAAACCCCAATTTTACTATATAAAAGTGGGATTTAAAGGGTCAAAATTATATAGGCGTGTTTTTGTAATGAATAGAGCGTCAAACTGATATTTGCTTAAAGTTGGGCAATGCCTGCAGTCCTTGCAGCAGAAATTGGTAGAGAGGGAATGCTGTTATTTCTTCTGTTTCTACACTTCCATTTATTTTAATTTCCTCTTTCGCCCCTGTTCCCCACTTTCATCTCATCTTCTGTCTCTTCTATCTCTTTTCTTCCTTTCTAGTAGATAATAACGAAAACACGCCTATACAAACACATTGCAACCTTAATCATCCAAAACGTGAACATTTTAAGATGACAAACTGTGATATTGTTCTTATTTTTGCTCAAAATATAGATTGTGGGCACTCGTTAGAACCGCCTCATCGAGGCGGTTCTAATGAGTACCCACAATCTTTATTTTAGAGCAGAAATAAGAAAAAATAATTTTTACCCCAGAAACCCCAGTTTTACTATATAAAAGTGGGGTTCAAGGGGGTCAAAATTATATAGGTATGTTTTCATGATGTGACACCAAATGACCCACAAGGGGTGCCGTTTCGAGATAAAACCCCATAACCCGATTGCTTTCTCGGACGCCTTCGAATGTTTTCCTAGGAGACTTTGCTTCTGATTACGTCACCAGAAAATTTGTTATCCACGCGAGCATATTCTGATAAAATGCATATTTTGAGGCTAAAAACTGCTGTTTGTGATGCAGGTACTCATAGCTACATCACTAAAACACGTCTATATAAGTTTGATCCCCTCAAACCCCACTTTTATGTAGTAAAACGGGGGCTTACAGGGGTATACAATATTTTATTTATTTCGGCTTAAATAACATAGATTGTGCGCGCTCGTTAGAACCGCCTCACCGCGTTCCCGAAATCTATGTTTTGAGCAGTAAAAACGAAACATATCAGAAATTTTATATGAAAAATTTCAATTTTTTTTTTTCATGACGTGATTCATATAATAATAAAACGCTAAACCTCAAATCAATCAAACGAACAAAACTGTTCTGTCCTAGACGCAAAATGAAACACGCCGATCGGACTGCGCGAATGTGCAGCTTTGTTTACTAACTTCAAAAGCCTTTTTTATTTCATGACGTGGTTCATATAAAAACAAGAAAAGCTATGACACAAAGTGCCATATCAAGTGACTCGATTCTGATTGCATTGTACTATTTTGGAAAGGAACAGGCAATGAAATCTTTTTCGATAAACCGTTCAGTTATAAACTTATTGACTTGAATTATTTGACTTTGTCGACATCTGAATTTGCAGTATCAAATTCAACAAAACCGGATGTCTTGTCAGTTTGATCATGTTTGTGGAAAACTGTGTTGAATTTAACAGTGTAACAGAGTTGAATTCGACAAAGACCAATCAATTGGCACAGCCTTAGGGATATTACAAACCGACAAACACAATCAGCAAAGATTGCCCCCGCCCATCGGGGCTTAAAGAAATATTTAGGCTGCATGATGCTTCCATGCAGAGCTGAAACCGACAGCAAACGAGTACTTGTAAACCGCTTAGAGGATCTAAGCTTGCCCAGGCAAAACGATGCAAGTTGGACCGTCCATGCTCATAAACCCTCTTGGTTTATTTGGCTTGAGATGTCATTTAATCTCAATGTCGGATCAAAGTCACACAAACGTCTCCAAAATGACCTATACAGTCTTGATGGGGACTTGAAACCTCAAATCAAACAAATAAACAAACAATCAGCAAAGAGACTTGTGTTCTTTCTACTTAGCACCCTCCTTTTCAACACCAAAAACAACACGAGTCCATTAATGCAAGGGCGTGTTATTATTATTATCAACAACAACTGTATCATCGTTTTCTATATTTATTATTATTATTATTATTATTATTATTATTATTGATGAATTTTCAGCAAGTGTTTATTCATTTTTTTTTCAACACATATATTACAATAATAATAATAATAATAATAATAATAATAATAATAATAATAATCAAAATCATAATACTTGTTGTAGAAGTAGCAGTTGAAGTAATAGTGGAAAAAGTAGTAAGAGTAATTATTATAATCATCGTTTTGATAATTGAAATTATTATTATCATTATTACTATTGTAGTAGTAGTAGTAGAAGTAGCGGGAGTAGTAATAAGTGTAATATTGTTTGTTTGATTTGAGATTTAACGTCACCGACAACACTATTTATGCCATTTTTTTTAGATGTTGCTTCCAATTTTGTGAGAGTTTTACCCAACATTGAGATAAAATGACACCCCAAGTCCTGTCGCACAATGAAACCAATACATGAATAGGGTCTATATGCATATACGGTCCGACTCGCGCCACTTTGAGTTGCAGTTAGAGTATAAATATTATTGTAATTGTTTTAGTATTAAAATTATCAACTTTATAAGTAGTAGAATTAGTAGTAGTAGATTGTTTGAATTGGAGACGTTGCTTCAAATCTTGTGGAACGTTTATCCCGCAGTGAAATGAAATGTCATCTCAAGCCCTGACAGCTTTATAATATGTTTTGTGACTAAATTAAAGTGCTTATAGCACCTATACGTTTTCTAAGTGAGCATATTGATTGTTTATTATCAACAGTAAGGGCACAGCAAAATGTACAATTTGGCAAGTTTGAAACACAACGTCCCATACAAAGTGTCCACTAAGTTCCTAACGCAACCTTATACTATTCATCAACTGATCTTTTTATATGGTACTCGGGTATGTTAAATTATCAGCCAGTCTTTAGTAACATTTCGCTTTTTATTTATTCTCAGTCAAAATGTGATGTGCAACCTTTTCTCGCTGAACTGCTAGAAGGTCATGTAAAACCTTCCTGTAATGTCAAGAATGCTGCATGTCAAGAACTACCTGTGTAAAGAAACTTTGTAAGAATAGCCGTGTTGAAGACTTAAACAACAGTGTTAGTGACATATGAACAGTTTGGTTCAATCAAAAGTTCGAGTCACAATAAAAAGGATCCCACACTTAAGATTGTTAATTCAGTCAAGAGTGATACCGCCCGAATCCTGAATAAGCTACGAGAGTTATTTAGTTTAAACTATTCTTTCATTGCTGCACATACATGTATACAAAAGAGACAAATATACATAAGATCCGAGATCTAGCATGTCCTGGTATCCTGGTAAACAGATACTGTGAATGGTCAGGAAGTGTTAAGAAGCAAGAGAGAGAGAGAGAGAGAGAGAGAGAGAGAGAGAGAGAGAGAGAGAGAGAGAGAGAGAGAGAGAGAGTATTCCAGCTTTCATAAAAGGTATAAGGGCTATGTAAATTTGATTGCTCGACTCACTGATGGTTGTTTGTGATGTCGGGAACATTCACAGGTATCTTTTTAATCTTTAGAATAAATGTATGTTGTGTGTACTCATTAAAATCGCCTCACTGAGGCGATTCTAAAGAGTACACACAGTATACATCTATATGTTAGTTGTAAGAAAATTTTCTAAAGAAATCTATAAACATTTTTATCTGGAGCTATTCGAATCAATCGAACCATCAACCATCTTAGGGAAACAATCGAACTATCAACCATCTTAGGGAAACAATATAACCATCAACCATCTCAGAGAAACAACAGAACCATCAACCATCTTAAGGAAACAATAGAACCACCAACCATCTTAGGGAAACAACAGAACCATCAACCATATCAGGGAAACAATAGAACCATCAACCACCTTAGGGAAACAATAGAACCATAACCATCTTAGGGAAACAATAGAACCATCAAACACCTTAGGGAAACAATAAAACCATCAACCATCTTAGGGAAACAATGGAACCATCAACCATCTTGGGAAACAATAGAACCATCAACCACCTTAGGGAAACAATAGAACCATAACCATCTTAGGGAAACACTGGAAACATCGATAATTTTCGGGAAACAATGGAACCATCAACCATCTTATGGAAACAATAGAACCATCAACCACCTTAGGGAAACAATAGAACCATAACCATCTTAGGGAAACACTGGAAACATCGATAATTTTCGGGAAACAATGGAACCATCAACCATCTTATGGAAACAATAGAACCATCAACCATCTTAGGGAAAGTATAGAGCCATCAACCATCTTAGGGAGACAAAAGAACCATCAACCACCTTAGGGAAATGATAGAACCATCAACCATCTTAGGGAAACAATAAAACCATCAACCATCTTCGGGGAAACAATGGAACCATCAACCATCTTCGGGAAACAATGAAACCATCAACCATCCTAGGGAAACAATGGAACAATCAATCAGCTTAGAGAAACAATGGAACCATCAACCATTTATGGGAAGCAATGGAACCATCAACCATCTTAGGGAAACAATGGAACCATTAATCATCTTAGAGAAACAATCGAACAATCAATAATTTACTGTAATTAGACTACATTCTTAATAAGTCTTCAGGGCTGCACCAAGTGAAAACGGGTCTCCGGACAGAAAAGAATCAGATTAACCTGCACATCCACAGTCTTTGCAGGCATATGAACTCTACGCACTGCGTTGTATGCCCGTTGTAGTGGAACTCCGCTGAGTGTCATTTATTGGATTATTGTATAATAAAGTCATGGTCTTTGTATACAATATAATACATATAATTAACATTACAGTGCTCTAGGCATATTATTGCTACAAACACCAAAATGCCCTAACCGGACCGAACCACGTCACTCAAACTTTCAGTTATCTGACAATAGGACAGCTAGATAGGGTATATTGCCATTGATGCTATGCCACACATGTTGCCTTTGTTCCGTGCAATAAGTATGTAACCTCTCATTCCCCAATTAGTACCTGTAATAGAAAAATACCACATTATGAGGCCCCGATATTATAAAGTGATCTTCCTGCTTAAGTCAGCCGAAATTTATTTCACTGACAAATCTAAAACATTTCCATGCTTATATCAGCAAGGAACAATTCTTGCTCAGCTCATAAATATTAAAATATCTTTTAGATAACTATTCAATAGCTTTTAATTAATATCAAATGCCAGTTTAATCCTTAATCCTTAACTGTTTCCTTGAGCAAGAGACTTTATCCACATTGCTTAGTACTGGTTCCTACCCAGGAAAAGAGGGCCACATGGAAGATAAGAACTAGTACTAAATGTGTTACCCTCTATAAAAAGGTCGAATATTATTATTATTATTATTATTATTATTATTATTTTATTATTTAATCGGTAGAGAATGAAGGGAATTTTTAACGTTCATAGAAGTATGAACAACAACGAATCACGGCCAAGTTTAAGGGGAATGGGCACACCTTCAGGGGAAGCAACACCTTCAAAAGTATTATTGTCTCCCGTATCAATAAGGCTCAACTCTTAAAGGAAAGAATTTGCTCCCGAGGAGCAAATTTATTCCTCAAAGGGAGACTCTGTTTTTCAGCGGGACAGGGCTTTTAGAAAAGCGAACAGGAAGTTCTGAAAGTTATCTCCCTCTGAAAAATGGCGGAAAATATGTCAGGTGTTCCCATTCCCCTTAAGTAAACCCAAGGGGTTATTAATATTCCAGTGAACGTTAAACAAATAGTTTTGTTACTTATTTTCCAAGTTGACAAAAAATTCTAGTTTGATGGCTAAAACTGAAGCAAGAAAACTTTCTGTAACAGCGGAACATAGCGGGTGACGTCATACCATCGTCCAATCATATTGGAAAGGCCAATGGTTTCTTTTTACGTCACTTAATGACCATGTGACGTAGCGTGAATCAACATAAAAACAGGATTATTTCTATATATACGCTGAGAATGTAAATATAGCCAATCAATTTGATCATGAAAACAGTGTTAGATCTTCTTGGCCATGTTCATGTAATTAAGTATATTGATAACACACCAGATTATACAGAATATAAAAGCTCTTACATGAGCCAATTATGAGGAGAGATATGACACGCAGTTCGCCGAGCATTGTATTTCTTTGATCAAATATCATAATTTCAAAGTGAAGCAGGTTCAACGTAAGAGTTTTGTGCCCCATAAAAGTTAAATTGATAAACATCGTAACCATATTTAAATACACAAAAAGAAAACAAAACACACACACACCACGTGCGCGCACGCACGCACGCACGCACGCACGCACGCACGCACGCACGCACACACACACACACACACACACACACACACACACACACACACAAGAGGGCTATGATAGCCCTGTATTGCTCACCTCAGTATCAAGCGACTTATGGAGAATATGATTTAAAAATAATCAAGGAGAAACAGTCTAACCAAGATTCGCCTAGGACTCATTAACTCAAACACCTTGAAAAAGATTCATGAAGAGTGACTTTAAAAATATTATATCTAGCATGTTAACAAGGTTTTCTTTTCATTTTGCCTGATGACCTTGTTTCTGTCTGAAGTGGCCCAGTTTCGAACTTGACATGGAAAGCATCAAGACAAACATTTTGGACAATATGAATGATGATACCTTCAAAAATATGACCTCTGGAGTGTAAACAAAGTTTCCATTTGATTTGGTCTGTTGACCTAATTTTAAGCCCCAAGTGACACAGTTTCCAATTTGAACAAGAAATCATCACGACAAACAGTTTAAGCATGTACTATTCATGATGATAACTTCATTTATTTGACTTCTGGGGTGTAACAATATTTTCCTTTAAATAGCCCCAGTGACCAAAGTTTAGCCCAAAATGTCCTAGTTTTCAACTAGAAATCATCAAAACAAACAACCATCTAGAGCAATATTGATAATGATAACTAAACTTGACCTAGATTTCATAGAGGCAATCATTCTGAGTAAGGTTCGTTAAAAGTGGGTCACAACTATGGCATCAAGTCCTCTGATATGACCTGGTTACCTAGTTATTGACCCAAAGTTACCCAGTATCAAACTTGATCTAGATTTCACAAAGGCAAACATTCGGAGCAAGTTTCATCAAAATTGGCCCAAAACTTTACCTCTGGGGTGTTAACAAGTTTTTTACCCCGAGTGACCCAGAACCAAACATGATCTAGATTTCATAAAGGTAAACATTCTAAGCAAGATTCATTAAAATCGGGTAAAATTGTGACCTCTAGAGTTTTAAAGAGGTTCTCCTTCGATTTGGCCTGGTGACCTGGTTATTGGTTACTTAAACTTCATAAAAGACCATACAAAGCACGGTTTATTGCAAATTCAAGCTCTTGTACCAGCACTGAACTCTCCAAATTATTAACTTCATGTTTTGTTGCCATCAAAATACATGTGATAAAATATTGCGACAAAGTCTTTGAAAGATCAGGAAGAAATCTGTTTTGGTCTATAAAAATTCTAATTTGAAATCCAGGCGTTTTCGTGCTTCAAGTCTGTCTACTTATGATTTTCCACCCTTTACACTACACTTCCTCATAATCTTATAAAAGAAAAACTTAATGATTTAATTGAATGTACATTTCATAAGGAAGACCCCCTCTATCTTGCATGTAATGTAAGAAATGCTTTTTTCACTTCTGAAGAGCCAAAAAATTATACTTTATGGTCATGTCAGAAAGTGTGTGAAGCTCTCACCTTTCTACTTGACAATATTTACATAAGATTTGGTACTAAGTTATTTAGACAAGTTGTGGGTATTCCTATGGGTACTAATTGCACACCACTTGTGGCTGATCTTGTTTTGTTATGAGAGAGACTTCATGATGTCCCTTTCTGCTGAAAACCAGTCTGAAATCATAGAAGCTTTTAGCTCCACTTCTAGATATTTTGATGATTTATTAAATATTGATAATAGCTATTTCGATGGTTTGATTAGTCAAATATACCCCCAGAACTTCAGTTAAATAAAGCAAATTCTTCTGATACCGAGGCCCCTTTTTTTTATTTACATCTATCTATTGTAGATGGGTTTGTTTCGTGCAAAATTTATGATAAACGCGATGATTTTGATTTTGAGATGTGAATTTTCCTTTTCTGGATGGTGATGTTCCTCGTGCGCCATCATATGGCGTTTATATTTCGCAATTAATTCGATTTGCCAGAGTGTGCAGTCATGTAACTGACTTCAACACTCGTAATAAATTGTTAACGGCTAAACCTCTTAATCAGGGTTATCGGTACCATAAACTACGCAAAGCCTTTTCAAAATTTTATAGACGTCATTCTGATTTAATTTCAAAATTCAATATTGAACTTAAATCTCTTCTGCAACAAGGTCTATCGGAACTCGAATTTTATGGTGACTTAGTATATAAATTCAGAAAAATATATAACCGCGATGACTTCAGCACCCAATTTCGTAAAACCATTCTGCGATATAAAAAGATTGGGAACAACATAAATGTAATACGCCAGACTGCATGCATGGTAGTTAACCCAATCACGGTTGACAACTTCGCTTCCCTCTTAAATTGCACGCCGGTGGGTCAGGCCTAAGATTCCATGACGGTGCCAGCGTAAAGGCTTATTGAGAATTAGAGAGATCTAATTCAATGTAATTTTGGTTGGTGCCTGATGCTCTGTCTCTGGTCGGGCCCATCGGAGTCTTACTGTTGGTTTTCTTTTGCTCCAGCATTTCAGTGGTGTCTTGCTGTCGAGTCCCCACCGTTGTTTCATCTCTGTGGTTGTTTGACTATTTGTGTTCACGGAGATGTTGCACAAATGAGTTATGAGGCCTTCATGCGGACTGAACAAATTATTTGTCTGAATCGCGACGGAAGTAAGGGCGAGGATTGTGGTCACGTAAAATCGATATAAGCTCCCCAGTGGAATTCGTTTCCGCTGACCGTTCCAAGGCGGTTCTTCTGTCGCGGTTTATTTTTGTTATCGTTTGTCTTTGGGTGTTTGTGTGGCTTATATTTTTTTACTTTGGCTAGCCTATGGGCCATTTTGTGGGAAAGTAACTGTCCTTTTGGCTTTCCACTATTGATGTTTCCATTAGGGTCTGTTGTTTCATGTTTGTGTTTCTTTCCCTTTGGTGTCTCTGATGGGAGCTGTGAGTTAATTGTATCGATTCCTGATCATTGCCTCCACTTCTATTTTACCCCTAGTGACCTAGTATCAAACTTTACCTAAATGTCATAAAGGCAAATTTTGAGCAAGTTTAATAGAAATTGGGTCAAAACTGTGACCTCTAGAGTGTAACCAAAGTTTTTATGAATCTGGCCTGGTGACCTAGTGTTTGATCCCAAGTGACCCAGTATCGAACTTGACCCAAATTGTATAGAGGCAAATATTCTGAACAACCATTACGCAAACACGCCTTTACAAATACATTTGCCACCTTTATCGCCGAAAAAATGAAAGTTTTATGATAAAAAATTGTGATATTTTTCTTATTTCTGCTCCAAATATAAATTGTGGGCACTTGTTAGAACCGCCTCATCGAGGCGGTTCTAACGAGTACCCACAATCTATATTGTAGAGCAGAAATAAGAAAAATAAGTTATACCCCCGGAAACCTCAATTTTACAATATAAAAGTAGGGTTCAAGGGGGTCAAAATTATATAGACGTGTTTTCGTGATATTGGATTAAAATGGGGTCAAAACTCTCACCTCTAGAATGATAACAAATGACCCAGTCTCCAACTTGTGTAGATCGCATTGAGGCAAACATTCAGAGAAATTTTCAGCAAAATTGGGTTGAAACTGTGACATCTAATGTGCTAACGTTTTCCTAGTTTTGACCCAAAATGATCCAGTATCAAACTTGAACTCGATTTCATAGATACAAACAATCTGAGCACGTTTCATTAAAATTAGGTCAAAACTGTGACCTCTAGAGTGTTAACAAGCTTTTCATTTGATTTGACCTGGTGACCTAGATTTTGATCTCAAGTGTCCCATTATCAAACATGACCTATATGTTATTGAGGTTAACATTCTGAGCAAGTTTCATCAAAATTTTGCCAATGAGGCATATATTCGGAGTAAGTTTCATTAAAATGGGGTCAAAACTGTGACCTCTAGAGTGTTAACAAGGTTTCCTTCGATTTGATCCGGTGACTTAGTTTCTGACCCCAAGAGACGCAGAATCGAAGTTGTTCTAGATGTCATAAAGGCAATTCTAACACAGCGCGCCTATATAGGCAATGGAAAATAACTGTGTTTTATTCTACAAAAATCACGGCAAAGAAGAGCGTGACGAGTGACGTCATTAAAAACTGCCAATTTATGTCGTCACTAGTCGATTTCCTTGACGTTAGACGGTGTAACGTTATTTTCTCGCATCGTAAACGTTAGAAAAGGTTATAAATGCATGTGTTTCAGTCGATAATATTAGCGGGATTTCTTCTAACAATGGCGAAAAGTTTTGAGATTTTGAAGGAAACAACAGCATTATTGTCGATTTTCAGCCTGTTAGAATCGGAATAGATCAGCTCTAGTTTGTGATTTGTTGATTAATAAATCTTAGTTTGTCGATCAGTTGCTACGCGCTTGTGATTTGTCTACTTTACAACTGACCTCCAAACTGTAAATTATTACTCAACAAATCACAGTTAGAGCTGATCTATTTCTTAAACATTCTGTGCAAGTTTCATTAAAATTGGGTCCAGAATGTTAACAAACAAATTGTCTACGACGGGGGACGACGGACAATGGAGGACGGACGACAGACACGGGGTGATAACAATAGCTCGCCCTGAGCTTTGCTCAGGTGAGCTAAAATGATAAAACAGACACAGCTTAAATTGAAGGTGTATTTGGTAGTACATGTAATACCCAGCCCAGGTGTATATTGTTACATATTGAGATAAATAGTTTTTTGTTTCTAATCAAATATTTTTCGAAGAAAGGATGCCCTGTTTGTTTTCAGTGCAGGAATTAAATGGTTTAACGAAACAATCTAAGTCTACTGTGAAGGCCATTTTCTAAGCCTACACTAAAACATTGCTATCACTGCGTTGATTTGTCGATCTTGCATATAATCATACGAACATAACTGTTGGAAGCCATTCTTGAATGAACTGGAAGCCATGTTAAAAAAAAATAAGAACCCATATTCAAATCATGAAATTCACGTGCTGTTTGAACATGAATTTTGAACTATTATTATTACAAGATTGGCCTTGTTTCGTTTACGTTACTTTGAGCGACGTAGCGCTATCGCCCTGAATGTAGCATTTTAGAATTTTATGATGACGTCTGAGGGTCGTTGCGGAACTGGTGCCATTGAAAACAACATTCTGAACTAGCCGCCATGTTGGTGTGCCGGCCGCATTTGGAGATTTTATATGAAATTTATATTCAGCTTTCGGGCGTTTTCGTCCCAATTTGATGTTGGAATCGTTTTGCAAGAAAAACGATCATACATGGCTATTTCATCGCAATAACATTTGCCGGGCCATCGAAAGATATTTAACAAACGGAAGACAGAGGCGTCGTGTTCAAACAGTTTCATCCCGGGACCCCTCAAATGTTAATGCATAAAAAACATGTTTTGGGTGATCTCTATATTTATAGAGAAATAAGGTGACACTGTATAAATAGTTACCCCAGCTGTTTCTACAAATCCAATAATCTGTCCCATTCTTAGAGCCGTATCCCACAATTTGTACTGCATGGTCAAGCTTTGTTGCAGAGCACTGGGGGTCACTGTATATGCCATTGCGGTAAAACTATAAAAAAATAAATCATTTAGAAAAAAAAAACAAACATATTTTTCTTACATGCTTTTTAATAAAATATAGAGATTTCTCAGTGAAATAGAAAACGATATTGTCACTGTTTCAAACAGTGACTGATATCAATTTTATTTTTCAATGTTTGGGACTACTTTTTTCTACAAATCTTATTCTGTGGTCAGTTTTTCCATCATGAATGAAAAGTAATGAACTGTATAAGAATTGACGCTAAGCCCGTTCACATGTCACAAGGACGTTAATGACGTCATTTTCGACGCTGACGTCACGTTTTTTATTTCCCCACGTTAGATCTGTCCGCGCCTTCTTTGGGAAACTAATATCTCAATTATTTCAGTAACCAATCATAAAATGCCATTCCAGGCTATTTCTCAGGTGCAAACTTTTAGCTAACACCCAATATTATACCCAGTAAATACGTTGGACACCAATAAATTGACGTGAAACGATCAGGAACAAAGTTAGTTTTCTCTGAGGGTGAGTGATGCGATTAGTGAAGCTAAATATTTCCGTTTTTAAGCATGTAAGAAACAGAAAATTTGATTTTTTTCATTGTAAGATCAAATTTTATTTCACTCATGAACACTAAAACTGGTATTTTCACTCGTGGCTACGCCACTCATGAAAATACTGGTTTTGGTGATCATTCGATGAAATAAAATCCGATCTTACACTGAAAAAATCAAATATCCGCTATGTGATTGAGTTGATTATATTTATCAATCTGACGTGTACTCATCACGAAATCACGCCTATATAATTTTGACCCCCTCTAACCCCACTTTTATACAGTAAAACTGGGGTTTGCAGGAGTAAAATAATAAAAATCAAAAATGAGTTCCTTTAAGAGCAATGAAAACATTCATAAGAAAGAAGATGGGTCATACTACGTAGTTTCGGCTAATAAAGCCTCATCAGTGACCCTGTAATGATCCGGCAAAGAAAGCCAGAGGAAACATACTTCAATTTTGCGAATTTCGAATAGGCAGTCGATACAAAGACTGATATAAATCAAAATGAGGTCCAAACCTTAATTTTCTTATTTCTGCTCTGAGATATAGATTGTTGGTACTCGTTAGAACCGCCTCATTGAGGCGGTTCTAACGAAATGAGGCGGTTCTAACGAGTACCAACAATCTATATTTTGAGCAAAAATAAGAAAAATATCACAATTGTTCATCTGAAACTTTTCTTTATGTGTCAATGTATTTGTATAGGCGTGTTTTCGTAATGTAATTTATTTACATCTTTACCTGTATTTTCGTCTATGCTTTTCAACGAATGATATAGAGGATCTTACCTTGAGTGTTCATGTATTAATGAACTTATTAAACGAGTTGACGAAGAGAGATAAAATACGAGGCTGTGCCGAGCATTTAATCACTTTTCCTCAACGAGTTTAATAAATTATTGATATAGAGGATCTTACATGAGTGTTCATGTATTATTGAATTTATTAAACGAGTTTAGGAAAATCGATAAAATGCGAGGCTGTGCCGAGCATTTCATCACTTTTCCTCAACGAGTTTAATAAATACAAAAATACAGGGGCACAATTGTAAGATTCTATTGATCAAATGACATTTAGACGCATTTTATTCACGACTGTTTTAACAAAAATGTCAATTTTCCGTCATTAGTAAACGCGATGTCGCTAAGGACGTCGTACATGTATTGTTACGGGGCGTATCTAACGAATTTGCCTATTTAACTCACTAGTTGATCATCGAATTAATTACATGGCGTTATTACATTCTCAGAGGCGACGTCATATGATACAGAGATATTTTCACTTTTTCAAACAGTGAAAATACGATTTTTGTGAATTCGATGTTGCCTCAAAAATAACATATATTCTCTGTTTGTTAAAAGTCTTTTCGCTAAACGTTACCAATGTGTGACAGAAATTACGTCATGCACATTTACACATCATGTAAACTTTAATGAAGTCACTTTTTGCACCTAGGCAACGTAAATCATGCACGCGAATCCAGACGAACTTTGCAACTGCAGACACTATTGGAATGATAATTTCAAGTGAACCATTTGATAAAGTTATATTCCAAGCAGTTTTTCAGGTGCACGCTTTCAGTTTACACCCAAAACCATGCCAGTTTAACACACTGAACACCGCTAAATCGACGCGAAATCGCCCTGAAAACAGTTTGTTCTCTTTGTTGATGGCTGGGGCTTTGAAATTGCATTACAAATTTCAGTTTTAAGCATGAAAGAAACAGAAAGTTTGTGTGTTTTTGGTTTTTTTTAAGTGTAAGATCAATTTTATTCCACTCATTAGCACCAAAAGCAGTATCGCCACTCGTGAAAATATTACCTTTGGTTTTCATTCTGTGAAATAAAAATCGATCTTACACTGAAAAAAGAATATGGTCTATATCTTATATGCGTGGAATTCTCTCAGGCACACAAGCATGAGTGCAAACTCTCCATGGTAAGTTAGTAATCAGTGTTCGAATAATTGCAGTTACAGTAGAGCTTCGATGGTTCGAACACCGATGGCTCGTTTACCATGGCTGAGTCGAACCCGTTCTTGAGTCCCTAGGGAATTCTGTACATAAGAAATAGGGAGGATAAAAATTTGGATATTTTCGGCTTTTATCTTGCAAATGAATGCTGTGTGTACTCATTAGAATCGCCTCGATGAGGCGATTCTAATGAATACACACAACATACATTTGTCATTATAGAACACAGAAAAAGATGTCCTAAAGTATGTCGTTATGCCTCCTGGCATTAGCCCTCAGTGGCTCGAACTACCCCTGTCTCGAACAGATTTTCATGGTCCCAAAGGTGTTCGAGACATTGAAGTTCGACTGTATATTGTATATTTGTTCATATCTTTAAGACAAAGATCAGCTCTAGCAGTGATTTGTTGTGTATTTGTTTGTTTGAATTGAGGTTTAACGTCCCCGTCAACACTGTAAAGGTCATTTTGAAGACGATGCTTCCAATTTTATGGGACTTTTACCCGACATTGAGATGAAATGATATCTCAAGCCCTGCCGCCCATTGAAACCAATAGGGTTTATAAATATAGACCTGCCGACTCGCACCGCATTGCCTGGACAGGCTTAGATCCCTTAAGCGGTTTACCAGTACTCGTGTGCGGACCGGTTTTAGCTCTGCGTGGAAGCATCATGCAGCCCATATATTTCTTCAAGCTCCGATGGGCGGGGGCGCTTGTTGTGTAATATAACACTGTTTGGAGGTCAGTTGTAAGCTAGATCACATAGCGCAAGTGATATATCCACTTACAACTGACCGACAAACTGTGACGTATTACTCAACAAATGATCTATTTCGATTTAAATGCTGTTGTTTCATTCATATTCTCCCAACATTCCGCCATTATTTGAAGAAATATCGCCAACCACATGCAGGTACCTGTTTTTGTAACGTACCTGATGCGTGAAAAGACTTTATTCCGTCTAACGTCAATGAGACGTCGCAAAACGTCATAAAACGGCGAATTTTCGCGTCACATTTATTCGCCTAGTGATTTGTCAATCAATTTATCACCGGATTTATCCATTGGCTAAATAGGCGACCGGTGTTAGAATCTATTTCCTTGCACACCAGAGAAGGAAAATCCGTGATTTTACCCTGGGATAGAAATTTATGTTTTGATCCTGGTGTTCCGACCCGAAATCGAATATAATCGCATGTTTGATAAATGCACTGGTTGATTACGACCGTCGTTAAGGTTGACGTCACTGCATGTTACGTGACGTCACTAAACATTCCTGCAGTGTCAACACAATATGGCGGACGTTGGTAACCGAAGTAACTGCAGCATTAAAATCCGCGCTAAGAAATGGCAGGTATGCAAGAAAAAGAATCCAATATGTGTGTGAGGGGTGGATAGAAAAATCCGTCCCTCAGGATCACTGTTCGGCATCACTCGGCAAGCCTCGTGATGCCGGACAGTGTCCCTCGGGACGGATTTTTCCATCCACCCCTCACACCCATATAAGATTCTTATATTACATTACAAGTTGCATATAGTCCTCTTTTTACCCACATTCGATATAACCACACTTAATAACGAAATTTTCAATGGAAAAAATCCTTGGCTTGTCATAATATGGACTGAACACAATGTAAATG
This sequence comes from Lucinisca nassula, assembly GCA_963580285.1. Classification (NCBI taxonomy): domain Eukaryota; kingdom Metazoa; phylum Mollusca; class Bivalvia; order Lucinida; family Lucinidae; genus Lucinisca; species Lucinisca nassula. The sequence continues at coordinate 95,778,141 of OY757012.1, forward strand.
TCAGCATTACATTACGAAAACACTCCTATAGAAATACATTGTCACCTTTATCTCCGAACAAAATGAAATTTTTAAGATATAAAATTGTGATATTTTTCTTATTTCTGCTCAAAATATGGATTGTGGGTACTCGTTAGAACCGCCTCATCGAGGCGGTTCTAACGAGTACCCACAATCTATAATTTGGAGCAGAAATAAGAATCAAAGCGCCAAAGGCACTGAAATGACAGATTCTGTGAGAAAATCATAACACTGTGAGAACTTACAGAAAACCTTTCTAAAAAGATCTTAAAATTTAGAAAGGTAGTTCTGCAAATTCCCGGTTTTCGCCCACCTCTGATTAACGATCGGCTCGATATGAGTGAAATAATCTTGAAAGGGCCGTAAAACCCAAACCAAAAAAAAAAAAAAAAAAAAAAAAAAAAGTTCTGCAAATTCCAATATATGATATGTTTGCAGATGTCTATAGACTGGTGGTATTATGAAACGCCATTCGAAATATTTGAAAGAAACTATTTGCGTTTTCAAAACCAAACATTAAAATTCAAGTTTTAACAATGCTACTGTCCATAAGTAACGGTTTTTGTCTGGTCGGTTGTGGACATCTCCATTCTGAATGTTCTTAATGACACTACGCTGCGTTGGCTAACTACATGCAATAGTTCGCCACACAATTATGCTTATTTCATCCGATATGTCATGCTCTATTACGCACGCGTCGCCTCGGCATACCATACACCTGTACGTCGAAACACCCGGAAACGACAATCGGCTGAAGTCCGATTTGTCACTGAAACGCATATGTCAGTCGCTTAGATGCCAATCTACGTATTTCATGCACTAGCGTAAGTGGTCCGTACTGTGTCGACGCGTTAACTTTGGTCACGACGGGAACGTCTAGCTCTCAAACGTGCATCGCAGAAGGGCGACGATCAGTGTCAGTGCTAATTAGTCGGTAGTTGAGACCCTTGCTTATCTACAGGTACAGTGGAGCATCTGCCGGCGGAAATCTGTTTCGCATATGCGTCTGACGGTTGAATCGATCTTGACGAACTGACGTCGGTCTTCCGCTACGTCGACGTCCACTAGCGTCTTCTGTATATAGTAAGATGTCGCTCCAATAAACGATAGATCACACACATGTGGCACCCAAAATCAGAGCCAACGTCATCCGCTTTCCGACCAGCGTCTAACTGTCCAGGGGCACGCTTACGATCCTTTAATGAAAAATGTTGCAATACGCTCTGACTTAATGCTTTTTGACAACAAATTTCAGTTTTTTCTTTGCTAGGCACGACCTTACATTACACATCAAAAGTTTGATCCTGAACATGTGGTTTCTATCTGTACTGGTGGAAATCTGGTGCACAGGATCAACGTTGCCGGACTGGTAACCAGGCGTCACGGTTGATTCACTTAACCTTTTTAGCTTAAGGGCATGTTTCCTAAGTGTGTTGTAATCGTTTGGTTTCAGAATGAAAGCACTGAGAATGTGGGGTCTAGGTTGGAGTAATAGTTCTGGGCTGAGATTTAAACTGTTTCATTTAACTTTGAAATTCCAAACAAATAGTGAAGATTTTGATAAGAAGACGCGCTCTGCAGCGTCTGGTCTTGGTCTGCACTGTTTGCCAAGCTCACCCTATGATTCCAGGATAACCCTCTTCCGTCTTATGGAATACTCTGATCTCACTGCGCCTATTTTCTACAAGACACAAAGTTATTCTGAAAAGTCAGTGATAGTCACGTAGACATTAGCACTGATGCGCTTTTCTTATTAGCAACTTCGAGTCGAATGCCAAACAACCAACCCAAACATAGCCGCGTCCTTTGTCAGTGTTGGGTACATGTAAGTGTTATCTGTAAAATATGCACATGAATCAAATGTTGGATCTGGCAAACAATGTACACTCAGATCAAACGCCACACAACACGGTGCTGATCTTGTTCTACACTTTTTTGCATTAGTTAAACGAATCAGTTCAAGTCCCCGTTCATGACCAGCCTATATTTAGATACAATCGGCATGAGTGTTGTCAGTGCTTTGATTTATTCACTGCCTTGAGTTTCTGGAGTGCACTTTTCCATCACTGAAGTTGGGCTCGTCCACTCTGCTAAATATATGGCACCTAGACCTACACTAATTATCTGTACCATATTCCAGGGTTGAAAAGGGCAGCCATTCTTTCCAGTTTCTCCACGCAAAGTCAATATACACCTAAGTTTTAACTGAACTAAACTTGACCTCGAAAGTCAGAAAGAAAACCCATTAATATTCTTGTCAGCAGCTGACATGGTCCAACGGCAGGCTGGTCTTTAAGGATTAAATATTGACCGCACTGATAGAAAACAGTGTAAAACCTGAGCAGACTGCTGATGGGACGCCGCATTGATCTAGGTATTCAGTCGTCGCCAAACCCGTCGCATGATGCAGCTGATTCATATGAAATGCTGAATCGTAAATAAAATCGTCAAGTCGTCTGCTTCAAAAGTTTGTATTACGCTTACAGGATAACTAATACGCTTGTACACTTTTGATTACTGCGCCAAACCGGACTTCATATTGTGCGGACTCATATTTCTATGGCGGTCAAAGCCGGAAGAACTGAAGCCTGAATTACTTTATACGTGTAGCACAGCAAGAATAGACAGATAGAATCTGTCATTAAAAATAAGGTTTATCCCTGTAAACCCCAGTTCTACTATATAAAAGTGGGGTACAAGGGGGTCAAAATTATATAGGCTTGTTTTCGTGATGATTATAGACGTAATGAACCAAGCGGAAGCAATATCGTACCATAAATTATTTTTTCGAACATTGGGTGGCAGTGGTCTGGGAGTTTCAATTATGGACCTGCCTGACCAGTGGCGAAAGTTTAAAAAAATCATTGGGAAAAAAGCACAGTTTGCTAACCGATGTTTATTTCAATACCTGTCAACTGCTGCTTTGCAGCTTGATCGTCTGTTGCCAAGTTCATGATTTGGTTGTGTACCCCCACCGAATCATGCGGTTGTTATGATGGAATTTGATACAAATATAACAGCAGTTTGTGACTAGTTGACAGTTGAAACGTGGTTGTGGATCTTTTAAGTTGATTCATTGAGTTGATATCTTGTTGGGATTGAAGCATTCAGTTGAGGACGGTTGTAAACAGTTGATGTTGTCATGACAATTAAACAAACTGCAATTACATCAGGATAACCGTCATGGCCAAAAAACTAATTCTGGAGCAACAAACTGATTCTCTGTTTGAAATGCATCCCGAAAACACGCCCATATAATTTTGACCCCCTTGAACCCCACTTTTTTATAGTAAAACTGGGGTTTCCGGTGTTAAACCTTATTTTTCTTATTTCTGCTCTAAAATATAGATTGTGGGTACTCGTTAGAACCGCCTCGATGAGGCGGTTCTAACGAGTGCCCCCATTCTGTATTTTGGGCAGTGTGTGTGTGTGAATTCGGGTTTAACGTCGCTTTTCAACAATTTTCAGTCATATCACGACGGTGTCTGGTTGCGACAGGGAGCTCAATGCTCACTTTTATAGTGCTGACTCACTGAAGTATCATGTCCCAGACACATTGCATGATACCATACTCAGTCTCATTATCCTGACACTGGGTCGGCCAGTCCTAGCTCTACCCCGTAAATCTGAGTGCCAAGCGTGGCCGGTATATTTTGAGCAGAAATAAGAAAAATATCACAATTTTTCATCATAAAATGTTCATTTTTCCGCGATAAAGAGGGCAATGTATTTGTAAAGGCGTGTTTGCGTAATGAAAATTTGGAGACTAATACATGTATTTACGACAATAGACGCTGTACCTGAAATGACGCTAGCCCTGCGTCTATTGTCGCTAGAACGGGCGTCTGTAACACTGCGTCGACCAGTTGGTTTTCGTCACCTTTCGTTACTTGATTCCCGCCGTCAATCTGAAATTATAACCGGAAATTATGTCTCCTCGGAGAATGACAGTTTTCAGTTATTTTTTTCTTTAAAAATGTTTAGCTGTATGGCATCTACAACCACTGAAATGGTGGAGGAAAAGTCACGATAAATGAGATACTTTTCCTGGGCCAGTTGTTCACAGCATCGTTAGCTTAACGAGCTCTTTAGTGGTCATATTGTTAACTGTTCTAGCAAGTTTAATATTTAATTTTTTAGTATTTTTGCTGAAAAAATGTGAGCAGCTTTTGCGGATGCAAAAGCTGCTCACATTTTTTCAGCAAAAATATTAGCATATTTGCCATAACAAATGATCCAAGTTTTAACGATACGTTAACTAACGACGTCGTTAGTTTTGAACAACTGGCCCCCTACTTCTATCTTAACCCTTATCCTGCTGAATAATTTAATTAGCCACACCTTTTTCTCACTAAATTACGATAACTAGCCCGAACAGCATGGTGCGTTTTTCACATCTCCATCATCGCCTTGTAAACCAGGGGTCGCAGCATCGATCCCGGGCTTCTCCAGACTATCGGATGAGTCTTTCAATCGAAGTCCTGTCTCCGTATGACCTTAGCTGTCGGTGAGACGTAAAACTCAAACACTAACTCAGTATATATACAGTATGGTATACAGGGGTATTTATAACAAAATGACCTAAAAAGAGTTGACGGGGACGTTAAACCTAAATTCAAACTAGACAAATAAAAATCAAAAATGAGTTCCTTTAAGATCAATGAAAATATTCATAAGAAAGAAGATGGGTCATACTACGTAGTTTCGGCTAATAAAGCCTCAGCAGTGACCCTGTAATGATCCGGCAACGAAAGCCAGAGGAAGCATACTGCAATTTTGCGAATTTCGAATAGGCAGTCGATTCAAAGACTGATATAAATCAAAATGAGGTCCAAATAATTAAAAACCTGTCTGGAATTTGAGTCTAAACTAATAATTTATTTCTGATTCAAACTAGACAAGTCCAATAATAAAACATCCCTGGTTTTAAGGGCACTGTATTTTTTCTGTGATTAAATAATAAAACATTTTGCAGATTTAAAAAGATGGATTAACTTTAATTGTGATCCCTTTAGAAGGTACTCAACATAGTGTGTTGCTTGTGTCCACATTACGCAAACCGCCTATACAAATACATTGACACCTTTATCGCCGAAAAAAATAAATATTTTATAATGAAAAAAAAATGTGATAATTTTCTTATATCTGCTCCAAATATAGATTGTGGGCACTCGTTAGAACCGCCTCATCGAGTCGGTTCTAACGAGTACCCACATTCTTTATTTTAGAGCAGAAATAAGAAAAATAAGGTATACCCCCGGAAACCCAAGTTTGACTATATAAAAGTGGGGTTCAAGGGGGTCAAAATTTTAAAGGTGTGTTTTGTGATAAATTGGATGCTTTAAGAGATATTGATGCTCGGTCTCAGTACCATCTTGACATTACGAAAACATGACGACTTAAATATGAGTATTTTGAACATTTCACCACCAAAAATGAAAGATGAAAAGTTTAGTAATTTACATATTCTTGCTCAAAACTTAGTGAACACTCATTAGAACCGCCTCGGCGAGGTGGTTCTTACGTGCACCCACAAACTATGTTTTGAGCTGAAATAGGAAAAAAATAAATACCCCTGTAAAGCTCAGTTTTACAATATAAAATGGAGGTGTAAGGGGTCACCATTATATAGGTGTTTGGATAAATTTAGGCAATGCCTACATCCAGTCTAATGGCATCTTGATATGTACTTTAGTAATTGTTTGTGTGTCTTGAAAAATAAATAAATAAATAAATAAATAAATAAATTAATAAAAGTTATTCTTTCAAAATATGATTGTCTCACGTGTCGTGTTCCTAAAGAAAACAATTTGCTCCGAATGAGCAATTTATTTCATCAAGTGTTGACTCCTTCTGAGTGGATTGTTTGTCAGATGACCCAAAGTTCCTAAGCACAGAAGCTTTTCAATGTTGATGTCTAGGTGACTATTACTGATTGGTATGACAATCTATAGCAAATATTCAAGCTATTCCTATCGCTGTGAGGTCAGAGTGTTGCGTATGAGGTTTTTTTTTTATAGAATCTGGACTGGAATCATGTGTTGGGTTTGTCAAACAATGTAGACCTAGATCAGACGCCGCAAAAAGCTGCGTCTCATCTGGATCTACACTGTTTGATTACAGTACAGGAATTTATGTGTTAATCGAAACAGTCTAAGTCCCCTTACCAGCCTAAACTCAGTGGTGTCTAGGTTTTCCCGATTATGGAATCAACACCAAAAGAATAAATTCCTTTGAAACAATCCAGTTTAATAATAGTTAATACAAATTTACTGAGCCCATACGAAAACGCGACTTCCATTGTTTCCTAATACCTAGCAACCGACGTCATCGACGTAACGTTACTTCTACGTTAATGTAACGTTAAATGAACGTCCAAAACAGTTTGTTAAAGCCTAGCAAGTGTTCTGTATATTTAGAGTTCATTTCCTTTTCTACCTAATGCATTCTTCTCTCCATCTTTCCCTCCTCAAAATGTTCATTTTGATAAATATTGAAACTGTATCCAAAACTAAATATGATGTAAATTATAATGTTCTGCGCACCTGTATAAGTTTAAAATAGCTTTGAAGTAATTGCTTAAATGTTCTTTGATAACACAAGCAAATGTTTAACTCTGAATTATTAATAAATTGATAATACTCTTATGGAAGTGAGTTAATCAAAAATTATATTTATATCGTTAAAGATCCAACTCAAGGGGACAAAGTTTCATCACTGGTCTCGTCAAGGTCCCCGACCCAACTTGTAGCTTCGCGACACGTACATGGCCATCTTTTCCTGGATAAACGTCTAACACTCGCCCCAACGGCCAATTTCCTCGTGGAGTATCCGGTGAGATTACTAACATCACATCCCCGATTTGTACGTCTCGTTGATTCTTGAACCATTTCTTTCGAGCGTTAAGTCCCGGTAACCACTCCTGTAGCCATCTCGCCCAGAAGTGGCGTAGCAGCTCTTGTATCCGACGCCATCGTTTTCTTGGACTGAATTCTGTTTCGTCGACAGAGGTAGGCGCAAACTGACCCCCAATCTGACCATGAAGGAAATGGTTTGGAGTCAGTGGTGTATCGTCAGCTGGACTTGCAGACTGGTATGTAAGTGGTCTTGAATTCAGCAATGCCTCGGCCCCAGTTATCGCTGTTATTAGGTCTTCATCGTTGACGTCCGCTTTACCTAGTATAGCATACATTGCTCTCTTCGCTGCTTTCACCATTGTTTCGTGGACGCCACCAAAATGCGGAGCCAATGGCGGATTGAAGTGCCCCGTGACTCCCTTGTTCGCTATCGACTGGTTGATTCTTTCGTCATCTAACCTCGCTACTAATGCCTTAAGTTCAGCATCCGCTCCCTTAAATTTAGTCCCATTGTCCGAAATTATCTCCTCTGGTAGACCTCTTCGACTTGACATTCTGTAAAAGGCATTCAGGAATGAATCAGTGTCCAGCCCGAATGCCATTTCCAAGTGTACCGCTCTTGTGGCTAGACAAGTGAAGAGACAGAGATATCTTTTTTCGCGACGTTTCCCTCTGCCTTGAACAGTAATGAATGGTCCTGCGAAGTCTACTGCACATCTGCTGAACGCCCGTAGTGACGTTTTAAGTCTCGAAGTTGGTAATGGTGCCATTATTTGTTGGCAAGGCTTCGACTTCCTTCTTTGACACTCAGCACATTCTTTCTCCCATGCACGAATCGCTTCACGGCCGGACTGTATCCAATATCTAGAGGATAATGCAGCAAGTGTCTGATTGGTTCCTGTTGCATGTTTTCCCTTTTCATGCTGATCTTTAATGATGAGCTTGGTCACCCAGCTTCTACGTGGTAGGATGATCGGAAATCTTACCTCGTAAGACAGAAACTCTGCATGCTTCAGGCGGCCGTCCGACCGCATGAGCCCATCATCATCTAGTTTAGGCTGTAGTCCAAGTAGTTTGCTCTTCGCTGGTAACGATTTTTGACTTGCTAAAGCTTTCCATTCCTCCCTAAATTCAGTAACCTGTGCATATTGAATTAGCTGCAGCTCTGCTCTTTTCAGCTCATCAGCTTGAAGCTCTCCTGAGGTTCTATCTTCTTTCTGTTTACCACAGTTGTCTATATAGCGATTCACCCATGCCATAACTCTCCTCAGTCTTAACCAGCTCGAATAATTGCATGGGCTTAATGGAAATTCCACATCCGTATTTGTAAAGCTGACGAATACAGACTCAGGCCGGATTTCAGTTCTGTTTTCAGATATTGAGCATCCTTTCTGTGACCGGACTGGCCTCTTCAATTCATCATATCCCGTGTGTTTATTTTGTATCTTCCTGGCTGGCCAAGCATCTTCTAGCAGTCTCAAGAATTCTGGCCCTCTCCACCATTTTTCACAGTCTAGAAGCTCCACTGCTGACATACCCCTGCTTAGGATATCAGCTGGATTTAAACTGGTCGGGACGTATCTCCACTGTGCTGGATAGGTATTGGACTGTATTTCGCCGACCCTATTTGCGACAAAAGGTTTGAACTCCCGACTTCTCCCGTGTATCCACCATAACACATTTAAACTGTCTGACCAGTAAACCAACTGATTCATCTTTAAGTTCATAACGGTTGATATCCTTGTTGATAGTCGCACACCTATAACAGCACCCATCAACTCCAGACGAGGAATACTCAAGGCCTTACTGGGTGCAACACGTGTCTTAGCAGCCACTATATTTGTCGATATTGACCCATCTTTGTAGCTGTATCTTGCATAAGTAACGGCGCCATATGCATTTTCAGAAGCATCTACGAACGTATGCAAGGTGACAGTATCTACTGTTTTGCCCTTTTCAAGCAGACATCTTGGTATATGTAGATGTGTCAAAACTGTGAGTTCTTTAAACCAAGCCCGTGCTGTGTTGATCAGTGTGTCGCTCAATTCTTCGTCCCATTCCAATCCAGCCGCCCACATTTCTTGTAGTAATACTTTTGCACGTATAGTATATGGAGCTATCAAGCCTATAGGATCAAAGAGCGTGGCGATCTTCCTCAAGAAGTTGCGCTTTGTGTATAGCATATCATCCCCTGGTGCATTTTCCTTGAAGGTAAACACGTCATCGTCAGCTGACCACCAAACACCTAAAGTTTTTGTAGATGGCAAACTTTCACGGTCTAGATCAACCTCCAACTTGCGATCTTGGATCCGGATTTCACTCAGCACCTTTGAGGAATTCGACAACCATTTCCTCGCATGCATACCCGCTTTTGTCAGTAGAAGGGAAAGTTGTTTATGCAGTTCTATTCCTTGCTCTTCACTGGACACCGAATCCATCGAATCATCCATATAGGTCGCCTTTTGAATCGTTTCTGCAGCAATTGGAAAATCGTCCTGTAATTTTTGCGCATGGTGTTGCAAGACAAACTGCGCCTGGAATGGGGAGGAGTTCACCCCAAAGACGACCCTGTCAAATTCGTAAATGTCTGGCTCGCGGTTCTTGTCTATTCCCCTCCACAGAAACCGATGGTATGGCTTATCTTCTGGTGCTATCCCAATACGCAAATACATTTCAGCAATGTCACATACAATTGCTACTGGTTTCCTTCGAAAACGCAACAATACGTCAAACAGATTGCGCTGCAGCTTTGGTCCTTGGTAGATCGCGTCGTTTAGTGACATACCTTCATATTTCGCCGATGCGTCAAATACAATTCTTGTCTTTGTCGTATCTTTGTCTGGTCTTAGTATCGGGAAATGTGGTAGGTACCACTTTGATGTTGGTCGTTCCTACTGCTGAATTTTCCTGACATAGCCCTTTTCTAGGTATTGTTCAATGCACTGGTTATATGCAGATGCGATGTCCGGTGACTTCATTAATCTTTTCTCTGTATTTTCAAGTCTGCGGATTGCCATCTCATAGTTATTTGGTAATGCAGGTTCCTTTGTTTTCCATGGTATACTGACCCTGTACATGTGATTTTCATAGATGATAGTCTTCTCTACTTTCTGCAGAGCCATCTGTTCCTCTATTCGCACGATTGGTACATCCTGATCTGATGAGACATCTTCAATTTCCCAGAACTTCTTTAGGGTTCTATTCACCTGCTCAATTTCGGCCTGTTCCCTCAAGAAGTAAGTATAGACAAAGTTTGTTTGCAGAGTAGGTTCGTAATATGTGCCCGGGCTTCCTACGCATGTCCAACCAAGCGGTGTTAGTCTAGCTATGGGATCTCCCCGCTTTCCTCTTCTTTCTTCAATGGCGTAGAGAAGGTCAGCGCAGTCCAGCCCTATGAGCACGTCGACAATGTGTTTCCTTGACGAAGATGGGAAATCAATATTTCTTAGATGAGGCCATTGTTGCTTGTAGCTATTCCAATCTACAACAGGCAGGTTCCCAGTAACCTTATTAACTGTATATGCATTGATCTTCATGCTCACATTGCCTGTTACGCTCTGTAGTGTGACGTCGATAGGTTTTGTTTCAAAGGTCTCGATCTGACCATTCAACACATTGACCTTGACCCTTTCCGTTCTTCCTTGCAGGCCTAGCTCGGCTGCTACATCTGCATTCACGTAGGTTTTCGTGCTAGCGTCGTCAAGCAATGCATTTACCCTGAGCGAACGATCTCCATTTATCAGAATGACAGGCACCGTGCGTAAACTAATAAATTCTGGTCTTATGCCGCTATGCGCCACCATTGTTGTCTCTTGTGCTGGATCATTCCCCTCCGTGAGGAAAGTAGCCCGGTCTGTTGATACGTTGTCCTGCTCTGCACGCCTGTTTCTCGAAATACCATTATCTTCTGCACGCTTTACTTCTGTTTTGTCTTTCAGAGGTGCCCTTTGTTCGACCGTCTTCTGCTTATGAAGTAACCTATGGTGCAAATCGACACAACCGTCCAGTCCGCAGGTTCGACTTCGTGGGCATGATTTGCCATGATGTTCCTCGCCGAGGCACCGATAGCATAGCTGCAATCGTTTTGCTATATTCCACCTGTCCCGAACGCTCCTCTGCGCAAATATCCGACAGCTCCATATCCCATGCTGTTTTCCACATTCCCGGCAAATAAGTTTAGGTAAGCTCAGTTTATCCTTTATTTCTCCAAAGAATGTCCGTTGATTTCCATATCTAGGTACAGGTCGTGCTGGAGCAGTATTAGCCATTCTGCCAGTAAAGCCGTGAACTGTCTCTGATGCGATTGTTCTGAATTCTGCCTCCTGAAGTACCCATGTCCGTAAGGTCATAACCGATTCATCCTTGTTATTTTCAAAAATCCAGCGATGGTATTGCGTTAGCATTGTTTCTGGTAACTTGCGCTGTAGTTTGGTATAAAGAGAACCATCACGCAACTCATAATCTTGACCGGCTTCTTTTAGGTTTATCATGGCGATATCAAGAAGATCCGCAAACTCTTCTATGTCTGAACTAATTCTTCCAGAAAGATCGCGATTTGCCGACGCCTTCCGCCATATTTCCGCTCTAATCTGTCTTTTGCAGCTTCATATGCTGTGGCCGAATGCCCAAGACTGTCTATAACCTTGAGAGCATCTCCAGAAAGATACTTGCGAAGTTGTAGTAGCTTGTACTCTCCAGTGGCGGGGGCGCTGTCGATACAAGACAGGAAAGCTGCCTTCCAACTTTGATAATTTTTTTTTGTCGCCGGAAAATGTAGGTATCTCCACCCGTTTGAGTTGTCGCCACATATCAAGCCCAATGGAAGGGGCTGTGTAGCTCGCCACCGGCTCGAATGGCACAGCCTGTGCATTCATTGCGGTTTGATTTCCTTCAGGACTCATACTGCTGTATTCTTGGGACTTTTCATGCTGCTTAGGCGTGGCCATATTATTAGCGACCCAGTTCATAATTCTGGCATTTCTTTGTTGTTTTTCTGATATATGCTGTGACTCGGTCTCAATGCGTGTTGCCAGTCCTGTATCTTCCACTGATTCAAGTCCATGATTATTATCTATAGAATTGATAAATCCTACCTTCTTCGAGGTTTCTTGTAAACCAGCTGATTCTTGCTTTTGATATATCCCTGAATTATCGTCAATGTTCATTCTATTAAGCAAGTCGATCGCCAGAATTTCTGATGTTCCACTTGACTGTTCCCCTTTAAGCGAACGAAGGTAATGTCTTGCTACATCGTACGCAGAATTGTAGTCCTCCTCTAATTTATCCGTCTCGAGAGCGACCTTCTTGGCTTTTTCCCTTTCCTTAATGTTCATATAAAGTCCCGATAATCGTGTCATCACATCCATCGTTCTCTCTAAGCTGTTATCCAAATTGTCGCAAGCCTCCTGTACCTCGCGGCTAGTTCCGATGCCTTCACTTTCTACTAAAAATATCAACTTGTTTTTGAGACGTGTAAATGTCGATTTAGCGCGAGACTTCTCCAGTTTTAACGATGTTTCCATGTCCATATAATCCATGTTTGTTCCCGCGGCGTTGCCGATTTCGCCCTGATCATGTCCATTGTTGCTTTCCGCTGATGCCATATTTTTGTTCTGAAACGAATTGTCCTCAATAGTATGTTGCAACCTCGCTCTGCTACCAATTTTTGGTGTCTAGGTTTTCCCGATTATGGAATCAACACCAAAAGAATAAATTCCTTTGAAACAATCCAGTTTAATAATAGTTAATACAAATTTACTGAGCCCATACGAAAACGCGACTTCCATTGTTTCCTAATACCTAGCAACCGACGTCATCGACGTAACGTTACTTCTACGTTAATGTAACGTTAAATGAACGTCCAAAACAGTTTGTTAAAGCCTAGCAAGTGTTCTGTATATTTAGAGTTCATTTCCTTTTCTACCTAATGCATTCTTCTCTCCACTCAGAGTCAATCGACCCACCAGTAGGACTGTTGGAAGTTACAAGAGTTGTCATATAAATGGCGAGAGATACGTCGACTGCCTACATTACCCTTGAGAACGACCCGTGTGCTACGAACATCACTAAAACACACCTTTATAATTTTGACCCCCTAATTCCTACTTTTTATATAGAAACAATGGGGTTTAGAGGGTTTATATTATTACCATTATGTCTGCTCAAAAGCATAGATTGTGGGTACTCGTTAGAACCGCCCCGACGAGGCGGTTCTAACGACTACCCACAATCTACGTTTTTCGCAGAAATAGGAAAAATGTCAGATTTTTTTTCTGAAAATTTTCACTTTTTATGGTTGGAAACAAAATAAATAAACGAGATTTTAATAGGCGTGTTTTTGTAATGTAGCCAACTACGTGTAGTGAGAAAATTATACTTATCGCGTATGCGACCAGCAATGGATCAAGCGAGCATGCGCAACCGACACATATGGCTAGACGAATGACTTCTTTTATGAAGCTACTAGAAGCTCTCCAATGCAAGCCTGTGAGTATCAAATGCTCTGACGAGACTGTGATTGTGCCATCACGAAAACACGCCAATATAATTCTGACCCCCTTGGGCCCCACTTTCATATAGTAAAACTGGGGTTTACAGTTTTCTTATTTCTGCTCTAAAGTATAGATTGTGGGTACTCGTTAGAACCGCCTCGATGAGGCGGTTCTTACGTGTTCCAACAGTCTATATTTTGAGCAGAATGAAAACAAAATATATATCACGACATTTCCTCTTAAAATGTTCGTTGGTTGGTTGGTTGATTTGAGGTTTAACGTCCCCGTCAACACTGTAAAGGGCATTTTGGAGACGTTGCTTCCAATTTTGTGGGACTCATACCCGACATTGAGATGAAATGACATCTCAAGCCCTGTCGACCAATGAAACCAATAGGGTTTATTAGCATGGACGGTCCGCCTCGCACCGCGGTTCCTGGACAGGCTTAGATCCTCTAAGCGGTTTACCAGTACTAGTGTGCGGGCCGGATTCAGCTCTGCGTGGAAGCATCATGCAGCCCATATATTTCTTCAAGCCCCTATGGGCGGGGGCCAAAAAAAAAAAAAAAATAAATAAAATGTTCGTTGTATTAGGCGGTAAAATTTACAATGTATTTTCGTTATGCACAGGCTTGCTTGATCCTTTCGCTGGCCAATAATGCGAAAAGTATCTTTTTTCCATGAGCTATATTAGCTGTTCTCCTTTTCATTACACATAATTATGCACATATGCGTCTATCTGTTTGTTTAAGAGTTTTACGGCCCAGACAACATAATTTAGGTCACATCGAGTCCGTCATACTTCATGGACATACTTGTGCAATGGACGTGATGGAATCTGCGGGACACATGCATCGGATGCTTACCTGAGCTATGGCAGGACACGTGTCATTCATACACTTTCCTTTGATCGATGGATAGGCAGATGAAGAACATAGGCCGCCTATGTCATGTATGCACTGGAAAACACCTGGTTTCACGACAGGGGTATGTGTACAACAGTCAACAACTTCGGCAACACTCAAATCCGTTAGTACCTTGGTATGGATGGAATAGTAACTCTCCACACATTCTGAAAAATTGATGTTTGACACTGGTACACGTTTTTACTTATAACATTGTATGTTTCGGCTCCGTCGTCGTCCGCAATTTTCAGTTTTCTTCATCTCTGAACCCCAAAACCCATTTCAACAAAATTTTTACATGAAGCCTTCAGGGTACGTCCCTGCTTGTTAAAAACATCGAGATTGGATCCAAATGACCTTGAACAAGGGTCGAGAAGTACTTAAAACTTGCTTGAAGCTTTATATGGGAATTGACGTGTTAAACGAATATGAATGAAATTAAAAACCTTGGGTATTTTTGTTTTTCAATGAAACGGGGATTTCCAGCCTATATTGAATTTCCAAAGGGTTCTGCACACGCACAGATTTCCATTCATGATATTGTGCATAATTACTGCCGGGTAAAAGACTGTTCCTTATTTAGCTTTACACTCTCATCATATCTGTTTTTAATATAAATATACAATGTTTCGGTTTTTATTTCCATATCTGAAAATAGGGATGCCACAAAACGTATATATATATATATATATATATATATATATATATATATATATATATATATATATATATATATATATATATATATATATATATATATATATATATATATATACGATGAGGCGGTACTAACGTTCACCCACATTCTATATTTTGAGCGGATATGAGAAAAATATCACAATTTTTCATCTTAAAAAAAAAAAACGATTTTTCGGCGGTAAAATTTACAATGTACTTGTATAGACATGTTTTCGTAATGAATGCTGGTATTCTGATGATCAGAAATGAAATGGTCTAAATGATGAGTCCCAGCATACTGCATTCAAACATTCAGTGCAGATTTCTTTGCCTTGCTCCAGGCATTGGTGAAAGATATACAGACGAAATAATTTTGCGCAAAACACAGACCCACCTGCTGCAGCAATGGCGATGGAGTCAGATATCATCCCTTGAGTTTTGACAGGACTCACATCTCCATGGTCACGCCAGTCCCAGCTAGATGGTTTAAATAGTAGTGATTGGTTCGGTGATTTTGCCTTCTCGGTCTTACAGGATTCTGGATTTAACAGCTTTGTCCGGCGTGGCAATTCCTGAAAAATGCGCCGTGGTTTAGGAAATATACACGCATCAGATATAATCCTTTCCTTTATGACACTGGGTCAGGTAACTTTTCTGAGGAAAATAATTTGTTTATGATATTTTCTCCTGCAAATATAGGTTGCATAACCCTTCTAAGCGGTTAACCAGTACTCATCTGCGGTCGGTTTTAGCTCTGAGGGGAAGCACAATGCAGCCCAATCTATTTCTCCAAGCCCCAATAAACGGGGGCCAAACAACTCACGACTGTAGAATGCAGTAATGCATTTTGACGGCAATGGTGGACTTGTACTGCTCAATGATGTTTATTTATATGTGTCTTTTATAACGTATTTATCTGTCGAAGGTAAACAGGATGATTTTCTTTCCCTTAATTACCGTAAACTGCATCTACCTGTTAACCTTCCTGTTTACTGAGCATGCTGTTATAAGAATGAATGTCTATCGATGTGTAATCATCGATAAAATCCACAAAAATGACAATTCCATATACAGTCGAACTTCAATGGCTCGAACACCTTTGGGACCTCGAAAATCTGTCCGAGACAGGGGTAGTTCGAGCCACTGAGGTTACTGTCAGGAGGCATAACGACATACTTTTAGACATCGTTTCGGTGTTCTATAATGAATATGTATACTGTGTGTACTCATTAGAATCGCCTCAACGAGGCGAATCTAATGAGTACACACAGCATACATTTGCAAGATTAAAGACTAAAATCTCCTTAATTATCCCGCACTATTTCTTATGTAGAGGATTTCGCTAGGGGCTCAAGAATGGGTTCGACACATCCATGGTGAACGAGCCATCGGTGTTCGAGCCATCGAAGTTCTACTGTAATTCCAAATAAGTTATCGAAGTATTAGAAATGCCACCAAAAATGGTATTTTTTAAAGAATTATTTCGAAAGCGTATAAGACTGAATTTACCAACGACCATGGCGGAATGAGTTTTCAGTTAGCAGGTGCGTCTTTGAAAGAAACCGAAGGGAACAAAACCTCAAGTCTATAAACTCAGTTTATTTGTCTTCTAACATTTACGTTTTCAAAAGTTTTCCAGCTTTTAATCGAGCGTTGATGACGTGGTTTATTAACACTGATGTAACGCGCGGGTTCTAAACGTGCTCTTTGACGTCACATCATATTATATGGGCCCCGTCAAGCGATTTTCGTACTTATCGCCTATGCGAGCAGCGAAGGTTCAGGCGAGCCTTCGCATCCGCACAGTCTCGCCAGATCCTTCGCTGCTCGCTCATACAAGCAGTGAATCAAGAGGAACCTTCAGACAGAAAGCCATATCCCTGGCCCCTCTGAATGGCTGGACATGCGCAGTTAAAATTTGTCATGACGGAATGCTCGAAGACACAAATTCGCTTGGCGGGGCTCATATTATATGTACTTCCTGTCGCTGTGTGAAATACATATACATGTAACTCTGAGATTCTTGCTCATGGAATTTATCGAAGTGTAAAACTTTCTTTTCAACCAATCAAATCGCTCGGAATGTATAAAATGAAACAGAATAGGAATTATACCAAAATAAAATCAAACCCAGATAGCACTGACTGATGGCTCGATTGTCCCCGAGAGCAGCCCAGAAAAAGTGGTCTTGAAGTTCGTCTTAGACTGTTCCGTTTATGAAATAACCCTTTAATGCAAATGTAATTTGACGCTCAATATTTTTGGACAATTTCATTTGCAATATAAGGGATGTAAGGTTATTTTCATTTGTTGTAGGTTTACCTTACTTCAAGCAAACAGTGTGACCTTGTTGCAGATTTTTGATGTGAAGTGGAAACTGCCTCCGTTTTAAAAAGAACCAATCTTGGGTCATTTACTCTGAGTGCATGCTGGGTAAATGGTATTGAACGTGATATCACATCGTTTCGTTTACCCCTCAGAGTACCGCAAACAGTGTATATGGTCTACACTGTTTGCCAATGCTGGATGTGCAAGTTGATCAGGGTCTTCGCTTGGCGCCCATGTAAACTGTAGGAAATGCTGTGCCCCGGCTCAATTCAATAGTGAAAAACACTTTTCGGTACTTGCGGATTCTTTGTTTTCATTGCCATCTGTTTATGTTTAACTTTCGCAAAGTTTAACTTTATTGGTCAGTGATAATCACGTGGAAACTAGCAGCATAGCCTGCTACAGTGATGTAAACTTTTGGGTAAAATGATTAAAATCGGTCCAAAATCGTATTATACTACCTGATCTGCAAAGTGGTTCATCTCCATTTTGAAAGTAACATCCTCTCTTCTGTTATGTTGTTCCACATAAGCTTTATTACGTTGCCAGATCTGTCTGTGAGCCTCTTCCGACTCTTTAGTGTCGTACATTTTGTTGAACTTCACTTTCCACGCCAACCAATCAAGCTGATCCTTCAATGACGCTGAAGTAGCAACGGCTGTCCACACGACGAAGAACAGAGCGATGTTTGGTAGACACACAATCTTCATTTTCAACGGTAATGTAATATTTTCAACAGAAAAAAAATGTTTAGGAGGTGAAACAAATGCACTGTTTTTCACGGCTATATAATAAATTTGATCCAACGCATGACAAAACCTACAATTAGACATGTGCGCCCAACGAAGACGCAGATTAGACTGCGCATCCGCGCAGTCTGATCAGAGTCTTCGTTGTGCGCTCTAAGGATAGCTAAGGGCCCAATGCTCCTCAATGCAACAAGAGAAGTCTTTGGTTAGACTATATGGATGCGCAGGCTGATCTGAGTCTTCGTTGGGCGCACATGTCTTTATTGTAGGTTTTGTCATGCGCTGGCTCATATAAGTCTACATACATGTACATTTATTAGCTTTATCTGTTACATTATAATCAGATGGATAACATAACAAGTCACATTCTCGAAATCATGTGACCTAATGGTTTGATTTATTTGATAAACTCACAAAACAGTTAAAAATAAGTAGTGTCCAAAATATAAATCAATGAATAATAAATAAGTAAATCAATAAATATCTCGAAAATAGATAAAGGCAAACAGGTAAATTGACAACGGATTAGCTGCTGACAGACATCTGTCAATAGCCACTAATCGTAAACATGCTGCTGACAATCGTCTGAAAACCCCATTTCGCGTATAGTTTTCTACTAAGTAAATAATTAAGGACAGCGTTGCAGGTGTTCCATCCTTTATTTAAGAAATAGATCAGTTCTAACAGTGATTTTTTGCGCAATATACATTGAATCTCTGTTTGGAGGTCAGTTGTAAAGTAGGCCAAATCACAAGCACGTAGCGCGAGTGATTTATCTACTTACAACTGGCCGACAAAGTGTGATATATTAGTCAACAAATCAAGCAATAGAGCTGTTCTATTTCGATTCTAACAACTGAAAGTCGACTAACTGCTGTTGTTTCCTTCATATTCTCTCAACATTCCGCCATTGTAGAAATCCCGCCTACATGATTGACTGTAGCACATGCAGTTACCTGTTTTTATATTACAACGTACTTGATGCGTGAAACAACCTTACTCTGTCTAACGTCAAGGAAACGATCGATGACGTTGCAAAACGTCATAAAACGGAAGCTCTTCGCGTCAAGCTTTTTCGCCTAGTGATTTTTCCATCAATGTATCACTTGACTTAACCACTGGCTATAAAGGCGACAAGTGTTAGAATAATTGACTATCCTGTATTGATCGGAGGTCATCCATATTAACACAAGGTCAACCAATATTAATCGTAGGTCAAGTTAGTCAAAAATCGATAATCATGTTTTTGATTGTGTCAATTAATAAAAGTGTCATCTACCAAGTATTTTCGTGTTGATCCAGTTACAGGTCCGGGGTCTGCTGTATTGATCCGAGGTCGAAGACCCAGTTACAGGTCCTCGGTCAGCTGTATTGACTCTCGGCCTTCAGCCTAGGACCAATACAGCAGACCTCGGACCTGTAAGTGGTCAATACGAAATTAATAACATTATATTATTAATTGACTATCCTGTATTGATCGGAGGCCATCCGTATTAACACCAGGTCAACCAATATTAACTGAGGTCAAGTGAGGTCAAAAAATCAATAATCACGTTTTGTAATTGTGTCAATTAATAAAATTGCCATTAATCAATCAAGTCATTTCCCATTGACCCAGTTACATGTTCCCGGTCAGCTGCATTGGCCCTTGGCCTTCGGCCTCGGGTCAATGCAGCAGACCTCGGACCTGTATCTGGGCCAATACGAAATGACTTGATTAATAGCATTATAGTAATGAACACCCCTCTAAACACCCCTTTATAGAGAGAATACGGGGGGTTGCAGGGGGTAAACATTACTTTCCTTATTTTTGCCCCCAAAACATCGATTGTGAGTACTCGTTAGAACCGCCTCATTGTGGCGGTTCTTACGGACGCCCACCAACACGTGAACAAGTCCGTGAAATGAACACCCCCTCACACCCCACTTTGTATAAAGAAAACAGGGGTTTACGGGGGTATACCTTATTTTTTTATTTCTACTCCAAGACATAGGTTGTGGGTACTCGTTAGAACCGCCTCAATGAGGCGGTTCTAACGTGCACTCACAACCTATGTTTGCAGTATAAATAAGGAAAATATCACGGATTTTGATCAGAAAAGTAGCCATTTTGGAGTTATGGAAAATCTACTATGTCGCACGGGTGTGTTATCGTAATGTTAAGCACTACAGATGTTTTAATCGAAATGGAAACCTATATCACTATTCGCCTCCATTTTACAAAATTATTAAATCACTGACAGCTCGGGTGGGTCTATCGTCTCTGAGAGTAAGTTGGCCGGGATCTTACACTGTTTTGTTTAACCCTTTAATTCCTGTACTATCAGCAAACAGGGTAGACCCTTATCAGACGCCGCGTCTGATCTGGGTCTACACTGTTTGCCAATGTCCCTGGACACGAGCCGGGCCAATGTATTACAACATGCTTTCTTTAAGACAGCCCCAGCACGACAGTTTGTTTGTTTGTTTGATTTGAGGTTTAACGTCCCTGTCAACGCTATTTAGGTCATTTTGGAGACGTTGCTTCCAATTTTGTGGGACTTTTACCCGACATTGAGATGAAATGACATCTCAATCCCTGCCGCCCATTGAAACCGATAGGGTTTACAAGCATGGACGGGCCGACTTGCAGCAATTTTCCTAGGCAGGCTTAGACGTTTTATGCGGATTACCAGTACTCATGTGCGGTCCGTATCAGCTCTGCGTGGAAGCATCGTGCAGCCCAATCTATTTCTCCAAGCCCCGATGGGCGGGGGCGGTAAGCACGACAGTAAATAACCATTACCTGGATTTCGTACAAATCAGTCACTAGGACATTAGCGACTAAAAGCTGCTGTGCTTAGTAACTTTGTGTCGATTGACAAACAATGGACCAAACAAGAAGGCTTATAATAGCTGTTTACACTACGATGCAAAATACAACGAACTTAAATGACTCGAACACCGATGGTTCGTTTACCGTGGCTGATTCGAACATGTTCTTTAGTCCCTAATAAATTTCTTCCAATACCATCACGTGAACAAGTCCGTGATATAAAGACCCGTCCCCACCCCCAACTAAACCCCACTTTATATAGAGAAAACTGGGGTTTACGGGGTAAACATTATTTTCCTTATTTCTGGTCCAAGACATAGGTTGTAGGTAATCGTTAGAATCGCCTCAATGAGGCGGTTCTAACGAGCACCCATAACCTATGTTTAGAGTGTAAATGAGAAAAATATTACAAATTTTCATCAGAAAAATTACCTTCTTTGAGGTTTGAAAAATGCAATATATCACACGGATGTGTTATCGTAATGTATATTATTAACTGATTATCCTATATTACACAAGGCCAACCAATATTCAAAAATCATAAATCATCTTTTTAATAGTGTAAATTAATAAAATTGTCATTAATCAAGTAATTCCCGTGTTGGCCCAGTTACAGGTCCTCGGTCAGCTGTATTGGCCTCGACCTTCGGCCTCGTGCCAATACAGCAGACCTCGGACCTGTAACTGGGCCAATACCAAATTACTTGATTAATAACATTATATTATTATTGACCTAGTTACAGCTGACCGACCTGTAACTGGGCCAATACTAAATTACTTTATTAATGACAATTCATAAAACACTCTTTTTGATGATTTCACCACATTCTTTCTGACGATTTCACCTTAGGTTTATACGATTTCACCCCAGGTTAATATGGGCTGCATGATGCTTCCACGTAGAGCTGAAAGTACTGGTAAACCGCTTACGCCTGCCCAGGAAAGCGGTGCGAGTCAGACCGCCCATGCATACAAACCCTATTGGTTTCATTGGACGACAGGGCTTTGGATGTCATTTGATCTCAATGTCGGGTAAAAGTACCACAAAATTGGAAGCATCGTCTCGTGACCTATACAGTGTTGACGGAGACGTTAAACCTCAAATCAAACAAACAAAATTAGGTAAATATGGACTGAATTACATGTAATATAGATGTCTTCATATGAATACAGAAATACTTTACTGCCATTTTAGAAGCAGCCTGATCTAAACATTTTGTCCCAATGAGGAAATTCTTACGAGTACCCACAATCTATGTACGGAGTCCGCCATTGTTGTTTACTACATGTGAAAAGACAAACCAACAACCTCAGGGGGAACAACCTACGTCAGACCAAAGATGTCGTAACCATTAATAGATTTGCCGGCATGTGTCACAACAAGTAGGAGCAGTCGGTGCATTAGGTCATAACAGAATGAAACACACTGATATCTGCCTCAGAAATGTGGCCATTTCTTTAACGAATTCGACACAAGCTGATTTTGCAATGATGTTGGAACTACCTTTCTTTTCTAGCGCCGAATCAAATCTTGTGGCGAAGCTATCGAAGCCTTTTCAATATTACCAATATGGCCGCTTCTGAAATGGGTACGACATCTCTGCTATGACGTACGTTGGCACCCTTGAACCTGATTGCGGGATCGGCGTCTTAGCCAATCAAGTTCAAGACATTCCATATTGATCGCAGGTCACAGATATTAGTGTAGTCAGGGGTCAAGCTCGTATCAGCAGAGGTCAACTTGCATATATTAATGTACCATCACGTGAACAAGTCTGTGAAATGCACACCCCCTTACACCCCACTTTATATAGAGAAAACTGGGGTTTACGGGGGTAAACATTATTTTTCTTATTTTTTACTACAAGACATAGGTTGTGGGTACTCGTTAGAACCGCCTCAACGAGGCGGTTCTAACGAGCACCCACAACCTATGTTTGCGGTATAAATAAGAAAGATATCATGGATTTTTATCCGAAAAGTAGCCATTTTGGAGATATGAAAAAATGCACTATATCTTACGGGTGTGTTATCGTAATGCGAAGAACGAAACGAGAGCCGTATCATCACGATAACAGGTCCGTGCAATGAGCGGCCCTTTAAACCCCACTTTATACAGAGAGAACTGGGGGTTGCGGGGGTATACAATACTTTTTTCTTATTTCTGCTCCAAGACATGGGTTGTGGGTACTCGTCTGAACCACCCCGATGAGACAGTTCTAACGAGCACCCACAACCTACGTTTGAAGTATAAATAAGAAAATTATCACAAGTTCTCATCAGAAAAGTAAATATTTTTGTGATATGAAAGAATGCACCAAGTCACATGGGTGTGTTATCGAAATGTCATGTGGACCCATTTCTCTTTTACGCAAACACGCCTATACAAATACATTGCCACTTTTATCGCCGAAAAAATTAAAATTTTAAGATGAAAAATTTTGATATTTTTCTTGATTCTGCTCAAAATATAGATTGTGGCACTCGTTAGAACCGCCTCGATGAGGCTTCTAACGAGTACCCCTAATCTATATTTTAGAGCAGAAATAAGAAAAATAAGGTATACCCCCGGCAACCCCAGCTTTACTATATAAAAGTGGGGTTCAAGGGGGTCAAAATTATTTAGGCGTGTTTTCGTGATGCTTTATGTATACTTTATACACACTTCTTAATTAATAAATGCAGATAACAAATATTTAGGAATAATATAGGAGAGTTTTTCTTGGTATGTTGTCTGTACTCATTAGATGGGGGAATTCTAATGAGTATACACAACATAACCGTGCACGTGTTTCATAAAATATCTGAAATATATCTTTAACCCATATATGACAATGGAATCTCCCACCTACATTAAGTTTGGAATTGTCCTTTTCCAATTATAGGGGTGTCAGGTTTGTTTTTGCTTGTGGCAAATTTTACAAAAAAAAAAAATGATTTTCTTTAACCAAACAGTGTAAACCCAGATCAGAAACCACTAAGAAGATATAAGTCTACCAGGCAAAGTGGTGCGAGTCGTATCGGTCATAAGCCCTATTGGTTTCATTGGGCGGTATGGGTTAACTTGCATTTCATCTCAAGTCCTGTAGAAAGAAGCAACGTCTCCAAAATGACCCAAACGTGTTGATGGGGACGTTAAACGTCAATTGAAACAAAGGAAAAGTGGACAATGGGTTTGATCGGCGACTATCAATTTCTCATCGAAAGGTTAGTGCGGAGGTGAATACTAACCGAAACTAGCTACATGTAGTCTGCACACTCCATATTTTCCAGTTCTGTGGTGTGCTCCATGCTTCCAAAGGATAACCCTTTAAAGAACACATTTTACATCACTTCAGCTGGTGTCTGGGAATGTGCGACGGCCGTAAATGTCTCTCTGCCATACATCATAGTGTAATTTATATTTTCTCATCCTTTGGGATCATTGATTCCATTGTGGAATTTGGAAAACATTTGAGGGTCACTGATGAGGCCTAATTGGCCGAAACTAGCTAGTCTGACCAAGAAAACATGTACACTTCATGCTTTCCATTTCTGTGGTGTATTCCTTGCTTCCAAAGAATAATCCATTTTTTGAACATATTTGCAGTTGATTCGTGTCAAATCATTAATTTCTTAATGCTTATGTTTCTGAATTTGGTTTTAAAACTGTATTTATTTGATCTCAGAGTGCACAGTCAATCTATATATTTTTTTAGTGCTTGATACAAAAATCTACAAACTTGCAAGCAATAATAACCTAATAACCGTTTATATGTTTTCAGGGAAAAATAAATAAATAAATAAATAAATAAAATAATAAAGTAGAAAATACTGGCCACGAGATTTGAACTCACGACTCTCTTGTTCAAAAGTCAGTCAAATACTCGTGGCCTAACACGTTACCACTGGACCACTGTTCGAATGTCCATGTTTTTTCAGGGTTTAGTATATTTGTTGCATTATAAACACTGAACATAAATAGGTCAACTACGTTGCAGTCGTTCCCTGCCATATATCAAATGAAATTATTATGTTAGGAGCACCAAAATGATCCGTCTTACATGAATAATGTACATGGAAAGCGCTCCTCTAGTGCCAGAACATGACTAGCTGTAATTTTAGCACAGAGATACTTCCAAACGTGCACTTACCAGTTAGCCATTTTGAAATACAGACATAACCACTATTTCTGAAGGGGTATCAAGAAACAAAATTCAAGTAATCTCTTTACTTATCACCATTTTACACCAATATTCTAAACAATCTTCTTTTAGGAACAATTGTGCACTGAAATGTCCACAATCTCCTTTAATAAATATGCCATTTACAGCTAAAACATTATGAATATGGAACCCTGACAACTCCCCTACCGGAAGAGTCCAATATAATTCCAAATACAAATAAACAGGTAGAGAAAGCGTTTTATTTCAAGACTGTCTTTAAATTTAAAGACTTTTTAGTCTGTAAATTTAAAGACTAACACTGAGTAACACAAAGGAAAATCATGAAAATGATGTAACACGAAAAAATCGCATTCTCATACGCAGCCTCATTCCTCATCTCATTAATAAAAGGTGCGCTGCTATAGACTGCATGTATTTTATTGTCGTTTGATATCGTATTAATGATAGAAATAATTAAGAAATAAAACAACACAGCTCCTTCCCTTAGACCACAAATGCCGTGAAAGTTCACAGTGAGGGAGGAAATATCTGTCAAAGGTCGAACATAAGAGGAGTTTCGTACTGACGTCATTTCGTTTTCGGTCATTTTAATGTTATAGTCCGTCTGAAAATTTCATCACTTTTAGTTGTCAGAAAACTGTCTGTCGAAGCGATTGGTCGGTATATTGACAAAATGATAAAATCGTTATACACATTCATTCCTGAGTTCATTTACCAATGAATCTTATTACAAAACCTGTTTTTCTGAGAACTCTTCAATTATGGTGGAAGGAATTTAATTAAATAGAGACAACTATATAATTTGCAGTTCCACATAATTAAATATTCCATAGATAACGGCCATATTACTATAAACATCAAAGTGTGATTTTTCCGTTTTACACCATTTTCATTATTTTATTTGTATCAGTCTTTAAATTTACAGACTAAAAAGTCTTTCAATTTAAAGACAGTCTTTAAATATAAATAAAACGCTTTCTTCTACCTGATAAAGGCCTTATAATGAGTATTCTATTAATTTATTACTTGAATGAATATATGTATAATAATTAACGCATAGAAAAAAACTTAAAAACATCCCATTAATCATACTGGTGATTTTCTAGGCATGCAGAAATGAAACATAAGGTCTATACTTGTTTGTTTGTGGGTTTTACACCCCACCAACAGCTAATGTCATCTGGAGACGAAACCTTGGTTTAAAGACTCATCCGAAAGTCTGGCGAAGCCCGGATTCGAACCAACGACCCCTGTTTTACAAGCCGAGTAGCATAACCACTACACCACAGAGGCTGCAAGTCATTATATATTGAATCATTTGAAAACATGGCGTCGTGACGACCATGTGTTATTACACGTAAGGTCATATGATTTTTGACATGACGTCATCCGCTAAATTACAGCGACGTTATATGATAATTGACAATTGATTCAGCGCACGACAAAACCTATAATAAGACATGTGTGTCCAGCGAAGAACCCGATCAGCCTGCGCATCCATAAAGTCTAACCAGATACTTCTCTTGCTGCATGAAGGAGCAAAGGGCCCTTAGCTGTCCTTAGAGCGCACAGCGAAGACTCTGATCAGACTGCGCGGATGCGCAGGCTGATCTGAGTCTTCGCAGGGCGCACATGTCTAAGTGTAGGTTCTGTCGTGAGCTGGCTCACATATGGGCCAACGTTATTACATTACGATAATACACCCGTGCGACATAGTGCATTTTCACATCTCCAAAATGGCTTCTTTTCTGATGAAAATCCGTGATATTTTTTTCTTATTTATACTGCAAACATAGGTTGTGGGTGCTCGTTAGAACCGCCTCATTGAGGCGGTTCTAACGAGTACCCACCACCTATGTCTTGGAGCAGAAATAGAACACACCTGAGTAAACTCCAGTTTTATCTATATAAAGTGGGGTTTCACTTCACGGACTTGTTCACTGAGCAAATTATCGAGCTTGTGGACTTGTAAAACAGAAGTGAAGGCAATGATCAGGAATCGGTACAATTAACCTACTGCTCCCATCAGAGACACAATAAGGAAGGGAACACAAACATGAAATGGGAACACCAATAGCGGAAAGCCAAAAAGACAGTCACTTTCCTACAACATGACCAATTGGCTATTCAAAACAAACCAATATAAGCGGTACACACACTCAAAGACAAACCAGAATGTAATGCCGATTTGTAGTGTATTAATTTGCTGGCGAAGATGCCAACGTTTTCCTCTCATTCCCGGTCGATTTGCGAGCTAATATGTCTGTTTTTGTTAAATGAATTGGCTTTAATTTCCAGTATTTGCTCCACAATTCCGTGTTACGCTTGTCCTTCTCGGACACGTTTTGACAAATGAATTAATTTAAAAGAACACGAGAAGTAAAGAGCTTTCAGAAACAACGTTTACCATGTTCAATTTATTTCTAAGTAGTTTTTATTAAATTTAACGCCGTTTCCCCAGTTTGATGGGAAGATTATTAGTTTTAAGTGTGGCTCTTTATAAAAACTCCTATTGCCTTGCAGGTCATATATATTCTACTTTAGTTACAGTGAGTTAGAAGTGGAATCGATACAATTAACCCACAGCTTCCATCAGAGACACCAAAGATTAAGAAACACAAACATGAAACAACAGACCCTCATGGAAACATCAATAGCAGAATGACTTTCCCACAAAATGGCCAATAGGCTATCGAAAATAAAATAAGCGACACAAACACCCAAAGACAAGCCATAACAAAAATAAACAAATAAACCTTGACAGAAGAACCGCCTTGGAACGGTTAGCGGAAACGAACTCCACTGGGGGGGGGGGGGGGGGGGGGGGGGGCTTAAATCGATTTTACGTGGCCACAATCATTGCCCTTACTTCCGTCGCGATTTAGACAAATACTTTGTTTAGTCCGCATGAAGGCCTCCTATAAACCCTTGTTATAACATTTTGCCGTTATACATGTTAAGACTTTGCCATTTTGAACAATTCCAATACGATAGCGGTACGATAGGTAATTAAGGTTGCACTACAGTAAATAATTGGTCTTTATGAAAGCTGTACTTGCTTTGGGGAGAGCTTTCAGTACAGAATTGAATATTCTGCTGCTTCTGATTGGATTTGGTGCTAAGCCACTATTTTTTTGTGAAAAGCAGCTGATTTAAATTGAACCAGAAAAGTGTGTTGACTGGCCACTGGAAATGCCTGGATTTATTCGCTGCGGTATGGGTTTGTTGACACTGGCTGCCAAAAAGGCCAAAATATGCCGCACAGCACCCATATTTTTTAGCTGCTTCTGGAAGGTAAATGGTCAGCCTGTCAAATTATATGCCTCATAATGGAAGCATTAGACTTGCTGAAATGTGGTAGAACATGGAATATGCCCCAAATTTACATTGTGAGTAAGGGGATTTTATTTACTGTAGTGCCACCTAAACCGAAAGTAGAAAAAATGAGCTTCACTGTTCTTTTTTCATTCATTACATAATATTTTCATACATAATAGGTTCCCTCCAATTCTGTATCATAAAATGGATCTTCCTGGCATGTATTTTGTCACAGAAACTGTACAAATTGTAAGTTTAGTGCTATTTAGGACTAACTGGGTGTATTTTATCGGTTTTTGCCTCTGTTCCATGTAATTGGAGAGGGGGGTACTTCAAAGCCATGTAAATCAGTTGTCATTGGTCTGTTTGGAAAGCAGCCTTGCAGTAAATGTATAAACAGGAACACAAGAAAAAGAATATACTCCATATTGAATATAACACTGAGGTTACTTGGCATTAGGCAAGAGTCTCAAGCCAATGCAAAATTTCAAAATTGTCTCTCCGAACAGCCCGCTGCAATATCGCAATGAGTTTTCTCAGCCGTTGTAAATTCTTATTGGTTGGGTTCATGTTACAAGGTTTGAACAGATATATTCAGCCATTTCTCATGGCATTAAGGCATTTATAACCAGTTTCATCAAAGTTTTGTCTCCAAAATATCCTCAAAATGCCAATTTTTACTGAAATTAGGGGGTATAGGTTTGAAAACAGCCAAAATTTCTAGCATGGGTGCTAATAGGGCATGATTTAGAGCATTTTAGGATTAAAGTATTCCAAAGACATCTGAGAAGAATCACTGATGCAAGCCGGTTTCTGGGTTCCATTCTGGAAAGAGGTAAACTTTGCGCTTTTTCACAAAACATGGTTTGTTCGGCTTTCATCGTATAATCTGGAAGCGGTAACTTTTTCGCAAAGTTTAAAGATTCTTTGTCACTGAACATTAATTATGACTGACTATATTTTTAGATATGGTCTAAACTTGTGTTTGGCAATTCTTTTGATGGATCATAAAGAAATTAGGGTTTGGTATAAACCGAAAGTAGAAAAATTAGCTTCACTGTGCTTTTTTCATTCATTACATAATATTTTCATACATAATAGGTTCCCTCCAATTCTGTATCTTAAAATGGATCTTCCTGGCATGTATTTTGTCACAGAAACTGTACAAATTGTAAGTTTAGTGCTATTTAGGACTAACTGGGTGTATTTTATCAGTTTTTGCTTCTGTTCCATGTAATTGGAGGGGGGGGGGGTACTTCAAAGCCATGTAAATCAGTTGTCATTGGTCTGTTTGGAAAGCAGCCTTGCAGTAAATGTATAAACAGGAACACAAGAAAAAGAATATACTGCATATTGAATATAACACTGAGGTTACTTGGCATTAGGCAAGGGTCTCAAGCCAATGCAAAATTTCAAAATTGTCTCTCCGAACAGCCCGCTGCAATATCGCAATGAGTTTTCTCAGCCATTGTAAATTCTTATTGGTTTCTCCCTTGCTGGCCCAAAACGATTTAATAAATTTAAGATTGAGAGGTAGAGGCTTGCGAATCGGTCATCTTAATGTACAGGGTATCAGAAGTGGTGAGAAAGTTGACCAGCTTAAGCTTATTCTTCACTCAAATGAGAATAATATTTGTATGCTAGGTATTAGTGAAAGCAAACTAGGGAGTGACATTCCAGATAATTTCTGTCATATAGCAGATTTTAAGTGTTATAGAAAAGATAAAGTACAAGGGTCAGGTGGGTTGCTGGTTTATGTTCGACAAGATATTTCCTGTATAAGAAGGGTCGATTTAGAAGATGAAAATTTTGAAAGCATGTGGTTTGAAATTTCTAAAAAAAAACAGCAAATCATTTTTAGTTGGACATATGTACAGAAATCCAACATCAACAGTTGCCTGGAATGAAACATTTGACAACCAGATCGAAAAGGCTATGGAGGAAGAAAAAGAGCTTTTCATCTTAGGAGATTTAAATCGCGATTTGCTGAATATGCAAATCAAAACCCCTTGGCTAGAATATATGAATACTCATGGGCTCATACAGCATGTTAATGAACCAACTCGTATAGTTCCCAATAGCAGTGAAACCTTAATTGACCACATTTATTCTAACTTTTCAGAAAATATTCAGCATGTTGATGTACCTAAAATAGGTCTAAGTGATCATTACCCAGTGTTCTTTACTCGCAAAACGAACTTTAATCAACCAAAGGGGACCCATCATACTATAAAATATAGGTCCTTCAAAAATTTTAATGAAACAAAATTCATAGAAGATTTAAAATTGGTACCCTGCGACATCATTAAAATTTTTGACAATGTTGATGATGCATTGGAGGCATGGTATTCCTTGTTTAAAGATGTAGTAGACAAGCATGTTCCCTTGAAACAACATAGGGTAAAAAAAATCAATCAGCCAGACTGGTTAACCCCAGAAATTATTGATGGCATAAAAATGAGAGATAGGCATAAATCATTGGGCAATAATGATCAATACAAAATTTGGAGAAATAAAGTTGTCAGCTTAATCAGACAATCTAAGAAAGCACACTACCAAACTTTAATTGAAGAAGGTAAAAACCAGCCTTGCACTATATGGAAAATATTCAATCAATTAGGTGCAGGTAAACAAAAATCAGATGATTCATCTAATGTTAATTCAATTAAAATAGGGAATATGGAAATGGACAATCCCATAGATGTTGCAAATGCCTTTAATAATTATTTTGTCACTATAGCTGAAAATATTAAAGAGCCTATCATACCATCAGACCATGAAAAACTTAGCGAATTCTGTGGTCATAAAATTCCAAATGAAGTAACATTTGAAATGCCCCTTTTAAGTAATGAAAAAGTGCTAAAATACCTGAATGGATTGGATGTAAATAAATCAACTGGAACAGATGAATTAGGTCCAAGATTACTGAAAACTGCATCCCCTTCCATTTCTGAAAGTTTAACGTACATATGCAATTTAAGTATTCAAAAAGGTGTCTTTCCCGAAAAATGGAAGGAAGCGAAAGTGAAACCTCTACATAAGGGAGGTCCTTCTAATGAGCCAAAAAACTTTCGTCCAATATCCATTCTGCCTGTTCTTTCTAAACTCTTTGAGAAGCATGTTCACGAAACACTTATGGTTTTTCTTGTAAAGTATGACTTACTTTATAATTCACAGTCTGGATTTAGAACTAATAATTCCTGTGAAACAGCTCTAATTCACATGGTAGACAAATGGCTTAGGGCTCTTGACAAAGGAGAAATAATTGGTGCCGTCCTTGTGGACTTCCGCAAAGCTTTTGATCTTGTTGATCATAATATCTTATTGAAAAAATTGAAACTGTACAAGTTTAACCAAACATCATTAAATTGGTTCAATTCATATTTAACATATAGACCTCAAAAGGTGTCTTTCAATTATCTATTTTCGGATGAAAGATATCTTAAACATGGAGTACCTCAAGGCTCTATTTTAGGACCACTCTTATTTCTCCTTTTCATAAATGATCTCCCTTTATATACTGATGTCAGTACTGATCTTTATGCAGACGATGCCACAATATATGAAGCTAATTCATCCCTAAAGGAAATTGAAATCAAATTACAGAAGGCTCTGTCAAATATAGCAGAATGGTGTAAACAAAACGGTATGGTGATTATTTTTGATAAGACAAAAGCAATGTTAATAACAACAAGACAACGGAGAAACAGGTTGGAGAGAGATATAAGTATACTCTTCAATGGCATCCCTCTAACTACAGTATCTAATGAGAAAGTCCTGGGAGTACATATTGACAACAATCTCTTGTGGGGGGATCACATCAGCAAAGTTAC
The DNA here is from genome assembly GCA_963580285.1 of Lucinisca nassula. Taxonomy (NCBI): domain Eukaryota; kingdom Metazoa; phylum Mollusca; class Bivalvia; order Lucinida; family Lucinidae; genus Lucinisca; species Lucinisca nassula. Next base: position 95,810,302 of record OY757012.1, read on the forward strand.
AAAAAAATGTCTACTAGTATATGGCTACTCTCAAAAATTTAGTGCTATTTATCTTCAGAACACAGACTTATGTTCTATAAGGGTTATATCCAACCTCATTTGGATTATGCAAACACTGTTTGGGGAAGCACAGCAAAATCTAATATATCAAAAATTGAAAGGCTTCAAAGGAGGCCATGTAGAGTAATTTTGGATTATAATGTAGACAATATATACCAGTCAATGTGTGATTTGAAAATAATGACATTATCTGAAAGGGTATTCTTTAGGAAAGCAAAATTTATGTTTAAAGTGTCTAATGCTATGACACCTGAATATATCAATGACCTTTTTTCAAGGCGCCCTCAACTTAATCTTGATGGTACAGAAATGCACATATTGCGCTCAATGGCAGCTGATAATTTTGTTCTACCCAAACCCAAGACAGAATTGTACAAGGGCAGTATGGCTTTTTCAGGGCCCATCATTTGGGGCAGTCTCCCTACCCAAGTTAAAAATGCACCCTCTGTTGAATCCTTTCATTCGAGGTGCATCAAATGGATGAAAAGTTAACGACATTCCAGGCAACTATAAGCTGAATCTAAGAGATCACTGTATATTTTGGTGTGTGTTCGTGAGTGAGGTATGCATGCATTTTGTGTTTCATTCCATTTATTTGATCATTCATCAGTTCCTTGAAATCTTTGTCTCTTGTATATGTTTAATGACTCACTCACTCCACTCCACTCCACTCCACTCCACTCCACTTCACTCACTCACTCACTCACTCACTCACTCACTCACTCACTCACTCAATAACTAACTCACTCACTCACTCACTCACTCACTCACTCACTCACACTGACTCACTCACTATTATCTACTTTGGTGTGTGTGCATTAGTGTATGCTTTTATACAGTATGAGTGTCATTTATTCTTGTTTTCCTTGTAGATTTGTAAATATTTGAGGGCCACAAGGGAGATTAGTTTTGTACTAATTGTGTTACCCTCTTGAAATAAAGACTTTATTATTATTATTATTATTATTGGTTGGGTTCATGTTACAAGGTTTGAACAGATATATTTAGCCATTTCTCATGGCATTAAGGCATTTATAATCAGTTTCATCAAAGTTTTGTCTCCAAAATATCCTCAAAATGCCAATTTTTACTGAAATTAGGGGGTATAGGTGTGAGAACAGCCAAAATTTCTAGCATGGGTGCTAATAGGGCATGATTTAGAGCATTTTAGGATTAAAGTATTCCAAAGACATCTGAGAAGAATCACTGATGCAAGCCGGTTTCTGGGTTCCATTTTGGAAAGAGGTAAACTTTGCGCTTTTTCACAAAACATGGTCTGTTCGGCTTTCATCGTAGAATCTGGAAGCGGTAACTTTTTCGCCAAGTTTAAAGATTCTTTGTCACTGAACATTAATTATGGCTGACTATATTTTTAGATATGGTCTAAACTTGTGTTTGGATATTCTTTTGATGGATCATAAAGAAATTAGGGTTTGGTATAAACCGAAAGTAGAAAAATGAGCTTCACTGTTCTTTTTTCATTCATTACATAATATTTTCATACATAATAGGTTCCCTCCAATTCTGTATCTTAAAATGGATCTTCCTGGCATGTATTTTGTCACAGAAACTGTACAAATTGTAAGTTTAGTGCTATTTAGGACTAACTGGGTGTATTTTATCAGTTTTTGCTTCTGTTCCATGTAATTGGAGGGGGGGGGGGGGTACTTCAAAGCCATGTAAATCAGTTGTCATTGGTCTGTTTGGAAAGCAGCCTTGCAGTAAATGTATAAACAGGAACACAAGAAAAAGAATATACTGCATATTGAATATAACACTGAGGTTACTTGGCATTAGGCAAGGGTCTCAAGCCAATGCAAAATTTCAAAATTGTCTCCCCGAACAGCCCGCTGCAATATCGCAATGAGTTTTCTCAGCCATTGTAAATTCTTATTGGTTGGGTTCATGTTACAAGGTTTGAACAGATATATTCAGCCATTTCTCATGGCATTAAGGCATTTATAACCAGTTACATCAAAGTTTTGTCTCCAAAATATCCTCAAAATGCCAATTTTTACTGAAATTAGGGGGTATAGGTGTGAGAACAGCCAAAATTTCTAGCATGGGTGCTAATAGGGCATGATTTAGAGCATTTTAGGATTAAAGTATTCCAAAGACATATGAGAAGAATCACTGATGCAAGCCGGTTTCTGGGTTCCATTCTGGAAAGAGGTAAACGGCGCTTTTTCACAAAACATGGTTTGTTCGGCTTTCATCGTAGAATCTGGAAGCGGTAACTTTTTCGCAAAGTTTAAAGATTGTTTGTCACTGAACATTAATTATGACTGACTATATTTTTAGATATGGTCTAAACTTGTGTTTGGCAATTCTTTTGATGGATCATAAAGAAATTAGGGTTTGGTATAGGTTGCACTACAGTAAATAATTGGTCTTTATGAAAGCTGTACTTGCTTTGGGGAGAGCTTTCAGTACAGAATTGAATATTCTGCTGCTTCTGATTGGATTTGGTGCTAAGCCATTATTTTTCTGAGAAGTATTATTGTTTATTAGAAGAAATATTAGTAGGTATTTGCTGTTGTGAAAAGCAGCTGATTTAAATTGAACCAGAAAATTGTGCTGACTGGCCACTGGAAATGCCTGGATTTATTCGCTGCGGTATGGGTTTGTTGACACTGGCTGCCAAAAAGGCCAAAATATGCCGCACAGCACCCATATTTTTTAGCTGCTTCTGGAAGGTAAATGGTCAGCCTGTCAAATTATATGCCTCATAATGGAAGCATTAGACTTGCTGAAATGTGGTAGAACATGGAATATGCCCCAATTTACATTGTGAGTAAGGGGATTGTATTTACTGTAGTGCCACCAAAACCGAAAGTAGAAAAAATGAGCTTCACTGTTCTTTTTTCATTCATTACATAATATTTTCATACATAATAGGTTCCCTCCAATTCTGTATCTTAAAATGGATCTTCCTGGCATGTATTTTGTCACAGAAACTGTACAAATTGTAAGTTTAGTGCTATTTAGGACTAACTGGGTGTATTTTATCAGTTTTTGCTTCTGTTCCATGTAATTGGAGGGGGGGGGGTACTTCAAAGCCATGTAAATCAGTTGTCATTGGTCTGTTTGGAAAGCAGCCTTGCAGTAAATGTATAAACAGGAACACAAGAAAAAGAATATACTCCATATTGAATATAACACTGAGGTTACTTGGCATTAGGCAAGGGTCTCAAGCCAATGCAAAATTTCAAAATTGTCTCTCCGAACAGCCTGTTGCAATATCGCAATGAGTTTTCTCAGCCATTGTAAATTCTTATTGGTTGGGTTCATGTTACAAGGTTTGAACAGATATATTCAGCCATTTCTCATGGCATTAAGGCATTTATAACCAGTTTCATCAAAGTTTTGTCTCCAAAATATCCTCAAAATGCCAATTTTTACTGAAATTAGGGGGTATAGGTGTGAGAACAGCCAAAATTTCTAGCATGGGTGCTAATAGGGCATGATTTAGAGCATTTTAGGATTAAAGTATTCCAAAGACATCTGAGAAGAATCACTGATGCAAGCCGGTTTCTGGGTTCCATCATGGAAAGAGGTAAACTTTGCGCTTTTTCACAAAACATGGTTTGTTCGGCTTTCATCGTAGAATCTGGAAGCGGTAACTTTTTCGCAAAGTTTAAAGATTCTTTGTCACTGAACATTAATTATGACTGTCTATATTTTTAGATATGGTCTCAACTTGTGTTTGGCAATTCTTTTGATGGATCATAAAGAAATTAGGGTTTGGTATAAACCGAAAGTAGAAAAATGAGCTTCACTGTTCTTTTTTCATTCATTACATAATATTTTCATACATAATATGTTCCCTCCAATTCTGTATCTTAAAATTGATCTTCCGGGCATGTATTTTGTCACAGAAACTGTACAAATTGTAAGTTTAGTGCTATTTAGGACTAACTGGGTGTATTTTATCAGTTTTTGCTTCTGTTCCATGTAATTGGAGGGGGGGGGGTACTTCAAAGCCATGTAAATCAGTTGTCATTGGTCTGTTTGGAAAGCAGCCTTGCAGTAAATGTATAAACAGGAACACAAGGAAAAGAATATACTCCATATTGAATATAACACTGAGGTTACTTGGCATTAGGCAAGGGTCTCAAACCAATGCAAAATTTCAAAATTGTCTCTCCGAACAGCCCACTGCAATATCGCAATGAGTTTTCTCAGTCATTGTAAATTCTTATTGGTTGGGTTCATGTGACAAGGTTTGAACAGATATATTCAGCCACTTCTCATGGCATTAAGGCATTTATAATCAGTTTCATCAAAGTTTTGTCTCCAAAATATCCTCAAAATGCCAATTTTTACTGAAATTAGGGGGTATAGGTGTGAGAACAGCCAAAATTTCTAGCGTGGGTGCTAATAGGGCATGATTTAGAGCATTTTAGGATTAAAGTATTCCAAAGACATCTGAGAAGAATCACTGATGCAAGCCGGTTTCTGGGTTCCATTCTGGAAAGAGGTAAACTTTGCGCTTTTTCACAAAACATGGTTTGTTCGGCTTTCATCGTAGAATCTGGAAGCGGTAACTTTTTCGCAAAGTTTAAAGATTCTTTGTCACTGAACATTAATTATGACTGACTATATTTTTAGATATGGTCTAAACTTGTGTTTGGCAATTCTTTTGATGGATCATAAAGAAATTAGGGTTTGGTATAAACCGAAAGTAGAAAAATGAGCTTCACTGTTCTTTTTTCATTCATTACATAATATTTTCATACATAATAGGTTCCCTCCAATTCTGTATCTTAAAATGGATCTTCCTGGCATGTATTTTGTCACAGAAACTGTACAAATTGTAAGTTTAGTGCTATTTAGGACTAACTGGGTGTATTTTATCAGTTTTTGCTTCTGTTCCATGTAATTGGAGAGGGGGGAGGGGGGTACACTTCAAAGCCATGTAAATCAGTTGTCATTGGTCTGTTTGGAAAGCAGCCTTGCAGTAAATGTATAAACAGGAACACAAGAAAAAGAATACACTGCATATTGAATATAACACTGAGGTTACTTGGCATTAGGCAAGGGTCTCAAGCCAATGCAAAATTTCAAAATTGTCTCTCCGAACAGCCCACTGCAATATCGCAATGAGTTTTCTCAGCCATTGTAAATTCTTATTGGTTGGGTTCATGTTACAAGGTTTGAACAGATATATTCAGCCATTTCTCATGGCATTGAGGCATTTATAATCAGTTTCATCAAAGTTTTGTCTCCAAAATATCCTCAAAATGCCAATTTTTACTGAAATTAGGGGGTATAGGTGTGAGAACAGCCAAAATTTCTAGCATGGGTGCTAATAGGGCATGATTTTAGAGCATTTTAGGATTAAAGTATTCCAAAGACATCTGAGAAGAATCACTGATGCAAGCCGGTTTCTGGGTTCCATTCTGGAAAGAGGTAAACTGCGCTTTTTCACAAAACATGGTTTGTTCGGCTTTCATCGTAGAATCTGGAAGCGGTAACTTTTTCGCAAAGTTTAAAGATTGTTTGTCACTGAACATTAATTATGACTGACTATATTTTTAGATATGGTCTAAACTTGTGTTTGGCAATTCTTTTGATGGATCATAAAGAAATTAGGGTTTGGTATAGGTTGCACTACAGTAAATAATTGGTCTTTATGAAAGCTGTACTTGCCTTGGGGAGAGCTTTCAGTACAGAATTGAATATTCTGCTGCTTCTGATTGGATTTGGTGCTAAGCCATTATTTTTCTGAGAAGAATTATTGTTTATTAGAAGAAATATTAGTAGGTATTTGCTGTTGTGAAAAGCAGCTGATTTAAATTGAACCAGAAAATTGTGCTGACTGGCCACTGGAAATGCCTGGAATTATTCGCTGCGGTATGGGTTTGTTGACACTGGCTGCCAAAAAGGCCAAAATATGCCGCACAGCACCCATATTTTTTAGCTGCTTCTGGAAGGTAAATGGTCAGCCTGTCAAATTATATGCCTCATAATGGAAGCATTAGACTTGCTGAAATATGGTAGAACATGGAATATGCCCCAATTTACATTGTGAGTAAGGGGATTTTATTTACTGTAGTGTCACCTTAAAGGCCTTCGTCCCCTTACAATTGATAGTTCGTCTGTCATTCCTGACAATGACATTTCTTAATCAAATGCAAGAACTGACATGTGTTGTTGGTGCTCGCTAGAACCGCCTCTTTAAGGTTCTAACGAGTACCCAAAATATGTCTTGGAAAACAATGCCTATCGCCGTACACCCGTATTTTTGTTAACAGGCATCCGTGGCCTAGTGGTTAAGAGCGCTGACTCTTGATCATTAGGTCTCTCACCGCTGTGGTTCGAGCCTCGCTCGGGCCACATGTGAGACACCAAGTTCTGTAACACAAGGTCAGGTGTTTTTTCTCCGGGTACTCCGGTTTTCGCCCACCTCTGATTAACGATCGGCTCGATATGAATGAAATAATCTTGCAAGGGCCGTAAACCAAAATAAAAAGTGCGACATAGTGCATTTTTCAGATCTCCAAAATGGCCATTTTTTCTCATGAAAATCCGTGATATTTTTCTTATTTATACTTAAAACATAGGTTGTGGTTGCTCGTTAGAACCGCCTCATTGAGGCGGTTCTTACGAGTACCCACAACGTATGTCTCTGAGCATAAATAAGAAAAATAATGTTTAACGACATACACCCCAGTTTTCTCTATATGAAGTGGGGTTTAAGGGTTCTTCATTTCACGGACTAGTTCACGTGATATAAAGTGGCGTCGAGGGGGGGGGGGTGTTCATTTCATGGGTTTGTTCACGAGATGTTGCCGTTATAAAAACTGTGCCGTTTTAAAGAATCCCCAATAAGCGGTTTGATAGGTATAGTAAAGGGACTTTACTCCAAGGCAGAAATGCTGTGGACATTAATTCGATTCGCCGAAGAAATGTCTACAACATTTGTTTCTTGGAGTTTTAGATTACAAGTATTACCCATAAGTATGGTTTGCATCACGAAAACACGCCTATATAAATTTGACCCTATTAAAACCCACTTCCATACAGTAAAACACGGCTTTACAGGGGTATACTTTATTTTTATCATTTCTGCTCAAATATATAGATTGTGGGTACTCGTTAAAACCGCCTCGGCGAGGCGGTTCTAACGTGTACCCACAATCTATGTTTTTGAGCAGATATATAAAAATATCATTTTGTTTATCAAAAAAAAAAAAAATCATTTTTTGCTGGTAAATTTTTTCCAATGTATTTGAATATTTGCATGCTTTCGTAATAGATGTAGGCGTTGGCAACCCGAGGGATACCCACCCCAGTCGGAACCGAGGCTAAAAGATTCAATCCTTGAAGTTTTTGTTATACCGAGTTTTGTCATTCTTACGGATGTCGTTATAAAGAGGGTTAATTGTATTGGTTATAATAGTTTATTGGATGCGTTGAGCAAATTACATTCTGCAGACCGACGAACGTTGGTTACTAATTGATTGTTAGCCAAGCAATGAAAACATCTATGACCGTTTAAATGGCACTCATCGGCCTCCGTATGATGCAATTACTTTTAATTTCTGTCTAATTTGGAACTAAGAAGCTGTTTTGATTCTTAATACGGTTTCTAGTCTCGTTAAAGTGTTCGTGCCTCCATACTAAACCGCCATCTGGAGGCCTATATGCTCAACAAGATTCTTGCTGTGAATATAAATATGCGTCCTCCGAGAGGGTATCCATCTTAGCTAAACGCATCCAGTTGTATTACGTCTAATTTTCCTGATCACAATAATCTGAAAATCGTATTTTATCCATTTCTTTCTCTCCAAGGAGAAAACATTAACAAAGTATTGAGATCATGACTTGGGGATAAATGAGTTCCTTCTCTCCAAAACCTGTCTGCGGGATTTGCGACCGGGTAAGTCACAAACCAGCCTGCTCAGCTACGTAGGCAAGTAGGAGTCTCCAAATTCTATATTTAGAAACTATAGGTGTTTTTCTAGCCAATCAGAGAACAACAAAAGTGCGGATCATACTGCGCATGCGCAGTATGATCCGCACTTTTGTTGTTTTCAAATGGCAAAACAGTTTTTCTCATGACCTGTCTTAAATTGGAAATAATTGGATAACTAGTATTGGTAACAGGCAGGAATTAATGGCTGATTTTCTTTTTGATGGATGATGTCTCAGCCCCCAATAACATACAAAATAAATGATAGCCCCCAGTTGTAATTTGATTTAAATATAGGCAATAATCCCTCGCAGTAGAAAATTGAATATGTCTAAACTTAAAATTAGGACCTAACCAGTCTTAAGTTGCATACCATGCAGTTTTTGATCATGAAATCGTTTCTACGGTCATTATCTCCCTTCCGCTGATTCAAGAAGGGTAGTTGTCAGTTTCTGGCGAAAGAATGTGCACTGTACTGGTTAACCGCTTACGTATCAGCCTGTCAAGGAAAAGAGTGGATAGGTAAACTGACCGGCTCAAAAATGACCTAAAATAGTGTTGATTTGGCCGCTAGAAAACTCCAATACCAACAAACAAACACCATGCAGTTTTGTAACATTGTTCTCCATTGGTCCTCTATGTTGAAGATTGTGCACAATTTTGATCAGTTTGTGTGTGTGTGTGTGTGTGTGTATGTGTGGGTGTGTGGGTGTGTGTGTGTGAATTCGGGTTTAACGTCGCTTTCAACAATTTTTCAGTCATATCATGACGGTGCCTGGTTGCGACAGGGAGCTCAATGCTCACTTTTATAGTGCTGCCTCACTGAAGTATCATGTTCCAGACGCATTACATGATACCACACCCAGTCACATTATCCTGACACTGGGTCGACCAGTCCTAGCTCTACCCCGTAAATCTGAGTGCCAAGCGAAGAGCAGCTAGTACCATTGTTACCGACTTTGGTATGTCGCGGCCCGGGATCGAACCCGTGACCTCCCGTTCCCCGGAGCGGACACTCTACCAACTGAGCTGTCGGGGCCGGTTTGATCAGTTTCCTCACTTTATAACTGAATGAAGAACAAATGTAGGGATTCAAAATTTAGCCGTAAATAATCTCTTAGTATAAGGGAAATGAAGCAATCAATGTTACAAGGTAATTCTTATTAACATCACAAAAACACGCTTATATAATTTTGACCCCCTCAAACCCCACTTTTATATAGTAAAACTTGGGTTTGCAGGGGTAAACCTTATTTTTCTTATTTCTGCTCCAAAATATAGATTGTGGGTACGCGTTAGAACCGCCTGGATGAGGCGGTTCTAACGAGTACCAACAATCTATATTTTGAGATGAAATAAGAAAAATATCGCATTTTTTCATCTTAAAATCTTCATTTTTTCGGCGATAAAGGTGGTAATGTATTTGTATAGGCGTGTTTTCGTAATGAGGAGAATAGGAACGCCTTCAGGGGAGGCAACTCCTGCAAAAGTATTTTTATCTCCTATGTCAATAGGGGTCAACTCTTAAAGTAAAGAATTTGCTCCTGAAGAGCAAATTCTTTCCATTAAGAATTCACCCCTTTCTCATTGAGACAGGGCTTATAGAAAAGCGAACAGGAAGTCCCGAAAGTTGTCTCCCTTTGAAAAATGGCGGAAAAAATCTGCCAGGTGTTCCCATTACCCTTAAGTAAAGAACGCAATAACTGCTTAGTGTACATTTAGATTCAGTGGAAAATTAGCTTGGGTGTCTCCAGCCAGGAACGTAACTCGTAGTGGGTGATGTCATCAGCATGTTTCAGGCTTATTCACTGAGACCGGCCCCGATAGCTCAGTTGGTAGAGTGTCCGCTCCGGGGAACGAGAGGTCATGGGTTCGCGACATACCAAAGTCGTTAAAAATGGTACTAGCTGCTCCTCACTTGGCACTCAGATTTACGGGGTAGAGCTAGGACTGGTCGACCCAGTGTCAGGATAATGTGACTGGGTGTGGTATCATTTAATGTGTCTGGGACATGATACTTCAGTGAGGCAGCACTATAAATGTGAGCATTGAGCTCCCTGTCGCATCTAGACACCGTCGTGATATGACTGAAAAATTGTTGAAAGCGACGTTAAACCCGAATTCACACACACACACACACACGCACGCACGCTCGCACGCACGCCCGCACGCACGTACGTACGCACGCACACACACACACACATCACTGACACTGGGAGTAATCTACTCGGTTAAGTGAGTGATGTGTTCCGGACGTTGAACAACAACTTGATACCATTGCATGTACGAACAAACGCCTATACAAATACATTGAAAACTCTACTGCCGAAAAAAAAAAACACCAAAAAATATGTTGAAAATTGTGATATTTTTCTAATTCCTGCTTAAAGTGTAGATGGTGGGTACATGTTAGAACCGCCTCTTCGCGGCGGTTCTAACGAGTACCCACAATCTTTATTTCAGATCAAAATTAGACAAGTAAGCTTTACCCCTATAAAACCAAGTTTAACTATATATGAAAACGGGTTAAAGGGGGGTCTAAATTTTATAGGCGTATTTTCGTGATGTATAGAAAAAAAATAATGAAAAACATACACAGAAAAAGCAATGATATCACAAGACAACGCATTTGGTCTCTCACCGTTGCGGTTGGAGCCTGGCTCGGGTCACATGTGAGACGCCAATGTCTGCAACGGAAGCTCAGGTGTGTTTCCTCCGGGTACTCCGGTTTTCGCCAAAATCTGCTTAACGATCGGCTCGATATAAGTGAAGTAATCTTTGTTTGTTTGTTTGTTTGTTTGATTTGAGGTTTAACGTCCCCGTCAACACTGTAAAGGTCATTTTGGAGACGTTGTTTCCAATTTTATGGGACTTGTACCCGACATTGAGATGAAATGACATCTCAAGCCCTGCCACCCAATGAAACCAATAGGGTTTATACGCATGGGCGGTCCGACTCGCACCGTTTTGCCTGGGCACGCTTAGATCCTCTAAGCGGTTTACCAGTACTCTTGTGCGGGTCGGTTTTAGCTCTGCGTGGAAGCATCATGCAGCCAATCGATTTCTTCAAGCCCCGATGGGCGGGGGTCATGAAGTAATCTTTAAAAGGCCGTAAAAATAAGTTAAAATATCACAAGGTACCGAAAGTTGCTTTGCATGTATCTGTGTGCCGCTGTGTCCACTTAGTGTTGAAGTAGGATTCCACCATGCATAAGCATTTGTCTTATTATTTTGTAGCAGTCTGCAATGAGGACGTGGGTTGTGATTATCTACAAGTCAATACCTCTTTTTATCATATGACGTCGCGTCTGAGAGTGTAATAACGCCATGTAATATTTTCGATAATCCACTAGTAGATTAAATATGCAAATTAGCTAGACTCGTCCAGTAACGTTACATGTACGACGGCCTTAACGACGTCGCGTTTACTTACGGCGGAATATTGACATTTTTGTTAACAATCGTGAATAAAATGCGTTTTAAATGTCACATGATAAATAGAATCCTGCATTCGTGCTCATGTATTATTGAATTAATTAAACTCGTTGACGAAAAGGGATAAAATGCTCGGCAAAGCCTCGCATTTTATCCCTTTTCCTCAACTCGTTTAATAAATTCAATAATACATGAACACTCATGTAAGATCCTCTATCTCTACTTTCGGTGGCTTGGATGGCTGTTTTCGATGCGCATCATTACGAAAACACGTCTATTCAAATATACTGGAAATTGTATCACCAGAAAATTACGGAACCCGGGAAGGGACATGATTTTTTATTTTTATTATGTTGTGCGAACAGGATAATATCTTGAGCGGACAAGATATTATCTTGTTCGGACAAGGTATTATGTTGTGCGGACAAGATATGATCTTGTTCGCACAACATAATATCTTGTGCGCACAAGATATTATCTTGTTCGCACAACATATTATCTTGTTTGCACAACATAGATCTTGGGAAGTTGTGCGGACAAGATATTATCTTGTGCGGACAAGATAATATCTTGTGCTGACAAGATAATATCTTGTGCGCACAAGATCTATGTTGTGCAGACAAGATACTATCTTGCGCGGACAAGATAATATCTTGTTCGCACAACTTAATATGTTGTGCTGACAATATAATATCTTGTGCGGACAAGATATTATGTTGTGCGGACAAGATGTTATCTTGTCCGCACAAGATAATATCTTGTCCGCACAAGATATTATGTTTTCTGCACCAGATAGTATCTTGTCCGCACAATATATTATCTTGTGCGCACAACTTATAAAATAAAAATAAATCATGTCCCTTCCCGGTGTAACAGGCCGGTTCTTCCACCCCCCCCCCCCCCCCCCGTCAGTCTCTTCCCCGGGGAAGAACTAGGCCGGCCCAATTCTTCCCCGGGGAGGAAACTGACTAGTCAGTTTCTTCCCCACCCAGTCAGTTTCTTCCCCACCTGAAATTTTTTAGAACCATAGAGAACGAGTAATTTACGAGTAATTTATGCCTCACAAGTTGTTAAAAATTCATAAAGAAACCATTCTGAATTAGTTTTTAGTCTTTACAGCTTGAATGGCAAAATTTTCTCTATGCCATACAATATATGGAGATTCAAGGTAATTTTCTTAGCTTTTTATGACATTAAGTGGTATTAACTAAACAGATATCAATAAGCAACAACCCTTTAGTGCTCCAATCTAAATATAATTTGGAAAGTGGGGGTGGGGAAGAACTGGGCCGGCCCGTTTCTTCCCCGGGGAAGAACTGGGCCGGCCCATTTCTTCCCCACCCCAGATTTTTCTGTTTACTAAAAATTCTTGTGATAAATGTTCTTCACTTTTAAAGACATAAATTGGTATTTACTACAGAGCTATAATAAGGAAAAAATGTTTGGCCCTTAAATTTCAATAGAATTCTGAGACTGGGGGGTGGGGAAGAACTGGGCCGGCCCTCTGTTTACTAATAATTCTTGTGATAAATTTCCTTTGCTTTTTAGGACACAAAATGGTATAAACTAAAAAGATATAATAAGCAACAAATGTTTGGAGCTTTATTATCAAGAGAATTTGGAGGCTGGGGTGGGGAAGAACTGGGCCGGCCCAGTTCTTCCCCACCCCAGATGTTTCTGCATACTAATAATTCTGGTGATAAATTTCCTTTGCTTTTTAAGACATAAATTAGTATAAACTAAACAGATATAATAAGCAACAAATGTTTGGAGCTCAAATCTAAATAGAATTTGGAGACTCGGGGTGGGAAAGAACTGGGCCGGCCCGTTTCTTCCCCACCCCAGATTTTTCTGTTTACTAAAAATTCTTGTGATAAATTTTCTTCACTTTTAAAGACATAAATTGGTATTGACTAAAAAGATATAATAAGCAACACATGTTTGGCACTTAAATTTCAATAGAATTCGGAGACTCGGGGGTGGGGAAGAACTGGGGCGGCCTGTTTCTTCCCCACCCTTGGGTTGTATTGTACAGTTATGTCAGTTATATTGCTGAAGATGTCTTGGGTTGGGAAGAACTGGGCCAGTCCGTTTCTTTCCCACCCTTGGTAATTATTGTACTGTTAAGTCAATTATGACATTGAAGGCGTCGGGGGGGTGGGGAAGAATTGGGCCGATCCATTTCTTCCCCAGCCGTTGGTAGTGTTGTACAGTAATGTCACTTATATTGCTGAAGATGTCTTGGATGGGGAAGAACAGGGGTGGCCCATTTCTTCCCCCACCCTTGGGTAGTGTTGTACAGTTATTTCAGTTATATTGCTGAAGATGTCTTGGGTGGGGAAGAATTGGGCCACCCGTTTCTTCCCCACCTTGGTAAGTGTTGTACTGTAAAGTCAATTATGACGTTGAAGGTGTCTGGGGTGGGGAAGAACTCGGCCTGCCTGTTTCTTCCCCACCCTTGGCTAGTGTTGTACAGTTATGTCAGTTATATCAGAGGATGCCTGAGGCAGGGAAGAACTGGAGCGACCCGTTTCTTCCCCACCCTTGTGTAGTGATGTACAATTAAATCAGTTATCATGTTTAAGTTGTCTGTAGTGGGGAAGAACTAGGCAGACCCAGTCCTGCCCCACCCCAAGCTCCAAATTCAATAGAGATTTGAGCTCCAAACATATTTGTTGCTTATTATATCGTTTGAGTTTATACCAACTTTTGTCTTAAAAAGCCAAGAAAATCTATCACAAGAATTTTGCGTAAACAGAAAAATCTGGGGTGGGGAAGAAACGGGCCGGCCCAGTTCTTCCACACCCCCCAGTCTCAGAATTCTTTTTAGATTTGAGCTCCAAACATTTGTTGCTTATTATATCTTTTTAGTTTATTCCAATTTATATCTTAATGCGAAGAAAATTTTTCACAAGAATTTTTTGTAAACAGAAAACTCTGGGGTAGGGAACAAACGGGCCGGCCCAGTTCTTCCCCACCCCCCGTCTCCAAATTCTATTTAGATTTGAGCTCCAAACCTATTTGTTGCTTATTATATCTTTTTAGTGTATACCAACTTTTGTCTCAAAAAGCGAAGAAAATTTATCACAAGAATTTTTTGTAAACAGAAAAATTTGGATGGGGAAGAAATGGGCCGGCCCAGTTCTCACCCACCGCCAGTTTCAAAATTCAATAGAGATTTGAGCTCCAAACATATTTGTTGCTTATTATATCTTTTTAGTTAATACCAATTTATGTCTTAAAAAGCAAAGAAAATTTATCACAAGAATTTTTTGTAGATAGAAATATCTGGGGTGGGGAAGAAATGGGCCAGCCCAGTTCTTCCCCACCCCAAGTCTCCAAATTCTATTTAGATTTGAGCTGCAAACATTGGTTGCTTATAATATATTTTTGTTTATACCAATTTTCTGTCTTAAAAAGCAAAGAAAACTTATCACAAGAAATTTTTGTTAACAGAAAAATCTGGGGTGGGGAAGAAATAGGCCGGCCCAGTTCTTCCCCACCCCCAAGTCTCCAAATTCTAATTAGATTTGAGCTCCAAACATTTGTTGCTTATTATATCTTTTTATTTTATACCACTGACTTTTGTCTTAAAAAGCGAAGCAAATCCATCACAAGATTTTTTGTAAACAGAATAATCTGGGGTGGGGAAGAACTGGGCCGGCCCAGTTCTTCCCCACCCCCAGTCTCCTAATTCTATTTAGATTTGAGCATCAAACATTTGTGGCTTATTATATCTGTTTAGTTAATACTAATTTATGTCTTAAAAAGCAAAGAAAATTTATCAAAGCTGCTTGAATTGGGATGCATATTTTATTGCATCTCCATGAATGGTGTAGCATAGAGCAAATTTTGTCATTCAAGCTAAAAGGACTCAGAACTTATTCAGAAGGGTTTATTTTCTAATTTATAACAAATTGTGAGCTGAAAATTATTCGTTGACTATGGTTCTGAAAAAAATTCAGGTGAGGAAGAAACTGACTGGGTGTTTCTTCCCCCGGGGAAGAAAAGGGCCGGCCCAGTTCTTCCCCGGGGAAGAAACGGGCCGGCCCAGTTCTTCCCCGGGGAAGAACCGGGCCGGGGGAAGAAACTGACCGTTACACCGGGTTCCGTAGAAAATCAATATTTTCAGATAAAAATGTTTGATATTTTTCATATTTCTGTTATAAACATAGATTGTGGGAACTCGTTAGAACCACCTGGTGAGGTGTTTCTAACGAGTACCCACAATGTATGTTTTTGAGCAGAAATAATAAAAATAATGAAATACCCCTGTAAACCCCAGTTTTACAATGTAAAAATGAGGTTTAAAAGGGTCAAAAATATATGGGTGTGTCTTCCTGATGAAGGCTATTCGGGACCTTTACCACTCTCTTGGCTGATTTAGCAGACGACCGATTGATGAGAGTTTTCTTATTTTCCCTTTTGTCTGCAATGGAGACAATTTGCATGGAATTATGGGACAAATAAGAGAAACGTTTTAAAACGTATTGTGTTGAAATCTTTGCCCAGATTGCTAAGCGTTTAGTAACTCTTTCTTTGCATTTGAAATATTTGTAAACTCCGGTAACATTTCTTATGACCGAGGCGGTCCTTCCACTGAAGTGACCTAGTGTGTGTTCGTGCACCTTATATTTTAGTATGCGCCTCCATGTCGCTAAAGCATTCTTTTTTCTTTCTTTTTTTCGGGGTTTCGAGATAGTTGTCAGTTGATATCTTGTTTTTTTACCTGAGTAATGTATTTTCTTCTTTTTTAGTTACAAAGTTACTAACTGCAGAAGCTTTTCGCCAGCTTTGTGTACCTGCACTATTGTTGACCAGTTTGCGAATTCCAGGTACTGATTATTAATAGCAGCGCTTATATGAAGTTAGAACGACGTGTAACGGGTTAGTTACATGTAACTGCAAAATCTGGTCTTAGCTCCTGTCCTGGGACAATGCTTCTGATCAGAGTCTACACTTTTTACCAAGAAAAACTGGAATTTAAGAGTTAAACGAAACGGATTAAGTCTCAATCCAGCACTATTTTCCAAGCCTACCCTCAGAGACAATCGACCCACCTTTTTGTTCATTACTTGGATAGTACATGTATAATACCTCATGATTAAAATCTCATACGTGCTATAATCGTCACGAAAACACGCCTAAATAATTCTGACCCCATTGAACTATAGTAAAATTTGGGTTTAGAGGTGTCAACCTTATTTTTCTTATTTCTGCTCTAAAATATAAATTGTGGGTACTCGTTAGAACCGCCTCATCGAGGCGGTTCTAACGTGTGCCCACAAGCTATATTTTGAGCAGAAATAAGAAAAACGTCACAATTTTTATCTTGAAATTTTCGTTTTTCCGCGGGAAAACTTACACTGTATTTGTATAGGCGTATTTTCGTAATGTGTTTTTGTCACGTAGTTGCGACTGACAGAAGACAGGTCCCGAGGTAATATTTTTTCTTGCTCAACGCATCTGAGCATGAAAGTTGTAGTGCTCATTTGTAATAAAATACAAACAAATCAGACACTTCGTTTGCTCAAATCAAAACGTATGTGTTATGCTCATAAATTTTAAAATGCCAAAAAATGTTGGCATTTAAAAATTTATGAGCAGGACATATTCCATGCTCAAGTGAGTTGAGTTTTTTAACTTTGGGACCAGGTTTCTTTTTGTGACGGGGTTTTGTGACCCTGCCCTGCATCATAGTGTAGTTTATAACGAGCATAGCGGCGGCTGCCGAAGGCATTCGTCGACGTCCGCCGAAGGCGGGCGTCGAGCGAGCTCGTATCTAGGTAACGCGTATCATCACAAGACACAATCTATGCAAGAAAGTTTGCTTGCGCCTCGGAACTGGCTTAAACCGGTTTTCAGGTTTCCATGTATTCCATTCAAACAATGTATGAAGTCGGGAACCAGAGCCTCAAAAAGCTTATGTAACCCGTATCCGTCACCGGTGTGTCGCAAGGCTGATTGGTGATTCGGTTAGTTGTAATAGCTAAAAAATCAACATTGGTATATCAGTCAATGAATATATTTTTCTTATTTATGTGTTGGCATAAATTTGTACATTTTGTATTTATTTTTGTTGTTATTATTTATGAATAAATTGAAGTGACGTCACGAGGTCGAGTCATGACCTTAGGAATTCTCTACGCCGCCATATTTATTTCCGTCGTTATGCTACTGGAAGCATCTTACATCTTACATCTATCTATCTATATATCCTGCAGCACCCTCTCGCGAGGATTATGTGGCTATATCGTGATTCTTCCCCGTAAAATCCAATTACGGGGAAATTTAAAATGACTTCTTGTATTGTCCCCGAATATGGCCGTTTTATTTCTTTCTTGCAAGCGTCTGACTGATCTTGATCATTTTTTTTTTTTTGGACTGGTTTACGTGCGGGACGCAAAGATTAACGTCTGCACGATTTTCCCAAGATAATGATGCAACATGAACGCTGTTACTTTCTTGGACAAAGACAACAGAAATGTGAGAAGAAAAAAGACACAGAAAATAAATATTTACCTGAATGAAAACGAAGTTCTTCAGTCTTTTGAGAGAAAGACACAGGTATTTTGGTATTACATCTTATTTTTTAGGTATAGTCATTTCATATACAGTATTTACATAGGAATTTATTATATATATAAAGTTTTTTAGATATTTTGTTGTTTTTTTGTTATGCACATTTCTTATTTTTAAATTTTTATTTCACTTTCTTTTTCACTCACAATTAAAACTATTGACAATTTTGATTTTATCAAACTGGCAAATGGCAATTTCTGTGTTTTAATTAGTGTCTTATTTGTTATTACTATTAAACAAAATCACTGTCACTGGATGAAAATTGATAAACGAAGTCTTTCTTCTGTAATACTGTTCTATGTCTACGTCCTTCAGGTTGAGTTTTAGGGGTTTCTGATAGTTTTTTCTTTGTTTCAGGTGTCTTTGGAGATACTCGTTTCTTTCTTCTGACGGTTACATAGCGATCAGGATGGCAATGCTTACTACGGGTGTCTGAGTCGGTTTCATACTCAGAGGAAATCCGTTTACTGGCTGTGCTTCCAGAAGACGGACGTACAGAGGGAGTAGATGTCGCGGACGGGTTCAGTACCGGAGATACTGGCTGAAGAGTAGAATCTGCAGAATGGTGTGGGTTGGCAGTTGATATCAACGTTGTTGAAGTTTCTCCAGATGAAATACTTGCTGGATTGCTTGTATCTTCCGCTGCTAATTGAACAATGCTAGCGTCAGACCCAGAAGCAGGAGCAGATGACAGGATTTCTTCGTCTGAGGTGGAATTTGCATCAGACTCTTGGAGTATTGTATAATGGTGGGCTTCCTCGTCCGCTGCAGTTGGCGGGGTCCACGTGGGAAACAGAGGTACTGGATGCTGGTACCGGGGCTCGGTTTCCAACGTGTAGATAGACTTCAAGAGACTGAAGAATCGCTCATATAAATTTGTGGCAATGATTTCGCCAGATGACCTCACATAGGTGTTGCTCAAACAGTTTGGTGTTCGTCCCATTAATCGTTCGGAAGTGATCTTTTGAGATTTTCCATGCACCCTCGATTCGGTTAGTGTTGCAATGGACAAGATCCCCAGTATCTACATTTTTGTACACCTGCTTAAATGTTGTTTTGTGAGTGACAGTGAAGTGTGAATAACCTAGTTCGTTCAATTTAAAATACGCCGCCCAGTTGTCACTAAATATTCTGGTTCCTGGCTGAACATGCTTTTGAATCAATGGAATGAGAGTGTCTGCATCTCGATTGTCAACAGGATACATAACTAGTGTGTTAGACCGTCTCTCAACTATACCGAAAATCCAAATCTTTTGACCAGATGGGCGTCCGCGGTTATATTTGATTTTACGCCCAAACAGACTCTCGTCGATTTCGACGTCACCATTAAATTGGATGGTTTGATAAGCCGTAAAAACATGCTCCATGAACAACTCCCTGATGAAGCTGGCCCAGTTGACAGCTGTATTTTTATACTCCATAGAGGTGGCTAACGCGCATTGTTTTAATGTGTGACCTTCAATATAGTATTTAATGAAAATTATAAGATCTCTTACATTGTAGGACGAACCTTCAAAAAAGGAATTTTTCAGCATTGTAATTTCATGTCCTCTTCGACAACGAAAAACTGTGTTGTAGGCGGCTTTCTCTCGATATTGTAACTTGGCAGTAAGCCCGTGTGCACATACAATACTTTCGGCTAATAATCCGTTGTTTCTCATCCATTGAAGGACGACGTTATCATTTTTGCTAAACAAGAAGTGAAAGGTCCAGGGATTCTGGAAGTCACTAAATCCAATCTCATCTACATTTTGTTTCATCAGGTTAAAGCTACCCTCCCCATGCTTCTTGCGGGTTTTTTTCTCCGCCATCATTAATCCAGGGAAACACAATATTCCGGTATGATTATCTTCAAACTGATAAAGACCATATCACGAAAACACGGCTATATAATTTTTACCCCATCGAACCCCACTTTTATATGTTACAACTGTGGTTTGCAGGCACAAACCTTATTTTTCTTATTTCGCCTATAAAATATAGATTGTGGGTACTCGTTAGAACCGCCTCGATGAGTCGGTTCTAACGATTACCTACAATCTATATTTTAAACATATAGATTGTGGGTACTCGTTAGAAACACCTCGAAGCGGTTCTAACGATTACCCACAATCTTTATTTTTAATTTATAGATTGTGGGTACTCGTTAGAAAAACTTCGATGAGGCGGTTCTAACGATTACCCACAATCTGTATTTTAAACATACAGATTGTGGGTACTCGTTAAAACCGCCTCGATGAGGTGGTTCTAACGAGTATCCACAATCTATATTTTGAACATAAATAAGAAAAAATATTAAAAATTTTCATTTTAAAATTCTCCTTTGTTCCATGGTAAAAATTACAATGTATTTGTATAGCCGTGGTTTCGCAACGAGAAACTACTATTTCAAACAGTTGTGGAAAAGAAACACAACTAAATGATATGACATGCAAACTGACCAATCAACCTTACATAAGAAGTGGTCACAAAAGACTGAACATGTGCTCACGAATACCGTTGATAGACGCAAATATTAATCCAAAATGTAATACTCACCTAGTGTTTTTGTTCTTTTGGTTGATAGATTCTAACACTACCATCGATGTACTCATACCGATTGTTGCTCACATTGTACGCATACAGTTTGTATTTTTTATGTTCAAAAGCTCTGAATAGATTGCGAAAATGATCAAATCCTGACTTGTCGTGACAAAGGAACTGTTTTTCTGCCCATTCCATAAATATAGACGGATTAAGGTTCCTCAATACATTTGCACAAGAAAAATATAGGTGTGAGATTTGCATGTTATTTTTTCCAAAAATATGACCCTGATTTCCTTTTAAAGTGCCTGTCCTAGAAGAAAAAGGTCTGGAGATACCAACGATTATTACAGCAAGTACTTTCTTGCATTAGCTACATCTCTGTGCCTTTGAAAATAAATGCAATTCTGTATTTTCACTTTTACCAGGAAAAAAATGAAACTGCTTTCTAGCCTTTTTACAAGTTACTAAAACAGCTGCAGATCAATAGTTCACATCAAATACTAGTGACTCGGACCAAGCTTTCTATCAAAAAGCCTCCCTAAATTGAAAACCAGAAAAAAAACTTTGACATGTTTTTCTTCATGGGCGCCGCCATCTTCTTTTTTTGCGGTAAATTTGAATGCTCAGAATGCTCATCATTTATGCATTCCACATTTAATTTTGCCCATCATCAATGAATATACCTTGAAAATTCAGCTATGTAGCCTTCTCCCTGCATACAGCATTATGACATCGCCTATCTTGGAATCCTGTCATCACTGATAAATTATTGTAGCTGTCAAATTGAGGAATTATCCATCTTGCCAACTAAAATTGTATTCATACGCCTTGGAACTAATTTCCCAAAAATAACAATGGCACACCATTGTTTTTAATTTAAAACGTAATATTCAAATTTGAAACTGTCTTGCAACAAATATCAGATACTTTCTAACATAATTTGTTTGTTACTTTATGAAAAGTATGCATTCATTTTCCGAACTATTTTTTTGTGTAACATCGTCCTGTATGTGTTGTTCGGTCCAGCTGCAAGTAAACACATTGAAAAAAAATAAAATTTTCAAGTTTTTTTCATCAAAACATATTACATGCATTGGGCTTCTGTGAGTTTTAACCAGCCTACACATTGGTAAGTAGGTGACACAACAGATCATTTAATAGATTAGATAAATATAACCTTTGTGTTGTCCAGAAGTTCACCTGTCAAAAAATCACTGATTTGTTTATGGTGGCTCATGTGAACCAATGTAACAAACCAATGGGTAAACATCATTTCTATACCATTGCAGTTATTGGCAGTTGCACAAAGTTTCTGGTGCTCAACAGGCTGCTTGCAGTCCTTCAGTTCAAATATGGGGATAGACTGTTGGCTTCTCTTAATTTCAATTTTTTGTTTTTGATTTATCAAGTATCAAATCACCCATCCTGTAAACACAATCAGTAACACAGGGAAACTTTGGTGCAGTGATTGCATGAATTGTTATAAATTGCATGACTGAAATATAAAATGAATAACTGAAAGCACCAAAGAAGGGCAATCATTTTACAAGCTAAATGCAAGAGACTTCAACACCTCAACCCAATCAATGAGATTGTTGCCAAATTGGTAGAACTGATCATTTTTGGCTACCATACACTGAATTTAAAATAGTACCAGGTGAGATAATTACATTTTTTAAATTTTTGGGAATCATTAATTTTCAGTACTATTTAGGTATTTTACTTGAAATTCCTCTGTTGCAGTACCTAAAGGCAACCTTGAGCCACATTTCTATGATAGTATTTTACACATTGTGGTTCTGTGGATTGAGATATCATTTTTTTGCAAAACCAAGGAAAAATGCAATAAATTACAAAAATGGTGACTTTAGAATAAAAATCTTTTGCTTCCATATTCTTTCATTTACATGGACTACCATCTGATGAAAAATCTTTTTGGGTAATTATTTGCAAATATGATTTTTTTAGTACCTCAAATATAGCTAAGTAACTGTATTGAGGAACCTTAAGGCCGTTCACATAAACAAATGCAGCCACTATACACCTGTCAAAATGCTTCAAATTTCGAGTCAAAAATAATGCACGAATTTTTACAGGCCACTTGGATGCATCGCCAATAACATCTTGAATATCTTTCCACATTCTATATATCTCATTATTTCTAATAGCTTGCATACGATCTGCTGCATCAGTCATAATTTCAAGTTAAATGAACCAGTGTTTGAATTCAAACACATATTGTTTTTTGACAAAAAATCGTGCTAATCATGACTACCTCGTCATTGAAATATATAGTCCGTTTCAGCATTTAAGTTTGTTGGATAGGACATCGCTCTATATACTGATCATGAATTTTCCCCGTCCGTCGGTATACTGATCGTGAATTTTCCCCGTATGTGAAACTGTCCTTAGTACAGAAAGTATCCATAAACAAATGTGAGAGTGGACATTGGCAGGTGGGAAGATGCTCTTTATTCCGTGAAAGGAAGAAAGAAAGACGAAAACCGGTGAAAATAAGGTCTGCTTAAATTTCCCCCTACGTTTAAACTTCCCCGTATGGTATATCTTTAGACCCGTATCTTTGAAATACCCCAAAATATAACCAAGCCCCTTTTCCTGTTTTAAAGTCCCCAAATAAGACCCTTTAAGACACTAGGAGGGGGAAATCCTCCCCCTTGCATGCATTTAAGTTTGTTGGATAGGACATCGCTCTATATACTGATCATGAATTTTCCCCGTCCGTCGGTATACTGATCGTGAATTTTCCCCGTATGTGAAACTGCCCTTAGTACAGTAAGTATCCATATACAAATGTGAGAGTGCGCATTGGCACGTGGGAAGATGCTCTTTATTCCGTGAAAAGAAGAAAGAAAGACGAAAACCGGTGAAAATAAGGTCTGGTTAAATTTCCTCCTACGTTTAAACTTCCCCGTATCGTATATCTTTCGACCCGTATCTTTGAAAAACCCCAAAAGATAACCAAGCCCCTTTTCCTGTTTTAAAGTCCCCAAATAAGACCCTTTAAGACACTAAGAGGGGGAAATCCTCCCCCTTGCATGCATCTAAGTTTGTTGGATAGGACATCGCTCTATATACTGATCATGAATTTTCCCCGTCCGTCGGTATACTGATCGTGAATTTTCCCCGTATGTGAAACTGTCCTTAGTACAGAAAGTATCCATATACAAATGTGAGAGTGGACATTGGCAGGTGGGAAGATGCTCTTTATTCCGTGAAAGGAAGAAAGAAAGACGAAAACCGGTGAAAATAAGGTCTGCTTAAATTTCCCCCTACGTTTAAACTTCCCCGTATGGTATATCTTTAGACCCGTATCTTTGAAATACCCCAAAAGATAACCAAGCCCCTTTTCCTGTTTTAAAGTCCCCAAATAAGACCCTTTAAGACACTAATAGGGGGAAATCCTCCCCCTTGCATGCATTTAAGTTTCTTGGATAGGTTTTTATATATATACTGATCATGAATTTTCCCCGTCTCTCGTCTAATAAGAATGAAATGTATACGGGGAAAATTCATGATCAGTATATATATAAAAAATCCTATGAAAGAAACTTAAATTGATGCAAGGGGGAGGATTCCCCCCTGTTAGTGTCTTAAAGGGTCTTATTTGGGGACATTAAAACAGGAAAAGGGGCTTGGTTATCTTTTGGGGTATTTCAAAGATACGGGTCGAAAGATATACGATAGGGGGGAATTTAAACGTAGGGGGAAATTTAAGCAGACCTTATTTTCAACATTTTTACGTCTTTCTTTCATATTTTCACGGAATAAAGAGCATCTTCCCACGTGCCAATGCCCACTCTCCCATTTCTATATGGATACTTACTTTAATAAAGACAGTTTCACAAACGGGGAAAATTCATGATCAGTATACCGACGGACGGGGAAAATTCATGATCAGTATATAGAGCGATATCCTATCCAGCAAACTTAAATGCATGCAAGGGGGTGGATTTCCCCCTATTAGTGTCTTAAAGGGTCTTCTTTGGGGACATTAAAACAGGAAAAGGGGCTTGGTTATCTTTTGGGGTATCTCAAAGATACGTTTCAAAAGATATACGATAGGAAAGAAAAAAACTACACCAGTCAAGTATTTAATTTTGACAAGCGTCTGGATGACACAGATCATGATAAATGTCATAAAAGTAAGGTTTTACGACATAAAAATCTAAGCAAAAAAATCTCCCCCCTACGGGGAAGAATCACGATATAGCCGATTATGTGCAGCTGCGCGCGTCAGAAAAAGAAAAGTGTGATAGAAGAAAAAGTATTAGATTTTAGGAGAATTGAAAGTAAAACAGTGTTAGTAAAGTAGAGATTAAAAGCAGATAAAAACAATGTTTCACGGTTCATGGCATTGGGTGATGGAGGGTGCATATGGTCGATCTGAAAGAATCCAGATCGGAGCACACAACAGCATGAGGAGGAAGGTGATTCCATTGTACCACAGCCAAGGGGAGAGACATTACATCATCCTTCGGAGTCGCAAGTCTAGCTGGACTTTTGTAACCCCCTCTTGATTGAGCACTCGAAAAACAATGAATCTGATGATTAAATCGGGCAATCTACACGTAAGAGATTTTCAGGCTCAGGTGTGTGATTTTTTCTATATATTGACCTAGCGAACTCGGCCCAAGCAACAACTTGGGAAGTTCAAGCTCATTGTAGGACATCCCTTGTCCTTGACAAACAACAACACCAATAATTCTTGGTCTTTTCGCAACTCAGAATCAGAATTGTTACTGGTGACACGTCAAATAACATTCATACACCAGAACTGAAACCGAGTGAACTTGAATACTGCCATAACTGGAGACCACTCCCAGGAAAAATGATTGGAAGGGCTTGAGATGTCATTTCATCTTTAGTTAATGTCTATTTATCTATTTATATTGCAGCAACCCCGTTAAGAGGACTATCATGCAGGTAAATTTTGTTTGTTTGTTTGATTTGAGGTTTAACATACCCGTCAACACTGTAAAGGTCATTTTGGAGACGATGCTTCCAATTTTGTGGGACTTTTACCAGACTATGGGATGAAATGACATCTCCAGCCCTGTCGCCCAATGAAACCAATAGGGTTTATTAGCATGGACGGTCCGCCTCACACCTCGGTTCCTGGACAGGCTTAGATCCTCTTAGGGGTTACAATTATTATAAATATTCATTCTTCCCCCTAGCAGTTTGGCAATGGAATAAACTTCCCCCTTGTGTTGTGCTTCTGCCTACACTGACTCAGTTCAGTGTGGCAGTCCGGTCACTTGACCACAAACTTCCATGAACACAACAATCCTGTTTTTAACTGATTTTAATCTCATCTGTTTTTAACACTATCATCTATTTTTTCACATCTCCTATCACACTTTTTAGTCTCACTTTTCATCTGTCATTTATTCTCACGACGCGCAATCATCCTGCACGTAATCCTCGCGAGGGGGTGTTGCAGTACAAGTAGATAGATAGATAGGGGTTTACCAGTACTAGTGTGTGGGCCGGATTCAGCTCTGCGTGGAAGCATCATGCAGCCCATATATTTCTTCAAGCCCCTTTTGTTTGCAATGGAGTTTAACTGCCAAGTCAACACATTTTGCACCGAATGGAATCTTCCTCCTTATATATCATGTGTATATAGCACGAGTCTATTTCAAAGTTTAGGGGTATCAGGTGTTTTCTTCAAAATCTATTTGGAACTGCCTGAATGTTTTGCAAACAATGTAGGCCCTGACAACTTTTTTTGTTTGTTTGATTTGAGGTTTTAAGTCCCCATCAACACTGTGAAGGTCATTTTGGAGACATTCTTCCAATTTTGTGGGACTTTTACCCGACATTGAGATGGTTATGATATCTGCAGCCCAATGAAACCAATAGAGTTTATAGGAGCTTTTTTTCGTGACGTACTTCCAGTTCTAAAAATAGAACGGGAAAAGCCCTGGACATCATCTGTCATATTGCTTCAAAGGCAGTGGGACAGATAAAGTGTTAATTACAGCGTAAAACAGTGGAATTCTTTTAAA
This sequence comes from Lucinisca nassula, assembly GCA_963580285.1. Taxonomy (NCBI): domain Eukaryota; kingdom Metazoa; phylum Mollusca; class Bivalvia; order Lucinida; family Lucinidae; genus Lucinisca; species Lucinisca nassula. Next base: position 95,836,855 of record OY757012.1, read on the forward strand.
CTTTTCGGGAATTCTAATGTAAGATAAAGGGAGAAACACCAAAATGCTGCCAGATATGAAATTTCGCATTTCGAAAATGATATATTGTACATACGACCCAACAGGTCCCATCTCTCTCCTCTCTCTCTGTCTCTCTCTCTCTCAGCGCACCAACAATTAGCTAGCGCAGGCAAATGTAAATGCAGCTTGTCATTAAATGATGTCACGTCAACCGACATGTAGCGTGTCAACAACGTCGTGTCTACACCAAACCAACTTCAAAGCGATGCAGTGAATTGGACATTGCAACGTGGATTAAACGTCAGAACGTTGCGTTGGCGATAATACGGCGTTGCTTAATAAATATCATTTGCCCAGTGCTCGGACCCATCAAGACTCAGTGGGATTGAACATTAAATTCAAAACAAACATAGAGCACCCTTTCAGTGCATAAAAATGAAACACTCCTTCGCAAGTGCAAGACTTTACAGTAAAATCTGGTAGATTTGTAGATTGGTTCAACCTGCCTAGGTCTACATTTACCCATTTGGTACCGGAAACCCCAAAAGGGTTAAGTGACACACCGTGCAGGCCCAGATCAGACGCGACAGAGTGTCTGATTGGGGCCTACACTGTTTGCAAAAAGTTTGGTCATTTTCCAAATAAATTTTGAAGAAAACACAACCGGACACCCCTAAATTTTGGAAATGACTCCTGCTATATATAAGGAGGAAGATTCCATTTGGTATAAAAAGGCTATGGGCTTCTTGGATACAGGGATCAGTCAAACCGCTCTCTCGTCTCAACGGTCACGTGGCATTGAAGCGAGTTAGAGTGGTTGTCGACGGCATGACGTCGAGCCAATGTTGACTCGATGCCCGTCTGTAAGTCCACTCATTTTTTTTTTTTTTCAACTGTCAGTATGTTTACTTGTCTGCCTAACAGTCCCATCATTCGTCTGTTAGTCATTCATTCAGTCAGTTAGTCTGTGTGTCGTCTGTCTGTCTACTATCAGTTTGTCAGTCAAACCTCTCTCTCTCTCCCATGCCAACAGTCATGTGACAATGAAGTGAATTGGAGTGGGTGTCGACGGCATGGCGTCGAACCAACATTGACTCAACGCCCCTCCGTCAGTCCACTCATAAGTTTATTTCGACTGTCAGTATGGACATTTAAATTGCACATGTAGACAGATCGTTGGACAGATTTCTTAAGATAGATAGATAGATAGATAGATAGATAGATAGATAGATAGATAGATAGATAGATAGATAGATAGATAGATAGATAGCGAATAAAACGAAAGTTACGTAAATAACTTATTTTGTAAGCTTTCATGAATAACGGTATCTCAAGCCATTAAAATGGGTCTTCACGAAAAGATTTTCGTCAATTGAAAACGGATTTAGGATAAAATGAATTTCGGTAATAAAAGCGAAATATCATTCTTTCCTTCTCGAGGCATTATTTCAATGAAAACAGGTATATTTTCTCTCAAAATGTCTGAATATCGTTACCATTTTAAGTTCCGCAAATACATTTAAATAGCGATGGTCGTTTCAATTGACAGCCAGTACTTTGCGCATGTGCAAGAATGACAGCATAAACGGAATTCCTAAAACCTCCAATTAGCATGGACTCTCACCCCTTTGCCTGGGCAGGCTTAAATCCTCTAAGTGGTTTACCAGTACTTGTGTTCGGGTTGGTTTCAGCTCTGCGTGGAAGCATCATACAGCCCATCTACTTCAAGGCCCGATGGATGGGGCCCTGATGAGACACTGTGTTCTGCGGCATCTGACCTAGGCCTGACAGGCTGTATTGTTTGGCAACTACCCGTTTTGGGGTTTCCGATACAATATGGGTTAAAAGACCAATTTCTGTATTTAGCTTTTAAATATTCTAACCTTCTCTTTTCACACTGTACTTGTAAACCCATTTCATCAACTCCTACACCCTTCAACACTCGGTTTGCCAGAACCCCTCTTATGTCCCTCTCGGAGGGGTTAAGACGTATTGGAAGAAAGAAAGAAAGCATTGACTGGCTAAAAATGACCTAAATGCAATACAACTGCTGCAATTTTTTTAACCATTGCATGCAACTCTGTGTTGGCAGGGGGGGGGGGGGTTAAATTAAGAAATGCAATTTATTTTTCTGCAGTTCATGGAAGTATGAACGCAGTGGGTCCTGCAAAGTAAATGAACCCCGAAGGGGTTCATGTAAACTTTGCTAGCGACCCACTGTTGTTCATACTTTCATGAAAAGCAGAAAAATAAAGCTTTTTTTTATATTTACATATTTTGCCCCTCATCACTGAGCGAAAAAATGCTTGTAGGGCAAACGTTTAAAGCTAAAAAACATTTACACGCTGTTTTTCTACAAAGAGCGGAGCAGCGTTGACGTCATCAACGCCTGTAGAGAACAATGGTTTAAAATGACGTCACTAAAAATCATGTGATTCGATGTGTTCATGGAAGTATGAAAGCAATTTTTTTTCTATAGGTCTACATTAGACTTTAGACTTGAAATGTAAATATTCTTAGATGAACACCCCAGATCATGGAGTACACCGTCCGTTATTTTTCTAACCCGCACAACCTCGCATTGATGGGGTGATGATGAAAAAGATAAACATTTGTGACTACCGGCGTGGATACACACCGAACTTGTGGAAGAAGGGTAATCACACAATTCCTCAGCATTATAAGGTATAAGGATAAGATAAGGAAGGTACCCTCTGACTGGGAACAGAGTTTCATTGTCTGTCTCTTCAAGGGCAAGGGCGATGCATTGGAATGGGGCAACTACCGTGGTCCCAAGTTGACAGAACAGGTCATGAAAGTCCTGGAGAGGATTGTGGATAGCCTCATTAGGCAGTTGGTGTCCATCGATGATTCCCAGTTTGGCTTCGTCCCAGGAAGAGGCACAACAGATGCAATTTTTGTTGTACGGCAGCTGCAAGAGAAGTATCTGGCGGCCAACAGGAGACTTTACATGGCTTTGTAGACCTGGAGAAGGCATTTGTTCGAGTGCCTAGTAAAGTCATCTGGTGGGCACTAAGAAAACTTGGAGTGGACGAGTGGATTGTGAAACTGGTCCAAGGGATGTATGCTAATTCTCGGAGCGGTGTCCGCGTTGGTCATGGTTACAGTGAAGAATTCGAGGTGAAGGTGGGTGTTCATCAAGGCTCTGTTCTCAGCCCACTGCTTTTTATCATTTTGCTTGAAGCCTTTGCATGCGAGTTCCGCTCTGGAGTCCCCTGGGAGGACCTGTATGCTGATGACCTTGTCATCATAGATGAATCCCTTGATAAATGTGTCAGGAGGCTCTTAACTTGGAAAGACGCAATGGAGGCAAAAGGGCTGAGAGTGAATGCAGGAAAGACAAAGATCATGATCTGTGGTACAGGTCTGGACCTCTTGCAGAGTACAGGCCAGTTCCCGTGCGCTGTATGTCGCACTGGAGTGGGCAACAACAGTATCTTTTGTAATTGCTGCAAGTTCTGGGTGCACAAGAAATGCAGTGGACTCAAACGCTTGATAGAGGACCCTGATTACAGGTGTACAAGGTGCCAAGGAACTGCACGCCCCTTAGATGGCAGACCACAGAGGGAAGTCCAAGTCGGATCCGACAAGCTGGAGGTTTTAGCTTCCTTCTGCTACCTAGGTGATATGCTCTCTGCAGCGGGTGGTTGCGACCTTTCAACTACATCACGTGTGAAAACAGCCTGGAAGAAATTCAAGGAGTTGCTACCAGTTCTCTCTTCCCGCCACCTATCGTTCAAGACATGTGGCCGTGTGTATAGCTCTTGTGTGCGGAGTGCAATGCTCCATGCCAGTGAGACATGGCCATTGACAAAGCCAAACCTCGACGTCTACAGCGAAATGACAGGACAATGATCAGACAGATCTGCAATGTCAAGCCACAGGACACTGTCACCTTCAGGTCCAGTGAGTTACTTGAGCGTCTTGGCATTGAGGACCGGGACCTCATCCTGAAAGAGAGAAGACTTCGCTGGTATGGACATGTGGAACGCTCCAACGGTGCAGTCAAGACTGCCTGTGACATACAGGTAGGTGGAAAGCGGGGGCCAGGAAGGCCCAAGATGACCTGGAAGCAGCTAACAGAAAGAGATTGCAGAGAATGGAAGCTCTTTGCTATCGATCCTCATGATAGACAAGCCTGGAGATCTGGTGTAAGATCTGCCATGCGTGCAGCAAGCCAACTACCTGGAAGGGGTCCCACTTATGTGGACGCAGCCCCTGTACCTGCACGTTAATCAAAAATCTGTTGATGATGATGAAGATTGAATTCTGCTTATGTTAAATAAGATGCACTCAGAGGACACACAGTGTGTAACTTGTGCTGTTGCAATGGCTTACAGTTGGATATAGCACGGGTCTTGCTTGGAAACGCGGCCAGCCTAAACAACTAGACAGCAGGGTTGTGCAGGTAACCGTTAAAATTACAATTGCAGCTGTATAATGTACACACCAATCAAGGGGTATCCCAATGTTTCCTTGGAGTTCCAACAGGTGTAAAATAATTTGTCCCCGTGTTCTCACAGGTATATTGCCATGAATCTGCAGTGTACTTACAACTTTGCATTGAAACTCTGTTGGTTTCATTGGCTGATTGGCGTCTCGTAGGGCTGGCAAATCGGAGCTGAAAAGATAATCGATTATCAGTCCTGCCATTGCGGTCGATAATCGATTAGTAATCGTTAAGGTTTCTGTCATAATTTTACCTGTCTGGCTTTCTGTCTGAGCATGACTCTTACCATATGTTGCACTTTACCATAAGTATATTTGAACAGACAGGCCTGAGCAAACAGTGTAGACCCAGATGAGATGCCACATCATGCGGCGTCTCATCAGGGTCTGCACTGTTTGCCGCTCATTCAGCTACATGTATTTTAGGCATAACTTTGGGTAGTAAATTGTACCTATCAAGTAAGCGATTAAAAGCAAATCAGAAATGATAATCATTTTTGTGGGATTTGTCGATCGATTAACCGATTACACAATTAATCGTGTCAGCATTAGCGAGAGGAGCTGTCGTTTCATCTTAATGTCGGGTAAAAGTCCCACATAATCCAAAATGACCTACGTGTATTCAGTGTTGAAGGGGATGTAGAACCTCAAATAAAAAAAAAAAAAAAAAAATTTTCGCTCTTTCGCTATACATTTACCAAATATTAACATTTTGGTTCATGGACTGTTGGGGACTATACAAGTTATGGTTTGTTGGGCACATGCACTGTTGCTAAAATTACCATATGACAAGCTCTGAGTTACCAATGTGGGATTGGGTAGCAGTGCTTATTTGCATAGTCATATAACAGGTCTGTCACTCATCACTCATGCACTCATAATGCTTGAGCCAGAATGCACCTCTGCTAACAGCACCACCTCTGTTATGCAGATTAAAACTTTCTTTCAACAATACTTCAGGTGGTTGTCACTATATCCTGCTTAATGTCAAATCGTATCATTTGACATGTCACCAGTAACAATTCTGATTCTGATAGAACTGACCCAACCCCAGAATGCCACCAGAACCTGACAGGATACCCTGGGGATTGTATATCACTCTAGTTATGCGGCATCTGCAGCTGTTCATTACATACACTCCAGATTTGCAGCAATGTGGATGATGCCTATAGAGTGATCATGTAATAGATTACTGTAGAGATCTTTGATATGGGTCGTGCACAGGGGATTTCCAGTAAAAGTGGCATTCATTCCTCAACTGATGCCTGTGAAACATGTTCGGATAATGAAATTAATAGCCCTGCCAAGGATAAAAAAACCCATCACCTATACACCATCAGTACCTTCCATAGTAGTGTCTGTTTATGCCCCTTCTGGCTTGTAAATGCCCTCTTAAATGCTTATTGTAACATACTATATATATATAGCTGTAGGGACTGAGTGGTATCTGTATATATGCCCATATAAGCCAGTGTTTTTTTTCCCTATAAAACCGGGTCCGGAAAACGGACCCGTTCCCAATCGCCAAAAGTATGTTTTTTTCCCAATTCAAAGGTTAAAAATTCCCAAAATCATGATGCAGCATCCTTTTTTTTCTCTCTCTTTTTCGTCGCGAGAAATCGGTTGTTTTATCGCTCGTATTGTTTACCTTCCGGAAATCCGAAGTAACGTCCCTTTCAAGAAACGGCTATTGACATAATTCGCGTACTATTGCAACGATTTGCCGAAATTCAAAAATTTAAAATAACACCCTTTTTCCCAATTTGAGTAAAAACGACGCTATTTTTCCCAATTTGAGAAGAAAATTTTCCCAATTCCACCGGTACCGGTACCAGTCCCAAAAATGTGAAAAAAAAAAACACTGTAAGCCATTAGCCAGACAAACTTATTACAGAAGGACCTGGAGGTTCAAACCTGCCCTGGTAGCTCAGTTGGTAGAGTGACCGCGCCGGAAAACGGGAGGTCACGGGTTCGATTGCGGGCGGCGACATACCAATGTTGTTAAAAATGGTACTAGCTGCTCCTCGCTTGGTACTCAGATTTACGGGGTAGAGCTAGGACTGGTCGACCCACTACGGGCCAGTGTCAGGATAATGTGAGTGGGTGTGCATGGTCTCATGTAATGTGTCTGGGATATGAAACTTCAGTGAGGCAGCACTATAAAAGTGAGCATTGAGCTCACCATCGTGATATGACTGAAAAATTGTTGAAAACGACACACACACTTGGGGGTTCAAGTTAGAAGCAAAGTCATTGTGTTTGTTACTCATATGATTTATATACAACTATGTAGAACTCATTGAAAACACTATCATGAGATAGGAGTTTGTGATCCCCCCAGCCCCCACCCACCCACACACCCACACACACACATACATTATTTCATTATTTATATTTATAAAATTTGAAGCCAGTGCTCTTACTACATGTACATTTTGTAAGTATCACAGTGTGCCATACTGTCATCGCCACTAATACATGTACATATTAAAGATAACTCAAGGAAGAAAGCCTGTGTAATTTACTGCCTATATCACTGCATATACTATCCTATCACCTGCGAAGGAGTTACGGCCGTTTATTTTCTAAAAAATGTGCTATTAACCTTGTGATGCAAACTACTTCAACATTTCTTCACTGATTCAGCTGAAACTTTGCACATGCTTTCCTTGTGAGGTGAAGGGGTGCCTAACACAATTTTCACGTTGATCCTATCATCTGTGATGGAGTTACAGCCCTTGCTTTTCTAAAAAACGTGTTTGAAAACCTTGTGATGCAAACTACTTCCACATTTCTTCACCGTTTGAGCTGAAACTTTGCACATGCATTCCTTGTGAGGTAATGGGATGCTTAACACAATTTTTACGTTGATCCTATCATCTTCGGAGGAGTTACGGTCCTTAATTTTCTGAAAACCGCATTCTTAAGCCGATTGAGCTGAAACGTTGCACATGCTTACCTTGTGAGGTGAAGTGGTGCCTAACGCAATTTTCAAGTTGATCCTTTCACATGCAAAGAAGTTATGGAAAAACGCGTTCGAAAACCTTGTGATGCGAACAACTTCCACATTTCTTCACCAATTGAGCTGCAACATTGCACATGTATTCCTTGTGAGGTAAAGGGGTACCTAACACAATTTTCACGTCGATTCTATCATCTGCTAAGGAGTTATGGCCCTTTATTTTCTGAAAAACGCATTATTAAACCTTGTGTCGCGAACTACTTCCACATTTCTTCGCCAATTTTGTTAAATTTTTCGCATATGCATTTGCAATGATATGTAGATGTGCCTAACAGAAAATTCATTCTGCTCGGATGAAGCATTTGGGAGTTATGTCCCTTGTTTTCCCCTCAAATTGGCTCCAACAGGGACATTGCTCACTTATAGTGATGGCTCTTGTTGGTTATAAAATTCTCATTCTATCATAACAGCCTATATGAGTATTGTGATCAACGAACATCACGAAAACATGTCTATATAATTCTGTACACGCATGATAGCACCCAGTAAGCTTTCATAGCAATCAAATGATCATCAGTGCTGTCATTGTGATCGATAATCAATTAGTAACCACTGAACATACTAGAGATTTGGTCATATTTTTACCTCTTGCCAGTTGCCATAACATCTTTCTTGTCATGTGTTATACATTACCGCATGAATTAGGACAGACAGGCCTGATCAAACAGTGTAGACCCAGAATGCATTGTCTCTTCAGGGTCTGCACTGTTTGCCACTTATCCAGCCATTTTAGATATAAATTGGGTTGTAAATTATACTTATCGAACAATCGATTACTACTAAATATGATAATCAGTTTAGGGGAATCTATTGATCGATTAATTGGTTATTGGTGTCAGCCTTATCACCTCTACATGATTGGTTTGTTTGTTTGATTTGAGGATTAACGTCCCCGTAAACACTGTAAATGTCATTTTGGAGACTTAATTGCTTCCAATTTTGTGGGACTTTTACCCGACATTGAGATGAAATGACAGCTCAAGCCCTGCCGCCCAATGAAACCAATAGGGTTTATAAGCATGGACGGGCCGGGTCGCACCGCTTTGCCTGGAAAGGCTTAGATCCTCTAACTGGTTTACCAGCACTTGTGTACGGGTCGGTTTCAGCTCTGTGTGGAAGCATCATGCAGCCCATATATTTCTTCAAGCCCCGAGGGGCGGGGGCCGATTACATTGTTGGAGAAGTAAAGAAAAAATAGACATTTTGCAACTGAAAATAAATCAATGGTGTTTTAGTGTCCTAACACGCGAGTTCTAATTACAGATAGATAAAAAACCCAGGCCTGTGTGCTTAGCGTAGGCTCAAGCTATTTTAAAAAGCTGATTGTTGTGTATTTACGTTAATTTCAAATCGGGCTCCATGATTTCGTGCGGGAGGTCAACATTGAAGAAATCTGCAACTTGAAAACGGGCGTATAATGCCACATTGTGAGTGTTTTAGTAATTATGACGCATCAGAAAAACAGACAAAGTAATCTCAAAATCAACCAGCAGGTAATCTGTTTAATAGTGTGTCTGAAATGAATGGAACTATTGCAGATTTACTCAATTGACATATGTTTTCGCGACTATCTGACTATTCAAAATTCTGTCAGACACTAAAATTAACGTCGGAGCAACATCATGATATGTTAACTACCGGTAGTCATATGCATATTATATATCACATATATTTTACATGTACTTGTTTTTGTTTGTTTTCCCTTCCAAAAAAGGGCTTTTTCTAAAAGGAAAGAATTTGCTCCCAAGGAGCAAATTCTTTTTTTTATTCAAATCAACAATGCAGAATAGAGTTTCGAAAATTAGTGTCCTTGCCCCTGAAAGTCTATATTGTCAAAAATTTTCTTTCATCAGAACTAAACATAAATTAAAAAAAAAATATATATAGACAGATAGATGGATAAAAATATTGCCTATTTGAGCATGAGCTCAGTGGTTAGTGCTCTTGCCTCTGATGCTAGAGGCCCCCTAGAAACTATGTCGTTTCGACAAATGGGCTTTTTTTATTTTTGTTAGGTTTGCCCATATTGACGCGAGTATCGTTACTCGGTAGTGATCTCATTTCTAGAGGCCCCCCTGTTTGATCCCTGGCAGCGGTGATTATTTCGGTGTCCGAATACGCTCCATTAGCATCATTTGCAGGGATGAATGTAAAAATACACTGTCATTTGGTTCGGAACGTTAACTAGAGCCCCCTTCCCCACTGTGCAAAGATAGTCATCCCTTGTGAAGGTTAAGTTTAGACCTTGACCGTAATTACATGATCACTGTGTAGGCTTCCATCCCGCAAACCTGGTGTGTACACAAGCTATTTATGATCAAATATGACCGACCACAGCATAAGAAGATAGACAGGTAGCTTACCAATGTCCAACACTAAGAATCAAGACATACTCGTGTAACGGCTTGTAGCTCGCTCCGTAGATTCTTTGCACGGCCCTGGGTTCAATTCCCGGTCAAGTCATGTTCTTTTGCCAACCTCTGTGACATTTGGTGGCCTAGTGTGGGTCCAGCACCGCGTCTGAGAGCATGAAATATTATGAAGAATGAGTAGCGCAGCCGGATTGGATAGGACAGAGATTAGGGAAGAATCTCATTAGCCAGGTCGGCCATGTGGCTTGGTAGCTCAGTCGGTGGAGTGTTCTCATGGTATGCAAGAGGCCCTGGGTTCAAGTCCCAGTCAAGCCATGTTTTTTTTTCCACCCTTGTACATGTATGTAACTGTCACTCTGAAGAAGACCTTTTGATATTTTTGTCTGACTTTATTCTACAAGTAAATGAAATAAATGCTGGATAAGTTTAGCAATATCACACCCCTTTAGCCGACTGATTGCCTGATCTTTTACTATTCTCATGTCAGAAACAATCTTAAATATTCATTTGACCTGGTACGTGTACATTGCATGGCCTGATGAAACTGAAAGTATGTTATATTAGAGGTGCTTTATATATATAGACTTATTTAAAGATAATTTTGCGGCTTGTTTCTCACATTGAACCATTGTCCAGCTGAATAGATTAATTTTTACTCTCAAGATTCACATGGGGGGTAACTATCCCGCACATGAGCCCCACTTTCCCCCGCCTATCCCAGTTGGTGGTGGTGGGGGGTGGTTAAAAATGACTAGACTAGTGCATTATAAAGACTTATGTAAGGAAAATCTCCAGTCTGGAGATCTTCTGCGTAAAAGGAGATCATAGGCAGCAATAAAATGCCTTATAGACATGGGCAACTTAAAAAAAATGCAGCAAAAGTGTGACAATGGGGGTCAAATTTCAAACCAGATATATCATGATGGTTTTATCATTTTTTGGACCAGTGAACATCAAATGTTAAGAATTTTATAGTGTTTAAAGGACAAAACCCATGAGTTTTTTTTTTTTCATTATTATTTTCACCATTTTTCATTACATTTTTGCAATTCCTGAAGTAAACATTAGACATGATACTTCACGAAGATTTGAAAGAAAATGTCATTTTTTTTCTTCTGTAACTTTTAGTGGGTACACATATCCATCATTCTGGCCAATTTTTTCTCACTCAGTTCCACTTAATATTTTTTTAGGGATTTTTTGCAATATTAGAGCCATATTTTTTCAAAACACACCTAATAAAGTTTTTTTCACAAGAAAAGTAGGCAAGATATTTAAGAAAAATCTTATTCTTAGCAATATTAGAGGCATTTCAAAAACAAATGTAAAATTTCATTTGATTGTAATAAATATTTAGGATTTTAGGTGGCTTTCAAAAACATGTATATTTTCTATAAAAATGTTACACTTGTGACAGTTTCAGCACTGCTGTATAATGCCTAAATTTTTCATTTCTGATCAAATAAGTGTTACATTTTACATATTTTGGTAATGAAAGGAAACAAAGATACGTCTCAGAAAGTAAGTCTCCAACTTCAACAGTACTTTTGAGTAAAAAATTATAGAACAGACTATCCCTATGTACAGAAGAAATATTTTTTTTCCAGTATTTCACATAAAAAGTGTTTGAGTATATTATCTTACCAATATTAATACATGTATAGACTATAATTTGATCATTAATAATTCAAACTGATGTGTAAAAGTGAAAATATAGTAGTAGGGGAAATACGTTTTTAATTGAAAGGTATTTTAGAATGCATTTTTTTATATTCTATTAATACTGGTAAAATATTTCACCATACTTTTGCTATGAACATCTTGTGGTCTGTTGACCTGGTCTTGCTGGACAGTCGTACAGCTACAAAGTCCTCCTCCTTATAGCTGAAATGTTGAATTATAAGCTGTAAAAGCAACTGATATAGATTGTTCCTGCATGCATGTAGCCTTTAGCTTATAAATGCTTAAACTCTACTTATTTTGCATTGCTTGCTTTAGTAACACACACTGTTTACAAACTCTGTCTTTTATACATGTAGCACTGCTTGCTTTCTATATATGCACCCTTTGGTTATTAATCACCCTCTGCTTAGTGCTAGCTGGCATTAGTAACACAAAGTAAGGTGAGTGGTTTGACTGATGCACTACCATATTAACCATTTAACCAGGCTCTGCAAGCATCATGCAACCTGGGGGTTCCGGCTAGTATAGAAATACTAGTTTGTATTAACTCCTCTATTTAGCACTAACATTCCATTTACTCACCGTTGAGCTAGGCTAACGTAGTGGTGAAGGTCAGGTAGGTATCCCAGGCTCAGAAGACCATAATGACCAGGCTCAGAAGGTGCTATCAGAAGATCGGGCTCCTCAGTAGGAGTGATGTGTAGCTTCACTTTTAGCATGTTTGCAGGGGATTGTATGCAAACATGGTCCGCATAGGTACTGTCTTGGGCCACTTTTTCAACATAGCTGGTGAATGGTTCAGTCAGAAATTGCTCCATTTCTGATTGCTTTGACTGAAAAAATACAATCTACTATCTGTCATTGCATTTAGGCCTACTGCTCATTTGTATTGGTTGCCATGGAAACCAAAATGAAAAATAAATAAATAAAAAAAAATAATAATTAAAAAATCATCTCCTCAGAAACCGTATGCTCTATGAGGCTGAGAGTTTATGAAAATATTCACCATATTTGCCTTTACAGATTTTGTGTTTTTAAATATGAAATTCAGCTCTTTAGTTTGATTGCTATGGCAACTTAGATTTTCCATAGACTTATAATGGGGAAAATTGAAAAATGGCATTAACTACAAAGCCTTTGCAGATATTTTGACAAAAGTTTCATAGAAATGTTTCTTAAGTAAACTTCTCTCAGCCATTCGCTTTTGTGTCAACCTGAGGGCCCAGTAGGTTGTGCCGGGGCCATGCCCCGCCCCCAGTACTTCATAAAATGCCTTATATCTCAGAAACCTTACAGATCCCCACCCCTAAACCGTATATATTCTTGTTTCTTATGATAAGGTGCAATAAGTGACACCAACCTGGGGATCCCCCCGGATGTGCCAGGGACATGCCCCACCTCCTCCACTTCATAAAATGCCATTTATCTCAGAAACCATTCAGATCCCCACCCATAAACCGTATATATTCTTGTCTCTTATGATAAGACAAACTCAGTGACACCAACCTGGGGGTCCCCTGGGATGTGCCTGGGCCATACCCCACCCCTCCATTTCACAACAGGCCCAATATTCCAGAAACCTAACAGATCCCAACCCCTAAACGAAATATATTTTTGTTCCTTATGATAAGTTGCATTCAGTGACACCAACCTGGGGGACACCTGGGATGTGCCGGGGACATGCCCAACCCCATCCACTTCGTAAAAGATTGGCCCCCGCCCATAGGGGCTTGAAGAAATATATGGGCTGCATGATGCTTCCACGCAGAGCTGAATCCGACCCGCACACTAGTACTGGTAAACCGCTTAGAGGATCTAAGCCTGTCCAGGAACCGCAGTGTGAATAAACCCTATTGGTTTCATTGGGCGGCAGGGCTTGAGATGTCATTTCATCTCAATGTCGGGTAAAAGTCATACAAAATTGGTAGCAACATCTCCGAAATGACCTTTACAGTGTTGACGGGGATGTTTAACCTCAAATATAACAAACAACCAAACAAAACTTCATAAAAGGCCAAATATTCAAAAACCTTACAAATCCCCACCCCTAAACCATATATTTTCTTGTTCCTTGTGATAAGAAGCATTAAGTGACACCAACCTGGGGGTCCCCCAAGATGTGCCGGGGACATGCCCCACTCCCTCCACTTTATAAAACGCCATTTATCTCAGAAACCATTCAGATCTCTACCCCTTAAACCATATATATTCTTTTTCCTTGTGATAAGACACAATTTATCAGTGACGCCAACATAGGGTCCCCCACCCCCCACACACGCCTGTGGTGCCACGGGCCATGCCCCACCCCTTTACTTCATTAAAAGCCATGTATCTCAGAAACCGGTCAGATCCCCACCCCTTAACCATATATTCTTGTTCCTTATGATAAGATCCCACTTCATAATAGGCCATATATCATATAAACTATTCAAATCCCCACCACATAATCACATATATTCTTGTTCATTGTTATTAGCCACATTCAGTCACCCCATCTTGTGGGGTCTGCAGGGGCCATTTCTTTCCCATCCACTTCATAAAAGGGCCTCATATCTCAGAAACTTTTCAGCATTAGGTTGCAACAATCTTGGGCTTTTCTGGAATCCACCATGCCCGAATCCCTCCACTGCTTAAAAGGCCTTACATCTCAGGAGCCATACATATCCCACCGCTAAACCATATATGTCTCTGTTCATTTTCATAAGACACATTTAGTGACACCAACCAGGGCTCCATTGGTTCATGCCCCACCCTCTCTACTATATGAAACACCTAATATTTCAGATACAGTCCACATGAGTGCTCATTTGGGAATGGGGTTTGTTTGGGAGACTTTATAATTGGTAGATTAAAATCATACCATGTTAAAATACATGTCTGCCATTGGGCAGTGCCCATCTGAGCTCCGGGTTATGAAATTTGGCTCTTTGGTTTGTTTGCTATGGCAAGTAAGAGTTTCCATTGACTTATAATGGGGAAAATTGAAAAACCACATTTATGCCTTTCAAAATATTTTGTCAAACTTACATAGAAATGTTCCTTTAATAATGTTCTTTAGGCCTATTGGTTGCCACAGATGGGGAATTGTCAGTTGTCATCTGTTGTCCTGCAACAACACATTCAAGCGACATCAGACCTCTGAAGCCACTAGGCTGATCGGGTCCAAATTTTATCTGTAGCATCCTTGGGCACAGGGCTTCCATGGTTAATTAAAATATTTTGCTGCCAGTCGGCAGTGCCCCCTGAGCTCTAGTGAGCATAGTGGCCCATGGGCCTCTTGTTTAATATGAGTTTGGTCGCATGAACAATATGGCTACCGTGCCCATATACCTGTGAACACAGATCCGTTCAAACTTCGATGGGCTTCATTTCATCTTGACTTAAACATCATTCAATATATCCCAACATCCTGCCAGTCAACTGCCGGACAGAAATACGTTCAAAACACAAGGTGGTATACATATGCACATGTCATTGCTGACTCCTACACTGTCCAGTCAAAATACATCTCAAATGTCAACCAGAAAGTGTTTGCCAAAATGAGAACAATCAACTGCTTGATCTAATTTTAGAAATCTTTGTCAAACTGCAAAGAGATTCTTCATACGAACTTGAACAGTTTGTGTCCACAGGCGTATAAGGTAAAAACCCTTCAGAAATCTTCTCCGGAACCAATAGGCCCATTATCAGGTCAAATGTCCAAGAGTCTGCCATGGTAAAAAAAAAACCTTTTATATCTTCTCAGAAATAAAATGGCTCCATAAGCTCTCAGCACTCAGGTGATCGGCCCAGAACCACTTTTTTTGTTGTTTGTTTTTTTTTCGTATACCTGACACGGCTCAACAGTTTTCATCAGAGTTTAAAGGTTAGTGATCTGGGGCTTAGGTGAGTTTTGTAAACAGTTTTAGGTGTACAGGACTTCACACTTGTAAATAGCTACTGTTCAAGTATACTCAAGATACTGGTAGTTATAGACATAGAAAGTTACAGCTGGATTCCAAAACATTGCAGCACATTTTAGTCAAGTAGTGCAAGCGGACAAGAAACCAACAAGGGGGAAAAAGAACTATATGTCAACTCACTGTCTGAAATATATTTCAGTGTCTCCTCGGTCATGGAAAAAAAATAATTGTTAGTTATGGTCATGGGAAAACAGTTGTTATCGCACTGACTTCGGCTGTTAAATATTTCATGCCCTCCATCTCGACGAAAATTTCCCGTGCGGTTCTTTTTGCCCACGGTCTAAAGCGTCTCCAAAGTATGCTGCAAATGGTAAATACCGTTTGCAGCCAGTGGTTCCCGTGGTAAGCGAACAGACCCAGTGATGCACTCTGAGCAACTTTGCTAGTCCAATGGTGCTATTGGCACTCAAAATAAAACATTTGGTTATTAGACACATACTACTTTAAGTTGCATCACTTGTAAAAGACAAGGCAATGTGCAAATAATTTTCCAGTCAGAACTAAGTATTCGGCAGTTGACTTGAGGTTTCCAACTTTTGCATATCAATAATATACAGACATTTTGGTTTAGAAATCCATCAGCTTCCTTGTGTAGTTTGCTATGCTCGTTTATAGGTAACACCTATTTTTACGGCGTAGCCGTTATAGTTTTGCTTTTGTCCTACATTTTTCGTTATTCCATTGGTCAATAAAACCACATGTCCAAGGAGATGACCATTTCATTGGTCAATGATTTGCATAAATAAATCTACTCAAAAGTACGACAGTTTACTGAAGTTTTAACCTAGGAAATGTTTCGTTTTTTATGTGAGACATGAATGAAAAATATATACAGTTTCGGTCTTGTCCTTTGATGACCATACGTCATATGTATAATTGTGTTTCTAGTGAATTCTGTAACTGCTGCGGTGAATAGCTATTTTGACCTAATTTCACGTGGTTGGTCTATATAGCGAAAGGAACCATTTCGCGAAAGGAAGGTTCCTTTCGCGAAAAGAAGAATTTTCTGCGAACGGAATTGTTTGTTTGATTTGAGGTTTAACGTCCCCATCAACACTGTGTAGGTCATTTTGGAGACGTTGCTTCCAAGTTTGTGGGACTTTTACCCGACATTGAGATGAAATGACACCCAAGCCCTGTTGCCCAATGAAACTAATAAAGAGATATAGCATGACAAAAACATGTAATAATCGCATTACAAATTGACAGATGTTTAATTTACAATATATGCTAAATAAAAGTTGCAGTGTATCATTTGTCTTCAGCATACTTTATGTCCTCCATTTTAACACAAAATGTACATTTTCGAATATCATTAATGTTATATAAATTCTGAAAAGGAATAAGTGTAATTTGAGTTTTAATTAGGTGCACATAAGATCAAGTTTCCGTCCGTTTGTCTGCTCGTCCGTTTGTTCGTCCGCCTATGCGTTTACGTTCACCATAGCGACAACCCGAAATGTTAACCCTAGAATTTGTGTTCAAAAACAGTAAATGATAACGTTTTCTTATTTGTTGTGCATATACTTGAGATCATATGCTCTTGAAATGAGGTCATGTTTTTAACCTTGACCTTTTACATTGACCTTAGCTCAAACAGGCGGGACACCGCCCTCTGCAAAGCTATTTTTCCTCGCGTGACACCTGAATTGTTTGAATACAGTAAACCAGTTCATAGCTAGACAATTGTTGCTGTCACTATTGTAGCTCATATTGCACGACCCGCAGAAAAAGCGACCGACTGAAGTCGGTTGATTTTCTAAGAGTGCCCTAAAATCACCGTGTCATTCTGTCTGTCCGTCCGTAACCCGTTTGTGAAAATTGGTGATAGTGACTTAACCGCTTGGA
Organism: Lucinisca nassula; assembly: GCA_963580285.1. Taxonomy (NCBI): domain Eukaryota; kingdom Metazoa; phylum Mollusca; class Bivalvia; order Lucinida; family Lucinidae; genus Lucinisca; species Lucinisca nassula. Next base: position 95,854,212 of record OY757012.1, read on the forward strand.
ATATTTAAACAATTTTTGGCATACTGATAGATATCAATGAGATCTAACCAATGAACTTACGAAATATTATATTCCATTTAGTATAGGCTCGCCGAGGCGAAAAAATGTGAAAATTTTCGAACTGCTTCTCCTCGGAAACCGTTGGGCCGATTGAAGTCAAATTTCATATGGAGCCTCTATGGGATGGGGGAAACCAAAATTTGCTCATGCGGTCCAGGTCACATGGTCCAAATGGCCGCCAAGCCATATATGGTCTGTCTGTCTGTCCGTCCGTAACCCGTTTGTGAAAATTGGTGATAGTGACTTAACCGCTTGGAATATTTAAACAATTTTTGGCATACTGCTAGTATCAATGAAGTCTAACCAATGAACTTGCGAAATATTACATTCCATTTAGTATAGCCTCGCCGAGGCGATAAATGTGAAAATTTTCGAACTGCTTCTCCTCGGAAACCGTTGGGCCGATTAAGGTCAAATTTCATATGGAGCCTCTATGGGATGGAGGAAACCAAAATTTGCTCATGGGGTCCAGGTCACATGACCAAAATGGCCGCCAAGCCATATATGGTAAAAACCCTTCAAAACCACTTTTCAGATTTCCACGAAACTTGATAAATAACATCTGGGACGTAGGCCCATCATAAATTGCTAAAATGGTGACCCTGGGTTGACCTTGACCTTCTTTGTGCCTAGGTCAAACTTTGACATATATGCTTTTGTATTGGAAAAGTGAGAATTCATTTTATCCTGCAAACGATTCAGAATACAGTACTTAAGTATTAGATATATTTTTGCTCCTTACGATAAGGCGCATTTATTGGGGGAACCGTTTTAGGTCCAGGTCACATGACCAAAATGGCCGCCATACCCATATATGGTAACACTCATCAAGCTAAAAGCATCCGGCGGGTCGTGCACTTCAGCTGAAGCACTGGTTTCTAAAAAACCTTCCAATTAAATCTACGCCGCATATCTTTTTAGCTCACCGTCACGTAGTGACGAGGTGAGCTTTTGGGATCACGTTTTGTCCGTCGTCCGTGCGTCCGTGCGTCCGTCCGTCCGTCCGTCCGTGCGTAAACAATTTCTTTAAACGACATCTCCTCCTAAACCACTGATCGGATTTTGACCAAACTTCACAGGAATGATCCTTAGGTGGTCCCCTTTCAAAGTTGTTCAAATGGTTCCGGTCCGTTGCACATATAGGTCACAGGAGCCAAAAATAGTTTTTTTTCACCAAAAACTTAAAAAATCTTCTTCTCTGAAACCACAAGGCCCAGGTCTTTGATATTTGGTATGAAGCTTCATCTAGTGGACCCCTACAAAGATTGTTCAAATTATAGTGCTGGGACAAAAAATGCCCCCGCCACGGGGCCCTTTGGTTTTACAAAGGCTTATATAGGGAAAATCTTTAAAAATCTTCTTCTCTGAAACCACAAGGCCCAGGACTTTGATATTTGGTATGAAGCTTCATCTAGTGGACCCCTACCAAGATTATTCAAATTATAGTGCTGGGGCCAAAAATGCCCCTGCCACGGGGCCCTTTGGTTTTACATTGGCTTATATAGGGAAAATCTTTAAAAATCTTCTTCTCTGAAACCACAAGGCCCAGGTCTTTGATATTTGGTATGAAGCTTCATCTAGTGGACCCCTACCAAGATTGTTCAAATTATAGTGCTGGGGCCAAAAATGCCCCCGCCCCGGGGCCCTTTGGTTTTACATAGGCTTATATAGGGAAAATCTTTAAAAATCTTCTTCTCTGAAACCACAAGGCCCAGGACTTTGATATTTGGTATGAAGCTTCATCTAGCGGACCCCTACCAAGATTGTTCAAATTATAGTGCTGGGACAAAAAATGCCCCCGCCACGGGGCCCTTTGGTTTTACATTGGCTTATATAGGGAAAATCTTTAAAAATCTTCTTCTCTGAAACCACAAGGCCCAGGTCTTTGATATTTGGTATGAAGCTTCATCTAGTGGACCCCTACCAAGATTGTTCAAATTATAGTGTTGGGGCCAAAAATGCCCCCGCCCCGGGGCCCTTTGGTTTTATATAGGCTTATATAGGGAAAATCTTTAAAAATCTTCTTCTCTGAAACCACAAGGCCCAGGACTTTGATATTTGGTATGAAGCTTCATCTAGTGGACCCCTACCAAGATTGTTCAAATTGTAGTGCTGGGACAAAAAATGCCCCCGCCACGGGGCCCTTTGGTTTTACATTGGCTTATATAGGGAAAATCTTTAAAAATTTTCTTCTCTGAAACCACAAGGCCCAGGTCTTTGATATTTGGTATGAAGCTTCATCTAGTGGACCCCTACCAAGATTGTTAAAATTATAGTGCTGGGGCCAAAAATGCCCCCGCCACGGGGCCCTTTGGTTTTACATTGGCTTATATAGGGAAAATCTTTAAAAATCTTCTTCTCTGAAACCACAAGGCCCAGGTCTTTGATATTTGGTATGAAGCTTCATCTAGTAAACCCCTACCAAGATTGTTCAAATTATAGTGCTGGGGCCAAAAATTCCCCCGCCCCCGGGCCCTTTGGTTTTAGATAGGCTTATATAGGGAAAATCTTTAAAAATCTTCTTCTCTGAAACCACAAGGCCCAGGACTTTGATATTTGGTATGAAGCTTCATCTGATGGACCTCTACCAAGATTGTTCAAATTAACGCCCTTGGACCAAAAATGCCCCCACCCCGGGGCCCTTTCGTTTTACGTAGACTTATATAGGGAAAATCTTTAAAAATCTTCTACTCTGAAACCACAAGGCCTAGGTCTTTTATATTTGGTATGAAGCTTCATCTAAAGGACCCCTAACAAGATTATTCAAATTATAGTGCTGGGGCCAAAAATTCCCCCGCCCCGGGGCCCTTTGGTTTTACATAGGCTTATATAGGGAAAATCTTTAAAAATCTTCTTCTCTGAAACCGCAAGGCCCAGGACTTTGATATTTGGTATGAAGCTTCATCTAGTGGACACCTACCAAGATTGTTCAAATTATAGTGCTGGAGCAAAAAATGCCCCCGCCCAGGGCCCTTTGGTTTTACATAGGCTTATATAGGGAAAATCTTTAAAAATCTTCTTCTCTGAAACCACAAGGCCAAGGACTTTGATATTTGGTATGAAGCTTCATCTAGTGGACCCCTACCAAGATTGTTCAAATTATCAAATTATAGCCCTTGGGCCAAAAATGCCCCTGCTCCGGGGCCTTTTGGTTTTACATAGACTTGTATAGGGAAAATCTTTAAAAATCTTCTTCTCTGAAACCACAAGTCCTAGGTCTTTTATATTTGGTATGAAGCTTCTTCTAAAGGACCCCTACCAAGATGATTCAAATTATAGTGCTGGGGCCAAAAGTGGCCCCGCCCCGGGGCCCTTAGGTTTCACATAGGCTTATATAGGGAAAATCTTTAAAAATCTTCTTCTCTGAAACCACAAGGCCCAGGACTTTGAAATTTGGTATGAAGCTTCATCTAATGGACCTCTACCAAGATTGTTCATATTATAGCCCTGGGGCCACAAATGCCCCCACCCCGGGGCCCTTTTGGTTTTACATAGATTTATATAGCCCCAGGGCCATTTGGTTTTGCATAGGCTTATGTAGGGAATATCTTTAAAAAAAATCTTCTTCTCTGAAACCACAAGGCCCAGGTCTTCGATATTTGATGTGTAGCTTCATCTAGTGGACCTTTGCCAAGATTGTTCAAATTATAGCCTTTGTTGATGTTTGGTATGAAGCTTCACCTTTAAGACCTCTCTCAACATTATGCACATTAAAGCCCTGGGGCCAATAATGGCCCTCTCTGGGGCCCACTTGTTACACTATGGATCAGGTGAGCGATCCAGGGCCATCATGGCCCTCTAGTTTAAAGATATTTCTTGTTTCACATTATTTTCTTGTCATTTGGGATCATTGATTCCATTGTGGACTTTTCAAGTATTTGAGGGTGTCTGATGAGGTCTAATTGGCCGAAACTAGCTAGTCTGGCCCAGAAAACATGTGCACTCCATATTTTCCAGTTCTGTTGTGTTTTCCTTGCTTCCAAAGGATAACCCTTTCAAGAACATATTTAACGTCACTACAGCTGATGTCTGGGAATGTGTGGCGGCCGTAAAAAGTCTCCCTGCCCTGCATCATAGTGTAGTTTATATTTTCTTGTCCTTTGGGATCAATGATTCCATTGTGGAATTTTAAAATATTTGAGGGTAACTAATGAGGCCTTATTGGCCGAAACTAGCTAGTCTGGCCCAGAAAACATGTACACTTCATATTTTCCAGCCCTGTGGTGTATTCCTTGCTTCCAAAGGATAACCCTTTCTAGAACATATTCGAAATGAGACATTGGGTCATAACGTTAACTGTGGACGTCATAATGTGGCAATAGTCGAACGTTGTGCAGCCTGATCAAGACGTGCGATCCTTTCGTTTACACGACTAGCTGTATGAATGCAGTTGACCTGAAAATGTTCTTGGGTTTTACGTCCCAGCCAACACTATTTAGATAATGTCTTCTTTGCACAAGTTTCTGGGTAGTCTTAGCCCTTCTCAATGGTTAAACAGTTTTGGGTTCATTATAAACTACCCTTCTTGAATTATATTTAATTCAAAAGGTTGTCGGACTCGGCGGGTATCGATCCGCGAGCGCCTGATTTCCACTTAAACGCGCTTCCGCCGGAGTCACCGGTCCCAGCCGTCTACAATGGGTAAGCATCGACGTGTATCTTGCGTCCCTAGGGCGTCCAACTGACATTGGTTTACACTTGGACAAGGCCCGCTGTACTTGCAGTGGGTAAGGGTAGATGGAGAATGTTGTTAATTCTTCTGTTTCTGCACTTACATTCATTTTCCTCTTTTTCTTCTGTCCCTCACTTTCATCTCTACTGTTTCTTTTCTCCCTTTCTCTGGGAGACGACGCATTATGACCACAATGGTTGACGTGTCGTTAAATACAAAACAATCAATTAAGCATATAAAATACCCCCGCACATCGGGGCTTGAAGAAATATATGGAATATATGGGCTGCATGATGCTTCCACGCAGAGCTGAAACCGACCCGCACATGAATACTGGTAAACAGCTTAAACGGTCTAAGCCTGCCAAGGCAAAGCGGTGCGAGTCGGCCCGTCTATTTTAATAAAAATCCTATTGGTTTCACTGGGCGGCAGGGCTTGAGATGTCATTTCATCTCAGTGTCGGGTAAAAGTCCCACAAAATTGGAAGCAACGTCTCCAAAATGACCTTTACAATGTTGACGGGCACGTTAAACCTCAAATCAAACAAACAAACTACGATTATTGTTACTATAGCCATCATGATAAATAATGATAGAAGTGGAGTGAGAGTGTTGAATTTTACGTCTCACCAACAGCTAAGGCCATAAGGAGACGGGACCGCGGTTTAAAGACTCATCCGAAAGTCAGGAAGGCCCGGTATCGATCCTGCGATCCCTGGTTTACAAGGCGAGAAGCATAACAACTACACCACCGAGTCTTCTCAGTATAAAGGAGAAGTCAATAAATAAAACAGTTTTTGTTGATTATATAATCGTTTCCGATTACTAAGATACTAAGATAAAAAAGCAAAATGACAAGCAAACAAAAATCAAGTAACATTTAAATTACGCACCCAGACTGTATTTGGTAACGCGTCACTTACAAACACTGATCCTTATGTACAATCTTCTGAAGCCATCGGGGGCGGGGCGGGGTTGGGGGGGGGGGGGGGAGAGAGAGATAGACAGAAGAAAAGGATCTACACTGTTTAAATTAACCAATCAGTGGCGTATCCAAAACTAAAATATTAAAGTGACAGGCGTCTGTCAGCAGCAAATCTCACGTTAATGGCTAATTTCACGTGAATTGGGTACTGACAAACGTCTGCAGCAAAATTCACATAGATCGGTTAGTGACAGACGTCTTTCACCAGCGTCGTCCAATAAATTATTAGCTTGAAAAAGCAAAATCAAGTAAAATCATCGTTCTACGAGATGGGGGCAAGGAATGTGGGGTGGGGTTGGGGGTTGGGTGGGGGGAGCTTCTCTAAAAGGAAAGAATTTGAGCAAATTCTTTCCCTTTAGAGCAGCCCCTTGTAAAGATCTATTATTTAGGGGATTTCTATTTACACTGCGCGCATGCCTATTGGGCGCTCCGCATATGCCAGCATAGCCTAGATCTCATATAGCCTAGAATAGAGAGGCACATTTACGGAACCCGGGAAGGGGCATGCAATTTTATTTTAATATGTTGTGCGATATTATCTTGTTCGCACAACATATTAAAATAAAGGGAATGACCCTTCCAGGGTTCCGTACATTTTTTTTACCTTATTTTTGTGAACAAGCTGGTCCACCCATGGATGATTATCCATCTTATACACAAAAGTCAATAACATTTAAACCGTTTCTCTAATAAGCGGAGTCCAGTGTCCCCCCTCTCGTTATGAGGGATTCACGGGCTGGTCTGGGTCCTCTCATCCAGGCACATATGTCCAAAGACAGGTTTTCGCTTGACTTGGCTCATATGTTGCCACATTATTCATTCTTGGGATAAAAATGTTGACATACAGTTTAAGTGTAGTCAAAGTATACATAAGGTTGTTGGTGCTCATTAGAACAGAAGTTGAGGTGAGTGAGTGTTTGAGTTTTACCTCCCAGTAACGGCTAAGGTCAAACGGAGACGGGACCTCGGTTTAAAGACTCATCCGAAAGTCTGGAGAAGCCCAGGATCGATCCTGCCATCCCTGCTTTGCAAGGTGAGTAGCGTAACTACTACACCACGGAGGCTTCTATAGAAGTTAAGGTAACGATCTGACAATTAACCCACAACTCCCACCAGAGACACCAAAGTGAAAGAAACACAAACATGAAATAACTAAACCCTAATGGAAACATCAACGGCGGAAAGCCAAAATATAATATAAGGACAGTTACTTTCCCACGAAATGGCCAGTTGGCTATCCAAAACAAAAATTCGCGCGGTTGTTATGAGTACCTACAATCTATTACAGTAAAACCGACATCAGTTGTCAGTTTGGTATTGTCAATATTATTGTAAATAAAGGTTATTTTTAAATTTATCTACGCAATTATATGTTATTTTTGGATGATCTAATTTTATTTTTGGTGACTCCCTATTAATGTGATGGTATTAGGCTAAAAAATACCACACCTGCACTGTATCGACGCTAGCCGAGTGGTAAAGTCACGGGCCTGTAGAGCTGAAGTATGCGGGTTCGAATCCCGCTGGGGATGTTTTTTCTTTAACATTTTTTTTTCAATGTTAATTTCAAGTCATGTTATTGGTGTGCCTATTCTTTACTTTCACATGTCACATATAGGGTCTAGGCCAATCAGGTTCCATTGTATCAAATTATTGCATCTTGTATTTTAATTCTCTTGTACATGTACTTGCTGGTGTTTCTTTTTTATTCACTATAATAAATCAAATGTGAAGTTGATCTTTAAAATTGTGCATGACATGTATTGAACTTTAAAATAAATAGATAACCATTCACGAAAAAATAATAATACAAAAATAATAAACAGAATTGAAAATTAAAAAAGAAATAATAAAAATGTAAATTCTGAAACTATTTTATAAAACAATCATCAAGAAAAAAATCATGCTTTTAATAGCTTTATGAAAAAAGGTTGTCTGCGAGGATCGAACCTGCGACCCTCAGGAAAGTAAACCAGGCGTTTTAAGCGCTCCTCGTTACTAGTTGCGCTACACCTGATTACATTGACACTGCAAAATTAAGTGCTTTTGTGTTAGAATATAACCCGTTACGTACCTTTGGAAAACACCGTTGTTTGTTATGATTTATAAATAGACGAGTATTTATCAACATTGAAACCATAACACCGACATATTACGGCAGTGTACCTGTAGTTTGGGTAGAAAAAAGAAAACTAGCCACGCCAAGGAAATGTTGACTTCTGACATATGCGACCAGTAACGAAATACACACAGTGAAACTTGGAAAACTCGAACACGGCTAGTTCGTTTACTATGTCTAAAAGTCGAACTCGTTCTTGAGTCCCTAGAGTATTGATCGAATACCTCCAGATATCCCTGATATTTGAATATTTTTAGGGAGATTTTCTGATTTTATCTGTAAAATGTATGTTGTGTTTACTTATTAGAATCGCCCCAATGAGGTGATTCTAATCATTACGAAAACACGCCTATACAAATACATCGCCACCTTTATCGCCGAAAAAAAATGAAAATTTAAGATGAAAAATTGTGATATTTTTCTTATTTCTGCTCAAAATATAGATTGTGGGCACTCGTTAGAACCGCCTCAATTTAGAACCGCCTCATTGAGGCGGTTCTAACGAGTACCCACAATCTAAATTTTAGAGCAGAAATAAGAAAAATAAGGTATTCCCCCGGAAACCCCAGTTTTACTATATAAAAGTGGGGTTCAAGGGGGTCAAAATTATATAGGCGTGTTTTAGTGATGGAATACACACAACGTAAACCTTCATTTTATAGACGATCCTAAAGATATTTAAGTGATATGGTTTATGTTTAATGACCTGAAACTAGGATTTAGCCTCAGTTTTTCGAACTACCCCTATTTCGAACAACTTTTCGCGGTCCAAATGTATTTGATTTGTTTGTTTGATTTGAAGTTTAACGTCCCTGTCAACACTGTAAAGGTCATTTTGGAGACGTCGCTTCCAAATTTGTGGGACTTTTACTAGACTTTGAGATGAAAGACATCTCCAGCCCCACCGCCAAATGAAACCAACAGAGTTTATAAGAATGGACGGGCCGACTCGCACCGCATTGCCTGGGTAGGCTTAGATCCTATAAGCGGTTTACCAGTACTCGTGTGATGGTCGGTATCAGCTCTGCATGGAAGCATCATGCAGCCCATCTATTTCTTTAAGCCCCGATGGGCGGGGGCTACCAAAAGTATTTGGTTGAGTGAGTGTTTGAGTGTTACGTCTCACCAACAGCTAAGGTCATACGGAGACGAGACCTCGATTTAAAGACTCATCCGAAGGTCTGGAAAAGCCCGGGATCGATCCTGCGATCCCTGGTTTAAAAGGCGAGCAGCATAACCACTACACCACGGAGGCTTCCTAAAAGTATTTGAGTTATCGAAGTTCGACTGCATGCAGAGCATAGAATGAAGAAGATTTGCGTCAGCCATCCTACATCCACACAGCAACGATTCTTATCTCGTTTACTGGTCCGTAAAATGAGCACACCTGTAAACCCCATTTTATTCACCTGATTTCATTATCTGCTGGTTCCTAGTCTGAAGATTATCAGTGTTGGGAAAACAGGTAACCAGACCCCTGTCAGGGGGGTCTGGTTACCAGTTTTTCCCATATTGATAATGTGTAACCTGGGGGTCAGCAAATGTGAATAGACAGACCTAGCGTTTGCAGAGGTACACACATTTTTTCTTGTTCCTGCTCTAACACATAGGTTGTGGGTACTCGTTAGAACCGCCTCAATAAAGCGGTTCTAACGAGCAACCACAACTTATGTTTGGGGTATAAATAAGAATAAAGGTAATAACAAAAATTTAAATCAGATAAATGATCGTTTTTGAGATATGAAGGATCGCACTATGTCGAAAGAATGGTCGTCGTACTGCTGATAATAGTGAAATCCATTAGGCCAAAAAAAAAAAAAAAAAAATAGGTGTGTTTCAGGTTTCAGCTTGAAAAAAATTAGGTGGGGAAGGTCGATTTAATTTTTTTTTTTTTTTTGTCTTAATTTTTTATTTTGTTTATACACTGTATAGAGCATTTCTGCGGAAATAGTAGTAGTAAACACCGAAACGCTCGGAAACTGACCGAATTAGAACAAATAAACCGCATGCAACCGCTCGCGTAGTTCCGAGTCGTTTCGCCCCGCGATTTTTTTACGAGTCGTTTCGCCCCGCGATTTTTTTTTTTTGGCAATAAAAAATTTAGGATCGGGCCTAAAACTTAGGTAGGGTCGGGAAACCGGAAACACACCTATTTTTTTTTTTTTTTTGGCCTTATGAAAACACGCCTATACAAATGCATTGTATATTTTATCACCAGAAAAAAGAAAAACTTTAAGATGAAAGAGTTTGATATTTTTCTTATTCCTGCTCAAAATACAGATTGTGGGTACTCGTTAGAACCGCCTCATCGAGGCGGTTCTAACTAGTACCAACAATCTATATTTTAGAGCAGAAATAAGAAAAATAAGGTTGACCCCTGCAAACCCCAATTTTATTATATAGAAGTCGGGTTCAAGGGGGTCAAAGTCACATAGGTGTGTTATGTGATGCAGCAGTGCCAAGACCTGGACAAGACTGTGCTCAGTAATGATATACTTTTTTTCAGAACACACAGTTACCTGTCTCTATGAAAAAGTCATCGGGGCTTGAAGAAATATATTGGCTGCACGATGCTTCCACGCAGAGCTAAAACCGACCAACACGAGTACTGGTAAACCGCTTGGAGGATCTAAACCTGCCTAGGCAAAGCGTTGTGAGTCGTACCGTCCATGCTTATAAACCCATAGGTTTCAATGGGCGACAGGGCTTGAGATGTCATTTGATCTCAACGTCAACGTCGGGTAAAAGTCCCACAAAATTGGAAGCAACGTCTCCAAAATGACCTTTACAGTGTTGACGGGGACGTTAAACCTCAAATCAAACAAATCAATCTATGGAAAAAAAAAACATCGTTCAACCTGCGCATTGCGAAGACCCTAATCAGACTGTGCTCAGCAATGATATACTTTTACAGAATACAAAATTCCATTTTTCTATGAAGTATTGTTTCAACCTGCACCATACAGCGAACAGCGAAGACCCTGATCATACTGTGCTCAGCAACGATATACTTTTTATCAAAATACAAAATTTCATGTCTCAATGAAGAAGTTTTGTTTCAACCTGCAACCAAACAGCGCACAGCGAAGATCCTGATCAGACTGTGCTCAGCAATGATATACGTTTTCACAACTCCGAGTATTGTTGAGCGCAGTCTTATCACGGCCTTTGCTGAAGTAATTCTGGGTCAAGCGCACAGCAAAGACCGTGATAAGACTGCGCTCAGCAATGAGCTCAGCAATGATATACTTTTTTCAGAACACAAAAAAATCATGTCTGGAGAGAAAAGTTTTGTTTCAACCTGTATCCGAAGACTCCGATCAGACTGTGCTCAGCAAGCAATGATACACGTTTTATTTTCAGAACATAAAATTTCATATCTCTTTGAAAAACTTTTGTTTTAGCCTGCATCCAGTAAGTGCACAGAGTAGTCTCTGATCAGACTGCGCGGATGCGCAGGCTGATCAGAGTCTTCGATGGGCGAACATGACCAAAGACGAGGCTAAAATATTTTCTCATAGTTCGTAATTGGCCCCTGCCCATCGGGGCTTGAAGAATTAGATGGGCTGCATGATGCTTCCACGCAGTGCTGAACCCGACCATACGTGTATTGGTAAACCGCGTAGAGGATCTAAGCCTACCCAGGCAAAGCGGTGCGAGTCGAACCGTCCATGTTTATAAATCATTTTGCTTTTTGCTTCCATAGGGCGGCAGGGCTTGAGATGTCATTTTATCTCTATGTCGGATAAAAGTACCACAAAATTGGAAGCAGCGTCTTCAAAATGACCTATACAGTGTTGACGGGGACGTTAAACTTCAAATCAAACAAACAAATCATAGTTTGCTATATAAACGGTTATGCCGTAGTGCTCCATGTTTGGTCGGATATGTTCTCTTCGACGAAGCTCGTAGTTCACCATATAACTTGTTTTGCCGTACTGTTCAATGCTTGGTTTGCATAACCTGGAGAACACGAATAATACTGTCAACACAGCAGAAGTTTTTCAGTCATATCCTAACCTACAAACTAACATATTCTCATCGCCCCTACATCCGATGATCAAAGTACCGGTCGTCTGTCTGTAAGCTACTGCCAATGGGTTGTTTATACCATCTTCAGAAGTGAGAAGTAGTTTATGCTTCTTCCCTGCAGCTGTTACTACGTGTAAATTGTTAGAATCACTGCCACAGATTACAGTGTTACCTTCATCATCAACACACACGCCACGTGGCCAACTCAAGTCATGATCTCTGTATTGATAGATGACTGTACCATCTGATGTCAGGCAAGTTACTGTATCCTTTTTATGGTCAGAAACATAGATTCTGCTGGACTTTGCATTCACTGTCAGATAGTATGGGCATGAAAACATAAAGGTGCCATTTTGGTCTACACCAAGTGTTTTTTTAACATTTCCGTCCCGGTCTACAATTCTAACCTCTCCTTTTCCTCCAAACAAGCCAAAAGTTAAGTGACAAGTGACATAGATGTCAGCACCAACAACCTCGACACCGTAACATGGCTTATCAAGCTTGAGTACACGGCCAGGTTTCAATCGGGGTACCAGTTCAATGTATTGTAATTGTTTAGTGTTAGGCAATGTGATTATAGCAGTGCTGTCATCAATCATTGATATGTCCCAGGGGTTGGTTGGTAAGTCTAGGCTTCCTAGTAGTTTGAATGAGTCACTGAATAGCTTCAGTCTATTGTTATTATTATCACACATGACAATCCGACCATCTGACATAAATACATACCCAATTATATTTGGGCTCTTTTTATCATCTGTAAGTTTTACATTAACTCGACTCGTTCGTTCAACTTTCAGGCCTGGAAACAAGGTTTTCGTTGCCAAACCGGATTGACTAAATACAACGTCACTCACCGTGCCAATGTTATTTAGTTTTGACAACATACTATTTAGTTCTTCGTTTCGTTTAAAGGTCAGGCTCTGTGGTTTAGTTTCATGACAGATATCTCGTAACAAATTTTCATAGTCGCCCAATCGTTTGGAAATTTTGACGCCCGCTGCAAACATATCAGTTTTGAGAGCCGTTTTCATTACGTCATTCAGGAGTTTCAAATCTATCTTTATCATTTGTGTGGTGGCTGAACAAGAGGAAATATGGTAGTCAACTTCCTGTTGTTTCTTACCTACACGTAGATCTATTTCATTAAGAACAGTTTGCTCCATCAAGTCTAGTTTTCGATTGATTACCTCTCGAAAAGTCTTTAAGTCTTTTTTCGCTTTCTCCGCCTGTGAGTTGAAGATGTTAAGGTCTCTTTTCCTTTTATCTTGGGTCTTTTCAATTTCAATTTTGACTCGACACGCTCGCTGATCAACCGAAGACAGGCGTTCTTGAGAGTATGAGGTACTAGCGACTCCTATAGAATCAGTTTTGCATGTTCTATGTTTAAGAACACTGCAGCCGTGACACATGACGTCATCATGATCTCGACAGTAAACAGCGATTTCTGATTTCTGGTTACATTCGCACAACACTCCGCAACTCGAAGCCCGTTGAGGAAGTGCCCGCTTGTAGAGCTCCCCTACGAACAAGATTTTGTGGTTTCTGGATATCTTTTGTCCCCTGTGAGAATCTGTACAGCCTTGACAAAGCATTTCTTGGCAGTCATCGCAGAAATGTTGAGCTTCTTTCTGTATTTCACGGTAGTTGCAGGGCTCACAAACATGTTCAAAAGTTTCCTCAGAAGCTCCCTGTAGAGACCGGGCACCATCCACGGTAGCCATTATATTGCATCTAAAAAAGTTTAAAAATGACTATAATAGAGAAGTAGAATTAAGTCCATAGGACAAGGATGCCCACGTTTTATGACATGGGACACAGAAGTGCGTGTTATGTAATAGTGTGTGTAAATCATTTTTGACCTTCACCTTGGAGCCACGGATATTGGTTTAGTACATGAAACATCGTCACATAATGGTTATCATTTTTGCTAAGTATTTTCAGAATCCCTCCAGGGATAAGAAAGATATTGACCTGACACGAAATAAGACTTTTTTACCTTTGACCTCTAAGTAGGACCTTTACCTTGGAGGTACTGACCTATGTCTGGCACAAGACACATCGTCTCATGATGGTTGACATTTCTGAAAAGTAATTTCAAATCCATCCAGGAATAAGGAAGTTATTGACCGGAATCGCTCCGTGGCCTAGTGGTTAAGAGCGCTGACTCTTGATCATTAGGTCTCTCACCGCTGTGGTTCGAGCCTCGCTCGGGTCACATGTGAGACGCCAAGTTCTGCAACGGAAGGTCAGGTGGTTTTTCTCCGGGTACTCCGGTTTTCGCCCACCTCTGATTAACGATCGGCTCGATATGAGTGAAATAATCTTGAAAGGGCCGTAAAACCAAAACCAAAAAAAAAAAAAAAAAAAAAAAAAAAAAATTGACCGGAATCGATAAAAATACCCTTTGTAGACATTTGACCTCTAAGTATGACCTTGACCTTGGACATATCGACCTGGGTCTTCTTCTCATGATGCTTCATTTTTTTTCGCCAAGAAATTTCAAAATCCATCCAGGAAAAAGCAAGTTATTGACCGGACTCGATAAAAAGACGTTTTTTTTTTATATTTGGCCTCTAAGTATGACCTTGACCTTGCACGTATCGACCTAGGTCTTCTTCTCTTGATGGTTCATTTTTTTGCCAAGAAATTTCAAAATTCATCCAGGAAAAGGCAAGTTATTGACCGATCAAGAAAAAAGGCCCATTTTACCTTTGACCTCAAAGTATGACCTTTACCTTGGAGATACTGACCTGGCTCTGGCACACGACACATCGTCTCATGATGGCTGACATTTCTGTCGAGTAGTTTGAATTCATACAGGGATAAGGAAGTACTGACCGGACTCAAGAAAAGACCCCCTTTTTTGACATTTGACCTTTAAGTATGATCTTGGCCTTGAAGGTACCGACCTGGGTCTTGCGTGCGACACATCTTCTCATGATGGTTTGATTTTCCGCCAAGGGACGAGACATGGGTTCACTTTTTTGAGCCAAAACGAAAGATTCAGAACAAAATATGGGCAACAAAGTATTGCAAAAGACCATGCATTGCGAAGCGGACCATGAGCGTCAAGAAGGTAATGTATGCCATATTCTTTTCAAATCAGGGCCCTGCTATTCAGGTTGCTGGGCCTAAAGGCAAATCTGTAAATGAGAAGTTTTACAAGAGAAAATTGAAGAAATATTTCAAAGAACGAAGACCCGCAACTTGTTTGGCCAATGTCAGATTGCTACATGGTAATGCGTCATCGTACAAGGCGTTCATTGTGCAAGACTATCTGAAGCGAAAAGGTTGTTGAACTCCCTCACCCCCCGTATTCCCCTGACCTTGCCCCGTGTGACTTTTTTCCCGCGGCTGAAAAAATACCTTTCTGGTCGAAAATTTGTACAGCGCAAACACCTCGGTTCTGCAATATTCCAGTGTCTTCATAGTATACCTCGAAAAGACTACCAAAATGCATTCAATAATTGGATCAGAAGACTGAAAGTTTGTATATCTGTTAAAGGGGAATACTTTGAGGGGGACAAAATAAATTTTTCATCGAAATCTATCACGGAGTCATTTTTATGTGCTTAGTTGCATTCATATTTGATCAGTCCTCGTAGTACCTTGTTCTTGGCGGTGCCATTCTGGGTCTTGCAAGCGACAATACGTCTTAAGATGGTTGACATTTCTGCCAAGTAATTTTAAAATCCACCCAAGAAAAAGGAAGTTACAGATCTGACACGAAACAGCCACCCTTTTAACACTGACTTCTAAGCTTGACCTAGACCATAGAGGTGCCGACCCGGGTCTGGTTGGCACAACATTGTCTCATGTTTATTAACATTTCTGCAAAGTAAAGAGTCCCATTTCTGACCTTTGACTTCTAAGTATGACCTTGATCTTCGAGGTACATATATATATATAACTATATATATTAAATAACAAAATATTTCACGTTAAAGAAAACATGAGCTGCACTGTCAAAAATGTTTTTTATATTATAGTTTGTAATGGCTGCAAAGGATTCTACATTGGGCAGACAGGTGACAAACTTCGAAACCGACGGACATTTCATGACCAATAGATAAGAGACCCATCAACTGTCCGTCAGTTCTCATTTAGACCAATGTTCTCTAAACCATCCAAAGTTTTCCATTTTTCCGTTTTACAAGTTTCACAATAATAATATTACAGCAAGGTTATCCAAAGAAAAGTATTTTATTAAGGTTTTCAACCCTAAGCTTAACAATCACTGACGGCGCCATTTTGCCGCCATGACGTTTCATTTTGTGTGCTGTGTACACGTCTTATCCGTTACTAAGTAAACGTCGCCGTGTAACGCCATTTTGTTATTGTACTATTCCCCTGATGAGTTATAAACGAAACCGGTTGGGAATAATATTATTTACTGTGTTTTCCGTGTGATGTCATTTCTCTTTTTTGTATATATATATATAATTTCAAAATGCATCCAAGAATTAGAAAGCTATTGACCGACACATGGTCTAATGATGGTTTATAGTAGTCGCAGATAAGATTGACTAGGCGGAGCTATTCAGGTGTTGTCAGTATATATCAATTTCTCTGAGTCCACCAGAAGATTCGGTTGAGTGCCTTTCGCACGCTTTCTACAAGCGGACGAAATGGTCTTATACGCCACAGCTATGCTTGTGTTACAGTTGAATTCACACAATCGGGTGACTTGGTTTACCATTTTGTTAATGCGATATTCCTAAGGTAGGTACAAACGCTAGCTCCGCCTAGTCAATCTTATCTTCGACTACATGTACTATACATTTCTGCAAAGTAATTATAAAAAAATATGTCCAGAAATAAAAACAAGAGCTCCGCGAGCAAGTAATCCGTTGCAACGCATACATGCACACTGAGGTTAGCCAAAAAAAAAGTTCATGGCTGGACATGATTCTGCTCAGAGTTAGTGGACTATAACATCTAAACAAAATGCGCTGCTTCATATCATGATCTAACTATAAATCACCTAACAGATTGATGGGATATAAACTATAGGAGGAATTAATTGGCTGAAACTGAATAACTCTGCTAATATTTAGCGGAGTGTAACTTCAAAATGGTATGTGCCGCTCCACATCATTACGAAAACACGCATATACAAATACATTGCAAACTTTACCGCCGAAAAAAAAAACACGAAAATTTTAATATGAAAAATTGTGATATTTTTCTTATTTCTGCTCAAAATATAGATTGTGGTACTCGTTAGAACCGCATGAAGAAGTTTAAACTGAGTATTACGATAACACGCTTATACAAATACATTGTAAACTTTATCGTAAAAAAAAAACACGAAAATTTTAATATGAAAAATTGTGATATTTTTCTTATTTCTGCTCAAAATATAGATTTTGGGTACTCGTTAGAACCCCCTCATCGAGGTGGTTCTAACGAGTACCCACAATCTTTATTTTAGAGCAGAAATAAGAAAAAATAAGGTTTACCCCTGTAAACCCCATTTTTACTTTATAAAAATGGGGTTCGAAGGGGTCAAAATTATATAGGTGTGTTTTCGTGATGTCATGGTGTAACTTTTTACAAGTTTCAGCTTGATCTAATATAAACCATAGGAAGAGTAATTTTTTCAAAGGTCCATTACTGCTGTTAAGGGCATAACTCTATGGATATTTGTTGGACTGTAACCTCGAAATAATATGCACTGCGCCAAATCATGGTCTAACTATTTATCAAGTTCAGCTTGATCAGATCAAAATTGTAGGAGGGGTTAGCCAGAAAAAAATGTTTACAGAAATTTTGAAAGGGGATTATATCAAGTTTAAGCTAGAACAGATGTAAAATGTAGGATGAGTTAACCGAAAACGAAATGTTCACATACATTTTCAAAGGGGAATAACTCTATTAATATTTGGGGACCGTAACCTCGAAACATTATGCACTGCTCCGCATCATGGTCTAACTATATGTCAAGTTTCAGTTGATCCGATTTAAAATGTAGGAGCAGTTATCCGAAAACAAAATGTTTACAATAAATTTTCAAAGGGTCAATAATCTATTATTATTTGAGGGACCGTAATCTCGATAAATTGTGCGCTGCTGCACATCACGGCCCAACCATATATGAAGGTTCAGCTCGATCGAATGTAATTTGTAGAAGTTAGCTTACAGAAATTTTCAAAGGAGCATAACTCTGTTAAATTTTTATGGACCGTAATTTCGAAATAATATGCGCTGCTCCACAACACAGTCTAACTATATATCAAGTTTCAGCCTGATTGGATGCAGGAGAGTTATCCGGAATCGAAAACTTTACAGACGGACGGGTGGAAAGACGGACGGACGCCGAGGGGTATAACATAATACGGCCTTTTTCAAAAGGGCGTATAAAAAGTTATTGACTGGATACGAAAAAGACTCCATTTTATCTTTGACCTCTACGAATGCCCCTGACCTTGACGGAACCGACCTGGGTCTTGCGCACGACATATCGCCTCATGATGGTTAACATTTCTGCCAATTAATTTCAAAATCAATCAAAATATAAGAAAGTTAATGACCGGACACGAAACAAAACGCCTTATTTTAGCTTTGACCTCTAAGTATGACCAAGACATTGGAGGTAATGACCTGGGACTTGCTCGCGACACACCGCCTAATGAAGGTGAACATTTTGCCAAGTAATTTTAAAATCCATCCAGGAATAAGAAAATTATTGACCGGACACGAAACAAAGACCCTTTTTTGACCTTTGACCTCTAAGTATGACCTTGTAGGTACCGACCTGTGTCTTGCGCGCGACCCATCGACTCATGATGTTTAACATTTCTGCCAAATAAGAAAGTTTTTTTCCGGGATACGAAAAAAGACTCCTATTTTGACATTTGGCCTCTAAGTATGATCTTGACATTGGAGGTACTGACCTGGATCATGCTTGTGACACATCGACTAATGAAGGTGAACATTTCTGCCACGGAATTTTGAAATCCATTCAGGAATAAGAATCTTTAAGTTATTGACCGGACAGGAAAAAACTTGAGACCTTTTTGATCTTTGACCTCTAAGTATGACCTTGACCTTTGAGGTACCAACCTAGGTCTTGTACGCGACACATTGCTTCATGATGGTTAACATTTCTGCCAAGTAATTTCAAAAGCCATCTAAGAATAAGAAAGTTATTGACCGGACACGAAAAAAGACCCTTTTTGACCTCTAAGTATGATTACGATAACACACCTGTGCGACATAGTGCATTTTTTCACATCTCCAAAATGGCTACTTTTCTGATGAAAATCCGTGATATTTTTCTTATGTACACATCAAACATAGGTTGTGGGTGCTCGTTAGAACCGCCTCATTGAGGCGGTTCTAACGAGTACCAAAAACCTATGTCATGGGGCAAAAATAAGAAAAATAATGAATACCCCCATCAACCCCAGTTTTCTCTATATAAAGTAGGGTTTAGTAGGGTGTTCATTTCACGGAATTGTTCACGTGATGTGACATTGACAATGGAGGTACGGACCTGGGTCTTCCGCCCGACACATCGTCTCATGATGATTATCATCGTCTAATAAATGTGAATGCTTCTGCAAGGTAACTTTAAAAAGTCCAACCAGAAACAAAAACAAGAGGCCCATGGGCCACTATGCTCACCAGAGCTCAGGTGTGTATTTTAACATGACATCATTTTAATCTTCCAATTATAAAGTCTCCCAAATGAACCATCATATCCAAATGAGCACCCATATCTGAAACATTAGGCCTTTTATGAAGTAGAGGGTGTAGGACATGGACCCAATGGAGTGTGTGTGAATTCGGGTTTAACGTCGCTTACAACAATGTTTCTGTCATATCACGACGGTGTCTGGTTGCGACAGGGAGCTCAATGCTCACTTTTATAGTGCTGCCTCACTGAAGTATCATGTCCCAGACACATTACATGATATCACACCCAGTCACATTATCCTGACACTGGGTCGACCAGTCCTAGCTCTATCCCGTAAATCTGAGTGCCAAGCGAGAAGCAGCAGTTAGTACCATTGTTAACGACTTTGGTATGCCGCGCCCGGGATCGAGCACGTGACCTCCCGCTCCCCGGAGCGGACACTCTACCAACTGAGCTATCGGGGCCGGTGGACCCAATGGAGCCCTGGTTGGTATCACTAAATGCGTCTTATCATAAGAAACAAGAATATATATGGTGTAGCAGTGGGGATCTGTATGCCGGAGATATAAGACCTCTTAAGCGGTGGAGGTGTATGGGCATGCCCTGTCGATCCCAGGAAAGCCCAAGATTGTTGTCCCTAAATGTGTCTTATCATAAGGACCAAGAATATATATGGTTTATGGGTGGGAATCTGAATGGTTTCTGATATATGATGCTCTTCTATGAAGTGGAGAGGAGAGGAATGGCCCAGCGGACTCCCAAGTTGGTGTGCTATTGATACGGAACAAGAACATATATGATTATTTGGTGCGGATTTGAATGGTTTCTGAAATATATAACCTTTTAAAGTGGAGGGGCGGGGCACATTGCCCCAGCACAAAGTGACCCCCAGGTTGGTGTGATTGAACGAGTCTTATCTTAAGGAACAAGAATATTTAGTTTATGGGTGGGGATCTGATGATTTCTGAGATATATGGCTTTTAATGAAGTAAAGCAGTGAGGCGCGGCCGGGGCACCCCAGATGACTCCCAAGCTAGTGTTATTTGAATGCATCTTATCATAAGGAAGATGAATATATGTGGTTTAGGGGTTGGGCTCTGAATAGTTTCTGAGATATATATGACCTTTTGTGAAGTGTTGGGGTGGGGCAAGGCCCTGGCTTGACCCAGGAGACCTCCAGGTTGGTGTCAATGATTGTGTCTTATCATAAGGAACAACAATATATATGGTTTAGAGGTGGGGATCTGTAAGGTTTCTGAGATATTGGGTCTTTCATGAAATGAAGGGGTGTGGCACGACCCCGGCACATCCAAGGGGTCACTGAATGCGTCTGATCATAAAAAACAAGAATATATAAGGTTTGGGGCGGGGATCTAAATGGTTTCTGATATATACGGCCTTTTGTGAACTGGAGGGGTGTGGCAAGGCCCCAACGCACCCAGGGAGACCCCCAAAATTGGTGTCAATGAATGCGTCTCTTCATAAGGAATAAGATTATATATGGGTTAGGTGTGGGGGTCTCCAAGATATTGGGCCTTTTATGTAATGGAGGTGGTGAGGCATGACCCCGGCGCATCCCCGGGGACCCCCAGGTTGGTGTCACTGACTGCGTCTTATCATAAGGAACAAGAATATATATGGTTTTGGGGTGGGAATCTGAATGGTTTCTGAGATATATGGCCTTTTGTGAAGTGGAGGGGTGGGGCAAGGCCCCGGAGTCCCCGGGAGACCTCCCAAGTTGGTGTCAATGAATGTATCTTTTCATAAGGAACAAAAATATATATGGTTTAGGGGTGGGGATCTGTAAGGTTTCCAAGATATTGGGTCTTTTATTGCATGACCCCGGCACATCCCGGGGGACCCCAAAGTTGGTGCCACTGATTGCGTCTTATCATAAGGAACAAGAATATATATGGTTTTGGGGTGGGGATCTGAATGGTTTCTGAGTTATATGGCCTTTTATGAAGTGGAGGGGGTGGGGCATGGCCCCGGCACAACCTGAAGGGGACCCCCATGTTGGCATAAAAGCGTAAGCCTGAGAGTTTTGTTTGATTTGAGGTTTAACGTCCCCGTCAACACTGTAAAGGTCATTTTGGAGACGTTGCTTCCAATTTTGTGGGACTTTTACCCGACATTGAGATGAAATGACATCTCAAGCCCTGTCGCCCAATGAAACCAATAGGGTTTATTAGCATGGATGGTCCGCCTTGCACCGCGGTTCCTGGACAGGCTTAGATCCTCTAAGCGGTTTACCAGCACAAGTGTGCGGGCCGGATTCAGCTCTGCGTGGAAGCATCATGCAGCCCATATATTTCTTCAAGCCCCTATGGGCGGGGGCTGTAAGCCTGAGAGACCTTTACTCAAGGAACATTTTTTTTTATAAAAGTTTTGTCAAAATATCTGCAATTACTTGGCAGCAAATGCCATTTTCAATTTTCCCCATTATAAGTCTTTCGAAAATCTAAGTTGCCATAGCAACGAAACTAAAATGACGAATTTCATAAAAACATAAACCTGTAAAGGAAAACATGGTGAATATTTCCCAAAACTCTCAGCCTCATAGAGCATACGGTTTCTGAGGAGATGATTTTTGAAGTATTTTTTTTTTTATTTTTTTCATTTTGGTTTTCATGGAAACCAAAAGAAATGAGCAGTAGGCCTAAAATCATATGGCAGAAAGTAGATTGCCTAATGAATTTCTATAACAGTTTTGTCCAAATATCTGCAGAGGCTTGGCAATAAATGCCATTTTTCAATTGTCCCCGTTATAAGTCTATGGAAAATCTTAAGTTGCCATAGCAACCAAACTAATAAGCCGATGTTCATTAAAACATAAACTTTCAATCCCCCAGCCCAAGGATGCTACAGATGAAATTTGGGCTGAATCGGACCAGTGGTTTCAGAGGAGATGTCGTTTAAAAGTGTTGACGTCAGAGGACGACGGACGACTACGGACAACTGTCTATCCTAGAAGCTCCCCAGAAACCTTCGGCTCTGGTGAGGTAAAAAGTTATTGACCGGACAAGAAAAAAGATCCTTTTTGACGTTTGACCTTTAAATTTGACCTTGACCTTGGAGGTACCAACCTGGTCCGAGCGACTGACATGATGGTTAATATTACTGCCAAGTAATTTCAAAATCAACCCAGGAAAAAGAAAGTTATTTTCCGGACACGAAAAGAAAGACACATTTTTTACATTTGACCTATAAAAATGACATTGACCTTTGAGGTTCGTCTATGAAGGTGAACGCTTTAGAAAGTCCAACCAGAAACAAAGAAGTTACTGACCGGACACGAAAAAAGGACCATTTTTTTTGCATTTGACCTCAAAGTTTGACCTTGACCTTGGAAGTACCGACCCGGGTCTCGAGCACGACATATCGTCTTATGACGGTTAATATTTTTACGAAGTAATTTTAAAATCCATCCAGGAATAAGTTATTGACCGGACACGAAAAAAGGACCTTTTTAACTTTGACCTCTGAGTATGACCTTGAACTTGGAGGTACCGATCCGGGTCTTGCGCGCGACACATCGTCTCATGACGATTAATATTTCTGCGAAGTAATTTAAAAATCCATTCAGGTGTAAGAAAGTAATTGACCGGACATGAAAAAAAGACTCCCTTTTTTACCATTGACCTCTAAGTATGACCGTGACCTTTGAGGTACCGACCTGATTCTTATGCGCGACACATCGTCTCATGATGGTTAACATTTCTGCCAAGTAATTTCGATCCCGGGCCGCGACATATCAAAGTCGTTAAAAATGGTACTAGCTGCTCCTCGCTTGGCACTCAGATTTACGGGGAAGAGCTAGGACTGGTCGACCCAGTGTCAGGATAATGTGACTGGGTATGGTATCATGTAATATGTCTGGGACATGATACTTCATCGAGGCGGCACTATAAAAGTGAGCATTGAGCTCCCTGTCGCAACCGGATACCGTCGTGATATGACTGAAAAATTGTTGAAAGCGACGTTCAACCCGAATTCACACACACACTTTCTTTCTTTCTTCCGGTTTCGCCTTAACCCCCGGAGGGGACACAGACGGTGTATTACATACACTCCAGTTTTTTGCAGGATGAAAGCCTACACAGTAATCATGTAATTAAGGTAGGGTTCTTTAACCTGCACAGGGGATGGTTCTCCCTGCACAGGGGGCCTCCAGTTAACGTCCCGATCCGAAGGACGGTGCACTTTATGACATTCATCCCTGCAAATGATGCCAATGGAGCGTGTTCGGACACCGAAATTTTCACACCGCTGCCGGGGATCGAACCCGGGACCTCTAGCATCAGAGGCAAGTGCACTAACCACTGAGCTATCACGCTCACACACACACACACACACACACACACACACACACACACACACACACACACACACACACACACACACACAGTGAGGGTCATAATGAGACGCCGCGTTCTGTGGTATCTGATCTGGGTTTGTCCTGTTTGCAAGTTGCCAGGTTTGGGATTTTATGGTACAAATGGGCTGTAAACTGGGTTATATGAACTGAACTATAAAAAGATTAGACTGCTACAGAGTTCATCTATTAAAAATATTCATCTATTCCGTTTGAAATAGGTGGTCTGTGAAGCAGTCTACAAGAAGATACTGTATGGCGTAATAACCTATTATGTTAACACGGGGTACTATGTTCTCACTGGTGATTGGGTCATACGCAGTGACACAGAAAGTAGTGCCGAAATCACTCCTCATTTCACTGGAGCTACGCTGCAACAGCTACGCTCCAACAAGAAATAAAATATTTACTCAAAAGGTTTGTGTTCCCTAATTTATTTTGATCAGTTAATATGGGCGGTTAAAGATTACAATACACATCCGTTCAGTGATAACCGAAAGCTTTCCAACGGAAAGGAGATGACCA
Source organism: Lucinisca nassula (assembly GCA_963580285.1). Lineage (NCBI taxonomy): Eukaryota > Metazoa > Mollusca > Bivalvia > Lucinida > Lucinidae > Lucinisca > Lucinisca nassula. The sequence continues at coordinate 95,878,621 of OY757012.1, forward strand.
AACTTAATCAAAGCGCTAAAGGCACTGAAATGTGGGATTCTATGAAAAAATCATGGCACTCTTTATACTCACATAAAGCATTTAAAAAAAAAATCAAAATTTAGAAAAAACAGTTCTGCAAATTTAATTATTAGAAGTTTGCAGATGTCTATTCACAGTTGGTATTATGAAGGGCCATTCGCTGTTTCAAATTTTCAAAACAAATATTTTCTCTCAAAATGATTGCGTTTTCAAACTAAACATTAGTAAACTGACCGAAATTGGCAGTTTATAAAAGAAAATATGTACATCAACGTAAGAAATATGTCTAAATAATGTAATTTTGCAGAATAATGTACATTGTATTTATTGATATATTGGAGGAAAACCGTACCAGGAGTTTGCGTAATTATCTGTCTCAGCCCACATCACGTGAACAAGTCCGTGAAATGAACACCCCCTTACACCCCACTTTGTGTATAGAAAACTGGGGTTTACGGCGGTAAACATTATTTTTCTTATTCTTACTCCAAGACATAGGTCGTGGGTACTCGTTAGAACCGCCTCAATGATGAGCTAACGGTTTTTTTTTATACCGCAATCAGGCATTCTAGTAACATAATAAAGGGGGTCGAATAACTGCACGCTATAATCGGTAGTGACCTATAATACCTTCTACTTACCTATAATACGTCTAGTGACCGTTTATAGACCGGACCTACTTTCCAGGGGCCAGTTTCATCAATAAACGTCGTACGATTAATCTTAAATTGCTCTTACGCACTTTTTAAGGAACTGCGTAATCAGTTTCATCAAAACATCGCAAAGTGTTAGTACGAGCTAAATTTGCGCTTCACTAAAATATGTCGCAATTTTGAATGTGCTCTTTAACGGGGCCACTAATTGTCACATGCGTGATCACGTGCCGTCTTGAAATAGCCGTGTAAAGTAGATAACCCGTTTTAAAATTATTATCCAAGTGGATCTATATCTACATTCAGTATAAAACGTTGAATCAACGTTGATTCTACGTTGTTCTAAACTTGTGTTTCCATTTCATTATCGTAAGATACAGATATTAATTATCTAGACCCATTTCCCACTGTACTACTGGCGAGTTGGTCTGTATTGTGAACGTCGTGACGTCAGACTATCGTTGATTTCACGTTGTCATAATGAACCTTTTACAACAAGCGTGTTTGTCAGTAAATGCGCGCGCGGGGCGGGGGAAGTGTTGGGTTTTCAGCATGTGTGCACGTGTATTGTTGAGTTTTTAATATTAAATAACATGCGAGACTTCGCTGAGCATTTTTTTACCTTTTCACGCCCGATTTAATAAATTCAGTTATACAAGGGCACGGTTTATCGAATGAACTTAAAAAACACAGTTTATGCGCGGTTTTAACACACAAACGTCAAAACATGACGATTAATAATGAACCACAGATAACGTTACATGACGTAGCCTCTGTAAGTGTTCGTATTTAACGTATATCAGTTTTAAGCTCCGGTTTGTTGTTGGCAATGGTTTGTAGCAAATGTTTTTTCATTGATTGTTCGTCTGTCAGGCAGTCCAGCCTTCCAATAAAAATACATTCAGGTCGTTTGCAAGATAGAGCCTACAGAATGACTGATTTTAAATTACAAAGAACCTGTTCCATAACTAGATGTATACACAATTACACAATCGTCTGCACATAGACGGAATGACAGTACGCAAGACCATGATCCCCTTCACCGCCGTCGACATTAAAGGTTTTCGTACATACGAGTGTACGCACATGTACGTACGTCCTTCCGTATGGGGGTATGTACGCGTTCCTGTACCCTCGGGTTTAAGGCATTGTACCAGAGAGAACCTAAACTTTTAAGAGCTCATATTTTCCCAACCATATGATGGAATTGTGATGATATATAGGTCAAAAGGTTTATTCAGCAATACACTGGCCCTTACCTATGACTTCTTTAAATGCTGAAATTATTTAAAAGCTAATATTTTGTAAATCATATAATGGATATGGTTCATATTTGGTACGATGATAGATACACATTTTAAGTTAATTATGCATACCCGCAACAATGCCCATGGCCTCAAGGTCAATGTCACGGACTCAGATTTATTTAAATGTCAACATTTTTAATAAGAGCTCGCATTTCCCAACCAATTTAATGGATTTACTTCGTATTTGGTACGACGAAAGATACAGGTAGTTTCTCCGGCTACTCCGTTTTTGTTGCGTCCACATCTGGTTAATGATCGCTCGAAATAAAAGAAATAGTCTTGAAAGGGCCGTAAAACCTAAACTCAAGGTCAATGTCACAGACTTAGTATTTTTTTATGGATTTGATGCATATCTGGATGATGATACACACTTTTTCAATGATTTAAACGGCATTAACCCACACTCATGTCGATGTTCTCAAGGACAGTTTTCCAGCCGAGCAATGCGGTCTTTTTTTTTTTTTTTTGGCAATATGCTTTTTTGATGAGGGTAGTCCCTGGGCGGGGGCATCTGTGTCATATTCCCAATTCTAGTTTTATGTGTCGATTTGAGGTACACTGAGTCTTTATTTTAATCAAAAGTCTGATCGCAGACTGTGGATAATCGTTAGAACTACCTGGACGCGTTGGTTCTTTTGTTTGTACCCCGCCAACTGTTGGTACAATGTACATGTACTTAGGCCATTTTGGAGACGCTGTTATCGATTTTGTAGGACTTTTACTCTACCTTGAGGTGAAGTGACATTATAAACCCTACCGACCAAAGCCGCTAGGGTTTAAGGAGCGGTCCAACTCGTACCACTTTTCTTGGGTAGGCTTTTACAATCTAAGCGGTTAACCAGTTATCAAGTCGGGACGGTTTTAGCTCTGCGCGGAAGCACTATGTCTCCAAGCCCCGATGGTCGAAAGGCAGCGTCGGATGAAATATAGATTGTGGGTACTCGTAAGCACAACACAAAGAGGCGCTTCCAACGAGTACCCCCAGTCTCTATTAAGAAAACAAGAAAAATGCCAAATGGCATTATAGACGGGTTTTTCAGGGTTAACCAAAAGGTAACCCGGGACGCGGACGCCCGGCCGCCCGCCCGGACATCGCTATTCAAAAGGACGTAATTTTTCCTTGAAAAAAAAAAACCCGTCCAAAAATAAGAAAACCCCCAACCCAAACCAAAACTAAGGATTATATAAGGGGTCTTCATTGCATGGGCTAGTATAAGTAATGGGCGTGGTCTGCGAAGGTAAGCGAAATGGCATGTTACGCACCATACTTTTAATAACGAGCGTAGGTTTCTATAACCTTTGCTGCGCGTTATCTTCTTCCGCTATAGCCGTGTCATGTCCGACGTTTAAGACGAAAATTTCAATGTGCGACGTCTAAATATCCATGTCAGAAATACATCAAAATGTGCGAACATCGCAGATCTTGAGCATTTGATGAAACAGGATTTTTTGTCGTAAGAACTTCGTACGATCTTTTTAAGACGAAAATACGTCGCAAATACTTTGATGAAACTGACCCCAGGTCCCTAATTTGGCAAGCGTAAACAATAACAGACAACCTTTTATACACGAGAAAACAACAAAACTGCAGGTTATAATCTTTGCAATATTTATTTAAACAGATTTTCAGAAATTTCAGCTAAATTCTTAACTTCTCGGGCTTTCCTGATTTGAATGGTCCGTTGGAATGATTGCGCACTGCTACTGCGGTTGCGTCTCAACCTCGAAAATAATTTCTAAAGCGAAAATAAACTATTTATTTGCAGATTTTCATACAGAATGTTAAGCGCTGAGAAACTTTTATTCGAGCGTCCCTGTTGTTTCCTGCCTCTCTGTGGCGCGGTGACGTCAGAAACTTTGCGCTATTCGACGTCACGTTATACTACGTGTGCGCGCCATGGTACTGAATGTCGTTTAACGTGCCACACTGTTTTCTGTCTTTTTTGCTTCCATTATTTGCCAAACCATTGATTGTTTTGAATTGCGGTATAAACTAAATACATGATTAGTGTCTTTAATAATGAAATATAACCGGTTCGCCGCGACAATTTTATAGGGGCTCGCTAGAGTTCGCCCCTAAAAAATTGTCTAAAGCTCACCTATCATATTTTATTATTAAAGACACTAACCATGTATTTACTATATAGTGTTCGAGTATCACATACCACACACAAAATAATCAATGGTTTGCCGTTGCGTCTCATTTGGTTCTTTTATTTAGAGGATCTTGCATTCGAGCTCATGTATTAAACTCGTTGAGGAAAAGGGATAAAATGCTCGGCAAAGAGCCGAGAATTTTATCCCTTTTCCTCAACGAGTACAATAGATTCAATAATACATGAGCATGAATGCAAGATTCTATTTATCATATGACATTTAAAACGTATATCATTCTCGATTGTTTACAAAAATATCAATATTCCGCCATTGGTAAACTCGACCTCGTTAAGGACGGCGTACATGTAACGTCAGGGAAGTATCTAGCTAATTTGCATATTTAATCCACTAGTGGATTATCGAAAATAATACATGGCGTTATTACACTCTCAGACACGACGTCATACAATGAATGAAATGATGTATTCAGGTATTTTGATTCGTCTGAAAATGATAAAGATGCCGAGCCTGTTATGTTTATAGTAAAATGTGCAGCTCAGTATACAGCCTATCATGTCATCCGCTACTATCAAGAAAAACTGACCTTTGCGCGAAATCTGAAGTTTTGCGGCATGCAATTTATTTGTTATCGCGGCTGAGCTTGCATACGTTATTCAGGATTTAAAATTAATTTGGACAGTAATATTTGAAGGGCTCAGTGCAATATGAGTCCGGGTTAACCATTGTACCATGCAAAAAACCCGAATCCTCATCGTATTAGCTTCCTTTGGCCACAATATTGTTGCAAATAGTTGAATTACATATAAATAGGTTTAACCGAATTACACAAAATGCTTAACAAGAGGGCCCAGAGGGCCCTGGTTCGCTCACCTGATCCAATGTATAACAAGTGGGCCCCGGGCAGGGTCAATTTTGGCCCCAGGGCTATAATTTGAACAATCTTGGTAGAGGTCCACAAGATGAAGCTTCATATCGAATATGAAAGACCTGGGCTTTCTGGTTTCAGAGAAGAAGATTTTAAAGGTTTACCCTGCATATAGAAGTCTATGTAAATCAAGATTTTCCCTATATAAGTCTATGTTAAACCAAAGGGCCCCGGAGCAGGGGCATTTTGGCCCCAGGGCTATAATTTGAACAATCTTGGTAGAGGTCCACTAGCTGAAGCTTCATAACAAATATCAAAGACCTAAGCCTTGTGTTTCAGAGAAGATGATTTTTAAAGATTTTCCCTATATAAGTCTATGTAAAACCAAAGGGCCACATGGCGGAGGCATTTTTGGTCTCAGGGCTATAATTTGAACAATCTTTATAGAGGTCCACTAGCTGAAGCTTCATAACAAATATCGAAGACCTAAGCCTTGTGGTTTCAAAGAAGAAGATTTTTCAAGATTTTCCCTATATACGTCTATGTAAAACCAAAGGGCCCCGGAACGGGGGCATTTTTGGCCCCAGGGCTATAATTTGAACAATCTTGGTAAAGGTCCACAAGATGAAGCTTCATACCAAATATCAAAGACCTGGGCCTTGCAGTTTCAGAGAAGAAGATTTTTCAAGATTTTCCCTATATAAGCCTATGTAAAACAAAAGGGCCCTGGTGCTGGGGCATTTTTGGCCCCAGCACCATAATTTGAATAATCTTGGTAGGGGTCCACTAGATGAAGCTTCATACCAAATATCAAAGACCTGGGCCTTGCGGTTTCAGAGAAGAAGATTTTTTAAGATTTTCCCTATATAAGCCCATGTAAAACCAAAGGGCCCCCGTGTGGGGGCATTTTTAGCTCCAGCACTATAATTTGAACAATCTTGGTAGGGGTCCACTAGATGAAGCTTCATACCAAATATCAAAGACCTGGGCCTTGCGGTTTCAGAGAAGAAGATTTTTAAAGATTTTCCCTATATAAGCCTATGTAAAACAAAAGGGCCCTGGTGCGTGGCATTTTTGGCCCCAGCACTATAATTTGAATAATCTTGGTAGGGGTCCACTAGATGAAGCTTCATACCAAATATCAAAGACCTGGGCCTTGCGGTTTCAGAGAAGAAGATTTTTCAAGATTTTCCCTATTTAAGCCCATGTAAAACCAAAGGGCCCCCGTGCGGGGGCATTTTTGGCACCAGCACTATAATTTGAACAATCTTGGTAGGGGTCCACTAGATGAAGCTTCGTACCAAATATCAAAGACCTGGGCCTTGCGGTTTCAGAGAAGAAGATTTTTCAAGATTTTCCCTATATAAGCCTGTGTAAAACCAAAGGGCCCCCGTGCGGGGGCATTTTTAGCTCCAGCACTATAATTTGAACAATCTTGGTAGGGGTCCACTAGATGAAGCTTCATACCAAATATCAAAGACCTGGGCCTTGCGGTTACAGAGAAGAAGATTTTTAAAGATTTTCCCAATATAAGCCCATGTAAAACCAAAGGGCCCCCGTGCGGGAGCATTTTTGGCCCCAGCACTATAATTTGAACAATCTTGGTAGGGGTCCACTAGATGAAGCTTCATACCAAATATCAAAGACCTGGGCCTTGCGGTTTCAGAGAAGAAGATTTTTAAAGTTTGCGGTGAAAAAAAAACTATTTTTGGCTACTGTGACCTATATGTGCAACGGACCGGAACCATTTGAACAACTTTGAAAGGGGACCACCTAAGGATCATTCCTGTGCAGTTTGGTCAAAATACGATCAGTGGTTTAGGAGGATATGTCGTTTGAAGAAAAGTTTACGGACGCACGCACGCACGGACGCACGCACGCACGCACGCACGGACGCACGACGGACGACGGACAAAAAGTGATCCCAAAAGCTCACCTTGTCACTACGTGACAGGTGAGCTAATAAAAAGTAGAAGTGGAGGCAATGATCAGACATCGATACAATTAACGCACAGCTCCTATCAGAGACACCAAAGGGAAAGAAACACAAACATGAAACAACAGACCCTAATGGAAACATCAATAGCGGAAAGCCAAAAGGCCAGTTCCTTTCCCACAAAAAAGGGCCAATAGGCTATCCAAAATAAAATAATATAAGTGACACAAACACCTAAAGACAAAACATAACAAAAAACTGCGACAGAAGAACCGCCTTGGAACGGTCAGCGGAAACGAATTCCACTGGGGGGGGGGGGGGGGGGGGGGGGGGGGGGAGGGGGGGGGGGCGGGGCTTAAATCGATTTTACGTGGCCACAATCCTCGCCCTTACTTCCGTCGCGATTAAAACAAAAAATTTGTTCAGTCCGCATGAAGGCCTCCTAACTCATCAGTACAACATCTCCGTGAACACAAAAATCAAACAACCACAGAGATGAAACAACGGTGAGGACTCGACAGCAAGAAACCACTGAAATACTGGAGCAAAAGAAAACCAACAGTAATACTCCGAACTCCATTTTGGAGGGTTATGCAACACAGGCTCCAACTCCATGAATTCATTATTCGAGTTTATTTCATAGTTTCATTGCCTACCAATATCAGTTCTCAGGTCTCATCCTTTAAGCTGGAATGAGCAATATTTTATACGAAACCATTCATTCCCAGCCCGATAGAGTCATTTCTGTAATTTTAACATGGATTGAATTTTGACGATGGAGTTAGGACCTTTGTGAAATTAAAACCGATGCAAATCAGCGAAAAATAAGAAATAAATCAGCTGTAACTGTGATTTGTTGTGTAATAAATCACAGTTTGGAGGTCAGTTGTAAAGTAGACAAATCACGTGCACGTAGCGCGCGTGATTTGTCTACTTACAACCGACCGACAACTGACAACTGACCCAACAAATCACTGGCTAGAGCTGATCTATTTCGATTCTAACACGCTGAAAATCGGCAATAATGTTGTTGTTTCCTTCAAAATCTCACAACTTTTCGCCTTTGTTAGAAGAAATCCCGCTAAAATTATCGACTGAAACACATGCATTTATATCCTTTTCTTACGTTTTCGATGCAAGAAAATGACGTTACACCATCTAACGTCAAAGAAATCGACAAGTGACGTCATAAATTTGCATTTTTTAATGACGTCACTCGTCACGCTCTTCCAAGCTATGATTTGTTGCAGAATAAGTTATTTTCCATTGCCTATATAGGCGCGCCGTGTTAGAATTATGCGTAACGTAAGTAAAATTCACATTTTCACTGCCTTCTAATAATCTTTCCGCACATAACCATCTACATTGCAATCTCTGATGTAGTGTCATATAAGAATCTGATATGGGGTTCTCTTGTAGATGAGCGTTTCCAACACGAGGGATGAGCGTACTGAGCGGAACCGAGGCTACGCCGAGGTTCCGCTCAGCACGGTCATCCCGAGGGTTTGAAACGCCCATCTACAACAGAACCCCATATCAGATTCTTTTTCTTGCACAACACCTCCGGTTAGTTTTGGCAGGTCGCACATGTATATTGTTTACAAAATAAAAGTAGTGCGGAAGTAGTTCCGACAGTTGAATATAATTGAAGCGCATTTATGTTAGTTGCCTGGGTCGGAACACCAGGCTCAGTTTTGTTTTTGTTTAATTTGAGGTTTAACGTCCCCGTTAACACTGTAAAGGTCATTTTGGAGACGTTGCTTCCAATTTTGTGGGACTTTTACCCGACACTGAGATGAAATGACATCTCAAGCCCTGTCGCCCAATGAAACCAATAGGGTTTATTAGCATGGACGGTCGGCCTCGCACCACGGTTCCTAGACAGACTAAGATCCTCTAAGCTGTTTACCAGTACTAGTGTGCGCGCCGGATTCAGCTCTGCGTGGAAGCATCATGCAGCCTATATATTTCTTCAAGCCCCTATGGGCGGGGGCTGACACCAGGGTCAGAACATAAATTTCTATCCCAGGGTAAAATCACGGATTTCCTTGTCTGGTGTGCAAGAATACACTTTCCACATGCAATTTTCAGATTTATGAAATTTGGAGCTTTGCCCCTTATTGCACAGACAAAATCGCCGAAATTTTTTCCACTTTATTTGTGCAAAAGCTGTGAAATAGTCACACCATCTCTTAAACTAACGTTTCTGAAGGTACCTTGTCATTGTATGCAAGGAAAATCCACTTATTCACCGTGCGTTTTGCAAAAAACAAAAAAACAAAAAAAAAAAAAAAAAAAAAAACAACAAGAGGACCAAGATGGTCCTATATCGCTCACCTGACCTAACAGATGCAAAGTTTCAAGAAGTGCCAACCTTTACTGAAATATTTATGCGAGGACAAGGTGATGGCACCGTAAGCATTTTCTGCAATCAAGTAGAATGTAACTCTATGATAAATAGGCTGACCTCACCAGGGGACATAACAGCATGATTAATTGACTGGCATTGCTACATGTAGTTTTCAAACTTGTCTGAGCTTTTATCCCTGAATTACTAACATATAAATTTCAAGAAGATCCGACGGAAACTGAAGCAGTTACGGTCAAAAAGAGGCATTTTCTGCACTCTAAGGGATGTAACTCTATGATAAATAGGCTGACATCATCAGTCCACGGACTCATCCATTTTAGACCTGACTTACTAACCTGTAAGTTTCTAGAAGATCCAATTGAATGAGCTAAGGTGACGACATGGTAAAAATAGGCATTTTCTGAAATCGAGTAATCGAGGGGGACATAACTCTCTGAAATATAGGCTGACCTCAACATCTTTTTAACTCAGGTTTTATCCCTTTCTTACTTACACGTAAGTTTCAAGACAATCCCATAAAAACTGAAGCTATGGTGATGACAACGTCAAAAATAGGCATTTTCAGCAGTAAAGGGGACGCGATTCTTCGATAGATATGCCAACCTCGTCAGTTTTCGAACTCATCCGAGATTTTATCACTGAATTACATGTTTGTAAGTTTCAAGAAGATCCAATCAATACTGAAGGGGCTACGGTGATGACAAGGTCAAAACTATGCATTTTCAGCAAAGTAGGGTCATAACTCAATGAATAATCGACCTACATCGCTAATTTTCGAACTTATCCAAGCTTTTAACCCCAGCTTATTTGTAAGTAAATTCCAAGAAGATCTGATCAACACTGAAAGGGCTAGGGTGACGACAAGGTCAAAAATAGGCATGTTCGATAATCAAGGGGGGCATAACTCTCGGAATATAGGCCGAAATCACCAATTTTTAAATCAGCCAAGGTTTTATCCCTTACTTACTAATATGTAAGTTGCAAAAAGATCCAATGAAAACTGAAGGGGCTATGGTGATGACAAGGTCAAAAATAGGCACTTTCAGCAGTAAAAGGGACGTAACTCTACAATAGATGAGCTAACCTCGTCAGTTTTTTTTACTCATCCAATATTTTATCCCTGACTTACTTGTTTGTAAGTTTTAAGACGACCCGATCAAAAATGAATGGGCTATGGTGATGACAAGGTCAAAAATAAGCATTTTCAGCAAAGGAAGGGACATAACTTCGTCAGTAACCAACCCACATCCCTAGTTTTCAAACTCATCCGAAATTTATACCCTGGCTTACTTGTACGTAAGTTTCAGAAAGATCCAATCAAAACTGAAGGGGCTACGGTGATGACAAGGTCAAAAATTGGCATTTTCAGCAATCAAAGGGATGTAACTTTATTACAAATGGACCGACTTGGACGGTTATCGAACTCGTCTGAGTTTTATCCCCAGCAACATTACATATAAGTTTCAGAAAGATCCGATCAAAACTGAAGGGGCTACGGTGATGACAAGGTCAAAAATAGCCATTTTCAGCAATCAAAGGGAGGCAACTCTATGATAAATGGGCCGACATGGCCGGTTTTCGAAATAATCCCAGGCTTTATCTCCAGCCACCTTACATGTAAGTTTCAGAACTGAAGGGGCTACGGTGATGACAAGGTCAAAATAGGCATTTTTAGCAATCAAAGGGAGGTAACTCTATGATAAATGGACTGACTTGGCCGGTTTTCGAGCCCATCCGAGTTTTTATCCCCAGCCACATTACGTATAAGTTTCAGAAAGATCCGATCAAAACTGAAGGGGCTACGGTGATGACAATGTTAAAAATTGGCATTTCAGCAATCAAAGGGACGTAACTCTATGATAAATGGGCCGACTTGGCCGGTATTCGAACATATCCGAGGTTTTATCTCCAGCCACCTTACATATAAGGTTAAGATCCGATCGAAACTGAATGGGCTACGGTGATGAAAAGGTCAAAAATAGGCATTTTCAGCAATTAAAGGGACGTAACTCTATGATATATGGACCGAATTGGCCGGTGTTCGAAATAATGCGAGCTTTTATCTCCAGCCACCTTACATGAAAGTTTCAGAAAGATCCGACAAAAACTGAAGGGGCTATGGTGATGACAAGGTCAAAATTGGCATTTTCAGCAATCAAAGGGACGTAACTCTATGATTAATGGGCTGACTTGGCCGGTTTTCAAACTGATCCGAGTTTTTTTTCCCAAGCCACCTTACAAATAAGTTACAGAAAGATCCGATCAAAACTGAACGGCTACGGTGATGACAATGTCAAAAATTGGCATTTCAGCAATCAAAGGGACGTAACTCTATGATAAATGGGCCGACTTGGCCGGTTTTCGATTTCATTCGAGGTTTTATCTCCAGCCACCTTACATGTAAGGTTCAGAAAGAACCGATTGAAACTTAAGGGGCTATGGTGATGACAAGGTCAAAAATCTATATTTTCAGCAATCAAGGGACGTAACTCTATGATAAATAGGTCGACTTGGCCAGTTTTCGAACTCATCCGAGTTGTAATCCCCAGCCACCTTACATATAGGTTTCAGAAAAATCCGATCAAAACTAAAGGTGCTACGTTGATGACAAGCATTTTCCCATTATAAGTCTATGGAACCTTGTGGTTGCCATAGCAACCAAAGTTTTCATTCGATTTCGATAAAAAGCTAATGTTAACAATGCCCCACCAGAGGCATGCTACACGTAAGAAATGATTGAGATCAGCCTGCAGGCTGCAGAGACATAGCTGGTCAAATGTGTGGACGGACGAAGGAGAATAATCATATTAGCTCCCCTGGAGCCTTGGGCCCAGGTGAGCTAAAAATCGGCATTTTCAGCAATAAAATGGACGTCATTCTATGATAAATGGGCCGACTTGGCCGGTTTTCAAATCCATCCGTGTTTTTATCCCCAGCTTAACTTACCTTAGATATAAGTTTCAGAAAGATCCGATCAAAACTGAAGGGGCTACGGTGATGACAAGGTCAAAAATCGGCATTTTCAGCAATCAAAGGGCAGTAACTCTATTATATAAGGGCCGACTTGGCCGGAATTCGAACTCATTCGAGGTTTTATCCCCAGCCACCTTACATATAAGTTTCAGAAAGATCCGATCGACGACAAGGTAAAAAAAATCAACAATTTCAGCAATCAAAGGGACGCAACTCTATGATAAATGGGCCAACTTGGCCTGTTTTCAAACTCATTCGAGTTTTTTCCCCAGCCATCTTACAAATAAGTTTCAGAAAGATCCGATCAAAACTGAAAGGGGTATGGTGATGACAAGGTCAACAAGAGGGCCATAGTGGCCCTGGATCGCTCACCTGACCCATAGTGTAACAAGTGGGCCCAAGGGAGGGCCATTATTGGCCCAAGGGCTTTAATGTGCACAATGTTGAAGGAGGTCTTAAAGGTGAAGCTTCATACCAAACATCAACAAAGGCAATAATTTAAACAATCTTGGCAAAGGTCCACTAGATGAAGCTACACGCCAAATATCAAAGACCTGGGCCTTGCGGTTTGAGAGAAGAAGATTTTATAAAGATATTCCCTATATACGAGCCTATGCACCAGGGCTATATAAGTCTATATAAAACCAAAGGGCCCCGGGGTGGGGGCATTTGTGGCCTCAGGGCTATAATTTGGTAGAGGTCCACTAGATGAAGCTCCATTCCAAATATCACAGACCTGGGCCATGCAGTTTCAGAGAAGAAGATTTTTAAAAATTTCCCTTTATAAGTCTATGTAAAACCAAAGGGTCTCTGGGCGGCGACATTTTTTGCCCCAGGGCTATAATTTGAACAATCTTGGTTTAAGTCCACAAGATGACGCTTCATACCAAATATCAAAGACCTTGGCCTCCTGGTTTCAGACAAGAAGATTTTTAAAGGTTTTCCATATATAAGCCTATGTAAAACCGGTGGGCCCCGGGGCGGGGATGTTTTTGGCACCAGGGCTATAATTTGAACAATCTTGGTAGCGGTCCACTAGACGAAGCTACATACCAAATATCAAAGACCTGGGCCTTCTGTTTCAGACAAGAAGATTTTTAAAGGTTTCCCTATAATAAGCCTTTGTAAAACCAGTGGGCCCCGGGGTGGGGCCGTTTTTTTTTTGGCCCTCGGGCTATTAATCCATCCACTGGTTAAGCAGGAGAAGCTCTGGTGGTCATTTTGTTCACCCGAACGGAACAGTATGAGCAATTTTGGAAGAGGGTCACCAAACGAACATTACTGTGAAATAATTTCAAAATCCATCCACCGGTTAAGCAAGAGAAGTCGTTTAAAGGTTTTTTTCTATTTTTAGCTCTGGCGGCCATTTTGTTCATCCGAGCGGAACTGTATGAGCAATTTTGGTAGCGGTTCACCAAAGGAACATTCCTGTGAAATAATTTCAAAATCTATCCACTGGTTAAGGAGAAGAAGTCGTTTAAAGGTTTTTTTCTATTTTTAGCTCTGGCGGCCATTTTGTTCATCCGAGCGGAACTGTATGAGCAATTTTGGTAGCGGTTCACCAAAGGAACATTCCTGTGAAATAATTTCAAAATCTATCCACTGGTTAAGGAGAAGAAGTCGTTTAAAGGTTTTTTTCTATTTTTAGCTCTGGTGGCCATTTTGTTCAACCGAACAGAACGATTTGAGCAATTTTGATAAAGGGTCACCCAAGGAACATTCCAGTGATAACAATTCAAAATCCATCCACTGGTTAAGGAGAAAAAGTCGTTTAAAGGTTATTCTATTTTTAGCTCTGGCGGTCATCTTGTTCTCCCGAGCGGAACGGTTTGAGCATTTTTGGTAGTGGGTCACCCAAAGAACATTCCTGTGATGTAATTTCGAAATCCATCCACTGGTTAATGAGAAGAAGTCCTTTAAAGATTTTTCTAATTTTAGCTCTGGCGGCCATTTTGTTCACCCGAGCGGAACGGTTTGACTAATTTTAGTAGAGGGTCACCCAAAGAACATTCCTGTGCAATAATTTCAAAATCCATCCACTGGTTAATGAGAAGAAGTCGTTTAAAGGTTTTTCTATTTTTAGCTCTGGCGGCCATTTTGTTTACCCGAGCGGAACGGTTTGAGCAATTTTGGTAGAAGGTCATCCATAGAACATTCCTGTGAAATAATTTCAAAATCCATCCACTGGTTAAGCAGGAGAAGTCCTTTTAAAGGTTTTTTTTCTATTTTTAGCTCTGGCGGCCATCTTGTTCACCCGAGCGGAACAGTTTGAGCAATTTTGGTAGAGAATCACCCAAGGAGAATTCCTGTGAAATTAGATCAAAATATGTCCAGCAGTTTTAGAGAAGAAGTTGTTTAAAGCAAAAGTTGACGACGGACAAAGACCGATCCCAAGAGCTCACCTTGAACACTACGTGCTCAGTTGAGCTAAAAATCGGCATTTTCAGCAATCAAATGATAAATGGGCCGATTTGGCCCAATATCAAACTCTTCCGAGGTTTTATCCCCAGCCACCTTACACATAAGTTTCAGAAAGATCCGATCAAAACTGAAAGGGCTAAGGTGATGACAAAGACAAAAACCGGCTTTTTCAGCAATCAAAGGGACGTGACTCTGTGATAAAAGGGCCGAACTGACCGGTATTCGAACTCGTTCGAGGTTTTATCTCCAGCCACGTTACGTATAAGTTTCAGAAAGATCCGATCAAAACTAAAAGGGCTACGGTGATGACAAGGTTAAAAATCGGCGTTTTCAGCAATCAAAGGGACGCAACTCTATGATAAGTGGGCCGACTTGGCCGGTTTTCGAACTCATCCGAAATTTTATCCCCAGCCATATAACATATAAGTTTCAGATAGATCCGATCAAAACTGAAGAGGCTACGGTGATGACAAGGTCAAAAATCGGCATTTTCAGCAATCAAAGGGAAGTAACTCTATGATAAATGGGCCGACATGGCCCGTTTTCAAACTCTTCCGAGGTTTTATCCCCAGCCACCTTTACATATAAGTTTCAGAAAGATCCGATTAGAACTGAAAGGGCTAAGATGATGACAAAGTCAAAATTCGGCATTTTCAGCAATCACAAGGACGTAACTCTATGATAAAAGGGCCGAAATGGCCGGTATTCGAACTCGTTCGAGATTTTATCTCCAGCCACGTTACGTATAAGTTTCAGAAGGATCCGATCAAAACTAAAAGGGCTACGGTGATGATAAGGTTAAAAATCATCATTTTCAGCAATCATAGGGTCGTAACTTTATCAGAAATGGGCCGACTTGTCCGGTTTTCGAACTTATGAGTTTTTATCCCCAGCCACATTACATATAAGTTTCAGATAGCTCCGATCAAAACTGAAGGCGCTACGGTGATACCAAGCATTTTCCCATTGTAAGTCTATGGGACCTTGTGGTTACCATAGCAACCAAAGTTTTCGTGCTATTACGAAAAAAAGCTTCTGTCATCAATGCCCTACCAGAGGCATATTATACAGATGAGAAATGATTGAGATC
The DNA here is from genome assembly GCA_963580285.1 of Lucinisca nassula. Classification (NCBI taxonomy): domain Eukaryota; kingdom Metazoa; phylum Mollusca; class Bivalvia; order Lucinida; family Lucinidae; genus Lucinisca; species Lucinisca nassula. The sequence goes on from OY757012.1 coordinate 95,894,376, forward strand.
AGCCTGCAGGCTTCAGAGATATAGCTTGTCAAATGTGTAGACAGACGACGGGCGAACGACACGGAGGGATAAAACACATCTTTTCGCATTTTTCTCGAAATAATGAAAAAAGTACTCAGGTCCCTTGTTGCACTGCCCCACCCCATCAATTGGTCAGACCTTGCCACCGTATGGTTGCAGTTTCTTGCGTCACGTCAATAGTCTTTGATTAGGTCGTAGCGTAGTGATATTTTAACCCTCTCAGCCCCGTAGCCCGGTGCAAATACCTATGCAAACAACAGATCCTGATGAGATGGCTTATAAGTAACCATTCCATCCGGGTCTACATGGCTTGCAATTCTGTTGACGATTATTGGCTAGACACACTATTCACATGCAGAATGAAATTCAGAAACTTTGCATTACGAAAACACGCCTATACAAATACATTGTAACCTTTATCGCCGAAAAAAAAATGAAAAATTTAAGATGAAAATTGTGATATTTTTCTTATTCCTGTTCAACTTTTTCTGAACAACTTTTAAAGGGGACCAGCTAAGGATCATTCCTGTGAAGTTTGATCAAAATCCGATCAGTGGTTTCGGAGATGTCGTTTGAAGAAATTGTTTACGCATGGACGCACACACGCACGGTCGGACGGACGGACGGAGGACGGACAAAAAGTCATCCCAAAAGCTCACCTCGTCACGTAGTGACGATGAGCAAAAAATGCCGTCGTCCGCTTCAAAACTTTGCATGACGCTTTGAGTATAAAAAGCACTCCGTGAATATTTATTTATTTTGTTTTTCAAAAAAAGGCATGCGTCGTCTGATTATTCATAGATTTTGGGACGGGTTTTTAAAAAAATCCGTCCTTCGAAATAGCGATGTCCGGGCGGCAGGGCGTCTGGCGGGCAGGCGGGCGTCGTCCGAGGTTACCTTTTGGTTAACCTTTTTTTCAAAGTAATATATTACCTTAATTCTTCAGTGGATTGCTTTCATATTAGGACTTTCATTAATAGTACCTCTTTCATATCCAATCCATTAAGGGCACCAGGGACCAAAGAATTGTTGAAAATTACCATTTTTCGAACTTAAGTTTATATAAGAAGTTTGCTCTGTATCACCTCCCTTACTTCACTTGCAAGCTTGATAGTGTAGTTGATAGAGTGCTGGACACTGAACCAGGGGGGGGGGGGGGGTCCTGGGTTCAATTCCAGGTGGAGGAATGTTTTTTCTTCTTTCTTTAAAACACACGAACGTTATAATTACTTGCAAGTTTGTAAAATTTCTTTTTTTTTGTCAAATATATAAATTTCGGTTTGTACAATGCAAAGGCTTGAACATTTCTTGTGGGTACTTTTTGGTTCTCTTTCAATTACTGCAGTCTGTTTAACTCTTTTAAATAAGAAATGGCTTTTTGACTGGTTTTTTGACGGTATGCAATCATGCGTACATGTACGCATCATGTAACATGCATGCATGCTCACACTAAGGCATGATCACACTCAGGCATGCATGCACATACACATGCATGCACACACATGATTTCTCATTTTACATGTATGTGATTTATCTGCTGGGGAGGGGGGGGGGGGTGCTGATTCATATGAAATGCTGACTTTGATACACTGAAATATAAGGAAAATATGCAATCGTCCGCTTCAAAACTTTGCATGAAGCTTTAAATATAAATAACACTTCGTGGATATTTATTTTTTGTTTTTCAAAAAAGGCATGCGTCGTCTGATCATTCACAGATTTTTGGAAGGGTTTTTAAAAAAATCCGTCCTTTGAAATAGCGATGTCCAGCGGGCGGGAGGGCGGGCGTCGGGCGGGCGTCGGGCAGGCGTCGTCCGAGTTTTACCTTTTGGTTAACCTTTTTTTCAAAGTAATATATTACCTTAACTCTTCACTGGATTGCTTTCGTATTAGGACTGTTGCTTCATTAATAGTACTTCTTTCATATGCAATCCATTATCATGGCACACCAGGGACCAAAGTTTTGTTGAAAATTACCATTTTTCGAACTTAAGTTTATTTAAGAAGTTTGCTCTGTATCACCTCCCTTACTTCACTTGCAAGCTTGATAGTGTAGTTGATAGAGTGCTGGAATCTGATCCAGAGGGTCCCGGGTTCAATTCCAGGTGGATGAATGCTTTTTTTGGTTTGTTTTGCTTTTCTTTTTCTTTCTTAAAACACATGGACGTTATTATTAGTTGCAAGTTTGTAAAATTTCTTTCATTTTTTGTCAAATATATAAATTTCCTTTTGTACAATGCAAAGGCTTGAAAATTTCTTGTGGGTACTTTTTGGTTCTCTTTCAATTGCTGCAGTCTGTTTAACTCTTTTACATAAGAAAATGGCTTTTTGACTGGTTTTTGGACGGTATGCAATCATGCGTACATGTACGCATGCATGTTACATGCATGCATGCTCGCACTAAGGCATGCTCACAATCCGGCATGCATGCACACACACATGCATGCACACACACTTTCCTGCACACATGTATGCATGCACAAACACATACTCACACATGCTCATACTCGTGCGTGCATGCATATACACACTTGCATGCACACACATACATGCATGCACACGTAGGTACATGCAAATACACACGTATGTGCATGCACTCATGCATGCATGCACACACATATGCATAAATGCACACATTCACACTTGCATGCAAGCACACATGCAAGTACACAACAGTCATGCAGGCATGTATGCACACACTCATGCATGCATGCACACACGCATGCATGCACTCACACATACATGCACACATGCATGCATGCGCAGGCGCACTCATGTATGCATGCATGCTGTCTATTGTTAGAAAGCCTTTGTCAGCGCTGTAGTGCTTCACACAAATGTTGGGTATGTATTGCTGCAGTCTGTTGAGCTCTTTCAAAACAAAATGTCATGTTTGGAAAAAAAAACCCTGCATAATTGAAATTTTACTTTTGATAAGCTGTTCAACTTTGGCCCCTATAGGCGAGCTATGTTGCCTTCTGCCAACTACTGCAGGTTGCAGCTTTGTTGGCGTCAAATCGTCCAAAATCATTAATCCATAGACAAATGGCAAATATCAATGTTCAGACTAACAGACATGGACTCCAGAAGAGTGTAATCAGGCGTCATAAGATAGTAACCATTACTTGGTAAGCAAGCTTCGCCCACAATGCCTATCGACCTGAACGAAGAAAATGAGTAAATGCCGAGAAGGATATGTCCGAGATTTTGGAAGTCTTCCTATGCCTTTCCATTGGCAAACATATCAGAAATAATTCTTGAAATGGCCACATTGTACGGCTCAACAAGATCATTGTGCCTCCAACAGAACTTCTTTAGTGTTGATCGAATCGAATAAAAAACGAAAACAAAAAACCTTGGCCTGACACCCCTTATATGACAAATGGTCTTGTCCAACATATAGCAATAGAAGACAATGTACACAATGGAGTCCACTGGGTTGTGTCTTACTTGGCTGCAACCTCGACCCGGAAATAGGGTTTTGTCTAGAATGAGATCATAAAAGAATGTCGGGCCAACGTCGGGCCGACAGCAACATCGTATGGCTGAACCGCTGGGAAAAATCAGAACAAGGACGTTTGAACAAAATAAAACGAAAATGAAACAAGATAAAATAAAAAAAACAATGTAAAATCATAAAATGAAGCAAATGGATAACTTCTAAGATTTAGAATAACATTTAATTTATCTAGCAAAATTAAAAAAAGGTAAATACTTACTAGCTTTCACAGAAAATATATATTATGTATATTAATGTTTGTTGTTGTTGTTGTTTTGATTCGCTCTCTGTTACCCTTTGACGAAGTGTGACTGTATCACGTGATCTGGTTTGGCGGATATAGTAAACAAGGATAGCTTTTAAAAAAAAACTGAAAAAGCCCGCCTAGCATTTGATTCCCATGTTTTATCAATAAACGTAACAGCTGTGAATGATTATTTTAACCTTTTCTTCAACTTTTTTTTTCATGGAACATTTTGTACGAAAAATGCGGTTCGTTAAATGTAGAGTAACAAACAAAAACAAGATAATTCGTGGCACATTTATAAATCGGGTGGTAACGTAAATTAGGTGGGACTAAATCTGATTTTTTTTTGTTGTATAAAAGTGCCTTTAGAAACGGGGAAACAATAGACACATATTTTATAAAGACTCTTAAAAAGCATCACTTTACGTCGCAGGACTACTTACGCTCTAAGATGATTATTTGAGCAGTATTTCATATATTTTTAAAGACATCAAAATTGGCTTAGTGATTTCATTTGAAATAGAAATAAAATCTATGCTATGATGAAGCACGAAAAAACGTTCGATCGCTACCACAAGTAGTTCGAGTTTGAGTTACAAGCCATCTGAATTCAGTTACAAGCCTTTTGAGTTACAGAGTATTTAAGTTCGAGTATGAGTTACAGTCATTTCACTCATAAGCCATATGAGTTTGATTACATGATATTTGAATTTGAATTACAAACCATTTGAGTTTGAGGTACAGGTCATTTATGTTTGAGTTAAAGGCAATCCCAGTTTGTGGTATAGAGGTACAAACCATTTGACTTATAGTAACACGTTGTTTAGGTCGTAGTACCAAAGTGTTAATCCAAAATCATTAATCCATAGACAAATGGCAAATATCAATGTTCAGACCAACAGACATGGACTCCAGAAGAGTGTAATCATGCGTCCTAGGATAGTAAGCATTACTTGGCAAGCAAACTTCGCCCACAATGCCTATCGACCTGAACGAAGAAAAGGAGTAAATGCCGAGAAGGGTATATCCGAGATTTTGTAAGTCTTCCTTTGGCTTTCCATTGGCAAACACATCAGAAATAATTCTGGAAATGGCCACATTGTACGGCTCAACAAGATCATGGTGCCTCCCATAGAACTTCTACAGTGTTGATACCAGTTTTGGTTTCTGATACCCCTGGCATAACAACCTGGTAGTGAGCACCTTCCCACGTTCCATAAAGTCCTGATACTTGGAACAGGCTTTAGCATAACGGATTAACCGTGAAACGTAAACTCCATATGCTGGTGCAGACGGGATATTACTGCTCAGGAAGGGAAAGTTAACAATGGTGTTTTGAGTATTAGGTCTTTTGAGTTGGAGTTGCGTTACAAGCCATTTGACATTTAATAATAATAATAATAATAATAATAATAATAATAATAATAATAATAATCGACCCTATATATGGAGGGTAACACATTTAGTACTAGTACTAGTATTCCATGGGGGCCTTTTTCCTGGGAAGGAACCAGTACTAAGCAATAAGGATAAAGTCTCTCGCTCAAGGAAACAACACTTGGCGCTTGCTGGGATCGAATCGGCTACCTCTCGATCTCAATTCCGATGCTTTACCACTGCACCACAGCGCTATTATTGTTACAAGCCATTTAATTTTTTGTTACAAGTCATTTGAGTTTGGGTTACAAGCAGTTTGAACTTAGAGTTTGTTATACGTGGTATGAGATTGAGTAACACGCTATTTGAGTTTGAGTTTACATCGAGTTTCATCGATACATATACTATAGAAAATCCACTCACACAAAATGGTGTCAATGTTTGACGTTTGTCATCTCAGTCTGGGTAAGATGTTTGGAATAGTCTAAATGTTGCCGGCCTCGGTAGCTCAGACGGATACGCGTCTGACTGGTGATCAGGAGGGCGCGGGTTCGATACCTGTCGGGGTTGGCAACATGCTTTCGTGGAGATTGATCATGAAATATTTTCTACGGTCATTCTCTACCTTCCGCTGATTCAAGAAGGGCAGTTGTCAGTTTATGACAAAAGAATGTACGCTGTACTGGTTAACCGCTTACGTATAAGCTTGCCCAGGAAACGTGTGGATACATTACGATAACACACCCGTGCGACATGGTACAGTACATATATCTCATCTCAAAAATGGCTACTATTCTTATGAAAATCCCTGATATTTTTCTTATAAATACTGCAAACATATGTCGTGGGTGCTCGTTAGAACCGCCTCATTGAGGCGGTTCTAACGAGTACCCACAACCTATGTCTTGGAGTAAAATAATAGAAAAATAATGTATACCCCGTAAACCCCCGTTTTCTCTATATAAAATGGGGTATAGGGGCTTCATTTCTCGGACTAGTCTACGTGATGAGGTAAACTGATCGGCTCAAAAATGACCTAAAATAGCGTTGAATGGGCCGTTAAACACCAATACAAACAAACAAACAAATCATCTGAAATGTTCATATTCTTCAAGCTAGGAAAGATAAAATCATATCGCACTTAAACGTTTAAAAATGAACTCGGGGCAAGAAATAGCACATCAAATGAGAAATGAGAAACATGTCTATTACGAAAACACGCCTATACAAATACATTGTAAACTTTACCGCCCCAACAATACGTACATTTTAAGATGAAAAATCGTGATATTTTTCTTATTTTTGCTTAAAATATAGATTGTGGATACTCGTGAGAACCGCCATGATGAGGCGGTTCTAACGAAAACCAACAATCTATATTTTAGAGCAGAAATAGGAAAAATGAAGTTCACCTCCTGTAAACCTCAGGTTTACTATATAAAAGTGGGGTTCAAGGGGGTCACAATTACAGTAAAATTCCGTTGTGAAGACCATTTGAGACGAATTCTGCTTTCAAAAGCTTATTGAGAAGGTTTCAGTTATTACTTCTTTGTGTTTTCTACACCTACTGTCTCATAATAAGAGAAAACCTTTGGGACTGCCCAAAAGTGGTCTTAATGACCACTTTTGAACAGTCCCAAAGGTGGTCTTAATATCGGAAGTTTACTGTATACATAGGCATGTTTTCGCAATGTTTGTTATTTGCGAACAAAAACAATGGCAGTCTTAAAGCTTATCAGCAAATGAATTTTCGCCACTAAATCGTTAACCCCAAAATCAATCAATAGTCCATAACCTCTATTTTCTATTTAAAGTATTTCAACCCATTACATGCGGGAAACCCCTAAAGGGGTATCTTGGCAAACAGTGCATGTCCAGGTCAGACGCCCAGACGCCGCAGAACGCTGGGTCTGATCAGGGACCGTACCATTTGCTAACAGAATTTACCGGAAAAAAATCGAATAAAAAACGAAAACAAAAAAACTTTGGCCTGGCACCCCATATATGACAAATGGTCTTGTCCAACTTACAGCAATGGAATGGAGTCCACTGGGTTGTGTCTTTCTTGGCTGCAACCTCGACCCGGAAATAGGGTTTTGTCTAGACGGTGATCATAAAAGAATGCCGAGCCAACGTCGGGCCGACAATAACCCGCTTTGAAAAATCAGAACAAGGAAGTTGAATCAAAATAAAGCGAAAATGAAACAAGATAAAATACAAAACCATGTAAAATGAAGCAAATGGATAACTTCTAAGATCTAGAATAACATTTAATGTATCTAGCAAAATTACAAAAAGGTAAATACTTACTAGCTTTCACAGAAAATATATATTATGTATATTAATTTTTGTTGTTGTTGTTTTGATCACAGATGCTTGGGGTCAGGTCACTTGCTAATGTTTTTTCAAAGTTATTTTTGCATTTTGCTATAATTGGAACACTTACCATCATCATAAAACATGTTTAGGAACTTCTAGACAAAGTTTTAAAAAACATCCTTTTTACTATCAAGGCTCAAATTAGTAAAGATAACACTCTTTTTGAAAACGAAAGTAGACATCCATGCAGAAACTATGAAACATGCACAAATCAAACAAACACAACTACAACTTACTTACATCATTCGATTAGGTAAACATTTGCCTTGACAATGCAGGTTACACCACATTCTGTTTTTTTTGATACAGCTGAGAAATATTCCAAAAACATCTCATTCCAGTAGAATGAAGCATCTATTATCTGTTGTCAAAGCTTGGCTTCCGGTGGCTCTCCATGTACTGCAATAAAGCGGGTAACCAGTCTAGACTGGTTTTGTATTGTACTAATTTCTACAGACAAATGACTTGATACAAAATAAAATCCTTCTAGACTGGTTACCCGCTTTACATGGAAAGAATGCATAGTAACTGGGTGCCATGCTTTGACCCCTGTTTGGTACAGACAAGAAGTGCTTTATTTATTAGATTGTGTTGTTTTTGGAATATTTCTCAGCTGTATTTCAAAATCAGAAAGTGGTGTAACCTGCTTTGTGAAGGCAAATGTTTACCTAATCGAATGATGTAAGTAAGTTGTAGTTGTGTTTGTTTGATTTGTGCATGTTTCATAGTTTCTGCATGGATGTCTACTTTCGTTTTCAAAAAGAGTGTTATCTTTACTTATTTGAGCCTTGATAGTAAAAAGGATGTTTTTTAAAACTTTGTCTAGAAGTTCCTAAAAATGTTTTATGATGATGGTAAGTGTTCCAATTATAGCAAAATGCAAAAATAACTTTGGAAAAACATTAGCAAGTGACCTGACCCCAAGCATCTGTGGTTTTGATTCGCTCTCTGTTACCCTTTGACGAAGTGACTGTATCACGTGATCTGGTTTGGCGGATATAGTAAATAAATTCCGGGCAAAGTTACGCAAAGATTACACAATGTAATGAATAAACCATACATGTTCTGTAACCACTTGCTCAAAGACATTGCAAGTGCATTGCAAGTGGTATTACCACCGCCCCCCCTCTCTCTCTCTCTCTCTCTCTCTCTCTCTCTCTCTCTCTCTCTCTAATGACGTCTTCTCCAGAATTTTGTTGGCGCTTGTAGAATGCAAATTAACCGTTGTCCATCTGAATATTTTTATCTGAAACACCCACTACCAATTATCGACCAATCAGATTACTTGATGCAAATTATTGCAACAAATTCACAATCTGAATGAAAAACAATGTAGATCCTGTGGCTTCTTCAGAAGCCATCTGATCTGGATCTTCATTGTTTGAAAGATAAGACATATCCAGGCTCAGCAGGACAAGGGTTAAAGATTTGTTACAGGATTTCTCTTGAATATATTTGCATTCAACCGCCCTTAACCCTTTTTGTCTGAAATTGTCTGGGGCAATGTGTATATCTTATTATTAAACCCATTCAGTTATATAGAGGATCTTACAGGAGTGCTCATGTATTATTGCATTTATTAAACGAGTCGCGGAAAAGGGATAAAATGCGAGGCTTTGCCGAGAATTTTATCTCTTTTCCTCAACGGGTTTAATAAATTTAATAATACATGGGCATGGATGCAAGATTCTATTTATCATATGACATTTAAAACGCATTTTATTCACGATTGTTTACAAAAATATCAATATTCCGCCATTAGTAAACGCGGGCTTTAGCCCGAGGGCCAATATGACTTCCGGTGCCAATATGACTTAGAGGCACACCTTTACCATATCATAACCTCTTTATTACATCATTTATATAGCATAGTTATATTGCAACGTGAAGAAATGAAGGCAAAGAGAATATTTACTTTTTAAAGGTTGATGCCGGGAACGCTTCATCGAGTGTGTTGAGGATATATTTTCGGTATCCGCCGAAAAAAAAAAAAGAAATTCCTTTTAAATTGTATAACTGATTAGTAGGCCTACACTAACCATGCTCACGGTAATACAGTAACATAGTAGTGCGCAGCAAATTACGTCACAAGTGACGTCGCAACTGTAAGTTTCGAAACAAAAACAAATCGCCATTTTAAATACAGAATATCTGCAGTTCAGAGAATGCTTTTTAAGGTATTTTACAGAATGTTTTGTGCTTATTTGAAGACCATTTTAATTTTAAAGGCTCTTAGGGTCATTCATCAAGCTACTGCATAATCGATTCCGTGTGCAGCAGTCGGTCGCGGTGGTTGTTTACGTTAAAATACAAGACAATTTTGGGGACATTTTTCCCTCCCACAGATGTCTTCCGCACAATTTCGAGCTCCTCATAAGTGAAAGGATCTGTTCGTTTAAGGTTGTTGGCAAGACCTTATTGTTTCAAATGTTGGGACATCCCTGCTGTGCTTGAAAGCAACGTCCTTCACAATGCTTCCCAATCGTGAGTGAACTTCTTTTAAAAAGCATTTTGTTTTTCATTTTTCATGCTTGCCACGAAATATCAGACTTTTCTCAAAAGCTATTGTTATCACTGTCTTCTATCGATCTGTCTAGATCCAGAATTTGGGTTGACATTGCTTCAAGTGATTTTCTGCGGCCATTTTGAAGCTTATGGAGTACGGCATAAACGTTCTATTGCTATAGTAGCAGAGTGGAGCAGTGCCAATATGGAAAGGCAGTGCCAAAAATGCATATTATATGGATTTTTGGCCCCGTCACGTGACTGTGCCATCAAAATAGCGAAAACATGAGCCTGTATTGAAAGATTCTTATGTAATTTTCCTATGGTAGGTATGTAATAAATGGCGTTATTACACTATCAGACGCGACGTCATATGATAAAACTTGTTGATAAACCCGTTCAGTTATAAACTTAAAAACTGTGTCGACATGAACACTGAACTTGTAGTATCAAATTCAGCATGACCGGTTGTCTTGTTTTGTTTCTTTTTGTTGAATTCGATAGATTATAAATACCTTAACTGGTAAGTTTGATCAAATTTGTGGAAAACTGTTGAATTTAATAGTGCAAAGTTTGACGGATTTTTTTTTTTTTTTTTTTTTTTTTGATTTGAGGTTTTACGTCCTCGACAACAGTGTATATGTAATTTTGGAGACGTCGCTTCCAATTTGTGGGACTTTTACCCGACATTGAGATGAAATGACATCCCAAGCCCTGTTGCCCAATGAAACCAATAGGGTTCATAAGCAGTGGACGGTCCGACTCTGGGCTTAGATCATCTAAGCGGTTTACCAGTACTCGTGTGCGGTCGGTTTCAGCTCTGCGTGGAAGCATCATGCAGCCCATCTATTTCTTCAAGTCCCAATTGGCGGAGGCTCTTGACGGAGTTGAATTCGACAGTGATTGATCCGTAGGCGCTGCCTTAGGGATATTACAAACCGACAAGTGCAATCAGCAGAGACTGGTTTTCTCGATGCATTGTACTTAGCACCCAAGCAGGCACTCAACGTTGAACTAACGTTGAAACAATTGGCCCAACAGTGCTGTCAGTGCTTGGAATATGTTTGTCTGAATTGAGGCCTTCATGCGGACTGAACAAAAAAAATATTTGTCTAAATCGCGATGGAAATAAGGGCGAGGATTGTGGCCACGTAAAATCGATTTAAGCCTCCCGGTGGAATTCGTTTCCGCTGACCGCTCAAAGGCGGTTCTTCTGTCGCGCTTAATTTTTGTTAAGGTTTGTCTTTAGGTGTTGGTTTCGCTTGTGTCATTTTATTTTGGATAGCCTATTGGCCATATTGTGGGAAAGTAACTGTCCTTTTGGCTTTCCGCTGTTGGTGTTTCCATTAGGTCTGTTGTAGCATGTTTGTGTTTCTTTCCCTTTGGTGTCTCTGATGGGAGCTATGGGTTGATTGTATCGATTCCTGATCATTGCCTCTGCTTCTATTTAACGTCCCTGTCATATTTTCATGAATTTAGATCATTTAGGAGACGTTCTTCAAATTTTGTGAGACTTTTACCCCACACTGAGATGGAACGACATCACAACGGCTACCGGCAAAGCTGCAAAGCTGTTTATATACCGGAACGGTCCGACTCGCACCACGTTTCCTGAACAGGCTTGGACCTTTAAGCGGTTTAACAGAACTCATGCGGCCCCCGCCCATCGGAGCTTGAAGAAATAGGTGGGCTGCATTATGCTTTCACGCAGAGCTGAAACCGACCCGCACACGAGTACTGGTAAACCACTTGGAGGATCTAAGTCTGCCCAGGCAAAGCGGTGCGAGTCGGCCCGTCCATGCTTATAAACCCTATTGGTTTCATTGGGCGGCAGGGCTTTAGATGTTATTTCATCTCAATGTCGGGTAAAAGTCCCACAAAATTGGAAGCAACGTCTCCAAAATGACCTTTACAGTGTTGACGGGGACGTTAAACCTAAAATCAAACAAAACAAACAAAATAATACTCATGTGCTGTGCGGTCTGTTTCGGCTCTACCTGGGAGCACCAGAAAATCCAGACAACGGTTACATGTATTTCTAGAAAATAGCCATGCATCTTGTAGTCTCTACATGTATGTCAGAGAATGCTTATTGTAAAACAAAGACTTTGCGCATGTGTTGGGACATTGGCAAACTGATTAGACCCGGATCAGACGCCGCAGATCGCGGCGTCTGATCAGGGTCTAAACTGTTTACTGAAAGTACGGGAATTTAAGGTTTATTAAGGTAAGGGAATTTGAGGTTTAAACAAATTATTTGTCTTAATCGCGACGGAAGTAGTGGCAAGGATTGTTGCCACGTAAAATCGATTTAAGCCCCCCAGTGGAATTCGTTTCCGCTGACCGTTACAAGGCGGTTCTTCTGTCGCGGTTTATTTTGTTATGGTTTGTCTTTGGGTGTTTGTGTCGCTTATATTATTTTATTTTGGATAGCCTTTTGGCCATTTTGTGGGATAGTAACTGTCTTTTTGCCTTTCCGCTATTGATGTTTCCATTAGGGTCTGTTGTTTCATGTTTGTGTTTCTTTCCCTTTGGTGTCTCTGATGGGAGCTGTGCGTTAATTGTATCGATTCCTGAGCATTGCCTTCACTTCTATTTTACAAAACAGCCAAGTTTCCAGCACAGAACCAATCGATCCAACAGTGAAGTCAGGGCGTTTACTATAACAGCGAATAGCAAATGATCTGGAAAGACTGCGTGTCTTTGCGTGCCAACTGCGTAATACATGTACGTACCTTTTTCTCGTGGCTCGGCTCCAGTTTTGATTTCAAGAATTCTGTTATTGAAAGCCTCGTTAGACACGGTCAAGTTCTTATCGGGGTTCTTGAATTTCATGTGACATGTCTAATTGTCTCTAGTGAGATTTCTTATATTACCTAATTAAGGTAAATTTGCGAAAGATCGAGATCTTTGAAGGATCTGATAAAAGCTTATGTAACACGCGATATAATGGTGAATAGCTTCTTCTAATTAATTTGATAATTAGTTTCAAAACGCTAGGAAATATAGTGGATATGGGCTCGTTAAGGCTTTTTCAGAACATTACACAGAATGAAGACGACGCGTATACGTTTGTATAATACTGAACGTGAAGAAAACGTTCAATTTCGAACTGCAAAACAGAATGATAAATTCATGTACTGTAACCCCTAGCATAGTGGCCACCTCTATTAAGCAAGCAGCCTGTTTTAAGCAAGCATACATTCACTTCCCATCAAATGCAAATTCACTAAAATCAACTGTTTTAAGCAAACGCCATTCTTAAACAAGCACATTTTGAATATCCCTATGGTATTTGCTTAATACAGGTTGCACTCTACATGTATATTCATGCGGTTTTTCCAGACTCGATGCGTTTTGATGCTGAGGATACATGCATTCTACGATTATTCCTTGCGGGCAAACATCGTGTGGGCAACGTCATATCAACGTTAATTCTAACATGACGTTAACGTTTTTCCCATTGAACCCAGTGGAAACGTCAGCGTTTGCAAATATGCGATAATTCACGTCGTCAACGTGGTGCGTGCAATTTGGCGTCATCGTGACGTTGCATGTAAACATTTCCTTCTGTCGACATCCGCTGCAAAATAGTCCCCAAGATAACGCTTTGTTACTACTGTATTTCAGTTTAGCATCATGTTAGAATCGAAATAATTTCCACGCACCCGGTGTGTTATCGTGATTAACACACGGTGTTGTCGGGCAGATGCGAATATTAATTCACTCCGGCTTCGCCGTCGTGAATTAATATTTCGCAATCTGCCCTCCAACACCGTGTGTTAATCACGATAACACACGGTACGTGGAGATTATTTCTTAATTCGAAGCTGATACGTCATTGCTTATTTCCAGTGGGAGCATGCGTCAGGCACATGGAGAAAGCTGGCTCCTGCCTACGGAACAGCATGTAGATTTTCTCCGAGACGCCATTTATCGCGAGCTTTGAGCGACTGGCCGATGTAGGTGAAATCTTGAAAAGAAAAAAAAGGCAAGTAAAGATATTCAAAATTATGAGTTCATTAATATGACCTCAACACCAACCATACGAGTACAATTCACACTTAATTATGGGGTCCGCCCCCTCCCATAGGGGCTTGAAGAAATATATGGGCTGCATGATGCTTCCACGCAGAGCTGAATCCGGCCCGCACACTAGTACTGGTAAACCACTTAGAGGATCTAAGCCTGTCCAGGAACCACGGTGCGAGGCAGACCGTCCTTGCTAATAAACCCTATTGGTTTCATTGGGCGACAGGACTTGAGATGTCATTTCATCTCAATGTCGGGTAAAAGTCCCACAAAAATGGAAGCAACGTCTCCAAAATGACCTTAACAGTGTTGACGGGGACGTTAAACCTTAAATTAAACAAACAAAACTAAATTATGGGTCGATTGTTTAACCCTTTGTGTACCAAATTGAATCTCCCTCCTTATATATAAGGTAACAGGAGTCCATTCCAAAATTAAGGGGTGTCAGATTGTGTTTTCTTCAAAATTTACTTTGAAAAAAATTTAAACTTTTTCGCAAACAGTGTAGACCCTGATCCCACGCCGCGTTCTGCGCTGTCGGATCTGGGCCTGCTCTGTTTGTCAATTACCCATTTTTCGGGTTTCCGGTACATGTACAAAATGGGTTAAATTACTTAATCATTCGATATCAATGGGCAGTAAAAGTATAGCTACACTACTTTTGTCGGTGCGACGTCCGAATGGTTTGATAAGGGAATTATCTGTAAAATATGGACTGTGATGATATGCTTGGATATTGACAAAATGTGTTGACCAAGATCAGGCGCCAGAGAATGGGATCTACACAATTTGCTGAAAAAAAAACACACACACACACATACACACACACAAAACGGGAATTAAAGGGGAAATGAAACAGTCTATGTCCCCGTTTAAGGCTGACACGATTAATCGTATAATCGATTAATTGATCGATAAATTCCACAAAAATGATTATCATTTCTGATTTGCCTTTAATCGATTACTTGATAGGTACAATTCACTACCCAAAGTTATGCTTAAAATAGCTGGATGAGTGGCAAACAGTGCAGACCCTGATGAGACGCCGCATTATGCGGCGTCTCATCTGGGTCTTCACTGTTTGCTCGGGCCTGTCTGTTCAAATATACCTATGGTAAAGTGCTTTATATGGTAAGAGTCATGCTCAGACAGAAAGCCGGACAGGTAAAACAATGACAAAAACGTTAGTTATTACTAATCGATTATCGATCGCAATGACAGGACTGATAATCGATTATCTTTTCAGCTCCGGTTAGCCAGCCCTATCCCCGTTCATGACCATTTTCACACCCGAAATTCGAACTATCGGCGCTGTCAGTACTTTGATTTTTTTCTGATACTGCCTCACACAATTATTTGAACCGGGGCATATCATTTCCTACAATTTACACATGCACCCAACGAAGGCTCAGATCAGCCTGCGCATCCGCGCAGTCTGATCAGAGTCTTCACTGTGCGTTCTAAGGAAAGCTAAGGGCCAAATGCTCCTTCATGCTGCAAGAGAAGTCTCTGGTCAGACTATATGGATGCGCAGTCTGATCTGATTCTTTGCTGGGCGCACATTTAAATTGTAGGAAATGCTGTGCCCCGGCTCATTTAAGAAAAATGAACGTATTTTAAATAAAATGGAGTTACGAGCTATAAAAAGTAAATGTTCGTTTGATTTGATGTTTAACGGCCCCGACAACACAATAAAGGTCATTATGGAGACGTTGCTTCCAATTTTGTGGGACTTTTACCCGACGAATGAGATGTAATGACATCTCAAGACCTGCCACCCAATGAAACCAATAGGGTTTATAAGCATGGACGGGCCGAACGCTACTTTTGTCGGTGCGATGTCCGAATGCTTTGAAAAGGGAATTATCTGTAAAATATGGACTGTGCTGATATGCTTGGATATTGATAAAATGTGTTGACCAAGATCAGGCGCCAGAGAATGGGATCTACACAATTCGCTGAAAAAAAAACACAAAACAACAATAAAAAAAAACACACAAAAAACGGGAATTAAAGGGTAAATAAAACAGTCTATGACCCCGTTCATGACCCTTTTCACACCCGACAGTCGAACTATCGGTGCTGTCAGTGCTTTGATTAATTTCTGACATTGCCTCACACACTTATTTGAGCCGGGGCACATCATTTCCTACAATTTACACGTGCACCCAACGAAGGCTCAGATCAGCCTGCGCATCCGCGCAGTCTGATCAGAGTCTTCATTGTGCGCTCTAAGGAAAGCTAAGGGCCAAATGTTCCTTCATGCTGCAAGAGAAGTCTCTGGTCAGACTATATGGATGCGCAGGCTGATCTGATTCTTCGCTGGGCACACGTGTTGATTGTAGGAAATGCTGTGCCCCGGCTCATTTAAGTAAAATGAATTTTTTTTTTTTTTGGTTTTTCTTTTTTTTTTATCGTGATCCAAGCCTCTATGATTTCTATATCGCAAGATAATTAGAAGAACGATATCTAGAATATTACGTCAAACTGTGACAACCATTCCACTATCTGGAAGATAAGCACGCTGACAACTAGAGGGCCCCCGCCCATCGGGGCTTCAAGAAATAAATGGGCTGCATGATGCTTCCACGCAGAGGTGAAACCGACCGCAGACAAGTACTGGTAAACTGCTTAGAGGATCTAAGCCTGCCAAGGCAAAGCGGTGCAAGTAGGACGGACCGTCCATGCTTATAAACCCTATTGGTTTCATTGGGCGACAGGGCTTGAGATGTCATTTAATGTTGTTATTTGGGTTCTACAGGGCTCGTTATTAATCCCATTCACATTTCGTTTACTTCAACCCTTCAAAGTATTCTCGTTTGACGGAAACACGCTTTTTGAATCTGGAAATCCATGCTGTAAATGCAAAGAAGTAGGCCTTTTAAGTATATACCCTGACGACACTGGTAAATTGCAATACCAAATGCATGCTCTTCGTGATTCAGTGATTCATAACGATGACCAGAAACGGTTTTCTTTAGTAAAGAAAATAGAAAAAAAGGCTCAGGGTCGAAGATCTGGCGAATAAGGTGCATGGCAGAGCTGAACTCCGGTTTCCTCTTTCAAGAAGTACTGGACAAGCAGGTGCATTGTCATGACTAAGACACGGGGCCCTGAAACCGGATGCAGGTCTACTTTTTTCATAGTGTTCCTTTAGAAGCCTCTGTGGTGTAGTGTCTACGCTACTCGCCTTGTAAACCAGGGGTCGCAGGATCGATCCCAGGCTTCTCCAGACTTTCGGATGAGTCTTTAAACCGAGGTCCCTCTCCGTATGACCTTAGCTGTTGGTGGGTCGTAAAACTCACTCACTCATTGTGTGCCTTTACTGTCTGTATACAATTTTCATCAGCTGTCATCACGTGAACAAGTCCGTGAAATGAACACCCCCTAAACCCCACTTTATATAGAGAAAACAGGGGTTTACGGGGGTATGCATTATTTTTCTTATTTCTGCTCCAAGACGTAGGTTGTGGGTACTCGTTTCTAACGAGCACCCTCAACCTATGTTTTGAACATTTATAACAAAAATATCAAGGATTTTCATCAGAAAAGCAGCCATTTTGGAGATGTGAAAAATGCACGGATGAGTTTTTTCGTAATGAAACAGCCCCGCAATTCTACGTTTGTCATTTTTTTGTACTTTTCTAAACATGTTTCGGCATTTTGAACGAGTAGTCTTTTAATCTTTGGTCAAGAGATGCGGGACCTATCGTGCACACCCCTTTCTAAGTTTCAACTCCTGGGTCAAAACCCGATGAAACAGCAGCAATTTCTTTCACCTTGAACCTTGCACCTTGTTTGGCCACATCTGCCACAGTAGTTTTTCTTGACTTGCGGGGACGGGCTTTTCTTTCAGGTCAATTTTACCACCTTTAAAGTTTGATGACACCTGCAAATGGACGTTTTTGAGACCACAGATGTCCCATGTATCTGACTGTTCACTATACAGTAGAACTTCGATGGCTCGAACACCGATGGCTCGTTTACCATGGATGAGTCGAACTCATTCTTGAGCCCCTAGCGAAATCCTCTACATAAGAACTAGTGGGGATAATTAAGGAGATTTTAGTCTTTATCTTAGAAATGTATGCTGTATGTACTCATTAGAATCGCCTCGATGAGGCGATTCTAATGAGTACACACAGCATGCATTTTCATTATAGAACACCGAAAAGATGTCTAAAAGTATCTCGTTATGCCTGCTGACAGTAACCTCAGTGGCTCGAACTACCCCTGTCGCGAACAGATTTTCGAGGTCCCAAAGGTATTCGAGCCATTGAAGTTCGGCTGTATATCTGTGAAACTGAAGCATTCAGACCAACGCGACCTTTAATGTTGGCCCTAATTTCAAAGTTTGTTTTGTTTTTCATTTTGCATACAGTAGGGTTGAGTGCATATGACTGAACCAACTTGATTTTTCTTAACGGATTAGACCGAAATTTCATCCTTTTAGAGAAAAATCACTCCCCTGCACAATCAACCCAGTTTCCAGCCACGCGGTATGGTTAGCGACACAATTAATTGAACGCCCCACGCAGATCTGATCTATTTCGATTCTAACACAATCAAAATCACGGCCCCCGCCCACCGGGGCTTGAAGAAATAGATGGGCTGCATGATGCCTCCACGCAGAGCGGAAACCGACCCGCACACGAGTACTGGTAAACCGCTTAGAGGATCTAAGCATGACCAGGCAAAGCGGTGCGAGAGTCAGATCGTCCATGCTTATAAACCTTTTTGATTTCATTGGACGGCAGAGCTTGAGATGTCATTTCATCTCAATGTCGGGTAAAAGTCCCACAAAATTGGAAGCAACGTCTCCAAAATGACCTTCACAGTGTTGACGGGGAGGTAAACCTCAAATCAAACAATCAAAATAAGGAACAATGTTGTTGTTCCCTTTCGCAATTGTAAGGAGAAATCCGGCCGAAATTGTTGAATCTGAAACATGTTTTTAAGTCCTTTTCTGAAGTTCGACAAAATGAGGTTTCACCATCTGACGTCAGAGAATGTACGATGACGTCATAAAACGTTGGCTTCTTCCGCTCTTCGACTCATTTTCAATTGCCTAAAAAGGCGCGCTGTGTAAGAATTTGAATTTTGGTTGCATTACGATATCACACCCGTGCGACATAGTGCATTTTTCGTATCTACAAAATGGCTACCTTTCTGAAGAAAATCCATGATACTTTTCTTATGAATACTGCTGCTCGTTAGAACCGCCTCATATCTAACGAGTACCCGCAACCTATGTTTTGGAGTCGAAATAAGAAAAATAGTGTTCACACCCCCTTAACCCTCTCTGTATAAACTGGGGTTTAGGGGGTGGGGAGGGTGTTCATTTCACGGACTTGTTCACGTGATGGTATTCGAGAAATAAAAAAGAGAATACTTGGATTAATGACTATTTTGGAAATGAACGCCGTTCGAGGGTCTTTCAAAAAGTTTTGTCGCTAATAGGTTTTATAAGTTTTATCGTGTGTATTTCTGGTAACGCTTCATTGCATTTGAATAACCTTCAAAATAGCTACCGATAAGAGTTTATTTCTTGCAAATTGCTTTTATAATGACCGAGATATGTCAAATTGCAGTCATATAAACTGGCCAATTTACGAGTTACATTGTAAAATGAACAGAAATGGACAGCAGCGGTCGAAGAAGATGCGCGACTGTCAGTGAAAGAGACAGCTAATTGCACTGGCATATCAGAAGGCAGCGTGTATAACATTCTTACAAATTACTTGTGCTTGAGAAAGATTTGCTCTAGGTGGGTGCTTCATCTGCCAACTGAGGAGAAGTAACGCCTTAAACTCGCACAACAGCTCATAAAATACAAACAAGAGGCCCATTGGCCAGTACGCTCACCAGAGGGCATGCGGTTTTTACCATATACAAGCATGGCGCCCTTCTTGGTCACGTGACTACAATCTCACGAATAACTTTTCACTGCCTCATCTCATAGAGGCTCCACGGGTAATTCGGTTTCAATCAGCAGTTTTATTGGCGAAGAAGATAAAAATACTGAATCTGAGTCATCCAGAACAAAGGTCAGTAAATGACCTTGACCTTTGGAATTGATAAACTTCCATCCAGCTGGCCACAGGCTACCATGCAAGCACAAAGTTCTATTGTTTTGCCTTCTTGCTATTCAAAAGTCGAAGGGACCAAATTTGACCTTGACATAAAACAGGCCAAGGTCAACCAAAGTTCATCATTTGAACAATTTTGGTAGGGTCCGAGTCCCTAATGCTGCATACCAAGTTACAAGATCATCGGCCGTTTGGTTCCTGAGAAAAAAATATTGGTCATGTGACCAAGTCCTTACGAACAAATCTTCTTTCCCCCTTATCATAGAGGCTCCATATATAATTTGGTTTCAATCAACCACTTCTGAATCTGAGCCATCCAGGACAAAGATCAGTAACTGACCTTGACCTTTGGAGTTGTTAAACTTCGATTCTGCTGATTGCAAATAGCATTTCTGATTCCACTGGCTACCATGCAATCAGAAAATCCAGTTTTGCATTTTTTTCCATTCAAAAGTCTAAATGACCAAATTTGACCTGGACGTAAAACAGGTCACGGTCAACCAAAGGTCATCATTTGAACAAACTAAGTTGGGCCCGAGTCCCCGATGCTGCATACCAAGTTTCAAAGACATTGGTTGTTAGGTTGCGGAGAAGAAGATTTTTAAAGGTTTTTACCATATATGGGCATGGTGGCCATATTGGTAATGTGACCCAGTCCTTACGAACAAACTTACGTTCCCACTTCCCCTAGAGGCTCCACGTGTAATTTGTTTTCAACTGGCCAAGTAGTTTAAGAGGAGATGTCCTTTGAAACTGTTCACGAGGCAGACGGCGATGACGAGGGACGACGGACCACTGCCTATACTATCAGCTCCCCCGGAGCCTTCGGCTCTGCTGAGCTTAAAACTGTAACACCCGAGTTATTTCTAACTTGCTAACAGGTGACGAAACCTGGGTGCATATGTTTGAGCCACAGAGAAGAGCTGATAACAAACAGTGGAAGCGTTTGAGACGCCAAGTTCTGCAACGGAAGGTCAGGTGGTTTTTCTCCGGGTACTCCGGTTTTCGCCCACCTCTGATTAACGATCGGCTCGATATGAGTGAAAAAATCTTGAAAGGGCCGTAACCCCCCCCCCCCCAAAAAAAAAAAAAAAAAAAAAAAAAAACAGCGGAAGCGCAAAGATCAAAAGCGCCTCTGTATTGCCAAGAGAATAATCGGCTCCAAGATGTTGTATGCAATCTTCTTCAAAATTCTAGTGGGTCATTTGTTCAAGTGGCTTGTCCTTCTGGTTATACAGTTACTGGGCGATTCTATAAAAACGCTATACTAAAGAAAGCCAAGGCGTCCGTCCAAGCAAATATTGGTCAGGAGTGCACCTAATCCATGACAATGCCTCCACTCACAAGTCTGGGGTTGTGAGGTCGTATTTGGCTGCTGAAAAGGACGAGGTTGTAAATCATCCTCCCTACTTTCCTAACCTGAGCCCATGCGACTTTTTCTTGTATCCAATGCTCAGGAAAATGGTTTCTGGAAAAAGTATAAGCCCAGAAGTGACCTTGGCACTGCGATTTATCAGTATCAAAGGTAGCCCAAGAAGACCAAGCAGCTATAAGAAATTGGATCCGAAGGTTACAAAATAATGCGTTTCAGCAGATGGGGTGGGGATGGCTGCAACAGGTTAAAATATTAAATGGAGCGTTAAGGAAATCAAACCCATCACGAAACCACGCCTTTATAGTTTCGACCCCCTTTAACCCCACTTTTATAGAGTAAAACTGGGGTTTCCGTGGGTATACATTATTTTGCTTATTTCTGCTCTAAAATATAGATTGTGGGTACTCGTTAGAACCGCCTCGATGAGGCGGTTCTAACGAGTGTCCACAATCTATATTTGGAGCAGAAATAAGAAAAATATCACAATTTTTCATCATAAAATTTTCATTTTTTCGGCGATAAAGGTGGCAATGTATTTGGATAGGCGTGTTTGCGTAATGTCAGTTACAAAACTTTTTGAAGGGCCCTCGATCTGCGAAAATACATGTAGTTTGGATGGTTTCTGTGGACAAGCTTCATTGTTTTTATGAAGATCACTGGCTCATTCATTAACTTTGACACGACGCTTTTAATCACGATCTATTAAAAGCGACAGAGATCTCTAATAGGACGTTTTATTTCGCTAAACACTTTATAGAAATTACATCTAATTTCGTTGGATCATGTTAATTCTGTAATTGTATTTTCTCTTTTTGGGTTTCTCTTGGGAAACCCTACTGCCACTGAGTGATGATCGTGACTGGAGAGTTAATGACCCATGCCAAGAAAAACCTCCCATCACGTGAACAAGTCCGTGAAATAAATAACCCCCCCCCCCCCACCCAAAAAAAAACCCCCACTTTATATAGAGAAAACTGGGGTTTACGGGGGTAATCATTATTTACCATATTTCTGCTCCGAGACATAGGTTGTGGGTACTCGTTAGAACCGCCTCAATGAGGCGGTTCTAACGAGCACCCGAAACCTATGTTTGGAGTATAAATAAGAAAAAATATCACAAATTTTCATCAGAAAAAAAACTTTTTCGAGGTTTGAAAAATGGACTATATCACATGGATGTGCTATCGTAATGCTCTCGGGGTTGCAACCAGTGTTTTGTTGTTTGTCATCAATTTAACAAGTACCCCTCTAAACTCCACTTTATATGGACAAACTCGGCTAACAGGGGTAAACATTATTTTGCTTATGCTCCAATATGGGTTATGGGTCCTCAAGGCGGTCCTAACGAGCATCCGAAACCTATGTTTGGTGTATAAACTGATACATGTAAATAAGTAGAATTTGACAAGATTTCATCAGAAAAATAATAATTTACGGGATATGAAAGAATGCACTGACACACGGGTGAGTATCATAATTTTTGTTTGATTTGAAATTTACGTCCCTGTCATCTCTATTTTAGTCATTTAGGAGACGAAACTTCCAATTTTGTAGGACTTTTACCCGATATTGATATGAAATCTCATCGCAAAATAAACCAAAAGCTTTTACATGTACGGACTTTCATCACTTTCCCTTGGAAGGCTTAGACCTTTTAAGCGGTTTACCAGTACTAATGTATGGTTGGTTTCAGCTCTGCGTGGAAGCATTATGCAGCCCAATATATTTCTCCAAGCCCCGATTGGCGGGGGACCAGTGTCCAGTTGTTAAAACGTTTTTAGCTTAACAAGCTCGTAAATGGTCAAGATGTACAAAATAATTGTGCGGCCCGTCCGCGCATCGGGGCTTGAAGAAATAGATTGGCTGCATGCTGCTTCCACGCAGAGCTGAAACCGACCCGCACACGAGTACTGGTTAACCGCTAAGAGGATCTAGGCCTGCTCAGACAAAGCAGTGCGAGTCGGCCCGTCCATGCATATAAACCCTATTGGTTTTATTTGGGCGGCAGGGCTATAATACATGAGTACTCATGTAAGATCCTCTATATGTACTATTTGCAACAGATTCTAATTTATTTGTTTCTTATGTTCTTGTAAACATGAATATTTCATGAATTTAAATAGCTAATATTCTTGCAAGATACTCGTATGATAAAGAAAAATAAACATTGCGTTTTTTTTTCTAAAATCAAAATTAATAACAACCAAAACAACAATGAAAACAATTTTGGTGACTAAACAGTGCCTCCGTACGAGCTGTAGTTCATTAGTTTATGTCTTCTGTAAAGATTTCTGCTTTGTAAACAAGATATACATCAAAGACATGAAAACCGTCGAGTGTATAAATTTTCTGGATCAGATTAGCTAGTTTCGTCAAATTAGGCCTCATCGGTGACCCCAAATATATCCAAGCCCTATTTAAACTACCGTATATTCTTTAAACCTGATTTTTATAACCAGCCAGATGCAAGAATCATAAACTACAAACAATCGCCCCTTCGGCACTGTCAGTGCTTTGATTATAAAAAGATGCATTACGAAAACATGCCTATACAATACATTGTAAATTTTCCGCCGAAAAAAAAAAATGAAAATATTAAGATGAAAAATTGTGATATTTTTCTTATTTCTGCTCAAATATATAAATTGTGGGTACTCGTTAGAACCGCCTCGTCGAGGCGGTTCTAACGAGTACCCACAATCTATATTTTAGAACAGAAACAAAAAGAAAGGTTTACCTCTGTAAACCCCAGTTTACTGTATAAAAGTGGGGTTCAAGGGGGTCAGGATTATATAGGCGTGTTTTCGTGCTGATAGTTTTCTTCCTTCAAGTCTAAACATAGATTGTTGGTGCTCGGTAGAATCACCTTAATGAGGTGTGTGAATGTTTGAGTTTTACGTCCCACCAACAGCTAAGGTCATACGGAGACGGGACCTCGGTTTAAAGACTCATCCGAAAGTCTGGAGAAGCCCGGGATCGATCCTGCGATCCCTGGTTTACAAGGCGAGTAGCGTAACCACTACACCACGGAGGCTTCTGCCTTAATGAGGTAGTTTTAATGAGTACCCACAATCTATGTTCCAGAGCGAAAATGAGGAAAATAATGGATACCCACTAAATAAGTTCTGAACAGCTAGACCCTTAGGAAGCAAAGAATACACCAAATAAACGAAAATAGCAGACTCGGTTTTATTGAGTCTTTTCATGACCAGTACTGAAATGTGCTAAACCTGGCACGCCCCCTAGTGCCGGCTTAAGCGGAACTCTATTTTTAAAATGATTCTTAATGAACTCAATGATCCCAAAGGACCAGTAAATATAATCTGCACTATGGTGGATGTACGGGGAGACTTTTGACGGCCGCCACACGGCACAGCACCAGCTGCAGTGAAGATAAATAAGTTCTGAAAAGCTAGACCCCACTTTTCTGTATATTAAGTTTAGTTTATAGGGGTGGTGTTAACCTGATGTTGGATATAGAAACAGCCGGCCTCGGTAGCTATGTCGGATGCGCGTCTGACTGGTGATCAGAAGGACGCGGGTTCGATATCTGCCGGGGTCGGCAACATTCTTTCGTGGAGATTGACCATGAAATCTTTTCTACGGTCATTCTCTCCCTTCCGCTGATTCAAGAAGGGCAGTTGTCAGTTTCTGGCGAAAGAATGTGCACTCTACTGGTTAACCACTTACGTATAAGCCTGCCCAGAAAAAGTGTGGATAGGTAAACTGACCGGCTCCAAAATAACCTAAAATAGTGTTGACTGGGCCGTTAAGCTCCAATACAAACAAACAAAATATAGAAACAAGAGGTATTGTCGAGAGCTTATATGCTGCTTGGTATTGAACAATTCCATGTGATTTTTCTCAAAGCCCATCGGGGCTTTGAGAAATAGATTGGGCTGCATGATGCTTCCACGCTGAGCTGAAACTGACCGCACATGTGTATTGGTAAACCGCTTAGAAGGTCTAAGCCTGTCCATGAAAAGGTGGTCATTTCATTTCAATGTCGGGTAAAAATTTCACAAAATCGAAAACAGCTTCTCCGAAAATGATCTAAATACGTTGACGGGGACGTAAAACCTCAAATCAAACAAACACACACACTTGATCAACGTACAGCGCTTCTGAACAACGGGGACACTGGCAAGAACTGTAGATCAAGAACAATAACAATTATTTGTTCAATATGCTGTTTTTTATTACCTAGAGGAGTGAGCTCCCTTGGGTTCCTATTTGACAAGATTCGACATGTGATTTTTGTTGCGTTCTTCTTTTTTTCTTTTTTTTATTTCATTGATGTATTACGATAACACAGCCGTGTGATCTAGTACATTTTTTCAAACCAAAGAAGGCCATATTTCTGATGAAAAGATGTAATATTTTTCTTTTCTTATGTATTCTCTAAACATAGGGTTTGGGTGCTCGTTAGAACCGCCTCAATGAGGCGGTTCTAACGAGTACCCACAACCTACGTTTTGGAGCTGAAATAAGGAAAATAATGTCTACCCACATATACCACAGTTTTCTCTATATAAAGTGGGGGTTTAGGGGGGGGGGTCTTCATTTCACGTACTTGTTCACGTGATGAACCTCAAAACAAACAAAAGCGTCCTTTCTTGTCTTTAAAATGTCTCTTGGGTCGATAGTTTGTCAGTGACAAAAAATTACAAAGCACAGTAGAATTTTGGTGCTAATGTCCTCGTGACTATCAGATTTGTAAGAAATCCGGGTAAAGGTTATTTATAGAAAATAGCCGCGCTATTCGTGTGGTTTTGACATCAGACGGTGCTTGGTAAAAGAAAACATGTTGTAAAACATTAACTAAGCTCACTTGCTGGGATATCGTCAAAAGGTGTAGAGCCCGGTCAGACGCCACAGAAGGCGGGCGTCTGATCAGGCTCTGCACTGTCTGCTTACAAAACAGGAATCTATGGGTTAAACGAAACCGTCTAAGTTCAAGTTAAGGGTCATTTTCCCAGCCAGCCTACACTCTGAGAAATCGACACATCACTTCTATTAGTGTTTTTATCTTTTTAGGGCGCGATTGTGGTAGATCTCATACTGATGCTTCAAACATGGACTAGTGTGCCTATTCATAATCACAAAGATGTATTTTCTCTAAAATAAATATTTTGTCACGGATACTTGAGCCTGAACTCAAGTGAGTCATCATGGGCCCAACTGACCTCTTGAAATTCGTTTTTTTTTTTTTTTGCACAGTTTTTCCACAGTCAAACATGGATGAACACTAGTCAAGCCCACCCTGTTCAAAAAGCGTATTCATGTCTAGAAAACTAATAAATCAAGTAGATGTGATGGCTATCATTACGAAAACTCGCCTATACAAATACATTGTAAACTTAAGCGCGGAAAAAATGGAAATTTTAAGATTAAAATTTATATTTTTCTTATTTCTGGTCAAAATATAGATTGCGTGTACTCGTTAGAACCGCCTCATCGAGGCGGTTCCAACGAGTACCCACAATCCATATTTTAGAGCAGAAATAAGAAAATTAAGGTTTACCCCTGTAACCCCCCCCCCCCGATTTACTGTAAAAAAGTGGGGTCCAAGGGGTCAAAATACCGTAAAGGAGCGATATAGCCATCACGACTACTTTTATCTGTTAGCTTTCTAGACAATTACGCTTTTTGAACAGATTGGGCTAGTTTTCCGCCATGTTTTACTTCTGAAGAACTGTGAAATATAAATCGATTTTCAAGAGGTCAGTTGGTCCCATGATCACTCATCTGAGTCCAGGCTCCAAGTATCTGTGCATTTTGTGGGCTATTCAAATTCTAGTAATGATTTCCCTTGAAAAAAAAAACGACTTTATATAGAGAAAATGGATGTTTACAGGGGTATATATTATTTTCCTATAATTTGCTTAAATTCATTACGATAACATCCGTGCGACATAGTGCATTTTTCACATCTCCAAAAAAAAGGGTATTTTCCGGATGAAAATCCGTGAACCTTTTCTTATAAATACAGAAATATAGGTTGTGGGTGCTCGTTAACGAGTACCCATAACCTATGTCTTGGAGCAAAAATAAGAAAAATAATGTCTACCCCCGTAAACCCCAGTTTTCTCTATATAAAGGGATATAGTGGGGTCTTCATTTCACGGACTTGTTCACATGCAACCCACAGTTTGTTTAAAACATAGGTTGTGGGTTCTCGTTAGAACCGCCTCAGTGAGGCGGTACATGTACATATGAGAACCGCCTCAATGCGATGGTTCTTACGAGCACCCACAATCTATGTATGGAATGAAGAAAATAACCAACATAATCAAACATTCACAAATTCATCTGTAAACTAGTTCTGCAGATAATAAAGACGCCATATTTGCATACAGATGAGTTCTCGAAATGGACTTTAGAGATGATGGCGTTTGAAAATGTTGATTAAAGATGTACGCTTATTAACCCATATATGACAATGGAATCTTCCATCATTTAAATTTGGAGTTGTCCATTTTCAATTATAGGGGTGTCAGATTTGTTTTGTTTAATGTAAGTTGTACAAAAATGTATGTTCTATGAGCAAACAGTGTAGACCCAGATCAGACGCCGCGTTATGCGGCGTCTGATCTGGGTCTACATTGTTTGCCAACGTCCCAAAAAAGGGCCACTAGGCATATATGGGTTAAAGCAATATAGTCTGCAAGTTTTGTTGTTTCAAATATCAAATATGAGTCGGCACACAGCATTTCCTAAAGTTTACATGCGCGCCAAGCATAAAATCAGATCAGCCTGTGCAGCCATACAGTATGACACGGGACTTCTCTTTTTGCTTGAAGGCGTATTGGGTCCTTAGCTATCCTTAGAGCGCACAACGAAGACTCTGATCAGACTGCGCGGATGCGCAGGCTGGTCTGAGTCTTTGCCGGGCGCACATGTAAATGGTAGGAAATGGTGTGGCCCGGCCCATATTTGTATCAAATTTGACGGAACAGAAGGATCAATTCTTTGAAATTAACAACTTCAGCCAATTGAAAAGCCGGGTCTCTCACTATGAGTATCTTATCATTTTTCGGCCATGTTCATCACATCAGTATCGGCATTTTCGTGGACTGCTGAGGATTTTGGTTTGATTTGAGGTTTAACGTCCCCATCAACACTGTATAGGTCATTTTGGAGACGTTGCTTCCAGTTTTGTGGGACTTTTACCCGGCATTGAGATGAAATGACTTCTCAAGCCCTGTCGCCAAATGAAACCAATAGGGTTCATAAGTATGGACGCTCCGACTCGCACCGCTTTGCCTGGGCAGGCTAAGATCCTCTAAACGGTTTACCAGTACACGTGTGCGGTCGGTTTCAGCTCTGCGTGGAAGCATCATGCAGCCCATTTATGTCTTCAAGTCCCGATGGGCGGGGGCATGTCATTTTTCGACTCTGTTCGACACATCAATATCGGCATTAGGAGAATACTCCATTTATTACCTTTATGAATGTCTCAAAAATCTTGTGTAACTTTGACATATTTGTGATTTCGCGTTTTAGGAAAAATCATTGCTACAACACTATATGCATGCAGGGATCTTTTGTGCTTCTATGCAAATAAACAGAACATTTCTACTGCACTGCATGGCTGCATATTCTTTCGACAAGCATAGAATATTTCTGCGTAATTGCTGTTCAACACTTTTTGAACGACCCCCATGCCTTCCACATATTCAACACAACTAAGATAAAATAAAGTTTCCTTTTAAAAGGAAGGCTTCCCTGGTTTGTAAAGTTGAAAATCTGCTCGCCTTTCGAAAGTAAGGGGGAGCTATTGCCATACCCCCGGCGTCGGAGTTAGCATCGGTGTCCGCATTTGGTTGAAGTCTACCTGCAAGCATTCATTTGTGCTGTTTTACAAATTTATTTTCAAGTAAAGTTATCAACTGGAAAAAAAAACAATATTTTTCACGTTCTATTTCACTCGATTTCCCAGGGTTTGGGGCTTAAAAAGTTAATCATTTCTTCTGCATTAACTCCCTTATAATCATGCATTTTGTCAAATGCATGTGCGTAACCAACAAAAACGCATCTTCACTTCTACATATCCGAGAGCAGCAAAGGCTCTGGTAAGGCTGCGCGTACTCGCAGGCTCGCCTGAGTCAGTGCTGGTCGCCTTTGTGAAAAAGACCCATGTCATGCCCATGAAGCCGATGCCACGTCTTAACGTTGCATCAATGTTGTCGCTCTAAATAAGCGCAATTTTCCTGGAAACTGTTTGTGTTAGCTGTCCGTCTTAAACCATTGAAAGGGGGGCAATCTACGTAGAAACATATTCACGGACCCGGCGAGGAGCAAAACCGCAACGTCGGTGCGCATCTAACTGTGCTGGTAAAAAAACGGCATTTATGAACAGAGAAGGCTGAATGTTGCGAGCTGCTCACTCGCACAAGTTTTATGCTGGTGAAAAATTTGTCTATGTACATGTTAAGCTTTAAAATTGCTCGTTTGACATGCGATGAACAATAGCATGTTTTGTAAAATTGACCATCTTGGTAAAATACAACTCGGAAAAAAGTTATCAGCTAGTTAGACTATCTGCCTGTAACTGGAATCTGCAAAACTATTTTACTGATTTCAGCTGTCAAATTCTCTTCGTAAACTCGTCCTGGAAATTCTGACTGACCATGAAAAGTTTGAGACTCCGAGAGAAGTGTGACTCAAGTGACAGAATTAACTTTTGTAATCTATAGGCATTTATTATTATTATTATCTTTTTTTTTAAATTTCCTTACGAAAAGAAATGCATTACATTAACAAGTCCGTGTACTGAACAACGATTATCTTGCTTTTAAGGTAACCAGGCACTAGAAGCACATTGAGGCTACCGCATAAGTACTAAACAACCCTATAAACCCAACTTTATATAGAGAAAGTTGAGTGTACAGGGGTACATTATTTTCCTTTTTTAAGGGGTTCAGAACACCGAGCACCGACAATCTATATTTGGACTAGAAAAAAAAAAAAGAAATTTTTTCACATCACGAAAACACGCCTGCCTAATTTTGACCCCTATGCAGAGGGTAGTCGTTAGAACCGCGTCATCGATGCGGTTTTAAGCAGTACCCACAATCTGTATTTAGAGCAGAAATATTTTATCGGAAAAGTTTCATTTGAGTGGCAACCTTCTGTATATATTTGAATAGGCGTGTTTCGGTATTCATGAGATTTTAGCACATACATGTAGATGTTTTATAATGATTCCAATGCAGAAGACGGATTATACAGACCATATGGTTAGTTTCGAGTGACAACAAGTACGCTTATCACGTTGAATACGGCAGTTAAGATAATTTTTATTTGCACGGGGTAGGCCCCCGCACATCGGGGCTTGAAGAAATATATGGGCTGCACTATGTTTTCACGCAGAGCTAAGTTCGATCCGCACACGAGTACTGGTAAACCGCTTAGAGGATCTAAGCCTGTCCAGGCAAAGCGGTAGGAGTCCATGCTTATAAATCCTATTAGTTTCTTTGGGCGACAGGGCTTGAGATGTCATTTCATCTCAACGTCGGGTAAAAGTCCCACAAAATTGGAAGCAGCGTCTCCAAAATGACCTTCAGAGTGTTGACTGGGACGTTAAACCTCAAATCAAACAAAACCAGGGAAATGGGAAACTGGAATCAAGTATCCCTGCTTTTTACACTGACCTTCAATTATTGGAATTAACCCATATATGCCTAGCGGCCCTTTTTGAGACATTGGCAAAAAGTGCAGACCCAGATCAGACGCCTCATCTGATCAAGATCTAAACTGTGTGCTCAACGTACATGCATTTTTGTAAAACTTACCACAAAAAATGGCATCCCAATGCTTAGAAATTGACCACTCCAGACTTATAAAGGTGGAATATTTTTGGCACATATGGGTTAATCATGAGGTTACATCAAAAGGACGAAACTGAAAGTAGGACCTGTTTCTACTGTAACATTTTTTTTTCTTTGGTTTGACTTCTTGGAAACGCTTTATAAATAGACATCGACGGGCGCTGTGCACATTCTTGTTTAATCCGAACGCGTTCTCACTGCGTAAATATGTAGAGAGCAGTCTTATCTGTAGGGCTTTCCTAGTTACGTCATAAGACGGTTGGAAATAAACTGGGGTATCACCAATCCAATCTAAATGGCTTTCAATCGAAATTGGAAGCCAAAAAATCAAATGAATAACTGTGCTTCGTGTGAAAAATGGTTATTGATAAAATTCGGGACAAATCAAATTATTTTCGTGCAAGTAATTAGTCTTTACCAGGGCAATAGTCTTACAATTTTTACCCCCGCCCATCGGGGCTTGAAGATATATATGGGTTGCATAATGCTTCCACGCAGAGCTGAAACCGACCCGCACACGAGTACTGGTGAACTGCATAGAGGATCTAAGCCTGTCCAGGCAAAGCGGCGCGAGTCGGCCCGTCCATGCTTATTACCCCTATTGGTTTCATAGGGCGGCAGAGCTTGAACTGTCATTTCATCTCAATTGCGGGTAAAGGTCCCAGAAAATTGGAAGCAACGTCTCCAAAATGACCTTTACAGTGTTGACGGGGACGTCAAACCTCAAATCAACCAAACAAAAATCTACTGAGCTAAACCCTAACTCATACGAGTTTAATCGAATTTCTACCGTTTGTGCTGCCGGCCCCCACCCATCGGGGCTTGAAGAAATAAAGGGGCTGCATGATGCTTCCACGCAGAGCTGAAACCGACCGCACACGAGTATTGGTAAAACACTTAGAGGATCTAAGCCTGCCCAGGCAAAGTGATGCGAGTCGGACCGTCCATGCTTATAAACCCTATTGGTTTCATTGGGCGACAGGGCTAGAGATGTCATTTCATCTTAATGTTAGGTAAAAGTCCCACACAATTGGAAGATACGCCTCCAAAATGACCTATATCGTGTTGACGGGGACATTAAACATCAAATCAAACAGACAAACAAAACCCCTGTTAACCCCAGTTTTACTTTATAAAAGTTGGGATTCAAGGGGGTCAAAATTATATAGGCCTGTGTTCATGATGGCTAAAACCTAACTCGAATGAGTTTAATTGAAATTCTTGCGTTTGAGCTGTTCACGCATTTGCTAAATCCATTGTCGTTCTTATTTTAGCATGAAGGATTTTGACTGTTACGCCTGTTTGGTCAGAGGAACCACGGGAGCCATTCAGGGCCAATTTGCATTC
Source organism: Lucinisca nassula (assembly GCA_963580285.1). Taxonomy (NCBI): domain Eukaryota; kingdom Metazoa; phylum Mollusca; class Bivalvia; order Lucinida; family Lucinidae; genus Lucinisca; species Lucinisca nassula. The sequence goes on from OY757012.1 coordinate 95,927,080, forward strand.
ACAATAGTCCGACTGAAAAACGTGTAAAAACCAACTGGTGTAATTAAGCGTAAAACTGGTTGTGAAGAATCGCAATAATTGGATAAAAAGAAGTTTCGATGGGAGCCTGAATGCATTACGGCGCGTTCTAACCAGCACCCCTACGACGCAAATTTATACTGTTTCATTTCAAGCATTTATAAATTATAAGAAATTAATTATAGTGTTCATGGCAAATCACTTTGACCACGCCGAGCAAAATGGGGTGTCTGCGCTTTCGCGCTCGGCGAAGATGAAAATTCGACCTGCCTCACCGCACGATTACCGTAAAAGCCCTAAAAATTCGGACAACTTGGATACTTGCTGTAATTCTCCTAGAATTTTTAACTAATTAGCTTCACGATCAAGCAAGAAGTCCAAAAGACAAACAGTGTGGACCCTTATCAGACTGCTTCTCATTCTGGAGCAGTCTGATCTGGGTGCGCACTGTTTGCTTAGTTTTAGTTCGATTGCGATGAAAGCTTCCGCTCTCGAACACTCATTCCGGATGTTATCACCAGCGAGAGAGAGAGAGGTAGTGACTTTTACACCACTGCTACACATTTACACCTAGGTGGAGTGGGGCAGTGGGATATGGTGTCTTGTCCAAGGACACGCCTCGCCTCCAGTGGCCAGATTCGAACCCACAAACTCTCGATCAGAAGTCGAACGCGCTAACCACTGAGCTATCGACTGTCTGTCCAAATAAGGAAACAACACAACATTCCCTGTCTGCAGAGGGAAGCGTTGGGCCCAGTCTACAAAAATTAGCGCGCAGCGGCGACTCTGATCAGACTGCGCGCATGCGCATGCTGATCTGAGTCTTCGCTGGGCGCACATCCTCGAATGCCCTTTTTCACTTGATGCGGCCCGTTCGTCAACGTTTAAATAAGGAGGACGTCACAGAAGCGAGCCGATTACAGCGGTACCAAATGCTAAGCCATTTAACCAGGAAAGAGACATTGTCTAGAGGTTATTTCATTTCATGCTTTGTTATGCTGAACATAAAAAACATGTCCTGTTCATATATTTCAAAATCCCACCCACTGTACGTGTCGAAGTTTTACGTCCCCGCCAACACTGTTTAGGTTTTGTTTGTTTGAATTGAGGTTTAACGTCCCCGTCAACACTATTTAGGTCATGCTGGAGACTACGTCCAATTATGAGAGACTTTTACACGAGATTGAGATGAAATGACAACTCAAGCCCTGCCGCCCAATGAAACAAAAATGCTTATATACACTGGCACCACTTTGCCTGGGCAGGCTTAGTACTTTTAAGCGGTTTACCAGTACTCTCAGATCTGCGTGGAAGCATCATGCAGCCGAATCTATTTCTCCAAACCCCGATGAGTGGGGGCGAACACTATTCAGGTCATTTTTAGTGGAGACGGCGCGTCCGATTTTGTGGGACTTTTACCCGATAAAAAGACATCTCAAGCCCCACCGCCCCATATAACTTGGTGACCGTTAGGGTTTAAGGAATGGTCCGACTAACTTTTTCTGAGAAAGCTTAGACCTAACCAGTACTCAAGATCGGTCGGGGAAGCACCGTGTAGTCCAATCTATTTCTTCAAGTTCTGATGGGTGGGGCGCTGTTGGCATGTTAAAATATGATGATTACAAAATACTATTCTACGTTGATTTAACCCATTTAGTACCAGAAACCCCAAAAAGGGTACCCTGGCAAACAGTGCAGGGCCAGATCAGACGCCGCAGAGCGCGGCATCTGATCAGGGCCTACACTGTTTGCGAAAAGAAAAGTCATCTTCCAAGTAAATTTTGAAGAATACACAATCTGACACCCCTTTATTTTGGAATGGACTCCTGGTATATTTAAAGTGGTACAAAAAGGCTTAAGCATAAAAATGCTTAATTGGCCTTTTGCTGTCGATTGTTTATCAACAGACCCAAAGTTATAAATCGCAGTAGATTTTCAATGTGAATGAGTGAGTGTTTGTGTTTTACGTCCCATCAACAGCTAAGGTCATACGGAGACGGGACCTCGGATTAAAGACGCATCCGAAAGTCTGGAGAAGCCTGGGAACGATACTGCGACCGCTGGTTGACAAGGCGAGTAGCATAACCACTACACCACGGAGTTTCTAGATTTTGAATGTTGACGTCAATGTGACTTTCACTGACTTGTCGGAAATACAGGTTACTGTCATTTATAGAAAAAGTTCGTATCGCTATGAGCTCAAAGCATTACAAACATTACGAAAACATGCCTATACCAATACATTGTAACCTTTATCGCCGAAAAAAAAATGAAAATTTTAAGATGACAAATTGTGATATTTTTCTTATTTCTGCTCAAAATATAGATTGTGGGTACTCTTTAAAACCGCCTCGATGAGGCGGTTCTAACGAGTACCAACAATCTATATCTTAGAGCAGAAATAAGAAAAATAAGGTTTACCCCTACAAAACCCAGTTTTACTATATAAAAGTGGGATTCGAAGGGGTCAAAATTACATAGGCGTGTTTTCGTGATGACGCATCCGTGTGACATAGTGCATTCTTTAACATCACCAAAATGGCTATTTTGGAAATAATTTGTGATAATTTTCTTATTTATACTTCAAACACAGGTCATGAATGCTCATTGAGGCGGTTCTAACGAGTACCAACAACCTATGTATTGGTTTTGTTTGATTCAAGGTTTAACGTCCCCGTCAACACTGTAAAGGTGATTTCGGAGACGTTGCTTCCAATTTTGTGGAACTTTTACCCGACATTGAGATGAAATGACATCTCAAGCCCTGTCGCCCAATGAAACCAATAGGGTTTATAAAATAAGCATGGACGGTCCGCCTCGCATCGCGGTTCCTGGGCAGGCTTAGATCCTCTAAGCGGTTTACCAGTACTAGTGTGAGGGCCGGATTCAGCTCTGCGTGGAAGCATCATGCAGCCCATATATTTCTTCAAGCCCCTATGGGCGGGGCCGACCTATGTATTGGACCAGAAAAAGACAAATAATGTATACCCCAGTAAACCCCTATTTTCTCTCTATATAAAGTGGGGCTTAGGGAGTGTTCATATTACGGCCTTGTTAATATGATGGTATTGCGAGGGGTATTGTCTGTACAATCTGGATTTTTTTTATTTTGGTTTTACGGCCCTTTCAAGATTATTTCCCTCATATCGAGCCGATCGTTAATCAGAGGTTGGCGAAAACCGGAGTACCCGGAGAACGGACCACCTGACCATCCGTTGCAGAACTTGGCGTCTCACATATGACCCGAGTGAGGCTCGAACCCACAGCGGTGAGAGACCTAATGATTAAGAGTCAGCGCTCTTATCCACAAGGACACGGAGGCCCGTCACAATATGGATTAGAATCACATCTTAGGTTTGCCACAAAAAGCCACAGAATGCGGCGTCTGATCAGGATTTGCAGCGTCTGATCAGGGTTTGCACGTCTGATCAGGGTTTGCAGCATCTGATCAGGGTTTGCAGCGTCTGATCAGGGTTCGCAGTGTTTGCTTACATAACAGGAATTTAAGGTTTAAAAGAAACCGTCTAAATTGCCGTTCAAGGGCTAGTTGTTGAAAACTAACGGCGATGTTAGTTAACGTAGCGTTAAAACTTTGATCATTTTATATGGCGAATAATCTCATTACGAAAACATGACTATACAACTAAATTGTAAATTTTACCGCCGAAGAAAAATGAAAATTTTGAGATGAAAAATTGTGATATTTTTCTTATTTCTGCTCAAAATATAGATTGTGGGTACACGTTAGAACCGCCTCATTGAGGCGGTTCTAACGAGTACCCACAATTTATATTTTAGAGCAGAAATAAGAAAAATAAGGTTTACCCCTGTAAACCCCGGTTTTACTGTATAAAAGTGGGGTTCAATGGGTTCAGAATTATATAAGTGTGTTTTCCTGATGTAATAGTTTTGCTGAAAAAAGTGAGTATCTTTTGCAGTAAAAATACCAGAGAATTATATATTATAATTGCTAGAACAGTTTGTTTGTTTGTTTGATCGATTTGAAGTTTAACGTCCCCGTCAACACTGTAAAGGTCATTTTGGAGACGTTGCTTCCAATTTTGTGGGACTTTTACCCGACATTGAGATGAAATGACATCTCAAGCCCTGCCGCCCAATGAAACCAATATGGTTTATTAGCATGGGCAGACCGATGTCGGTGCCGCTTTGCCTGGGCAGGCTTAGATCCGGTTTACCATTACTCGTGTGCGGGTCGGTTTCAGCTCTGCGTGGAAGCATCATGCAGCCCATCCATTTCTTCAAGCCCCGATGGGCGCGGACCTGCTAGAACAGTTAACAATTTGACCACTAACGAGCACATTAAGCAAACAATGCTTTGAACAACTTGGTCCTGGACGATGTTGCCAGCGGCCCCCGCCCATTGGGGCTTGAAGAAATATATGGGCTGCATGATGCTTCCACGCAGAGCTGAATCCGGCCCGCACACTAGTACTAGTAAACCGCTTAGAGGATCTAAGCCTGTCCAGGAACCGCGGTGCGAGGCGGACCGTCCATGCTAATAAACCCTATTGGTTTCATTGCGCGACAGGGCTTGAGATGTCATTTCATCTCAATGTCGGGTAAAAGTCCCACAAAATTGGAATCAACGTCTCCAAAATGACCTATACAGTGTTGACGGGAACGTTAAACCTCAAATCAAACAAACAAAACGATGTTGCCAGCCTGCATTCAGCGACAATCGACCCAGCAGTGGTGCAAGTGATGTAAAAATTAGATTGAACATATTTTATTCTATTTTCAGATCTTTTAAAAAATCTATTTTATTCTATTTTCAGAAATTTCAAAACAATCTACAAGCATTGTAAATTTCATGCTCAGCTCAGTCGGATATTGTGAATGGGTCCGTTCTAATGAGCACACACAATCAATTTTGGGGGGAAATAAAAATGATGTTTTCCTGCAGTGAAAATGTTCCTTTCAGGCGGGGATATATTTCCTTTCGAACGTCATCATGCAATGTGACGCGCCAAAATCGGGACAAATTAGGTCACGTCACAGCGCTAATTACGTCAGCTTTAGACGTTAGAAAGGCCAAAAACGGCCGATTTAATAAATGTAATATAAACATTAATACATCTTTAGTTTTGAATACGGGAAATATTTCCCTCGAAACTTGCAAATCTTATAAACAAACTCTTGCATTCGCACTCGTTTGTTTACTTGATTTGCAAGTCTCTCGGGAAAATATTTCCCGTATTAAAACTAAAAATAGCCATCGGAAGAGATGGCAAATCCCCCGACCAAAAGCCAATATGGCCTTCAGAAGATTGTTCACCAATAGAAAGTGCACCAGAATTAAACCAGCAATATATCACAAAAGTATTGTAGTTATGGCCATCACAAGATTATACTGTCAGGGGAGAAAAACCAGGGCACTCAGAAATGTGGTTCTTGCGCATGGCATGCCTGCTTAAGCTCGTGTATTTCTGTACAAAGTACCATCAGTATGTCTGAAAAGGTATTGGAGATATGGTGATCACAAGCTGGTCATACTGTTATATTGGAAGGGTAGATAACTCAAATACTACAGCACCAACAATTGTGGTTCTTGCACATGACATCCCTTCTATACCTTTTATACAATTGTGCCAAAGTCCTTCAATATATCTCAAAGGGTGTTTGAGTTTTGGCCATCACAAGGTTATATTGCCAGGTGAGATAAGTATAAAACCAGAGCACCCAGAGTTGTAATTCTTGAGCATGACACACCTGCTTAACCTCATGTACATCTGCATCAAGTACCACCAATATGTCTCAAAGGGTAGTGGAGGTACTATGATCACAAGGTTGTCATACTGTTATATTGGAAGGGGAGATAACTCAAATATCATAGCACCCAAAGTTGTGGTTCTTTGGCATGAAGCACCGTCTCAATGTTGTATACAATTGTGCCAAGTACCATCAATATATCTCAAAGGGTTTTGGAGTTATGGCCATCATAAGGTTATATTTTCAGGGGAGATAATTATAAAAACCAGGGCACCCAGAGTTGTGGTTCTTGCACGTGACACATCTGCTTAACCTCATGTACAACTGTACCAAGTATCATCAATATATCGTAAAGAGTGTTGGAGATGTGGCCATCACAAGGTAGTGATTCTATATTATTAGAAGGGGAGATAACTAAAAAACCATGGCACCCAGAGTTGTGGTTCTTGTGCATGACGTACCGTCTCGGCCTTGTGAACAACTGTGCCAGGTATCATCAATATATCTTAAAGGGTATTGGAATTATGGCCATCACAAGGTTGTCACTCTATTTTATTGGAAGGGGAGATAACTCCAAAACCATGGCAAACAGAGTTGTGGTTCTTGTGCATGACATGCCGTCTCAGCCTTGTGAACAGCTGTGCCAGGTACCATCAATATCTCTCAAAGGGTATTGTAGTTATGGCCATCACAAAGTAGTCATTCTATTTTATTAAAAGGGGAGATAACTAAAAAAGTATGGCATCCAGAGTTCTGGTTCTTGCGCATGACACGCCGTCTCAGCCTTGTGAACAATTGTGCCAAGAACCATCAATGAATCTCAAAGGGTATAGGAGTTATGGCCATCACAAACTTGTCACTCTATTTTATTGGAAGGGGAGATAACTCCAAAACCATGGCAACCAGAGTTGTGGTTCTTGTGCATGACACGCCGTCTAAGCCTTGTGAACAACTGTGCTAGGTACCATCAATATATCTCAAAGGGTATTGGAGTTATGGCCATCACAAAGTAGTCATTCTATTTTATTAAAAGGGGAGATAACTAAAAAAGTATGGCATCCAGAGTTCTGGTTCTTGCGCATGACACGCCGTCTCGGCCTTGTGAACAATTGTGCCAAGAACCATCAATGAATCTCAAAGGGTAAAGGAGTTATGGTCATCACAAGGTTGCGTCTACGGACGGACGGACGGACGCCAGGCTGATCGCTATATCCCCCGAACCTATTCGGTCGGGGGATAAAAATGTATTTATCTCTATGTATTATTTTCGATAATCCACTTGTGGATTAAATATGCAAATTAGCTAGATACGTCCCGTAACGTTACATGTACGACGTCCTTATTGACGTCGCGTTTACTAACGGCGGACTATTGACATTTTTGCAAACAATCGCGAATAAAATGCCTTTTAAATGTCATATGATAAAAAGGATCTTGCATTCGTGCTCATGTGTTATTGAATTTATTAAACTCGTTGAGGAAAAGGGATAAAATGCTCGGCAAAGCCTCGCATTTTATCCCTTTTCCTCAACTCGTTTAATCAATTCAATAATACATGAACACTCATGTAAGATCCTCTATATCCAATATGAACCAGATCTACCATATGGTTTGAACATAATGAGCTCTAAAACAGTTAACATATTTTTAGTCCATGATAGGGTATTGCTGAAACATTGGAGCTATATATTTTGTTTGTTTGATTTGAGGTTTAACGTCCCCGTCAACATTGTAAAGGTCATTTTGGACACGTTGCTTCCAATTTTGTGGAACTTTTACCCGACATTTGGATGAAATGACATATCAAGCCATGTCGCACAATTAAACCAATAGGGTTTATAAGCATGGACGGTCCGACTCGTGCGCACCGCTTTGCCTGGGCAAGCTTAGATCCTCTAAGCAGTTTACCAGTACTCGTGTGCCGGTCGGATGCAGCTCTGCGTGGAAGCATCATGGAGCCCATATATTTCTTCAAGCCCCGATGGGCGGGGGCCGTGGAGCTGTATATACATACCAAACACGAACCAAAGCAACCATATGGTTAGGGAAATATGAGCTGTTAAAAACTAAAACATAAACATTTTCTAAGTCACTGACCGTGACCTTGAAGACACTAGCATGGGCAGGGGTATTACTGAATAAAAGTTTGGACCGATAACTATCAGCATGGAAAATTTCTAAGTCTGTAACCTTAGCTGTGAGGTCATTGGCAAGGGCAATATCATATGAACTATATCCATCGTACGGTTTGGTAAATATGAGCTCTTAAAACCTTTAACATAAAAAATCCTTGACCTTGAGGTCATAGGCATGGGCGCGGGTATTCCTGAATACAACTTTGGACCAATATCAATCAGCATGGGCGCAGGACTTTGGACCTATGTCCATCATAATACCAAATATGCACAATATCCATCGTTTCGTTTGGCAATTATGAGCTCTTATAATAAAAAAAATATTACGTACCCGTCAACTCAACTCTATTTCGGTCATTTTGGGGACGCTGGTTCCAATGTTCTGTGACTTTTACCCGACATTGAGGTGTAATGACATCTCCAACCCTACCACCCAAACAAACCAATATGGTAAATGGGGTTTATATGCAGGGACGGTCCGACTCGCACCACTTTGCGTAGACCTTCTAAGCAGTTAACCTGTACTCATGTGTGGTCGGTTTCAGCTCTGGGTGGAAGCACTATGGAACCCAATAGATATTCTTGTAAACCCAAAAAGCGGTATGGTGGGCTTGCCTAGTGTAATTTCTTTAGATCAAATATCGCTCCCTTGAGTCATTTTCAAAAAAAGAAAGAAAAAAAATACGAAATAGGCATATAATTTATTTTATCATCAATAATATCTTCCATCTGATATATAGCAGGGGTTCATTTCAAAATATAGAGGTGTCACGTTGAGTCTTTCTTTTTGCTCAGTGGAGCTAATAGGACGGTAGGCCTCTGTCGTCCGTTCGTCTGTCCGGCTGCCGTCCGTCGTACATTTTCAAATGTCTTCTCCTCTTAAACCACAGGGTCAGTTTCATTTAGATTTAACATGCCATCTCCTGACTCTGGGGAAACAAACATTTGTTCGAATGGTCCAGATCACATAACTAAGAGCCCAAATATGGTCAAAACCTTCTTCTACAGAGCCACCAGGCCAATTGTCTTGAAACTTGGTATGTAGCATCGGGTGACTGAGTACTACCGAGATGGAGAAAATGATGACCCTAGGTTGACATTGACCTATTTTACGATTATGTCAAATTTAGTTCCTCAGGCTTTTCATTTTTCGAAAATTATATGTATTACAGACTATGACATGAGAGTAGGTACAAAATGAATTTCTATTAATAATAAAGATAAATGTCGTTCGGTGACCTAGGACCAAGGTCGCTTGGATTGTAGGTCCATTGACATTTCAAAGGACTTTTCTCTATTAAAGCTGGGCCAATTTCAATTAAATTCCATATTTAAGCTCCTTACAATTGAATGGTCCAGCAAACATGACCACGTTAGCTGCCATGCCAAAATATAATAACATCCTTCTGTAATTCCAATGGGTCAATTGCCTTTAAACTTGGTATGTACCATAAGTTGACTGAGCACTACCAATTTTGTTCAACAGATGACCCTAGGTTGACCTTGACCTATTTAATGGCAAGGCAATTTCGGTTTCCTAGGCTTTTCAATAGGAAATCAGAGGATCAATGATCCTTAAACGCTCACCTGAGTGTTGAGTGCTTATGGGGCCATTTTGGGTTTGTAGGGTTTTTATACTGGCAGCCATTTTGGTCATGTGACCTAAATCATTTGAACAATCTTTTGTTTCTCCATCCCATAAGGGGTTCATATGTAAATTTTGCCTGAATATAACCAAATTTTTTTTGTAATGTTTATTTTGATATCTGAGTGACCCTGGACCAAGGACAATGAGTAACAGTGACCTTTGGTACTACTGCAGCTTCATTATCTTATCAGGTACCCCTATTTATTTAGCTGATTGCATATACCATCTAAGCTCAAAGGCAATGACAGTTTCGAAAAAAATATTAATTTTCACTTTCTCTCGAACAAAAGCACATGTGACCAAATTTGACCTTGGTGTAAATGGGTTGAGGTCAACCCGGACTTAACATTTGAATAAGTTACAATGGGCCGGAGTCCCAATGCTACGTCCATAGTTTCAAGGTAAGTGTCCCACTGTGTCCAGCGAGAAAGTTTTTTGAAGATTGTTTACTATATATGGTCATGGCGGCCATCTTGGTCATGTGACTGGACCAGTTCAACAAATTCATTTCTTCATCCCTTAAATGCTTCATATGAAATTTGACTTCAAATTGCCCAGCAGTTATTTTAATGAATATTAATTTTTAATTTTGATAACTGAGTGTGTGTGTGTGTGTGTGTGTGTGTGTGTGTGTGTGTGTGTGTGTGTGTGTGTGTGTGTGTGTGTGTGTGTGTGTGTGTGAATTCGGGTTTAATGTCGCTTTCAACAATTTTTCAGTCATATCACGACGGTGTCTGGTTGCGACAGGGAGCTCAATGCTCACTTTTATAGTGCTGCCTCACTGAAGTATCATGTCCCAGACACATTACATGATACCACGCCCGGTCACATTATCCTTACACTGGGTCGACCAGTCCTAGCTCTACCCCGTAAATCTGAGTGCCAAGCGAGAAGTAGCTAGTGCCATTTTTAACGATTTTGGTATGTCGCGGCCCGGGATCGAACCCGTGACCTCCCGTTCCCCGGAGCGGACACTCTACCAACTGAGCTATCGGGGCCGGTAGATAACTGAGTAACTTTGGTCCAAGGACAAGGAGTTACCTTGACCTCTGATACTCATGTAGCTTCATGTACTCAGTTAGTGATTGCTTAAATAAGTTGAAAATTCACAGGCATCATTGGTTTCAAAAAAGATAAACAATGTCCAAATATGCAACCAAATTTGACCTTGACGTTATCGGAGTCAAAGTCAAGTTAAAACCATCATTTGAACAAATTAGGATGGGCCTGAGACGCCAATCCTGCATACCAAAGTTCCGGGCAGTCGGCCTGGTTCCATAAAAAAAGGTTTTAAGAGGACTGTGGCCATCTATTTAAGCTCCCCAGTGGAATTCGTTTCATTGACCGTTCCAATGTGGTTCTTCTGTCGTGTTTTTTTTTTTTTTATTATGGGTTGTCTTTGAGTGTGTGCATCGCTTGTATTATTTTGTTTTGGATAGTCAATTAGCCATTTTGTGTCCTTTTGGTTTTCCGTTGTTGATGTTGAGGTTTCCATTGGAGTCTAGTTGTTTCATGTTTGTGCTTCTTTCGCCTTGATGTCTCTGATGGGGGCTGCGGGTTAATTGTATCGATTCCTGATTATTGCCTTCACTTCTATTTAGATGTGTTTTAACATATATGGGCATGGTGGCCATTCTGGTCATGTGGCAAAACTAATACTCATTGAATTTCATTTCCTTGATCCTAAAAGCTTTCATGTGAAATTTGGTTACAAATGACCCTGTGCTTTCTGAGAAAAACCTGGTTTCATATGGGCCCCGTCAAGCGACTTTGGTACTTATCGCCTATGCGAGCAGCGAAGGTTCAGGCGAGCCTGCGCATCCGCGCAGTCTCGCCAGAACCTTCGCTGCTCGCTCATACAAGCAGTAAATCAAGAGGAACCTTCAGACAGAAAGCCATATCCCTGGCCCCTCTGAATGGCTGGGTATGCACAGTTAAAATTTGTCATGACGGAATGCTCGAAGACACAAATTCGCTTGGCGCGGCTCATATCTAGATGACCTTGACATTTAATATCCACGTTGTTTCATTTACTCGTTTAGCAACCTTCATCTAAAAAAATTTCAGATTACATGCTGCAAAACTGTCTGAAAAAATACACCATTTTGACTTTTTAACCATACAAAAGCCTATGCAATCAAAGTTGACCTTGGCCTAAGATAGGTTAAGTTCATCCTAGGAACATCATTTGAATACACTATGATTGGCTGTAGTCCCCAATGCTGCATACCAAGATTTATGGAAATCAACCAACTGGTTCCAGAGAAAAAGAGTTCTGAAGATTTTTAAACTTAAATGCACATGGCGGACAAATTGCTTATGTGAGCAAATTCATATCAATAAATGTCCATCTCCTTGTTTCTAAAAGCTTCCATATGACATTTGTTTACAAGTGGCTCAGTGATTCCTGAGGAAAATAAGTTGTTATTTTCATATCTGAATGACCTAAGACCAAGGTCAAGGAATGGCCTTTACCTTAAATACTCACGTATCTTAATTAACTCCTTTAGCTAACTGCATCTGCCAATCTTCAGATCACATGCTGCGATAGTTCCTGATAAATACATGGTTTTGACTTTTTCCCCGTACAAATTTGACCTTGGTATAAAAAAGGTCAAGGTCATCTAGGGGTCATCAATTGAACAAACTAGGACTGACTCGAGTCCACAAAGTTACATACTAAGTTTCATGAAAATCAACCAACTGGTTCCGGAGAAGAAGTGTTCCGAAGAGTTTTTACCTTATATGGACATGGCTGCAATATTGGTCATATGACCAATCTCATATTAATAAATTTTCATTTCCTTGTCCTAAAAGCTTTCATCTACAAAATGACACAGTGGTTTATGAAGAAAATAAGTTTTAATTCTCATAACTGGATAACCTTGTGCCAATTCATTTGAACAAACTATAATGGGTTTGAGACCCCAATACTACATTCCAAGTTTCATGTCAATCGGCCCAATGGTTCCGTAGAAGAAGATTTTTTAAGGTTGTGTTTACCTTATATGGGCATGACGACCATCTTGGTCACGTGACCTGGACCAAGCGACAAATTTTCATTGTCCTATCCCTTGGGTGCCTCACATGAAATTTGACTTCAATCGGCCTATTAGTTTCATAGAAGAAGGTGTTTGAAACAGACGACAGACAGACCTCGGCGCCTTGTCATACTATAAGCTCACCTGTGAGCCTTTGGCTCAGGTGAGCTAAGAAGTAAAGCAATGCATATTTTTTCAATTATTATGGTCTATGTACAAAATGAATGTGTATGAATGCTAAAGGTCAGGGTAATTCGGCGACAGTCAAACAAGGTCGCTTGTATTGCAGGTATATTGACATTTCAAATGAAATATTCTCTAAAACAGTTTGGCAAATTTCAATTTAATTTTATATGCAACCCCCAGACAATAGGGTAACGAAACCTTGATCTAATGGGTCCAGGCATCACGTGATTACATATTCTCCGCATGAAACATGTATAATATTACGTCGCGACAACACATCATTGTGGCATGGAGCCTTGTTTCATAACTCAAAAGCGGTTTTATTCTCAGCTGGTATTCTTATATTTTTTTCTTATTCATATTCCAAAAATAGGTTGTAAGTGCTTGTTAGAACCGCCCGACTGAAACTTTGTGGTGTCTAACCCAGCACATGCGTCAAGTCCGGGTTTCACAGATTATATGTACCAACACCCATTGCATAACACTATGACGTCATAGCGACAAGAATAGCACGGCTATAAATAACCGTTACCCGGATAACGTACGATAGTCAGGTGGACATTAACAATAAGCATGTAACTCGGGTTCATCTAATGTCGACCCGAAACACGGCCACACCAACCGAAAATATGTCTACGAACAGCAAATTTCCAATCACGACTGCGTACATACGTATTCGGAATAGAGCCTATCGGATGAACATGAAGGAGCTTATGTCAGTTGTGCAGCGAAGACTATGATCAAACTGCGTGAATACGCAGGCTCATTCGAGTCTTCGATGTGCCCATATGCCCGAATGCACACTTACAGCTTTGTCGCAGCCTCAATATTTTTGCATTATTCATAATCTTCGCCTTTTGAAATCACTGAGCCAGCTCATGGGAAAAAAGTACTTATCTCAAAACGCGACAAGCAGACTCAGACGAGCCTGCGCATGCGCGCAGTCTCGCCAGAGCCTTTGCTGATCGCAGATATGAAGAAAAGGCATTGATGTAGTTTCATGCTAGACCTCGCGCTTTCAGAGCTATTCAATGGCAGTTTCTTGCCAGACCTCGCGCTTTGGTTCCTATTCAATGACTGCGCACGCACATTTAAAGAACATCAATCGGAGATTGCAAAGGGCCGTTTTCTCCTGGACTGGGCTCAATTAATACTTTCACTAACAACTTATGTCCATATTCTTGAAGGGTTCTTGTAGTCTGATTGGATGAGCTCTCTTCGTGTATTGTCAATTGGTTAATTCGTGTAACTAAGAGAAATTATCGTCAAATATGGGTCTGGCTGTTGAATAAAATCACAAGAGCGATATATTATTAATACTGGTGACCGCCTGACTTAATATGAAGCGGTTACAATACAATACAATACAATTATTTTATTAAAGTCTCACCTCTTTTACATACAACAGATATATATTTAAAAAAAAAAAAAAAAGTTTATATCATGTAACATGGTTTAAGAGACGCTCTATACAGAGCTATGAGAGACCAAGAGGGACTTATTAAAAAAATAAAAAAACGCGAAGATTTACATTAAGAGAAGTTATGTACATGTCTAAATATATACATATTCAGACCTAACTATTCATATTGAGACAAAAACTTAAAAACTTTCAGTCAATGCATAGGGATTTGGCATTAAGCAAATTATATAAAAACATGCTGACTGGGTGATGAGGGTAGATGTTAAAACTCTATGTTACTTGTATAGTAAATTTCTTCGTGTACGTAAAACGTCCGCACAGAACTTAGCAGACTGTCTGACAATATAGTCATCTGGGTTACCAAGTTACAACGCCGGACAAGGGTCTCGTACTGGCGTTATGCGCTGTTACCTAGAGTAAGCTATATAAATATACGAAATATGCGTATTCTGATACATAGTTCTTGCGTTCGGAGAGGCGGTTCTAACGAGTGCCCACACTTTTTGTTTTTGAGAAGAAATAAGGATTCTAACACATTGCGTCTGTATAGGCAATGGAAAATAACTGTGTTTTATTCTACAACAAATCACAGCTCGGAAGAGCGTGACGAGTGACGTCATTAAAAACTGCCAATTTATGACGTCACTAGTTGATTTCCTTGACGTTAGACGGTGTTCTCGCATCGAAAACGTTAGAAAAAGGATACAAATGCATGTGTTTCAGTCGATAATTTTAGCGGGATTTCTTCTAACAATGCCGCAAAAATTTGTGTGATTTTGAAGGAAACAACAGCATTATTGCCGATTTTCAGCCTGTTAGAATCGAACTAGATCAGCTGTAGTTTGTGATTTGTCGGTCAGTTGTAATTAGACAAATCAGGCGCGCAACGCGCTCGTGATTTGATCTACTTTACAACTGACCTCCAAACTGTGATTTATTACTCAACAAATCACAGTTAGAGCTGATCTATCTCTTAAGAAATGTATAACTCCCGATCTTTTTGCTTCCTTCTTCAGTGCTTTAATTGCAGTCTGTACTTCGCCACTGAGGATTGAAAGAGGGTCTCCTTGGGTTGCATCTTGGCAATTTAATACTGCATGGTCCCCATTTGTTAGATGATTGTCGAGTTCAGCGCAGTACTCAGTCCCTCTGTTTAGGATGTCTTGTTTCTCTGCTAGACATTTCCCAGAGTTGTTCTTCACAGTTGTTATTTTTGCCTGCGTTTCCGTGGTAAGGTGTTTCAACAATGTTGTCATTTCATGTCAAGCTATTCTCAATGTTGCCGAGTAAGTTAGCTAATTCTCTGTGGCCTCCGTCATTTCAGAATACAATAAAATTCCTGTATTAAGACCACCTTTGGGACTGTTCAAAAGTGGTCTTTAAGACCACTTTTGAACAGTCCCAAATGTGGCCTCTGACCAGAGGACACTGTTTGCAGAAAACGCAAAAGAAAGAATAACTGCAACCTACTAACAAGCTTTTTAAAGCTGAATTAGTCTTGATTTTAGGTGGTCTTGATAGCGGAATTTCACAATATATCGCACAGCGCCTTGCTCAATTCGTATGTTATTCAATGTCTTTCATCGCAAGCATCAAGTATTTCCGTTATAACCAAAGGCTTATTTAAATGTATGTCGCCGTTTTCCGAGAACTGTTCTAGCTGTTTCAGGTAAACCATCATTGATTGCTGCTGTGAACAAGTCTGTGCCTATCTCTTCAGCACCGAGACTGTTCAAGGGAGCAAATATTCCACCTGTTTCGGTCCGGAATGCCTGCAATATCTTGGTTTGTTTTTAGTTGGTTATTTCCTCAAAAGCATTACGATAACTCACCCGTACGACATAGTAAATGCACATCTCCAAAAATGGTTACTTTTCTGATGAAAATCTGTCACATTTTTCTTATAAATGCTCATAATATAGGTTGTGTGTGCTCGTTAGAACCGCCTTATTGAGGCGGGTCTAACGAGTACACACAACCTATGTATTGGAGCAGAAATAAGAAAAATAATGAAGACCCCCGTAAACCCCAGTTTTCTCTATATAAAGTGGGGTTTAGAAGGACCTTCATTACACGGACTTGTTCACGTGATGGTAACTATTACAAAATATTATTAGTTGACTATCCTGTATTGTTCGGAGGTCATCCGTATTAACACTGAGGTCAAAAATCAATATTCATGTTTTTAATGGTGTCATTTAATAAAATTGTCATTAATCAAGGGCCGATGCCAATGCAGCTGACTGAGGACATGTAACTAGGACAATACGAAATTACTTGATTAATAACATTATATTATTGCGACCAAAATTACTACAATCGCCGATAGTCAAGATACTTTCATGAATGTATGTTTTTCAGATGCCCTTCTTAAAAGTGAAGCAATTTAACAGACAACATTTATATCGCAGAGCCTCGCATCTCCAAGGTGATGGTTTTGCCCAAATGACAATTCTTCCGGTGTCTCGTGTGTCTGTTGCTTGATGCTTCGTGCTATTTTTACATAGATTTAACAGTTAAACACGTTTTAAGTGATTTGCTAACCATTCTCAACAAAAGAGACAACTTCCAAGACTCACAATCTATATTTTAGAGCCGAAATAAGAAAAATATGGTTTATCCCTGTAAACCCCAGGGGTAAACTATACTATCTAAAAAAAGGGTTCAAGGGGTAAAAATTATCCCTTCCCCAGATTTAGCAATACAACTCCATGCAGAATCTGTGAAAAGTTCCACTTATCTTACACCTGGGCCAATCATATTAATTTTATGACAGTGTTAAAATTATTGTTGTTCATGGTGAATTTAATCAAAACATTATATTGGTTAATATTCAAGTCTTTTACAGACCTTTTAAGCGTAAATAAATAATTCAACATTTGAAATCTCATTTACCATACCTGTATCAATCGTATTGACGATAATGTCTAATTGTTCTTGAATGGGACTTAATCAAACGTTATTTTAGTTAATATTCTCCGCTGTTTCATTGTTAATCCATCACTTGATTTCCCAGCTCGGTTTAAAGTTATCGCAGTTGCAATGACAATAGTCCCGGTGGACAACTTCACCATTTAACATGTTAATCAGGCTCAATTAGTCTAAGTGCATTTTATTTAAAAAAGAAATTAAAGCACCGGCGATATCTGATATTGCTAGATAAAAAAGCTTCCATTCTGACAAAACATACATGGGTAAAGAATTCCATTATTATGATTAAATTTAATATGGGCACTTTTGTTACGAAAAGCGTTTTAACGCCACCTATGGATACAGTAGCATGGAAGTCAAACATTATGGCAATTCTAAGCAATGACCGTCGTGTTTGTCACATTATAAAATTCAAAAGGAACTAGAAAGCGAAAACATTGATTTAACAAGTCCGTGTTATACATTGTATCGCCGGTAGCTCCACTCAATGTACACAAAGAGGCATTTACAACGGTGTAACGAGGGGATTTACTTTTTTTAAAAGTAAATACCGAAACCAGGTCATCATTAGTGAAAATTCTGAAAAGGTTGACATTTTTGATGTCTCTGCTCAGAATATAGATTGTCGGTACAAGTTAGGACCGCATCGGGTACCTTCAATCTATATTTTAGAGCACAAATAGGAAAAATAAGGTTTACCCCAGCCCTGTAAACCCCAGTTCTACTACATACATGTAATAGTGGGGTTAAACGGGGTAAAATAATTTAGGTGTGTTTTTGTGATTATTGTTATTGTAAGAAAAGCTCTATGTCTTGAAAAAATAAAATAAACTAAAAATAATAACTAAATAAATAGATCGATAAAATAAAATAAATATTTATCATATGACGTCGCGTCTGAGAGTGTAATAACGCCATTTATTACATACCTTCTATAGGAAAATTACATTAGAATCTTTCAATACAGGCTCATTTTTTCGCTATTTTGATGGCACAGTCACGTGACGGGGCCAAAATCCATATAATATTGATTTTTGGCACTGCCTTTCCATATTGGCACTGCTCCACTCTGTTACTATAGCAATAGAACGTTAATGCCGTACCCCCATAAGCTTCAAAATGGCCGCAGAAAAATCACTTGAAGCAATGTCAACCCGACTGCTGGACCTAGACAGAGCGATAGAAGACAGTGATAACAATAGATTTTGAGAAAAGTCTGATATTTCGTGGCAAGCATGAAAAAAATGAAAACCAAATACTTTTTAAAAGAAGTTCACTCACGATTGGGAAGCATTGTGAAGGACGTTGCTTTCAAGCACAGCAGGGATGTCCCAACATTTGAAACAATAAGGTCTTGCCAACAACCTTAAACGAACAGATCCCTTCACTTATGAGGAGCTGGAAAGTGTGCGGAAGAAATCTGTGGGAGGGAAAATGTCCCTAAAAATTGTCTTGTATTTTAACGTAAACAATCATCGCGACCGACTGCTACACACGGAATCGATTAACCATTAGCTTGATGAATAACACTAAGAGCCTTTGAAATTAAAATGGTCTTCAAATAAGCACAAAACATTCTGTAAAATACCTTAAAAAGCATTCTTTGAACTGCAGAAATTCTGTATTTAAAATGGCGATTTGTTTTTGTTTTGATACTTACAGTTTACGACGTCACTTGTGACGTAATTTGCTGCGCACTACTGTGTTACTGTATAACCGTGAGCATGGTTAGTGTAGGCCTACTAATCAGTTACATAATTGAAAAGGAATTTCTTTTTTTTTCGGCGGATACCGAAAATATATCCTCAGTACACTCGATGAAACGTTCCCGGCATCAACCTTTAAAAAGTGAAAATATTCTTTTGCCTTCATTTCTCCAAGTTGCAATATAACTATGCTATATAAATGATGTAATAAAGAGGTTATGATATGGTGAAGGTGTGCCTCTAAGTCATATTGGCACCGGAAGTCATATTGGCCCTCGGGCTAAAGCCCTCGGGCCAATATGACATACCGGTGCCAATATGACTTAGAGGCACACCTTTACCATATAATAACCTCTATGTATTATTTTCGATAATCCACTAGTGGATTAAATATGCAAATTAGCTAGATACGTCCCGTAACGTTACATGTACGACGTCCTGAACGACGTCGCGTTAACTAATGGCGGAAAATTGACATTTTTGTAAACAATCGTGAATAAAATGCGTTTTAAATGTCATATGATAAATAGAATCTTGCATTCGTGCTCATGTATTATTGAATTTATTAAACTCGTTGAGGAAAAGGGATAAAATGCCCGGCAAAGCCTCGCATTTTATCCCTTTTCCTCAACTCGTTTAATAAATTCAATAATACATGAACACTCATGTAAGATCCTCTATATACTCAGATTTAATGGATTATCACTAACTTATCCACAGACTCACTACAGAGTTGCAGCATTTCATTGGATTCAGAGATACGGAGACTCGAATAAGTCCACACACCCGAAAAATCAAAATCACATATCCTAATACCGGGGCGTCAAGTGTTGCTTGGCATCGACGCTTCATGCTTCGAATTAAACGTTGTATCACCGCCAATTTGGTTTCTTACAACCTGTCGTTATGGCCTCGACGGTCTGTTTAACTGGTTCTGCCCGCCTATGTTGGGCAACGGAACCGTTGCGTCGTACCAATACCTGCTCCTATTAGGCAGGGAGCAGCAGGTCACCACACATCGTTGTGCCTGCAAATTACGATAATCGACTAAAATACAGCTCACGAAACGTATACGCTATATCATGATCCCTCTCCCGGAGAAGTCAGAATATGTGCATGCATATACCGTTATTATTGCGCATGCGCAGACCAGAGACACAGGCTGATCAGTACATGCGACAAATAACTGCACAGCAGAACTCAACTTGACTGTGCACCCAGCGCTTGACACAAGAATACTCATTTATGCTTACTGAGCACTACAGAAATCAATTAATGCTCACTACAACTGAGCATACTACTCATCAAATTCGTGCTCACTACATTAGCACAGATAAGAGGCAATTGAACAGACCGCGCCTTTGCGCTACCTGGTCACCCGCCAATTACAGGAAACATAACAAACTCCATTTCATATCCTTCTCCTTGACACGGCTCACAAATATAGCTATTCACAAATTCATTTCATGAACAACAGCTAGAAACTAAAACATGAAGAGTTTTATCTATCCTACACATCATTTGTTAGTGTCTGATAGGGATCAACACTGTTTGCCGTAAATTATTTCCGTATTTGGTAGGCACCTCGTCAGAACCGTCTTCGTGACGCTGATGACGCAGCTGACGTCATCCACGCCGCTCAGGCCGTTATAACGTGTGGCGACCAGATACTCTCACTTATCATCATCACGTTTTTTACATGTACATACATGTACAAACAGATTTCTTAAACAGAAACGGCATCATTACAAAATGAACTCGTAATTCTTCTTGAACAAAATTCTTTCTACACAACATGAACATGATTGCACGGTTTATCACGGATAACCGTAAGAGTTTGCCCTGGTGATGAAGATATGGTTAAACCCGTCTTAAATTTACGTCCCATCAACACCTAATATCATATAGAGACGGGACCACGAATTTCTAACCACCGCTAGTCAAAAAATATGGATCGAACAAATGACCCGACGTTTATAAATATATTCTACAAAAGAGGTTTATAAAAGCCTAAATGAATCTAGAATGAGCGGGTATCCAAGTTTTACGTCTCACCAACACCTAGGGTCATACTGAGACAGGACCTCAAGCCTGGGATCGATCCTGCGACCCAAGCCGGCAAAGCTAGTAGCATAATCACTACACCACAGAGGCTTCCACAGTGCATCCAGAATATGCTTCAGGAAGTCGGGGTATACTAGAAGAAAACCCCTCCAAAACCTACAAGCAAGTTCATACAAAAAATAACACTAAACATAGATTTAACCTACCGTTCAAGATTCTTTCTGTGGCCCGTCACGCAGTTGTGTGCAATTGTTCACAATTCACCTGCTGCTGGTATAAAGTTCGTTTATCAGGGTATTAATATCTATGAATACTACCGGAAAATCATGCATACCCGTGCTAGCTCGCTAAGACCGTGACAAGTAAAGATACCATCCACAACCATTGTCATATAGCAAATTCCCTCAGATCAGTGATTTACGTTAGAATCGTATTTCCCTTAGGGAAAAATGATGAAACTTCCCAACAGATCAATGGTTTATCTCCCGTCAGAACGAACACCCACAACACTGTGACTGGCATAAAAAAAAATATGGCATAATTTGGCGGTTGGCGACTTTTTAGGCGAACTTTATAGAAATCAGCCTTATAGCGGCCAACTGTATGGTAAATAATTTCTCCACAAACCACCCATGCATACATCGTATGATATGTGCATGATTTGTGCGTGGAGCGGCATATTTTGCCTACCGTATTTCACCTAAATATTTCACTCGCCCCGCCTTGCCATATACTTACTAAAATAATTTAGATCTGCATAAGCACCAGAAAGGTTTCCTATTCCATCTCGTAACACCCAAAGGTGCTCAATTGGGTTTAAATCCGGCGAAACCGCAGGCCAAGGAAGAACTTGCACACCATTTTGAATGAAAAAGTCCATGGTTATCCTTGAAGAATGAGCACGTGCATTGTCCTGCTGGAAAAGCGTAAGGTCGCCATTATTGCGTAAAAACGGTACCACGTCTAAGATTGTATCGATGTACCGACATGCCGTCAAACTGCCATGAGCTGGGTTTTGTGGCGCCATGCGATCCATCCCTACACTATTACGCCACCACCACCCAACGTGTTTAACACAACAGTCTTGAAATCGCTCCCCACGTCGACGCCATACTTTACGCCGCCTATCAAACATTTCAATACCAAAACGGAACTCGTACCAACGCTGGTGTGTCCATCGGATACGCTGTCGACACCAATTAAAGCGACTGATTCGACGTTCCGCCGTCAAAACGTTCCCCCTATACGTCTTATGGCTAGAAATACCGCGTTCCTGGAGACGCCGCCGTGCAGTTAAGGCACTAAAGCGTAGTTTATAGGTTCCCACTGTCTCCTGGGTAGTTTCCACAGACGCCCTGAATCGGTCGCGTAAATAACTCAAAACAATGTACCGGTCCTGCTGACGTGTAGTAACACGTTCACGTCCAGGGCGTTGTCTATCGTCCACAGACTCCGTAGCGTTTTGCCTTTTCAAGCAATCGTAGTGCGCGAACAACCCATACACTCTGCAACTTGGCGATATGAAAGCCTACCTTCAACCATACCGAGGGCACGATGACGATCGACGTTACTTAGACGTCCCATTGGCTTGTTCTTACGGCTTTTAACGTAAAGAATCCGGACATTATAATAACAGTAAGGAAAGTGCCAAAAATATCGTGGTTACGAAAATTTTGCAATTTTTGCATTTTGCACGTGCACATGCACATCATGAAAATCATGCAGAACTCGTGACAAACAAACTCATGCTTCGGTGACATCTTTATAACATCCTACTTATCAGCTGAAAAAATCAGTCATTTTTACCTTAAACTAAAGAAAATCAAAATTCTAAAATCGGTGTGTTTTCATTGGGCTGCAGGGCTTGAGGTGTCATTTCATCTCAATGTCGGGTAAAAGTCCCACAAAATTGGAAACAACATCTCCCAAATGACGGGGACGTTAACCCACAATCAAACAAACAAAAAAGCTAGAACAGTTAATTTTGATCACTAACGAGCTTGTTAACCCTTATCTTGCTGTTCACGACAACCTCTATCTTTACAAACAGTGCAGATCCAGATCAGATGGCTTCTGAAGAAGCCATCTGATCAGGATCAACACTGTTTGGCATTCAGTTTATGAATTTGTAGCAATAAACCAGTGCTTCAGCTGAAGTGCACGACCCGCCGGATGCTTTTAGCTTTATGAGTGTTACCATATATGGGTATGGCAGCCATTTTGGTCATGTGACCTGAACCTAAAACGGTTCCCCCAATAAATGCGCCTTATCGTAAGAAGCAAAAATATATCTTATACTTTAGTACTGTATTCTGAATCGTTTGCAGGATAAAATGCATTCTCACATTTCCAATACAAAAGCATATGTGTCAAAGTTTGACCTAGGCACAAAGAAGGTCAAGGTCAACCCAGGGTCACCATTTTAGCAATTTATGGTGGGCCTACGTCCCAGATGTTATTTATCAAGTCTCGTGGAAATCTGCCCAGTGGTTCTGGAGAAGACTATTTTTGAAGGGTTTTTTACCATATATGGCTTGGCGGCCATTTTGACCTGGACCCCATGAGCAAATTTTGGTTTCCCCAATCCTAAAGAGGCTCCATATGACTTCAATCGGCCCAACGGTTTCCGAGGAGAAGCAGTTCGAAAATTTTCACATTTTTCGCCTCGGCGAGGCTATACTAAATGGAATGTAATATTTCGCAAATTCTTTGGTTAGATCTCATTGATATCTATCAGTATGCCAAAATTGTTTAAATATTCCAAGCGGTTAAGTCACTATCACCAATTTTCACAAACGGGTTACGGACGGATAGACAGACTGACAGAATGACACGGTGATTTTAGGGCACTCTTAGAAAATCAACCGACTTCAGTCGGTCGCTTTTTCTGCGGGTCGTGCAATTACATCAAATAATTAGATTGCTTGATAGACAGAAATGGGTGTGGCTTTAATGAATATTCAGCAAGATAAGAGTTACGCTAACGGTATCGTGAACAACTGGACCCAGATTAGGTGATGTTAACAAGCTATTTGAAGTACAAAACATCCAGTCAACATGCATGTGCCAAAGTCAGCTGACCCATATCATATACAGCTACATGTAGCGTCAAAAATGCCATTACGACAATACATCCGTGTGACATAATGCATTCTTTCATATTTCGAAAACGGCCATTTTCCGATGAAAATTTCGGCCCCCGTCCATCGGGGCTTGAAGAAATAGATTGGCTGCATGATGCTTCTACGTAGAGATGAAACCGAACGCACACGAGTACTGGTAAACCGCTAAGAGGATTAAGCCAACACATGCAAAGCGGTGCAAGTCGGACCGTCCATGCTTATAAACCCAGGGCTTGAGATGTCATTTCATCTCAATGTCGGCAAAAAATCCTACAAACTTGGAAGCAACGTCTCCAAGGTGACCTATACAGTGATGAACGAGACGTTAAACCTCAAATCAAACAAACAAAATCTGATGAAAATTTATCTAGTTGCTGCTCGTTAGATCCGCCTTCATAGTGAACAATATGCGTAATTTCCGACACTTACTTACGGATTTACCCGATAAGTTTCATTGGGCGACAGGGCTTGGGATGACATTTCATCTCAATGTCGGCTAAAAATCCTACAAATTTGGAAGCAACGTCTCCAAGATGACCTATACAGTGATGAAGGAGACGTTAAACCTGAAATCAAACAAACAAAATCTGATGAAAATTTATCTAGTTGCTGCTCGTTAGAACCGCCTTCATAGTGAACAATATGCGTAATTTCCGACACTAAGTTACGGATTTACACGAACAGTTACAAAAATGTACCTGTACCAATCCGACTCAGCGCTATAAAGAGATTTTGTTTTTGTTTGATTTGAGGTTTAACGTCCCCGTCAACACTGTAAAGGTCATTTTGGAGACGTGGCTTCCAATTTTATGGGACTTTTACCCGACATTGAGATGTAATGACATCTCAAGCCCTGTCGCCCAATGAAACCAATAGGGTTTATAAGCATGGACGGTCCGACTCGCACCGCTTTACCTGGGCAGGCTTAGATCCTCTAAGCGGTTTACCAGTAGTCGTGTGCGATCGGTTTCAGCTCTGCGTGGAAGCATCATGCAGCCCATTTATTTCTCCAAGCCTATAAAGAGATTTATAGGAAAATAGAATAAAAATAATAATAATAAAACATGAATTTTTTATTAAACGATAATTTTTCTATAAGTTATTCTCCAAATCTACATTCATTGCACTTTAACAAGTGTTGTGCCGGTAAATCCACCTTCGACCCCAGGAGTCCGGAAAAGGAGGGATATGACAACAACAAGACGTTCGGCACAGTCCGTAAATCATCGGAACATGTGACCAACTCTTGCCACGAGATTCTTGGGCCTATCTGCTGCGTGACCAACTCATTAGACGACTACAGCTACAAGTGGCAACACCTCCTTTACAGAGCACCTCTCGAGGAACCTACCATACAGGTGAGTCGGGGGTATGACAAATGGCGACGAGGATGGGATATTTGTTGACGCTACAAGAAATGGCGACGAGGATATAAGGTTAGTGTATTGAATATGTAACTATATTTTAAGTGTAATGTTTGTGAATTGTTGACTGTAGTTCGGTGGGGAGACACCATTTTGGGAAAAAAAAAAATCGAAAATGTTAAAATAGTCCATTTTTTTTTTTTTTTTTTTTTTTGACACGTGGCTTATTTATTAAAGAAAATTTTGTTTATGTAGAAATTACTATGGTGGGAATGTTTTTCGGCAGAATTTGAATAATTTTAAAACCAGTTTTAGGAGCCCTCACAATTCGTCCTTTGCGGTTTATTTCATCATCTTCTAAAACTGGATGGCTCCCTACATTTCCGGTCTCTTTTGCGCATTTTCGATCTCAGGTAAACCACATGGGAATTTCGGAATTCTAAAATGTAATTTGTAAATTTCAGAGCTCAAATTTTTCCTTTTGGTAGTGACAGTAACAGAGGAAAAAATTCCAACATGTCAGGTGCGACCGTTTACTTGAAATGGAAAAAAATATGAAAAGGTTTACTTGTCTTTTTGTAATTTGAACATTTTGGCTCTGTAATATATTAACCCCATCACTGGGTTATTGTGTTGTTTTTTGTAGGATGTCTTATAGTGATTGCACTGCCTCCATTTCATTTATTTGGAGAGAAATTTCCCCAGATATCGGTGAAGTTGCTTTATATGGTTGCACTACATCTATTCCATTTATTTGGAGATATTGTCTCAATTGTCACATTGTGTAATTCACATTACACTGCATTACTATTTTGTACTGCTATAATCGCATTGCCTCCGGTTCATTGGTGTCATTTTTTCTTATTTATATTTTTGTAGCCTCTAGGCAGCATCTTCATCTTCCATGCTAGAATGAAAACGAAACACTTGACATTTTAGCGCATATCACAAATTGTGACGAATGGCTATATTGATCAATTACCCACAACATAGCAACAGTTGTCTGCAGATGCATTTCTGACAGGCTGCACTCTCAAGCAGGCAGCCATGGCAGTGATGAATAAGAATACAAATTCTATTCAGAAAGTATGAATCTAAATCCTTACTGGTGATTGTAAAATTTAATTTCTGTACAAAGAGAACACTGGACACAGAACAGTCCCTTGTGGGACACCAGATAAAATTGGAGCCAGTTAGTTTTCTCATTAACAATTAGCTGTTTTCTGTAGCAAAGGAAGGAATCTATCCATTTTTGGAATCTAAAATCTTCATCAGCTTTTCAATATTGAAAAGAAAGTAGATGATTTAGTTCAATTGATAGACCACACCTAGTTTTTATAGATCTCCCTTCAATTCTCCAACTCGGTACCCATCTGGCTCGCAGAACCAAAATTGGCCCATACAAAGGTCTCCAGATGTATACCGGGGTGAGTCCCCTCGTGGCAGACAGTCATATGGTTA
This sequence comes from Lucinisca nassula, assembly GCA_963580285.1. Classification (NCBI taxonomy): domain Eukaryota; kingdom Metazoa; phylum Mollusca; class Bivalvia; order Lucinida; family Lucinidae; genus Lucinisca; species Lucinisca nassula. The sequence goes on from OY757012.1 coordinate 95,953,909, forward strand.
CAGGAATTCGCCATCAAGGCAAGAGATGGCTTATAGGGGTGATCGAGCATTCAATTATCCCAATAGAATTCCTAGCAGAGCGAATGGTGATGACAACTATACTATGAGTGATAGTTATCACTGATGCTTTACTCCTTCATCAAGTCCTACATACACACCCGTTCCTTCAAATCAGTCTTTGTCATTTTTTATCCTCCGAGATACCCATCTCAACAGTATTTGATGGACATTCATATCCATCGTCTGATAACTTTGGAAATAGAGGCTACAGACAAGGTTCTTCACTTCATTTTTGCAAGATAAATGTTTTAATTTTAATAGGTTTATATTCTGTCGCCGATCACTGTCGTCGATTTACTGTCAATGAATATTATCGGCGATTTTCTTATCTATTGTCATCCACGTGATTTCTTCACGAGAATTGCAATTTTGTGTTTTGTTTTGTAGTTGTATTTTATTTTTGTGTTCATACTTTTCTGCTCAAACAGCCATTTCGCTACAACGGCAGTTCAATTGCTGCCAATAATGCTTTTATTTTTCCCCCGAGTTTTGACATGTTTTCATTATGAAAGGGGGAGAAAATATATGCATTATATGTAACTAAGGGTGTGACATATGGGTAGTTCTGAAACTTTAGGGTGATATACCTGGCTGCAAGATATGATTGGAACTAAGTATATGCTTGTTGTATAAATTGGTTATCTACATGTCAGAATTATATTGTAACTAGTTGCATTACGGTTTTATCACTGTTGTTCTAGTGTACCCCATTGCTGGCATATTGCGTGTCTGTTCATATTTTTTATCAAAATGAGTTTTTGTTTGGCAAAATAATGGCTATGTTGGTTATATACGTCTGTAGAACGTGTTCTTTCAAAAAATTATAGATTATGCTTATTGGCTTCATTTCTTAAGCTAAGCTTTAATAAATGATCTTGCTTGGCTATTTTGGAACAATTCTTCCTGAACTTTGTAGGTACAATAGATTTGCATTATTTATACTGTGTGTGTCCTTGCATTTGTAGCTTTAATGCTTAATGTTTGAGATATATATTTATTCTGTAGATTGAACTATTTTGTAGCTCAGTTTTAGAAAAGGTTCGGTAACTAAGTAATCATCGCATGGCACACCTATGCAATTTTGTCGTTGTTTCATTTGTTTATTTGGCAATACAGTGGTGTTCTGTGTATGTGGATTCTGAAGCTGACAGAGCTTGTATGCTCGTCCGCTGTTGTGTCCATGTATGTGGAATATTGCTGATTTTGGAAAAGATATCCACTGTACTGGTTAACTGCTCAGGGCTGAGCTTGCCCAGGAAAGTGTTGTTGGGTTGACTGGCTGGCTCGGCATGACCATGTCCTTTTTGAGTTGGCCGTAAAAACGGACAATTGTTAAATTATTTATTTGACATTGGCAGGAGTGCCTCCGGGATAAGTTTTCGGTTGGCACCTCTTCCAATAATACACAGTGGGTTTTCTGTCTTGTTTCATTCAGACATACTTCTGCACGATGGTTTGTATTTTGCAGGCTGTCGTGTAGAATTCTAAATTCCTGCTCATTATGATATAGATTTCTGCTATAGGTGATTGTTGTTCGGTGATGTGTCCCTCCACTGCATACTTATTTTGTCAACATTTGAGTGCTCCCAGAAATTGGAATAATAGTTCGGTATTTGGTGAATAATAATAATAATAAAATACACTGAATTTTCAGTACAGTATTATGGTAAGGGTCCTTCTTTATGTTAAAGTATTCATCTGCATTTGGCAATTATTTCCAGCAGAATCCTAAAATCAGAAATATTTAAAATTGATAGATTTGTTATTAGTGGAACTACAATATTCCAGACTTTACTGAAGGTGTGTATGCTGAAACTGTCTCGTATTTCTATTTATCTATATTCAGTCACTCTCTGTGGTTGTTTTACATGTGCACACATCATGTACAATAAAATGCATTTGACCACAACGGTTTCTACCACAAATTAATTTTCCTTTTGTTCTATGCATGTTTACATGTGATGATTGTATTAATATATTGTCATGCTGGTACATTTAGTGTGCCAGAGTGATATTTTATCATGCTGTGCATCAAGTGCACAAGTGTGATATTTGATTTTGCCTTTATGATGTATTTTTGTATTTTTATTTGTGGTAGATTCTGTTCTGTTTAGAATGCTTATTACTAAAATGCTCTGCATTCACACTTGACAGCAATATTTATTTTATGAGACAAGCGTTAGAAAAAGATAATTTCTAAATTACAGACTAGAATCTAATTGCTTGCCCTTTCTATTTGTGAAGCTTACACACTGCAGTGATTCTTGGATGTTATCTCTTTGGCTAACATTGCTTGATGTTATCCCTTCACTTTGTGGGCCCTTAACACTGACAAGTTGTGTGCTGTGGCTGGATGCATTATTGGGGAATTCCGTCTTCTCAGAAGCATTTCTCTGTCAAAGAAATTTGTATCCTGAATCGTAATCTGTTACTAACCTAAAAAGCTATTCGTATGTCTCTACGTGGTGTGAGCGTTGACTTGAAAGTGATGTGTTTTCCTACATGACATCAGTTTGAGTGACGTCACACAATAGTTCTTTGTACTTGTGTGGGCGTCATACATCCTGGTGACATACATTTTTGTTTCTACATGACATCAGTTTTGGGTGACATCACGCGATAATTCTTTGTCTGTGTGGATGTCATCTATCTTGGTGACATACATTTTCATGTTTTCTACATGGCATCGGTTTTGGTGACGTTGCACAATAGTTCTTTGTACCTGTGTGACGTCATCCATTCTGGTAACATGCATTTTCATGTTTTCTTGAGTGACATCAGTTTGAGTGACGTTTCACAATAGTTCTTTGTACCTGTGTGGACGCCATCCATTCTGGTGACATGCATTTTCATGTTTTCTTGAGTGACATCAGTTTGAGTGACGTTTCACAATAGTTCTTTGTACCTGTGTGGACGTCATCCATTCTGGTGACATGCATTTTCATGTTTTCTTGAGTGACAGCAGTTTGAGTGACGTTTCACAATAGTTCTTTGTACCTGTGTGGACGTCATCCATTCTGGTGACATGCATTTTTCATGTTTGCTGAGTGACATTGGTTATGATGATGTTGCACATGGTGCTTTGTAGCTGCGTGGGCATCATCTGCCCTTGTGTCACAATTTTCATATTTCTGTCATCACTTTGTAAGTGTGGTGTTTGATCTGGAGCTGTGCTAGTGCTTTGTAACCGCATGACTAGTTCCTGATCAAGTGCCACATCTTCTTATTCCATTTTGTCACATTATCATTATCATTTGGCAACTACTGTGGCAGAGCTGTGAAACTCCATGCCATTTGTCAATTCAGACATCAAACCCCTGAACATCTGAATGAGAATGTATTATGGCCAATGATACCTATTTTATTGTCTTATTGGCTGTTTTCTACAACAAATGAGGTTGAAATTTGGATTGTTTCAACTTACTACTCTTTTGCCTGGCTTCATATGAAGTGTTTTGTGCATCGTCCTTGGCATAATTTTAATGATGCATTGATTCATATGAACATTTTATGCAGTTGGTTGACTATGGGTGTTGTTCATCTGACATTTTCCTCATTCAGTTCTGGATCTTTGGGTCTGCATTGTGATGTGGTAGAATGCTTACATACAATTTTCCGTCTATCTGTTATCATCTGTCATGCCATATCATTTTGTAAAAAGTCATTTGTGTCACTGTGAGTGGTCTGGTCTGTGTTCACACCCTCATAGATCGGATCATTATGATCAAACATATGTATATATGTTTATGCACGCGCCTGTATAGAAATGGACCCAAAGACAAGTTTTTAATATGAATGACTTTTTCTACTCCCAGTGATTCATATTATTCTAGGATACCATCAAAAACTAACGGGGCAAGAAGTCGTTTCTAAGACCATTGACAGGTCTGCGGGGCATATTATCCCTATGTTCATAAGCACATGCTAAGGGCCATATACCTTGGTATCTGGACTCTCCCACTTCATGCGTAGACTGCCATATGTTAACAGGGAGCGGGAGTGAGTGCCAGAAGGTGCATGGCTGGCACCAGGTTTTCGGTGGGTAATATCTGCCGCAGCCTTGGTTTCGGCTGATGAACGGGTTATTCCTGTTCCTCAGTCAGGAACTTGGCCTGGGGTCCCCCATTGGATTGCTGGGCTGTGCTGCAATTCAGGGGCTGGCTCCCTCTACCGTTAAGTTCTCGGAGGAAGAATATTTCTTCCTCAGAGAGTACGACCAGAGAGCTGGGTTGGAGCCACTTCAACCTGGTGAGTACATGGTGATTCCCCCTAAACGACTCATTTGCCTGATACACCCTGAAACAATGTCTCGACTCACCTCCCACCTCAACTCTCAGGCAATGGCTAGGCTTCAGGATTACACCAGGTATTCTTTGGCTAATGGTTCCGATCCGCAATTAGGGCATCCTGTGGTGAAGAGGGGGATCATTGATACCCATTTTCACCTGGATAGCTACTTTGGTCGTCAAAACCATTCATTGTCAGACCTGGAGTACTCGGAATCTCTCCCTATACGTATTCCTTTTGCTGTGGCAAACTATGTGTTCCCTAAAAAGTGGCATCTTCTATCTGATCATGTGGGGGCTGACCAGAGGTTAAGAATAACCTTAGGGGTCCACCCACACATGATCTCAAATAATCAAGTTGACCAGCTATATGGCAGACTGAAGAGTTTGTTGGATGCACATCCAGAGGCCGTTGGAATCTGCGAAGTTGGCTTGGACCTGACCACACAGTGTAGACATGGCTGTCATAACCCGAAATACTGTTATGATCAAAAGGTCCAGGGACAGCGCGGATTCCTTCGACTGGCTTTTCAGCTTGTTAAAGAAACGAATAAAGAACTGGTATTGCATATACGAGACAGTGGTACTGGTGAAGCTGCTGAGGAGGTTCTAAAGATCCTCACAGAAATGGACATGCTTCGACACCCAATTCACCGCCATTGTTTGTTGGGAAGGAGGAGTATATTCAGTGGTATACTTCTTTACCCAACTATTACTTTAGTATTTCCCCTGTGACTGTTGATGACCCGGTAACTATGTCTGCTCTGAGAACACAGGATTTCTCGAAGCGTATTTTGCTTGAGTCGGACTCTGGATATCTAGGCAAATTCCCCTGGGCTGTCCATAAAGTAGCAAATGATGCTGCTAGATCATTGAACATTACTGTTACAGAGTTATTGTGGAAGTGCAATAATAATGCAGCCAGGTTGTACAATTTGCCCTGGTAATTTCACGCTATTCATGATATAGCCACTGTTAAAACCTGTTTGGTATTATGCAGCCAGTTCGCGGAAGACTTGACATGTATGATTGTTTATTTTTGGGATTCGGATTCAGTCAGTATTCATTTTACATTGAATACACATCGCGTTAATTTGCATTGACTCTAAAAACATCTAAAATATTGTAAGTGTGGCTTGTAAATAACAGTAAGTGATACTTGTAATTCTTTACTGTAGTGGTTGGGAGCTGCACCCTCCTTGTATGAGCATGATTTCGGATTCACTATGAAATGCGCATGCTATATGTATAATGTATGTAAAATAAGGGAGCAATGTCATCTTTGTTATCTTTATAATTGTCTGACCCATTTGGTGCCGGAGGCCCAAAACGGATAGTCTGATCAGGATCTACACTGTTTGCAATCTGGTTGCAATATATACTCTTCCTTATAGGTCAATTACCATTGTGGATTCTGGCCTCGCCTGAGCCATATGCTGAATGCCAGATTCTGCATTGGAAAGGCAAGTGGTTTTTTCTTCAGGTACTTCAGTGTTCGCTAACCTTTGATGAATAATCGGGTTCAAATGAATATCAAAAGTGGAAAAATATCATTCATCATATTCGTACATGAATAAAATGATGTAAAGCATGTGCATGGTAGTGACTCTTAAGAGAATGCTTTTCCTAGCTTTAAAGTAGTCTTTCAAGTTTTATATTTAGTCAATATGTTGACTATACTATTGATCGTTATCTACACTTTGTTTTAGTACAGGCCACGAGTGGTTGCAGCTTGTTTTTTCTGTCCAAAGGTCTCGAGTCTTCAGGTCTTACACTGATATATTTTTTTCAGCAATACACATTGTATTATGTTTTGCTTGTAAGTGTGGAGCTGAACTCTCATATGGCCTATGGCATGAAGTGGCTATATTCATAATTTGTATCATATGATTCAGGATGTTCCTATGACTGAGGAACAGCTTTTCTACTGTAGAGAATTTTGTGTATATATACATGTATAGGTACTGCAGTAAAGTATTACAGATGGATTGTCACTGGGCTATCAATATATTAATATAAGCCTTAAAAATATTCATGGCATTTGTGAAAGGTTCGTTCTCTGGAAGTTGGGAGTGTTCCAGAGAACTGGAACTTATTAGGACATTTCCTCTTGGTCCAGACTGGTTGCTTCCGGTTAGCTGAGTTTCATCAGTGATCCCCACATGTTGAGTTTCGGTGATGGACTTCTGTTGGCATATGCATAAAACAAACCCTGTTTCGGGAAGTTATTATTGGTCAGAGGTAATCCAAGTCAAGTGGCGGTTCATCTTATTTTGTGCGTACTATTTAGAATGTTGTAAATGTTAATGGAATATTCTCCGTTTAATGCTACGTGTATTGATCATGTTCTTTGGTGGTGGTTTTCGTGCTATTCATGTTAGTCTGGTCTATTTGTTAGTCCTAAGGTATTCCACAACTATATTTGATTAAACAGAAGCTGACTGAAAACTTTCCTTATCTCATAATTAGTTGTCTCTGTAAGGGCCATCTCTGACTATAATTCTACATCTTACAATTAATAAGGATTGAAGTAGGGGTTACTTAAATTTATATTAATCAGTTAAGGTTAATAACATTTTATTAAGATTAAATAAATCTCCTAGCATTTGAAATCTAGCATTTGTTTTAAATGCGTGTTAGAGTCTTTTGGAATAGGGGGAGAGCGTTTTGCCGGTAGATCCACCTTCGACCCCAGGAGTCCGGAAAAGGAGGGATATGACAACATAAAGACGTTCGGCATAGTCCGTAAATCATCGGAACATGTGACCAACTCTTGCCACGAGATTCTTGGGCCTATCTGCTGCGTGGACAACTCATTAGACGACTACAGCTACAAGTGGCAACACCTCCTTTACAGAGCACCGCTCAAGGAACCTACCATACAGGTGAGTCTGGGTATAACACAAGGTATGAACATTTTAAAATTAGCTTCGTTCCATGTTTGTAATTAAGACTGTGTGCGTCTATATATCATCTTTATGTTTTGTCAAACTGATCAAATCCCTAATTTTAGCCTCACTTTTTAGACAATTGCTTATTCTAGCAAAGTTTTATAAGTTATCACCACAAAGAGATTTTTCTACAATTTGTACTGATATAAAACATTGTAGAATAAGTATTTTCCTTCATTCTTCCATTTTGCTCTAAACTTCTGAAGTTAAGCTTTTCCAGACTTCTGAAATTAAGCTTTCCCAGACAATCGCAAACAATACTGTTCCAACGTCCAAATTATACCTATAGAGAGGTCCTAAGGGAAATAACTCTGTCTTATGGTATTCTGGTTTCAACAGGTACCGGGTAACAGGTGGAAGTTATGTTTCGTTGTGAAGTGACGAGTATTGTTCGAGATGCAGATTCTCCAAATCTGTCGCGAATGGTTGAAGAAATCACGACAATATGACTGACTGCATCACATGCGTTTACCTGTTTTCATAACATAACTGATACAAGAAAATGACGTTACAGCATCTAACGTTACGTTAACAATGAATGACGTCATGAAACGGATAAAAAGGCGGTTCTTCGCGTCGTGTTTTTCCACCCAGTGTTTTATCACTCAGTACATGTAGGCAACCAGTGTTAGAATATACAGCGAAATTTCAATGGCCCGAACCCCTTCGGGACCAGGAACCTTTGTTCGAGCGGGAACGTTCGAGCCTCTTAGGATGGTTACAAATGTAATCACAGCGCTATGTCAGAACAAATAAAAGGAATAATGTAAGAATATATTTTCTGTGTTTTATTAAATGATAGTATGTTGGATGTACTCATTAGAATCGCCTCGACGAGGCGATTCTAATGGGTACAAATAACATACGTTTTCTAGATAAAATAAGAAGAACAAGAAAGAAAGTACGAAAGAAAGAAAGGAAAGAAGAAAGAAAGGAAAGAAAGAAAAGCAGAAGAAAAGAATATCTGTTACAAGGACATTGAGCGATGAAAACAATAACAAATTCGTAACAGCCGTAGTTAACTGAGTTCGAGCAATCGACGTGTCTTTGTACAATTAATAGCACGCACGCACGCACTCAGAGAAACACATGCACGTATGCACGCAGTGCAAATTTAAATACAGGAAATAAGTAAGAAGAGGAAGAAGAACAGGAAAACAAACAGAAAAAGAAGCAAAATAAATAACAATCTATGGACATTATTTTACATATGGTAATGGTCAGATATAGTCTTGGACTATAACCCTTTCTAGAACATATTGAAAATATAACCCTCTCTAGAACACATTGGAAATTTTTATGCTTAACCTGGCAATCAAAACTTATTTTTAGATGATATACCAGCCAGTTTTTCTAAGTATGGCACATATTATTTTAAACATTTTATGTTCACGTAGTCGTGTCAAATTGTTTGGACTTCCTGGACAAACTAGAAGAAGAAGAAGAAGAAGAAGAAGAAGAAGAAGAAGAAGAAGAAGAAGAGAAGAAGAAGAAGAAGAAGAAGAAGAAAATAAAATCTGTTTCAGGTACACTGAGCTTTGAAAAAAATAACGAATTCGATACAGCCGTAATAAACGAACCGTCTGTGCACGAGCAAACGGCATTTCTTTGAACAATAGATAGCACGCGCGCACGCACTCACGCACGCACACACGCAGAGAAACGCATACACGCATGCACGCACTGCAAATATACATAAAAGAAACTGCGAAGCATCGTGTGTCTTGTATTGGGTGTGTCAGTCTTAATCGACTCTTGTTATATATAAGACAGAGGTTTCTATACAATACAATCAAAGCACTGACAGCACTTGTGGGTTGATTGTCTCTGAGTGAGGGTTGAAAAAATGTCCTGGGCGAGAATTGAGACTGTACTTAAGCAAACAGTGTAGACCCTGATCAGACGCCGCGTTCTGTGGCGTCTGATCTGGGTCTACACTGTTTGCCAAACCCAACGCATGATTCATGTTCAGAGTCTTTAGATACCCCATTGAAGCAACACTCTGGCCTTTAGGGCGTATATTTCTGTAATTAACCGATACATGTACCTGGATGTCCGACAAGTCAGTGATAGTCACGTGGACTTCAGCAAAGAAAAGCTTTTGTGCTTATGACTTTGGTTCGATTGACAAACAATCGACCAAAAAATGGATTTAGGTGATCAACGAATGACCCGTAGAACTTTCGTGTGGACAGAGAAAGTTCTGGCAATACTTTTCATCGATACCAATACATTCCATTTTGTTGGAATGTCAATGGGCTAGGCCATTTGTCGGTTATATTCAGGACATAATACAATCTAGTTCGAAAAGAGGAACATTAATTTGTCAGATTAGCCCTAATCGTTTATGACACACAATATCATAATAAGATTCCAGTTAATAATACCATTCAGATTGCCGTCCGTTTTGGTTCCACGACAGTTTTCAATTTAAGCTAATTGAATTTCTTTTATGAACAATCACGGTTATATTTTATCCAGTCTGTTGTCTTGGATAAAGAAATGATTTTTGTCATGTTATAAGCTTAACGATTTAATAAGCTTTCTTCAATATTAGTATTCACATCGATGGATAAGCAGTCAGCTTTTAGCATGGTTTGTTCAAAGTAAATTCCACCCAGCTCTCATATGTTGCGCCATTATACGACGAGCCTCAACGAGCGCTGTCTATTAGACACTTGCATGCGGAAAACCCCTACAGGGGTACCTTGGCAAACAGTGCAGGCCCAGATAAGACGCGACAGAACGCGGCGTCTGATCTGGACCTGCAATATTGCTAACAGAATTTTCCGCCATCCGTCAGAAATAGAATAATAAGGTAAAAAAAAAAAAGAAAGAAAAACAGGCCTGACACCCCTTATATGGCAAGGACTTGTCCAGCATATAGCAATAGAAGAGTCCACAAGCATGCAATGGCTTAATAATCAGATTTCTTAACGCTCCCTTGGGTCCGTTTGAGACGCCACTAAATTTTATCCGGTACTATACCCGTTTTTGCACACCTCTGGTAAACAGCCGGTTCGAAATAAGAGAAATAATCTAAAAAGGGCCGTAAAACCAAAATCAAACAAAAATGTGCCACTGTTTATAAACATATCTACTCATATCCATAAATAAGTTCTGAATAGTTTGATCCTTTGGAAGCAAAGAATACACCAAATAAACGAAAAAGCAGACTCAGTTTTATTGAGCCTGTTCATAACCAGTACTGAAATGTACAACACCGGCCACGCCCTCTAGCACCGGCTTAAGCAGAACTCTATTTTCAAAATGATTCTTAATGAACTCGATGATCCCAGAGGACCAGAAAATATAATCCTGCACAGGAAAAGTGTGGTTAGGTATAATGACAGGCTCGAAATAAACTAAATAGCTTACTGGGGATCTACAAAGTTAGAATGATGGCAAGACAGCAGGATGAAACACGTTTGGTAAGCAGGATGACAGGACGACAGAATAACATAACATAACATGATTTTATTTCGTAATATAAGGCCTCCGGCCCAAAATACATATCAAGTAAATACACAATTTGGTGTTGCATTTTTTCAGCTAAACATAGATGCATTTCAACTATCAAAATAATAGTTATAAGTAAAGGTAGGCTCATCATCGAAATCCTTACATTTACAAACTGCCAGGGATACATAACTGTAATCTACTAATGGGTTCAATAGGATAGATCATATTTCAGACTCGAGTAGATTTTCTCTGTGTGCAAATGCACTTACTAAAAATCTCGAAATCGCCATAACAGAATCTTTGTCAGTAGTCGACATAATGCGATAGAACATATCAACATTGATTATATTTGTTTTCCATTTATGTTTAAAATTAAGTGATCTTATGTCATTATAGAAAGGGCATACACAAGCAAAATGGAATTCATCCTCAATAGTATACACGTTTCTTTTCAGACACAGTGGACAAAACCTCATACTTCTTTCAATATTCTGATGTCTACCCTTTTCAATCATGAGCTTATGGCTTGAGCAGCGGAAATTTGCGAGCATTTTCCTATATACATATGGAAGTTCAAAAGTCAAATAGCTTTCCAAATCGAAAACAATTTTAAATTTACAATAGTGTACAGCCTTTGGCGAATCATTGATATCAGCATGCCAGTCTTGAAGGCAGCAATCCTTAAGTCGCTGTTTGAATACTTTTACAAATTCATTGATAACCCCAATAGTATTTGCCTCCCATACATACCCAAAACCGTACTTATATAGTAATGTTCTAACATGAGAAGCCCATGTAGTTTTCCCAGCATCTGATAGAGAACGAAGCATATTATAGCACTGCTTTGGATATCTATGATCAGGCATTTGTAATAATTTTGCCCAATATTTTATACATTTACTCTGGTATGTAATCGAAATAGGGTATCTGCCACATTCGCTTAATGCAAAAAAGTCAGCTGTATTTTGTGAGAGTCCAATAAATCTTTTACAAAATCTGATTTGAACTTTTTCTATAATTTTACTATATTCGTAGCCCCAGACTTCGGCTCCATAGCAAAGTATAGGACTTACAATTGCGTCAAATAATTTAAAAATATCTTTTGGGTGAAAAAATCCAAACTGACGTTGAAACTGAAATATTCTGTTGACGGCTTTACATGCTTGACTTGCCAAGACTTCTTTAGGTTTAGTCCAGATTAATTTGGGTGTAAAATACACCCCTAAGTATTTGTAAGCTGATACAATATCTATATGCTCTCCGTGGTGGAACCAGTGTTCATTTTCTTTAACAATACCCCCATTTCTAAAGACGATTATCTTTGTTTTTAATAAGTCTAACGACATACCTACAGTGTCGCAAAACCTTCCAATACAATTTATTTGGTGCTGAAGACGTACATGGCAACTGAATCACTAAAACTGGCAACATCATCAGCAAACATTAATGCAAGCAGATCTTCAATCTGATTTGAGACAAATATACCTCTATCACACTCAGTTTTCAAATATGAAATTAGATGGTTTATGAACAACGAAAATATAATAGGTGAGCGTACACATCCTTGTCGTGTGCCAATATGACAATCAAAGTATCTAGTTAAACCATTTTTGATTTTTACACAAGATTTAAGTTGAGAATACATAGATTTGAAGATTCTTAGAAATTTGCTGTTTTGGGAAATTCCTTTTCTTTCAAGGGAATACCACAAGTTTGAGTGTTGAATACTATCAAAAGCCTGTTTAAAATCAACAAAAATACAATAGAATCTTCCCCTCTCTCTGCAGAGATATTTCTGGACTAAGGCATGCAGAGAAAATATATTATCAATGGTAGAATAATTTTGGCGGAAACCTGCCTGTGACTCATCAATGACACCATTTATTTCTGCCCATTTGGTTAATCTCAATGTAAGAATATTCATAAATAATTTACATAAACAATTAATTAAGCATATTGCTCTGTAATTTTCAGGTTTATCGAAAGCTCCGCTCTTATGAATAGGTGAAATGATACTTCTGCACCAGTCTTCAGGAAATAAGCTGTGGTCATAGATATAATTAAAGAGTGCTAACAAATATGGCATGATAGTATTGACTGTTGCTTTAAACATCTCTATGCAAATACCATCCGGACCACCTGCACGATTTGAGTTCAAGTTCTTCAAACTTGCTCTTATTTCAGCTTCCGTAATCGGTTGCTCCAATGCATAAATATCATTCTCTTGTATTATATTTCTAAGTAAAGGCACATCGTAAGGATTAGCTTCTGTTTCCACGGGGCCAAATAATGTTTGAAAATACTTAAGCCAGTCATCACCACTTATAACATCATTTGTATATGAGTTCGAACTGGAGCTACTTTTAATTGTTTGCCAAAATAATTTTGGATTTTCTCTTGCATCAATTAGAGCCGATCTTCTTATTTGTTGGAACTTTTTCTTTTTCAAATTACACAATGATTTAAAGCGATTACGTTGAGATTTGTAAGTTGAAAAATCATTCATGGAATTCGTTTTTCTAAATTTACGCAGAGATTTATACTTTTTAGATTTTGCTTCATCACAAACAGGGTCCCACCATAATGGTTGACGATTACTATGACTGTTCCTATATTCGTTGGAATTCACTAGCATCGAATTACTAGCAGACCGGAAAACTTCTAGAAAATCTTTTAGATAAAAATCCAACGTGTTTTCGTTAAGCAATAATTTGTTCCTAAATTCAGAATAATAATATTCAAACTTATGTAAGAAATCTTCCTTTAACGATTCTTTCCATTTAAATTTTTGCCATTTGCTCAGTCTGTCACTTTCATTTGTTTCGTGCCTTATATTTCTTTCTAAAGGTAGCCTGAGAGAGCATTTTAGAGGAAAGTGGTCAGAAACATCATAGTCGTCAACAGTAAAGGATGTAAAGTTTTCAAATAGTTTTGATGAAGCAATAATGTAATCTACGACACTCAGACCACTATTTGACATACATGTTATATTGCCGTCAACATCATCAAAAAGCCTGCCATTAAGCATGTGAACATCGTATTCACAGCAAAGATCTATAAGCGATAAACCAAATCTATTATAGGTATGACAATCTTTCGATTTTCGATTTAGGTTGAAACATATTAAGTAGGCAGGGTGGCAGGACAGCAGGGTGTATCATATTAAGTCATAATCAGAATCAGAGTTGTTACTGGTGACACGTCAAATGACATTCATACATCAGGACCTGTGATATGGGAAGTTTGTCCCTAGCTCTATCCAAAGAGGTAAACTTAGGTACACAATCATCAGCAGCTTCAGCTGTCGAAATATTCAAAACGGAAAAGGGCATTCCAATCTCTAATGGTTCTGGGGAAGAACGATTCTTTATAAATGTCAGTTCTTGCAGTAAGGGTCTGAAACGCCACTGAATGGTGCTTTCTACAGTGCCTAGCTTGGGGAAGAATGCCATCTGTTGGATTGCTTGCAGCACCTTTTAGACCTTTATATAAGAGAATGAGCCTACTGTCTCTTCTCCTTTTATTGAGAAACTCCCAGCTTAATTTTCCGAGAATTCCAGTCATGCTCCCAGTTTCAAAGCAGCAATTACTTGTTTCAAATCTAGCAGCTGTAATCTGAACGTTTTCAATTTCTTCATTAAGGACCACTTATATGCAGTCTCCTTCACATCCTGAGGACACTGATGAAGATTCCGTCTCAGGAAACCAAGTGTTCTATTCGCCTTAGTGTACATGTTGCTAATGTGAGTAATCCATCTCAAATCGTGTGCGATTGTCACAACAAGGTACTTAATGGAATTCACATTTTCCAGGACCGTTCCCTCTAAGGTGTATGACTCCTCATTTCTATTTGTTCTCTTCCTAGTTATCCGTATAATATTGCATTTAACGGGCTGAAATCTCATGCCCCATTTTCGTGCCCAACATCCTAATCTATCTATATCCTTCTGAAGTTTCATTGAGTCCTCTGTATCTCTAATTTCCCGATAGTAAACACAGTCGTCTGCAAAGAGTTTTATTTCTGAGTCAATGTCAGTTGAAATGTCATTAATGTACATGGAGAATAGCAACGGACCAAGAACAGTCCCCTGTGAGACCCCAGACAAAACTGGCGCCCATACTGAAGATTCACCATTAACAACAACACGCTGCTTTCTATAGCAAAGGAAGGAATCTATCCATATAAGATCCCCCCCACCCAATTCCATAACCAAATAATTAGGATTTAAGTAGTTCTAGAGATGGGGTGTGAAAAGCCTTCTCGAAGTCCAGAATAAATGTGTCCGACTGCACCCCCTTTGTCCAAGACTTTTACCCAATCATTAATACCCGTGCTCAACTCAGTTTCGCAACTATGCATTTTCCTAAATGCATGTTGTCTGTCTGACAAAAGTTTATGATCATCCAAGTGGGGCATGCTGTTTTAGCAGACTATGTGTTCAAGCAATTTACATAATTGCGAGCAAGAACCCTGTCTCCTTTTTTGAAAAGTGGGCACATTTTCGCTAGGAGCCATTCTTTGGGGATTTCACCCGTATCGAGAGACTGTTGGAAAAGATCTGGGGAAACTGGACCTAACTCATTTGCTAGTTCCGTCAGGACTCTTTGGTGAAACTCATCAGGTCCTAAAGCTTTAGACAGTTTCAAATATGTTCTAGAAAGTGATATCATTTGGAAGCAAGGAATACGCCACAGAATTGGAAAATATGGAGTGTACATGTTTTTTGTTTGGCCAAACTAGCTAGTTTCGGCCAATAAGGCCTCATCAGTGACCCTATTTTTTCAAAATTCCAGGATAGAATCAATGACCCTAAAGGACAAGAAAATATAAACTACAAGCCTTTAAGAAACTTGATCACTACAACAATATTTTCCATGAAAGGGACCGATCTTTCAGTCAATGGAACCTCGTTGAAGTCAGTTCTATTAAGCGCATCATTGTATTGACCAATTAATTCCTCTTCCCTTTCAGAGTCCGATTCGGCAACCCCGTTCCCTCTTCTTTTATTAAGAGGTGGGATACCTTGCCTGTCTTTCTTCTGGCTATTGATATATCTGTAGAAGTCTCTGGGATTTTACATCACCTACCAAGTTATTTACATACAGATCATGCTGGTTTTTGATGTCATTTTTAATTTCTTGTCTTCAGTTTTCAAATTTTGCCCGGATTTATCCACTTCCTAACTTTTTTGCCTTTGCATGAATCTTATTTCTTCCCCGGATCTTTCTTCTTATTTCTGGTGTGATCCAAGGAATTGAAGATACACACCTGCTAGTTTTGGAGGGGAGCTGATTTTTGGATGAAGCTTGACTGAAAGATTTGTTTGTTTGTTTGATTTGATCTTTAACGTCCCCATCAACATTGTATAGGTCATTTTGGAGACGTTGCTTCTAATTTTGTAAGACTTTTACTCGACATTGAGATAAAATGATATCTCAAGCCCTGTCGCCAAATGAAACCAAGGGTTTATAAGCATGGACGGTCCGACTCGCACTGCTTTGCCTGGGCAGGCTAAGATCCTCTAAGCGGTTAACCAGTACTCGTGTGTGGTTCAGCTCTGCGTGGAAGCATCATGCAGCCCATCTATTTCTTCAAGGCCTAATGGGCGTGGGCTTTGAATGAAAGACTTTATCAAGTCGAAGTTCTCCTGGACAGACCGAGCATCTGAATGGCCATTAAAGTATTTCTCCTTATCAAATGTTAGCGCATTGTCACCCTTTTTATATAAGTGCACCGTTCCTTTATGGGTGGTATGAAGATTTTTAAAAAATCCGGAAACAATATCATGATTACTTAGTTTGTCTGTGACTGAATATCCTCAAATTGTCCTGATACAGTTGTAAGAATCAAATCAAAAGTGTTCTTATCACGAGTAGGGACGTTTACAATTTGTTCTATGCCTTGATAATTCATAATGTCAACCAATATTTGTCCCGATGGACTCCGGATCGTGCCATGTTTACTGAGCCTATCGGACCAAAAGATCTCTCTGAAGCTGAAGTCACCTAGGACATGCACTGCGGGAAGTTTTTACCCTTATTCTGAGACTAAATGCGACCAAGCTGATCTTTAAATAACTGGAAGTGTTCGACTGTGCCGTTAGATGATCGATACCAACTTGCTATAAAGTAAGAAGTTTTGTTTGCAAAAACCTTAACCCAAACAGATGCTGAGTGATTTTCCAGTTTCATGAATGGCATATAAGAGATAACTCTGTGAAAGAGCAACATCACCCCGCCGCCATGAGTTTTTCTATCTTTTCTGTAGATACTGTCGTCACAAGTTTCAGGGAAAAGCTCCGAAGTCATAACTAAGCTCCTGAATAGCCACAATATGTGGTTGGTGAATATCGAGGAACTTTATGTTTATACTGCAAAGTTTCAAACCGTTTTCAAAATTCGGCTTTCTTATGTTAGTGAGAGGTTCATATTTTTTCTTTTTCCAGATCTAAGAAGAACGAGTCAGAAAAATTGAAAACCTCGCACTTCGGGCATATCCATGAACAATTGGAATTTACCAATTATTTGCCATACTCAGCATCTGCAAGGAATGCGCAATCCATGTGAATCCATATTTCACACTGGTCACACTGTACTGCCTTATGTTCATTCAGAACATCATCAAAGGCCACAATCAGCTTTGCAATCTTTGCAATACCAAGTTCCAACTCAATCTTTAAGCTCTAGCAATTGTTTTTATCCAATTCAAAACACAAGGAATGAAAACGTTTTTCACATTCTATCCATTTCTGAGAGTCTTTGCAATATTTTGCACAGCCCACAGCGAAACCTTGGACCGGGGTTAGATTCAATGTCTCCGGCCAAGATTAAAATAATGACCGAATTTGTTCAACCTGGGGTCTTGGAGTTGCGTAAGCCCTCCGAATATCTTCTGTTGCGTAGCTTCCTAGTTAAAGGAAAGTACTGCGAAACTCGCAGTGTTGCTCTTTTGCAATCCTGCACTTCTGTTTTCCATCATCCGGGTGCATTCTGTTTCTTAATTTCCAAAGGGAGAACTAAAGAACCAAGACCATGGGAAGCAGGAATACCTTCATTTTAGTATACTGGGCAATTGTGTGTCAAACAATAATAAAAAATAAAGAGCTCTGCACACTCAAATATCTGACAACACTTAGTTTCCAGCCGTCTGTCAGCTGTACGGACAGTCCACACTCGCTGACAATCTGACAACACAAGGGTCTTCAGAATGAAAGTAACAATTCCGATTCCAAGTTTTAACTGTCAGTGCATTGAGAGCTACAAATGACTGTTCAGTACCCTGGTCAAATTATATATATAGGTCAGCACAATCAAATACCTGACAACTCATCGGCTCTTTTTAGTAAATGAATGTGACAAACCTCCAAAGAATACAGTAGAACTTCGATGGCTCGAACACCGATAGCTCATTTACCATGGATGTGTCGAACCCATTCTTGAGTCCCTAGCGAAATCCTCTACATAAGAATTAGTGGGGGGGGGGGGGGTAATTAGGGAGATTTTAGTCTTTTATCTTGCAAATGTATGCTGTGTGTACTCATTAGAATCGCCTCGATGAGGCGATTCTAATGAGTACACACAGCATACATTTATGTTACAGAACACCGAAAAGATGTCCAAAAGTACCCCCGTTATGTTTTTTGGAAGTATGCAACATTGGCTCGAACTACCGCTGTCTCGAACAAATTGCCATGGTCCCAAAGGGGATCGAGCCACCGAAGTTCTACTGTATTTCAATTTTGCGTTTACCATAGCCACTAGTGCGGTAATGGCGGGGAAAATGTCAACAATGTAAATTAATCTACAAATTAAAGAATTAATAATCTACGTTAACCTGCAATAATATTTTGCTGGTTTATGCGTGTCTTCTATGAGTTAGAGAAGAAACTAGAAAAAGTAAACAAGAAAATAACTTCTCTTTTGCAGAGCCATTTTTTGTAATCCGCCCAGGTCAGACGGAATACCCATCTTAAGTGAGCAGGATCGCAGGAGAGCGGGTTGAAACATATTAAGTTAGCAGAATGGCTGGATAGCAGGATAAAAGTTAAGATACCAGGTTAAGCCCAGCGTGATGAAGAGAGTGGGATGAAAATTTGTTCGGAATTCATTGATTGATTGATTGATTGATCGATTGATTGATTGATTGATTGATTGAGGTTTAACGTCCCGTCATCACTATTTAGGCCATGGTCTGATCACATTAAACATGTAACGAAACAAATTGCTTCAAAAATCTGCCCTTGTCAAAAATTAAAAAATTCTTGTCCAAAGCTCATAGGGTTCAATTTTATAAATCCTACATCCAGCCACACATTGACTTCTGTAGCATTGTCTGTGGAAGTTCGTCCGAGTCTAACAATTTAAAAATATTTAAATTATAGAAGCGTGCTTGCTGGGTAATCCTTGATTATAATGTTGATGACAACAGTGAAGCCAAGAAACTTTGAAGATTATGTCAGTATATGATCGCCTTTATTTCAGAAAAGCTAAATCTATGTTTATAGTTTACATTAATGTAACTCCTACGTACATTTCCGAAAACTTCACTCTTAGAAATAATCTTAACACAACAGTTCACTTAAGATCGTCTTCTGCTGGATGTTTTGTCCCACCTAAGACCAGGACAGGATATTTCAAGCACAGTTTAAGAAACTCTGGGTGTCTGGTGTGGAACAGTCTTCCAGAAGAGGTTAAAAATTCCCCGACACTTGAGACATTCCACAACAGATGCTTAAAGTGGTTGGTTACTTATCAATTTTAAGTGTCCCATCCTGCACATAGGCTGGTATTTTCATGATTTATTTGAGTGAGGACATCACTCAGCTGCACATACTACATGTATATATTAATATTTTACTCACTTCTTGGTGTATGGTAACGATATATTTCTTTGTATTGTAAAAACTAGTATAATGTTCCACATATTCACAGGTTAATACAGTAAAAAAGTTTATGTTTTAGGTTTGAGGGGATACCCACTCTGTGTTTCTAAACTTCCATGGGTGTCACCTCGAACGTTTTAGGTATGAACAGGTTTTAGCATACTCCTTTGGTGAGATGTCGACTGAATTCATGAAATGGTAAAAGGTAATGATAGGGTTCACACCCTATATAGACACTTTACTGTAGTGTACATGTGTACTTGTATAAATAGAGGATCTTACATGAGTGCTCATGTATTATTGAATATATTAAATGAGTTGAAGAAAAGGGATAAATGCGAGGCTGAGAATTTATTAAATGAGTTGAGGAAAAGGGATAAAATGCTAAGCCTCGCATTTTATCCCTTTTCCTCAACTCATTTAATAAATTCCATAATATATGAGCACGAATGTAATATTCTATTTATCATATGACATTTAAAACGCATTTTATTCACGATTGTTTACAAAAATATCAATATTCCGCCATTAGTACACGCGACGTCGTTAAGGACGTTGTACATGTAACGTTACGGGGCGTATCTAAATAATTTGCATATTTAATCCACTAGTGGATTATCGAAAATAGTACATGGCGTTATTAGACTCTCAGACGCGACGTCATATGATAAATGTAATTACACATGTTATTATTGTACTGTTTATACTGAGGGCCTCATGGAAGATTAGCTGTTACTTGTATTTTGTACTTGTATGAGCTAAATGTTGTCACCCTCTATTAATAAAGTCTTTACTTAACAGGGCAAGAGAATAAAGAAGTTGTTTTGAACTGCCCCTGTTATATCACAAAACGCAAGACAACACAAAACCATACAAGAAAAATAAATCAAAGTTTGACTGAAGTCTCACTTCGAGGAGATGTAGCCCAGCGTGATGAAAATTTGTTCGGAATTGATTGATTGAGTGATTGCTTGAGGTTTAAACGTCCCGGTCAACACTATTTATGCCATTTTGGAGACGTTGCTTCCAATATTGCGGGACTTTCACCCGACATTGAGATGAAATGACATCTCAATCCCTGCCGATCAGTGAAACCAAAAGGGATTATATGCATGGACATTTCTACTCGCACTACTTAGCCTGGGCAGGCTTAGACCTTCTAAACGGTTTACCAGTACTCATGTGAGCGGTTTGTTTCAGCTCTGCGTGGAAGCATCATGCAGCCCAATCTATTTCTCGAAGTCTCGGTCGGCGGGGACGAGTGTTCGGAATTTCACTGACCGTTCCAAGGCGGCTCTTCTGTGGCGATTTATTTATGTTGTTGTTTGTTACTTACTGTGTGTATCACTTGTGTCTTTTGGTTTTGGATGGCCATATGGCCATTTTGTGGGAAAGTAACTGTCCTTATGGCCTTCCTTTGTTTAGGTTTCCGTTATGGTCTGGTCGCTTAATGTTTGTATTTCTTTCCCTTTGGTGTCTTTTATGGGTGGAGTAAGTTAATTGTATCAATTCCTGATCTTTGTTTTACTTCTACTTTTCAAACGTTTACAACCATGACCCCAAATTTTATGTAAGAATTTAGGCATCTAAATTTTATGTAAGAAAGCAGAAATCAAATTTAAACCGTTTCCTTCCTTCAAGCGGAGAACTAAATAAATATCGGATTTTTTTTTTGTATTGTTTTTTGTTTTGTTTGTTTGTTTATTTTTATTTATTTATTTATTTATTTTTTTTTTTTTTTTGTTCCTTCAAATTCTCCTAACATTTCGTTATTGTTAGAAAGAAATCCCACCAAGAATATTGACTTACACTGTAAATCTGGATGTTTTGGTTTTAAACACAAATTAAAACACTTCTCTGTAACACTTTTAAAACGTGTTTAGGTGTTTTCAGAAAACATGCATGTTTTTCAATGAAACACTATAGTGTTTTATATTAAAACACCAATGTTTTTGTGATAACACCTGTCTGGTGTTTTGCCTGAAAACACCTATCATGTTTTCAGTAAACATATATGTTTTATATCTAAACACTGATGTTTTGTGAAAACACGTGTTCTGGTGTTTTGTCTGAAAACACATAACACGTGTTTAGGGACTGTAACACTTTTAAAACACCAAAACATGTTTTGTAACTTTTCTGTGTTTTATTTCATAACATTCCAACCTTTTATTTCAAAACATACTGAAAATTTATCATTGCAACTCCAGTTTGTTGTATTCTTTAACTTATAGCTACCACACCTACACTAGTGTTTAAGTGATTCTATGGGTATAAGAAATTGAAAATGCAAATCCTTACAAAAACACAAAATCCAAGTCGATATCAGGGCATTTTGCAAAGATGATTTAACAAAAGTTCTTTGTCTTCTAAAAATCAGCTCTTTGAACAGATGAAAAAAAAAACAAAAAAAAAACAAAAAAAAAAAAAAACTTTTGACACTCATAATCCTTATCCTGCTGAATGATTAATTTTGCCACTCCCTTTTTGAGTATTAACCAATCAAATTTCTTGAGATAATGTATTTGTTTAAATTCATGAACTGAATAACAAACCGTGTAGATCCTGATCAGATGGCTTCTTCAGAGGCCACCTGACCTGAAACTACACTGTTTGCAAACTTAGGGCTATTCGTGCTCAGCAGAATAAAGGTTAACACTCTTTACAAGTGCAGCTGTGCATTGGAAGAGACTGAGTGTGATCCCTTTTCCTGGCTATTCGAAAGTCTAGTGAAGCACATATATTTTTCTGGACTAGAATCTCTTTTTCAGCTTTTTTTTTTAAAGAATGCACAAATCCAGCAGCCTTCTGGCTCAAAATGGTGTTTAAAAACTATTTGTTGCCCAAAGCTCAGAAGCTGTGAATTAGTCCTACGAATCAAGTTGAAGTACACTTCAAGATCGAGTTTAGCCACATCGTTTGCCGACTTCTTTTTCGTCATTGACAAGGTGCGCAGACAGTATCTTTGGTAAAGATGCTTCTTGGATACTCTCTGCAAAATAAGAAGGCACTGTCAGCACTGGTAAGTCGTTAGCCTCCGAGTGTAAACTGAAAAAAATGAACATTTAAATTCCTGTACTATAACTGGTGTCTGATCTAGGTCTACACTGTTTGCTGAACCAGAAGTAGCTCTCATTACGCTAATGTAAAAGAAAAAAAAATGCAGCAGAAACGGAATTACCCAAGGCTACTCTTAAAAGAAAGAATTTGCTCCCCCTCGGGAGCAAATTCTTTCCTTTAAGAGTAGCCTCTGCCCCGAGAAAGATGTTTTTACTAGATAGTAATGATATTTTTGTTCGGCTACGCAACTGAAACTAATGAGTGCAACAATTAGAAACAATATCTATGTACCTTCTACCGATTCAAGAAGGGCAGATGTCAGTTCCTGTCAAAAGAATGTGCACTATACTGGTTACCTAGCAAGCACATGGCGTTATTGTGACGTCACTGTAACGTCGGTACAACGTCATGACGTTTATGCAACGCCACATCTACGTCGGTGCCCTGTCATGACGCATGACGTTGCACCGCCGTTGATCTGACGTTGCCCTAGCGACGTATGGCTGCTGGGTAAACAGCTTACATATAAGCCAGCCAAAGAAGTGTAGACCGGCTAGACATGAGCTAAATAGTGCTGATCGGACCGTTAATCTCCAAAACAAACAAACAAACAAACAAAAAATATGTGTCTGTGATTCAACAAAGGACTCCACAGATACAGATGCGTTCTATTGTCACAAAGTTAAAGTTCAACAAATCAATGACTGACAAGATTATCCAGAAACATACGCTCTTAATTGCCTTCCCCACCCACCTGTCATGCCTGTTTCAGAATCAGAATCTTTGAAAATTGCTTATTCAAACTTACCTGCATATAAATCCTAATTTGTCATCGTCTCATACGCTCAACACATCTTCTTCTACCGACTGTTGTGCAAATGTGTAATGGTAGAAACGGAAAATATACAAAAGATTTTCAAAAATGCAGAAATTGGATCTACATGTACAATGCGCCAATCTTCAGATTCAAATTTAATCACGTGACGTAGTTGTGTTGTCGGCTTAACATATATGTTTAAAGCTGGAAAACGCATGTGTTTTCAGGTAAAACACGCGCGTTTTCCGGTTTTGCCTGGGGACAAGAAGGTTTTTTTCCTGTACAAACAGAGTTATTATTTGGCTAAATGTGTTATATGTGGCCTGGCAACAACATATAAATGACAATTTTTCATTAAATAATGTAAGATATTTTTTCAGTGTTTCTTTTTCTACACTATGTAGAAGTTGAAAACACCGGCGTTTTCAACTCTGAAGCTCCAAGCGGTTTCGAAACATGTACAAAACATATGCGTTTGCCTTGAAAACGTAGGTGATTTAGTCTAAAACACTAGCAAAACACGTGTAGTGTTCCCAAAATTTACAGTGTATCACGCATAGTTTTGTCTTTTTGGTATGTTTTGTTTTGTTTGTATTGGAATTTAACGGTCCAGACAACACTATTTAGGTCATTTTTGCGCCGGTCAGTTTACATATTTTCGCTTTTCCTGGGCACGCTTATACGTAAGCGGTTAACGTTTTAAATCGAGAAAATAACGTTCACCGTCTAACGCCACATTATCTTCGAGTGACGTAAAAAACGGCGACTTTTCTCGTCACCCGCTTCCGCTCAGTGATTTGTGTACATGTCCGATTACGAAAACACGCCTATCCAAATACATTGTAAATTTTACCACAGAAAAATGAAAAAAAAATCAGATGAAAAATTGTGATAATAATGGTCCAGTCATGTAAATTACGGTGCCAACCCCAAGAGGAATTCGTTTCACTGACTGTACCAAGGCGGTTCTTCTGTCGTGGTTTATTGTTATTATGGTTTGTGTTTGAGTGTGTGTATCGCTTGTATTGTTTGTTTTGAATAGCTAATGAGCCCTCTTGTGGGAAAGTAACTGTCATTTTTGCTTTCCGCTATTGATGTTGCCATTAGGCTCTAGTTATTTCATGTTTTGTGTTTTTTCCCCTTTGTTGTCTCTGATGGGAGTTGCGGGTTAATAGTATCGATTCCTGATCATTGCCTTCACTTCTATTTTCTATTTAAAACGGTTGTACTAAGAAAACGGAAGTTGTATTACAAAAATTCTGCATGATAATGCACCCGCCCACAAAAAAAAAAAAAAATACCATGTGAACGAGTTTTTGGAGTCAGAGAAGGTTACTGTCTTACAGCATCCTCCATTTTCGTCAGACCTGGTCCCCTACGACTATTTTCTGTTTGCATAACTCAAATATCTTCTAACTGGAAGGAGATACAATTCGAGAAACTCCTTCGGTAAGCGGTTTTGCAGTATCTGATGTGTGTCTCCATTAAAGAGTATAAAAGCTGCTTCCAAACGCGGATTGGACAGCTAAACTGGTGAAGATAAGATGGAGAGTATTAGAAAGGGCAGAGCAAGTCAAAAAGATTTTAACAATTGCAGCAAATGAGAATCAATGAGAATTTAGAACAGCCCTCGTACTCTGTTCAATTTGTAAATATCAAACAGAACAAGGTGGCATTTTAAGTTGAAATTTGTGTTTCGATGCACCAAATGAGGCGGTTCTGAAAGGTTTGTGTGCAAAATAAAGGAAATACAGTAAAGCGTTATGAACCTTACTTTTCTACTTAAAAAATGGGGTTACAAGATATTCATTACACGGACGTTTTACAGTGGTTTAATATAATGTGTACGGATGCTTTTCTTCGACATCCGTTGTGTACATGAGTTGTTTGGGAAGTCAGGCGAATCCTGCGTCCAGTATAGCAGCATGCAGTCGACCAGTTTTTTATTCTTCTTGATTTTGTGCTATTTGCAAATCGGATGATACAATTGTCTCTTTACACTCCCAGTATCATCTAAATTAATAATCATCTGATTGAATCAATTGTTAACCCATATATGCCTCGGGTCCCATTTTGGGAAATTGGCAAACAGTCTAAGCCCAGATCAGACGCCGCAGAACGCGGCGTCTGACCATAGTCATCACTGTTCGATCAAAGGGTGGAAATAGGTGTGAAGACTTACAGTGAATAAGAGCAACCTTACACCCCTTATTTTGTGATTGGAACTGTTCAAAGCTGTCAGGTGGAAGACTCCATTGGTCCTTGAAGGGTTAATAATCTTGTGATTGAATCAATAGTTAATGAAGAGAATTAGCGACTAGATTAGATATTAATGTTATAAAGCTGTCCCACTTTCTTTCCATCAAATTTTATGGAAAGTAATTAATAAATAAGGACACATGACAAAGCCGTCTCGACTATTAATGCTAATGATTGTTGAGGTAATGGCGGTTGCTTTATTGGCGAAGAATAGACTCAACCAATCGAAAAAATAAAGCGGATACGTCGCCAGCTTAAAGCAATAGGTTATGAATATATAAATAACATATTAATTACACAGGTTTCTTGTAACCCATTTCAAACGGGACACTCCAAAAAGGGGAACTGGCAAACAGTGCAGGTCCAGATCAGACGCCGCAGAACGCGGCGTCTGATCAGGACCTTCACTGTTTTGTGTAACGTTTGAATATATTTTTTTCTAGATGGATGTCTAAACATACCTCAACTTGACAGTCAACAATTTCATATCCTGCTATTTATACGGCGCGGAGAGTCTATACAGCACGAAATGGGTTAAAAACCACTACTTTAAGCAGCAGCAATGTAGCCAGATTCCCACTTATTTCGGCAGGTGCATAATTATGCTTGACGAAAACTGATTACATCCGATTGAAAAAGGGAATCTATTGTTGTAGAGAGTCTGTGTGTCCTCGCTTGTCACCGCTGCGACCCAAGCTTGATTCCTATGCTCTGTACATGTATTTGATAGGATAGTTATCGCCCGTGCCATGTCGGTGGTATTCTCAAAAGTATCCCATTCCTTACAATACGCATGACCACCGCGCTTTCGAAAACGCGTATGTACGTTTGTTAGACTTCTGTATAAGGGAAGTAAATTCAATGTGTCAGCTCATGGGAAAAGGAAACTTGTCGCTTAGGCGAACAATCAAGGTTAAGCGAGCTTGCACATAACCGCAACCTTATCGGAATCATAGGGTGGAGCAGTCTTTTCTCCCAGATGCCCAGTTCATTACGAAAGCACGCCTTTACATTGTTGATTATATCACCGGAAAAAGGAAAATTTTAAGATTATAAATTGTGATATTTTTCTTATTTCTGCTCAAAATATAGATTATGGATACTCGTTAGAACCGCCTCATCGAGGCGGTTCTAACGAGTACCCACAATCTATAGTTTGGAGCAGAAATAAGAAAAATAAGGTTTACCCCTGTAAACCCCTGTTTTACTATATAAAAGTGGGGTTTAAGGGGGTCAAAATTATATAGGCGTGTTTTCGTGATGTACAAATATATTGTACATTTTATCGCCCCCGCCCCTAGGGGCTTGAAGAAATATATGGGCTGCATGATGCTTCCACGCAGAGCTGAATCCGGCCCGCACACTAGTACTGGTAAACCACTTAGAGGATCTAAGCCTGTCCAGGAACCGCGGTGCAAGGCTAATAAACCCTATTGGTTTCATTGGGCGACAGGGCTTGAGATGTCATTTCATCTCAATGTCGGGTAAAAGTCCCACAAAATTGGAAGCAACGTCTCCAAAATGACCTTTACAGTGTTGCCGGGGACGTTAAACCTCAAATCAAACAAACAAACATTTATCGCCGAAAATACACACGAAAATTTTAAGATTATAAATTGCGATATTTTTTCTTATTTCTGCTGAAAATATAGATTGAGGGTACACGTTAGAACCGCCTCGATCATCGAGGCGGTTCTATCGATTACCCACAATCTATATTTTAGAGCAGAAATAAGAAAAATAAGGTTTACCCCTGTAAACCACGGTGTTACTATATAAAAGTGTGGTTGAAGGGAGTCAGACTTATATAGGCGTGATTTCTTGATGCAACCGCAACCGTACCAGAGCCCTAGGGCGGGGCACTCTCATCTCCCAGATGCCCAGTTTCTTTCCACATACATGTATTTCTAATAAGTGCAGCGCACTGCCCTATGGATGAGGTGTCTGACTTGCAAGTTGGGAGACCAGGGCTCACGGTAACCATGAAATCTCGTTTCGAGGTGGTTGCAAGCACAACAGTCATTTGTCCTACAATGGTCAAAAGTAGTAGGATGGTCAAACACTGTAAGTTATCTAGCAACATCATCAAACACATGCAGTTATGAGATGAAAGACCATGTACATGAGTGGTTCCGGTGTGAACCCGTGTAAGTCGCGTAGCGTGGAAATTCCTCGGTCAACCATCTGTAAGTTGGTTTCTAAAAGGTGTCTTGGGGAAGTTTTTTTTTCTGAAAGGAAAATACTTTGCCCAGTCTTCGAAATGACGGTCGTAGTTTCAGTAGTCCGGTTTCTTACAATACGCAGGACCACAATACTCCAACATCCGCGTTTTCGAGAACGCGTTTGTATGTTCTGTGAGACTTATGTATAAGGGGTTTAGGCGGTATACCTTATTTTTTTTTCACCCACAGCCGTTCGGGTTATGGAAATCGTTAAACTGACAGGGGTTAGACTCAGTAAACTATTCTAGAAAGGGTCGTGAAATCCAAATAAATACTTTTTATTACCGTAATAGGTCCTTTTAAAAGATCCCGTATAATATCAGTTAAAAATACAAATGCTTGTCTTACGTTTCAAACGTTTTTCTACCTGACTGTTTCAGGGGATGTTTTGCGGCTACTAACTTCACGTCAAGTTAAATTATTCTTCAAATCTCGCAAAACAATTGCATACTCACTCAACACTTTGAAGTAGGACACTTGCAATGCTACCTTCTTTTGAGGTTGTCTCCATTATGTTTTTTAGGGGTTTGGGGTATTTTAAACTTTTTACAGGATAAAAGTTAACCCATGTATGACACAGAAAAACTCTTCCGTTTAAGAGCTTTCAAGAAACCCATTTTCAATCTAGGAGACACCAGACTTGTTTTATATGTTGAAAATGTTACAAAAATAAATGGGAAGCAAACATTGTAGATCCTGATCAGACGCCACAATTTGCGGCGTCTGTTTTTGGTTTACCTTGTTTTCCAATGTTACAGTGTTTGGGCGATGGGCATTTGGGGTTAATTTAAGGCAATTGTCGATTGACACACGATAACATTAGTTTAACCTGTTAAATAGAAAAGCCCACTCGAAACATACTCGAACGATCTTTATTCTTTTTCAATTAGTTTGAAATCTAAGTTAAGAGTGGTTTTAAATGTCAAAAGGACTTCATCAAATTACTGTCGCTGAGAATCATTTCAAGATATTTATATCGTAGCGTTAAATTTTATATTACGTTTTAGCAGACTGGCTACGGGCCCGCAGACCCCTGAACTGAAAGAAATGGCTACCCATGAAAAATACATCATGGTTACTGAAACACTCATTACAATAACACATCCGTGCGACATATTGCATTTTTCACATCTCCAAAATGGCTACTTTTCTGATGAAAATCCGTAATATTTTTCTTATTTATACTACAATCATAGGTTGTGGCTGCCCGTTAGAACCGCCTCATCGAGGCGGTTCTAACGAGCAGCCACAACCTATGTCTTGGTGTAGAAATAAGTAAAATAAGGTTAACCCCGGCAAACCTCAGTTTTCTCTATATTAACTGGGGTTTAGAGGGGTGTTCATTTCACAGACTTGTTCACGTGATCTCGAGTCACCGAAAGAACAGAATGAGTTGTTGACATTTACCCCCAAAACACAAATTCTAACACATTACGCTTATATTATAAGCAATCGAAAGGAACTGTGATTTCTTCTGAAACAAATCTCTGGGCGCATTAGATAACATAACGATGCGACACAGTGCATTTTTTTTCACATCTCCAAAATGGCTATTTATCTGATGAAAATCCTTGATATTGTTCTTATTTATACTTTATCCCGCCCATCGGGGCTTGAAGAAATAGATGGGCTGCATGATGCTTCCAGGCAGAGCTGAAACCGACCCACACACGAGTACTGGTAAACCGCTTAGAGGATCTAAGCCTGCCCAGGCAAAGCGGTTCGAGTCGGCCCGTCCATGCTTATAAACCCTATTGGTTTCATTGGGCGACAGGGCTTGAGATGTCATTTCATTTCAATGTCGAGTAAAAGTCCCGCAAAATGGGAAGCAACGTCTCCAAAATGACCTATACAGTGATGACGGGGACGTTAAACCGCAAACCAAACAAACAAAAATTCTTTAACCGTTACGGGTGCTCCTTAGAACGATGCGGTTTTAACGAGTACCCAGAACCTATGTAATGGAGCAGAAATAAAAAAAATAATAAGGTAAACCGCTTAAACCCCAGTTTTCTCTACATAAACTGAGGTTAAGGGATGTCCATTTCACGGACTTGTTCACGTGATTGGAAGACTGCCGCGCGAAAATCTACCTTTTTATTACGTCAATGGTGTAGTTTTTTACGTTAGACAGTATATAACGTCATTGGCTCGCATCGAAAAAGTAACAAAAAAAAGTACTTAAATGTATGCAGTACAGACAATAACGTTGGCGGTATTTCTCTTAACAATAGCAAAATGTTGGGAGAATTTGAACGCGGATTTTCAATGTGTTAGAATAGATCAGCCCTAGTGCGTGATTGCTTGGTAAGACGAAATCACATCATGTCGGTCATTTGAAATCAGACAATTACTCGCGCTACGCGCCCGTGATTTGATCTACTTTACAATTGACCTCTAATTAGTTGGATTTATTACTTAACAATTCACTGTTAGAGCTTTTCTATTTCTTATACAATACGTTCACCAATTCATAAATTAAAGAAAAATCCAGTGGCGTCAACGGAAAACATCACGTGAAATAAACACCACACTAAAGTGAGTGAGTGAGTTTTAGTTTTACGTCCCACCAACAGCTAAGGTCATACGGAGACGGGACCTCGGTTTAAAGACTCATCCGAAAGTCTGGAGAAGCCCGGGATCGATCCTGCGATCCCTGGTTTACAAGGCGAGTAGCGTAACCACTGCACCACGGAGGCTTCTAACACTAAATAGAGGATCTCACATGAGTGTTCATGTATTATTGAATTTATTAAACTCGTTGAGGAAAAGGGATAAAATGCTCGGTAGAGGATCTTACATGAGTGTTCATGTATTATCGAATTTATTAAACAAGTTGAGGAAAAGGGATAAAATGCTCGGTAGAGGATCTTACATGAGTGTTCATGTATTATCGAATTTATTAAACAAGTTGAGGAAAAGGAGTTTATAAATTCAATAATACATGAACACGAATGCAAGATTCTATTTGTCATATGACATTTAAAACGCGTTTTATTCACGATTGTTTTATAAAAATGTCAATATTCCTCCATTAGTAAACGCGATGTCGAAGGACGTCGTATGTGTAACGTTACTGCGCGTATTTGCATATTTAATCCACTAGTGGATTATCGAATTTATTACATGGCGTTATTACATTCTCAGACGCGACGTCATATGATAAAGCCCATTTCTTATTTCTACCCCAAGAAACCCAAGACATGGATTGTGAGTACTCGTTAAAACCGCCTCCGTGGGGTGGTTCTAACGAGCTCATGCATCCTATATTTGCCGTATTAATAAAAACATGTCACAGATGTTCATCAGAAATGTAGCCATTTTGAAAATGTGATAATACACTAAGTCGCACGGGTGTGTTATCGTAATGAGCTATGAGAGGGTGGGGTATAGACTGGAAACAGTCCATTCATTTAATCATTTCACTTATAAGAATATGCTTATTAATTTTAACCCAGCTCAAAAGCAACGACTTCCATCCCATAGCACCAAATGAAAGTTTTAGAGGAGAGGAGAATGAATAATATAAATTCATTGCTAATACAAATGAGAAGATATTGGTTAAACTTTTGGACTGATTCCAGTCTAGGTGGGGTAGAGTGGGGCTTCAACTCCGGAGTTTACAAATATTCAACGCTCGCATTCAGTTCGAACATAGGGATTAAACATGTTTTTATGCATTCAAATTTTATGCATAAGCATTTGCGATGTTTAGAGGGAGATGTTGTTAACCGAGGCTATAGGCTGAGGTTTTCAACACCTTATGAAGAACCTGACGCATACTAATAATAATAATGCATTAAAGAACCATATTCGATTGCTAAACTTGCATAAGCATAAAAACTGAAATGATCTGGTTTTCTTGCACTATTTTGTTTCATCTTTTCATCAGTGCCTCGAGAATACAATTTCCACTTACCACTGACCAGTTAAACTTCTAATTACAGTAAAATTCCTATATTAAGACCACGTTTGGGACTGTTCAAAAGTGGTCTTTAAGACCACTTTTGAACAGTACGTTTGGGACTGTTCAAAAGTGGTCTTTAAGACCACTTTTGAACAGTCCCAAAGGTGGTCTTTCATTTCGAGACAATGGGTGTAGAAAACACAAAGAAAGAATAACTGAAACCTTCTCAATAAGCTTTTGAAAGCAGATTTAGTCTTAATTTTAGGTGGTGTTAATAGCGGAAGTTTACTGTACCTTGGACTTGCCACCAACATGGTGGAAGAAGACATGAAGACGACTGACTAGCAATTTTGCAGGAGTTGCTTCACTTGAAGCACCCTTTTATCGTCAAGTGGAATCGTATCAATTGCGATCGCTTTTCAAATCGAGTTTCGCTTAGTCTCGTTTGTCCGAACGGTGACTTCCCTAAATCCTAAATATCCAGAGCTGCGATAAACGCGAATTGTCCATGGGCCTTTTACCCTTTAATATGCTAGACAAACATAAACTTTAAATCTAGAAAAGCATGAACTTTTGGTCCATATTGGAGACTGGCGTTCATTGGATTTACATTTAGTGGGCCCGGTACGAGCATTTTGAAAGTTACGGAGCCGTGCTTTCACTGCACGTGAAATTCCTTTTTAAGGCATTTTTGCCGATTAATACACGGCTGTTAATAACGTACGGCACTTATTTTTATGCAATGATGCAGATTTCATTAAAACAACAATAACACATAATAAATTGTTGACCCTCTCTTAAAAGTGAACCATACAAGCATACCCTATTATCCGTATTTATTCGGACATATAGGCCTGTGCAAACAGTGTAAAACCAGATAAGACGCGGCGTTTTATCAGGATCTACACTGCTTGTCACTCATCAAGCTATTTGTGGACACAACCTTGGGTAGGTAAATTGAATGTGTTCAAAGTTTAGAAAAACGTATTGTAAGGAGTTGAGCAGTCAGAATGTTTAGGGTAAATACGGTTCTCCGGGTTGATAATTCCAAAGTATATATATATTATATTAGTAAATACTAAATATTAAAAAGGAAAAGTATTTTATACAACAATATAAACCAGAACTCAATTCAACATAACCGTTTGTAGAGAGTGGAGACGCCAGTTATGATATCACTTCATTTCAACGTGTATTTACCGATCATGTTTATCCATTATTAATTCGTTACATAATACATACAGACCGGACGGAAGTTCATGACGTTACGTTACGTTACGTTACGCCAACTTCCATAGTAACAAGACGCCATTATATGGACATCGCTATACTTAAATAAAGGCTTTGAAAATTGACTAATGTCATGAAACCGGTTAGCCAAAAATAAAATATTGTTTGTGCATCTGAACTTCATTTATTTATCAAAGTATTTAAAACCCGTATTGTGGAATATTCACATTATTTGAAACTTTATCGTACCCAATACGAGGAAAGATGCCACCAAAGAACGCAAAGAAGACAACCGAAGATGAGGAACAACCTAATGTCGAAGTGGTGGAGACAACTTCGTCATTTGAAAAACAGGTCATGAAGAAAATTGATAAAATGCACGGGACGCTGAAGGAAATTTCGGAAAATGTGAGTAAACTTACAAACATTATTTCCACATCCAAAGAAAATACTACCGCCAAAGAAGTCGTTTCGGAAACAAGTAACACTTCGAACCAAATACTTCAAGAAATGGCCAACACCCTGAAAGAAATTCTAAATGCCAAAGATTCTGCACCCAACAGTCAGCCCATTGTAATCCAAGAATCAACACAAATATTAGTTGAACACGAAGCAGAAAAAATAAAACAAACAATGATACAGGTATGGAACACTAAATTAAAGAAGAGAGCAGCAGAATTTTGGCAAATGGTCCGAAATGAGAACACTGCGAAAATATATGAGACATGGAAAGGTAACTCCCCTACGATTATCCCTAGGAGATTCCAAATGAAGACAATAAAAGATGAGCCATCTATACAGACAAAACTTAGGGAAAAGCAGGTCATGTCAAACTTCGAAACAGAAATAGAATTGATGAAGCTGAGAGCCGAGAGCCACCAGGAGAAATACCAAAAACTTGACGAGGAAATGAAAGAAATCATCAGCAAGAAACAGAGCGGTCAGAGACAGGAGCTGTTGAAGAAGCTTTGGAGGGATGAGTGTGTTTTAGAGGAAATTAGATCACGAGAACGATGGGAAAACAGTAACATAAAGTGGTCGGAGAAATACGAATCAGAGTTTGTAAAATTCTTCGAAACAAAAAACCCATTTATTTGGGATGAACAGTTCTTTCCCCCTAAAATGAGAGGCCAAACAGAGGACAACCAACAGCAACAAGACGATATTGTGGAAGACACTGACAGGGAACAAGCAACTAATGAAGATGTTATAATAACTGGTGTCTCCACTTATGCACAAGCAGCTAAAAGGGGAATTAAGCCCCAGTCCACTAATCCGGGATCTACTCTCATAGGCAAGCAGGTAAATTTTAGGAAACCGACCACTTACAAACCAAACACAACCTATGATAATCGCCGTCCACAATTCCAAGGCAACAACAATAGACCACCCCTCTTAGATAAAACACTACCACAAACATATGACAAAAGACAACCGTTTTTACATAAACAAACGGTACACAACAACAACAGACCACCCCTTTTAGATAGACCAGCAGTGCCATACAATAACACAGCAGGTTTTCAGCAGGTGCAAACACAAGGTGTCAACCCATTCGGAAATAATGCCATGTACCGTCAACCTACACAAAGCAGACCATATCAGCACCAGAACAACTATCCAGCTACCAACACAAATGATTTTTTGTACCAAGGACCCCCAATGTACAGACGCCCGTAACAAAACAAACACATGACGTTCAAACCATAAACCTGTCCAACCGTAAACTTACCGAAACAGAAACAAAATTATTGGCAAAAGGTTTAAAATTTACCCCCACACCAAACAATGCAAACACACAATAATTGGCTAAAGATATTCTAGAATTAACACGTAAAGTGCGCCTAGTGGAATTCTTTGATGGAAAAGAAGACGATGACGAATCAATGGTAAGAAATAGATCAAATTTTGTTCCTCCTAAACATAGAGACATGTTACTAGAGAACTTTGTTCAAACCACAACAAATATACCACTTGACCCAGTAAATAATTCAGATATCAGACGAAACCTTAACTTTTCTCAAAGACATGCCATTACAACACTAGCAAAGGATGAAAACATCATCATTAAACAAGCCGACAAAGGAGGTGCTACCGTAATCATGAACAGGGTATTTTACCAAAACAAAATTGAAGAAATGTTATCAAACAATGAATACTACCAAAAGTTAGACCATGACCCCCACAAAGAAATAATGAAAAAGTACAGATCACTCCTTCAGAAACATGAAATAGAATTAACAAAAAAAAGGTATGATTATTTAATGAATTTTGAATGCAAACCGAGTAATTTTTATGGCCTCCCTAAAATCCATAAAAATAAAGAAATCAATGAAGCTTGCGCAAGTTCTTCCTCAAATTATATTGAACTGGAAGCACCAGAAACCCTTTCATTTAGGCCAATAGTTGCTGGTCCCGTTTGCGAAACACATCGCCTAAGCAATGTTATAGATATTTTACTCCAACCGTATACCAATTATGTTAAGAGCTATATTAAGGATACAAAGGACTTTCTACAAAAATTACCCACACAAATAGACAAAGACAGCACACTAGTAACTTTCGACGTCGAAAGCCTCTATTCTAATATTCCGCATGACCTGGGTTTAAACGCAATATCATTCTGGATTAATAAATACCCAAATGAATTACCAAGCAGAATAACAAAAGAGTTCGTACTAGACGGAATAAAACTTATCTTGGAAAATAACAGTTTTCATTTTAATGACGAGTATTTCATCCAAATCAAAGGCACGGCGATGGGAACCAAATTTGCCCCCGTCTATGCCACACTCGTTTTAGCATGCCTTGAAGAGAAATTGTATGAACAATCGGAAAACGATTTTGGTTTAGAGTTCAGGTCATATTTGGAAACAAATTTCAAAAGATTCCTTGATGACTGTTTCCTTATATTTAAACAATCAGAAGAAGATTTGAAGAAACTTCATAGTCTACTAAACATGTTACATCCAAGCATCAAATTTACACTCGATAAAAACAGAAGACAACTCTCATTTTTAGATACCATGGTCATTAACGACAACGGAAAAATTAAAACAGACATATATTATAAACCAACAGATTCAAAGCAATATCTCTTATACACATCATGCCACCCAAAACACACACGAAATAGCATTCCATACAATTTAGCTCGAAGACTAAAGATGATCATTTCTGAAGAAAACACACTTCTTACACGTCTCGAAGAATTGCATGGATTCCTTTTAAAGCAGAAATATCCACCTTCACTGATACACGACAGCATTGCAAAAATTAAGGCTTTAAACAGAGAGACACTTCTACACCCCACCGAAAAACGCAAAGATAATAATTTGATACCATACGTATCTACTTTCAATCCTCACAACCCAGAGATTTTCCCAGAAATTCAGAAAAATAAATCACTCCTTCTGAGAGATGACGGGTTAAAATCTATTTTCCGAAGTAAAACCTTTTTAAAAAGCAAGCGCCAATCTCCAAATTTAAAGAAACTATTAACAAAAGCTAAGTTTTCAAACAAACAACCAAGCATAGCCAAAGTAACAAAATGCAACGAACCAAGATGTGGTTTGTGCAAATATATAAAAGAAGGTTCGGCATACAGCTTTAATGACAAAATCTTTACTGTGACTTGTGACATGTCGTGTACCGTCAGAAATGTCATATATGTAATTGAATGCAGGGGGTGTAACAAATATTACATTGGGGAAACAAACAACTTGAGAAAAAGAACGACCCTACATAATCAGCACATAAGAAATGAAAACTTGAGAATGATACCCCTTAGTGGACACATTGCTTCCTGTTCGAAACAAGACCCGAAATATTACATGTTTCCATTCTACAAAATGAAAACAGACATCATAATTGAAAGAAAAGAAAAGGAAAAGTATTTTATACAACAATATAAACCAGAACTCAATTCAACATAACCGTTTGTAGAGAGTGGAGACGCCAGTTATGATATCACTTCATTTCAACGTGTATTTACCGATCATGTTTATCCATTATTAATTCGTTACATAATACATACAGACCGGACGGAAGTTCATGACGTTACGTTACGTTACGTTACGCCAACTTCCATAGTAACAAGACGCCATTATATGGACATCGCTATACTTAAATAAAGGCTTTGAAAATTGACTAATGACATGAAACCGGTTAGCCAAAAATAAAATATTGTTTGTGCATCTGAACTTCATTTATTTATCAAAATATATTATATTATATATACTTGCAATGATTTCAGTACCAAATTTCGTAAAATCAGTCTTCAGTCTGGCCCAGAAAACATGTACACTCCATATTTTCCAGTTCTGTGGTGAATTCCTTGTTTCCAAAGGAAAACCCGTTCTAGAACATATTTCAATATAAAAAAAGGTTGGGTTCAATATAAATGATATACGACAGAAGGCATGCATGTTAGTTAACCCAATCACGGTTGATAACTTTGCTCCCCCCCCCCCCCCCAACCCCTTTAATTGCACACTGGCAATTCAGATCTTAGCTTCTATTAGGGATCCAGCGTCAAGATATACTTTTATTGTTTAGGTAATATCGGATGGTACCTGCCGCCCCGTCTCCGATTGGGCCCACCAGAGTCTAACTGTTGGTTTTCTTTTGCTGCAGCATTTCAGTCAATTCATGCTCTCGAGTCCTCACCGCTGTTTCTGGCATCTCTGTTATTCGTGTGATTTTTGTTATGTTCTCAGAGATGTAGCACTGATATGTTAGGAAAAAAAAAAAAAAAAGTAAATGCCCAGAAAAACATCACGAAAACATGCCTGTATAATTTTGACTCCCTCGAACTCCACTTTTATACAGTGAAACTGGGGTTTACAGGGGTAAACCTTATTTTTCTTATTTCTACTCTAAAATATAGATTGTGGGAACTCGGTAGAACCGCCTCGATGAGGCGGTTCTTACGAGTGTCCACAATCTATATTTTGAGCAGAAATGAGAAAAATAGCACAATTTTTCATCTTAAAATTTTCATTTTTTCGGCGATAAAGGTTACAATTTATAGGAGGTTTTAGGAATTCCGTTTATGACGTCATTCTTGCGCATGCGCAAAGCACTGGCCGTCAATTGAAACGGCCATCGCTATTCAAATGTATTGGCGGAACTTAAAATGCTAACAATATTTAGACATTTTAAAAGAAAATATACCCGTTTACATTGAAATAATGCCTCGAGAAGGAAAAAATGCTATTTTGCTTTTATTACCGAAATTCATTTATCCTAAATCCGTTTTTAGTTGACGAAAATCTATTCGTAAATGACCAATGTCAACGGTTAGAGATACCGTTATTCACGAAAGCTTACTTACAAAATAAGTTTTTACGTAACTTTTCGTTTTATTCGCTATTCAATCAAGTATAGCTATCACATACGGACAGATCTATCTATCTATCTATCTATCTATCTATCTATCTATCTATCTATTTATCTATCTATCTATCTATCTATCTATCTATCTATCTATCTATCTATCTATCTATCTATCTATCTATCTATCGCTTCAACGGTTAGAAATGGACCCCTGCTATATATAAGGAGGAAGATTCCATTTGGTACAAAAATGGTTAAGGGTTTCTTGGATACAGGGATCAGTCAAACCCCTCTCTCATCTCAAAGGTCACGTGACATTGAAGTGAGTTGGAGTGGTTGTCGACGGCATGACGTCGAGCCAACGTTGACTCGACGCCCGTCTGTCAGTCCACTCATTAGTGTTTTTTCGACTATCAGTATGTTTATTTGTCAGTCTAACTGTCCGTCCGTTCGTTTGTTAGTCAGTCATTCAGTCAGTCGGTCTGTCTGTCGTCTGTCTACTGTCGGTTTGTCAGTCAAATCTCTCTCTCTCTCTCTCTCTCTCTCTCTCTCTCTCTCTCTCTCTCTCTCTCTCTCTCTCTCTCTCTCATTCCAACGGTCATGTGATATTGAAGTGAGTTGGAGTGGGTGTCGACGGCATGACGTCGAACCAACGTTGACTTTACGCCCCTCCGTCAGTCCAGACTTTCGGATGAGTCTTTAAACCGAGGTCCCGTCTCCGTATGACCTTAGCTGTTGATGAGACGTAAAACTCAAACACTCACTCACTCTATCTATCTATCTATCTATCTATCTATCTATCTATCTATCTATCTATCTATCCAGAAAACTGTTCAACGGTCTGTCTACATGTAGAATCAAACGATCTGTCTAGAAGAGCAGTTAAAAAATGTTCGGCGATCTGTCTACATGTGCAATTTTAATAAATTGAAGATTCCTGTGGACAGGCTACGTTTGTTTTGGTTTAAACAATATTTTATTTCTAGCAAACATCATATACAATTAAATACATTGGAACAGACAAATACGATCTGACAGTAAGTCTGAGGATTATAAATATCATCTCCTAAAACAAACTGATTCACGTTACATTTGAGTGATATGAACTAAACAAACAGACAGACATACGGACAGGCAAACAAATTGACTGACTAACAGACAAACGGACGGACATTCAGACAAACAAATAAACATAATGACAGTCTAAATAAACTAATGGGTGGACTGACGGAGGGGCGTAAAGTCAACGTTGGTTCGACGTCATGCCGTCGACACCCACTCCAACTCACTTCAATATCACATGACCGTTGGAATGAGAGAGAGAGAGAGAGAGAGAGAGAGAGAGAGAGAGAGATTTGACTGACAAACCGACAGTAGACAGACGACAGACTGACTGAATGACTGACTAACAAACGAACGGACGGACAGTTAGACTGACAAATAAACATACTGATAGTCGAAAAAACACTAATGAGTGGACTGACAGACGGGCGTCGAGTCAACGTTGGCTCGACGTCATGCCGTCGACAACCACTTCAACTCACTTCAATGTCACGTGACCTTTGAGATGAGAGAGGGGTTTGACTGATCCCTGTATCCAAGAAACCCTTAACCATTTTTGTACCAAATGGAATCTTCCTCCTTATATATAGCAGGGGTCCATTTCAAAATTTAGGGTTGTCAGGTTGTGTTTTCTTCAAAATTTATTTGGGAAATGGCCGAACTTTTTGCAAACAGTGTAGGCCCTGATCAGACGCCGCGTTCTGCGGCATCTGATCTTGGCCTGCACTGTTGGCTACTTACCCCATTTGGGTTTCCGGTACCAAATGGGTTAATGTAGGCCATGGACAGGTTGAACCAATCTGCAAATCTCTATTTTACTGTTAAATCTTGCCCTGGCGAAGGAGTGTTTCGTTCTCATGCACTGAAAGGGTGTTCTACGTTTGTTTTGAATTTCATGTTCCAATCCCACTGAGTATTGATGGGTCCGAGCACTGGGCAAATGACATTTTATTAAGCAACGCCGTATTATCGCCAACGCAACGTTCTGACGTTTCATCAACGTTGCAAAGTCAAATTCAGTGCATCGCTTTGAAGTTGGTTTGATGTAGACACGACGTTGTTGACACGTTACATGTCGTTTGACGTGGCGTTTTTTAACGGCAAACTGTAATTTACATTTACACTGCGCTCGCTAATTGTTGGTGCGCTAAGAGAGAGAGAGAGAGAGAGAGAGAGAGAGAGAGAGAGAGAGAGAGAGAGAGAGAGAGAGAGAGAGAGAGGGGACCCTGTTGGGTCGTATGTACAATATATCGTTTTTGAAATGCGAAATTTCACATCTGGCAGCAAATCGGTGATTCTCCCATTACCTTACATTAGATTTCGCCAAAAGTTTAAAAAGAATTCCACTGTTTACGCGTAATTAACACTTTATCTGTCCCACTACCTTTGAAGCAATACGACAGATGACGGCCAGGGCTTTTCCCGTTCTATTTTTAGAACCGGAAGTACGTCACGAAAAAAGCTCCTTTTTGCATAGGCGTGTTTTCGTAATGCAACAATCAAAGCTTACAGCCTACCAAAGGTACCAAGAGGAAGAGTAACTAACAATGATAAAAACAAAATAGAAAAAATACGAATCACACACAGCACGGCAACCAGCTCCTTCTCCCCCAACAAGAGGGTACCAAGGTGCAACAGGCACAATTAATGAAAATTAGTTAAATAATAATAACAATACACAC
Organism: Lucinisca nassula; assembly: GCA_963580285.1. NCBI lineage: Eukaryota > Metazoa > Mollusca > Bivalvia > Lucinida > Lucinidae > Lucinisca > Lucinisca nassula. The sequence goes on from OY757012.1 coordinate 95,995,126, forward strand.
GCACTTAAAGGCATTTATTCTGTAACAGGAGAACACACCGGGTGTCAAAATTGTTTTATTGCCCCCTGTGATATACTGACTATAGCAGATCAAAGGTGACCCTAAATAGGGTGATTAGTAGCTGTTGTTGTATCCCCTGACTGAGGCACTTAAGAGGAAAATCAATAACGTACACCAGTCAACAGTAAGTAATTTATTGATTTTCCCCAAAAAGGCCCCTTACCTTTTGAAGACAGAGGACTTCTCTCCAGTCAGCTCTGAGGGCTACATAATATTATGTAATGAAATGATAGTCCTCAATAATCAAGAATAAAAATAAGTTATTTAAACATTATGTTGTTGGAAACAATTTCAGTAAATTATACTATCACTCAAGTACCCTTATTGAGCCCCCTATTAAACAATAAATCTGCTCATAATCACCTCGTAATCACTTAGATAAGATAAGCCTTTGATATGCACTATGGTCCGAAGGAAATGTTTATTGGAGATCATTAGACAGGCCACCCCGTTTATATAAGGAAAAAAATGTGTCTTTAAGGGCTACATAATATTATGTAATGAAATGATAGTCCTCAATAATCAAGAATAAATGAACGAACATGAACAGCCCGGACGGGAAATCCGACAAAGCTACATTTAAAATAAACAACATTAGAGCCATTGCCTTAGGACGGTCAGTAGTGAGAACCGCTGGGGAGATTAACCCATTTCAGACTGGAAACGCCTAAACGGGTACCGAGGCAAACAGTGCAGGCCAAGATCAGACGCCGCAGAACGCGGCGTCTGATCAGGGCCTACACTGTTTGCAAAATGTTCAGCCATTTTCCAAATAAATTTTGAAGAAAAACGCAACCTGTCGATCCTAAATTTTGAAATGGAATCCTGCTATATATAAGGAGGAAGATTCCATTTGGTACAAAAAGGGTTGATCGATTCTATGGGCCCAACCTTCACTCTAGGTTCTAAGTTTTTTTACAACACAGCAAATATTTGGTCCACATGAAGGTTACTAACTCAGACAAAAAATCATCACAGAATAATATACAAATTAGGGCAAACTGGAATACAAATTAAATTGAATAACTGTGATGAATTAAAGATGAGGGTTCGTAGCTTGTTCCACACACTGTAAGCTGGAGCTAAGGAACTATTCAACTCTATATAGTTGCAATAATTTCAGTACCAAATTTCGTGAAATCAGTCTTCAATATTATTTAGAACACAGAAAATAGTTGGTCCACCTGAAGGTTACTAACTCAGACAATAACTCATCACAGAATAACATACTTAGAGAAAACTGGAATACAAATTAAATTGAATAACTGTGTTGAATTAAAGATGATGGTTCGTAGCTTGTTCCACACACTGTAAGCTGGAGCTAAGGAGAACCACCAGATAGACCACGCAGAGTCAAACCAAAGACAAATCACCAGGCACTAAGGCTGACACGATTAATCATATAATCGATTAATCGATCGATAAATTCCACAAAATTTATTATCATTTCTGAATTGCTTTTATTTTTTTATTTTTATTTTTTTTTTTTTTTTTGGTTTTACGGCCCTTTCAAGATTATTTCACTCATATCGAGCCGATCGTTAATCAGAGGTGGACGAAAACCGGAGTGCCCGGAGAAAAACCACCTGACCTTCCGTTGCAGAACTTGGCGTCTCACATGTGACCTGAGCGATTGCTTGTAATAGATTACTTGATAGGTACAATTTATTACTCAAAGTTAGTTGGATGAGTGGCAAACAGTGCAGACCCTGTTGAGACGCCGCATTCTGCGGCGTCTCATCTGGGTCTACACTGTTGCCCAGTCCTGTCTGTTCAAATATACATATGGTAAAGTGCAACATATGGTAAGAGTCATTCTCAGACAGAAAGCCAGACAGGTAAAATTATGACAAAAACCTTAGCGATTACTAATCGATTATCGATCGCAATTATAGGACTGATAATCGATTATCTTTAAAGAACCTATTAACCAGCCCTATCAGGCACTAACTACTAATAAAACAGATATTTTAAGGTTTAAATTTGGGTCCTTCATCGAGTAAGAGACATCGCCCCATCGTGCAATGAAAGAGGAAAGCATAGTCATCAGCCATGAACAGGTTAAGAACTAGGCATGCCATTACGAAACACGCCTATACAAATACATTGTAAACTTTACTTCCAAAAAAAAAAAAAAATTTTTTTAGATGAAAAATTGTGATATTTTTCTTATTTCTGCTCAAAATATAGATTGTGGGTACTCGTTAGAACCGTCTCGTCGAGGCGGTTCTAACGAGTACCCACAATCTATGTTTTTGAGCAGAAATAAGAAAAATAATGTATACCCCTGCAAACCCCAGTTTTACTACATAAAAGTAGGGTTCAAGGGGGTCAAGATTATACAGGTGTGTTTTCGTGATGCTGTCTGTCGCATATCACTGATATTGTACTCCATTCCTTTATGGCATTTAATTATCTTTTGAATTGATTCGGAAAATCCGATTTCTTCATACTTTTTCGAAATTTATAAACCAATTCTCAGTAAAAGTCTGGTTCTGATATGCCCTGTTGCAGAAGTGTTTTTAAAATAACTTTGTACTTTTCAACTAACATACCTATAGCCCTTTGTAAGAAACTTAGCACTTTATTCCGATTATTAAAATCGTCAAGAAAGCCTTCAAACAAATCGTCAAAGAAAACCACAGAGAAAACAACAGAGAAAGTGAGGGTGATTTGTTTGTTTGATTTGAGGTTTAACGTCCCCGTCAACACTGTAAAGGTCATTTTGGAGACGTTGCTTCCAATTTTGTGGGACTTTTACCCGACATTGAGATGAAATGACAACTCAAGCCCTGCCGCCTAATGAAACCAAAAGGGCTTATAACCATGGATGGGCCGACTCGCACCGCTTTGCCTGGGCAGGCTTAGATCCTCTAAGCGGTTTACCAGTACTCGTGTGCGGGTCGGTTTCAGCTCTGCATGGAAGCATCATTCAGCCCATATATTTCTTCAAGCCCCGATTGGCGGGGGTTGTAAAAGTGAGGGTGAGATCCCATAATGTATACTTGAGCCCACCAGTAATTTTACTTACCGTTCCAAGTCGGTGCTTTTGCTTTCCCACCTGTTTTATATTAGTTGTTCTGGGTCGTTCCCAAATTATGTATCTTGTTTTATACCGCAGTCACTCATTCTAGTAACCTATTAAGGGGGTCGAACAACTACACGTTATAATCGGCAGTGACCAATAATACCTTCTACTGACCTATAATACGTCTAATGACCGTCTATAATCCGGACCTACTTTTCAGGTCCCTTATTTGCAAGTGTTGTGTCGTGAGCTATCCAGAAACGCCGACCGGAAGGTGATGGGTTTTACCCACTTGGATAATCTACAGTACCCGGAAAGCGAGAAAAGCATGCAGAACAGACCACGCTCTTCAGTCTAGCTTGGCCACTTCAAGCAACCAGACCAGAGCATCTGCCAGGGAGATTCTCAACCATTTACCCAGGTAAGACTTCTTCCTTGTCCTGTCCCCAGTCCTGGTCCCACATACGGGCTATTAAAAATACATTATTTGGCGACGAGCGATAAAACGGAAGGGGGAATTCTCCGGTCATTTCGTTAGAAGTGTATTACTACTTCACGAGTTATCCTCGGATTCGTGAGGGACGGTGAACATGAAACGCGGTCCACTTCGTTATTTATTTAACGTTGGGGATTGTGAAGGGTTCAAAGGGCTAGGGTCGATAAGGGCCGTTTTTGGCCTCATCTTCAAAATCCTTAATATTTTGCCAAATGACATAGTATGAGTTGTAATTTTGAAAAATGTAAACAGTTTCCACCTTTGAAGTCCGTTGTCATGGCAACACATGCTGAAAGAAAGACCCAGTTTTTCCCAACAAAACACGTTTTTGCCTTCTTTTTGATTGTTAAAGTGGCATATATCATCCTGCTTTTCATTCAAATTTGTGCTAAACGAGGCTTTTACTTCAGAAAAGTCATACACGCTAGTCTACAACCCATCTCTTCAACAAATCGACGGAAATCAATAAAATTTGGTACAAAATATCATTGCGGCCGACCAAAGATTGTATTAGATTTTCGCGACCTATACTTTATTTTCAAGGTCACAGACTCCCGAAAACTGTCGCATTTTGCAAAAAAAAATTGACTGGACCCTATCAAATGAACGATTTTATGAATTTTGGTCAAACTTTATACAATGTGTAATTGCATCCTACCAAAGATTTGTTCGGATTTTGGTGACCGTTTTTTTTTTTAAGATAACGTCTCCATTAGGTCCCAAAAACGAGCTGATGAATTTTTGTCGAACTGGTTTAATAAATTATAGCAGCACACGAACGATTTGTTTAGATTTTTTAAACCTTTTGCTTAATATCCAAGCCCACATGCCGCTCATTTCTACAGAAACCTTGACTACCTGGGTCATAAATCTGACCGTAAACAGCCGTCTGACCTTGACGTAATGGTTAACGTTATTAATGCAGTTTTTAACATATTGTAATTTCTTGCATTTCCGCATTCTTTATTATTTTCTTTCCCATGCAGTACACAATATACAACAAATCTCAACAAAAAGTGTATTTTGTTTGTTTGTATTGGAGTTTAACGGCCCTGTCAACACTATTTTAGGTCATTTTTGAGCCGGTCAGTTTACCTATCCACGCTTTTCCTGGCAGGCTTATATATAAAGGGGTTAACCAGTACAGTGAACATTCTTTTGCCAGAAACTGACAACTGCCCTTCTTGAATCAGCGGAAGGGAGAGAATGACCGTAGAAAAGATTCCATAACAATCTCCACGAAAGAATGTTGACGCCCCCGACAGGAATCGAACCCGCGTCGTCCAGATCACCAGTCAGACACGCATCCGACTGAGCTACCGAGGCCAGCGACTACAAGAGGGTAATAAGACGTAAACATGGTAAAGGCATGATTTCATATGTTAAAATTCTCACGATTAAAAATTCTGATGACTTCAACTGACTCGATTAAACATGTCTGGTATTTAAAAGAAGTGTAAACAAGCGGATAACTGTATCTAAATTGATATTTGTGGAGGGAAATCGGCGTTTTTTACGACTGGAATTTTAGTTTTACGGCGACGCGTTAGCAGAGCCATAAAACGATATTAGCGACCAAAATATTGCCAACTTACCTCCCTTAATGGGAATTTTGCAATACAGTTATCCCTATTCAACTGCACTTAGTCGGTTGTTTCTTTAACCGTGCTATTTTTTGCACAAAACGGCAAGCACTGTGAGCTGTGTAAAATCAAATGTCAGCTAATAGAAAGTGACATTACGTAATGATGTTGGGTTTTCGACAGTGTATCGTACGGTCTCAGAGTTTTGTGGTTATCCAATCACACGCCACCTTACATTCGCAAATTCATTAGAATTGTGTTTTATTATGCCCCCGCCATTTGAAGAAAGGGCATATAGCGTTGCCCCTGTCCGTCCGTCCGCCCCTCCATGCGTCCGAAACTTAAACGCGGTCAACTTCCTTATTTCTTGATGGATTTTAAAATTACTCCGCAAAAATGTTAACCGTCATGAGACGACGTGTCACGTGCAAAAGCCAGGTCCTTACCTCCAAGGTCAAGGTCATACTTAGAGATCAAAGGTAAAAAAAAAAGAGTCTGAAACTTAAACGCAGTCAAATAACTTTCTTATTTCTGGATGTATTTTGAAATTACTTTGTAGAAATGCTAACCATCATGAGTCGATGTGTCACGTGCAAAACCAGGTCCGTACCTCCAAGGTCAAGGTCATACTTAGAGGTCAAATGTCAAAAAAGGGTCCGAAACTTAAACGCAGCCAATAACTTTCTTATTTCTATGAAGGCTCTGTCTAGAATGGTTCATAAGTTATGATAAAGTAGGTCACATGTCAACGTCACATATCAGTTTTGTATGTGTTAGAAACCCTTGTCATAAGGAACCTTCATGCCAAATATGAAGACTATCTCAAACGGTTAAAAGTTATGACAAAATGACTTACTGATCTACTTTTTTATTTGACATGATCCACATTCGAACTAGACCCAGACATTGTCAAGATGATCATTCTGAGCAAGATATTTGATAACTGGACCAAAATTAATTATGGCCTCTAGAGTGTTAACAAGGTTTTTCTTGATTTGAGCTACTGACATGTATTTCTGACCCGGCATGACCCATATTCGATCATGAGGGAGATATTGTCAAGATGATATTTATAAGCAAGTTCGATGATGATCAGAACAAAACGATTGTTTCCAGAGTGTTAACAAGGTTTCTTCAATGATTTGACATACCGGCCTACTTTTTGACCCCATATGCCCCATATTCGAATCTGACCAAGATATTGTCAAGCTGATCATTCTGAGCAAGTTTGATGATGATCGGACCAAAACTTTTTCCTCCAATCTGTTCAAAAGACTTATCTATGATTTGACCTACTGACCTATTTTGACCCGACATGACCCATACTCGAACCTGACCGAGATATTGTAAAGATGATCGTTCTGAGCAAGATTGATAATGATGAGACTAAAACAGTGGCCTGTGGAGTGTTTACCAGGTTTTTTTTCTATGATTTGACCTACTGACCTGCTTTTTGACCCGACATGCATGTACTCGTATCAGGTATTGTTAATATCAACATTCTGAGCGAGTTTGATGGTGGTCGGACCAAAAATATGGCCTCCAGTGTGTTCACAAGGTTTTTCTTCGAGTCAAACTACTGACCTACTTTTTGACCCGACACGACCCATATTCCACCTTGACCGAGACGTTGTCATGATGGTCATTCTGGGCAAGTTTGATGATGATTAAACCAATAATGAAACGTCCAGAGCGATCACGAGAATGACAACCATTGTTCCCATTGTAACTCTATGGGACCTTGTAGTTGCCATAGCAACCAAAGTTTTTATTCGATGTTGATAAAAAGCGTATGTCATCAATCCACTACCACAGGCGTGCTACAGATGAGAAATGACTGAGATAAGCTAGCAGACTGCAAAGATATTACGGGTCAAATGTGCGGACGGACGACCGATCGAAGATTATACTTTAAGTTCCACTGGAGCCTTCGGCCACGGTGAGCTAAAAAGCATACATGTATCTACTCGTAAAGAAATGTTAAACAAAAGTCGGAAATTGGCTGACCGCGTTCAGCATATAATCCTAGGGGTGGCGATAGTAGAAACGACGTTTGACAGGTGTGCCTTATAGGAATCTAGAATATCTGGAACATCAACCACTGAGCTATATCGGCACAAGATTATGATTATATCCAACAGTGCAAAAGGCGAACAGGGATGAAAAATATAGAATACCATGAAACCTACACTTTTACTAATTTAGACTACATGGCGATATCATTTACTATATCTTAGAAGAATACTCTTGTTCCCGAATTGAACAATCGATGATCGTCTGCTAACAAATTATGTCGCGCGCTGTCTAGAACCATACAATCCGTTCTTTGCAATTTAAGCAGAGCAATGGAGATATAGAACAGCGCTTTCTCTCTGAGCGTGGTAGCTCAGTGGTTAGTTCACTTGCCATTGATGCTAGGGGCCCTAGGTTCGATGTCCGACAGCGGTAATAAAATTGCGATGTCCCATCATGCTCAACTAGTCTAGCGTTATTTGCAGGGATAGGGATGAATGCCACAAGTGCACCGTCCTTCGAATCGTGACGTTAACAGGAGGTCACCTGTGCAGGCAGAACCATCCCCTGTGCAGGTTAAAGATCCCTTCCGTAATTACATGATTACTGCCAGCAAACCTGGAGTGTGTGTAATGTACATCTGCGAGTATTAGCCTAAATGGTCAAATGTGACTGTGGCCCCCGCCCATCGGAGCTTGAAGATTTATATATGGGCTGCATGATGCTTCCACGCAGAGCTGAAACCGTACCGCACACGAGTACTGGTAAACCGGTTAGACCTAAGCCTGTCCAGACAAAGCAGTGCGAGTCGGCCCGTGCCCGTCCATGTTTATAAACCCTATTGGTTTCATTGGGCGTCAGGGCTTGAGGTGTCATTTCATCTCAATGTCGGGTAAAAGTCCCACAAAATTGGAAGCAACGTCTCCAAAATGACCTTGACATTGTGGACGGGGACGTTAAACCTCAAACAAACAGACTGATTGAAGTATCAGTTGAAAGAAAGAAAAAAAAAAGAAAAGAAAATAGACGATGATTCCACAAAGTGCACAGTCGTTCGGATCCGTGGGCGTTTAATGGAGGTCATCTGTGACAGAAGAATCATTCCCTAAGCTTGATCCTGAAAACTCTCAAATCTTTCGTATGACAGTTGAAACCCGACCGCAACTTGACCATCGGGTTAGATACCATGAATTGCAAGGGAGGCTATTCAAGTTCATGGAAACAAAACCAAAAAAAAAAGAAAGAAAGAAAAAAAAAACATTATCAGAAAGACATCAATATTTATTCTATTGTAACTTAATTTCATTGTCTTTTTGTCCTACGAGTAGGCTTATAGAAGTTTTTTTTAAACTCAAGATTTTGATAAATTGTTAATCTAGTTTGATCTAGCAAATTTTATGCTGATTCATCCCAGGTCTAGTTTGAAATATAAATCAATGCCGTCGCAAAATATTCCAACAAACAAGAAGGAAGAAAACGCACAGAAATGCTTCGTTTTGTATCAAAATTCAATGTGTTTGCTTCGCAAAGCCATTTTACTGTTGTCAAGCATCTTTTCTTATAATTTTAACTATCGCACCACCCCTCAACCAACACCAAACATTGGTGTTAAGATAAACTTTAAGTTATCTTCCTTTTGCGACATCTTTTAGGTTGGTTGAGGGGTGGTGCGGTACTTAATTTTCCGTGGAAATGTGCGAAAATAGATAAAATTTCAGGAAAATGGCGTTTCGTCCTTCCTTAGTGACGTTACCATAGCAATACACGCGCACGATCCGACGTTCTAACAGCATTTCTTAAAACTTTTTATGGTATTGTGTTTTAACGGATATCAACATACCAAAACACACGATATTGATTTTTCTGAAAAATTGAGGCCAAAAACGGCCCTTATCGACCCTAGCCCTTTACTTCACGTTTTCGGACGTGGGGGCGGTGAACATGATACGCTGTTCCTTTTGTTTACAGAGGGAACTGTGAAGGGTTCAACTCTTGATAGCCTGACAGGTTGAAATTGTAGGCAGGTGAAGTTCTGAGGCATTTAGCTTCTTGGTTTGGCCTGTTTATTTTTTCAACATCGTGGAGCCGGTCAGTTTTGGGGACAACCGGTGAGTTTGGCATTTAGCTGAATGAACCAATTCTTAAGGCAGTCTTAAATTAATTTAAGTTTAGGAAATTGGATTGATTTTTGTTTGACTTCTGCCATTTTTTTCTTGGGGTAATTTTCAGTTTGGAAAAATTCTAAATTGTCCCTTGCCAGTTGGGGTTTAGTTTTGCCTGGTTGGGTGGCTGATTTTCTCCGTGGAATGGCAGAGGAATACCTGGTTGTCAAAAAAGAAGAAAAGGTAATCTCTGTGTTTTCTAAACCAAGATTTACATGTGCTTTTCTTCGATTGTTCGCTGTATTTTATACGCGACCATTATTATAAAAGAAATCCCTAACCTGTATCATTGTGGTATTAATTCAAGAAACCTACGTAAAAGCTTTGGCGTATTCTATACACAAAGTACTTTCTTGAATAAAATTGGTGACAAATAGCAGTCTGCATTTTGAAGAAAGGGTTGGTTGGTTCGATGCAGACGAGAAAGGGTTATTTTCTTGAGTTTTCTAAACCGAAAATAGTCCTTTTTCTTCAATTTTGTTGTATTGAAAAGTATTGGCAAACAGCCATCTATTGAAAAAGCATAGTTCTTACATTTTTGGAGTATTCTATACCCAAAATAGTTAAAAAGAACTGCTTATTACTTAAAAGAAGCCAGCCATCTATTAAAAAGCATTGTTCTAACGTTTTAGAAGTACGGTGCGGTCCGGTAACATTGCACATATAAAGTTTTGATAGCTACGTGTGACTTTGTTCAAGCCACCACTCAATTTTCACAGTCAACAACATTGCAACATTTCCCTATCGACCAGCTGCAATGAAAATTGGCCTCTGAAGTTATCAATATACAGGACAAAGAATACTATGAAAAGGGATACCCCCTTGAAATTGAACTACCAATTTTGTTGCCTAACATTGCACACAATATGTTTTTTGAACAATTTGAACATGATGGTTGACTCAGATAAGTTGTTGATTCGTTCTTCTGCAATGTTGTCAGAAGCAGTAAGTTTAGATACAAGATAATAACGCCTTTGGCTAGTTTTAAACTCAGTCTTGACTCTTAAAATTTTGTATTTTGAGAAAATTGAAAAATTCCGCTAAACTATCTCATCTGCACGTGCAGGCCCATCTTCTTCTTGGCTAAGTTTAACTTAATGCCGATGCAGAATAATAGTGGAACTGATAAATAGGGATACAGTTTGTGAAAATACGAATGCAGGGTGCGCAAAATAAACAGCCATGCAAAGTTGCCGGACTCGACTGTAATAAATTCTCAAAATTATTAGTAAATAACTGCTTATCACTTAAAGATAGACTTTTCTAGGGTTTTCGCAGTATTCTATACGCGAAAATTATTGAAAAGTGTCTTGCCTGTCGAAAAGCCAGAAAAAAAGGATACATATTTTGGGAAAGAATCTCTGGAGTATTCTATACATGGAGGTTTTCTTGAAATATTTATACACTTTACACAAGTTTGTATTTGTCACTCCTTGCACAAGTAAAAGATAGCAAATGTTGAGGCTAAGATTATTGACCAGACAGATGGCTGGATGGAGCATTAGTCGTCTTCTAGATACACAGGCGCCGGACGACACCATCAGTCAAAGGATGAAGAAATGCTTTCACGTGAACAGAATTGATAGAAGAATGTAGTGGGCATGGCGTTGATTTCTAATCCCCATGACCAAGAAACAGTAGTAGAGCAGTCATGTAGTTGATTTCTAATCCTCATGGCTAGGAAGAGTAGAGCACATTGGGTTGATTTCTAAACCCCATGGCCAAGAACAGTAGAGCAGGCATGGAGTTGATTTCTAATCCTCATGGCTAGGAAGGAACAGAAGATGACATGTATTGGATTTCAGAAAGAGTTTAAGAATTAACAGAAAGAAGTGACTGATCAGCCAGATGGTTCACCGGAGTGCTTGGAGTCTTCTAGACGCATGCGCTTTGGTCGACATCATCATACAAGAATGACAAAATAGTTTCATGTGAAAAAATAGTCTTTGGTCTCTCCCAAAGCAGATATGAAAATGGACTTGATAAGAAAAAAGATAGGCCTCAGGCCAGTGAATATGATTCCTACAGCCGAGAGGGACATTCATGGTCAAGATCGCATGGTAGGAAGTTAGAAGAGTCGAGAAGGTTGCTGTCATTGTCAAGAAGGCAGCAGATTAAGCCAAGATTGGAGACACCTTCTAGAAGGCATAGAAGGTCAAGCTCACCTTCAGGAAGACAGAAATTGTCATGGTCACCTAGGAGGGAAGGTCAAGCTCACCTTCAGGAGACAGAAATTGTCAAGGTCACGTAGGAGGCATGGAAGGTTAAGCTCTCCTTCAAGAAGACATGGATTGTCAAGGTTACATTCTAGAGGACATGAAAGGTCAAGAACGCCTTCAAGATGACATGATATGAGGAAATCACCTTCAAGAAGATCGAGGTCAAGATGTCAAGGTCACCTTCAAGAAGGCATGGAAAGTCAAAATCCCCTTCATGAAGGCATGGTATGTCAAGGACATCTAGAAGGCATAACATGTCAAGGACACATAGAAGGCATGACAGGTTGACTCTTCAAGAAGGCATGGCAGGCCAAGGTCACCATCAAGAAAGTATAACAGGTCAAGGTCACCAAGAAAGCATGAGAAGCCAAGGTCATGCTTTAGATATGCAAGGTCAGGGTCGCATACAAGATCATATGCTCGACACCGGATGTCAAGGTCACCAAGGACATATTCAAGGTCGAGCGTGTCAAGACACTATTGCTACTTCTAGGTCAAGGTCACCATGGCATACCACTACTGATGTGGGAAAAAGCGAGGCCAGTGAATATGATTCCTACAGCCGAGAGGGACATTCATGGTCAAGATCGCATGGTAGGAAGTTAGAAGAGTCGAGAAGGTTGCTGTCATCGTCAAGAAGGCAGCAGATTAAGCCAAGATTGGAGACACCTTCTAGAAGGCATAGAAGGTCAAGCTCACCTTCAGGAAGACAGAAATTGTCATGGTCACCTAGGAGGGAAGGTCAAGCTCACCTTCAGGAGACAGAAATTGTCAAGGTCACGTAGGAGGCATGGAAGGTTAAGCTCTCCTTCAAGAAGACATGGATTGTCAAGGTTACCTTCTAGAGGACATGAAAGGTCAAGAACGCCTTCAAGATGACATGATATGAGGAAATCACCTTCAAGAAGATCGAGGTCAAGATGTCAAGGTCACCTTCAAGAAGGCATGGAAAGTCAAAATCCCCTTCATGAAGGCATGGTATGTCAAGGACATCTAGAAGGCATAACATGTCAAGGACACATAGAAGGCATGACAGGTTGACTCTTCAAGAAGGCATGGCAGGCCAAGGTCACCATCAAGAAAGTATAACAGGTCAAGGTCACCAAGAAAGCATGAGAAGCCAAGGTCATGCTTTAGATATGCAAGGTCAGGGTCGCATACAAGATCATATGCTCGACACCGGATGTCAAGGTCACCAAGGACATATTCAAGGTCGAGCGTGTCAAGACACTATTGCTACTTCTAGGTCAAGGTCACCATGGCATACCACTACTGATGTGGGAAAAAGCGAGGCCAGTGAATATGATTCCTACAGCCGAGAGGGACATTCATGGTCAAGATCGCATGGTAGGAAGTTAGAAGAGTCGAGAAGGTTGCTGTCATCGTCAAGAAGGCAGCAGATTAAGCCAAGATTGGAGACACCTTCTAGAAGGCATAGAAGGTCAAGCTCACCTTCAGGAAGACAGAAATTGTCATGGTCACCTAGGAGGGAAGGTCAAGCTCACCTTCAGGAGACAGAAATTGTCAAGGTCACGTAGGAGGCATGGAAGGTTAAGCTCTCCTTCAAGAAGACATGGATTGTCAAGGTTACCTTCTAGAGGACATGAAAGGTCAAGAACGCCTTCAAGATGACATGATATGAGGAAATCACCTTCAAGAAGATCGAGGTCAAGATGTCAAGGTCACCTTCAAGAGGCATGGAAAGTCAAAATCCACTTCATGAAGGCATGGTATGTCAAGGACATCTAGAAGGCATAACATGTCAAGGACACATAGAAGGCATGACAGGTTGACTCTTCAAGAAGGCATGGCAGGCCAAGGTCACCATCAAGAAAGTATAACAGGTCAAGGTCACCAAGAAAGCATGAGAAGCCAAGGTCATGCTTTAGATATGCAAGGTCAGGGTCGCATACAAGATCATATGCTCGACACCGGATGTCAAGGTCACCAAGGACATATTCAAGGTCGAGCGTGTCAAGACACTATTGCTACTTCTAGGTCAAGGTCACCATGGCATACCACTACTGATGTGGGAAAAAGCGAGTGATGATAACATATCACATCCTGAGGAGTCTTTTAGACACTCAAGGAGAGATAGGCGTGGTGATCCGAAAACAGCTTCCAAAGAGCGTGGATTTGACGGAAATGTGTGCTGGATGTTTTTTTAAACAGACAGAAGTTTGAAAGCTGCAGGTCGGTTTTAAAATGGTACGACAGAGAAGGTTATGATTGCCTAAATTGGTCTTTAGAGGACAAAGCTTTGGATTTCTTCGTAATCACTGCAGGACTGGGAAGAGATTTGAGGATAGATTAGGAAACAGCAAGAATGACATTCCAGCAATCATTTCAAGATGGGAAAGATCTTTGGAAGAACAGCTGACCAAGTTCTGACCCTTGCCACTGCCACATTTAGAGACCCGCGTGAAAAGCATCGGATGCAGGAAGCTATTTCAAAATTCTTACAGGGATATGCTGATAGACAGCCAAACTGCTTCAGTGCAAACCCCAAGCTGTGGAAGGAAAGAGACATTCCAGTGGGTTAAGAAAAGGTTTTCCATTAACAGTCAGCTCACTAACAGAATCCCGGGTACAACGACTGACTGCTGATGGGATTGATGGGCAAGAATTTGAAAGTCAGAAGAATGAAACATCAAATGGAATAATCCACGTTGGTATTTTCAGATCATCGGTGGAAGAACCAGTTGTCTAATGACTTCTACACTAAACTTTGAAATGGCGTGATGAAAACAGTTTCTTAAGTAGGCTTCTAGCCACTAGGAAAAGCTTTCACTTAAGTGCAAGGCAAGAAAATAGCAAGTAATATGACAAATGCAAACTATGACAGGCAAAACTAGTCAAAATAATGATGGCAAGTAAGGCTTTTTAAACAGAAAAGAAAATTTGTCCAAACCTAATGATACAGGTCCCTTTATTTTGATATGTGAATGCTTCCAAACGTTTGCAAGTTTAAAATGGAGTAGAAAGAGTATAGGCTTTTAAATAGCAGTTTCTTTTTGCCTCCATTTTAAAGAAAGATGCAATTGAACGAATTGAAGACTTTAGCTGGAGTTGAAAGAGTATAGGCTTGTAAATAGCAGTTTCTCTTTGCCTCCATAAGAAAGACGCGCTTGAATGAACAAAATAGATTTTTGCTGGGGTAGGAAGAGTATAGGCTTATAATAGCAGTTTCTCTTTGCCTCCATGGAAAACACATTTGAATGAACAGGAATGAGATTTTAGCAGAGTTCTCCCTAGGGTTTTTAAAACTGGAGTAAAAATGCAGTCCTCCAGAAAAAGTTGGGAGTTTTACCATACTTTTAAAAAAGTTGGGAGTCAGAAGTGAAAAAGTTGGAGTAAAATACTCCTAAATTGGAATAAACTAGAACTCTGTATAGCCACAGTATTGTTTACCAGTTATCTTGGGTACTATCTTCTAGGCAAGATTCTGAAAGTGAAAAAAGGCTCATTCAAGTTTTACATGGTTTTTAATGTTCAGGGAGCCTCAAGGGTCAGCTAGCTCAATGGGTTGAGGGGTTATCTCAATGAAGCTTTACCTGAAAATACAGACAGTTCAGGAAATCGGATCCTCTGATCATGCCATGTGCAACATACCGCACATGAGTACTAGTAGTCTACTTAGGGGGTCCGGGCCTGCCCGGCCGGGGTAGTGCAAGTCTGACTGTCCATGCATATAGGTAATGCTGGTTTCCTCGGGCGTCAGGAATTGAGATGTCATTTCATCTCTGGTAAGGGTCACGCAGGGTTGAGGGCGGCGTCTCCGGGGTGGCCTAGGTGGTGTTGATGGGGACGTTGGGTCTCGGGGTCAGGTAAACAGACAATGTATCTATCTGACACACAAGCTGTAGTTTTGCCCTGCGGTGGTTGTCGTTACTGCACCAGGCCAGATGTTTAATGAGTCAGGTTCACGGTAAATGTGGGTGGCTCCATTCAGGTACAATTAGCTGGGCAGGGAGGAAAAATAATGGGATATGTCATAAGGAGACAACCACAGAGATGAAAGGCAAATTGTTACTAGAAGATGCACACGGATAAAGTATTACCCGGTAACCATTAGGTATACTGAT